>JBAIAC010000008.1:77442500-78692500 GCA_037349315.1 Chelydra serpentina
TGCTTTCTCAACTCCCAATTAGTTGCTTAATTTTGAATGAACTAGTCATTTAACTAAACTGAACAAACAGATGTGAAGAAAATATTCTCAACACCTGCAGAAGAGGCTATTGCTGTCAAAAGCTGATTTAGCATTCAACAAATTCCGATTCTAGATACTCTGCCAGTAACTTCCATCAGTTCATTGATTACACTTTCTTTAAAACATGGTAGCAAATATGTACTATTTATTTATATGATTGTACTAGATTATAAGTAGTTTAGGCCTTAACAGGTTGTCAATTTCAAATTTAATTTTAAATAGGTTTATTTAAATAAAAATCAATTATGTTTATCAACCCCAATATTCTTATTTCCACTACATTTTGTAATACTAAGTATTCTACCCTTACACATTTCAGTAACATTTCCAGTGTTTGCTATTCATGGAGAGATATTTGATTTGTCACTCATTCAGCTTGTATTAATACAGTTTTGTCCTTAAAAATTCTCAACATGGCTTGTAAACATTAAGAAATTAATAAACTATGCAAGCATATTAAGACTAGTTTTAGTATTTTTTTCTATTCTAATTTCATTATCCCAGCTGTTTATTATGCAACTTTTCATTTTAAGACAATCTAACTTGTATATTTTCCTGTTCTCTGCTGTTTGCATTGGTTGCAAACTTTCAGTGTGTTCAGCCAAGAACAGCTTCAGAGCATTATAAATTATTTGTATGACATTCATTCAATTTAACAGGAAACAGTGTTATTTCCCATCAAACCTAATGGCCTTACTTGAATAACTTTAGTTCTATAAAAGTAAGTTGTCATCACATCACTTCTTAAAAGTTGGAGTTGTAAATGTAGGTAGTAAGAAGGATATTTATGCTGTACTAACAAGAGGAGACTCATCCATATCAGGTCAATATTATGCTGCATTCGTGAATTTTTATTGTGTGATTTCACTTTCATCTGCTGTAACATTTGTATAAGTTGATACCAAAGAAGTTTTCCAGAATCAGTTAGAGCACTCAGTGGTTTGAACTAACTAGAGTAGTTCTGAAGTAATCATATTATTACATATTTTAGCAAACATCATATTAGTGTGATCCAAGAAATTTGTTGGATTCACATTGCACTGCATGAATGTATTGTTACAAGGCAGATATCATTAACACACTGCTTGGTTTATACAAATACTACTGAAAGAACTCTACTTACAATATCCACAATATTCAAAAATATTTTAAACCCTTATTGCATATACAATTTTATGTACATTTCACACATCCCCCCCCCCCCCCCAATTATCTGGAATTCAAGAGGTCTTCATTGTTCTGACATTTCAATGTAGTATACAGTTTAAAGATTAGTCTGAATTCTTGTTTAGTACACTAGACACATAGAAAAATTCATTTTAGAATTATCTTGCTCACTATCTAGAAATTACCATCCAATTAGGAAGAAGCATCTACAATGAAAATAATTTCAGACCTACTTTAAGTGTTAAAGATGCAGAAAGAGCTAGTTTGCTGGGGTTATTTAAAAAAACATTTTCAAATTAAAATTCAAGCAAAACAGATACTGTAAACAGTCTAGACAACACGTTAACAATTCCTATTTGGGGCAATCATAATTGGTGTAACCTTACTTCCTCAGACAATCAGTCCTGAGTCATCAAAGGATAAACAAATCGTCACTAGCACAAACTAGGAAGCCCGAATTGCAAAGCTGAAGATGGGCTTCAGTGGCGCGCGCGCGTGTCTGTGTGCGCGCGCGCCTGTCTGACAATCTTTCCTTGGAAAACGCGGGTGGGAGCAGGATGTTGATGCACGACGCACTGAAGCACGTTCAGTTTCATTCAGCCTGGTACCGCGTTTTCCTCGTTGCCGCTGTCACAGACGGTGCAGCCCCCTGTGAAATCCACTCCCGGGCCCTGCCCCGCTGAGAAGCACGGGGCGCTCTGCGCAGTAGCTGAGCATCTCCTGCCGCGAGGTGGCCCAGAGGCACCGAGTCCGGGGTGGGGCCGGGAGGGGGAGCCGCAGCCGGCGAATGCGGGGCTCGTGGCTAACGCCGCTCCCGGGGCCCAGGCGCGGCGCACAGGCCGCGGCCTCACCTGTTCATTCATTCCCCGCCCCGCGTCGGCAGCAGTGGCGGCGGCGGCGCCAAGACTCCGCCCGGGCCCCGCAGCCGCTCCCCTCGCCGCCGCATGGGGCCTCTGGGCGGCGCCGTGCTCGCTCACACAGCCGGGGGTGGAGGGGCAAATGGCGGCTCCACGGGCACGGGCCCCAGCCGCTCCCAGCCCGGCGGGGCCTGCCCGTGGCTCCCCTCGTCAACGGAGCGGCCCAACCCGCCTCCCCGCGCTCTGCCCAGCCCCGCTCACCGGGAGCTCTGCGCCCCGGCACAGGGGGCCGGGACGGCAGGGCCGAGTGGGGGAGGGGGGATGGTAGTTACCTTGATGATCCTGCGGGGCAGCCCGGCCATCTTGTCTTATCGGGATTCAGGCTCCGCTGGGTCTCGGCTCCGCTCGGCACTCACGCACAACCGGAAGGAACGCGTGCTCTGTTTCCGCTGACGTCACTGCACGACCTACGGCCTTCTGGGAAATGTAGTCACGGCCGCGGGGAGGAGCGAGAGGTGAGTCTAGGTTCAGGGACCGTAGCCATAGCCGGGCGAGTGGGGTGTAACTACTGTGAGATTCGCGGCCGTACAGCTGCCCCCCCCGCCCCGCAGTGCCTAGACCCCTGCAGCACCTAGATTCCCACCACACCCTTCAGCCTCCAAACCCACCTGCCTAAAGCCCCCAGCTCCCACTCCCTACGCACCAGGCCCCATACACACCTTTCAGCACCTTGCTCCCACCCCACACAGGCACCCTTCAGCTCCCACCCCACACTCCCATCAACTGCCTGACGGTCTGCCGTACACCCCGGCAACCCTCAGACCCCCATGCCAGGTAGCACTCCGATCCCAGACACATACTCATGGCAACACCCAGCAATACATAACTACAGCCAAACAGCCACTCACACACATATAACTATACCTAGACACCAAGCCCCACAGGTACTGCCAACCAGCAACACCCAAGAAAAGACCTCCTGCCTCTAAGCTACAGATTCCCCGACATACCAAGTCTACCAGAGGCTCACCCACGCAGCTATAGGTTCTTCCACAAATATGGGTGTTAAATTTACTGCAGTTTTCTCTATTGTTCAAGGCCTTTCTTACCTACCTCCATGTCATCCTAGTCTCACACTCATTGGGGAGTTATGGTCTCATAAAAATCAATTTTAAAGCAACGTATCGTTCATTTACACAAGATACAAAGTCTTTCCACAGATAATCTTTCAAATGTTTATGCTTTCTGCGGGTGAATTTATTATCAAGAACGTTTACCAAAAGAGCACATTATAAGTGGGTTGAAAGGATTAGACTCTTATCGGTAAATGCTGATTTCCCTGTACACACAGAAACTGATTAAAATATTTCCATAATTGATAATCAAAATTTACAGATAGTCAAAGTACAAAAAATGCTGCTTTAGAACTTATTAGAGTTTGATTTAAGGACATTTACTTTGAATATTTTGACATGAGATTGACAGTTTGTATTTTAATGGTTATAAAGCTTTAACTTTTTGAACCTCAAGGTCTACTGTCATTAAATAATTTTCTGATTCCCCTATAGTTGCCCACGGCTGTGAAAATTTAAATAAATAAAAACTGAAAAATAAATGCTTAAAACCTACAATTTTGTGCAACTGTGAAAATTTCAGTAAATAAAAAAGGAAAAATTCTTAAAAATAAAAATTGATAATATCTGTCAATTACACAAAAAATCAAGGTCTGACAAACCTAATTTAAGGGAATATTGCAGAAAGCAAATTTCGTCCTCCTCCAAACAAGAAACAGAAACACAACATGCAACTTGTGTGTCCATAACAACTTGAACTCTGAATACTGTATCAAAATCTTGCAACTGTTTTTGAGCAAGCTGTGGGTCAGGATTATTGACAGAAATGATTTGACTTCAAATTATAAATATATTCAAGAAAATGCTAATCTTTTTGCAGTTTCTGTTGACTTAATTGACATCAATGAGACTACTCCTACTTAAAGTTAAGCATGTGTTTGCAGAATTATTTGCCCTCTGTCATGTGCTGATGGGAGAGGGTCCAACCTGAATGCATTGCTGGGCCTGCGAAACAGCATGTTTAAGCATGGATGTATAACATAGTTTGGTCTTGCCACTGTATATAGACCCAAATTGTTTATTTAAAAAAAAAAAAGTCTAGGACTTTTTTTTTTAAATCTAGTTACAACAATTTGGTTCCCACTAGTTAGGTATTAAGCAACCAAACTTAATGGAATCAATTTCATGGGTTAGATGAGTGCTGTCACACGGTACGTACACAAATGAAATCCTAATCCTTAGAGGAAGAGGCTATAACACACAGAGGAAGACCTTTCTGAACTAAACTATGTTTTTAACCTGGTGTTAGCATAGATTTGTCCTTGCATATAGGCAGGACCAAATTGTGTTTATTAAATATTTGGTCAATTGGCAACCCACTCCCTTCTAAATAACTATATGTTTAGCATGGGTTCTTCTCTCTGGGGATACTCTATGATTTGCTAAGTGTGTTTTCAACAGGAGAAACATACTGTTTTATTCATCATAGTTTGAAATCTCCTCCTTTTCAAACTGATCCAGCAGTAGCTTGAGAGCAGCCAGCTACTCTAACTGTGTCTAATTGTCAGCAGCTGGACCCTGGCTGAAATTAAATCAAGATAATTTGAGACATATCTTGGTCCAGGTAATCTGTAAACCTGGAGAATTATTACATTTAAGAGCTTTCATCTTGTGAATAGACATGGCAGTTTTAGAACCATACAGTTTTTTAATTACTACTCATTTAAAAAATCCATATGGTACTAAAAGTGCCGTCTCAAGAAACTTTTGGTTAATTGACTCAAGGAATTCTGAGACAAATAATATTTAGCACACATTTCCAGCAGTCAAAATTAAATCTTCTCAAGCATGACAAACCTGCAGCAAATTGTAACAAAGAATAAAATACAGTAGTGGCATTCTCAAGAATTTTAACATTTGGGAAAATGGAGGGAATGGGATGGATAAATACATTAGTTCAGACAACAAACTGTAGGCCCTGCATATTAATAATTACTTATCACTGACCAGCATGGGGAAGGATTAGAGTATCTGATCACTTGAGAGGGATGGGATTACAAAAGGAGATATCTGATCACTTGAGGGGGATGGGATTGCAGTGGTGGTTTATCAGTGAGATGGAAGAGGAGGGAAGGGGGAGGGGACTACTGAAAAGATGAAGTTAGTATTCAAATCATCCAGAGACAGCCTTAGTAACTGAGAAGTAATTAGTTATTAAAATATATACCTTTATTTGTAATAATGATGTGCTATTCAATGGTAACTGTGAATCATTATTCTAACTTAATAAATCTATTAATTATGGACTATAAATAACATATCTATTTAAGGTATTTTTAAGCATCTTCATTTTCAGTTTAAACCATTTTTTACCAAAAAAAATCCCAGGTTTTACAAAAAGTATTATCTGTTTTTTTCCAATTTTCACCCTATTTTTGTATCTTTGAAATATGTAAAAAAATAACTTGTTTTATTAGGAAAATTCAATACATTTCATGAGCTATATGTATTATGATAATACATTAGTCTGTATATGCAAAGCTGCATGTTGAAGTAAGGCTATTAGTCTAGAAGATATACGCAATAAACAAACAGGCACGAACTTACTGATGAGTCTCATGCCCACCATGCACACATTTCAAGTTGTTAGCAGATAATGGTTTAAAGATCTAAACTAAAATGGGAAGAAAACAAAAATCCATATCAGAATACATTTCAGAACAGAAGAAATTTTCAAACGTTTTAAAAAAACAAAAACAGGAGAAAAGGATGAAGTTGAGTGTATGTGCTGCAAATGGTGTAGCATCGACGTTACAGGCTATTAGTTAAAGTCTACAAAAGAGAATCGTTTATTCAAATGAAAAGTTTTACTTGGGGATTAGAGATATTGTTTTCTTAAACTTATAGGTGGTATTTTGTTTTGAGTTCTGTTTTAGTTCTGCAGCAAACCACACTGAATTCTGTTAATCAAAGCATTAATCTGCTGAATACTTTTCCCCCCCTGTCCTTCCATCTACCAAAATAAACCCCGATATTTACCCAGAAAAATTATTAATAGTTTTTGTACCAATTTTCACCTGTTTTTATTGTAGCAATAAACATTGATAAATTCCTGAGAAAAATTAAATTAAATAAAAACCGAAAACGAAGGGCCCTAGGTATTTTTAGGGTGGTTATCACTGTGCTATCTAAACTCCATATGATAACTCTAGGCATCTTAAACCAAGTCTAAATGAGTTTCATTCTTCCATCTATTCATATTCCAGAACATTTTTCTCAGTATTTCTTTTAATCTTGTTTTTCCTCTTCCTCCTCTTTCTCTTATCCTCCGCCTTGAATAGTGGTCATAGCAGGAGCTGGTGTTACTGAAGAAAGGCACGGAAAAAAAGATTGGTCTGGCATTTAGATTATAAACAAAGTCAGGCTCTTCTAATAATGAGCTGCATAGTTTGCTGCAGGATCTCTACCCTCTGCCCTGAGAGTCTTATCCTATGTCTGCCTAGCAGCAGCAGCAGCCTTATTGGAGTCTAGTTGTCTTGGTGGATTGTTTCTGAGGTGCCATTAAAATTAAAGGTACCGTAGATTAGGATTTTGAATTCAAGAGAGTCAGTGGAATGCATGGTGTTTTGCTAGTTTTTGTTATTTGGTGGCTTGCTGTATGCTGGCCGAATTTCAGTTTTCTTGTGGCATTTACCTTCACACACATGTAGAATGAGTTGTTGTAGTCTGTTTATTCTGGATGTGACAAAAGGGCAGATCACAGAGGCAAAGTCTTCACTTAAAAGAAAAAGACAGTTTCCTGACTGTCTGAAGACGGAAAAGGTATTTCTCATTAATGTTGCAATCTGTATGTACAGGAAAGGAGCTGTCAACATTTTTTGGCTGCTTAATAAACTTTGTCTTCTGCCGTCAGACCTACAAAGATCTAGCCCCAAGATATGCAATGAGTTTCCCACATGGACCACCCCTGGGTGCAGGGGTCACCACTTAAAATATGGCCTTAAACCTGGGATCATTGGACAAATCCAGAGCTCCATCTATCAGTGGGTATCTTCCACAAGGGAATATAGTAAGAATTGCCCTTCATTTATAGTCTCTTTAAATTCTACTAAGATGTGTCTTAATGCACTTATGCATGGAATGGTTTATTCTTGCATCATGGGCTTTCAAGGTAGTTACTATCCAGGTACCAAATGAGTTAATTCCTTTCTATTGTATCATAACTTTGAAATGGCATGGCAAAGGAATTCTAGCAACCATATAGTTATTCAATGACACAAATGGTGCTTTTCTGGTTTGTATTTCATTAAAAAGTATGTTTGAAGGGAACAAGGGCAAGAAAAAATAGATTTGAAAGAGTGGATTTCCACACAGGCTATAATGTATGTGTTCCAAAGCAACATTTTTTTAAAAGCATAGCTAGTTATCCAGGTAGTAGGAGTTGCCTTCTTTCAGCTTGAGACAAATGCTCATTGTCCTTTAAAATTTCCTATCTTGTATTAAAAATATTTGATTATGTGCATGGCTCAATATGCTTTTTTCCCCACACACACAATAGCAAGTTTTTAAATGGTAACAGGCTTGCTAGAAGCCATGGTCACCGAGACAGCATTCTGAAAGCAGATTGTAGGGTCTCTGTCTCTTCATTTCTTCTTTTATGGCAATATTTTTCCCACAATGGCTTATCCAGTTTTAGTCCCCTTGAGAAAGTTTCTAGAAGCAGTTCTTGTTGGTTTCTTAGCTGTGTCATTATCCTTTCTTTAAATTCATACCAGCATTGTTTATTACTCCATTTCCTACTGGAAAGGAGGGCTTTCCCCTTAGCTATACCAAGAGATACATTCTTTTAGCTTCTATGAAAATGATGCATAATAGATATATGTTCATTATTATTTAACATTTATATTGTGGTAGCTCCTAAAGGCCATAGCCAGGTTGGGTCTTTGTGCTAGGTGCTGCACGAACATGTAATAAATGATAGTCCGTGCCCAAAAAAGCCTAGTCCTACCTAAACTTTTACTTGAATAATTACATTCTGCTTACCCAAATTTCCCCTACATTTTCAACAGGGTATAGTATTCTCCAGGTCCTGTCTTACACCCCAATTCTGCAGGCTGTTCCACATGGATGGAATTCTATTTACTTTAATGGAGCTCTAGGTGAAACCTCTTGCTGATGTAAATCCAATGAGGTCAGTGAAATTACACCAAGCATAAATTTGGCCCACCAGGTACATCTCTGACACATATTTATCAAAAAACCACCTCCTTATGCGACTGATTATTGTCTATGCCCTGAGGTCATTTAAGAGAGATTTTACTGTACTGTGAGAGTCTTAAATGAGCGGTGCTATACAAGTCCAAAGTATAATTATTAATGAAATTATGCAACATCATGTGGACAGCTGCTCCCTAGCATGACATAAGCTGTAATTTTTCATGATCTGGTAATATCCAGGATTGTCCTCTCTGGCAGTAATTTAGATTGATATGTTAGTTTAACTGAAAAGTCTTACTAGAAAACTGACTATAAAGCTGATAAAGCTTTAGGAGAATATTAGCGTTGCCACCTCGAGGACATTTGTACCACATCACGCAGCCACACATGACAGTTTTCACAATGGTGCACTAGTGTTTCACCCCATCCCTGTGACTGCACTCACTCTGAGAACAAGGCTAAGCATCACGTCAGCCACCAATGTGCCATTCTGCACAGTTGCAGTCCCACTGTAGGCTGCAAGCATTATTGAATTATGCAGTTCTCCCAGGGCGATCCTTCAGTGCATCTGTTCACCCTTCAGTGACAGTATGGCTCCGGTCAAGTTACTGAGGCCCAGATCCTCTAAGATATTTAGGCACCTTGCCCTAGCTAAGTGGGTTCTAACCCACGAAAGCTTATGCTGAAATAAATTTGTTAGTCTCTAAGGTGCCACAAGTATTTGATTTTCTAAATATCTGTGAGGATCTGGGCCTCACTGACTGGTTTCATGTATGGCTTGACTGGCTGAGGCTATTCTTAGCTCCCCCAAATCCTCTTTCCAATCTTATTAAAGTCTGGTTGCAATTCAGATTTTATTTCAAAACTTAAAACATTTTTTACAAGGGAAAGCATTCTGAAACTTTAACTGTCAATGACATTTAAAAGCTTTAACAAAAGAACCAGCAAAAATACACTAGGGATAGATTAATACCCACACATACTTTACATCCACATAACAAGACCTGGCTCTTATATAGTGCTTTTCCTGAGTGAATCTCAAAGTGCTTTACAAAAGAGGTATAAGCCTCCTTATTCCCATTTTTACAGATGGGGACACTGAGGCACAGAAATCTAATGTGACTTGCACATGGACTATACAGCATGCATGCACAAAAATACAGGAATGCTTCTACCTTGTGGCAGTGACAGAGCTTGAAATGGGGGGAAAAAAGTTTTACTTTGTCTCAAGTTTCACTTACCTGGGACATCAAAATGGGGCGCCACTCACAGTAACCATATCTGTGTCAAACCTGAAAGCATTTGATTTTATTGATGAATTTGCTGCCTGGATATAGGCCTTATGCCACTTATTTGAAGCCAATATATCTAATTCTTTTGGCTGTACAGAAGCACTAGACACAGCCGTTCTTTGTTACCTCTGTTATTTACACTTGCTGTTGATATCTAACACTAACCAGACTGATAGATCACAGAATACATCAGATTCATGCATGAGAGGAGAGGCAGAATAAAACATCTTTGTGTGAAGATGACTTATTAATACAATAAGACTAGATTACAAAGTTGACAGAAAATTTAGAACTCTCTCTAGCTATATAGTCATTTGAGAATGTGATTAATGCTCCTAAAGAAAGGGCACTGGGTTGAAAATATATAGAAAGGGACTGGCTTTTGGATATTTCACTCAGGTCTGTTATTTCAGGAGTAAAGGCTTATGGACTTGTCTCTCACTAATGTTAAGACATTGGATAAACCTATCCATTTATGGATAAAGTAGCACTTCTAAATTTGATTATTTTTTGTAATAATGTAGCACCTTTTCTATTAAGGATCGCAGAGGACTTTCAGATATTTTAATTAAGCTTCACAAACCCCCCATGACATAGTTAGCTATTGGATACATTTCACAGATGTGCAAACTGAAACACAGAGAAGAGACTTCCCAAGGTCACATTGCAAGACAATGGGAGAGCTAGCACTAGAAGTCCTGACATTCAGGCCCCTGCACTAATTATCAAGGAACACTTCCTACTTGAGTATTCCTCTGCTGGTAAGCTAATTCCTCAGAATGTTTCCTAGTGACATTCTCATCTGAATTTTTAGAAAAGTATAGATGTGTTTTTGATTTGGCAGAAAAGCCAGTCTAGAATAAAACTGACCACCATATGATTTTCCAAAGGCGTAGGCTCTCAGGGGCTGAGACTCGCAGTCCCATATTATTACCACTATATGCCTTTACACTGGCCCTCATCATTGAACAGTTAGTGGGCAGCACAGTCTATCTCAGATTTAGTTAACAGAGGATGAGACTTTTCTCTTCACTATCCATGACCTGCTGAGGCAAATGAAGTAGTTGGTAGTTCTTTGAGTAGATGCAGACTTGTATTCCACTTAGGTGTGTGCGCGCTCAGCATGCCGGAGCCAGGGATTTTGCTTAGCAGTACCCATAGAGAGGCGGCACTCATGCCCTGGCTATATGAGGTAGTGCAACCCCGACCCTCCTCAGTTCCTTCTCACCACACATGGCTGGAGTCGGAGCTCGGTGTGGTGTAGCCTCACAACCTCGCAAATAGACTTATCGTATAGTTAGTAGTTAGTGTTTGTTAGTTGTCTATTTCCCTCGTGATGCTCGCACCGGGGTTTAAACGTTATCCTTCGGGTGGAGGAGCGATCCCCACATGTGGTGCTTGCTCTGTCTTGGCAAGGCTCACTTCAATGAGTGTTGCATGATCTCTAGATGGTTCAAGAAAAGAACTCAAGTGACTCATGAACTTCGCCTCCAGCAGCACCTGGTTGAACAGGCCATGTGGCCTGAACCGGTACCAAGGCCCTCATGGGGTCAAAGATCAACCTTGGGCTCCGAGAGCCCTGCTGCTTCATGTTCGGGAGCAGGCACCTCTCAGAAGAAATGGAGGAGCCCCTAATATCTTGTCCACTGCTCCACTTGGGTCAGAAAACTGCGTTCCTGGTAGCAGTTACGTCCACAAGGTGGGTGTGTGAGTTGCAGGCTCTGATGGCAGGGCTTCCTTACACACAATTCTCCAAAGACAAGATAACTTTACAACTACACCCAAAACTTTAAGAAAGGGATAGATAATATGACAGAAAATATCATATTCCCTCTATACGTCCACCTCTTGAATACTGTGTGCAGATGTGGTCACCCCATCTCAAAAAAGATATATTGGAATTGGAAAAGATATAGAGAAGGGCAACAAAAATGATTAGAGGTATGGAACAGCTTCCATATGAGGGGAGATTAGTAAAACTAGGACTTTTCAGCCTGGAAAAGAAACGACTAAGGGGGAATATGATAGTGGCCTATAAAATCATGACTGGTGTGGAGAAAGTAAATAAGGAAGTGTTATTTACTACTTCTCATAACGCAAGAACTAGGGGTCACCAAATGAAATTAATAGGCAGCAGGTTTAAAACAAACAAAAGGAAGTATTTCTTCACAAAATGCACAGTCAACCTGTGGAACTCTTTGCCAGAGGATGTTGTGAAGGCCAAGACTATAACAGGTTTCAAAAAAGAACTTGATAAGTTCATGGAGGATAGGTCCATCAATGACTATGAGTCAGGATGGGCAGGGATGGTGTCCCTAGACTGTGTTTGCCAGAAACTGGGAATGGGTGACGGCATGAATGGATCACTTGATGATTACCTGTTCTGTTCATTCCCTCTGAAGCCCTTGGTATTGGCCGTTGTTTGAAGACTGGATACAGGGCTAGATCAGTGGTTCTCAGCTGTGGTCCACTGCTTCTTCAGGGAAAGCCCCATGTGCGTCGGGTTGGTTTGTTTACCTGCCACATCCGCAGGTTCGGCCGGTCGTGGCTCCCACTGGCCGCGGTTCGCCGCTCCAGGCCAATGGGGGCGGCAGGACGTGGTGGACAGCACATCCCTCGGCCCGCGCCGCGTCCCACAGTCCCCATTGGCCTGGGACAGTGAACCACGGCCAGTGGGAGCCACAACCAACTGAACCTGCGGACGCGGCAGGTAAACAAACCGGCCCGGCGTGCCAGAAACTTTCCCTGAAGAAGCGGTGGACCACAGTTGAGAACCACTGGGCTAGATGGACCTTTCGTCTGACCAAGTATGGCCATTCTTATGTTATGTTCAGTTCATGATTGAGTGCCACTGGGCTACAGGTTTCTAGTGTTAGGGAAAATGTAGTTTCACAGCCACCTGTTATATTCAAACTCTAGAATTGTGGCATTTTCCAGACTTCTATCAAAATGAACACTTAGAAGAGTGTGCGTGTGTATATCGTCTCCAGCAAATTCACATAGCACTACTTCAAGATAAAAATGATCTTTGTACAAGCAAATACACTGGTATAAATAGCATTTGTTCTTTCTACAGGGTTCTTATACTACCCTTATCACCATAGTATCTATGTACCTTTCAGTAGTGTATTAAGAACAACATGATTAACATCTGTCACATGATTTGTTCTTTCTCATGCTCATCCTAGGGGAAGAATTGTGTGTGCAGGGTAGTGTTTTGTTTTGGTAGAGCTTGAATTTTTGTATTTATTTTTAATTCACACACTGCTCTGTATTTAAATTAGAGAAGACAGGTTGAAGAAGTAATCTTTCGACTGGAAGGTGGTGAGGTTTGTGATGGTCTTTCATTTCTGGAAGAGCTTGCTGCACAGTCTTGTCCCAAGAAAGCTCTGTCTCCTGAACCAATGAGCTTTACCCTTATTGTACACAGCTCCATTGTGCCTGAGGAGCAGAGTTGCCCACCGTAGTCTTCATTCCAAAGCATTAGAAGATCTTGTAGATATCTTAGGCCCAGGCTACGGAGTATCTGGAGGATAAGACTGAGGTCTTGAACTTGACTGGATATTCTATAGGAAGCCAGTGTAGAGGGCAGAGGACAGGTCTGATGTGCTTCCAGCACATGCTAAAGCATTCTGTACTAGCTGGGGTTTTTTAAGCACTGATGGCTTCATGTCAAGGTGTATTGCCTGGCTGTAGTTCAGATAGGAGGTGACATAGGCTTGTATAACAAAAGCAGGTCATTGTCTGCCAGGATGGGACAGTCTTCTAGCCAACTGGAGATACTAAAAGCTTTACTCGTGGATGCTGTTGTGTGTGAGAGGTTAGAATCGGCAAGAATCTAGGAGCATTCCTAAGCTATGGACTGAACTGATCAATTGATATGTGTGCTCTGTCATCCCAGCTGGAGCACCTTCCTGCAGCCAAACAGATCCGTCTACCTACATTTCCCCTTTCAGGCACACCAAGGACTCCACAACATTCTTTCTTGACTCAGAAATACCCTCCTTGCAGCCAGTTTATTACAGAAAAATAGTACAAATAGTCCATAACAAAAGTCCCCCACACGGTCCATTTCTCACCTCCCTGCATGTACTCCTTAAATCCCAAGTCATCTAGTCCTTCAACACCCCTCGCACCACACTCCATCACACCTGGGCTCTTTGTCAGTCCTCTTCTGTCCCTCTGCTAGGACTGCCGCCCAGTTGGAGTGCAACTCTGGTCTTCCCAGTGGGAACCTCCACAGCATCTCTACTAGAAGATCATCCTCATCAGGAGAGCGTCCCTCACTCCCTGGCCCTCAGCCTTCTCCAGTTCGGAAGTCAGCAAGCAAATCTTTCTGCTGCTCTCCTGCCTTCAGCCCCCTCCATCCTGGGGTGGAGAGGTCAGTCAGGCAGTCAGCAAGCCTCTCTTGCTGCTTTCCTGCCTTCAACCTTCCTCAGGAACCACCTACAGATTTCTTCAGGGACCTCCTATGGTCTTCCGATCTTTATTAGCTCTCCCTTCTTTTCCTGACTGACCCTCCAGGAAGCTCTCATGAGCCTCTCTTGACTCAGTTAGAAAGCAGCTGACACAGGTGCATTGGTTTCTTCCTTGTTAAAGGGCCAGTGCCACCCTGTGATATGGCTTAAACCAGGAGTCTCAAACACGTGGGCTGTGGGCCGCATGCGGCCCGCGGGGTTATTTTCTGCGGCCCGCTAAACTCCCCGCGCCCCCCTGCCAACCTCCAGGCCAGGGGTGGGCAAACTACAGCCCACGAGCCGAATCCGGCCTGCGGGATTGCCCCCTGTGGCGCTGGAACCACGTCCTGCAGCCCCTGGGTGCTGGGCAGAGGGGGCGCAGAGGGCTCCATGCATTGCTCTCGGTTCCAGGCACCGCCCCCTGCAGCTCCCATTGGCCAGGAATGGGGAACCGCAGCCAATGGGAGCTTCAGGGGAGGTACCTGGAGGCGTGGCAAGGGCAGCGCATGGAGCCCTGTGCCCCACCTCCCCCAGGGGCTGTAGGGACGTGGTTCTGGCTGCTTCCCCGACTGGCGCCAGGGCAGGCAGGCAGGAAGCCTGCCCTGGCCTCGGTGGGCGCCACTGCACCTAGGTAAGCGGCGCTGGGCCAGACCTGCACCCCAAACCACTCGTGCACCCCAACCCCCTGCCCTGGGCCCCTGCAGGGCAGGGGTGGGGCCTCGTGGAAGAGGTGGAGTGGGGGCGGGGATTGTCAGTGATGTGGCCCCCGAGCCAATGTACTAGTCCTCATGTGGCCCTCGTGGTCATTTGAGTTTGAGATCTGTGCCTTAAACGAAACAAAACTGCACCATGGTTGCAAGTTCTTCAGAGTGCTTTCTTCTGCCCAACAGCATAACCTCTGTCTTGCTTGGGTTTGGCTTCAACCAGCTGTTCACCTATGACTATGTGTACTTTACACACTACTGATAGCTGCATGTAGTGTACTTGTAACTACATGCCGCAGAGCTGGGCCTGCACCCCTGGCGTGGTGGCAGGCAGGGGGCAGGGCTGGGCCTGGCACTCCTAGTGGTACATGAGAGGGAGGGGTGATGTGATGGGTGCCAGGCCCAGCCCAGCCCCCCTAGGAGAGAGGCTGGGCCTGGCACCCGTTGCTGGTGGCCGGCAGGGGAGGTGCGAAGCTGGCACCCCCAGCTGGTGGTGGGCAGAGCTGGACTTGGCACCGCCACTGGTCGCACGTGAGAGGGAGGGGTGGGTGTGGGCCTGGCCTCCCTGGCTGGTGGTGGACGGGGCTGGCCCTGGCAGGGCACCCCTCGGGTGGGAGGTTTGGACGCTGGCTGGTTGTATCGTGCCTATACACTGCTTCGGACTACATTTCCCAGCATGCTCTGAGGGTGTGTCACGTCACCGGAAACACATCACACTGTTTCCGGTCACGCTGAGTAAACCGGCGGGCCCGTGTATACAGACTGATTGAGTGAACGTCTCTCTCTTTGTCGAATCTGTGGAGCCCCTCTCCTGGCTGGGCCAGGTAACCGTTGCTCCCCCAGCGGTGTCGGTCCCAACCGCCGGGCGCGGCCTGGCTCTGCGCTCTAGCGGCGCTGTGTGACTGGTGGGCTCGGCGGAGCCGGGGCTCATGGGTTGGGGGGAGGGGCGCAGAGGGCTGGAAGGCGGTGATGGGCTGTGGCGGGAGGCTGAGCAGCGCGTGAGCGGCCAGAGACGTAACGTCACAATCCTCTCCTGCCGCCAAACCGAATTGATGTTCGGCGGTTAATGAGCCTGCGAACTGAGCATGCGCAGTAACGTCGGCTGTCGTCTCTGCCAATCTTCCGGCGTGGTCCCTGCTGTTCGCGGGGCGGGGGAGGGGCAGCTGTGCTGTGGCTTCCCGGTCTAAACGCGTTTGTTCGTTCTCCGGGGCGTGCTTCTCCGGAGCCTCGCGCGTCCGTGTGTTAGCCGCGCTGTGGGGATCCCAGGGTTATAGGGAGTAGCCAGCGTGGAGTCGTGGAGAGCAAATCATGGCAACCAACGTGATCACCCTCTTTGTCAGGGTGCCTGACTGGCCCGGTGGATAGGGCGAAGCATTAGCTGTGATAAGTTCATTGTGTTAAGGCTTTTGACCGTCCCGTATGATAGTCTCGTAAGCAAACTAGCAACATGTTAGTGGTCTCTCTGAAACTACTGTAAGATGGGTGCACAGCTGTTTGAAAGGTCCTACTCAGAGTTGCTATGAATGGTTCGCTGTCAAAGTACATGGGCATATCTAATGGAGTCCCGCAGGGCTCACTTCTGGGGCCTGTACTAGTCAATGTTTTCATTAATGAAATAGATAAGGAAGTGGAGAATGTGCTTATACAATTTGTGGATGATGCCAAGCTGGGCAGGGGTGATGAGCGTTTTGGTGGACAGGATTAGAATTCAAAGTGACCTTGACAAATTGCAGAATTGGTCTAAAATCAACCAGATGAAATTCAGTAAAAACAAGTGCAAAGGACTGCATTTAGGAAGGAAACCTCAAATGCACAACTACAAAATGGGAATAACTGGTTAAATGGTATTACTGCTGAAGAGGATCTGGTGATTATAGTGGATCATTGTTGATGCATATTCAATTAATGTGATGCTTTTGTGAAAAAGGTTAACGTTTTGGGGTGTATTAACAAGAGTGTCATATGTAAGATGCAGGTGGTAATTGTCCCACGCTACTCAGCCCTGATGAGACCCCAGCTGGAGCATTGTGTCCACTTCTGGGCACCACACTTCAGGAAAGATGTGGATAAATTGGAGAGAGTCCAGAGGAGAGAAACAAAAATGATTAAAACATTTAGAAAACTTGACCTATGAGGAAAGGTTAAAAAAACTGGGCATGTTTAGTCTTGAGGAAAAAAGACTGTGAGGGGATCTTAGTTATTTATATTGGTTGAATGGGGTCCTAGTGCTGACCTTACCTAGTTTGTCTTTTGGTGAAACTGAAATGCCTTGTGTCCACTATGGTTTTTACAGTGGGATGGGTGTCATGGAAAACCAGTTAAAGCATTTTAATGTAAATGAATTAACAGTGGCTTTTCCTCCATCACATTTCCTTAT
Organism: Chelydra serpentina; assembly: GCA_037349315.1. Taxonomy (NCBI): domain Eukaryota; kingdom Metazoa; phylum Chordata; order Testudines; family Chelydridae; genus Chelydra; species Chelydra serpentina. The sequence continues at coordinate 77,459,726 of JBAIAC010000008.1, forward strand.
TCCCTTCCCTTATTAAGGGCTTGTCTATGTGGACACAATAGAGGTGTGAAGTTAATGCACATTGGCTACAGCTCCTTAAATTGCTGCATGGACGCTCTTGTTCATAAGTAAAGTGGCCTTAGTTTTGATGACAGGACAACCTAGAAGATTACAGGAGTCTTTCCCCAAAACATGATACATTAATGATTTGATCTGTCTTGAACATTTTTAAAGGCTTTTATAGTCCCAGTGTAACTAAGTTTTGTTTTTTATTTGAAGTCGAAAGAGAAGGAGGGAAGCAGTAGAGCTTAACTTTTCTGAGTGTGGCTCTTTGTAAAAAGCCTTTACAGTATTTCACTGGTATCAGTTTTGTGCTGACAAAGTTTCACTACATGGTTCAAGGTTAATTTAAGGTGACCGTGCTCCTTCTCTGCGCTATGTGCTGTTCAGGAGAATGAAGGCCTGGCAGTGTCGTGATAGCTCCTACCAGGCACGTGGAGCTTGTTAGCACTCCCCTGTATAAGCAATGCACACAAAGTGGTGGCACTCTTGTCCCATGAGAATTAACCAATTAATCTACAGTTTGGTGCTTTAAACTGTAAAGATTCCTTTTTGATCTCAGCCCACACATGATGTAAACCTTATCTTTATTAACTATGTGCTCCCAGGAAAATGTAACTTACAAACACAGCGTTATCTTACGCCTCTCTTACATTGTGATGGTAATATTAATGAGTCCTTAATGTGATATCCCCAAACATGCGAGAACACAGTCTGCATAGGCTGCAACAACAATATTTTCAGCTCACTTAACATTGTGATGTTATGTCTCAGCACACTTGAAAAGTGCAGAGCAGATGTCCTGATCCAGAAATGGGGTGTGGCAGTTACTAGACATGCTCTGCATTTGTTTCTGATGAAGTTGCATAGGATGTCTTTCATTATAGGCAAGCTACCTGGCAGGTCATTCCCTCTTTACACACCTGATTTGTTGGCATAGCTATTAGGCCTTGAGGGGAAATGTTTTAAATACATCTGTTTGACAGCAGTGCCAGATCCTATACATATCTGCTGTGTGGGGTGGTTTTGCTGACAACACTGATTCTGAAGTGTTCTGATGAGGATGCTGATGTTCTTATCAAGATCTGAAGAAGCCAGGCCCATACACTGTATATTATAGCCACATTATAGAGACTGAGGACTAGATTCACAGAGATGTTTAAAGGCCCAAGTCCAAGTTTTAGGTTCCACTGTGATTGCTAAAACTTCCAATGAACCTTGTAGGGGCCTAAACTCACTCAGTGCCTACATTTCCAGGATAAAAGTTCCCACGTTGACTAACTTTCTGCCTTTGAGCATGCACAGTGCTTCCTTACTCTAAACATCCAGATGCATATCTCCTGCTTAAGCTGCAGGGCAGTTCATGAAGGGAAGGGAAGATCGGTATTTGTCCACATAAGTGAAGTGTGGGGCCTGATCTGGTATGTGTGCTTAGAGGCTGCATACTAGAGTGGGGTCCCATTCAAAATCTGGCTGGAGGAGGTAGCGGTATCCACCTTATAACTTTTAGCATGGTGGGTAGAACACTCACTATAGGCTCCTTCTTCTGCAAAGCATCTGGTGTTAGTGCACCAGTGCTCACTCACCCCTTCCTGGCAGTGCGGATAAGTCTCCCCCCCTCCCCTGCAGGGAGCAGTCAGGGCTGGGTCAAATCAACCCTCAGAAACCTCCCCGACTGCAGGAAGCTCTACACCATTGGGGGTGGGGGGGGGTCTGCATGAAGAGGGGGTCAGGATCAGTGGGGTAGGGGGTGAGGCTTGGCGGGGAGGGGTTTGGTGCAGCGGGGGGGGGTCGGGCAGATAGAGCAGCGCCACGTACAGTGATCCCTTCCCCCACATCCTGGCCCCATTCCTCCTCAGCCACAGGGGGAGGGATCACAGTATGGGAAGCTGGTCCCTCTGTCTGCCCGACCCCTCCCCGCACCTCCAACCCCCTCCCCATTGAGCCTCATCCCTCCCCTGCACCCAGAACCCTCCCACCGAGCCACCCTGTCGAGCCTGACCCCCTGCGTCAGAAGCCTCTGGCACCCAGACCTCTCTGCACCCAGAACCCCCGCACTCCCCTGAGCCTCACCCTCTGCATTGGGAGCCCCCCCACCCCACTGAAGCCCAACCAGCTGTACCCTGACCCCACCCCACCATGCCCCACTCCCCCAGCATCCAGACTGCCTGCTGAGTCCTAATTACCTTCACCTGGACTCCCCTACAGAGCCCCATTCCCTGTGCAACCGAACCCCCCAATGAGCCCCTGTGCATCCTGATCTCTTCCCCCCCCCCCCCCCACTCCAAACACACACACACACACCTGGACTCCCCACTGAGGTGCCCACACCCAGATTGTGCCACACAGAACCCATGTACTCTTGAGGGAATTCTGCACCAAAAATTCTGTGCCTAAAATTTTTAAAATTCTGCATAATTCAATGTGTCACAGTAACACAATATAATCACACCATTTTCAATTATTTTGGTAATTTATTTCAAAATACTTTTAAGCAAATAATTGAAAATGGTGTGATTATATTGTGTTGACAAATAGAATTATGCAGAATTTTAAAATGTGCACAGAATTTTTAATTTTTTTGGCACAGAATTCCCTCAGGAATAGTAATTCTTAATTCATTACAAATATTTCCAGCACTTGTTGAACAATATATAAGGTGCTATGCAAGTCGTATTTTTCATAGATCTTGAATCTTTTAGAAATAAACTAATTGTCAACCTTTCTGTCTCCTGAACAGTGATGAAACCTGCTCCTTCAGAAGTGTGTTCTGCAGTAAAAAGGATACCATTTACGTCCAGAATATTTCTTTCTCCAGCACCAATTTTCTGTCTCCTGTGAGCATGGCATTAGCATTGAGAAGAGCTGTGTGGTCCAGTACTACGTGGATGCATTTATCAACATTCAGTAGGCAGGCCTCAGTACAGAGTAAGAAATAATGCTGATTTATAAAAATCCTATGGTTAGAAATTTTCTGTTTTTTGTTTTTTCTCCAAAGACTCTTGTATTGATACTTAGTTCTGAGCAAAGTTTACAGTAACACAGGCAGGGAAGTGACCTTTATATTTCACCTGGTTAAAGTTTGATATTTATGGTGTTCTGTGCTGTGTTACTAAGTTATGTTTTGACTTGGTTGCCCTTGAAGTTTCCAGTGTTGAACTGTAAAATAGATTAGCTCCATTAACCAAACTTTAAAGAGCATTTTAACATTAGGAGGAATCTGAGATTTGAAAACTTGATTTCTCCAGCTCACGTTTACCTTCTCTTGAACTGAAAAAAATACTGCTGAGAAAAAGTCTGTAAGAAAAATGTAATTCCTTGAAATAAGTGGGCAAGGAGCAATAATATGCAATGTTGCCTGATTTTGCAATATTTCAGATTGGCTTTGGGGAGGTGTTAGTTGAAGATAGCAATATGTGGAAGAAAACGTGCTGGGAATCTGGAGTTGTAGGCACCACCAAGAAAATCTTATTTGTAGTATCTCTCCATCTTGATATAAAATCGAAGATGAGCTATGTCGCTTCTTCTAAAATGTGACCGCAAAAGTTAGAAGAAAAATATTTTGTCAGTTGTGTTGATTCTGGGTTTTCTGCTTCCAAAACTCCTTATTGTTTCCTGTGACTGTAATTCAGAGCTTGAAGTGTAGTGGTAATAAAATTTCTCGCCACACTGAAGCTGTAAGTGTGAATGAACACCCGGCAGTGCCAACAAATGTAGAGTTTTGCCAGTAAAACTTTCTGTTGTAGACTAAGCCTAGGGTGACCAGATAGCAAGTGTGAAAAATCAGAACGGGGGTGGGGGATAATAGGAGCCCATATTTTAAAAAAAAAAGCCCCAAATATCAGGACTGTCCCTATAAAATCGGGACATCTGGTCACCCTAACTAGGCCTAGCTTTAGGTTTCTGTGCCAGTTGTCGTGAAATATGTGGGAAGTAAGCCACTTCTGTTGTATCTGCCATAAGCAATGGAGTATTAATATTTAACAATATCCACACTTGTAGTAAACAGTAAAATAATAGAACAATAGAAGAACTGTACTCAGACTAGTTAGTTATTTTTATGATCACTTTCAGATATCAGTAATGAGTTTGGAGTTCTTGAGCCTAATTTCTTACACAGATATGCATGTCATTCTAATAAATCCCAGAAAAAAATCAGTTTAAAAAACCCCATAAATCTCAGTTCAGATTATTACTACACGAACTTCTTGATAAAATCATCCTCAAAGTGGAGACACACTGAAACTCATATGTTTAAAAAAACACAATCCCACACAAGTGGAAGAGTACATCATAAGATAGCTATAAAATGTATGAGTTTACTACCCTGTGATCTGGCCAGAACCCAGAAACAATGATACATGAGCTCATGAATTACTGTTGAACTAAAACCCCATACAGTTTTGGGGAAAAGAGAAGATGCTGCAATTCCATGAAACATGAAGGCATTTTCGGAATTGGATGTTGTCATGGATAACAGTCTTTGTATTCATAATTTCATCTCGTTCTGTATATCCATTAGCCTGGCAAAGCAAGGTTCTACATAACTTCCTGGCATTTCTATTTGTCTGTATGTAATGTGATAGTTTTTGAACACTGCATCTGATCAATTCCAACATTTCAGGGAATGTTCTAGGAATCAGTGGGCAGAATCCTATTGATTTTGGTGAAAATCGGAAAACCAGGACAGCCTGCTTTACAGGAAAATCAGACTCCCTAGTACTGCAGGAAGAGGAATCTTTGTGGTGCGCCCTGCTGCTGCATATCAGAGGCAGTATCTTAACTTGCATGGGGAGATTGTCTGTAGACTGGAGTATAAGAAAAGTAAGGGTTTTAGAGGAAGGAGTTTTGGGTGCCGGGGAGAAAGAGACATGGAGCAGGGAGAAGTTGGGTTGGGGGAAGTAGCAGGAACTGGCGGGTACTGTGGTGGGAGGGGAGAGCTGGGGGCTGAGTGGCAGGGAGTTGGGAGTTGTGGTGAGGAAGCAGGGACCATGAATAGGGGAAGTAGAGATGGAAAAATCAGGGATTAGAAGTGTGTGTGTGGGGGCGGGGAGCAGGGTAGAGACTGTCTATAATAAACCCTAGGGTTTCAGCTCAACCTCTGCAAAAATTGCCTGGAAGGATAAAGGCAGGCCCTGTGTTTGCAGGAATTGATTCCCAGCCAGGGTTTTGGGCAAGGGGATCAACCTCTGGGATCAGGTGAGAAGAGGATGGAGGCATAGGCTGAATAACTAGAGAGTAAAGGGCAAGACAGTTCTGTGAGCAAGGGCTGGGGAATGTAACCCCCACCTCCCCAATCCCTATTTCTACCTCCTGTCATCACTCCTGTACCCACACTTGCAGCAGGCAGCAGCTTAATATAGGGCTTTCTCTAATTGAGTGCACATTTTGGCCTACAGAAGCAACCAAGTAATGCCACCTTCTAGTATAGCAGTGTTCTTATTTCATTGTGTAAGAAACTATTACTTTAGGAGTAGTGTGCTTGGCCAGTTTGGTATGGTATGGGGTTTTTTTTGCAACTTCTTAGAGTAGTACCTGGATAACACTGGGATAGCACCCAGATACTGGGCCATACTGCAGTTTTAGAAATATGTATTATAATAGGATTAAAATATTGGCATGATATTCCAGACACTTTCTAAATTGATTTGTTAAACTTAAACTGAATGGGCATTTCTGGTTGAGCTCACTCATGTTTGAGATAACGGAATGCAGGTGTGAAGTTAATTCTGCTGCAGTTTCATTTGTTCTCATTGGTGTGTTTTCTCATCTTTGCAGATGGAGCAGTGCATTGTGCTCGCCATAAATCTACATATTCAGTCCTTCCAGAAGACTATAACTGGTACACAGACAAATCTATTTTGACCCACTATGGACTTCATTTGACCCATAGCTTCAGGGATACATATTAGAGTAATTGCCCTACCTGCTGTTAGTCTTGCTGTTTTCTTTATGCCAATTATTCCTTTTGCAAGTTTTGGATTAATCTACTCATTTTCTGAAGAGCCTTGTTTCTAGACATAAGGCTTATGAAACTAACGTTCCAAATGTGAATCAAGTGAAAAATGGATGCAGTGTTGTCTTCCTGAATCTATAGACAAAGGGCTGTAGTGCCTCTGCTGATATTCATAGGTTTGTCAAGAAGCCCACTGAAATTAAAGAGCATGGCTGCTTTTCAGTTCTTATACAAAAGTCATGGCACTTTAATGCAGCTACTTGGGAAAGTTGAGTACAACATAATCAGTTACTGGAATTCTTTACTGGGTAAAAAAGGTGCGGAAGGGAGGGTAGAATAGTATAGACCCTCTCACCTCAGACGCTAACAGGATCTCCAGGGAACATGAGACAAGCCTCATCTCTTCTAGCAGAATGAGTTTGGTGGAGCTTCACATTGATCATGCTTACTAGGTAGAAGCTGACTGGTAGGGCCTAGCACTTGGTAGAAATCCCAGCTCCCTTTCCTGCCCAGTGGATTAGAGGTGCTGGACTCTTCTGTAGGGCATTGGCCCTGAAATTTATTGAGAGGGGTTAGTTGCCATTATCTTTTGTGCTTTTTTTCTGGCTTCTAGGTGTCTTGTAGACATTTTAAGCCTAGTTTCCAAATATTTTCAAAAAATCAAACAAGATACAAAATACTATGAGGAAACTATCTGGAAATCTTATGCACTTAACCCTGTTGCTGGGTACAATTTTCAAAGATGTCTAAGTGACTCAGGAGTCTAAGTCCCATTGAAAGTCTTAGACTGCTAAATCACTTAGTGAGTAAAATTTTCAAGATTGCTATCTAAAGTTCAAAAGAAAACTTGTGCATGTAATACCCTAGACTTTCCACCGGTTTCTTGGTCAGCCAATCTGACTCATGTCTCTTCCAGAGTGCTCTCACCTGAGCATGAGGGTGGACTTTATAGGAAAGAAATACACTGATCTATATAATTTTTTCATCTTTTATAGTAAAGTGGAACTTGCCATGACATCAGATGGAAGGACAATTGTCTGCTACCATCCGTCAGTTGAAATTCCATATGAGCACACAAAGGTATATACAGATTTGCACAACTATGTTTTCTGTTCGCTTGAAAACACAGACAATCTTTAATTTGGCCAAGAATGTTCTTTTCGGCTATCCCTTTTTTAGCTCTTACAAAGTGTCTCAGTACACTGGATAACATGGCCAGAATATTGTGATATAAATTTATAATGAATTTGGCTACGATCTAGAGGTAGTTCAAACTGTTGGTGGGAGCAGGAACAATATACCATGGAGATGGGTAGAGTATATGAACCTGAATAGAAAAGATCTGGATTCTCCTCCCGACTGCCACTCACTCCTGTGTGGTCTTGGACCTGTCACTTCATCTCTCTGTGCTATAGCTTCCACAGGAGAGATTCACCTGCAGGGGATGCAGATAGATTCCCCTGTAGGCATAGGGGATACAATTATTGGAGAGAGATTTACAAGCAGAGTAGGACAGGCACAGAGTGGATTGATTTAAATCAAAACAAATCTGGCAGTCTGTGGGAGCCTAACCTGCCTCTGAAACCTTAGCTTTTGAGAAATTAATTTTCTTTCTATCATTTGTGCCCTTTTTATTCCTTGCACTTATTCAGTTTGGATAAGATAAAACAGACTAGATAGACTTTTTGTTTAGAGACAGATTGACTTTCTAATTCTTGTGCACTAGTAAAATACTGCTGCAGTGCTGGATTGTGAACAGTTCAGGGCAGTGTTAAATGTTTTAATTAGAGTTAAATACTAAAAGCTTACTAAAGTAATGTGCTCATTACTGATGATTTTGTAGCCCATACCTCGACCAGATCCAGTGGATAACAAAGAAGAAACACATGATCAAGTGCTGAAATCCAGATTGGAAGTGAAGGAGCTAAAGAATAGGAAAGGTCCTACATTTGAGGAGCTCAGCAAAATGTTTTATACAACAAAACATCGGTGGTACCCTGTGGGACAGTAAGTGTCTTTTCTGAAGTATTTGTCCTTTCGCGGGTGAAAGGAAAGAGGAATAAATAACATGGGCTAAATTCACCCCTACTGTAATTCATTAGGTATGACATAGTAATGTTAGCATCAGACTATTAAGTATTTTACATAACACTTAAATTTATGTAGGACTCATGACAGAGGCTAAAACAGGCTTTGTTTCCACTGGCACAGCTGAACATAGATAGTGCTTAAAGTGGAAGTAACTTGATCAGGAGTGCTTCCTTCTCACAAATCTTACTTTTTAAGAGACTGCAAATATAATTTTCATTCCTTAAGGAATTTTCATTGGAGATACTGTCTTCGAATCTCCCCCAAAAGAGTATTGTATAGTAATGTCAAGGGAGATTATTTTTCTTCATCTGATTGATTAGATGATGATTCTCGTATTCTTAGTTAATGTCTCACTATGAAACCAATCTATTATGTAAAGTACCTTTGACCAAGAACATTAGTTTCTGCCTAATAGCTTTGTTGTAGGTTAGACCTGCTCTGAGCAGGGTTAGATGACATGGTGCTTACCAGTGGCAGTCTACACTAGGGCTTCCAACATGCCAAACAATGGAGCTACACCAATATTAGCAGTGGTGATAAGCTTGGTAATATGTCCATAGTGTAGACAAGACCTTAGTTACTGACCTCAGTTTTCCCACTTTGGTCAAATTATTTTCTCTTCAGAGACTTATAGCCCTTGAGAAATATTCTCAGCATTATCTATCCCTTTTGAATACTTACCTTCTCCAGTGACGACTTTCTAGAATCCTTCCTAGTAGTAGTTGCTTTTAGTCTTAAGTTACTGTGAAAAACTGTTTCAAAGGGCCTGTGATAGGGAAGCATTGTCAGCTCTTATATTTGCAGTCTCTTAAAAAGTAAGATTTGTGAGAAGGAAGCACTCCTGATCAAGTTACTTCCACTTTAAGCACTATCTATGTTCAGCTTTGCCAGCGGAAACAAAGCCTGTTTTAGCCTCTGTCATGAGTCCTTTCTAAAGTGGCTTCATAACACTTTAAGTTGGCTGAAATTAACAGAGAACCGAAGAGCTGAATTCTTCCCTGAATGATTGCAATTATATAAGAGAGAGCATATAGGACTAGATGAGGAGGAACTGATTGTAGAAACTTGTTCCAGTTGAAAACTCTGCTCTTTCACAGTAAACAACAAAATTTCGTTTCCTTGTATATGAAATCAGCGATATCTTCTGCTCTAGTGTGGTGTTCGTTTTAGTTGAAAGGACACTGTCCACTTGAATTTTTAGTTAAATTGACTATTAAAAAATACCAGTTAGGCTATACTGGTTTTTTGTTTGGTTGTTTTTTTTTTTTTTTTGGTTTTTGTGTGTGTGTGTGTGTTTTTTAAAAAGGATGTTCTGATTTTTTAAAAAAATGTTTTTAATGCTTTTAGAAAGTGGGAGGGAGTCATTCATGTAGTCATATGAGCAGATCCTGATGAAGAATCAGGTCATTTTTTATTTTCTTGATGTTTAAGGACCCTTTTAAGCAAGGAAGAAACTAATTGACCATCTAGTGAAATGAATTTTATCCAAAGTGCTGTCAAGTGCATAGAGTAAATAAGCTTGGAAAAATTGAAGTTTTATTTGCCAATTGCTTTTAATAATCTTGGTTGTGGTTGTAACTAAAGTAGGTATAAAATTCAGATGCGAATTTTCAAGTTGGTTGTATTGTTTACTTGTTCATGCAGCAGTAGAAGGGGCAGTGTTGTTTATGTAGGTAACGCCTTGTGAACAGGAGACACATGTGTTGAGTAGCTCTTGTGTATCTTTTTACAGCTTTACTAATATGTAGGCTGTAGACTACTAGTTACAAACAAATCCTGACAGGAAAATCCAAGAAGACCTACCAAATTATCACTGCAATTCTTTTTTCTTCCAGGTATCACAGAAGACGCAAGAATCTCAATCCTCCTAAAGACAGATGATTACAATAATTTGTGTGTCTGCTCTGTGTCATTAACCATACTGGAAATAAACCATAAAAATAGGAGTTTTGCTGATCAAGTCTGTATTAGTGTTATATCATTAGTCTTTTTTTCCTAAATAAAACTTGATTCTGAAATTCTTGTATGGGTAGGACCAGAAGATCAGGATGGAAAGTCCCAGCAATAGAGCTGAATGCCTCAGGCTTCCTAGAAGCCTGAAATTAAATAAGTGAAACACAGATGACCTTTAATATTGAGATGAAAGAATATTAGGCTCCTACAGCTGTTGATGGTTGCAAGTAATGTAATTGCCTCCAGGTACCACCTTACAAGTGTCTAAAATTATCATCTCTTACTGAAACTGGCTAGCTCTAGTTACAGCTTCGTTTCAAGGTATAATTACTCATATTTTTATAGACTACCCCGAGCTCCCAAAGGTAGCTATTTATAAAGCTAACATTCAGTAAGGTTATGTCAGATACATGTGACTGTATGGTTGTGGCTGTGTGGAGGAAGGGATGTCTGCCATGGCAGGGTAGTCACTGAAAATACCAGAGCCTTTCCAACCTGTCATGGGAAGGCTTGGCTCTTAAGAAGCACTTTTTCTAGAGTCTCTCTGAAGTTCAGAAGATTGATGTTTATATCCTCCATGACCTAGTTGAAGTTTGCAGAGCACACCACCATCTGCTCAAGTATTAAATGCCCTACAACAGTAGCCACCTCTCTCAATAATATAAGGAGATTCTTTGGATCTCTTATGCCTACTATTGTTTTAGGCACCAGTCCTGTATTAGGCTGTGCTAGCATGGATCCTTGTGTGTTGGGAGAGATCCAAATGACTTTGGTGGAGTCATATTAGCAGATCCTGATGCAGGATCAGGTCATTATTATTTTCTAGAGCGGCACCTAGATGCCTCAAACTAGATCATAGCCAGATTGGGGGGAGGGATAGCTCAGTGGTTTGAGCATTGGCCTGCTAAACCCAGGGTTGTGAGTTCAATCCTTGAGGGGGCCATTTAGGGATCTGGGGCAAAAATTGGGGATTGGCCCTGCTTTGAGCAGGGGGTTGGACTAGATGACCTCCTAAGGTTCCTTCCAACCCTGCTATTCTATGATTGTGTCAGGTGCTGTACAGTCAGTCACAGCCCTGAAGAGCTAACCACCAAAAGAGAAAGAGGGTTGGAACAGAAGCAGGCACAAAAAGGCCAAGGTCACACAACAGATTAATGGTAGAGCCGGGCACAGAACTGTGGTCTCTTGAGTCTGTGCATTGTCCTACTCACACAATTACATTGCCTCTGTCATACTGCCAAATCATAGATTCCAAGGCCAAAAACAATCATGATCATCTAGTCTCACCTCTAGTGTGATACCTGTTCATTTTCATAGATGGTGAAGTACCACACAGGTTTAATCCTCAATTCATTTTGATCACTATTTTTGCAAACAAGTCCTATTTTTTGGTCATAATTACAAAGCATTTTATTTCTATAGTGGAGGGGGAGTGGAAAAACTGGTCGGTCTGCTGTAAGGGTTAAAGAGCTATGTACACTAAGGAGGTTGCTGTAAATAGTAATTAATGGGATAATGAAGGTATTACCACCAAAAGAAATAGAGCACAAGTGATGCGTGAAGTTGAAAGTTCCGGTACATGAAAATTGGTAGCAAATAATTCAATTTTATTTAATGACATGACAGTGAATGGTGACTTTTGTGCAAGACACAATATATACTCCTGGGAAAGCTATATATAAGATAATTCATTGTATTTAGCAGATAAACAGTTTAATCTGTGAAGTTCAAAATTTTAAAAAAGCTTTATCCAAATCTGAATGCAAGTTGGTTTGTTGACCAACCCTCACCTCAAAACAGACATTCTTGCTAGCAGAGTATTAAGTGGTCACACTCCCCCCTGCTGCTGTGCAGTCAAGATAGCTGGTTTAAAATGAATTCTGAAATTGATCTGGTGACTTTTGGCAGCATATTATATAATGCCTTTGGCATGTTGGATAACAATAATAAAGCAGGCTACCACGAAAGAGGATTTGGTATGCCTGTGTAAAGGGTTATGTTTTATGTTGTTTGCTCCAGACATTAAATGACAATCACAAATTGAATGAGAAAGGAAGTTTTTTTTTTTCCTTGTCTGCCAAAATGTTATTTCCTATGAAATACCAGTTAGAAATGCATATGTCTAACATCCATGTTCATAGCAGTTTATATTGCAAAGGGATATTGGTAGTGTGTAGTTTGGAGCTGCAACTTTTGATCTAAGCACAAGACAAGAGATGACAGATGGGTACAGACTCAACCAACTGGGGAGTACAACTGAGTTTGAATGGTTTAGTTTTCACTTGAAACTAGTCAACCCAGGTCCATTTGAAGTCAGACTAGAATCTTTTACAAATTTGACCCTAGTGTTATGTTTGTAATAAAACTTGAAAGCAATTTCTTTGAGCTGTGAGTTTTGCTATAAGAGTTTTGTACAGCTCTATTAGACACTTTCTTGTGTTTTGCATGCACATGTATCTGATGTTTTTCTAATGTTTAATGCTTTCAAACACTGCCCCTATTTATGGTCACGGAGAGTTTGGCATACTACATCCTTCTAGCTTACTGTGGTCTTCATTTTTTTCTGATTTAAAGCCCTCTATGCTTGTTATCCTATGACTGGGAAAATTTGATTTCAGTCTAACACCAAAGAAATCTGTTCCCAGATTCATATACAATTTAAGTGGATTGAGTTCTTTATCTCCAAGTGCAAGGAAGATTGTTTCATCTTAACAAACTGTCCAAACCTCCACAACCACACCTGAGACATCACCGCAATGCATGAGAGGAGGTTTTCATTTGTCAAAACAGGCCTTCCCTTTCCCAGATAGGGATGTGATTCTGTAGATTACTAATACCAGCAGAGGGCAGTCTTGTACAAGAGCTCAAATAGACTTTTAGATCTGCTTTGAGACTAGAGTTGTATACTTGAATATTGTGAAAGGAGGGAGGGTGGAAGTGCCTGATTTTTTTATTTATTTTTTTAAATAGCTTTTTCTGAAGTAGACTCATGGCTTTGAAATACTTGAGAAGAGAACTAACTCATCCATATGTATGCAGCAAGACAGGTATACCTTGCATGTTGAGGAAGGAGGGCTATGAAGGGGGCTGTGGTTTGAATGGAAGTGAGGGTTCTTCTGTTGTGGGCTGAATGCTAGGGTTGTTTGCTAGTTTTAGCCAATTTGTTTTTTGTAATTTATGCCAAAGGTACTGGAGAGCCTTTTTATACTTTTTTAAAATCAAAATCAATTAGAGTAATCTCATAATTAACATTGTTACTTTGAAAAATGCACTAGGTAGGCAGTGGGCAGGAATCAGCTAGGAGGAGGCGCTCATTTCCTGCACTAGAGAAAAGAGGATACTCACTTGATTTCTTTGCTGCCAGGAGTGGATCTGTGGCAAGCAAGTAGCTTGAAGTGTGTAGGGAGACACATGCACAAAAAGAGAGGCTTTGAGATGAGTAACACCCCTGATGCTGTTTGTAATTCAGTGACCCAGCCTTGGGAATGTCTTTTTTCCCCCCAACATGTAGTGACTTCAGATAATGTATTAAATATACATTACAATAAAAGGCAAAGCAGACCTATTGTCAGCCATTACTGTAAAAGATTCCCCCAACTACAAAGATCTAGACCAGGGGTCGGCAACCTTTCAGAAGTGGTGTGCCGAGTCTTCACTTATCCACTTTAAGGTTTCGCGTGCCAGTAATACATTTTTACGTTTTTTAGAAGGTCTCTCTCTATAAGTCTATATAATATAACTTAACTATTGTTATATGTAAAGTAAACAAGGTTTTCAAAATGTTTAAGAAGCTTCATTTAAAATTAAATTAAAATGCTGATCTTACGCCGCTGCTGGCCTGAGGTTCCGTTCACCTAGGTTGGCAGCGGGCTGAGTGGGCCTGCGGCCGGGACCCCGGCTGGCAAGGGGCCAGCGACCAGGACCCCAGACCAGCAGTGGGCTGAGAGGCTCAGCCTGCTGCCTGTCTGGGGTTCTGTCCGCCAGCTCCTGCTAGCCGGGGTCCTGGCTGCTGGCCCCGCTCAGCCCGCTGCCGGTCTGGGGTCCCGGCCCTGTCCACATAGAGTGGGTACCTACCTTCTTCCTCTCTCTCTGAGCTGAGGGTGGGAGTGCACTGAGCACAGGGTTGGGATGAAGGAGCAGGTTGGGGGTGTAGGGTCTGGCCAACAGCTAGAATGAGGGAGGGGGCTCAGGGTTGGGGCAGGAGATTTGGGTGTGGAGCGCTTACCTGGGGCAGCTCCCATTTGGTGCGAGGGGTGCAGGTGGGAATGTGTGTGTGGGGGAGGGTGCAGGAGCTCCCGTTTGGTGCTCGGGGTGGAGATGTGGGGGCTGGAGGTGTGTGTGGGGGTGCAGGAGTCAGGGTGTGGGTTGGCTGCGTGTAGGACGGCTGGGTATGTGTGGGGGGTGCAGAAGTCAGGGCTGGGGTTGTGGGGGGTGCAGGAGTCGGCAGGGGGCTGGGAGTGGGGGTGCAGGGGTCAGGGCAGAGGGCTGGGTGTGTGTGGGGGGGTGCAGGGGTCACGGCAGAGGGCTGGGGTGCTCGGCTTGTGGGGATGCTCCCAGCCCCCTGCCATGAGCGGCTCACGGCAGGAGGCTGGAGGGGATATGCCCCAATTCCACCCCTTTCCCCAAGGCCCCGTCCCTGCCTCTTTTCTGCCTTCTCCCCGGAGCAGTGAGTGCGCTGCGGCTCCGCTTCTCCCCCTCCCCTTCGCAAGGGCCATCAGCTGATCGGCGCAGGGAAGGAGAGGAGGAGGGGCAGGAAAGAAGCACGCTGGGAGAAGAAGCGGGGGAGGGGGGAGCTTGGCTGCCAGCAGGACCAAGCTTCTGCCCCCTTGGGAGAGAGCAGTGGGCAGGGAGGCTAAGTGGGGCCGGGACCCCGGCAGGCAGTAGCGTGCTATTAAAAATCGGCTCGTGTGCCGCAGGTTGCCGACCCCTGATATAGACCTTCCAATTCAGCCGCCCTCCTCAGGAAAGCTTGAATTAAAGAAGTTCTGGAGGATGTTTTAAGGTGAACACATCTGGGCTTTGTTGTACCAAGGAGTTTTCACACAGGTTAAGGCCAGAAGGGCCCATTAGATCTAGTCTGAGCTTCTGTATATCACAGGCCAGTGTGTCATCCGATTATCCCTGTATTGAGCCCAATAAGAGGAGTAAAGCTCCTCCTCTGTTCCTACTCTGCTTTCCCATCTGTTGCCTCCTGAGTCCCCTTCCCACTCCACCTGTTGCTGCCTCCTGTTTCCTTCCCCTATGAGCTACTAGAAAGGAAGGATGATCATTTGACAACGGCACTGAGACAGGGATGCAGAAGATCTAGGCTCGGTTCTTTGATTGCCATAGACTCTGGAGGAGACCTTGGGCAAGAAAGTTAATCTTTAAAAGGGAGATAGTAATATTTCCTTCCTCATACTTTGCCTGTCTTGTTTACATAGGTTGTAAATGTTCTGGCACAGAAATGGTCTCGTATGTTATTTTTAGTGCCCAGTATAATAAGGCCCTGATTTCAATTGTGAACACTAAGTTCTACTATACTACAAATAACTACTGTTCTACCACCACATCTCAGTGGCATGATTAGAGCTGGACAGAAACCTTTTGGGTAAACAGTTTTTGTTGGGAAAAGCCTTTCATCGAAACTGAAAATTTTCAGAAATCCTATCAATTTGGACAATTTCCTATGAAAAAAATTGAAATTAAAATTGTGTGTGTTGGAAAAATTTTGGAGTTTCAAAAATTTCACATTTTATTTTATGGTTTTATTTGTGTATTTTATAGAATGTATAAAAAAACTGAAAAATTTCAATGTTCTGAAACATTTCTTCCCCCCCGATGAAAAATTTTGGAATTTTCATTTTGAAGAAAATTTCAAAAAGTTACTTTAGTTCCTATTCAGAACTAAACATATTTCCAACAAAACAAACTCCAAGTTTTGGCAATTCTAGTCAGGATTTTTACTATCCTAAAAACTATCATTTACAGTTAATTTAAAATAAGTCCCAATTGCTTTTGAATCTTTAAGGGCCTGCTCTACTAAAGTTTTCTAATATTTTCATGCCCTTCTTAAAATTAGTATGAGATTGCATGAGCACAAGACGAAAGGGATCATCTTCTTTGTCTTTCCATTGTCATTAATGGGCTTTAGATACTCCTATCGCTATAGAATTTAGATATCTTTTGTCAGTAGGTGAGTTAGAGGCCATATTTTCTACAAAGAAAAGTCATTCTATTCTGAACTTAATTTATTGTCCTTTCCATTTATCAAATGGGGTGTGCTGGTATGCATGCAGGTGGGGCAGACAAAGGAGTACATTGAAAAAGGCTATATATGGCAAATAAAAACAGACATATGCTGTTCTTTAATAGGTATTCTCTTCCACTTCTGTGTGTCTAAATCAGAACTGACTAGCTGGTACTGATCTGTCATGCAGTAGTAGTTATTTTCACATCAGTCTTAACACTTTTTAATATCTAGAGGAAAATAAGGGTGGACTTGAATAGGCTTTGCCTACATTATATACAGGGGCGGCTCCAGGCACCAGCGCAGCAAAGTGCATGCCTGGGGCGGCAAGCCGCGGGAGGCAGCGTGACGGTTGCTGTGAGGGCGGCAGTCAGGCAGCCTTCGGCGGCACTTCTGCGGGAGGTCTTCCGGTCCCGCGGCTTTGGCGGCAAGTCAGCGGCGGGCACGTTGAATTCAGCGGATCACCCGCAGAAACCCCACCAAATCCGCATGACCAGTGGACCGCCCGCAGGCATGCCACCGAAAGCCGCCTGACTGCCGTGCTTGGGGCGGCAAAAATCATAGAGCCGCCCCTGATTATATGAATGGTATTTCTGTACATTTTGCAGGTTTCCATGTCTTAAAAGCATGGAAATAGAACAGCTACCAGAAACCATTCTTGCTATTTTTCTTGGTACTTACAGTAGTGTGCATATAAGAGGAAAATGACTTTCTATTTAGACCTGTGATAAGACTATCCTTCCTGCTGCTGAGTCTCATTAGCACATCATTCAGATAAAGAATCCACAAATACAGATGTGGCTGAGTCCGTGAAATGTGCTAAGTGTCTTCACACACACACCATCTTAAAAGTTATTTAGAACTTTCTTGCTAAAGAACTTTGTACAAGATGGCTTGTTCTTCAAAGTTACTAATTTTTAAAAATTCTTTGTTTTGTTAAGTTTCCCCTGTTTACTCTTAACCCTTGATCAACCTCTTAAGTCTCAAAGACAGACTACCAACAATTGGAGCTATGTTTAGTTTCCATACATTTGTTCACCTGTGTCTCATATAACATGGACATAAGTTTTCCATACCTCTCAAGCACCTGACATAATGGGGCTCTGATACTGATTGTGGCCTCCAGGCACTTCTGAAATATAAGTAGTAACTTCCATAGACTTCTACTTTTAATAAAATTCAGAGTCTTAGTTCTACCATATTTTAATATAGTATTTAGAACACTGTGCACAGTAGAAAACAAATGAAAACAGCTCGTACAACAAGCATGATGGGCCTGCAGGTTTGACTTCTATGCTTCTTAGACTAATAAAAAGTAGGCCACCTGATTTTGATTTGAGGGATAGCATGATATAATTGGGATGTTATAATCACATTTTATTGTTTCTCATATAACACAGGCGATATCACAAAGGGCCTGTAAAAGGGGACTCGCCTCTTGAAGCTTCCAAGCTTCACCGTCCTTTTCTTGCCCTTACTGACCCTTGCAGGCTGCTGACTGATCTTGGCAGGTCTTCAGTGGTTTGGCCCTCCAGTCAAGTCATAAAATCTAGTCTAGGATATTAAAGAGTCCAGCAAATAAGTGTCTTTACCTTTGCTAGGGTCTTCAGCCAACCTCTGGGCCCTTTAAATTCAGCCCTTTGATTAGGCTCCCAAATCAGCCCTGCCCCCGTTTGGCGTTTATGCCTCTTTACCTGTGGCCAGTAGGTTCCAACCCAGGAACCTTATACACAGCAGCAACATACTGCTCAAATCCAATCAACTGTTGCTATTGGGCCCTTTTATCTCCAGCCCCATCTCAGGGCCCACATCCTCAGGTTCTTCTCCCACTGCAATCTTACTGTAAGTTCAGTCAACCATAACCTCTTCTTGTCAGGCTCCTTTGGCCAAAGAGGAGCTCCCTTCTTCACTCTTCTTGTCCCAGTCAGGAACTAATGGGGTAAGGCCCTGCATCTCCTTTTATCTGAGCCTGCTGGGCACTGATTTGCTGTTTGTAGCCCTTGGAGGACCAGGGCTTTCTAGCTTCAAAGATGGCTTCCCCAGTGAGACCTCTCCAGGCAGGCCTGGAGGACCTATCTTTGCTGCTCTTCTCCTCCCACCTTGCTGCTTCCTGGGGCAGGGTGTGGCAGAAGGGGCCATAAAGGCCTGTTACACCCTGTCACAGAGGCATATCATCAGTCTGACTGCAAATTGGTCCTGTTTACAGCATTAGTCTATATATGTGTATAACTTGAGTGTTATGATTCAGAATAAGCTATAATTGAAGCAATTATACCTCCTCCATTACTCACAACCTTAATGCTGAATGTGTGTTCTCGCTCTCGCTCTCTCTCTCTCGACAGACAAGATGGCACTAAGAGGTGCACCAATGTTTGTGGAAAGAAGCATGGTTCTGTTGTGACATACCCAGGGTACAATATGGACTGATGAACAGCTGTGTTCCCTCAGCTCTCTAACCTGGGGTGCCTTTTACACCGCTTCTCTGTGAGAGCTACCACTCCTGCTCTCACACAGCCTCCAACCTGAACATTACTCCCATATATTGTAGGAGTGCTGCAGCCAGCCACACTTGAATCTCACTACAGAGCGACACCAGCACACTCCCAGTTCCAGACTTTCCCTGGAAATGTATGTCTTATACTGCCCAGCTCTGTCTTGCCCAATACAAGTGCATATAAAGTCCATTTTATTAATAAAAATATGCACAAATCCTGTTATCCCAAATTTAGTTTCCCAAACACTTCAATTCAAACACACTGGTTTAGATAAAAAGTTTATAGTAACTTAAAATCTATCCTTTTGTAGTTAATAAGGAGGCATAAAAGTCCAAATTGATTACAAGAAAAATAGAAGTAAAATGCCACTAATGCTTAACTTAAACTAGAGAGAATACAAAGCAAGGTCTCTGTACCACATTTCAGAAGTCCTGCTGGCTGAACTTCTTTTAGGGCTGGTCTACACTAACCCCATAATTCGAACTAAGATACGCAACTTGAGCTACGTGAATAACGTAGCTGAAGTCGAACTATCTTAGTTCGAATGAAAAAGCACTTACCCGGGGTCCACACGCGGCGCGCAGGCTCCCCCGTCGACTCCGCCTACTCCGTTCGTCGAGCTGGATTACCAGCATCGACGTCGGAGCACTTCCTGGTTCAATTTATCGCGTCTAGACAAGACGCGATAAATCGAACCCAGAAGATTGATCCCGCGCCTCCGACAGGACGCGTGAGTATAGACGTACCCTTAGTCTGGCTCCCTCCTTCAGTCCAGTGCTGCTTCTGTTGTTCTTCGGGTGTCTGTGCTGTGGGAAGAGAGAAAGGGAGGAATCATTTGGGGCATCTGCCCTCCCTTCTTATAGTTCTTTCCCTTCTTCGGGAAGCATGTCCAGCTGAGGTTCAGGAGACAAAAAGTCTGTGTAAATGGGAACCCCAAGCTGTTTCTTTTTAAGATGTAGATTATTTTGCCCATGTCCCTTTTCCTATCAATGAATAGCCAGGTAAGCAGGTGATGGCCCATTTGACCTGATTACACCTGGCTGAGGCATCAGCTTGTCTTTTGTCTCTGAGGAACTGGTTTGGCCACTCCCCAGATTTGGAATACGTTTTAGTAACACTAAACAGTGGAATCTTATAACTTTACATACAATGTTCCCACACATATTTTATCAGGACAATATTGACCAGTGAGTTGTGACTTTTCAAATGATACCTCACAAGGCATACTTGTACAAAGATTGTCATAATAGTATACAAGGAAGGAATACATGGGTTCAGATCACATGTGTCTTATGGGTTCTTTTCATTTGCATATGAGCTTTTGTGACAGCAGTGCAACAGAGGAAATAATGGTGAGTTGGTGTAAGGTGCCATTGTAGTAACTAAATGGGAATGTATAAGGAAGGGTTAATGTTATGAAATAATGTATTTGTGAATTGATTTTTGTGATCAGAGTTAAGGTTGCATAAGTGCAAAAGTCAATACAATCTTCACTTTTTATTCTATTTTATTTTAATTTGGAGGGATTTCCAAGCTGGTGGGTTTTTGTTTGTTTTTTAAATATATCAATATTGATAGTTTGTCATGTACATTGATTTGAGGATCTTATGTCCCACCCCACCCCCAAATAGATGCTGTGCTTCCGTGTTCCCTGTACCACAAAATCCCTCCCAACAGCTGGAATTATCCCCAAGCACCCACATGTGCACAGCACCACACCTTAACATACTTCACCTCCTAACTCTGCTTCTCATCACAGGACTCTCAAATCCCTTACTACATTTAACTTTCAAACATAGTCCCTGCTACCATACCTGTCTCACTGGCTCCCCCAGGGTCACTGGGGAGTGATGCTGGTCAGACAGACTGGCGGTGTCAGAGAATAGAAGTAGCTAGCAGAACTTCACTGTTCTGTCAGCTAGTTTTTGTGAAGATCAAATATGGGGAATAACTGTTGTGTTGAAGTTTTACATTTTTAAATGGCCTTGTCCTTGAGCTATTATAAAAGAGAGAGAGAGAGAGAGAGATCTCCAGAAATATGAAAATGAGCTCTATTTGAAATTTTTCTTGAGAGGCTCACAAGTTACTCTGCCAAAGTTAGAAAATATTGTTGGAAATTCAGTTGATCCATGAAAAGTTAATGTGTTAGATTTGTAAGCTACATTTAGTTATTTACATGTGAAGTAGAAAGATTGTAAGTGCTATTTCTAAGTACAAATCTCAATACCTTAATTATTAAAGAGAATTATTAAAATTCTCACACATATTTATTTCCTACTTATACATCTCTCTCTATATATAGATATATTAGATGAAATTTCATGCCCAGGTATTTAGCTAACAGTTATTTTTAAAATAATTCTAATCTCTATTATATCTAGGGTGACCAGATCACAAATATCGGGACACATTGGGGTGCCGTAGGCCCTGTCCACAGTCCACCCCCGCTCCTCCCAGGCTCCTCCCTCACTCTACCCCAGGTCCCGCCCCCTCCCTGCTCAGCCCCACCACTGCACCCCTCCTCACCCCCGGCCTGCCGCTGGCTTGCTGAGTTCCTCCTCTGTCCCCCACCCACCGCTCGCCTCCTCTCACCCCATCCCACCTGCCACTCACCTCCTCACTCCCCTGCCAGAAACCCCCATGCCCACCCTGAGAACCCCCGCTAGCTCGCCACTCGCCTCTTCACCCTTGCCCGGCCACTCGCCTCCTCACCTCCCCCCCACCTCCCCCCCGCTGCCCGCTACTGGCTCGCCGCTCACCTCCTCAATCACTCCCCACCCGCTGCTCGCCTGCCTGCCGCTTGCCTCCTCACCGCCCCCCGCCACTGGCACGCCCCTCGCCCGCCCGCCTGCTGCTGTCTTCCTCGTCCCCCCTGCCCGCCGTTGCCTCGCCGCTTGCCTACTCGCCGCCGCCCACCGCCAGCTCACCGTTTCACCCTCGCCCGCCTGCCAGCCACTGGCTCACCCCTTCACCCTCCGCCATTCGCACCCCCATCAGCTGCTGGCTTGCCGCTCGCCTCTTCACCCCCAACGCTCCCTGCCCACCGCTGGCTCACCCTCGCCCACCCGCCTGCCGCTGGCCTGCTCACCTGCCGGCCCGCCACTCACTTGCCTCCTCACCCCACCCGCCGGCTGGCCACTCGCTCCTCACACCCCGTCCCCGCCCGCCAGCTCGCCTCTTCACCCCGCCTCCCCCCGCCGTACAGCCGGCTGGCCTGCTGCTGGCTCACCCCACCCCTCCGCTCGCCTCTGCCCTCTGCTTGCCTACTCACCCCCCGCCACTCGCCTGCTCACCCCTCCTGCTCACATCCTTACCTGATTATCGGGACAATTGGCGTCCCGATCATACATCGGTCAGGACACGGGACAAAGGGCTAAATATCGGGACATCTGGTCACCCTAATTATATCTGTTAAAGAAATGGCTAGGAATCTTATTTAGGAATGGACAGACATAGGAATTGCCATACTGGATCAGACCCATGGTCAGACCCAGTGGCCAGCACCAGCTGGTGGTACAAAAACCCTGCAGTAGGCAGTTATGGGGTAATCTGCCCCCAGGCAAAGTTTTCTTCAATTAGTTTGAGGTTGGTTTATGCCCTGCAAGTTGTACTGTAGTACTAAATGTCACGGAGATTGAGGGATAATATAAGGAGGATGACATCACCAAAAATCCCAGCTTCCTCAATGTCACCAGAAGTCTTGCTTTAACCAGAAATGAAACATCATAGGAAATGAGGATATCCCAAAACTGATGTTCTGACCTAAATCTTTGCCCTTCGGGTTCTGTCCTAATCTCTTTCTACTCCTGATCCCTAACAGGAAGACTCTCCTCACTTAGGAAGGGAAAACAGGATTTGATGGATGGATGGCTGGAACCCCTAAACCAGTGACTGATAAGTATCACTATCTCTAGAAATTATAAAGACGCACAACTAAATGCATGAAAAAAGCTAGAACATAAACACAGTGAGATTTTAAAATATGTGCAGAGGCAAAATAAGGTTTCAGTGATGTGGCCCTCGGGCCAATTTACTAGTTCTCATGTGGCCCTCGTGGTGATTTGAGTTTCAGATCCCTGATTTAGTTCATGGGCCAGATCTGTTAAGCCAGTAATTTACATGTAGTGCCAACCCTAGCAATGATAAAGAGCTGCAACTAAAAGTATGAGAAAAGGTAAAATGTAAAAAGAAAGATGTGTAGCATATGTGCAAAGGAAAAAATACAGAAAAATAAATCTAAATGTTAACTAAAATGCCACAATGTGTGTTCGCACAGAATAATTGAAAAGAAACAAGCATTGAAAATACAAAACTACGTTCTTAGTTGTGGCTGCCCACTGACAAATGAAAAAGAAAACTGCAGCCATCTGTTGAGGTGACATGTGGGGGAGGGCATGCAAGGTCATGTGCCCTCCCCCAATCTGCTGCTTGGCTTGTACTGGCCATGCTTGCACAGACTGAGCATGCTCAGTAACACTGCTGAAGACAGCTGCCCTCATTCTGCCTCCCGTCCACTAGCGGGAGGTACGGGTCATCTGACTGTTGCTTAAACTGTCCCAAAACTCCTGAGAGAAGTTTCTTGAAGAGGCAATTGATTTCACTCTGGTACCTTCTGAGAGGGGCTTTATCAGTGATCATCGGGTAGCAGTTATCCATTGTAACTCAGACACCTGTTAAAACTAGTTTTTATAAAGCACAGAGAAAAGGTATTACTTTCTGAATCACTGGTAGCAAGGTTGCCCAGGTCACCTTCCTATCACACCCTGCTCCCAATTCCCCCTCTCCTTTTCCCCATGTTTTACA
This sequence comes from Chelydra serpentina, assembly GCA_037349315.1. Taxonomy (NCBI): domain Eukaryota; kingdom Metazoa; phylum Chordata; order Testudines; family Chelydridae; genus Chelydra; species Chelydra serpentina. The sequence goes on from JBAIAC010000008.1 coordinate 77,483,292, forward strand.
CCCAGCTTTGATAACATTAATGTAGACAAACCCCAAAGTATGCAGACACACTCATATTTGTTATTTCTGAATAATTTTATAGTAAAAACACAAACATCCTACTTTAAAAGAAATTAACTGAGAAATATACATTAGGTATTTACCGTTAACTTTCTATCCGAGAGAGACATTATTCAACTTGTGAGTAAAGAGATGGGTTGAGTAAATTAAGCAAAGTGTGCATTTGCTCTCATAAACTATTCTTGGTAAAAGGATTTGATAACATTTTTGCTTATTCTTATCACAAAGTATCTCCGTTCTGCTAACAAACTAACTCTTTCAGAATGTACATTTTAGTATTTGTAAAACTGTAAACACAAACAAAAGGCTTTCTGTAAGATTCAGCACATCAAATGCTTTAGCAGTAAATATTTTGCTTATGTAGCAAACTACATACAGAAAACAAAAAGCATGAATCCCTTTTGCATAGGTTTACACTGCAGGTGAAGATATGATTGTAGCACGGGTAGACAGAACTGTGCCAGGGTTAATCTAGCCAGCACAGGTAACACTAATAGTGTAGACATGGTAGCGCATGCTAGCAATCTGAGTTTAAGCCATCCAGGGAGCCTGGATATATACTCAGTTGCTTGCTAGCCTGTGATAAAGTCTGTATCACCATGCCTACTATTGTTATCTATGCTAGCTAAATTAAAGCTAGAATGGGGTCTGCCGACCCTTGCTACAATCACAATTTCACTTGCAGTTTACAAATAAGGGGCTGATGCTTATTATTTTCTGTTTGTAGTTTGCTACATGAGCAAAATATTTACAGCTAAAGCAGGTAAAATATGCTGAATCTTGCTACAAGCACACCCTCTCACTGTACATAGCATAAGGGTGTGCAATCCAAGGTGTGACTGCAACTGGGGTACGCAGGCCTGCGCTAGGTTGGCTAAAATGAGTAGCGTAGAGGTGGCAGAGTGGGTGGCAGCAAAGATCTGCAGCCAGATTCCAGGAGGGTTTTTACAGCCCACTCCACATCTACAGTGCTATGTTCAGCAGCATAGGTAAAACTAGCACAAGTATGTCTACTGAGGTTTAGTCACATCGTGGATTGCGCTACAAGATTTACAAGACCTTTTCCTGTCAGAGGTGCCCCCTTGGCTGGAGAATTTGACAAAAAGAGGATCATAGAGCCTAACTTTAGGCACAGGAAGACTCTGGCGATGGGGAGAGGTCACTGGATGACTGGCCTCTTTAAGAGGGGGGCGGGGGGTCCAGTGCACCTGGGCTGATTTTCTGCTCCCCAACTGGGTGAAAGGGAAGGCACCTGGGCCTTCCAAAGGAGAAGACAGCTGTAGGTAACCAATGTCTGCAGAGGCTAAGAAGGCTCCTGCAGTACTTTGAGTCAGGAGGGGAAAGATCCTAGTTTTACCTCTGGAGAAGGCCAAGCCCTAGGCAAGAGGTGCTGAGAAAGAAGGAAGACAGACTCTGGGGGGTCAACTCAGTAGAAAGTGGGAGGAAGCCCTTGTGAGTTTTCTTTTGTAAGGTTTTGTGTAGGACTTAATACACTGGACCCCAGAAGAGGAATGTTTTAAATATCTTGACAATGTGGACTTAAGAGTTTCTGAGTAAAGGGAAAACTGAGACTAGTCTCACCAGAGCCATATTTGGCCAGAAGGGAGCACTAGAGGGCAGGCATGGCCTCTGACAACATAATAAAGAATAGAGTTCCTAATTTGATATGGACCTGTCTCAATCTGTCATACATGGAGTCAGGGTGTCTGGGATAGGAGTAAGAGTGAACTAACAGTAGGATTTTTTGTTTGACTTCCTTTACAGTCTGCACATTCATTGGTATAATAAACATAGCTAACGACAAAGCATAACAAAACAGTAACTGGTGCAGAACAGGGTAACTTACATATTATTTTAACCTTTAACTTAAACAGGGTACTCACCTTCTGACAATCCTAGTACAAGACTGTGGAAGCAGGGGAGGTGGAGGTGTTTATATAAAGGTTCTAAATGGATATAGGAGGTGTTATAAACTTGTTCATGACCAAGAATTCACATTTTACCAGTGCCGTATGTGGATTAGGATACCCAATGGGTGGGAAACCTGCAGCCAGACGGGGGCTGCTCGCTAAGCAGCCATGACTTGCACTCCTAAGAGAGCCTTCAGTGACTTATTATTCAGGCATGAAGAAAAGGAGTACTTGTGGCACCTTAGAGACTAACAAATTTATTTCAGCATAAGCTTTTGTGGACTGCAGTCCGCTTCGTCGGCTGCATAGACTGGAATATACAGTAGGAGGATATTTATACATTCAGAGAAACGTGAAAAGGTGGAAGTAACCATACCAACTGTAAAAGGCTAATTAATTGAAAGGAACTATTATCAGCAGGGGAAAGAAACTACTGTATGTTCCATTCTATGCATCCGACGAAGCGGACTGTAGTCCACGAAAGCTTATGCTGAAATAAATTTGTTAGTCTCAAAGGTGCCACAAGTACTCCTGTTCTTTTTGCTGACACAGACTAACGGCTGCTGCCCTGAAACCATTCAGGCATGCTGCAGCAACTCAGCTGCACTGACTCATCCTTCAAGCAGAGCTTGCTGCAACTCAGCACTCAGGTGTACTGCAGCAGCCTATGCCTGGGTAAGACCTGGATCAGATGACCCCCAGGCACTGGTATTTCTCTGACCATGCCAGAGCTGCAAGTAAGTCTGCGCAACAGCATGGGCGGGAGGGATAGCTCAGTGGTTTGAGCATTGGCCTGCTAAACCCAGGGTTGTGAGTTCAATCCTTGAGGGGGCCATTTGGGGATATGGGGCAAAAATTGGGGATTGGTCCTGCTTTGAGCAGGGGGTTGGACTAGATGACCTCCTAAGGTCCCTTCCAACCCTGATATTCTATGATTCTATGATTTCTTGGCCAGGAACCCTCCTGCTTTCTCACAGATGGCTTCCAGCCTGCCCTTGATCCAGTTCCTGCCCAGGCCTTGCCTGAGCTTCATTCATGCCTGCTTCAGCCTTTCCTGTGCCCTACTCTGGCTGTTCATGCCCTTTTACTGACCCACTCCAGCCCTGTAGCTGCCTTCTGACCCCCGGAGTGACTCCTATCAGGCTTTGACCTTTGCCCTGTGTTTGGACTCTGACTACCATCCTGAATTGGCTTGTCTACGAACTCTGATCTTGGTTCTGACCCAGTCTGTTCCCAACCTTGGGTTTCAGCTGCCCTCAGCCCAGTCCCCTCTCTACAACCAGCTCCAACCTGTTCTTGACTATAGCTCTAACCACCAGAACTGACTGCTTTAAACACAGACCCTGACACCCATCTGTTTTCATTTAGACATTTTTCAGGCTAACAACAACAAAAACTCCTCTGACAAGAGATCTGTCCAAAAGATCAAAGTGATACAATAATGCTCTTTAGTCATGCATACAGCTCCCTCTGGGAGCCTCACCACTCTTAAATTTCAGCTATGTTGTCTCTTACTCAGATCATCCAAATGTGAGGATAGTCATTTTATCTTTCAGCACAGGTGGTATAGTACCCTGAAGGCCAAAGCTACGAGGCTCAGGATCTATCATTTTGAACTCCAGCTTTTGTACTGATCTAAATACTGGCCCAGATCTTCAGCTCTGGCCAAGGAGCACAGCACAACTCAAGAAGGGACCATACAGGTGCCCTTTTTGAACACCCAACTCTGGACTGACTGCGTGCTGGTCTAGTCCTCTGCTCTCTAGTGTATGTCATGCTGATGGACACAGGAGGTTGTAAGAGCAGCAAAGGATCTCTGGGGTTCAAACAAGTGTTTACCACTTTCTCCTTCTACAGCTACAAGGGATGTGCTGCGGGTACAGGAGAGCATCTGACCTGGGGGGAGATAGCTCAGTGGTTTGAGCATTGGCCTGCTAAACCCAGGGTTGTGAGTTCAATCCTTGAGGGGGCCATTTAGGGATCTGGGGCAAAAATTGGGGATTGGTCCTGCTTTGAGCAGGGGGTTGGACTAGCTGATCTCCTAAGGTCCCTTCCAGCCCTGAGTTTCTATGATTCTATGATCCTCCCAGGGCCAGTTCTGCTTGTTTTAGCAGTACAGCATAGGTGTAGTTTGACTTCTATATGGGTGGGTGGGTGGGGGCTTCAGTCAGGCCCATGGAGCTACATATGTGTGGGGGAGCAAATTCCATGCTTTCCCAAGGCTTGCAGTTTGGGGGGGTGGGCAATGTCGTCCCTAAACTACACCCATGCAATACAGGACTGCTGACACTGTGGGTCAGAGAGTCTATTCTTGGCCCCCTTTTAGACACAGAGACTCCTGGGAGTTTGGCACCTAAATACCTTTGAGTAGCTGTGCCAACATCCTGCATGGTGTCCAGCCTGTGTTTCAAAAAGTTCATTTCATGGTTTATTGTCTCTTCAGCTCTTTCCCAGAATAAAAACTGTTCTGCAGCAGAAGATGCAGCAGTTTCTTTGGACCTAGATTGATGCGGTCTGAAATTTTACTGTGCCTCTGGCATCTTTCCAGATAAATTATACCTTTATGAATAAATGTGATTGGGCAAGTGAGCTCAGAGAAGAAAATGAGTGCTAAAAATCCACAATGAATGACAATAGCCCAGAGCAGTCAGAAAAGAGATTCTACTAAAACACATGTATGTGCTCACATATATGGTGTTTTTAAAAATCTCACTTATTTTTGTAATTGTTCTGGGATCTCAAGTTTGTTTTCTAGTTCATCTTTAAAGAATACAGCGATGACAATGTCACCTCAACGGCAGGTCTGAATTTGATTTACACTGGGACAAATGCTAACCTCAGTTTACATGGCAATCAGAGATGTTTAAGTCCCACATGCCTGTCTACATCAATTATACTAAGGCCAACCAATCATGGAGCTGGTCAGACTGAGTTCAGAAATGAAGAGCAGGAGACATATGCTCATTCTACAGTCAGGAGGAGTGAAATTACTTCAGTGAGGGAATTCATGCAAATGAGAGCCTTGCACACCCCTAGTAGCCCTCTGCATATTTCTCATGGGGGAACTTCAACCATAAAGATCCCCATGTTTTTGGTACGGCTTATAACTCAATTTCAGAACTGTTAACTGAGACTAATTTTATGCACCTCATGCAGTTTCTCCTAAGCTGTCAATCAGCTGTCAAGGAACATAGCCCCAAACTTTCTTGAGATCCGGGGCGGGGGAGGGGAGGGGGGCCCGATCATTATCAACCAGACAACAAATATGTACAAGAACTACTTGGAGGCTAGTTTAGTCTTAACATGCATAAAAGACATTAAACAAAAGTACAGTCTTAAAAAGTATAAAGTAAAAGAAGCTGTTAGAGGCAAAAAGGCATCCTTTAAAAATTGGAAGTTAAATCCTACTGGGGAAAATAGAAAGGAGCATAAACTCTGGCAAGTCAAGCATAAAAGTATAATTAGGCAGGCCAAAAAAAGAATTTGAAGAGCAACTAACCAAAGACTCAAAAAGTAACAGCAAAAAAAATGTTTTAAGTACATCAGAAGCAGGAAGCATTCTAAACAATCAGTAGAGCCACTGGATGATAGAGGTGCTAAAAGAGAGCTCAAGGAAGATAAGGCCTTTGCGGAGAAACTAAATTAATTATTTGCATCAGACTTCACTGCAGAGGATGTGAGGGAGATTCTCACACCTGAGACATTCTTTTTAGGTGACAAATCTGAGGAACTATCCCAGATTGACTTTCATTAGAGGAAGTTTTGGAACAAATTGATAAATTAAATAGTAATAAGTCACCAGGACCAGATGGTATTGTCCCAAGAGTTCTGAAAGAACTCAAATATGAAATTGCAGAACTACTAGCTGTGGTATGTAACCTATCATTTAAATCAGCTTCTGTACCAGATGACTGGAGGATAACTCATGTGATGCCAATTTAAAAAAAAGGCTCCATAGGCAATCCTGGCAATTACAGCCCGGAAAGTCTAACTTCAGTACCAGGCAAATTGATTGAAACTATAGTAAAGAACAGAATTATCAGGCACATAGAAGAGCATGAGTTGTTAGAGAAGAGTCAACATGGCTTTTGTAAAGGGAAATCATGCCTCACCACTCTATTAGAATTTTTTGAGGGGTCAACAAATGTGTGGACAAGGGTGATCCAGTGGATATAGTGTACCTAGACTTTCAGAAAGCCTTTGACAAGGTTCCACACCAAAGGCTCTTAAACAAAGTAAGATGTCATGGGATAAGAGGTAAGGTCCTCTTATGGATCAGTAACTGGTTAAAAGATAGGAAACGAAGGGTAGTAATAAATGGTCAGTTTTCAGAATGGAGACAGGCAAATAGTGGTATCCACCAGGGGTCTGTACTGGGACCAGTACTGTTCAAAGTATTCATAAATGATCTGGAAAAAGAGGTAAACAGTGAGATGGCAAAATTTGAAGATGATACAAAATTATACAAGATAGTGAAGTTCAAAGCAGATTGTGAAGAGTTACAAAGGGATCTCACAAAACTGGGTGACTGGGCAACAAAATGGCAGATGAAATTCAAGGTTGATAAATGCAAAGTAATGTACATTGGAAAACATAATCCCAACCATACATACAAAATGATGGGGTCTAAATTAGCTGTTATCATTCATGAAAGAGATCTGGGAGTCATTGTGGATAGTGCTCTGAAAACATCCACTCAATGTGCAGCGGCAGTCAAAAAAAGCTAACGTTAGGAACAATTAGGAAAGGGATAGATAACAATACACAAAATGTCATAATGCCTCTATATAAATCCATGGTATGCCCACTTCTTGAATACTGCATGTAGATCTGATCGCCCCATCTAAAAAAAAATAATATTGGAATAGGAAAAGGTACAGAGAACGGCAACAAAAATGATTAGGGGTATGGAACAGCATACATACGAGGAGAGATTAATAAGACTGGGACTTTTCAGCTTAGAAAAGAGATGACTAAGGGGAGATATGATAGAGGTCTATAAAATCATGACTGGTGTGGAGACATTAAATAAGGAAATGTTATTTACTCCACATAAAATGGGAACTAGGGGTCACCCAATGAAATAGGTAGCAGGTTTAAAACAAATAAAATTAAGTACTTATTCATAAAACGCACTGTTAACCTGTGGCACTCTTTGCTGGGGGATGTTGTGAAGGCCAAAACTATAACAGGGTTCAGAAAAAGAACTAGATAAGTTCATGGAGGATAGGTCCATCAATGGCTATTAGCCAGGATGGGCAGGGATGCAACACCATGTTCTGAGTGTTCCTAGCTTCTGTTTGCTGGAAGCTGGGAGTAGATGAGAAGATGGATCACTTGATGATTGCCTATTCTGTTCATTCCCTTTGAAGCACCTGGCATTGGCCACTGACAGAAGACAGGATACTGGGCTAGATGGACCATTGGTCTGACTCAATGTGGCCATTCTTATGTTCTTAATCTAGTCTGCCTTGTGAGTATGATATTCTATGTCCAACCCTGTCTACAATTAAGTGAGGGAAGTAATCATTTCTCTTCTAAACCATTTGATGATTCACAGCACTCTTGTATGATCTTCATCTGCCTGTTTTTCCATGGTAGTTATTTTAATGAGAAAGAATTAATTGTAAAGAATTCAGCTTGAAGTTCAAATTATTCAGTGTGATTGAAACAATCTTCTTTAATACAAGAATTAGAACAGCAATTTAACATTACCATACTCTTACGCAGAACAGAGAGAGACCAATGGGTCCGAGACTTTTTAAAGTACTATCTTTCTCTTACTTTGAATACCTCCCAGCTCTCTTCTTTGGAACTGTCTACTGTATGTCCTGTTTTAATTTTTCCTATTAGCTTCAGAGCTGACTTTTTGCCACCAAGCAAATGCTGATTACCCATAGACTGGCCGGGAATAGGACGACTGCCTACATATTATCTGCCAGAAAAGCATGTTTCACAGACATTATCTCCTTTCTTCTACCTTGAACAACAGAACTAGTTGGCAGAAAAACTGTGGAGAAAAACTTTTGGGCTCCTTGAAGTGTAAATTCTTGTTTTTTCCTAGCGACTTCTAGAACACTAATGCAGAAATAGCGTAATGCATCCAACTGTACTATCTGTGGGATTTTGGAAGAGAGAGATGTGTGTGTGTGGGTATGTACACACACACACAATTCTAAATATATCCAGAAGTTCTAGGGAGTCTATATAGAAGAAACACGATAGTGTCTGTGCCCTCTATCTCAGCCAGAAATACAAGTGCCTGAACGTTACAGCTATACCTCTATATATTGTGATCTGACCTTTAAAATTCACATTCAGTAAATATTCACTAATATTTACATAACATTTGCTGTTTCCAAGAACATTCTTACCTGTGAACTAATTTGCTAGTATATTCAGAGCAACAGAACATAACAGGGGTGGGAGTACATTTGAAGCAAATGTATTTAAAAGTGTGAACTAAAGTTCACAGACGTTTTGCAGTATTTACTTACCTCTAATGTGTGTTTGTGTATTGTGACAGACCCTTTCAGGAAACGGCTAACCATAGGGTTGGCAAAGACTAACCTGCCCTCTGCGCCTGGATGGAAGGCCGAAATGGCGGCCACGTGACCCTTTATTGACGACATGGACAACCTCTGCTCCTTCAGATGGAGAAGGTAGTCCAGTATAAGTGGTATGGAGGCAAGCGTTGGAGACGGACAGTGTTGCACCGACCAGATTGAAAATCTCTTCTATTTGGCCAGGTAGGTAGCCTTGGTGGAAGGTTTTCTACTGCCAACGAGGACTTGTCTAACCGGGTCTGAGCAGGAGAGCTCCATCAGGTTCAGCCATGGAGCTTCCATGCCATGAGGGGCAACGACTCAAGGTCTGGGTGTTGGAGAGGGCCGTGATCCTGAGTTATCAAGTTCGGGAAGAGCAGCAAGGTGATTAGGGCTTCCACGGACATTTCCAGGAGAGATGTGTACCAGGCTGGAGCTATCAATACCACTGTAACATCTTCCCTCCGTATTTTGAGGAGCACCTTGTGAACGAGAGGGATAGGCGGAAATGCACATAGGAGATGGCTTCCCCACAGGAGGAGGAATGCGCCCGCACTGGAGCCTGGGCTGTGATTCAGGAAGAAGCAAAATTGCTAGCACTTCCTGTTGCGTTGTGTCGCAAACAGGTCTATTTGGGGAAAGCCCTACCATTGGAAGATGGAATTTGTGACATCCGGGCTTAGGGACCACTCATGGCCATGGAACGACCTGCTGAGATGGTCTGCCAACTCGTTCTGTACTCCAGGGAGCTACAATGCTTGCAGGTGTATCGAATGCTCCTGTCAGGGTTCCCTCCCCACTCTAAACTCTAGGGTAAAGACGTGGGGACCCGCATTCAGAGCCCCTAAGCTTATTTTTACCAGCTTAGGGTAAACCCCCCCAAGGTACAAAATTCCCTGCACCCCGAGAAATGCTTCTTGCTGCCACCATCAAATGTCTAACAGGAATCCAGGAAAGGAATCACTTGAACTTCCTTCCCCCCCAAAAATGCCCCCTCAAGCCGTACACCCCCTTTCCTGGGGAAGCTTGAGAACAATCTCCCAACCAATTGGTTACACAGTGATCTAAAAACCCACCCCCTGGGTTTTAACACTATAGAAAACAGTCAACTTCTTAAAAGAAGGATTTTATTAAAAATAAAGAAGGTAAAATCATCTCTGTAAAATCAGGATGGTAACTATTTCACAGGGCACTATATTTCCAAACTCAGAGAGATTTCCCCCTCTGGACAAAACCTTAACGTTACAGAAAACCATGAATACCTCCCCGCCCTTGCCCTTTCTAACACAGGGGATATACCAAGCAAAAATAAACAGAAATCTATACGCTATGCTATCTAAACTTACTTCAGAAAAGGGAGGTTTGATTTTCTGTAGGTTCCTTCTGTCTTCCAAGATCACTCTCTCTCAGACAAAGACACCCACTAAAACCTTCCCCCCTCCCAAAGTTTGAAAGTATCTTGTCCCCTTATTGGTCAGAGCCCAGCCAGGTCAGGTGTCAGTCTGGCTACCTGCATTTCTTAACCCTTTACTGGAAAGAGGATTTTATAGCACTGCATCAGACCCTCTCCCCCTTCCCTTCATATTTATGACAGCTCCATACAAACGTCCCACAGCCTGAAGGCTTCCTGGTACAGGGGACAGGAGCATGCAGCCCCCATCAGTTGATATAAAACATCACTGTGGTGTTGTCTGTCATAACTGATACACATCTCCCTGCCAAGTGGGCTCGGAAAGTCTGGCATGCTAGGCGGACTGCTCTCGGCTCTCTGACATTGATGTGGAGAGTGAGTTTCGCCTGAGACCAGAGGCCTTACGTCTTGAGGTCTCCCAGATGTGCTCCCCAGCCCAAGGCTGACGCAACCATTACGAGCGAGAGGGACAGCTGAGGGCTGGTGAAGGGAACCCCTGCACACACTACCTGTAGGTCGAGCCACCATAGGAGGGAGTGGACTGGGCGAGGCACAGTTATGACCCTGTCCAAACTGTCCCGACCCGGCTGATACACTGAGGCTAACCACGATTGGAGTGGCTGGCGTGTTGCACCACATAGGTACAAGCAGCCATGTGTCCCAGGAGTTTCAGGCAATTCCTTGCTGTGGTGGTGGAGAACTGCCTGAGACTTCAAATGATATCACCAAGGGCCCAGAACCTCACTTCCAGGAGGTATGCCCTGGCCTGTGTTGAGTCAAGTCCAGTAACACCCCTATAAATTCTATCCGCTGAACTGGGAACAACATAGATTTCCCCACATTCAGGAGAAGGCCCAGTTTGTCAAACGTTGTTCTTATGAAGTTGACTTGTGCCTCCACTTGGGCCCTGGAGCAGCCTTTGATCAACCAGTCGTCGAGGCATGGAAACACCTGTACCTGCCGCCTCCGCAATACCCGTACATACCCAAGGCGCCACTCACAGGCTGAACAGAAGGACTGTGAACCGGAATTGGTTGTTGCTCACCACAAACCTGAGGTACCTTCTCTGGGAAGGTGTGATTGCTACATGAAAGTACGCGTCCTTCAAGTTGAGGGCGGTATACCAGTCCCCAGGATCCAAGGAAGGGATGATGGAGCCCAAAGTGACCATGTGGAACTTGAGTTTCTTCATGAACCTGTTGAGCTCTCGCAGGTCTAGGATGGGCCTGAGCCCCTTTGGCTTTCGGTATTAGGAAATACTGGGAATAGAAGCCCTTGCCCTTCAGCTCATGCGGAACCTCTTCCACTGCTCCCAGCGATAAGAGCGAGTGCACCTCCTGTATGAAGAGTTGCTCGTGAGAAGGGTCCCTGAAGAGAGAGGGGGAAGAAGGGTTGAAGGGCGGGAGGGCCAAGAATTCGAGTGAATATCCCCTTTCTACTGTGCGGAGCACCCATCGGTTTGATGTGATATGGGCCTATGCAGAATAGAAAGGGATAGTCGGGATGAGAAGGTAAGGCGGGTTGGATTCAGTCCATCCACTGGTGCACCGTCCTCGTGCACACCTTCAAAAGGCCTATTTCTAGCCTGAAGATGACTTGGATTGGCCAGAATCATGGCCTGAGGACGGGTGTTGTCTTTTCCTGCCGTTCCTGTTCCTCCTTCGGGAACTGTGCTGCCAGTTCTGTGGTTGGTAGAACCATGGAAGGGGTTGCGGCCTGAAGCGCTTCCGCTGGGTGGCAGGAGTGTGGAGGCCCAGAAACTTGAGGGTGGCTCTCGTGTCCTTCAGGCTATACAGCCTTTTAACTGTCTTTTCGGAAAAGAGCCAAACCCTCAAAAGGAAGGTCTTGGATAGTCTGCTGGACTTCATGCGGTAGACCAGAGACCTGTAGCCAGGAGTTTCTTCTCATGGCAACCCCTGTGGCCATAACCTGAGTAGCTGCATCCACCCCATCCAGAATGGCCTGTAGTGAGGCTCGAGAGATAAGCTTCCCCTCCTCCACCAGAGCGGAAAACTCAGCACGGGAGTCCTGCGGAAGCAGCTCCGTAAACGTATCCATTGCTCCACACGTATTATAGCAGTACCTGCTAACAATGGCCCGCTGGTTAGAAATATGGAGCTGCAAGCCGCTGGTTGAGTAGACCTTTCTCCCGAAGAGGTCAAGTCTTTTCGCCTCCCAATTCTTTGGGGAGGGTCCCTGGTAGCCTTGGCGCTCGTGCTGATTGGCAGCGTCCACTACCAGGGAATCTGATGGAGGGTGGATGTATAAGTGCTCCTTGACGGCACATAATAGTGTCTCTCATTGAGCTTTGCCGTAGGGGGCAATGAGGCTGGGGTCTGCCACAAAGTCTCTGTGGTATCAGAGATGGTTTTTATGAGGGGCAGGGCAATGCGTGCAGATCCGGAGGGGACGAAGATATCCTCCATGGGATTGATGTCCTCCACAACCTCCTCCGCCTGGATGCCTAGACCCTGGGCAGCCCACCGCACAAGCTGCTGCAGAACTCTGCTGTCCTCTAGGGCCGGGGCTATAGCAAAGCCTGCCAGAGCCTCATCTGGTGAGGAAGAGGAAGAAAGCCCCAGAAGTAGTGGCTGTTCCCTTCCCTCCATGCCCAGAGGGTCCTGTAGCGTCTGTGGTTCCTGGGACGGTGATGTCGACCCCGATGGTGCCGTGACTCTCTGTGCTGGGACTATAGAAACTGGTGCCGGGAGAGTTGGTGCTGACGTCCGGACCGCCAGTGCTGGGACTGTCGGTGCCAGTGTTGGTGCCGATGGCGTTGATGTGATCGGTGGCAGTACCATGGGAGCCAATGTCGGTGCCATGGATGGTGGTAACCGGCTATCAGGAAGCACCGGAGCCACTCCTGGTACTCCCGGAGGCAACAGAGCTGGAGGTGGTACAAAGGTAACCAAAGCTACCAACACCACTCTAGGCTGGGACCCCTGGCTTCGCCCTTGGCTTTGGTGGAAGACCCAGGGCATCCAGAAGGGCCACTGCGTCGCTTGTTGCCATTTAGCAGGCCATGGTGCCGGGTAAGCATGACGATCCCGCTGCAACCTTGATCTCCTGCTCCTACTCCTATCTGAGCAAATGAATCAGACTCTGACTCCGAGGTCTCTGAGGAGGACCATGGAGGAGCTGCACTGTGGGGCACTGACAGTTTGTGGCGTGGGCTAGGGGACTGGCATGGCTCCCGCATCTGGGCCATTTCTGCTGGGGGGATGTTTGGGGATGGTGAGTGCCGCGACATCGTCGCCGGCTTTCCCTTTGATGGTGCCATGGGACTTTGATGGTGCCCGGTGCTTGTGATTCATCCCTCCTGCGAGGGAAAAACGGAGCCCTATGGCATAACAAGTCCTGGGCTGCCACAAATGGCTCAGGAGTTGATGGGAGCTGTAGTTGTTGGCTCCGTGGGCGAACAGGGAAGGTCCACACTCAACTGCGCCACCCCGGGGTAGGGGTTGACGCAACCTTAGAAGGTGAAGGGGCTGACATGGTGTGGCCTGTCTGGCTGGCTCCTTGGTCTTGGCCGGGTGAAAGCACCCCCTCTCCAGCCTCCTTTTCTTTTGTGGCACCAGCAATTACGAGCGGTGCCTGCTCACCGCCTGTATGTGGGAGGAGCCGTGACGGTGTCGAGAGTCTCAAGATGAGTCCTTTCTTGGCACTAATCCCCCTGTAGATGGTGCCCGGGCACTCCGCACCGAGGAGGAGGTGCTATGTGCGGGATCCTACGATCTGGGGTCTGACTGGAGCTGGAGCACAGCCTCCATAAGAAGGACTTTAAGACACTGGTCTTTATCTTTCAAAGTCCTAGGGTGAAACCCGCAACCGATCTTGCACCAGTCTTTCTGGTGAATCACCCCTAGGCACCTTAAAAACGAGGTGTGCGGGTCACTTTTAGACATACGCTTGCCACAGGCCTCACAAATTATAAAAGCCGGGGACCGTGGCATACCACGGGGAACCCCCAAAGAAAACAACTATATCTACACTACAAATACTAATAACTAACACTAACTAATGTATGAGAAATATATACAATGGACACTGCTAATGGTGTTTGCCAAGGCAAGAGCTATGGGACATTCCAGCTAACCGTCACTGGCGGTAAGAATGAACTGAAGGAGTGGCAGGTTGGCAAGGCTCTATATTGAGCGCCATGAAGACTCGACTCCAGGGGGTGCTCAGACCGACCCGACAGAGATCCTTGAGATCCTTTAATATGACAAGACCTGTATAAGTGTATGGAATGCTATGATTTATGTTTGATTCTTTGCCCTCAGATTCCACCTCCCCTGCACCAGTATTTCCAATCAGTTCCCAAAGTATCAAGTTAATGTGTGTTTCTAGTTTACTTTAAAATACAATTAATATATTTGCAAAACTTACGAAAATACTGAATTTGACATATTTCTTAAAGTTCCTTAAGTATGTTTGTATAGCACCTAGCACAATGAGGCCCCATTCTGGCTGAGGCTTCTAGGTGCTACCACAATATAAACATAATAATATAAAGCATATCATGAGATGAGAGAAGGATCCTAGTGCCGTATCTTCCCACACACACACACACACACACACACACTACCACCAAAGCAGAGAAACAGATAGAGGAAAACAAATTAGAAAGACAAAAGGAAGATGATTATGTCCAGAGTTCTAGATTTGCTGGCAACCATTCATCTAGCCCTCCAACAAAGGAAATGATCCTTTTCTCTCATCACAATCTCTGCAAGAAAATAATATTTTTATTTTAGAGAGACAAGGTTGGTGAGGTAATATATTTTACTGGACCAACCTCTGTTGGTGAAAAAGACAAGTTTTCAAGATACACAGAGCCCTTCTTCAGGTCTTTTTATTTTGTCATTTAATTTTTTTCTTTTCATTCAGATATCTCCTGATCTGGATTTCTTTTATAACTAGAGTCTCTTGACAACTTCAGTGATTTATAAAAGAAAAATGACTGAGTATATTGAATCTGAGTATTCTCATTTAGCACTTTCATATTCATAAAGAATATTAAGAATTCACATCTAAATAGCTAAAATGGCAGGAAATACTGGTGGCAGCCGACTAACAGGAAAATTATTTGATAGAAATCATGATTTATTTCATAAAAACATTCTGTTCCTTCAGTGGCTGGAAAGAGCAGGCCAATCCCATTTACAAAAATATTTGATGTATCTCTGTTGTATTTATTTACGTTTTAGGAACTATCTAATTCAATCCATTAAACTGATGGAAAGAACAAAAGCAGTTTGTAGAAGAAGCAGCCCTTCTCCTCCTCCTGGCTGCAGTCAGGAACCAAAGGAGTCTTGGGGGGGGGGGGGGGGGGGGGAGAATGTAAAACTTTTGTTATAATTTGCAAGGCCTGAAATTTGGCATGCCCATTTCTCTGCCCAGAAACTAGGGCAGAGGTGGGCAAACTATGGCCCGCTGGACCGTCCTGCCTGGCCCCATAGCTCCTGGCCAGGGAGGCTAGCCCCCGGCCCCTCCCCTACTGTCCCTTCTCCCCCGCAGCCTCAGCTTGCCGTGCTGCCAGCACTCTGGGCAGCGTGGCTGGCTGTGGCCTGGCGGCGCAGCTGCCAGTCCTGCCGCTCTGAGCAGCATGGTAAAGGTGCGGGGAGTGGGGGGAGGGGGTGGATAAAGGGCAGGGACTCCCAGGGGGCAGTCAGGTAACAGGGGCAGTTGGATAGGCGTGGGAGTCCCGGGGGGGCCTGTCAGGGCGGGGGTGCGGATAGGAGTCGGGGCAGTCAGGGGACAGGGAGCAGGGGCGGTTTGAATAGGGATTGGGGTCCCAGGGGGCGGTTAGGGGCAGCGGGTCTTGGGAGGGGGTGGTCTGGGGACAGGGAGCAGGAGGGGTTGGATGGGTCAGGGATTCTGAGGGGGGCAGTGAGAAGGGGAGGGGGCCAGACTGTTTGGGAAGAGACACCCTCCCCTACCTGACCCTCCATACAGTTTCGCAACACCAATGTGGCCCTCAGGCCAAAAAGTTTGCTCACTCCTGAGCTAGGGTATTTGGTTGATTGTTACAAAAGTGGGATGGGGTGGAGGGCTGGTGGTTATAGTGTTATTTAAATCAATTCGGGTAAGGAGTTGTCAAAATACAGCAAATAATTAGTAATTGTGGATGCTTGGGAAACAATACTGAACTCTTTAAGAAATATATTCCCTGGCCAAGGAGCTATTCCAGCAATTGGGGGTTGTCAGAGTGCAAGGATGTTCTAGTTATGTATCCTGCACCAGGGCTTTGAGGGGCAGGGATGGAAGGAATTAGGAAAGGCTCAGTTACATTGTCCATATATTCCCCTCGGTAGCTGGATAAACCTGCTTTACATCTATTTAGCAGCACAAAGCAATCTTAACCAGGCCAATAATCTGGGTAAAGGGCCCCCCCTCCTCCACTCATTCCATTACACAAGTAAAACACTGTGCTAACCTGCCAATAAATTCAGCATTCTTTTCAAGAACAAAGTAAAAACATTTCCATCAAAAGGCACTTCACGTTTTTGCCAAAAGCTATTGCCTCCCTCCTTGGTTATAAAAAATAAGAATTTTGCTTAAATGAGAAAATACACAAATAAATCCTCCAGTCTCTCACCCCTCCTCTTTGTGAGCACATCATTGAAAGCATGTCTGAAATACCAGTGTATTCTGTTCCTGATTTTCAATAGCACTTTGAAAATATAAGTATTCTCAGTAGTACAAAAACTATGTACATCAGTTCAACTATTGGATAGTGCACTGGTTTAAACAAGAAGATTTATGCATTGTAGGACGTGTCTGGAAAAGGTTCCCAAGAGACTTCTGACATTCATGCTTGTAATCTTTCATTGGATGAATTGGCCCTAAAAACTCACTTAACCTGTCTTGAATACTCAGAACTTCATCAGAATATTAATTAGTCAACACACTCAAAGAACTGAAAGTTTCAACTATACAAGTATGTGACACTTCCCCTAGAATTATTCCCATAAAGCACAGAGACAGAAGAATACACTTTTTGGTTCAAGTTGAAACAATCACTTTAAACACCCTATTTTATAACAAATTAACTCTTTCTCCCTTCACATCTCTAACTTTTTGACCAGAGGAACCATTGTCAGGGAGCAGATTTTAAAATCCCTTTTCCAGCTTGCGCTACTCCATGCTACACTTTAAGAATTGAGTTTACTACTGTTTCTTTTCTCCCCTCTCTCCATTTTCCTTCTCCTCCATTCTCTATAATTTTGTTGTGTAGTACAGGGCAGGCCATGTATGCACCCAAAATAGCAGTGTCAAAGAAGATAAAGGGGCACCATCAGCTTGCAAATCTAGACAATTTATAGAAAAGGAGTTTAATGTATATACTGTATAGTTTAACATACTGTACATGCCCCCAAATCCCACAGCTAATTAAAAAAAATGTTTTCTCTCCCCTATTCATTTTGAAAGACTCATACATGCAAAAAGGAAAATAGACTAACAGATTATAGGTAGGGACATCCTGTCAAGCCTACAGGTATTTATGGGGGTCTCAAAACAGCCTATACATTTAAACATGTACTGACAGTAATGAGGCACAAAAGTGTGATTTTTTTAACAATGGATTTGCAGCCTTAAGTTTGAATCTCCTCACTTTTGTAAATCTGTCAGTCCCTTAACATTATTTTAAAAAGATAGTAACTTCTCACGGAAAACTTAATGGAGCATTCTATTCAGAAGAGATCCTGCTGATATACTTTCTATTTAATTTTTGTTCTAGCCTTTTTATAGTGATATTTGAATAAAAATAAGTTATTTATTTCTTAAAACTTTCTTTGTTCTTGTGGTTTATTCTCCATCTGAAGTCATAATTTCCTCCTTGTGACATCACAATCATTTTTACAGCAGCCAGTTGTGATTTTACAATAGGGGATTAGGACTTCAAAGAGAAACAAACAGCAGGAGCAAAGGAAATCTTAAAATACAGTTTACGTACAAATGCCACTACCAAAACAGGAGAAGATACATACAGAAAATCTGTAATAAGGGCAGCTTTTTCTCTAGGTAGGATACATTACAAAGTTTTCCAGCATGAATCAGAGTGGCTTTAAAATGTGGTCCTAATCTGAAAAGCTACCATATTAAAATAGCATTTTCCTGAGCAACAGATGCGCTCCCAGCATATTTTCAGACACACAATTATTTTAACAACAAAAATACATTTGCACTACTTTTTTTTTAAACTCCTGTTAACAATGCAGAAGCAGCACAGTTCTGAAAGAGTGAGCTAAATCCTGTTCAAGTGCTCACATCATCAACATCAGAATTGTTAACTAAGTTCCGAACTATATGGACATATTCTGGTTCCCTTCACATGTGCGTAATTGGAAACAAATGGGTTCTACAGGAGTAACAGAGAGTGAATTTGGTATTCAAAATCTTTATTACTTTATATCACTGGTGACGATTCATGAGTCAGAAAGAAGCCTGCTTGATTTTTAACTCCCATCTTGAATTTGAGATGCTGGCAGTAATTAAAACCATCTTTTTGTTCAAACTAAACAAATGTGATCTGAAAGCACGGAGACATTATAAACATGGAAGCCCACAATACCATATTTACAGAGTCACTTTGCAAAGTAGATTTTTTCAAGGGAGCCCCATGAATTGTATAAGTGGCCAGCTAAATATTAACAATTCTCTTTGGCAACTAGGAAACTAAACAAAACTAACTCAGATCTTTCTCTCGGCTTGTCCACATCCTCAGTACTATGTTTATATATTACAAATAATCTTTTTTTAACACAGCTGTTTGAAACAGTCTCCCCTTTCAGATGTTAAAGTAGTTATTTCAAGAGTTACCCCAAAGTCTGAACTCAAAAGACATTTGACACTCCCAGAGCTTTCTCTCTGTATTGATAGTGAATCCATATGCATATTCTACCTACTTTCTTTTACTCAAAAAAGTCATATTAATAGTAAAGTTCACATTACCTTATCACTAGACCTCACCCTTGTGCCTGCTATGCCACAAAACCTAGCAATGTTATACATCTTTCCCCGTGCCACAGATTTTGAGTTTTTTAAAGACACAATTAAGTATTTTAATGGAGTCTCTAGGATTATTTTAAAAAATCTGTCTAATCCTTTATCTCATCATACCTAAAAACAATTTTCCATCCCAATTTTGCCCTCTTCTGTTGGGCAACTGGCGACATTGTTCCTGTTTTGAATAGAGCTGATATTAACATAGTTATTATTTTGTTTGCTTTTAAATAATAAATAGGCTTGACAGAAATCAATATTTATTTTATAATTTTGACAGATAATATTGTTTATTTTTAAGCATAATTTTTCTATTTTTATCAATTTTAAATGTTCACACCTGTCAGAAATTATGGTGGATCAGACAATAGGGAAGTTAGACCATAATTATTCAATGACAGTAGATGTTGAGACATAACTTTATAACTGTTAAAACACTAGCTGTCAACTCACATCAAAATATACAAAGTAAATACCCTTAAATCAAAGTATAAAAAGTTGTCAAGCAGCATTTTCCTTACTTTGCCTATCTGTACATATCAATTATTATCAATGGAAATTTTTTCACAGGTGTCTGTCCAGTGAAATCCACATTTATCAACATCTCCAAGCAAAAATCTAATCCTTACAAGCCTCCTACCAAAACATCAACAGCCCTAAGCAATACTGAATGGTGTTGGTTACTTAGAGCTAATGCTAAACCAGGGGAGGGACTACAGTGCACCATTTTTGTGAGCCCCACCAAAAGCGGTTTACAGATTATATAAAAATGGAACAACAGCCTAGTTACTAGTAGATGGTTGTAATAATGAGATATTTTAGTGCCTGGATGTGTGGGGCAGGAGTTTCAACTATAAAAATATCTGTATAAAGAGTTTCTAACTCTTGGCAGTGTCCCTTTAAGTACCTAATGGGCCTGAGACTGATTTCCCCAGAGAAAGGGAACTCCCTAGCCCTTTTATTACTGCGCAAGGCTCAGGTGCTGCTATAGCTCCCGAGTCCCGACTTTCCCCGGGAAAAGGAAACAACATCAAGCGTAGAAAGAGGCTAGGACGCCAAACTCCTGAGGCGTGCAGGCAGGGCGATGTTCCCCCCAGGTGAGGGCAATTCGCTTGCTGCGGAAGTCGGTCCAGAAGTGCCACCCGGCTCTTAAGGCGGGACCCTGTTTTTTATCCCGAAAAGCATCGATCGCTCCCGGGCGGAGCAGAGGGTTTCCTGGGTCAATCAGCCCGGCCCCGAAGAGCGCCCCGCTAACGGGGCTGGGCTCCCGGGACAGAGGGAATAGCTAGTATGTGTGGGCTGCAGCCGGCCATGCGACGCGAGGACAGAGGGCGGCTCGACCCTACAGCGGCACCTGGCCCCGGGCTGCGTCCGCTAGCTACGTTGCGATCACAGCAGCCGCCTGACGCGCTGCCTCGCCTGCCGACCCCAGCCTATCCTCCTCGACCTCCGGCCGCGCCCCCAGACGACCGCGTGGGCCCGAGGCCGGGGCTCCGCAGAGCAGCGATGCGCCGGGGTGGGGAGGATTCACTAGCCCCAGGAGGGCGGCCCGGCCCGGGCCAGAGGGGTCCGTGTTGTACCCCAGCCGGGTGTGTCTCCTCCCTGCCGTGCGGGCTGGGAGGGGCGGCCGCTGGGGCTGCTCCACGCCCGGCGGCGGCGGCGGCTCCGGCCCGGCTCCCCTTCAGCGCGGAGGCGCCAGAGCTGGCGCTGTCACATGATGCGGTTCCTGGAAAGTTCCTGGAAAGCAGCCTGTGCAGTCACCAGCGCGGAGAGGCGGGGGGCGCCCTGGGCTAAATACGTGCACGCGGCTCCGTGCGGCCGGGGGGGGCCGCCCGCTGTCCTGGCGGCACCAGCCCGCTTCCCTAGCAGGGGCCTGCGCGGTGCGGGCGAAAGGGGCTCCCCGTCCGCTTCCGCGCGCGGCGCGGCTCGCCGCGGGGGCCCTGCCCGCCTGGGCACCTCCCGCCCCGCAACAGCCCAGAGAATAAGAGCAACCTGCTCGCCCCCCACCTGAGCCTGCTCGGCGGCCCCCACAGGCGGGGTTCCGGGGGCGGGGCCCCCACCTGGCTTCTCCTTGTCTCCAAGTCCCCGTCCCCTGACCCAGAGACGCTGGTGAGGCGAAGGTTAGAGCCGGGCTCGGTTCCCCAGGCGCCTTCCTCTGCGGCCGCCCGGCTCCGGCCGCGGCAGGCGGTTTGTTGGCGGGGCCGCGTGTTCCTCGACAGCAGCAACAGCGGCGGTGCCCTGGCTGGAGCGAGGCGGCCCCTCCGCTCCTTCCCCGCGCGGGCACGCTGAGGACTCGGCCCCTCAGCCGGAGCTGCGCCCCCGGGGCTCCTAGCCAGGTCCGCCGCCCCGGGAGAGGCGAGTCTCCGCGCCGAGCCGGGGGCTGCCCCGTCTGCCTGCTGCGGGCGGCTCCTTCCCCTACCCGGCGCGGGGCGAGGTCGCTCCGACCCCCGGGACGTTGGCGCTGAGCTGGGTGCGGGGAATCGCTGGGCTGGGGCTCGGCGGTAAATCTCGCTCTCTTCTCCGCTTGCAGGCTGCGGCGGGCGCCCCGGGCAAGGGGCTGGGGGCATGTACGAGCGGCGCTGAGAGCCGGGCTGGAGCGGAGCCTTCCCGGGCTGTGGCCGGCGGGTGACTTCTGCCTCCCCCCAAATGACCCTGCGCTCTTCCGAGTCCTCTGATGGCGCGGAGCGGGCCGGGCCCGAGTGGCGGGGTCCCGGGGCTGAGGTGACCGAGAGGGCGGCGGCGGAGCGCCTGGCCGCGGCCATGGAGGAGCTGAGGCGGGCAGGTAAGCGAGCGGGTGTGGGGACAGGCGCTTTTCCCGGGGGATCGGCTGGGCACATGCACCACGGAGCCGGCCTGGCCCCGGGGCACTTGTCTGCTGCCTCCGGAGGCGGCCTCGGCGTGGAGGTGCCTCAACCTATCGCTGCCCCTTGCGGAGCCGGGCCGGCTTCCCCCGGCCCCGGGAGTCTGGCCAGGCGGCCGGCCGGTGGGAGCGTCCCGTATCTTCCCTCAGTGACAGATAACTGCCTACTAGCCCAAAGGCCGGGTCACATCCCCCTCCCGGCGGGAGCTGGCTTCGCTGCCCTCCCCTCCGGCTAGCCCCGGCCGAGCAGCCTCTCCGCCAGACAGCGGGGCGCGGGAGACTCGCGGGGAGCTGCCTTGCACGGGCTGCGGGCGGACTAGCGATGTGTAGCAATTTCGTGCTAATCCGCTCTGCATTGGGTCACCCAGCGCTGCGCGCCCTGGAACCACGTCGCTTTAACTGCTGTTAAAAAATAAATAAATTTGTCTTGATGTGGTGATTGCTTCTTAGAAACAAGCTCAGTGGGCTTTGTTTCCTGTCTCTATCTTTAGGTAGAAGCGGCAAAAAGTTCTGTGGCACCTTATAGACTAACAGAGGTATTGGAGCATAAGCTTTCGTGGGTGAATACCCACTTCTTCGGTTGCATCCGTCTGTTAGTCTATAAGGTGCCACAGAACTCTTAGTCTGGATCTGTAGAAGCGACAAACACGGCTACCCCTCTGATACTATCTTTAGGTAGAGGAGAAGAAAGAGACAAAACCTCTGTCCCATATGCAGCAATGGGGGCAGGGGATAAATCCAATTGTAGATTACTGGATTTCTATTCTTAAAAAAAGTTTTTAATGTATTTTAAAAATCCTCAATAACTTCAAGTTGCCTGTTTTGGAAAGATGGTATCTGGTGGAAAAACTACTTACAAATTCTCTGAGAACTATGTTTTTTGTTAAATATAGCTTCACCATATATAAAAATTAAGCCTTAATAAAATCATGAAACACTTAAATAGCATTGTTATCCCAGATGGAATTCACAATTACTGTCTGGGGGAAATAAATTGTTAAAAATAGTATCAAACTTGAATTTCCCAAAGTCCAGAAGAGTTTAGCTTAGCTCTCCTGTGTTCCCATACACTTTTAAAAACCTTTTCAGTTATATTTATACCACTCAAATGTGGAAAAGGAAAAATAGCTCATCATACAGCTGTAGAAATTACTGGTTTTTAAAGTGAAGGATACTTGTAGATCAAGGGACCATCAAAGGCATTACAAAATGCAAGATTTTTATCTTCATTAGACTGCCAGAATGGAAGCCTTGTCTCACAACATGGATTTCCTCTTACTTGTACTGTCTTATTTCTAACTAATAACCTAACCAGAATGATTAAAAGTATGATCATTCTTGACTTCAAGCATTTATGTAGTTTGATACGAACATATTTGGGATGTTGTATACAAGATGATACATGATAGTTTTCCCCTATAGTTGTCAGCAAATCTTGAAATCTAATACTTATTCACACAGGAATACACATGGAAATAGTGACATGACAGGGTCATGACACGTACAATAAACTAAGTTAAATATTTAATAGACATTCTACAGTGCCTGTTTCTTGGCAAGTTATTGTACTTGCTTTTTCTAGTGCTAAAGGAAATAAGATACTACAAAAACTTTTTTGCAACTTTTTTGTGGAGGAAAAACAACAACAAAACCATCTCCCTAACATCTCTTCTAACAGGGTGGTACTGGGGCAGTATGAATGTTGCTGAAGCCAAAGAGAGATTACAAGATACTCCTGAAGGTACTTTCTTGGTTAGAGACAGCTCCCATTCGGAGTACCTACTAACTATCTCGGTAAAAACATCAGCTGGACCAACCAATCTGCGTATCGAGTATCAAGATGGCAAATTCAGACTGGACTCCATCATATGTGTCAGATCTCGGCTTAAACAATTTGATAGTGTGGTCCATCTGATTGAATACTACGTTCTTACATGCAAGGATAGAAAAACTGGACCTGAAACTCCATCAAATGGAACAGTGCATCTTTATTTGAACAAACCTCTCTATACTTCAACTCCATCTCTGCAACATCACTGTAGAATAACTATAAACAAATGTACAAATAAGATCTTGGAACTGCCTTTACCAACAAGATTAAAAGAGTACTTGAAAGAGTATCAATACCAGGTATAAATATATTTTCTAAATATGTCTCGCGTAGAGTAACTTTGAATGCAACTATTAAGATCAGCCAAAGAACTGAGTATCCAGCTGTACAATTCAGCATTGAATTTATTATCAAAATAGGGTCAGTCTATGAGGGAGAAGGGGGAAGGTTTGGATTTAAAATGCCTCCAAATAAGGTTCTGCGCAGAGCCTTCCCAAATCATATTTTTGATGGGAGTGGAAGGGGTGAGGCTGCAGTCTCTTTAACAAGGTATGTTGGTATCCTTGGGATCCTGTCCAAAATGTACAGTGTTATGTTTGAAGAAAATGGTGTAGAGCACTGTAATGGCTACCAAGTAATATCTGAAGTGGTGATCCACAGGAAGTAAGAGAGACTGCAGTTTTAGATGGGAAAAGGTCACAGAATAAGTAAATGGCCTCAGTTGTCTGATTCCAAGGCTAGTTAGGTGCTGATGCTGGTATGCTTTTGCAATGTTAAGTGGCTTGTGCTTGTGATTCTCTGACCAAACTTATGCAACTAATCAACCAAGCCAAAAAGCTATCAACCTCAGTTTAGTCTGTACTGAACCTTAATCCTGTGGGGTTTTTAGCTCTTGTTTTGTTTTTTTTGCAAACACGAGAGTACTGCAGTAATCAAATTAAAAACATTTTGGAAATAAGCTTTTAAAACTGGATTTAAGGAGAAACACTTCATTATCTTTCAGGGGACCCCAGCGTGTCACTAGTATACAAGATTGGTATACCAGCATCTTTGTTGATGTGTTAACATCTTCCCTTCTTACTATTTAGCCTCTTTTGGATGAGGCCATACTCTACACTGCAGCTCTGCAGTTGATCAGTTTCAATATCTAAGCATGAATATCAGCAGTTATGACTGCCTTCTACAATGTAGAAGACCTTTTTCAATTTGTTTCCTAGAACTATAGGAAAGTTTGTTTATTTACTGCTGTAGCTGTCAGACTTCACACTATTCAATAAAGTGAACCTAACTACACAGGTTGTATTTCCTTCTAATTTGTGTTGAAACTTGCTACTTGTCTGCTAGTAATGTTTCCTGCAAACCTCAGTTCTTTTCCCCCCACCCCCCAAGTAAGTGCACAAATATCAGATGGTTGGATTATATTCATATTAGTGGAGTAGAGACTGTTTGATGAATTTCTGTAACTGAAATGGTGGTAGAGAAAATTGCAAAGATGATACTTGTATTGCAGTAGCTCCCAGAAGCTGCAAATAGGATGAAGACCCTACTCTGATAACTGTTCGTACGTACACACACACAATTTAGGCTGAGGCACAGATATACACACACAATATATATTGTGTGTGTATATCTGTGCCTCAGCCTAAATTGTGTGTGTAACAGTGCAAGGTAATAGAAATATGTGGTTACATAGGGGAACTGGTCCACAGTTTGTTGCATAGGCAGCACTTTTTTTTTTTATAAACAGGCAAAGGGTTAAGATTATCTTAATGTCTGCTTTTTCAAATAGAACCGAGATTGAACAAGGACTGCCAAGATTGACTATAAGCTAAACTTGCCCAGGTTGAAATGCAAGCAAAACAAACCGGGGTTCTTGTTTTTGAGCAAAACTCCTTTAGTGGATATTGGGTCTGGACAGTAGCATAAATCTAAAGAGACTTCAGTCTGTATGACAAGGGTCCCACAACTCAGGTTCCAAGGCCCACTTGAAGCTTTTTTTTTTTTTTTTTGGGTATTTGATTTTCTAGAAGTGTGCATGAGTAGAGCTCTCTGATCCCATCATGCCTTCTTGGTCTAACCACTGGTTTGTTTTCTGGGGAACCCTAATTCTGGAGTACCTTGGGACCAAGGCCTCATGTATGGCATGCTGGACCGGGAGATTGCTGCAAGGCTCTGTCCCCCAGTAGCAAGCCAGAACATCTGGCAGCAGCTACCAAAGCACAGTATCCCTCTATTCTCCTACTTACTTGTTGCACCTATAATTTCAGTGTTTGCAGATTCACTTGTATCAAAAAACCATGACTGCACTACAGTTGTTGGCTGGAAATTTCAGTTGGGTGGGGGATGGCTGAGCTCATGGGAGATGATCTTTTAGCCCCAGTGGCTTTTAGTGCTTTCTATCTCCTTTCTCTTCCCCCCCCCCCCCCCCCCAACTCCCAAGATCCACTGAGATGTGCTACTACTACCACCAACAGCAAGCTCTTATGCTTACTGATAACTAACTGCTGGTCACCTTTTTGTTGTTGCAAATGTGATATTTAATGGCCATTTAACTTCAGGGATGCTACAGGGTGGAGGGGACGTATTGTACTAAGTTGAGGGGGAAGGAGAGACTACACACGCCTCAAGATTGGGGAGCAGGGTTGTTAGGAAGCAACAGTAAGTTATTGACTTAGTATTAATGAATGTGAGTCATGACTTGCCAGTGACAATGGGCCAGCAGGTGTCTTGTGGGCCTCGCAGCATAGCTAGATGGGTTTTTGTTGGAGGCTTTCCAATGTATAAGGGTCCGCAAAAGAGAGGCTAACCCTAAGTGCTCAAAAATGAGAATTGGAACACAAATCATGAGATTGGATTAAATCTGGAGATTTTTTTTTTTTTAAAGTGCTGGATCTTGTTTGCTTTTTTGAGCATTGAGGGTCCATATTTTCCAGTTCTTCCCTGCAACCATAAGGGCTAGAAACTTATTCTTTTTAATTAATTGAAATCTGAGATTCTCTCAATTGCAGGAGGGTGAAACTTTAAGGAAAAAACCCTCCAAGTATTGAAAGACTCATGATGAAAATTACAAGTTGGCAATACAAATACCAAGTGTGAATTTGGAGGCTCCATCTTTAATTGTTCAATATGGAGGGTTTCAGTGCTGCTTATACTGTAGGCAGGGAGAATAAATGGCTCATTTACAAAATGGGTGGATGGGGTGGGAATGTCACCAGGCAGCTGTATCCATCCCATTAAACATTATTTTAATTTGACCTCTTTAATATTGTAATTTATGTAGTAATATTCTAAGTAAACACTCCCTATAATTACTTTAGGGAAGGCATGGAGTTGAGACGGGAAAATAGTGTTGTCTTCCCTTCTAATGAGCCAATCTTTCTTTGCCCACAACATGAAAGTATAAGAATTAGCCCTTCCTAAATAAAACAGGATGGGCACTGTTCTATTCGTTACCCATCTCTGTCATGGCTCAGACAAACTCTCCGTAGGTTATTGCCCTTACTACTGAAGCTTATACCCAATAGTGAAGTTAAATGAAGCATCTTCCTGTTTCAGCACAATTAGTTTTATAAGTTTGTTTGTTTTGCATACATAAAAAGATCTATTGATATTATTACTATTGAAGCCTTCTCAGCGTGTGCAGAATTTATCATTTTCCCCTCCCCTCAAAATATTTGATAGGAACATGGCATTTAGAATTGGGTGTCTTTCATGAATAGTCTTTTCATGTTTTAAACATCTTTGCCTTTGCTATCACTAAAATAAACTCTAGGCCAGGGGTCAGCAACCTTTCAGAAGTGGTGTGCCAAGTCTTCATTTATTCACTCTAAGGTTTCGCGTGCCAGTAATGCATTTTAATGTTTTTAGAAGGTCTCTTTCTATAAGTCTTTAATATATAATTAAGTTATTGTATGTAAAGTAAACAAGGTTTTTAAAATGGGACCAACTAAAAATAAATACATTAATTGAAAAATGCTCCAGAAGCTGAATTCTGAGGCAACCGCATTAAGAAAAAATTTAAAATACAAGAACAAAAGCTGTGTATTTGTAGAGCCCTGCAAATCTGCAGCTACCTACTTTATCCACAGACCATGTTTGCGGATCAGATGCAGATACAAAATTTTTATCTGCGCAGGGCTCTATGTAGTTGGGGATGAAAAACAAGCAGAGATTTTCTTAGAAAAGATTGGGATGGCTATTATGCAGGAATTTTTCAATGTTGACTCTGATACAGAGTTAAAATAAGAAAACAACCAAATTAAATGTGCCTCTAGTTTTCTTTCACTTGCATGGCTTATGTAAATGATTATTTTGTTTTGGAGCAAATTGGCTTTAGGCATTACATAACTGAGGCTTAAATTCTGCCTCCTGCAGAAAAATAAATGTCTGAAATATGCTTCATATAGGACCAGTCCAAAGTCTATAGAAAAATTCCTATTTGACTTCAATAGGCTTTAGATCAGGCTCTCTAATCTCTGTGTGAGAAACACTTGCGTGGTATATTGCCTTGTCAGAACCACTGTAGGATAACTTTAATTTTAGCAAACACAACCACATTTAAATATACATGTTCAGGCCCTAGTCCTACAATCAGATGGAGTCAGTCTTTCATTGAGTTTGGTGGGCTTTGGATTTGGTCCATATTTCAGGGTGGGCTTTTCTGTTAACCTGCAGCACTGTATATCACTCATTGCTGAAAATTTCCCACGTAATATCTGAATCTCCACAAAACCTCTGCTCATTTCTTATCCCATATTACATCGCACACAGGTTCCACATGTACAGTTCTCCATGTGGGACTGTAGCCATAATTAATTATATGGGACAAATTTCCTTCTCCTCCACAGCAAAGATGGACATAATTAAAATGCCATCTTTAGTAAGGAAAAAGTCATAGATCATTATTTCTGTGAGATTTATTTATTTATGGAATTCCTTGTTTCACTTTCTTATATGAAAAGCAGTTTTATACAGGACTTAGCCTGTACAAGATACAATCTATGTGTGCTTATATGTAAGGATTGTAAAGATTTGTATTGTTAATTATTACATTTTTGTTAATTTTTTTAACTCGGTTATACTTTAATAACATCTGCCATGAATTTAAGCTACAGTAGTGGTAATGTCTTTATATGGGTACGCCTTGCTGGGGATAGATGAAAATAAGAAACCAAACAAATGTGGCTACATTACACAAGGAATAGCAACAGAATGTCTGTCTGTAGAGAAATTAGTTGAAGTACTTCAGAGGGACCTTATCTGTAAAGAAAATTGCTTGCATTAAGATCAGTGTTTTGAAGACATTCATCTGCTCTTTCTCTTTGCTCCCTGATTGTCTCTGACAACATAATCAATCCACAGCAGCAGCAAAGAAAAAAGTAGTTTCACTACAACCAGGGAATAAATAGAGTAGTAGAGAATTGGAGGAGCCTGTTTTGTGTTAAAATGGGTTTTAAGGAAGAAATATAGAAAATGACAAGTCTCTGAATACACTACTTTACAAAACTTTCCATGAGTCATCAATGACTTCTTAAAATATACTCTGAAAGTTTTAGCCTTTTAAAAATGTAACCTATATTGATTTGGCCATTTCAAAGTTGGGATAAGCTTACCAAAATAAGGTTAATTTCTTCCTTTTAAATAACAAAACCAGATTTCTAATCTTCCCCGTATTTTAAAATGCAGGCAACTAGTTTTATGTTTGATATGTTGTAATTTGTAAATAAAATAGGGCTGAAGCTTTTTATTTCAAATCCAACCGGACTCTTAATTTTTTCCCCCTTATTGGTCAAAGTCAGATGTTTAGGTTGTATTTGTGGTTCAATATGTCTAATTCACACACTATTTAAATAGTTGCTCTTCATTTTAATTTTTTTCTGTAAGCCTGAAACATTAAACATTGACATTTTCAATATTTCACAGATAAAGGTACTTTTAAAATTCAACTTGTAGATTCTCTGCATAAAGAACATTTAAAAAATGAAATTTACAAATACATTATGTATGTACTTTAAACAATAAACTACACATTGCTTAGGTGGAAAATATCTATTGAACTTTGCAAATATCTGTTGCAAATGTTTATTGCCAGGCTCTCCAGGGATTTCTTCCTGTAAGGAATATGCTATATGCATATTTGAAGGTTGTTCTGCTCTTATTGTGTAGCTCTATCTTTTTTTGACCAGATATTATCCATACCAGCTTAAATATAAAAGAAAAATTCCTTCCAGTACTGTTCATCAAGAGTAACATTTTGTAGAAATTATTTTAAATTTAGATATTATATAAACATTTCAAGCTTTTATTCATGGATTCCAAGGCCAAAAGTGACCACTGTGATCATCTAGCCTGACTTCCTTTATAACACAGACTATATAGAATTTCCCTAGACCATATCTTTTAGAGAAACATTCAATCTTGATTTAAAAATTCTCAATACTGGAGATTCCACCATGACCCTTGGTAACTGTTCCAATTATTAATTACTTGCACTGTTAAAAATGTTTTAATTTCCAGTCTGAATTTCTTTGTTCAACTTCTAGCCATAGGATCATGTTATACCTTTCTCTGCTAGATTGAAGAACCCATTATTATATATTTGTTCCCTCTGTTGGGTACTAATCAAATCACCCCTTAACCCTCTCTGTGTTAAACTAAATAGATTGAGCTCCTTAAGTCTATCACTATCAGGCATGTTTCTTAATCCTATTAATTATTCTTGTGGGCATTCTCTGAATCCTCTCCAATTTATCAACATCCATGAATTGTGGATAGCAGGACTGGACACAAGTATTCTAGCAGCAGTCCAAATACAGAGGTAAAATAACCTCTCATACCTACTCAAGATTACTCTGTGCATCCCAGGATTATATTAGTCCATTATCTTACACTGGGAGCTCTTGTTCAGCTGACTAGCCATTACAACCCCCAAATGTTTTTCAGAGTCACTGCTTTCTAGAATGGAGTCCCACATCCTGTAAGCATGACCTACATTCTTTGTTCCTAGATGTATACTTCTACATTTAGACATATTAAAATGCATATTGTTAGCTTGCGCCCAGTTTACCAGACATTCAAATCACTTAGTGTCAGTGACTTGTCTTCATTAATTACCACTGCCCCAATTTTTGTGTCTTCTGCAAATTTGTTTGTTTGTTTTCAGCCAGGTCACTAATAAAATGCTAATGCGCCTATGGCCAAGAACTGAACCTCGCAGCATTCCTCTAGAAACTCACCTATTCAATGATAGGTCTCAAAATGTAAGTGAGGAATCATCAGACAGTTTTTAATCCATTTACTGTGCCATGTTAAGAACATAAGAATGGCCGTACTGGGTCAGACCAAAGGTCCATCCAGCCCAGTATCCTGTCTACTGACAGTGGCCAATGCCAGGTGCCCCAGAGGGAGTGAACCTAACAGGTAATGATCAAGTGATCTCTTTCCTGCCATCCATCACCACCCTCTGACAAACAGATGCTAGGGATACCATTCCTTACCCATCCTGGCTAATAGCCATTAATGGACTTAACCTCCATGAATTTATCCTGTTCTCTTTTAAACCCTGTTATAGTCTGAGCCTTCACAACCTCCTCAGGCAAGGAGTTCCACAGGTTGACACTGCACTGTGTGAAGAATTTCCTTTTATTTGTTTTAAACCTGCTGCCCATTAATTTCATTTGGTGGCCCTTAGTTCTTATGGGAACAAGTAAATAACTTTTCCTTATTCACTTTCTCCACACGACTCATGATTTTATATACCTCTAATCATATCCCCCCTTAGTCTCCTCTTTTCCAAGCTGTAAAGTCCTAGCCTCTTTAATCTCTCCTCATACGGGATTCATTCCAAACCCCTAATCATTTTAGTTACTCCTCTGAACCTTTTCTAATGCCAGTATATTTTTTTTTTGAGATGGAGACCACATCTTTATGCAGTATTCAAGTTGTGGGCGTACCATGGATTTATACAAGGACAATAAGATATTCTCTATCCCTTTTTTAATGATTCCTAACATCCTGTTTGCTTTTTTGATTGCCGCTGCACACTGTGTGGATGTCTTCAGAGAACTATCCACGATGACTCCAAGATCTTTTTCCTGATTAGTTGTATTTAAATTAGCCCCCCAATCACATTGTATGTATAGTTGGGGTTATTTTTTCCAATGTGCATTACTTTACATTTATCCACATTAAATTTCATTCGCCATTTTGTTGCCCAATCACTTAGTTTTGTGAGATCTTTTTGAAGTTCTTCACAGTCTGCTTTGGTCTTAACTATCTTGAGTAATTTAGTATCATCCTCAAACTTTGCTACCTCACTGTTTACCCCTTCCTCCACTTATTTATGAATAAGTTGAATAGGATTGGTCCTAGGACTAACCCTTGGGGAACACCACTAGTTACCCGTCTCCGTTCTGAAAATTTACCATTTATTCCTACCCTTTGTTCCCTCTCTTTTAACCAGTTCTCAATCCATGAAAGGATCTTCCCTGTTATCCCATGACAACCATTTATGTAAGAGCCTTTGGTGAGGGACCTTGTGAAAGGCTTTCTGAAAATCTAAGTACACTATGTCCACTGGATCCCCCTTGTCCACATGTTTGTTGACCCCCTTCAAAGAACTCTAATAGATTAGTAAGACATGATTTCCCTTTACAGAAACCATGTTGACTTTTGCCCAACAATTTATGTTCTTCTATGTGCCTGACAATTTTATTCTTTACTATTGTTTCAACTAATTTGCCTGGTACGGATGTTAGACTTACCGGTCTGTAATTACTGGGATCACCTCTAGAGCCTTTTTTAAATATTGGCGTTACATTAGCTATCTTCCAGTCATTGGGTACAGAAGCTGATTTAAAGGACAGGTTACAAACCATAGTTAATAGGTCTGCAATTTCACAGTTGAGTTCTTTCAGAACTCTTGGGTGAAT
This sequence comes from Chelydra serpentina, assembly GCA_037349315.1. Lineage (NCBI taxonomy): Eukaryota > Metazoa > Chordata > Testudines > Chelydridae > Chelydra > Chelydra serpentina. Next base: position 77,515,848 of record JBAIAC010000008.1, read on the forward strand.
GCCATCTGGTCCTGCTGACTTGTTACTGTTAAGTTTATCAATTCCAAAACCACCTCTAGTGACACTTCAATCTGTGACAATTCCTCAGATTTGTCACTTGCAAAAGACGGCTCAGGTTTGGGAATCTTCCTAACCATCCTTAGCTGTGAAGACTGAAGCAAATAATTCATTTAGTTTCTCCGCAATGACTTTATCATCTTTAAGTGCTCCTTTTGTATCTCGGTCGTCCAGGGGCCCCACTGGTTGTTTAGCAGGCTTTCTGCTTCTGATGTACTTAAAAAACATTTTATTACCTTTTGAGTTTTTGTCTAGCTGTTCTTCAAACTCCTTTTTGGCTTTTCTTATTACATTTTTACACTTAATTTGGCAATGTTTATGCTCCTTTCTATATACCTCACTAGGATTTGACTTTTTAAAAGATGCCTTTTTATCTCTCACTGTGTCTTTTACATGGTTGTTAAGCCACGGTGGCGCTTTTTTAGCTCTTTTACTGTGTTTTTAGATTTGGGGTATACATTTAAGTTGGGCCTCTATTATGGTGTCTTTGAAAAGGGTCCATGCAGCTTGCAGGGATTTCACTCTATTCACTGTACCTTTTAAATTCTGTTTAACGCCCTCATGTTAATTTTATATCTTTTTAAAATCAAAATGTCATGCAGTACCAAGTCAAATGCCATACAGAAGTTTAAGTATAGTATATCAACACAACTATTTTTATCAACCAAACTTGTAATCTCAAATAAAATATATCTATTCTAAAAAAATCATCAACTTAGTCTGTCACGATCTATTTTCCACAAACCCATGTTGATTGACAATGAATTACAAAACTAAAACCCATCTCCTATTGTCCTTAACTCTCCTGGTTATAGCTTTCTTATGTCCCTTTGCCTCCCTTATCTATTTTCTACAGTTACTAGTTTCTGGGCCCGGTGTGGTAGCGACAATAAGGTATTCTCCATCTTATTCTCTATCCCTTTTTTAATGATTCCTAACATCCTGTTTGCTTTTTTGACTGCTGCTGCACACGGCGTGGATGTCTTCAGAGAACTATCCACAATGACTCCAAGATATCCAAGACTCCAGAATCCCAGCTGCTTGGGAGGCTGCGGTTGGCAGATCCCTCAGGAGTTCTAAGCTGTTGTGCGCTATGTTAATTGGGTGTCCGGTGCTACTGACAGCTTGGCCAGTGGGTAGTTGGAGGACTGGCTAGAACAACGCATCTGGTGTATTGTGATCGGCGCTCTCTCTGTGAGGGCTGATGGACCGCTCAGTGACTAGTTTCTGATTTATTTTCCTTACTATCCGCTTCCCCTTTCTTCCATATTACTATTTTTATAGCTGCCTTCACTTCCCATCTAGCCCAAAGTGGTTTTTTAACAGCCATCTTCCTCAATTGTGGCTTTGGGAACATCTAGTGAAGATTTCTTAAACAATTCCCAATTATTATTTACATTTCTCTTATTTAAATTCTTCCTCCCAGTTGATTTTTGGCTCAGAATTGTTTTCAGCTTTGTGAATTCAGTCCTGTTAAATCAACCTGTGTATATAGATAGAGGGGAGTGTGTGTATGTATAGAGAGGGGTGTGTGTGTGTATGTATGTATATGTGTGTGTGTATATATATAGTGGCAAATTACCCGCACTACTGTGATGGGTCCCGCACTTTCTCTTCTTGTGGGGGGGGCGTTTCAGGGTGCCATTTCTTGCCCCTGCACTGGGGTAACAGCTATCCTACTAGTATCCCAGGGAAGGGGAGTGGAGAGGGAGGGACCCAGGCCCGCCCTCTACTCCGGGTCCCAGGCCAGGGGCCCTATGATAGCAGGTGAACCACTTGTACCAGTGATTCTTTCCCCTGGGCTACTTCCCTCTCCTGACCTTCAGCTTGTGGGGCTTCCTGCCTTCCCTCTGCACAAGCCAGGTGTCCCTTTACCTAGGATCTTGGTCTTCTTAGCCTGCTGCAGCACTTCTCAAAACTCTCCTCCGAACTGCTCTTTGTTCCACCACCAAACCACTCTGCTCCAGCTCCTCCTCTGGCTGATTGAAGCAGGGGGATTTTATCAGGTGACTGGCTTCAGGTGCTCTAATTGGTTTCAGGTGCTTTTAATTAATCTACAGGGAATAAGGCTTCTCCTCATCCTAGATCACTCTCCTGCTGCCTTCTGGACATGCTGTATCACAATATCTATATATGGATGTGTGTATATATATATATATATATATATATGGATGTGTGTGTATATATTAAATAAAATAAAATCCTTGGTCTAGACTTTGTACATTAAAAATGTCACGATCACCAGTACCTAAGGTACCATTAATTTTTAGATATCAAGAAGACATCCAACACATTTTGAGTTAGGAAACTAATCTAAACATTAGAAATTCCAAGGACTTTTTTTAATCGCAGTATGAGATTTCCAGCATATATCACTCAAATTGAAGTCCTGATTATACAGCTTTTTTCCTACAGAGCAGAATCTCAGGCCTGGTCTACCCTACAACCGTAGGTCAATATAATGTGTGTCTACACTACTGAGTCCCTTCTACCGCCTTAAGTGGCCTGTAAAGTCAACTTCTGTACTCCACCTTTGCACGAGGCATAGCGCTTGATTTGACAGCCACGGGTCAACATGGGGATAGTGTAGACCAGGGGTCTCAAACTCAAATGACCACGAGGTCCACATAAGGATTAGTACATTGGCCCGAGGGCCGCATTACTGACACCTACCCTCCCGCCCCCACTCCACCCCTTCCATGAGGCCCTTCCCCAAAATCCCCACCCCAACTGTGCCCTCTCCCTGCCCCCAGGGGGTGCAGGAGGGGTGTGGTGGGGGCTCAGGGCAGGGAGTTGGGGTGTGGGGTGCAGGAGGGGTGCAGGGCACAGCAGAGGGTGTGGCAGGGTGCTTAGGGCAGGGGGGTCGGGGTGCAGGAGGAGTGTGGGGTGCAGCAGGGTCTCAGGGCAGGGGGTCAGGGTGCAGCAGGGGGCTCAAGGCAGGGGGTTGGGGTGCAGGAGGGGTGAGGGGTGCAGGAGGGGACTCAGGGTGCAGGGGGTGCGGGGTGCAATGGGGCTCAGGGTGCAGGAGGGGTGCAGCAGGGGGCTCGGGGCAGGGGGCAGCAGGGGGTCGGGGTGCAGGAGGGGTGTGGGGTGCGGTAGGGGGCTCAGGGGAGAGGGTCAGGGTGCAGGAGGGGTGTGGGCTCTGGCCTGGCATGCACTGGGGGCAGGTTCCCTGCCCGCCTTGCCCCCGCGCCGCTCCTGGAACCTGGGGGAGGAGGGGCACAGGGGTCTGTGTCACTGTTGCATCCAGGCACCGCCCCCAGCAGCTCCCATTGGCCATGGTTCCCTGTTCCCGGCCAATGGGAGATTCTGGGGGCGGTGCCTGGACGCAACAGGGACACAGACCCCTGTGCCCCTCCTCCCCCAGGTTCCAGGAGCTTGTTGGAGCCGCGCAGGGCGGCCAGGCAGGAGCCTGCCCTGCCCCCAGTGCGTGCTGGATCAGAGCCACTGTACATAAACGCGAGGAGGGGCGGGGGGGCCACGAGGAGCTCGCGGGCCGTAGAAAACAATCCTGCGTGCCTCGTGTTTGAGACCCCTGGTGTAGACACTGTGTTGTGCAATTTTGAATTAATTGGCCTCCAGGAGGTGTCCCACAATGCTCCGCTGTGACCGCTCTGGAGAGCACTTTCAACTCCACTGCATGTGAGCCAGGTACACAGGAAACAGTCGCTCCCTGTTAAAGCCCTGGGAACTTTGGAATTTTCATTTCCTGTTTGATCAGCAGGGAGAGCCCGCCAGCACAGCTGATCATGGAAACTCAAGGCCGCAAACATACTCCAGCATGGAGTACACAGGAGGCGGTGGATCTTATTGCTGGGGGATGGGGCAGGGAAGAGCCTGGGCAGGCAGAGCTCCATCCCAGCAGAAGAAATGCTGACATCTATGCCAAGATTGCACAGGGCTTGGGGGAGAAGGACTACACCAGGGACATGCAGGAGTGCCGCATGAAAATAAAGGAGCCTCGGCAAGTGTGCCAGAAGACAAGGGAGGCGAACAATCATTTTGGTTCTGCCCCACAGACATACCGCTTTTATGAGGAGCTGCATGCAATTCTCAGCGGTGACCCCACCACTACCCCAAAATGCTCCATGGATACCTCCCAGGAGCCCCAGGCGGCCTCGAGCAACAATGAGGAGGACACTGTTGACGAGGAAGAGGAGGAGAATGTGAGGCAGGCAAGTGGCGGATCCATTTTCCCCAACAGCCAAGAATTGTTTTTAACCCTGGAGCCCATCCCTTCATGGGACCAGTTGGCAGCGGAGCGTAATGCTGGGGAAGGCACGTCTGGTGAGTACACGTTTCCAATCAAACTGTAGGGGTTACATGCTATTATTTTTTATGTTTAATCTAAACAAAAAGGTAAGTGTAGTGGGTATTGATAGCCACTCCAACTATGCAGAGGGTGCTCTCCAAAAAACATTGTTTATGTGCACAGGGATGGTCCAGGAATCCACCATGGAGATCTCCAGGAAGCTTTCATGGAGGAACGCTGCAATCCTTTGCAGAAGGTTTCTGGGGAGGGCTGCCTTATTTCATCCACCATGGCAGGACCCTTTCCCGCACCATTCCAGTATTAACTCTGCTGGCATCATTGCAGCACACAGCATTGCAACATAAGGACCAGGTCTGCACTGAGACGCCTGCAACATCTGCTCCCTTGCTGCCTCTGTTACCCTTAGAAGAGTGATATTGTATAGGGTCACATAGGGGAAACGGGAAGTTTTCAATGCTAGCCCTTAAACCGCAAATAATTCAACAAGTAATCCGCCCCCTGTTTGGTGACATCTGGGTCACACAACCATGTTTTCCCAAATGTGCCATGGTTGTGGTTGGAAGGTATCACCATGTATTGCCAGCAGCATTTGGAGAAAAGGGGGGGTGGCTTCCTGTTTGTCTCCCTTCACCCCCCAAACCCAGTGCCACTTTTTGGGGGGGAAGAAAACCTATTTGGGAGGCTTTACACTGGTGCCTCCCCTCAAGTACCATCCAGGTTGCTAGGGGAAAGGGGGCTTTTCTCAAGTTCCAAACTCCAATCCCAAGGATGTCTTCACAAAAGCAGCAGCACAAGACCTCTTGCCACCTTACTCACCCTGGCTGGAGCAGCAAACCAACTCTTGCAATAGCCAGCAGTTGTGTTTACATTGTGGCTTGCAGTGAAGTGTATTGAGGTAACCTTGCACCAGAAACAATGTATGCACTGTCAATGCTACCCTTGTGCTTTGCATTCCTTGCAGCTGAAACCTTTTCCGTTGGCACATCCTCCACACAGGGACAGAGACTTAAAGTGCAAAAAGACATGTTTAATGAGTTAATGCGGGAGGACATGTTTAATGAGTTAATGCAGGAGGACATGTTTAATGAGTTAATGCGTGCCTCCGAGAGTGACGAGACGGAGCTCAGAGCATGGCGGATTACAGTGTCCGAGAACCTGGACATGGACAGGGAGGACAGGAGAGCATGCAGGGAACAAGAGCGTGCCCCACAGGAAGAGATGCTGTGGCTTACGAAGGAGCAATCAGACATGTTGAGGCATGTGGTTGAGATTCAAGAAAGGCAGCTGGATGCTAGAGTCCCTCTGCAGCCTATGCTGAACCTGCTGCTATAATCGCCCACTTCTACATCCTCCTCCCCAAAACGTCCTAGGAGGCGGGGAGGGGGGTGGGAGTTCAGTATCTCTTGCACTCCACACCAGGGGAGGGTACAAGGACCAGAAGGTGCCCATTCCCACACCTTTGATTGTTGCAGTGCATCTGTAAGCAAGCTTTCCTTGTTTCTCCCCCCACAGTGTTATCAGCCCTTTTGCCCCAGGTTATCTTACTTTTCTTTGCTGTGTGTTTGTGTGCATAATAACACTTAATGGATTGAGGAGAAAAGGCTCTTTATTCATCCAAGACATGGTGGTTGGTGGGGGTGAAGTTTACAGGGGAGAAAATGCAAATGGAGGGGACAGTTTGGTATTCCAAAGCCTCAGGGAGACACAGAGCCCCTTGATGTACTCTTCTTATTGCCCTGGTGACTGGCTGCTCAAAACTGGCTGCCAGGCAATCTGCCTCAACACCCCACCCTGGCGGAAACTTTTCTCCTTTTGTTTCACAGATATTATGGAGCGCACAGCATGCAGCGACAACAATGGGGATATTGCTTTTACTGAGGTCTAAGCTAGTAAGCAAACAATGCCAGCGTCCTTTTCAATGTCCAAAGGCACATGCCACCACCATTCTGCACTTGCTCAGCCTTTGGTTGAACCAGTCCTTACTGCTGTCCAGGCTGCCTGTGTATGGCTTCATGAGCCATGGGAGCAAGGGATAGGCTGGATCTCCCAGGATCACGATTGGCATTTCAACATCATCAATGCTTATTTTGCAGTCTGGAAAGGAAGTCCCTGCCTGCAGATTTCTGAATAGACCTGTGTTCCTAAAAATGCGCACATCATGGACCTTTCCCGACCATCCCAAATTGATGTCGGTGAAACGGCCCTTGTGATCCACCAGCGCTTGCAACACCATTGAAAAGTACCCCTTTTGGTTTACTCTTTGGCAAAGTTGTGTGGTTCCAAGATAGGAATATGCATTCAATCTATTGCCCCACCACAGTTAGGGAACCTCATCGCAGCGAAACCATCCACTACGTCCTGCACGTTGCCCAGAGTCACTACCCTTTTTAGCAGAAGTCTGTTGATGGCCCAGCAAACTTGGATCTCATATTAGATTTACCCACTCCAAACTGATGCCCTGCTGACCGGTAGCAGTCTGGCATTGCAAGCTTCCACAAGGCTATCACCACTCACTTCTCCATTGTCAGAGAATCTCCCCCCCCCCCCCCCCCCCCCGCTTTTTTTTTTTTTTTTTGGTCTCTGCTGCTGCCTGATTGCATACTTCCAGTTCCAAATGAGGTGTATGGTTGACTGGTCAGTTTGCAACTCTGGTGTTCATAATTCTGAGGTTCTAATATACGTTATAAATAGGTGCATAAGGAACCAGTCATCCTAAACCCTACTGTGATTTTGGTGGTCTGTAACAGACACCAACTAGTACCCCATCTTGTGCTTTATCTATCAGGACATTGGTCCATAAGCATTCAAGATCATTTTCTTCCAAGTGATCAGTGACTTGGAAACAGGTAATACCATTTTTGACAGTGCCACTTCCCCTCCCCTTTTTCCCATTCAGTCCTTCCTAAATAGGTTATAACCATTGTTTTTCTCATTCTAATGAGACCCATCCCACCGGGTTTCAGTAATACCAACTAGAGCAAATTTATGTTAATAAATGAGCAATTCCAATTCCTCTTGTTTATTACCCAGGCTCCTAGCATTGGTGTAAAGGCAATTCAAGAATTTCTTCTCTTCATGTCCTTTGGTTCCTTGATTAATTTTAGTCTCAGCATCTGTTTTGTGGTAAGCACTCATCTCTTCCCTCTTTTTACCCTTCTCTTTTATTAGTTTAACACACATCTGACTACTTTAGCCAGTCTGCCCCTGAGAAGATTGATCCCACTTCCACTGAGGGGAAGGCCATCCAAACTGTACAGCCCTCTCTCCACCTAAAAGGTGGATCAGTGTTCCATAAAACCAAAACCCCGCAACCCTTTCCCACTTACCTTCCCAGCAGTTCATTTCCAGAGTCTTCTATCTTCCTTTGCTTGTGGGATAGCAAAGATCTCAGAGAAGATAGTTTGGACCACCTTCTTCTTCTTCCTCTTCAGCACACTTTTGTGTTCCATCAAATCATCTATCATCTGCAAGATACCTCATGTCATTAGTGCCTATAGGAACCATCACCAGTGAATCCTTTCCTATGAACTTCAAAAGCCTATCCAATATCAGAGTGATATTTTTTGTCTTAGCTCCTGGAAGGCAGCACATCATCCTCTTGTCTGCCTGTCCTTGCAGAATGTTCTTTTGATTCTTTTGACTTTTGAATCCCCAGCCAGGATCATCTATCTTTCTTGAATGGTTGGAGAACTCTTTGTAGACAAACATTTTCTACAACATTTTCTAAGGTTGGGCCAAGCTGTGTCCTGTACACCTCTCCATTCCCATGGACCAGCTGGCTCTTGAATGTTATCTTCCACAGTTTCTGTCTTGAGGACCTGGTAGTGATTGGAAACTCCTAACTGTGTGGAATTCCCCCTGGTTCTCTCTCTGGTGGCCACAACCTGCCTATCCTTTTCTGTCTTCAGCATGTAGAATACTGCTGAGAACTCTTGCTTCTGGTTATGAAGTGCTAGCCTCCTCTCTGACTTCCTCTCTCTCTGACTCCTTGGTATCCAGTTCCTTTCTTCCTTGAACCTGGGATACTGACATTTCCTAAACCTGGCTGTCTAGAGACTCCTCAGCATCTCTGATTCTCAGTGGCATCTCTGCTTGCCCCTCCAATCCAAGTCTTCTCTTCCAGCAGCATAGGAAGGCCTTTCTGGTTTCAGGCAGGAAAGAAAATATGGCACATCCGTTGCAGGTGACCACCACTGTTCCACTGCTGGTCAATTGAAATTGCATGTAGAGGTGAGTTTGGAAAGAGAGCCTTCCACATTCCTTCTCTAAACTCTACCTGAAACTCTCTTGTTAGCTGCCTCTGTTCCTGGGTCTCAATTTTGCCTAGCAAGGGATTTTTTTATACCAAGTCCCCCTGCTTAACTTATATGTATTTCAATAGTGCATGTTCCATATTTAACTAATATTCTAGATCTTTTATTGCCAACATGTCCAAGGAGAGAGAATTCCTGGAAATATAACCTCCATTTTATATCACACACTCTGTTATTTAGTTTTAATGTAAAGTGTTATATGAAATTTAATGTCTTGAATTAAATTTTAGTTGTTTTCTAGACATATTCAGAAATGTTTTCTGTGAATCTGTATTATTTGTTCTAAGTTAAACTGATGACCATGTAGTGTATTTATTTCCAACTTGGTTTCAGAAGTTTTATGAGAGATTTGACTAATTAGGTGTGTTTTAAATAAACAAATGTAGAGGCTCAGATTTCACTTTTTTTGTCCTTAAAGTGGAATGCCATTCTACTGCTAACTGAAAACAAAGTATAGTCCTAATTGATTGTAAAACTGGTACAACCAACTTAAGTATATTTTGGCTCTTTTATCACTAGGGGAAAAAAAACCTTTACCATGTAGAAAATAAAGAAAATATTTAGATGCTAATATAGCACCAGACCCTACTTTGTTTAAAGAATCCTCCCAAAGGTGTGGATTGGTGTTTTTTTAAATTACTAATTATATTTGTGAGGGGGTTTCTAAAAGAATTGATAACTTTGTAATGCGTTGTTTTGTTTAATGTGTGGTCACTTGTAAAGTCTGGCATTTTGATCTCTAGTAATCCATGTTTAAAGAAAATAATAGCATTATCAGATTGGGAGGCTGAGCGGTTTGGTTCCCACAGATTTTGACAGGCCACCCTAATCTAGATATTTTAGTCAAAGGAAGTCATGCAGTTCTGCATTCTTGCCCTAACTACAGGGGAAACACAGAGATAATCAACTTCCACTTTCTATTGCTGCTGATGAACTTAAACAACCAGAACTGCATTCACTGTTTCCAGTTATTGCTTTATATTTAAAGAAAACACCAAGATGAACATGTGCCTTAAATGGATTAACTACATGATCATCTTGATGTTGCTTTAATCGTTTCCTGCCCCATCTCCTCCTGATTGTCATTCTAACTCATTGCTTCATGTCTACACTTACTTTGGCCAGGAGGGATCTATGAAGGGACTTAGGCATCACATCACTGAACGTTGCAGCATCTAACTTTTAGGCACCTTGAAAAGCACACGAACAACACTGTGATCCAGAAAGCTGTGTTAGACACCTAGCCTCCCTATATAATGTTTGAGGAGAGACAGGTGCCTAAGACTGTGATCCACAAAAGGCAACACACTAGGTGCAGAGCCACCTAAGGTAGCCAGTGGGAGATGCCAAGGAAAAGGTAATAGATCCTGGGGGACTGGACCCAGGGTCTCCCACCTTGCAGGTGGGTGCTATAACCATGGGATTATAGAGTCATTCTCTCTTGCTCTCTCAAGCCCAATGACTGTTCCGCTGTGGATACTTACTTAAATGGTCTTTGGGCTAAAGCAAGAGAGAGAGAGAGAGAAACTAGTCCAGTGGTTAGGGCAGCCACCTGGGGAGTAGGAGACCCCTGCCTCCAGTCCCCCAGTTCCTATCACTTTCACTAGTTAGCCACCATGGATCAGCTTCAACAGGAGAGACTGAGGGAGTCACATAGCACAGCGTGCCTGAGATGTGGGAGAAGCCTGTTTAAATCCTTTCTCTTCTCTGATAGAAAGGGGAGAAAGTGAATCTGGGTCACCCACATCCCAGGTGAATGTTCTAATCATTGGACTAAATTTATAAGGTGGGCCCCATCACTACCTCCAGCCATTTTGAATGGCATCTCATCCCATAGGCATGTTCAGAGGCTGCCTACTGGACCAGGCCCCATGCATGACTATGAATGTCTATCTTCCCCAAGTCTGTGATTTGCCCTGGGGCTTAGGTGTGAGATACCTAGAGGGAGGCAGCAGCACTTGTGCCTAGAGGCAGAAACAGTCACTTATGGAACTTCTACCCTGAAAACTGAGGTGCTGAATGAGTTTAGGCGCCTACAGAGTTTGGTTGGGGTTTTGTGGATCACAGTGGAACCTAAAACTGGGACTTAAGCATGTAAGTACCTTTGTGCATCTGGGCCTAAGCTCTTTGAGGCAAAGATGATGGGTAAAATCCTGGCATGACTGAAGTCAGTGAGCTTTACTATTGACTTCAGTGGGGTCAGGATTTTACCCTATGAATTTCTCTCTCTTCTGTGCCGTGCCTGTGACACTTCTGAGCACTATACAATAAATCAAAGTAATAATTTGTGTCATGCCAAGGAAGGCACAGGTCCAGTCAGATGTTCATTTTTTTAAAATTGTCAAATGTATGCACGTTAAGTACAGTTGTCAGGCTTCCGGTGATATGACATTGCAGGTCTCAGTGTTTGGTCACCACAGGCCTGGATAATATGATTCCTTATGTTCTGTATACATCTGAGAGAAACAACCAGACCACCAGAAAAGTGGGAAATTGTGAAGGGAGGCTTTCAGAGACCACCTGGCTCTGGTCTGAAGAGTGACTATGTAAATGGATACTGAGGTTCCTTGTTTATTGTCTATGATTCCATGTCAGTTTTGCTCTGTTTACAAATATTGCATCTCCTCACTGCCAGCCCTACAGACTCTCCCTGGTATCTGAAAGCCTGACAAACATCTCAGTTGCACTTTAGGTACATTTATAATATACCTCTTTTGGGTCACTGGTGGAAGAACTTGTCCATTTGTGTGATTGTCTACCTCAATAAAATACACTAATGTGTAAATGATATATTGGTACACCAGTTTGAGTCAAGTAGTAGTGATTTTATTAATCTCAATGTCTATTCTTGAAAAACTGACAAATCTATACATGTATGTGAGGTAAAAACATTCACCCGCATTTACGGAAGTGTTAGAGTAAGGTTCTATTTAGCCATTATTTTTAAAAAATGTAAATGCCTCACATTAAAATCATCCCAGAAAACGGGCATGCCACTTTTTCGGGGGCTGACTACTTTCAAATATTCTTTTAGATTTGCTAATAGACTGCCTCTCCAGAAATGCTACGTAAGTGATAAAATATATTTTAACTCTTTTTGAACACTTCACAAACCCAGTATACCTTGAACCTTTCCTTTTAGGTTGTAATGTGTCCTGAGCCCACATAAAGTATTAACTTTGCTGTAAGCCATACGTCAGTGAAAAAATTGAAAGAAAAAGGGTATGGAGGTTTGTTGGTTTTTTGTTGTTTTTTTTTTCAGTCAGACTCGTCTCGATAATGCAAAATACGCCTAGCATATGCAGTATATTAGCTCTAACCAATAATACTTTGGTTTATATATTTTTAGCCTTGTCGCAGATATTTCCAGAGTACAATCTCCAACAAATAGCTGAGAAAAGTTTCCATAAACAACTTTAAATATGCTTAATTGTGAGTGATTTAAACTGTACGTACAAATCAGATTTGCAGAACAAGGTGGCAACATTTTCAGGAGCAGCTGCAGCAGCTGCTATTTTTGTTTCTTAAAGGAGAGTCGTCAGCACTCGGAGCAGATGGTAGCAGGCTAGCTGTGACTGCCTACATCTTCAAGGCAACACATTCTGGTAATATAGCCGCTCTTTTCTTTTGCAGTCCCCAGATACAATATGTGCTGCAAACTGAGTTTAAAAAATAAATTGGGTTATAAAAAGCAAGCACCTGTCATCAAGCACACATAATGTCTGACACCTATTCTCACTCAGAAGAAAGTACTTCGATGACATGTGAAAAGAAATTACATTAAATCACACTATTGGATCTATGGATCATAGGCTCCTGTCATTTTAGTATTACATTTTCAAATATCTAGATAAAACAGACTCTTGAGAGGGATGTTCATATTTAATAAGATACTAATTAATAACACTGGTCTACAATTTTTGAGAAGTCGTCTGCTTCAGAGATAAAATGTGCTATTTAGTATGTATTTTGATGTGCTGAATTCAAATATGACAATTAAAACAACTGATTGGCTACTGTTTCTAAGATATTTAAGTTTTTACATTTTATGTCTATGTATATTGTGTAGATAGAGTTTTAATCATAAATTGTAAACCTAGGTCTTTTCATGTGTTTATGATTGCTTTACATGATACTATTTCACCTGTCCTGTTTATGTAACACTTTAAAAATCAGCAAAGGGGTTATATAAATAAAATTTATTATGAAACAAAAGGCAAAACACTATTATGTACATAGTTTAGTCCTATTCAGTGTCTCCTCGGCGCTTCTTGGCTTGTCTCTTGTATTCATTAAATGGAGCATCTCTTGTCACTGTCCAGCAATAGTCTGCAAGCATTGATGGGCTCCATTTGCCCTGATAGCGTTTCTCCATTGTTGCAATGTCCTGGTGAAATCGCTCGCCGGGCTCGTCGCTCACTGCTCCGCAGTTCGGTGGAAAAAAATCTAGATGAGAGTGCAAAAAATGTATCTTTAGTGACATGTTGCAACCAAGGCTTTTGTATGCCTTGAGGAGGTTTTCCACCAACAACCTGTAGTGTCTGCCTTCTTGTTTCCGAGAAAATGTATTGCCACTAACTGGAAGGCGTTCCATGCCTTTTTTTTCCTTGCCACGCAGTGCATGGTCAAATGCATCATCTCGAAGAAGTTCACGAATCTGAGGACCAACAAAGACACCTTCCTTTATCTTAGCTTCACTTAACCTTGGAAATTTTCCACGGAAGTACTTGAAAGCTGCTTGTGTTTTGTCAATGGTCTTGACAAAGTTCTTCATCAGACCCAGCTTGATGTGTAAGGGTGGTAACAAAATCTTCCTTGATTCAACAAGTGGTGGATGCTGAACACTTTTCCTCCCAGGCTCCAATGACTGTCGGAGTGGCCAATCTTTCTTGATGTAGTGGGAATCTCTTGCACGACTATCCCATTCGCAGAGAAAACAGCAGTACTTTGTGTATCCAGTCTGCAGACCAAGCAAGAGAGCAACAACCTTCAGATCGCCACAAAGCTGCCACTGATGTTGGTCATAGTTTATGCACCTCAAAAGTTGTTTCATGTTGTCATAGGTTTCCTTCATATGGACTGCATGACCAACTGGAATTGATGGCAAAACATTGCCATTATGCAGTAAAACAGCTTTAAGACTCGTCTTCGATGAATCAATGAACAGTCTCCACTCATCTGGATCGTGAATGATGTTGAGGGCTGCCATCACACCATCGATGTTGTTGCAGGCTGCAAGATCACCTTCCATGAAGAAGAATGGGACAAGATCCTTTTGACGGTCACGGAACATGGAAACCCTAACATCACCTGCCAGGAGATTCCACTGCTGTAGTCTGGAGCCCAAAAGCTCTGCCTTACTCTTGGGTAGTTCCAAATCCCTGACAAGGTCATTCAGTTCACCTTGTGTTATGAGGTGTGGTTCAGAGGAGGAGGATGGGAGAAAATGAGCATCTTCAATTCCATTAAAGTCCACAGACGCTGGGCAAGTGCAGCACTTCTCAGGATCAAATCCAAAGTGTATTACAGTGATAGTTCACAAACAATATAAATTGATGGATAGTATAACTAACCTACAGACCCATGTTCAAATATGAAACACACAGAATAATTCAGTTGCACGGGGGGAAAAGTGCAATACATACTACTACTAGTGGTCCTATTTTTAACACTTTGAGAGTTTTGCATCTTCAAAGAATTATGTAAACAATACGTAATGTGATGATCAGAAGACACAGGAAATTACATACAGCCTTCTAATTAGGAAACAAGCAAGTGGCAAGGTTTTTTTAAAGTTTATCCCCTCGTGTGCTATTATGAGATCATATTTATTAAAGTTATGTGGCACGCAGATATGGAATCCTTTGGGGAATCTTTGTTACTGATTTTTTCCAGATATCATGTATCAGGCTGAACACAATATATTGCTTTCTGCTTCCAAAAGAGTTTATAAATAAGGATATATTCTGGATACAAGTTCACTTTCAACAAAAATTCACTTCACATATATAAGCTCCCCACCAAAATGAGTTTGAAGTTTTGAGTGGGTTTCTGTAGTGTGGAAACTAGTCACAGTTTTTGTTGAATGTGGCTCTAAAAAGTTAGACAAGGAGGGTGACGTAATATCTTATACTGGATCAACTTCTGATGGTCCAAAGAAGAGCTCTGTGTAAGCTCATCCTCTCACCAACAGAAGTTGGTGCAATAAAATATATTCCCTAACCTATCTTGTCTCTAATATCCTGGGACCAACATGGCTACAACAACATTGCATGTTCTAAAAAGTCGAAGACAGCAGAAGACAAGAAGAGTTTAAAATAGGAAGTTTAGAATGTTTGTTGAATGTCTTAGGGAGAATCCAAGAAGTTGGCTAACATTTCACTTGAGGGAACACTTGTACCCCATTAGCAACTATTTGTGTAATGGAATTTTGTACTAACATAGGTAAAATAAGAATAACTTGCTTAAAATAGGTTTCTTAAGTACAAGACCGTCCCCAAATAGCAAAAAATATCTTTTAAAATTGGGCAGTCTAACTAATTTAATCTAATAGTAGTATCAACTAGCCTGTAAACAAAATTTTGAAGCAGTGGAGAGCCATTCCTCCTAGAACAATTTTCTTGTTATATGTGGTATTTATATTTAATACTATAGCAGAAGCCAATTTAAGATGTTTATTCCAGGCAATGTATTAGTCAATAGGAAATGCTGAAGGGAGATCTAAAAACAGTGAATGGAGGCTAAATTGATTTGCAATGTTACTAAAGAAAGGAAGAACAGTCAAAAGACTGGGAAATTGCTTTCTCTAGGTCCAACCATTTTGGTATTCTATAACTGAAGAGCAACCCCAAATTGCTCCTTGTGGCCTTGATCCTGCATCTGTGTCTCATAGGCAGACTAATGGGCCCAAGCAAAGCCCTATTGACTTCACTCCTAGCAGTATTAAAAAAAAGAGAAAGTATGGACAGGTATGGAATTTTTTACCTGACTAGTGTTGAAGGGCTGCTACCCTAGGGGAAAGGTATCACCATGTATCTCTGTGCAGGGATATAAAGATCCCACCCTCAGCTACGCCATACAGGGTGTGTATGAAAATTCTGCTACTGCCTGCTCTCTCTACTTCTTCCCAGAGGTGAGATGAAAATTCCATTGCTGGTGAAGAAGTATATAGTACTGGCTGCCTCAGTGGGCCATGTCTCAAGACAAGACTGCAGCTGTGAAAAGGCAGCAGGTTGGTGGCTTAATGCTTCCAACCCATTGCCCAAGAGCACTATGACAATCTTGTGCCCCTACCAATCACAAAACACTAGGGTCATTTGACACACACAAAGGCAAGAAGTAAAAACATACTAGGCCTAATATATATATATACATTTTGAAAATGGTCACTAAGCTAAAAATAACTAAGTAGAAATAATAAATGGGAAAGGGCTATGCAAACAAATAGAAAGGGGGAGAAGGGTTTCAGAACTAGGAAAGGGTTCAAAATAATTTATAACAAAGCAAGCAATGAATAAAAAAATTAAGAACTAATAGTGGCCCACCAGCGAGGCAGTTGGGAATTTTATATAGACATATAAAAACATAAAATTATATAGAATATATAAACATATAAAAAACAAACACCAAAAAACCAACAATGACATAAACCCAATGGAACTAACCAAAGATGTCAGTCGTTACTCTGATCCCTTTGCTTGTATGCTATATCCTTTTCTCCCACTTTCTTCATTTCCTTTAGGCCCCAGTACTGCCAGGAGTCCCTTGCAGGTGCACCCACAAGCCTGCAGAGAGTTTCACTGATCATAGGACTCCACATGATCACTGGAGTCTCCCTGCAAAGATCTAGTTGCAGATGTGACATTGCACCCCATATTCATCATAGTAATGTTGTAATGATATGATTATGACATAATTATGGTGAATTTTGTACAAGATAAGTCATGAGGTGTCATTGAAAATGTTATGATTGATTATCCTTTTTGTATGCATGTATAATTTTTGTATCTGAATTTATGAATATTGACTACTTATCTGTATTTCAAATGTAGTTACACCTGGGTAATGCCCACTAGACAAGATGCTTTCAGTCTAGATAGCTGGTTTGGAAGGTCCTAATCAGGGAAATGGGCCGTTAGGATTCTTCACTCCCCACACAAGAAGACTCCTGGAAACACCTGAGGAACTAGGGGAAGTGCTGGACCCAGGCTAAAGGGATTTCTACCTGGTGTATGAAACACCTGGGGATTCCAAGCTGCAAAGCAAGTGTAGCTTGTGCCTTAAGAATCTACAAGTCTGCCTGTACTATCAATTAGGGTGAGAATCTGCTATTTATATCCAGTCTTTGTAGTATATTAAGTTTAGGTTGTGCTTTTGTTTATTTCCTAGGTAATCTGCTTTGATCTGTTTGCTATGATTTATAATCACTTAAAATCTCTTTTGTAGTTAATAAACTTATTTTATGTTTTAATCTAAACCAGTGAGCTCTGACTGGAGTGCTTGGGGAAAATCTCTACTTGGTCACCACGAGTGTGTGTTGCTCTCTTCCCATTGAGGGAGAGGCAGGCTGGGTATTAAACCCATACACTGGTCAGATTTGACCATCCTACCCTGGGGTCCTAAATTGGGAAGATGGTGGCTAGAGAGCCTGCATGTAACTGCAGGTGGGTGTGTCTCTATCTGTGTGAATGCTGGTGAAAGTGCAGGCTGGAGGGCTTGGCAGCTTGTCAGAGCAGTACAGTGTAAGAGGGAGCCCAGGCTGGTGGGTCAGAGGGCTCAGTGGTACCCCAGTTCCAGGTGGCACCCCTGGGGGAACCCGTCACAATGGCATAGTTGGCAGGATTAAATGCACAGCTTGTTGTTCTGAGTGAGCACTCCATACACTGGTGGTGATTTTAAGTGAGTTTTAAGTGTGGTGGCTTGAGATCAATCAAAGAGGTTACCAGTTTGTTATTTTCTGTTTGCTTATTTTGGGAAAGGGAAGCAGGGACAGAAAAGCAACAAAATGAGTGAAAGTGAAACTAGTAAGGAGCTGGAGCTGTGCAAATTGCAGGCAGAAGAGAGAGGGAAAGAACACATGAGACTTATGGAATTAAAAAGGCTGGAAATTTAGACACAGAATGCCAGACAAGAAGCTTCACACTGAAGGGCCATGGACCTGCAAGCCAAAGAAATGGAGAAGGAAAGAGAGAGAAAGCACCAGCTGAACTTGATAGAGAGGCAGAACCAGAACCCCCATGCACCAGGGAGTACTACCTCTCCAAAAACCCACAAATGGGAATGGTTGTGTCCTGCATACAGCGAGACGGGGGATATTGCTGAATATTTTATCACCTCCAAGAGGCTGTGTCATAAATATGAAGGGAAGGGGGAGAGGGTCTGATGCAGTGCTATAAAATCCTCTTTCCAGTAAAGGGTTAAGAAATGCAGGTAGCCAGACTGACACCTGACCTGGCTGGCATCTGACCAATAAGGGGACAAGATACTTTCAAACTTTGGGAGGGGGGAAGGTTTTTGTGTGTGTCTTTGTCTGAGTCAGAGTGATCTTGGAAGACAGACAGAACCTACAGAAAATCCGCCTCCTCACCAATACTCACTTTTCTAAAGTAAGTTTAGATAGCATAGCGAGTAGATTTCTATTTATTTTGCTTGGTACATTCCCTGTGGGAGAGGGAAGGGTTATTCCTGTTTTTCTGTAACTTTAAGTTTTTTTCCAGAGGGGGGAATCTCTCTGAATGCCCTGTAAAATAGTTACCATCCAGATTTTACAGAGATGATTTTACCTTCTTTGTTTTTAATAAAATCCTTCTTTTAAGAAGCTGACTGTTTTCTATGGTGTTAAAACCCAGGGGGTGGGTTTTTAGATCACTGGGTAACCAATTGGTTGGGAGATTGTTCTCAAGCTTCCCAGGAAAGGGGGTGTACGGCTTGAGGGGGTAGTTTGGGGGGGGAGGGAAGTTCAAGTGATTCCTTTCCTGGATTCCTGTTAGACATTTGATGGTGGCAGCGAAAGAAGCATTTCTCAGGGTGCAGGGAATTTTGTACCTTGGGGGTTTTAACCTAAGGTGGTAAAAATAAGCTTAGGGGCTCTTAATGCGGGTCCCCACGTCTTTACCCTAGAGTTTAGAGTGGGGAGGGAACCTTGACAGGCTGTATGTGTTTCATGAGATTCCTGAGGACCAAAATATGCCCACTTTGGTTGCAAAGTTGTCTGGGAAAGCTCTGGATATATTCAACAAGATGCCAATTAGAGATGCTTCAGATTATGGTAAATTCAAGGAAATGGTTTTTAAACCATTTCAGATTACACCTGAAACATATAGAGTATAATTTTGAAACCTTAAGAGGGGTGCTGGGATGAGTAATGTGGCATATGTAAACCAGATGAAAGATTTGATGGAAAAGTGGGTAAAGGGAAAAGGAGTTACAAGCTTTGAAGGAATGTGTGATTGTGTTGCTCAGAAACATTTCCTGAGTATATGTAGTGATGATGTGAAACAGTGTTTATGGGATAAAAAGGTGATGATGAACTGGCTACTCTAGCTGATCAATTTGAGCAAACTCAAGTATCTATTGCAAATAAGCCATAGACAGAGGGATTTAAACCTGGTGGGAAGCAGGGTTCCCGTTTTACCCCTGGGAAGAAGATGGGGGGCTGGGTGCTCACCTCCCCAAATCCATTCCTCTAGTCCTCGTCCCAAATCTCCTGTAAAAACAGAAGAATTCAGAAGGTGCTATCACTGTAATTCCACTGAACACCTGAGGAATAAATGTCCTGTGCTTGGAGGGAACAGGCAGCAAGCAACTCATGTGAATGCTGCTGCACAGAGGCACCTCAGGCAATTGCCACTTATCATACAGGGTTTGTAAAAGTAGCCTCTGCACAGCCAGGCATGAAGCACATGAAGGTTGTCAGAATTAATGGCAAGGAATGCCTTGGGTGGGAAGACACGGGCAGAAATTTCTGTGGTTAGAAGGAATGTTGTACAGGAAAGTGACTTATTGCGAGGACAGATGACAGAGTTTTTATTAGTAGGAGATTACAAAATGATTGTGCCTTTGGCTAAAGTGCACATAGAAACTGAGGATTTGGAAATGGAAGCTGTATTGGCTGTAGTCCGGAACAAGCGCTGCAGGAAGTGCGGCTACGTCAATGAAACCCTGCCCCACATCCTGTGTGGATGCAAACAGCACTCCGGAGCCTGGTGGCACCGCCACAACGCCATCCAGAACCGGCTGGTGAAAGCCATCCCGCCTTCCCTGGGAAGATTACCGTCGACTCCTCCATCCCCGGGACAGACAGCCGACTGCGACCTGACATCGTTGTGATGGACGAAGAAAAGAAGAAGGTCCTCATGGTAGACGTCACGGTGCCATTTGAAAACAGGTCACTCGCTTTCCATGAGGCCCGAGCACAGAAGGCGCTGAAGTACACCCCACTGGCTGACACTCTGAGAGCCCAGGGCTATGAGGTCCAGATCCACGCCCTGGTTATGGGCGCCCTGGGCACATGGGGACCTTAACAATGAGCCAGTACTGAGAGCGTGTGGAGTTGGTCGACGCTACGCCCAACTCATGAAACAGCTCATGGTGTCTGACGCCATCAGGTGGTCCAGAGACATATACACTGAACACATCATGGGCCACCGTCAGTACCAGGTCGAGTAATCAAGACTGCTGACCAGGGAAAAAATCCACTTCATCCCTTCCCTGACAAACCGAGGGATGCACACCACCCATGTATGGATTGTCTATATCACTACTGACTTGGACTATTAATGTATTTCATGGGTGGCGTTCCCAAGCCCACTTATCCACTAATGCTCTAAAAACTACCACACACTAATCTGGATCTTTGCTAGGTATACGATATATATGTACCCCGAAAACCCTATAACTGATACTTGAAATCCCCCATAACCCAAGCCTGATCCCAGATGTACAGTTCCTTACTTCTTAACTTGTGTAAATTTGATTCTAAACATTAACTTTAATATAATTTTTAAATGATAACCTGATTGCCTTGTTGATGGGGAATGATTTCTTCCGTGTAGCTCGGGCTGTTAAGGAGAAATTTTATGCTGGAACCCCAGAGGGAAAGGATAAAATCTCAGGAACTACTGGAGGAATGGGAGAGTGAATTCTCATTATAATCACTTTGTAAATTTAGTAATACCCAACTAACTCTGGAATAGGAAGCCCAGTTCTGTCTCTCAGTTTAAAAGGGGCACTTTGAGTTAAAAGTTGTGTTGTGAGGAAACATTTTGTCTTGCCTATGGACTTCATCCTACAATGCAGAAGGGGGCTCTGCTGTGCACATGCAATTGGAGGCTCACTGATGGCCCAGATCCTGAAAAGACACATGCTTAACTACATGCCCTGAATCGCCTCATTGTAGTCAATGGGACTACTCACAGTGAGTAAAGTTAAATATGTGTGTGTCTTGCAGAATTGGAGCCTGTATTACTAATAATGGCACCTTAGATTTTTAAAACTGACAAAGAATTTTAAAATCCCAATTTACTTTTCACTTGCTATGTTGCTTACTTTTTTGAATTTCCCTCAATTTGGACAATCAAGTCCATTTCACCTTTGTTTACAATCCATTTAATTTATACATTTCCAGTACTGCATTATTTGAGTTGTAATCACTGTAGAAAGATGTTGGTTAAAAACAATTTCCATTGGAATAAAACAATATAGCAACATTTGTCATAATAAAGGTAGGTTTTCTTAAATTGTGCAAAATCTAAACATTGAGCCAAACTGTTCCCTTCCAATGGATTTTTGATATTATAATTATTACTTCTAGAGATATTAGTTTGCTATAGATTAAAATTAAATGACTGTACTTTAATGCATATGCACAATGGGGCAGAATTAAGGTTACATGTTCAACCTTAACTATCACAGTTCTGACTTCTGAGCATTTTAAATAGTCATCTTGTTTCATGGATGGCTGTATGAGCACTGTAACAATCAAGTTGGCTGCTAAGGACAAATACCAATGTGTCGTGTCGTGTTCTCCCCCGTAGCTAGAAAGCTTGTCTCGCTTACTAACAGAAGTGGCTGGGAACAATAAAATATTTTGTCTGGGACTGCCAGGGCTACAACACCGCTCCAAACAAAGAACAATGTCTCAGGGGTAGCGATGACAATGTTCTCGTGTTACACGTACATGGCATTTTCCAGGTAAGTGCTCTCTGCTAGTCTAACACTTGGGAGTGCCTGTGTCCACAACACTGATGGCTGCTGCGCTTTCTACGACAAAGCATTTGACCTCAACAAACATGGCTGCTGCATTTCCTCTGGAGGACTCGTCCCCTTAAGCAGAATGGAGGCAGGGCATTTCCTGTTCAGCCCTTTTGCCTTCAACAAAGATGGTGCCTCCAGCCCCGAGCCGGGAGCGTGTGTAATCCGCGGCTCTCCGGCTGTAAGTACACTTCAGTGACCGGGAAGAACGCCGGCTCCCCCGTGCGCTGGCTGGGAGCCCGGCTGCCTCTGCACTGGGGGCTGGCTTTGCACGCTCCTTTCCTCCAGCCTCCTGTCTCACCCTGTTCTTATGGTCCCTGCACCTTTCCTCCTGCCCCAAGCGGCGCTGGCTTTGGAAGATCAATCCAGGCACGTACATGCACACGCACACCAAGGCAGGTCCAGCCATGGTAGCCTATCCTCCAGCAGCAGCTTCCGCAGTACTGACAGATCCTGCTACCGGCTCGGTTTATAGTGATATGGTGGCTTTGAGGAGGCACCCGCAATTCTCCTGCGATTTTATGCTGCTGCTGACCCGGGTCTCAGGTTAGCATGGGAGGCTACAACGCTCCTGCCTTGCACACCCCAAGGGATTAGATCCACTCCTACCCCAGCTACTGTAGCCAAGGGCGTTGTCCTGTCTGTGTTACAGACACACTGGGGTGAAAAAACAGCCAGACTCTAAAAGTCTGATGTATGGTAAGTGTAATTTGTTGATGGATTCCTGTGTTACTAGAGTTAAATTATCAGCCACCCCAGATCCCCTGAGACAGTTCCACCTCCTGCGGGAAAGCTATAAAGTTCTCAATGAATTTCAGGTGACAGTGAATTTCTGGGGTTATGTGTATTTAGGGTGACCAGATGGCAAGTGTGAAAAATCAGGACAAGGGGTTGGAAGTAATAGGTGCCCATATAAGAAAAAGCTCCAAATATCAGGACTGTCCCTATGAAATCGGGACATCTGGAAACCCTATGTGTATTTACACAGTGTCTGAGACAGTAGCAGCATATATTGATTCAGTGAAATGACAAATGTCTCCCTACAGCTTTAACATGATTACTCCATGCAAGAGGAATAATGAGGAGAGGGGGGAACCCTAAATCTCACTTGCTGGATTAGATGAGCTACAGAAAATACTAGACCTGCAGCGCCAGTAAGTATGAATGGCAATAGCCAGTCTGTTTGTTCTTTATTGTAATGGATGCACCCATTTTCTAAATTATGTATTGATAACTTCTGAAGGGTGAATCTATGTAGTTTATGGAGCACTTTCCAACTGAAAAAGCTGGGAAAAACCATCCACACCTGACAGGATAATAATGAGGCCATTTGGAGTTAATGGCTCACATCATTCCTGCCTAACCAGGCACTGATTTCCCTATTGAAATGTGCCAGGAGTCATAGGGATCTAGTCCAAATTATTATTGACTCACAGAGAAACCAATTAATATAATAGCTATTAAATCTGGGGAAAAGCCAGAGTGTTTATTTCAAAGGTTAAATAAATGGGTATGTGGAAGCTATTCAGAGCCAGATTTTCAACTTTCACTTCTGGTGTGCTTCCACATCAAAGTATGCATGCAAACAGTGATTTCCCCTGTGTCTATAGAAATACCTATGTGCAAATCAGGGACTGTGCAAGTACCACTAAGTTAGTGAATGTTTCGTAAAGTCTGGTCCTAAAATTGAAAAATCATAAATATTTAGAAATACTTGGGAAAATTTTGGCTTTACTGTAACATTGGCCTTCTTGCTTGGTGGACTGCGGTTTTCTGTAATAGGGATCATCTGGTGTTTCATCTCTCTCTTCTCCTCCACCATCACTATTATTTATTTTAAAAAGAAGAAACCTCCTCTAGCTTGATCTTGGATCCCTTCCAGACAGTGGTTATAGTAGATTGGAACAAGAGGGGGAGCTCTCACTGCAACACTCAGGAGGGGGAAATTAGTGAGAAAGGGGTTGGAAGGGGAGCTCTTCTCTGCTTTTAGCTGTGCTCTATCTTTAAACTCTCCTCCCAGGCTGATCTCACCTCAGGAATGGATCATGGTAAGTCTCCAGGTCTTCTGCTTGGTTCCCTGTCCACTGCCCATTCTACAAATATCTAGACTTTGGGCGCTCTCTTTCCAGCCTGAAAGCCCTGAAAGACACTGGTATTTAAGCATCATTTAAAAACACAAAGGGGTTGTTGGTCCTTTGTAAATATCTAAGATAAGTACACACCTCACTCCACTTCCTCTCTTCTCCCCAGCAGCTCTTGGCAAGGATTAGGACTGCTCATCAGTGCAATCTTGGCTCCTCTAATCTCTTACAAACAGCCTGAGTGGCCTTGGCTTTCTGGAAGGGAGCTATGTGGGAGAGGAGTTGTGGAATGTTGTATCCTGGGAAGATGGGTGTGTGGCAAAAAGGGTTCAAATGAGGTTGAGAGGAGAGGAAGTGAAAGCAGGACTAGCTTTTTCTTCTCTTAGGAAATGGTAGACTCCATGCAAAAGCTATTTTTCATATAGAAACTACCACGTTAATCATTGAAATCTTTTGTGTTTATGGGGCACCAGGAGTGTTTCTAATGGGTGTCTTGTATTGTGTGTAAACCCAAGTAATTAAAGACAACTAATTATATTGTCTTTAATACAAACTGAGCTGTTTCAGAGACAGAAAAGATCTTGAGTTCTTTCCTTTTAAATCCTTTCACAGTAAGTCTATCCTGCCCAAATTCTCAGTTTTTCACTTCCTGCAAAAAAAGCGATTGACTCAGAAACATGCTATTTTAATCTCAAGGCCCCAATCCTACCAGTTACTCCAGCTGCACTCCTGTTCCAAGATCTTACAGGTTTGTGGCCTTAGTGCTTCAGTTCTGCTCCCATCTAAGTCTATGGCATACACACTGACTTCAGTGGGAGAAGGATCAGGTCCCAAATTCATGGCCCCAGGTGCAATTTGAGAGGTAACGAATCAACTCCCAGCTGAGGCGATACATGAAATCTCAGCAGAAAAGGGGTCTGAGCAGTAATATATGGTTCCCAATTTGGCTGATCATAGTGTGGTTTTCTTTTTAAACACTTTGAACAGTAAAATAGCTTTCTTTGATGTTAAAAATTGAAGCATTTTAATACCTCACATGTCCTGCTTCTTCTCTTGCATGCCTTGTGACAGATGGATGCCAGAGACAAGCAGATTCTGCGTTCCCTGCGGCTGGTGCTCTGCTCAGAGGTGCTGGTGGAGGGGCTCATCATTCACTACCTCTACCAGGAAGGCATTCTAACAGAAAACCACCTTCAAGAAATAAAGTCCCAAGTCACCAATCATAGAAAAACCATGATGCTTCTGGATATCCTTCCTACCAGAGGACCCAAGGCCTTTCAGACATTCTTAGATTCCTTACAGGAGTTTCCATGGGTGAGAGACCAATTGGAGAGAAAGCGTAAGGAAATGATGGCAGAGAATCCTGTAGGTAAGACCAGAACTATCACTGTGGTTTTGAAGTTGTCTTTGATGTTAGCAGCCAAGGAGCTGCACTTCCTTGACTGTGTTGATATTACCAATAATTCCATCGTTTGGCATGAGAGGGGCTATGCCAGGTAGAGGTGATGCATGGTGCCCATGGTTGGCCATAGAACATATTTCTTGAGAAACAGCTGAGTGAGAGGAAGTAATGCAGATCTTGTGAGATGAGCAGAGGCTAGGCTAGGTTCCTAGGTGCTAATAGGCAGCCCAGCAGAGGTGGAAAAAGATGAGCGTTGGTTCAGGAGGAGCAGAATCTGGAGGGTACAGGCAGGGAAGAATCATAGGGTTAGAAGAGTCCTCTAGGCTAACCCCCTGCCAAGATGCAAGATTTGTTGTGTCTGAACCATCCAAGAGAGATGGCTATCCAGCCTCCTTTTGAAAACCTCCAGTAAAGAAATTTCCACAGCCTCCCAAGGAAGGAGACACTAGACCTCCTGACCTCCTTACTGTGCTGTAAGTTTAGGAATGGTGCTAACTAGCTGAAGAACAGGTCTATAAACCACCTCATCAGTCAAGTATACAAGGGTCCAGTCCATAAAATATATGTTGTGTATGTTTTTTTTATAGGGGTTTTATTCTGTTTTTTTGGTTCTAATGGATGGATATTTGTTAATTTTTGCTGCTTACTGCTTGATAAACTACCTATGGCATCATATAAGTAGACTCTAACAGCCTCTACGGAAGCATAAAAATATGATAGAGTGACACAAGAACAGCTAAGAATGCAGCAGGTCTCAGTGAGACCAAATGTAAGTTAGTGTTTAGGTTTAGGAATGATGCAAACTTGATTTTGGGTTTGATTCTCATTTACACTAAGGCTGCTTGTTCCCCACTTTGACAGTGCACGGGGGTGTAAATGTAAGTATTTTATGTCAACTTTTAAGTACCCTTTACGCTCCCAGAGCAGTGTAAAGTAGGCCTTGGTGTAAATGGGACTCAGGCCCTCCATCTTAAATATCTAGGACCAGTCCCCCAAACCTCCTGTCCATTGCTCAATTACAGCCAGAGAAGGAGCTGAAGGACATCATTAAAATTGCATACATTTGTATTCTAACCCTTAGTGTCCTGACACTTACCGGTATACTTCCAAAACTTGCTACTTCCAGTCTGAAATTTTCTAGGGTTCAGCTTTGCTTGAAAGTGATTTAAAAAAAAAATGTTTGTATGAAATGATTCAAATATTTTTAAGTACAAGGAGAGTGAATAAAATGCACTTCCGTCATCATAAAAAGACTCTGGCAACATTTGTTTTTTAAAACAGCTGTAGTGCCAAAATGGTGTGAAGTTAGCAGGGAATTAGTCCTCACTTCAGGGACTTTTGAGTGTTTGGTGGAAACTGGCCTTGATTTGACCATGTTATCATTCACTGAAAGAAAAATGTTCTGTGCAGGTAAGTTTTTGCACAAGATTTTGTCTCTACGCTTGTAAAGGTGCATAGCTAAGGAAGGCTACGCAACAGGTGTGCACACAGCTGATTTAGCTGCACAGTGGTGGATATTTATTGAAGGTACTCAGCGAAGCTCCTCATTCGCATATCTTGCGAGTGGAGTAATCAACGAGGCAAAGCAAAAAACGTTTTCCTTGTTTGCTGTGCACCTTCAGCATAGGCCTGATCCAAAGGCAATAGAAGTTGGGTACACTTTTCTGCCTTGACACATTCCCTTTGCATTGTGTAAGGCAGTGTTTCACAAAAGTGTGGCACTCACTCCCCTGGGAGGAGGTGAAGAGCTAACCTGGTGGTTGGGGAGAGCAGGGCTGTCCCTACAGGGGTGCGGGGTCCAAGACATAGGTGCCGAATTTCTATCTGCCCGGGAGTGCTCCCCCCGGCTCTGCCCAGGTCCCCGGCTCTGCCCAGTATTTTTTCTCATAGTAAATAGTTTGTGACTAATGTAATGTGCATAGATAAAGTACGTTATTTGGTTTCAAGTGGTTGCCTCTGATAATCCTAGTGCCAAACCTTGTGTGTAATCTAGAAAAGGGCTCCAGACTAGATTCGTGTGCTTTTTATTTTTATTGAAGCAACACGGAATATGAAAACAAGATTGCAAGCAAATAGCCATGCCCAATATCTGATTTTGTACTGCAGGAGTCAGAGAACAGAGCACCCATAATGCCTTAAGTAGCAGAGAGACCCTTAAAATAGGATGCTAACTGTGGTGACATCTCCAGTGCTGCTTGTATGCAAACAAAGATGGTTTGACATGAATGGCCTTGTTCTGTGTTTTTAAACAAACAACATTAATTTCTGTTCCATGTAAAAGTCTAGAAGGAGGGGAAAACCCTACATTTGCCAAATGGAATAGAAAGAATTGTTAAGGAGGAAAGTATTTTCCAAGCTCATTAAATGAGTATTAAGAACAACAAAAAATAGAATTATCCTGTTTAAATTATGACACTATATACATTTAAATACTTTGTACTGTTTAGAATAATAAACTTTAAGCTCATCTAGAATGGACTTTTAAGGAGTTTAAACACAGTTCCTGCTAAAATGATTTCTGACATGGTTTGGCTGGCCAATGTGGAACCCCTGAAGTATAGTTTTTAAATGTGGGTTTAAAATAGTATGGAATTATCCACAATGGCTGGACAAAGCATGTTAAAACTTGGAACGCTGGGACCCTACTTAAACTGACTGTGGACATGGTTAAATATCCAGCATAGGTGGGGGGTCAAAGACTCATTTACTGTTTACAGATGTTTGGGTGATCAGGATGGGTAGCGCTGCCACTGACTTGTGTCCATGGGCCCCAGTCCAACAAAGCATGTAAGCACATGAATAGTTCTTGCTGACTTAACGTTAAGTGCTTTGTTGAATCAGCATCTATATTTCTCTGCCTTGGTTTCCCTGTCTGTAAAATGGGGATAATAAGATCTTACATTGGTGTGAGGTTTAGCTTGTTGGTATTTTTAAAGCATTTTGAGATGATCAGCTGAAAATTGCTTTAGACATGCCCTGTGTACTTACTATAGCTAATAAATGTTTCCTTAAATCTGTTATGAGAATTTTAAAGAAATTATATGTTTTTATTTGCCAGCTTCCTAGTTCTTTCTGGCCTGAAACATGCAATCTCTTCCTGTTAGATAGTAAAGACAAAGGTATTAACCAAACAACTGAATATTTTCCTATGTGATTCATAGTCATGGAGGAAATTAGTTTTGTGGCTAAGGCACTGGACTGGCAATTGGGAGATAGGGTTCCTACTTCAAGACTATGTCAGACATTCTGCATAGTCCTGATCAATCACTTAATTCCTCTGTTAAATCTTCTTTAAAATGGAGATAACAGCACTTCCCTCCTCTCAGGGTATTTGCTAGTGTTTGGGAGGTGCACAGATCCTATGGAGATTTGGGGGAGGCAAAGATAGATAGATTTGATGAGATGTAAAAAGTATTCAGGGGGGCGGTGGAAATACCACCAGTAGCAAAATGCTCTGCAGATCTCTGCAATCTATGGTTTTCTGAAGTTCTTAATATATTTCTACTTCAGTGTTTTAGGTACAGCAATTCACATTGTTGGGCATTGCCTCCTTATACAGTACCAAGATCTTGATTGTTCTGTTGAAATGGTATGTGTAATGTCTTAATTATTTTCACTTTTTGAAATTTCTCTTGTAATAATTATGAAGTATAGAAAACAAGAAAGTACTTTAAACTGACAGATGGCCAACTGAACTGAATCAATGATTAAGGAGAACATTTAGACACGTGTTTAACTTTAAGCATGTAAATAGCTTCATTGCAGTCAATAGGACTTCTTGTGCTTCAAGTTAAAGCACATGTTTAAGTGCTCTTCTGTGTCAAGCCCATAGTAGGTAAGATCCTGAGCCAACTCCTTTCAAAATCAATAGAAAGGCTCCCATTGAAATCATAGTTTAATGATAATGTTTGAGAGAATCTATCTAGAATGAAAAGAACTTGCAGTATACACGTGTTTAACATTATTTACCCTCTGATAATTTGAAATTCATTTTATGAACCAAATTCTTATTAATATGAAAATGCTTATCCATGGAAGTAGTCCCACTGAAGTCAGGATTTACCTGGATTTTGTTGGCTCAAGCCACATAGCCCCAAACTGTGCCGACCTAGTTACATAATTGGAGCCTGTTGGCATATAAGAAGTTGTTCCTTGGAGGCAGGTTGAATTTCATAGCTAATCAAGATTTGTTGTTGATCATATTTAAGACTGCTTAATTCAGTGTACTAGTCTTCCCCCCCCTGCCCCCCCCCCCACACACACATCCAAAGAAGCAAAAAAGTGAACATGGTTAAACGTTTTGCTAAGCAGAACTCTGAATTATTCAACATTTTGTTTCACTAAATCAACCTCATTTTATCTCTGACTCAGTTAGGAAATGCATTCTGGTGGTTTCATGGCCATAAAAGAGTGCTGCTTCAATTGCTGAGAAGTTGTTTTATTATTTTTCCCCTTTCCAAGTAAAAGGATAATTTTTACAGGAATTTTAGAAGAACAACAACTATTACAAGATTTGTAGTGAGGTTTTCCAAAAGCTCTATAAGTGTACTCTAGTGGACTGAGTAGCTGTGGAATAGAAGTCAGGAATCTGAGTTTTAAACAAGACTCTGCCACTCATTCATCGTGTAGCGTGGGCAAATCACTCTGAGCCAAATTATATAGTGATGTACAACTCCTATAACTCACTGTTATAGTAGTGGAGTAGCTACACAGAGTGTAGCTGTAGGTCAGCACAGAATTTGGCCCTATATGTCTGTTTGGTCATTTGTAAATAAATACAAAAAAATTTGCAACACCTCTGAGTTTTAATATCGTAAGGGAGTCCATTAACTGACAGTTCTGCTTAGAAATATTTTACCTACTGTTACTAGAAACACTAAAAGGCCCCAGTCCTATAACTACATAAGAAAGGGAGGTGTCCCCACCGCATGCTTGAGTCTACATGCGTGCCTATAGGTATAGGATTGGGGGGTCTAAGATTGCTAGACCTGAAAGATATGAGAGGAACAATATATTCTTCTCTTCCCCCCCATCCCACCCCGTTTGTTTACTTTGGGCATTTGACAGCCTTTTGTGAATAGTCAGTTTCCTCGGTGTGGGTATATCATATGGCGACAGAGAAACTTTTTTTTTTCCAAATGGGAAGGCATGATTGTAAAGCCAAAAAATCAGCAGAGATTCAGCGTCATGTTGTTCGGGCAAGGTACCTGTAACTTATTAAGTTGCTGGTGTCATTTCTTGTTTGTAAAATAGCTAGGGTGAAATTGTTCACCCCTGGGTGGAGCACTAGCAGAGGGCTCATACATCATTTAAACACGCAAGGGGTGAACTTAGTGTGGGTGCTAAGAGCCATTGAACCAAACTGTAAACCATATACATGATAACCCCTTCAAGCCTGGGGTATGGGTGTGTGTGGCAGCACCTCTAGTTCCAGCACGTATGGGTGAATATCACCTTCTGAACATAAAACCCACCATTGTGCTCAGTATTAAGGACAATCTAGTAGGGCTATTTTGTAAGAAAAGGTTTTTTCTACTGTGGACAATGTTATGGCTTTGTCAAAAGTGTAAATCTTCTATATAATGTTTATGATTCCTATGAAAAGCTACAGCTGTTGGCACCAAAATGTAATTCTTTCTAGGAACAGCAATCCATTACCGGACATGTGTTTATACAGAATGGAAAACGCATGTTAGGGAGGGGATTTGTTTGTTTGATCGAATGTTTTTGTATTCTGGTCTCTCTTCAGGAATGTCTTCTCTTTATTACATTTTTCTCTATATTTTAGATGTCCGTGTGAAAGTATTTATTTCTAAAACCTTTTAACCCACTTCTCTTCAGTATGGTTTTTTTGTTTGTTTTTTCCTGGAAGAACCTGGCATATCAAAACAGATAAGTCTGAGGCTGAAATTGGAATTGTGGAACAGCAATTGCCAACCCTCTTTATTGGCTTGTGTTAGTGAATTTTGGGGATGGAGTCAGATAGGATCAACCTGAGAGAGGATTGTGTTTCTTCCCACTAATAAACAAGAAGTATTTTCTAATGCATGGTCTGTTTGCTGAAGTGCCTGATCAGCAAATTGTATTTGGGTCTTGTAAATTTGGATGTATATTTTTCTTTTGAATTGCAGTTTTGTCTTGTGTGGAATGTGTGTCCTTGTATGTGTTTTAGAGTTTTGGATAAAGCATATACAGTCCAGAAAACAAATTTGTTGCTGGTAAAGATCTTCCCCAGCTCTAAAGTTTGTTCTCCACATCAGAGCTGTGCTTGGGTCGCACAGATTGGGAGAATTCCAATTCAGGACCAGTCACATTTGGGCTTTGTCAGGTTTACCTTCTGTGGGTTGTTGCTGCTGCTAAGTACTTCTCACCCTGTTCCTACCCTGCCTTGGCCCACCCATGGTGTAGTCAGGAAACAAGGTTGGTCTTCTCCTCAGGGCTTGGCTACACTTACAAGTTACAGCGTAATAAAACTGCCGGCAGCGCTGTAACTCATTAACTGGCTACACTTGCAAAGGGAGGTCTCCTCAGATACAGCGCTGCATGTACTCCACCTCCCCGAGAGGAATAACAGCTGCTGCGAAGTGGGTGCAACGTTGGTCTTTCAGTATAGCCGAGGAACAACGGAGTTAATGATCTTCCGAAGTTGCCTTTGTTTTGAAACGGCACTTCCGGGTTGGAGTTCAGAGCTGCATTCTTTAAGATGCTAATCACAGGCTCCGTTTCCTCTCTTTTATCTGCTCTTTAAAAACAAACAAAGCCCCTGCTGTTTGCTTTCAGTGATTGAGAGAGAGGCAGGGGATGTGGAGGTGTGGAAATAATGAGCTGACACTCTGTGGCTATTCCAAAAATCCACTCTTTTTCCAAAAACGCTCCCTGTCAAAGTCCCCCTCACCCCCCCCCCCCGATTTGAAAAGCACGTTGCAGCTACCTGAATGCCCATAATGCACCGCTCCCAATACAGCTGCAAGTGCCGCAAATGTAGCCACGTCAGTGGTAGTTACTGCGCTGGCCGCTGCCAGTGTGGACAGGCTGCAGCGCTTTCCCTACTCAGCTGTACGAACACGGGTTTAACTAACAGCGCTGTTAGTTAAAGCCAGATAAAGTTAGAGGCAAGTGTAGCCTAGGCCTCAGTGCCTATCTTGAGATCACGAAGGGTAACAGCAAGTGGTTTCCTTCTCTCACTGACCGGCATTAAAGTGGTGGGGACAGTAGATTGTGGATTCTCTCTGTCCTCCCCCACCTCTCCTCTTAATTGCATGGTTAGGTGGCAGCAGGGTTCATTCCTTCTCTGTCTTCTCCCTATAGGCATAGGCGCTGACTCCATGGGTGCTCCAGAGCTGGAGCACACACAGGGAAAAATTAGTGGGTACTCTGCACCCACTGGGAGCCAAGCTCCCCTCCCCCCCCCCCCCCCCCGAGCGTGCCGCGTCTCCGCTCCTCCTCCTAACTCCCAGCGTTTCCCGCCTGGCTGCCGCCAAACAGCTGTTTGGCCGTTCCGGGAGGGGCGGGGGAAGAAGCGGGAATGTGGCGCGCTCGGGAGGAGGCGGGGATTTGGGGAAGGAGTCGGGAGGGGGCAGAGTTGGGGCGGTGACATTGGGAAGGGGTTGGAATGGGGGCAGGATAGGGGCGAGCCTCATGATGGGGGCGCAGGCAGGGCCGGGGGAAGAGGGGATTCGAGCATCCACTGACGGGAGCAGAAGTCGGCACCTATGCCTATAGGTGCTGGAACTAGAGGTGTGTGGGGTGCTACCGCACCTCCTGGCTTGAAGTGGATTCCATTATATACAGGGTTTACAGTTTTTGGTTCAATAGCTCTCAGCAACTCCATTATAAAAATTGTTTGGAGGAAGGAGGTGGGCTTTGATCTCACTGGGCTGATCTTTGTCAGATCAAGGAGCATTCTGTTTAGTGCTACATAGTATGCCTAAGGGCTGCAGGATCAAGTGTACTCTTGTAAGAGCACTTCCCTACCTCTTCTTCACAACCCAAACCCTCCTGAAAGCCAGATATGACATTCAGGGCTTTGGCTTTGGTTCAGGTTCAGACTGCAATGAGATATGTGAAATCTGATATTACGATCTGTGCACGCACGCAATAAACATTTATCGTGACATGGACAAGTGACTTTCTTGGTGCTACAGGGTGTTCCATGTGAATCATGTTTCAATTTAATGTGTGAGAGTACAAACTTGCGACCTTTTTGTAGCTAAAAGAATGTTTTGTAGCTTTTGTTTTATGTAGTTTTAATAAGCAGCTGTGTTTACATTTGCTTCTCACTTTGAAAAGCCTAGAGCATTGACAGCGCCGATAAGAGCTTAAAGAATGCACTGTGCTGTCTTAAACTATTTCCTTTAGCTAAGTGACCGGAAAGATGTAACCATACTTGGTCAACCCTGGAGAAACAGATTAAAAATATTAGTTGGGGGAAGGGAGGATTGATGGATTATTTGTAATAAAGTAAATGTAGTGATTGAAGAAGGGTCCAGTTTGACTCCCCTGGAGACTGAAGGCCTTTTATTTATCCACAGGATAGGTACAGCCTGGGTAACAACAATGCAAGCTTCCCCGCACAGTCCTATTATCATCTCTCAACACTGTCCTGGAGGGTTCCATACTTACGGTGTGCCATTGTAGTCAATGGGAGTTGGATGAGGACCTAATGCTTTAATCCAGAGTTTAACTGATGTTAAAAATAGGAAACTTTGGGCTAATGGATGTGGTAGCTTTGCCTGTAAGCACAAGCTGTCTTGGTACCAGCTTTCTGCCTCCCAAAACATGCTATGCATATCTCTATGGTGGCAGTGATCTTACAAAAAAAATAAAAATAAAAAGCTTGCTTCTGCTAAATTTAAGAACCAAAATGTTCCACGTAAACTATTGTGCAGTGCTTCCCCCCCATCAGATATATCCATTTCTAAATAGCTTGCAGATTGATGGAAAATTACAGGTAATGCAGACTGTGTTTTCATAATACTATCTTGGGTCCTTTTTCTTTCTTAGCTTTCACCAAAGCTGTTGGGCATAAGGTGATAAATTCATGCCAGAATCTTGTTTTATTTCAAACAAACATAGGCCGGATCCTGGGGGTCCATTGTTCACTTGCTGCCAGTTTCTCGTTGTTGCTTTTGTCTTTAATAGGATATGGAAAATGAGCCATTGAAAATGATTAGGATAGATGGCAATAATTACATTTTTTTTAAAATTAGAGATTAAACTCTTTAACCACCTGTTCTTAGAGACTGATTAAGGAAGCAATTGAGCCTGAAAAGGCTGGAAAAAGTTAATTGGTTTTATGCACATATACTGCCACACCCTTGATATTAATATCTACCCCCACACAGGTCAGAGTGACCCAGAGAAGTCGTTGCCCATGATTTTATGGAATTTCTTTCATAGAATTTTTCATCCCAAGTATTGAATATTTTCCTTCCTAAAGGCCAGCTTTTATTTCCAGCTCCTTCTGAATTGCCCTGGGGTGCCATCTGATAATGACTTTCATCTTTGTTTGTATTCCCACTGCTGAGAGAACACCTGTTGTCTCTTTAAGTAATGAAGAAATTCAGTTTTAAAAATATGAAATGTGAATGCTGTTCAGTTTTTAAAAAAAGCAAATGTATGTGTATGAACATTCAGGGATGCTCTAAAGCTGACTGAAGCCAATGAAAAGACTCCCAACTACTTCAACAGATATTGAGTCCAAGCCCTATGGCAACTGAAAATTGTGCCGCATGTCCTGGGGTGAAATCCTGGCTCCATTGAAGTCAATGGCCAAACTCCCATTGACTTCAGTAGGGCCAGGATTTCATCCCTGAGACTGCAGTGGTCTGTTCATCCACAGAACCGATACAGCGCAGGCTTCCTCGCACCAACATGTCAATGTGCCACCTTGACCTTGCATGTGGAAAGACCATCTCTAAGGGTGAAAGCGTGTTGTTAATTTAGTTTATAGACCCATTCAGTATTTGCCCTCTCTCCTGAGGTTGTCAACAATGATCTGACAGTCTCGCCTCTGAGAACTGGACTGAGGTCACAACTCATTCGACACAGGTCACTGAGCTCCCATAAGGCACTTGTAACTTTTGGTCATTATAAACCTGGACCCCGATCCTGCAGTTAGGGTGACCAGACAGCAAATGTGAAAAATCGGGGCAGGGTTGGGGGGTAATAGGAGCCTATATAAGAAAAAGACCCCAAAATCGGGACTGTCCCTATAAAATTGGGACATCTGGTCACCCTACCTGCAGTGCAGTCTGCTCTTAAGTTCAACCCATCCTTGCCACTACTCTTTTTCTGGTTCTTTTGTACCCAAGTGTATTTCACCTCAATCGCACCAGGATTTGATTGCAGTTTATCCTGTTAGTAGTCTGAACGGTTTTATATGCAAGGCTTTTTAAAGCAATCATTATCTATTTGGCAGTGACTATGTAAACAGAAAACCCATCTTGTTGCTGCTATGAGACATTTTTCTGATTGTTGTTTTTCTTTTATTTTGAATTTTCTTCCCAATTCTTCTTTGTCTGTAAATAGATTTCTATCCACTCATGTGCTGACGCGTTGCCAAGCAGTTATACATGTACTTTGCAAAGCACTCTTAACTCGTAATATTGAGAGCAGAAGATAAGCTGTTTTCAGTGTTCCTTCATATTTGCCTTTTAGGGGAGCAGCTGGTTTGATTTGTTTTTAATTTTTTAAGGGAATCAGTGTTAAAGCCATGGGGCTGAAGAGAATAAATTGCCATTAATGCACCTTTTATTCAGAATGCTCTGTAATCTCTGCATTTAACAAAGTGGGATTTTCAAACTGTTCAGAGTTGGCCTAAATCTGCTGCCATTAAGGTCAGTGGTAAAACTCCCATTGACTTCAGCGGGGGTGTAGTTAGGCCAACACTGAGCACTTTTGGGAATCTCACCCTTCATTTGTAATTTAGTGTGTAGAGAGATTTAATGAACAGCCCAGTTCCTCTCTCTCCCTCTGTATCCACAGCTATATGTAATACAACATTTGATAGGAGGAGGGATTTAGGATATGGCAGGTATGGAGCTAATTAATCAAGCAGCCAGCCAGCCCTGCACTTTTCTAACCAGCTCTAGTTGCAGGTAAGCCTCATTAATAGCAGGCAGCTGATTCTCTAAGTAGCAGTATATGAATCCCCAGGGAAAGAGCTGCAAGAAAGAGGGCTGGAGCTGAGAGAACAACCAGTATTTTTCCTCCTTGCTGTCTGAAGAAAGCTTCTACATATACATTTATTTGCTATCGTTGATGAGAAACTGTTATTTTTACTTGGCTATTTAAAGGGGCAGGACATGTTATTTACATTTACTCTACTGTTTTAAATTAAACAAATCACACAGCTGTCTGTATTCCATTTCTGCCACCTCCTGGCTGGGATTATTTCCCCCTTTTTATCCTCTAGCAGTGATTGCTATAGTTAAGGTTGCAAACCTCTTTTGATTATAATCCCCTTATTTCACATGCTCATAACGATCTGAAAGTTTCACCTTTGGTGTATTTTTGTTTTAAAGCAAGCTGAGTTGAAAGACAATGTTTTATGTTATTGTGGGAGCTGGTAGGCACTTTTTTTTATAGGGGAAGCTAAATAAGACCCTGGTCTTGCATTAGATCCACTGTGCAGTTACATTTATAACAAGCTATACAATTAGGCTTGGAAGGATTAGTTTATCATTAAATGTCTATTTCACTGTAACTTCTCAACTGCTGAAAAAATAGTTCTATATTAATCCAAAACTTACACATAGACAAAACAAGAACAAATGCTGCTTGAGAAGTTTGATTTAACGATATTTACTTTGTATGTTTTGACGTGATGTTGACAATTTGTGTTTTAATGGTTATAAAGCTTTAACTTCTTGAATCTCAATGTCTGCTGTCATTAAATCATTGTCTGGCCCACCCATCCCCAATAATTTCCTACAACTGTGAATATTTAAATTGATAAAAATAGAAAAATGCTTAAATATTGATATTCTCCATCAAAATCATAAAAAAATCAAATTCTGCCAAGGCTACTTTTAACCTTTAGCCCAGTATTTGGGGTACTCACCTGGGATGTGGGAGGCCCCCAGTTCAATTCCTCCCTCGTTCTGATGAGAAGAGATCTGCTACCTCTCAGGTGAGTGTTCTAACAACTAGTCTATAGAGTCATTCTAACTTTTTCTCTGGCCCAATTAATACTTAATTATTCAATTAAAATGGAACAACTTCAACAGAAGAGACAGACAGAGCCCTACATCAGATTATTCCATAGCTCAGGGGTTCGAGCACTCACCAGAGAGGTGGCAGATCCCTGTTTAAATTCCTTCTCCTCACATAAAGTGGGGACTTGAACTGGGATGGGGGTGTCTCCCACATCCCTTGTGAGTACTCTAACCACTATAGACTACATTTTATAAGGGGAGAGGTTCTCCTCTTCTCCCCACACTATTTTATGTGGAGTTAGGTGGCCTCTGAGCATGCCTACCAGACTGGGCCCCACACATAATTTAGTGTTCTAATCCTTCCCCAGGTTGGAATCACTCAGGTGCCTGGACTCCGAGAGAGAGAGAGACAACAGTGTACACAGTCAGATGCAGAAACCTAGGCACCGAGGGAACTTGTACTTCAGAAATGTAGGTAGGGTTGCCACCTTTCTAATTACTAGTAACTGGATCACCGAGGCCCAACCCCCTGCTCTGCCACTTCCCCCAGGCCCTGCCCTGTGCTCAGCCTTTCCCCCATGAGGGCCTGGCCCCTGTCGCTCCTCTTTTCCACTTGCCCTCTACCCCCGTCAATGGCTGGATTGTCTCAAGGAGCCTGCCTGCAGGTAGGAGATAGCCCCAGCTGAGCAGGCGCTGGTGCAAGTTAATGACTTGGTACCTCCCCCCTCTCCGCAGTAACCAGACTCTTGGTTTGGGTGCCATTTAGGGCTGCCAGGTCCCTGAAAACCAGGTACCTGGCAACCCTAAATGGCACCTGAACACAAAGCCAAAAACTGGACTGTCTGGGTAAAAACCAGATTGGTGGCAACCCTAGCGCTGAGTGACTTTAGGCACCTATGGGCAGGTGGCAGCTGAGGAGGAGTTCCATGGATCACAGTGGAGCCTGAAAATGGGGCTTGTTTAAGTGCCTAAGTACCATTGGGTACGTCTACACTGCAACTAGATACCCTTAGCTGGCCCGTGCAGCTGACTCGGGCTCGCGAGGTCCAGGCTGCAGGGGCTGTTCCATTGCTGCGGAGACTTCTGGGATCTGGCTGGAGCCCAGGCTCTAGGACCCTGCCAGGTGGGAGGGTCCCAGAGCTTGGTTTCCAGCCTGAGCCCGGAAGTCTCCGCAGCAATGAAACAGCCCCTCGGCGCAAACCCCAGTCGTC
Organism: Chelydra serpentina; assembly: GCA_037349315.1. Lineage (NCBI taxonomy): Eukaryota > Metazoa > Chordata > Testudines > Chelydridae > Chelydra > Chelydra serpentina. The sequence continues at coordinate 77,554,594 of JBAIAC010000008.1, forward strand.
TGGCACTGGCTAGTCGACTGTTTTTCTTTGCTGTGTAGACATGAGGTTTGTGTCTCAATTTCTTCCCTATTTTAGAAACCTATCTAACAGGGAGATTGTTGAGGATTTGATTAATCAGTTAATGTTTGTATAGCATGTAGATGATACAAAGTGCTCTGAATGTATACAAAATTGAGCTGGTTGCCAAACAGAAACAAATTATTGCAAAATTTTTACCATTTTTTTTCTATTTTGTTAAAAATTCATTTTGAAGGAGACTTTCTGAACAGCTGTAAGATAAGTAATATTTTAAATAGTGCAAAATAAATCGTATTAGAATCAGTATCCTATAATTTGGACATTGTAAATGATATCTAGGCAGTACTTCTAAGGACACAATGACTGCATATACCTTGTCCATGTTTTACAAATCCGTATTACTGCTACTAATAAGGTAATCTCTGGGTGTGTATTTTTATATAAAGCTACAAATCACTTGTTCTGTGAACTTGTTAAACAAGAAATAATTCAGACGTGCGGTTTTTTCTTGAACCACAATTTAACATCTAAAAATATCTTAATTAGGAATTAGAATGCATTTGAAAGCGACTGTTAAATCAGTTTGGTTGAATATGCTGAGAGAGAGATCTGTGAGAGCAGAATTTAAAAAAATTAGCTCTCTTTAATCTCGAGGACTGGTGCTCACTAACTGTTTTTAATTAGATCACTTGTGTTGTTGGGAGGGATCTGCTGGGGTGTATGAAAAACTTTACTAGAAAAATTCAGTTTTTTGGTTTTTTTTAAAACTAAACAGAAATGGGAAGTGACTTCCTGGAAAGAGTGGATTTCCATTTTTATACAGTGAGTATTCTTTATGGGCTTCATAGTTGAAGGCTCTGAGCATGCCGGCCCCAGTCCAGCAAAGCATTTCAGTAGTACATGCTTAATTTTAAGCACATGAGTAGTCCCCTTGCAGTAAATAATGATATAGGCCCCACACTTCAACCAAAGGAGACAGCGGTGTCTTAGGAAGGTTGTGGGACTGAAAATGTGCTGTGAGGGCGCTGACATTACAAGAGAGAACTTAATCAACGGTGAAGTGAATTATAGCTCCAAAGATTCATTACAGTGCTTGACTACATGATTGCTGCCAGATTACTAGGTATATCAAGTAAAATGCACCTCCTGTGCGCTGCCCCCTTCCCTCCCCCAGGCCCCCCCATGTAGTGGAGTGGATATTTTTTAACCTTTTCAATTTAAAAAATTCTGAAAAACATTGTTTTTGGGTCTACTCATGATTTCCCCCCTCTTTTTGGCATTATTATTATTATTATTATTTATTATTATTTGTACTACCATAGCACCTAGGAGCCCTTTGCGCTAGGTGCTAGGCACAGAACAAAAAGACAGCTAGTGAACCAAATAATCTGTTATTCAATACAGCTCTATTGCATCTCCTGAGTTTCACTTTATCAACCTTAAGTATTATGTATTGGCACCCATAATCTCAGTGTCTAAGCAATTAAATGTCAGGGTTTAAAAACAAACCTATTATGGCTAAAGCAAAACTCAGAGTGAAACTGGCAAGCTTTGTATTGCATATGGGTTTGCCAGGGCTTTGTAATAGTTCCTTCAACCTATAAAACCTATTTATTGGTCAGGTTTTATGACGAAGGCTTGAAACGTAGTCTAAAAAGTTAATTCCTGTTCAGAGATGTAAGAACTCCAAGAGAAACTTATTCCTAAAAGTTCCATAGAAGCAGGGCCGGCCCTAGCTTTTTGGTTGCCCCAAGCAAAAAAAACCAAACAAACCCACAAGCGCCGCGCCCCCCCCCAACAACGCCGCCCCACCAAAACGCTGGGGGGGGGGGCCAGCGGGGAGGGCGGCATGCCTGCCGCCCCACTCCCCCTGCCAGTGGGGAGCGGAGCACGCCGGCCGCCCCGCTGCCCCGGCCGGGGCGCCGGCGGGGAGCGGAGCACGCCGGCCGCCCCGCTGCCCCGGCCGGGGCGCCGGCGGGGAGCGGAGCACGCCGGCCGCCCCGCTGCCCCGGCCGGGGCGCCGGCGGGGAGCGGAGCACGCCGGCCGCCCCGCTGCCCCGGCCGGGGCACCAGAGGAGGATTAGGTTTTTTTGTAAATTAAAAAAAAAAAACAAAAAAACCTTGAGTGCCGCCCCCCTCCAGGTGCTGCCCCAAGCACGTGCTTGGTAGGCTGGTGCCTGGAGCTGGCCCTGCATAGAAGCTAAAAGCTTGTCAGATCTTTGAAGCTAAAAGCTTATCAGATCTACGAAAGGTTTGCAGTTTGCACAGAAAAGGTGCTGTTACTGTATGCTAGTCGCAGTTCTCAAGTTCCCCTGCTCTCTTCCCCCACCACATTCCCTGTCTGTTCTTGGGGGCGGTTTTTTTGTAGACCACCAGAAAAGTACCAATAAATCATTGTTGGAATCTATCCTTTAGCTCCTTTGCCAAAGACTTCTCAGTAATACTAACATGCTTCTGGGAACTACTCTAAACTGTCTTCTATGTCTGTTGTCCTTTTTAATGGGATCGTTTCTTAGTTTAATTCAAATAATGGATTGTAATTTGTTACAGAGAATAAAAAACTGCACATAGGACTCTTTCAATATTGACATGAAGATCATTTGGCTTCCTTATATTTTTATTTAAAAACCTTTACTACAGAGCTGTATACAAACTATAATGTGGGAAAGGTCAATAAATCACCTTTAGACTTTAATTACTATTTGAACGACATAAGTATATTTGGTATAATATCTCAGTGTGGGTGCTAAACTGCCCTAAAAGAGATGCGGGCAATAGGAATTTGAACTTCAGGCTGTTAGTGTCACACAGGTCACAGGTATCCGAGAAAAGAAACATCCCCTTATTGATACACAGAAATTAACAATAGCACCCAAGAGTTCTTTCACCCAGGCCAGCAGCGGGCTCTTTGCAAAGGGAACCTTACTTTTATAAAAACAATTGATTATAAAGCAACAAAAACTAGCCTCCATCTTATAGGTGAGCAATGAAACTTGTGTCCCCATAACAAAAGCTCCCAAACCATTGCTATTAAACTAAACAAAAAATCCTTCAAAGGCTTGGTCAAATAGAGAAGTCCTATCTTTTGCCCTCAATCTTTTTACGATGGTTTGGATTTAAAAGAAAATACTGTACAACTAACCTTTGGAGATCGCAGTTGCAAGATATCACTGAGACCAGGAGCTCAAGATGATTCCAGAAAGGGTTAGCCTTAGGGCAGGGACCCATTCCAGAGGTGTGAGACCTTCATTGGAAATATCCTCACTGGCCATGGGGAGTTAAGTATCAGGAACTGAGAGCAACAGTGATGCAGGTGTTTGTAACTTCTGCTGTAGGAGACACAATAGCGTAGCTAGGGGGGAGCAGGGGGAGCGGCCACTCCCCCTGAACACATTTCCAAAAGTGGTGTCTTTTTAATTTTTGAAAGGGTGGAGACGGAGTGGATAGAGGTGGAGCAACATCCCCCGCTGACCCCACCAAGAGCCCACTGCTGGCCTGGGTGAAAGAACCCAGACTGGCAGTGGGCTGAGAGACCCCTGCTGGCAGGAGCCTGTGGGGGGAATCCTAGACCGGGGGCTGGCTGAGCCACTCAGCCCACCCCGCTCTGGGATTCCCCCCACGGGCTCCTGCCAGCAGGGGTCCCGCTGCTGGCCTGAGTTCTTTCACCCAGGTCAGGTTGGGTGGCGCCTTTTTTAATGTGTTTGCTCCCCCTGGTGTTAGAACCTGGCTACGCCACTGAGGAGACACATGATCTCTGGTAACTGTTCCAGATCATTAGGGTTTCAGAGATTTGACCAGCACCTTGACTTGCACTTGGAAATAAATAGGTAGTAACTATAGAACATAAATACTTATTTTACTGAGCTTTTGTTCTCAATACCTATGTGAAGCACAGGTGGTGGTTGTTTTTGTTTTCCTTTCACAGAAGTAGTGTGGATTTCACCTTACCAGTTATACACTTCCTAATGTTTTAGCCTTTATTTCAGTTTCCCTGCATCTGAGGTTAGGCTCTCTATTAGTAACACGTGGGGTGTAATTGTCATGGTCTGCCTGGATGTGCCTATTTTTAAAAACAGGCACCACATAAATCACTTTTCAGGAACAGTTGCTGTTTTAAAGGTTACACAGTATGCTCTCTCTCTTTTAGTCAGCATCTCTGCTGTTTCACATATTTTCTTCAGAACTCTTCTAACAATTACCACTTAAACCTGGTGATTTGCAGCACTTGAGTTCTCTCTAATGTAATCCTTGGAGAGTTTAACCTTTGTCCAGGTCACCCTGATTTTCTAAAAAATTGTGTTTTGGAAAAATAATTTCTCCTTCAGATTCTACAGTAAAGAATGATATTAAAAAGTTAATTTAATTTATTTGATGCTTCTACCTCTTCTGCATATGTCATCCTCTCTCTTGGATAGCCTAGACTGTCTTCAGTTTGGATTGACCTTCTAGTTTCTAATACTTTGAAAAAAGTCAGAGAAAATTATATCTTCTAAATGATTATGTACATTCTAGTAATACCTAGATGATCCAGCCAAGATTGGGGCTCCATTTGGCTAGGCACTGTACAAGCATGTAGTGAGAGAGTGTCCCAGACCCACAGAAATTACAATCTAAATAAGACAGACACAGGGTGTGAGGGGAAACAGAGTCATAATAAGGTGAAGTGACTTTCCCAAAGTCACACAGCTAGCCAGTAGTAGTGCCAACCCCAGGCATACAAAAAACAGGAACCAAACCCACCAAAATAATGAGATTATAAAAACAGTCCGTTTGGGATTCTTTTTGTTTGTTGCCTTGTTTTTTAGCCTTTAGGAATCAGATTTTCAAGTTTTTCGTCAACCACAAGGACTAGAAGCTTTTTTTAAAAAAAAAAAGCAAGCTGAGAGTCTCATGTAAAAACTCAACTCTAAGAGTTGGGACTTTAAGAAAAACACCGGAGAGTGTGCGACTCATAATAAAAATCAGAGTTGGCAACACTGTCGGGAATAGAACACAGATCTCCTGATTTCTAATCCAATCCTCTGTCCCGCAGGCTACACTGCCGCCTGTATCTTAATTCTTTATAACTGTCTCTCTAATTCACACCTGATGTGGCATTGTTAACATTGTGTGGATTGGGCAGGATTTCTGGTTCCTGAAGATTCTTTTGTAGCTCTAACAACTAATGTACTTTTCTACTTACTAGGTACACAAACCATCTCCTAATGTGTTATTCTCAAATAGCTCCTAAACTGATTGTGTTTTTTGTATGTTTCACTTTGCATTACTCTCAGCCATTTACCTTAAGTCTAAACGTATGCCCTTTCCAAAGTTTGTCTGGGCATTGCCTCAGGACAGTTACTTCCTACTACATTATCAAACCTAGCTGTGCACTGACTGCTCTCACCCACCTTTTACTGGGGCAGTCATTCTACTGTATTAACGCCTGCCTCTTAAGACACGGTTGGGAGATCCTTCATTGTAGGCCCCAAAACAGGTTGATGTTGTTTATGGATTATAGTATCAATAAATGACTTCCCCAAATTATGCCCTGATGTGCCATCCATCCAGGTAACACTGGCGTTGTTAAACTCTGTCGATATTATGGTGCCAGCAGATTTTGGAGCTTGTGACATGCAGTCTCATTATCAGTATTCTAATCTGGGAATCTGCAATATAATTTTACAATTACTATTTCTGGTACCTGAGATTTTAGATCCAAATAAACTGTAGATCGGGGTCGGCAACCTTTCAGAAGTGGTGTGCCGAGTCTTCATTTATTCACTCTGATTTAAGGTTTCGCGTGCCAGTAATACATTTTAACGTTTTTAGAAGGTCTCTTTCTATAAGTCTATAATATTTAACTAAACTATTGTTGTATATAAAGTAAATAAGGGTTTTAAAATGTTTAAGAAGCTTAATTTAAAATGCAGAGCACCCCAGACAGGTGACCAGGACCCAGGCAGTGTGAGTGCCACTGAAAATCAGCTTGTGTGCCACCTTTGGCACCCGTGCCATAGGTTGCCTACCCCTGCTCTAGATTGAAATGAACTGTCTGCAGAACATACAGGTCATTTTATATAGGAACGTAGGAAATGCTGTACTGGATCAGACTCATGGGCAGCCAGGGGGTTGGGTGGGCTTGAGAGCTGCCACCTGAGCCACAAACATCCACACTGCTAGTTGTAGCGCATTAGCTCGAGTCCTGCTAGTGTGAGTCTGTCTAGCCGGGCTTGGTGGCTCACTCTCAGCTGCAGTGTAGACATGCCCTAAGTACCTAATTACCATTAAGTTTAATCGGTATCCTGAGGGATACCTGTGCCCAGCCTGTGCCCAGCCTGCACCACCTCACATTATTTACCCTACAGCTGGGGCTCTTATTTCAGCTTAGCACATTCCATGACTAATAAACTCTTTATAACCTAGCACTAACATTTTGTTGCAAACTCTGCTCACTTTCACCCGGGCACTAGTCCTAGGATGGTTTTGCCTGTACTTCAGAATCCCCTTTCCTTTCTGTCTTTCCATCTTTTTTCTATACATTGGTTGCACCTTTTTATTTCTTCTTATATGGCTCAGGATTTGATCCAACAGAAGAATACACTACTATAAGCAGAACAGCTTTAAGGAGTCTATTCTTTGAAAGCTCTTTCAATCTAATTGCTCTTTGATTTAAATTGTTGCTTTTATCCACTTCAGCATGGAAGCACAGCATCAAACTTTCTGTCCATGAATATAGATACCCAAGGCCTGACCCAACACTCACTGAAGTAAATGGCAAGACTCCCACTGACGTCAGTGAAGCTGAATCAGGCCCTCAGACCCTTTCATTTCGCTTCTTCGCTAAATAAAATGCAAAGGGGGGAGAGGAGCTAGTGTTCGATGTAGACATCATAGGCATACTCTGTAAGTGACAAACCCATGTTCATATGGTAAGTGATACTTAAGCACCTGTATTTAGGCATGAACAGCAGCATTCATACTTCAAAGCAATTCACAATAATCTCTTGATGATCTTTTCCTGCCTATTTGAGATACAATTCTGGGGATCACTGATGCTGTTCATGAGGTTTAGGAGACTGGCAGTGGTGGAAACAAAAATCCTCTGCTTATCCAGAGAACACAGAGGGAAACTGCAATGTCAATATTGTGCCACCAATCACCTTAGTATTCTTCTGTTTGTTTCAGAGGCACAGCCCTCTCCCTGGGGAAGGGTAATTCAATCTCCAATTTAACCTTGTCCTTCCCCTAAACAAAGCTGGGGTTCTTCTAATTGATTTTCGTATGCCATAATTTCCACTAAGAGTTAAACCTACTTCAGAGTAAAATACTAAAGAGTTGTTTGAGACCCCATGCTATACTACAGGTGACGGGGGATATATAAATACTCAGATTAGGTAGATCCTCATTTTGCAATTGTCTCATTCTTTCTTCCTCCCAGAATGGATTCATGCAACTGGCCCTCTTTTGGTATCTTCTGCTATGCGTAGCTTTCAAATGCTTCAGGTTCCAGCTGCTTGACTTCTTTAGTGGGATACCCAATCCACACAAAAAATGTAACGATATGAAAAAGCACTCCAGTTTCTCAGAATTATAAACTCACTTCAGACTCATCTGGCATGGGACAGGGACAATAAAAATGAGTGATTTAGAAGTGTGCTAACCACTGAAGCTCCATAATAACCAGTACAATTAGGTACCTGCAGTTTCTGTGGACCCATTCTCTCCTTTTATTTGTAACACATCTGAGTAGCTCATGGAGGGATAATGAATAAGTATCATTGCCTCCATTTTACAAAAGGGGAAGCAGACACAGGGTTGATTTGCCAAAGCCATGCAATACATCAGTGGTAGAGCTCGGATTAAAATTCAGGTGAACCTGTCTTCCTGCTCCCTGCACAATCCGCTAGACTGCAACTCAAATAAACCAGAGTACAGACAACGTTAATAGATTTAGAGGGGGAGATTTAGAGCAAAGCTAGCAGGTGCCGTGGAACGCACGCTCAAATTGAAACAGAAATTCTATTCCTAAATGTGAGTGGTGGAGGACACAAAAAGAGAAGTGTGTAATTTTCAAGGGACATCAATGTATTGGTCCAAGCAACAGCAGGGTTTCAATTGCATGTGGCTAACAGTAACAGCTATACTATACTATTCAGAATAAAAATTATACATGTCTTTACTATAATTCTGTAGTCTTAAAACCCCAAATGGGACAGCTGGATTATTTGGCATGGTAACAGGGCCAGAGAGAGGGGGGAGCAGGACTTGACATGCATAGGGGCTCAGATATGTGGTGCCATCATAAATCATCAGAGAACCTCAGCTATAAGATATACAGAAAATATAGGTTAAGGTTACTTGGGGGAGATTGGGAGGAATAGGCAGAGGGGGTTGCTTCAGGGGCCTGACACAGTACATTGACCTGTCCTGATAATTCAAGAAAAGTCAAGAAAACTGAAAAGATAACATTTTAAAACTGATGGAAAACAATAGCTTTTCACACAATGCTGAATTAACCTGTGGAACTCATTGCCACAAGATATCACTCATGCCACGAGATCACCCACTGTTGCATCTGATAGGACTTTAAAAAAAAATAAGATAAGCATACTCATGTTTCTTGACATTAGCAAATCATTAACTGGTGTCAGTTAAGAAACCTCCCCTATGCAAAATTTCACCCCTAACTGTCCACTATAGGTTAGCCCAAGTCTTTGCTGAAGCCATGATGTCCACACTGCAATTTTAAGCAGGCCAGCTCGAGCCCCACTAGCATGAATCTGTCTAGCTGGACTGGAAGGCTCACTCCCAGCTGCTATGTCAACATACCTTTTGAGGAGGTCTACTTACGAAAAGTGCTCTGTAAGTACTAAGCATCCTGGGAAACATTTTCAAAAACACTGAACGGACTTAGGAGTCTTCAGTTTTTACCCATCATGCATATATAGTGAGAGGAGCCTGTCCCAGCATTGTATCCTTTGATTTGGAGCATACAAAGGGTTAACGTTTGCAAGCATTTCTCTGAGACAACATGCTCTCCCGTAATGACATTATGCACTTTGTAATATAAAACAGACCTATCAAGATAAAATATCAACAACAATCTATAAACCTTTCTAGGAAAAGATAATTAAAACCATTAAAGGCCGTTTCCCATAACTCTCTACAGTGTATTATTGACTTCTGTCCTAGAGTTGGAGTGATATTATTACTGACTTCAAGTATGAGTTTTGCTTATTTTAAAATGGAAAAAAAAAAGATGTGAAAGCAGTGGTAGTATTTATTTTAAGAGAGGTCTTGTCACCAAAACTGAGGATTATGTAGCACTGGTTAAAAATTCATTGATTCTTAGGGTACGTCTATACTTACGCGTGCGGTCGGAGGCGGGGGATCGATGTTCTGGGTTTGATTTATCGCGTCTTGTCTAGACGCGATAAATCGAACCAGGAAGTGCTCCGCCGTCGACGCTGGTAATCCAGCTCGACGAACGGAGTAGGCGGAATCGACGGGGGAGCCTGCGCGCCGCGTGTGGACCCCGGGTAAGTGCTTTTTCATTCGAACTAAGATAGTTCGACTTCAGCTACGTTATTCACGTAGCTGAAGTTGCGTATCTTAGTTCGAATTCTGGGGTTAGTGTAGACCAGCCCTTAGATTCCAAGCCCAGAGGGACCACTGTGATCATGTAGTCTGACCTCCTGTATAACACAGGTCATAGAATTTCCCCCAAATAACTCCTAGAGCAGATCTTTTGGACAAACATCCAATCTTGATTTAAAAATCGTCAATGATGGTGACTCCGCCATGGTCCTTGATAATTTGTTCCAGTGGTTAATTACCCTCTCTGTTTAAAAATGTACACCTTATTTCCAGTCTGAATTTGTCTAGCTTCGTCTTCCAGCCATTGGCTGATGTTACACCTTTCTCTGCTAGATGGAAGAGCCCATTATTAAATATTTGTCCCCCCACATAGATATTTATAGACTAATCAAGTCACCCCAGAACCTTCTCTTTGATAAGTTAAATAGGTTGAGCTCCTTGAGTATATCACTGTAAGTAAGGTTAAGATTTTGTCGTGGTTATTTTTAATAAAAGTCATGGACATTTTGTGGACAATCAACAAAAATTCACGGGAGCCCTGGCCAGTGTTCCCTCTAATTTTTCCCACTCAGGTGCAGAATGAATTTTGTTATGTGCACCAATATGGAGGTGACATGTGACACGTGGGGGTGGGGCCGAGGGGTTCAGAGTATGGGAGGGGGCTCAGAGTTGGGGCAGAGGGTTGGGGTGCAGGGGTGTGAGTCTCTAGCTGGAGGTGCGGGCTCTGGGGTGGGGCCAGGGATGAGGGGCTCAGGGCTGGGGTGTGAGGGCTCCGGCTGGGTGTGTGGGCTCTGGGGTGAGGCCAGGGATGAGGAGTTTGGGGTGCAGGAGGGTGCTCAGGGGCTATGGCGGGGAGAGAGGACTCCCCCCAGCTCTCTCTCCCTGCAGCAGCACCTAGGCTGCGGGGGGAGAGGCACCTCTCCGCGCCCTGGCAGCTCTGGGACTGGAGAATAGCCGCCCCAGCAGGTCTAGACTGGGGGACGGCTGCCCTGGCCACGCCTGGGTCTGGGCCGGGCAACCCCAGTCACGCCTGGGTCCAAGCCACTCCAGCTATGCCTGGGGCCAGCCCATGCCACGCCGCAGCAGAGTTGGGGCCAGGGGAAGGGAGCCCTGTGCCCTGGCCATGGTAGGTTGGGGCCCGGGCTAGGTGGGGGTCGAGGGAGGGTGCCCCTCCCCGAGCTGCAGCAGTTCCCTGGGCGGGTTCCTTGAGCACCTGCGCAGTGCTAAATAGGCTGCTGCGCAAACGTGCAGCTGCGCAGCTTACAGGGAACTTAGGCCCTGACATGTCTGTGAACCAGAGCCCCCCCTGCCTCCAGCATGTTTCCGGCTTGCTCAGCTGCAGTCCCCAGCAGCCGAGCCCCGGGCAGGCTCTCTCAGGCAGGCTGTCGGACTGCAGAGCAGGGACCGGAAGGGGCCGGCATTAGAAGCAGCTCTCTCCCACTCCCCGCTTAGGCTCCCTCCTGCCAGGAACGTGTTGGGGGGGGAAGGGGGGAATGGTCAGGTGCAGAGGGAGGACAAAGCACCCCCGCTGCCAGTAACATGGGTTGGGGAGAACGTGGTGACCCCGGGCTGGGCATGGGGGAGGAGCACGCTTCGCCCAGGGGGACGTGTGATTTAGATTCATTACTATAAACTTTTTATTTTTTTTATTAATTTTTATAGCTGTCTTCACTTCCCCTCTAAACCAGGTCTGTTTTTTAACCAACATGGCCTTCTTTCCTGATTGTGGCATTGTAGTTTTTGGGCGTCTAGTCAAGTGTTCTTAAATAATTCCTAATTATCATTCACATTTTTCTGATTTAAATTTTTCCTTCCAGTTCATGTGGCTCAATAATTATGAAAATGGCCATTTTAAAGCATCAAGTATTTATATTACTGGTCTGGACTTTATTCTGTTTGAACATTATAAACATGGTCAAGTTATGATCTCTTATAAACTACCGTTCATTTTGAATTCTGTGATCAGTTCCTCTCTGTGTCAAGACTAGGTCTAATATAGAATTCTCCTGTGTTGGTTACAGCACTTCTTGAGTTAGGAAATTGTCCTCTATAATATTTAGTCATTCCAAGGAAGTTTTAGCACTGGTAGCATGAAACCCCCGGCATATGTCACTCAAATTGAAGTTCTCCATGAACATGCAGATTTTTTTCTGCACATTATAGATAGGTGCGTAAGTTCCGTAGTGTGATTTGGCAGTCTGTAGCAGATGGCAACTAATACTCGTGCATTGTATACATCGGCATAGCTCTATTGATCTCAGTGGAACTATGTCACACCTCAGCTGAGGATCTACCCCACTGTATATAACCAATAAGTCATGATTTTTTTAATCCTGAAGGCTACTAATTACGGCATTGCTTTTGTTCTTATTGTCAATATGCATTGGCTTATTTTCCTCCTAAGCATCATTAATAGGATTTTTAGTAAGAAGCTCATTAAATTGTTTAAAACCATTTCTTTCCTGATTACCTTGTTGTAAATACAATTAAGTTTGATTTTTCCAATTCTCCTCCTCAAAGCATATAGAACTTTTATCATGTCAGATCTAACTAATGCACCAAATGACATTTAATGAAACACATAATTTTCATTACAAATGTATTTACTATATCCTAGTAAGTTCTTTAAGGGCTGGTCTACACTAACCCCCCAATTCGAACTAAGATACGCAACTTCAGCTACGTGAATAACGTAGCTGAAGTCGAACTATCTTAGTTCGAATGAAAAGGTACTTACCCGGGGTCCACACGCGGCGCGCAGGCTCCCCCGTCGACTCCGCCTACTCCGTTCGTGGAGCAGGATTACAAGCGTCGACGGGGGAGCACTTCCTGGTTCGATTTATCGCGTCTAGACAAGACGCGATAAATCGAACCCAGAAGATCGATTGGACTCCTCCGACGGGACGCGTAAGTATAGACGTACCCTAAGCCTGTTGGCATATCCTCTTGTAAAATAATGTCTGTATTGTTTTAAATTAGATATCTTTTTATTACATTATTGAAACAATGTATGTCCTTATTTTGAAGATTTGTGCTTGAATAGCTTTATACATGTTCACATAACCCTGTTACTGTAACAATTTGCAGTTGGTATACACCCATTAATATACAATCACTTCTTCAAATACACAGAAGTTGTGACAGTTGGACAAGAAAATCATTTCTGAGACTAGTTTTGTGAGAGTGTGTGTGAATGTGTTAGGCCATGTCTATATGTACAGTGCTACAGCAGCGCGGCTGCACCGGTACAGCTGTGCCGCTGCAGCGTGAGTGGTGAAGACGCTCGATACCTATGGGAGAGAGCTCTCCCGTCGGCATAAAAAAACCACCTCTGCAAGCAGCACAAGCTATGTCGGTGGGAGAAGCTCTCCTGCCAACGTAGTGCTGTGCACACTAATGCTTATGTCACTCAGGGGAGTAGAATATTCACACCCTGAGTGACAAGTTTTGCTGACATATACAGTAGTGTAGTGTCATAGCCTTAGTGTCTTAGCCGTTAATGGCTCTCTCACAAATATACCATTATTCCAAATAATTAAAGGAGCCAGAAGACTATAAAAAGATCATTATAATTTAGTGGGTTTTTAATGGATATAATTTTCCATACCTTGGGCCAAATTTGCCCTCCGCTACATGAAGTCACTTATTTCACTGAAATTAATACTGAAATTGAATAGGTGTAAATGAGAGAATTTGGCCAATTGACTTTAAAACTTACATTGGATTGCACCCTGCATTGGGTCTACTTGTTGCTAGAATATAATATTTTTAATTATTAGGGCTGTCAAGCGATTAAAAAATTAATCACGATTAATTGCACTGTTAATAATAGAATACCATTTATTTAAGTATTTTTGGATGTTTTCTACACTTTCAAATATATTGATTTCAGTTACAACACAGAATACAAAGTGTACAGTGCTCACTTTATATTTATTTTTTATTACAAGTGTTTGCACTGTAAAAAGACACAAGAAATAGTATTTTTTCAGTTCACCTAATACAAGTACTGTAATGCAATCTGTCATGAAAGTTAAACTTACAAATATAGAATTATGTACAAAAATACTGCATTCAAAAATAAAGCAATGTAAAATTTTAGAGCTTGCAAGTCCATTCAGTCCTACTTCTTGTTCAGCCAATCGCTCAGACAAACAAGTTTGTTTACTTTTGCAGGAGATGATACTGCCCAGTCCTTGTTTACAATGTCACCTGACAGTGAGAACAAGTGTTCTCATGGCACTGTTGTAGCCAGAATCATAAGATATTTACATTCCAGATGCACTAAAGATTCATATGTCCCTTCATGCTTCAGCCACCGTTCCAGGGGACATGTGTCCATGTTGATGACGGGTTCTGCTTGAAAACCATCCGAAGCAGTGCGAACCGACGCATGTTCATTTTCATTATCTGAGTCAGATGCCACCAGCAGAAGGTTGATTTTCTTTTTTGGTGGTTTGGGTTCTGTAGTTTCTGCATCAGAGTGTGGCTCTTTTAAGACTTCTGAAAGCATGCTCCCTATCTCCTCTCGCTCAGATTTTAAAAGTTACTTCAGATTCTTAAATGTTGGGTAGAGTGCTATAGCTATCTTTAGAAATCTCAGATTGGTACCCTCTTTCCATTTTGTGAAATCTGCAGTGAAAGGGTTCTTAAAATGAACAACATGTGCTGGGTCCTCATCTGAGACTGCTATAACATGAAATATCTAGCAGAATGTGGGTAAAACAGAGCCGGGGGCATACAGTTCTCCCCCAAGGAGTTCAGTCACAAATTTAATTAACACATTATTTTTTTAATGAGTGTTTTCAGCATGGAAGCATGTCCTCTGGAATGGTGGCCAAAGCATGAAGGGGCATACGAATATTTAGCATATCTGGCACGTAAATCTGGCTACAAAAGTGCCATGCAAATGCCTGTTCTCACTTTCTGGTGACATTGTAAATAAGAAGCAGTCAACAGTACCTCCCATAAATGTAAACAAACTTGTTTGTCTTCGCAATTGGCTGAACAAGAAGTAGGACTGAGTGGACTTGTAGCCTCTGAAGTTTTACATTATTTTGTTTTTGAGTGCAGTTATGTAACAAAACAAATTCTACATTTGTAAGTTGCACTTTCAGGACAAAGAGATTTCACTACAGTACTTGTATGAGGTGAATTTAAAAATACTACTTCGTCTGTTTGTCATTTTTACAGTGCAAATATTTGTAATCAAAATATACACTTTGATTTCAGTTACCACATAGAATACAAGATAGATAGATATAAAATTTAGGAAGAAATAAAAAATATTTAATAAATTTCAATTGATAGTGTCTTATTTAACAGTGTGATTAAAACTGCAAATAATCAACAGCCCTATTAATAATATAACTTTAACACTGTTTTAACAACATTCAGACATGGGATTATAGTAGGTATGATGGCCTAAAAGAGTCATTTGTCTTCTCATGTCTTGTTTGTTTTTTTGCTAGTTTATATACTTGTCATAGCAACGAGCATGCCAAAATCTAATTGATGTCAATGAGAGTTGCAGGTACTCAGCACCTGTGAAAATCCAGCCCTCAGTGGCTGTCTCACAATTATACTGTTTTAAACAAACAAACAAAAAATCTTAAAGAAATCAAAGGACTATAAAAATATATTTTGTGTGAATTATTCCAATTTAGTTCAGAGCAGAATTGGAATATAGTTAATAAAAATGAGAATAATTTCCACCCCTTCCAATACCTTTTTACATTATGATGACTTAAATGGTATATTTGTGAGATTAGTGGACAAAAACACTATCTGTCAAGATTTTTTTCGTTGTACTGTCAAAACTGCTGTAATTCTGTGACTGAGTTTTATAAATAATAGCTTGAAGCTTTCAGAGCCAGTGTCCTGTTTTGCAACTAGTTAATATTATTTGAATGTCTGACTGCAGTTTAATCTGGGTGGATAATAGAAAATGTTTGTTCTGCAAGTCGTTTAAAATTACCTCCAGATTCTAATTAGATATAGAAGACGTGGCTCACACTTGACTTTCTGGAAGGATTTTCAAGTGTTTTTTTATTGAGTGGAGAATGCTTTACACTGTAGATATTTGTTCAATGGTGTAATAATTGTATGGCCTAGTGTTAATCTATTTTTACGTGATGCTAAAACGATGTGAAAGAGAACACACAAATAGTTGTGAATTTTTAGAGCTCTTGTGCAAACTACATCAGTTCATGTCACTTGTATTTTTCTGTATATGTCTGACGTTAAAAATAAATAAAGGCTGCACAGTTTGACTCCATGTTTGGTGTTTATTCTCCTTAAATGAAAGATGATTCTTTTAGCTGTTTGCCAAGATGAATCCACAGAGGATTTTATAATACTGTTGTCCCCATATTTTTAAACAAAAATACTTACAATTTAAAAAAAATCCGAGTAAAGGTTTTCACGGCGTTCCTGATGTGTATAATCAATTTCTTTCCATATTCCTTCAATCTGTGATATGTGATTTTTAAGAGATAATATAAATTTGCCCAGCATTATGCTATTGGGAAATGTATCTCTGTTAAAATTTTTGTTTTGTGTTTTGATATCTGAGTGGCATTGGGAAATTAAAACCTAACAGACGAATGTTATGAAAAGACAGTGTAAGAAAGGCAAACTAATTCTGCCCCTCACCAGTCCTTTTCACTATAAAGCAGTCCCATTCTGCCACGTACCCTTCAAAGCTGGAAAAGGCTACCTTTAATAAATGTCTTATGTGTTCATAAAGCTGCTGAAGTCAATTATTTGTCAAGGCCTGCTTTGTTGACTTTGTAGGCTCTGCTCTTATCTATGGTATATGGGAAGCTTTGCTGCATATCTTGAATATCTGTTACTGTTTTTACACAGACAGTAGCATACTTTTCAAAGTATCCATTAATATTCCCTGTATCTCTAGAATTAATATAGAGCCCTATGATTTTGTGTTGTTATCCCACCTTGTGACGCTGTTAGGGTTTTATACAATGCTCTTGTGAGTTCAGAGGCATAAGCAGTTTTAATATACAGTAGTGGCTGAGTGTGGAAACACCCCAACTGTTCCCAGTAATAATTTATTTCCAAGAATCTTTCGTTTTTCCTCTTTAACAGTTCTTGATGTCATCTGAGAACGCCGGGAGCTTTCATTTCAGCTACTTACAATATTTAAATGTGAAGTAAAAATTGCTGCAGATGTTGTGACTCAGGAGCCTTAATCCTGTGGCATCACCTAGACTTAATTCGCATTGTATTAAAGGGAATTTTGCCTACAACTGCAATATTAGGTTCAGAGTACTAGATGTGTTCAGTCTTATGCAGTACAGTATGGTTCTTATTAGATAGTACAGTATTAGGCAACAGATATGTGACAATACTTACGCCCAGCTTTACTCTCTATGCTCAGTTAGACAAATTCAGACTGGAAATAACATTTAAATGTTTAATAGTAAGAGTAATTAACCACTGGAACAATTTACCAAAAGTCATGGTGGATTGTTCATCACTGACAATTTTTAAATCAAGATCGGATGTTTTTCTAAAAGATCTGCTCTAGAAATTGGGGGAAGTGCTATGGATTGTGTTATGAAGGGCGTGGACTAGAAGATCACAATTGTTCCTTTTGGCCTTAGAATCTGAGAGATTAACTTCGAAAGTGAAGTTTACAAGGCTAAATTTGATCACTTATTCACAGTTCCTGATTCAAAGGCTGAAGTAGGTTAATGTCCTTGGGGTGTTTGTTCAGAACTCATCTGCTTTCCTTTTAAATCATTAAACTATCAGTAGTTTTTTGAGCAAAAATATGCTCAAAGCAAAAATCAGACTGAAATGCATTTGAAAATAGGATATTCCTTAAATCAAAAATGTACATACTATGCATTTTCCAACAAGGATTGTTTTCCAAAGTGAGGAATGGTTAATTATTGTGTCATGGTAATTTTCATGCACACACAGACCTTCGATGTCTCACAGGAGCCTTAGTAACAGTGCAACAAAATGAAGGTGAAAAACAAATTGAATTAGAAAGAAAGTAAACATCATATTTTTATAACTGAAAATAAAATTCTTCAGCAGCAACCAGTCCTGTAATGTAATCCAATCTGTTTTAATGCTGAGATTTTTCCAAGAAGGCAGGAAACAGTAAAGGGAAAGGCTTTCAAACCTCTCCTGTTTCGTTTACAGATCCCTTGTGTTAATTTAATGTTTCTAGGGAACCAGGACTCTTTTTTTCTTTCTTTCTCAGAATCCCTTCTCTAGGAAATACTGAGTGGTACAGCATTGGGAAGCAGTCACGGTTTACAACAGATAAGCCAAAGGGCCTGGCTTCAAATACCACACTTCTTTGAAAAAACAAAACACACCAATGTGTGTTCTTTTTAACCTTCTCTTATGCAGTTCCCATTTCTTTGCTACATGTTATGTAAAAGTAACTTTTGAAAGAGCTTATATAGGCAGCTTTTTTTTACCATTTTCAGTGTGTGTTTGCATCTAAGAAGTTTGTCTCCCAGTGACATATTACACAAAGTCCAAAAGGTAAACATTAGAGAGTTGTGTCTTTTGAAGCACTATCTAGATCTTGGTTTATACTTAATGATTTTTCCAGCATAGCTATGTTGGTTAGGAATATGATTTTCTTCAAACTCTGAAGGCCTAATGTAGATGCAGTTAGGCCATCAAAAGAGTGCCTTTGCTGGTATAGCTTATTTTATTTGGGGAAACTGGTACAAGCTATACAGAGAAAAGAACACTTTTGCCTATATAATCTGCATTTCCATTAGGCGGCTATGTCTGTACTAGAAAGGATATCCCAGTATAGCTATGCTAGCAAACATATCTATATAGGTTTCGGTCTTTTAGTATTACTTTTTTCCCCCAATTTCTGTTGGCTCAAAAACGAGGCCATATGGAAATTATGGCTTTTTGGGGGGTGGGGATGGGGTTGTTGGGGAAAGGAAAGACAAAATGAGGGTGGGTGCAATAGTTTTCACTAGGGTTGGGCATTTGACGGGTCTAAAAATAATTGGGCATTTGATCAAATATTGTCCAAATAATGTCAAAAATGGTCAAATATTGTAAAGCACTAGTTTATTAGACCAGTACAAAAATAATAAAGAAATAAGACTCTATGGTCTCCAGTAGGCCTTACCCTTGGTAGATAATTATGCCTAATTCCAAAAAAGTTACTTGTGAACTATTTTAACTCAGAAAAATGGAAACCAGTGAAATGAAGTTCAAAAAACGAACACATAATTATTACCATTTTTAGCAACATTAGGTTAGCATTTAAATGTGAACATTATTCAAGATTACAAAAAAAAGGGGGGGGGGAATGAAATTAAACAAATAAAACACGCATAACAACTATAAAAGAAAGTCATTTTAAAATGCACTTATGCTAGGTAGCCAGCAGGCCAAATCTTCAAACCGCTTAATGGTTGTGTATCTCTTCTCTTTGTGTTGTGGGAAGAGGTTTAATGGCTCTGAATCTTCCTCTCCCTTCCGCACTGCCTTCTGGTCCACTCCGTTTAGATTGTGAGCTCTTCCTGGCAGGGATCATGTCTTTTAACTTGTTTAATGTGCTTTGTAAACCACCATATGCATTGATGGCCAGGTGTATAAATAAAGATGTACATATTTACAATATTCTAGAAGATTCCAGGCAGTCAAGATGCTCAGCTTCCAGTTTAGCTATCTTTCTCAACAAGTAGCATTATGTAGTAAAGTGAGTGATCAAGATATGTAAGTAGGCTTGCTAACAGATGGTACTATGTTGCAATCCAAAAGGTAAGCTACCATCTACCTCAGGGTATTCTTGCTAGAATATTTGACACTATTTTACCATGGTCAACTAACAGGGGTTCAACTGACCTGTCAGTTGATATTATTTGGCTGGTCAACTGACTGTTCTGCTAAACCTAATCTGCAGCATATCTTTGATTTAACTACCATTTGGCTGCTCTTGGGAAGATTTTAGAAAGACTCTTGTCAATATGATGCAGATCATCCCTCTCTAGATCCACACGTAAAGGGTTCCCTGAGCACAGATCTCCTCAGTACTGTGTGGAGGTGCGGGAGGGGTCAGCCACCTTTATAGCAATGGTTCCACTCCCCTCCAAATCCTGTAAAGTCCCTTCTTCATGTCTCTGGTTCATACAGAAGGAAGGAGCAGAGATTGGGTAGGACAGAAGGAAGTGAGCCATTGAGACAGGGCTAGGGCATGGGCACTCTTTGACCCAACCCCGTGGAGTTTAGGTGACAGAGAGAATGCAACCAGGGGGTTGTAGTATATATACACTAAAGAGAGCAGCCTTTGATGAACAGCCGCCTTTTGGGGCTGCCACAGGAACTGCCAATTTTTATAAATGATCACTGTTCCACAGGGTTTCCAGCCTGTCTCTAGTCCTAGCGATTGCATTACGTATGGGCCATGGCAGCAGGTGTAGGGTCTATGTAGGCCCCAGTACCTGGTCCTGTTTCTAGAAAATTATTTCTTGTTCCCTAAAAGCCAGGCTTTGATTGAGGATCATCAGCTGGAACCAGAGTGTGTCTTGGGGAATAATGTATTACATGCAAACAGGACTGTTAGCAGCTCAATCTGAGTAAAGAGATGCTAAAGGAGACAGAGTGCTATGTTCACTGTACTTCAGCAAGATCATTAATAACATAGAAACACATCTCTACCTTATTACAGTATTTAGCATTTAGGGATGACTCATTCCATTTGCACTGAAAATATGGTGTGATTTACCAATTTAGGTCATGCAAGGGACAATGCTATCTTGATAATGCTATCTGTCTAGAAGCACCGTCCATACCAGTTATGGAAACAAACTCTGGAAAATAAATTTGCTTTGTGTCTCAAATTTGCACAATAAGCATGTGCTTCCCCCTTCCTCCCCCGCCCTTCAGATTTTTCTTTATCTTGCTTCCCATTGTGTGTAGGCTGTTCAATGCTGGGCCGGTAATAACCAGAGACACAGGCTGCTAGTCAGTGTTGTCAGAGCTCCCTGGTGTGTTAAACATCTGCAACAGCATGTATTGTGTTTTAAATTTTTTAAAATGGAAGAGAGGATTAAAAAAATATAGGTTTTCTATAACAGCAGGAAGATGAGTTTGGATTCTGTGGATTGAATTTTTGGATCTATATTTTCATCACAATAGGGTTATTTATGCTTCTGTGCTACCATATGAAGGGTTCCTTCTGCTCCCAGATCATGGAACTAATGCTGCAGAGGAACCTTCTTGTTGTAGCTCAGGTGACTTAAAGGAGCAATGATGGTTTACACCAGCTGAGGATCTGGCCCTGTATCTCCATTTTAATGACGTCTAACATTGTTGTAAACATATGGGCCTCCATCCTGCAAGGAGAGGCACATAGGCAACTCTGCCTCCCCTCCCACCCTGCCCGTACTAGTGCAGTTACTGGGGCTCTGCTCAGGTGCAGGGCGTGACGGGTTCGGTCACAGAGACCCCCTTGGGACTACCACCTGATGTGCTGAGACTACCTCGGAGCCTGTTTTCCCTGGCAGCTTGGGACTTCAGAACCCTGCCTTGTTGAGCCACACATGCTAGCCTGCTGCAAACACACACTCAAGGTCTGAACCACGCCCCCAAAGCTGCAGATTTAACTGAAAACAGCTTAAGACGTGCTCCTGTCTCCAGCACCCAAATACCCAGTTCCCAATGGGGTCCAAATCCGAAATAAATCCGTTTTACTCTGTATAAAGCCTATACAGGGTAAACTCATAAATTGTCTGCCATCTATAACACTGATAGAGAGATATGCACAGCTGTTTGCTCCCCCAGGTATTAATTGCTTACGCTGGATTAATTAATAAGCAAAAGTGATTTTATTAAATATAAAAAGTAGGATTTAAGTAGTTCCAAGTAATAACAAACAGAACAAAGTAAGTTACCAAGAAAAATAAAACAAAAACACGCAATTCTAAGCCTAATACATTAAGAAACTGATTTACAGATAAAACTCATCCTCAGAGATGTTCCAATAAGCGTCTTTCACAGACTAGACTCCTTTCTAGTCTGGGCCCAATCCTTTCCCCTGGTAAAGTCCTTGTTCCAGCTCAGGTGGTAGCTAGGGGATTTCTCATGACTGCAGCCCCCTTTGTTCTGTTCCACCCCCTTATATAGGTTTGGCACAATCTTTTGTCTCTCTGGGTCCCCACTCCTCGTTCTAAATGGAAAAGAAACAGGTTTAAGATGAATTCCAGTACCAGGTGACATGATCACATGTCTTGTGAGACGTCAAGCCTTCATTCTTCCTGGCCTGACTCACAGGAAGGCTTGCAAGTAAAAAGAGCCATTTACAACCAATTATCTTAGTTGATGGGAGCCATCAAGATTTTAAACCACCATTAATGGCCCACACTTTGCATAATTACAATAGAACCTCAGAGTTATATTTCATATTTCTAGTTTCAGACACAAGAATGATACATTTATACAAATAGGATAACCACACTCAGTAGATTATAAGCTTTGTAATGACAGGTTTCAGAGTAGCAGCCGTGTTAGTCTGTGTCAGCAAAAAGAACAGGAATACTTGTGGCACCTTAGAGACTAACAAATTTATTTCAGCATAAGCTTTCGTGGATTATAGTCCACTTCATCGGATGCACAGAATGGAACATACCGTAAGAAGATATTTATACATTCAGAGAAACATGAAAAGGTGGAAGTACCCATACCAACTGTAAGAGGCTAATTAATTAAGAGGAACTATTATCAGCAGGGGAAAAAACTTTTGAAGTGATAATCAAGATGGCCCATTACGGACAGTTGACACAAAGGTGTGAGGATACTTAACTAGGGAGTCGTTTTGCGTGAAGCATATTCCAGTTACATTATATTCACACTCATTAGCATATTTTCATAGAATCATATGGAGTTCAGCGTCACACAGGGGATCTATCTGTGCCATCTCTTTGCAGGGTCAACAATCAGTAAGATAGTTGACTGATAATTCAGTATAAAAATAAACATAGAGTTTACCATCTGTAGTTCAGGTGCTAATTCAAGTGTTACGTTGATGTATATTTAACAAAGTCTCCTCCAATGAGCTCAAGCTATTTCCTTGTACTAGGGCTAGTCTACACTGGCAATGCTAAAGCCTCCATGAGCGGCATAGCTACCAACGCTAGGAGCGCGGCTCCGAGCTTTGGTGCACGGTCTACACTGGCGCTTTACAGCGCTGAAACTTGCTGCGCTCAGGGGGGGTGTGTTTTTTCACACCCCTGAGTGAGACAGTTGCAGCGCTGTAAATTGCCAGTGTGGACAAGCCCTTAGGTATGTCACATTGTCATTGGCTTTCTGTCATATGCAGTTTTATACTACAAAATATTAGAGATAGTCAGGCAGTTTAGGCCCAGCAAATATGTCTTGGGGATCTAATTCTTGTAGTTATTGCATAGCTTATTATTTGTAGAAATATATATTGTGACAAAGTTCCTCCTCTACCTCGGTGGGTCCTGCGCTTATTGGCAGATTTTGCTTGCCTCAGAGATCTTCCCCTCTAGTAGAATCCACAGTCCAGGTTAACTCCTCCTGTGTCTGATCAGGAGTTGGGAATTTTGGGGGGAACCCGGGCCCACCCTCTACTCCGGGTTCCAGCCCAGGGCCCTGTGGATTGCAGCTGTTTAGAGTGCCTCCTGGAACAACTGCACGACAGCTACAACTCCCTGGGCTACTTCCCCATGGACTCCTCCCAACACCTTCTTTATCCTCACCACAGGATCTTCCAGCAGTACACCCTCTTACTCTCAGCTCCTAGTGCCTCTTGCTCCCAGCTCCTCACACACAACCTCCTTCCACAGCTCCTGACATGCGCACCTCACTGGGAGGCTTTTGACTAGTTTCAGCCAGCCCCTGATTGGCTGCAGGTGTCTCAATCAACCTCCCTGCCTTCTGGAAAGTTCTTAATTGGCCCCAGGTGTCTTGATTAACCTGGAGCAACTGCCATAAGGTATCAGGGATTTGTTTAGCCTGGGGCTAACCTACTGGTTCCTTACCACTTCCCTATAGCCTTCTGGCCGGGAAGGAGGTAGAGGACTGCTGCTCCTGCTCATCTTTCTGTGGCTGCTGCTAGGCCCTGGGCCCTCCCAGCTGCTGTTTGCTGCTGCTCCAGCTTCTCCCCTGGCTGGGTCAGACATCCCTCCAACTACTCTACTCTCTGGTTGCTGGCTGCCTGGCAGCTGAACCCCCCCCCCCCCCCCCCCAACACCTTGGTTGCTGCTACTCCTGCTGCTGCAGCAACCCCTTGGTGGGGAGGGGTGTGAGGGACCCCTGCTCCAGCCGCTGCTGTGACCACCACCATCTGTGAGGGGTCCTGACTGACCACCGGACCACCGCCTGGAGTTGCTGGAGCTGCTGCTGCAGCCCTGTTTGCTGCCAGGAAGCTGCTGGTACCCAGAGGAGGAAAACCCGGAAGACAGTCGGCGGAGACTCTGCAGACCACCGTGGAGGGGGCCTCCAAGAACTGAGTAAATTTTCGAACTGTGCTCTAGTGGTGGGGGTATTGACTGTGTTTGTAGGGGCACAGGGGGTGTGGCGTAGAGCCTGCCCTCTGGTTCATCTGTGCCCCCTCCAACCCCCACCACCACCGCTGCCCCCTCCTCCACCACCACCACCTCTGCTGCCTGCTCACCGTCTGTCCTGGTTCCTGCCTCTGGACTCAGCCGCTTGCCTGGCTAGCCGAGCCCGTTTCCACCTTTTGGGCCTGAAGCAGCAGCCAGCCCAACAATTGACTTTGGACAAGCGCACGTGAGTGCACGTGCCCCTCCCCATTCCCCTTGGACTGACCCTCCCCCTCCATCAGCACGCCCCTTGCTTTGTCCCTTGCCACCTGCCCCATTTCACCTTGCAGCTATCTGGGCCCCTCTCCTTTTTTGGTCCCAGCCCCTTGCTAGTTTCAGTTTTGCCCGCCCCGCCCCTCTCCCTCTGCAGCCTTGTTTGTTTGCCCTGCCCTAACCCTGAAACTAGTCCCTTGGTTTTCTGCCCCATTCCCAGTTGGTTGTCTCCCTCCCCCTGAAGCTCTGTTTGCCCTGATTAGCCCCCCGCTTTCGTGAACCCACGCCCCCTCCCATGCGCTTGTGCCCCTCCCCTGTTTAATTTTGACCCTATCTCACTGCACCCCCATGCTGTTATATCATCCCCTCCCCTGGTGCAACAAGAGGAGCCGGATTTCCCATCTTGAGTTGGTGACTGAACCCTATCCCCGCACTAGTCCGAGACAACCCTGAACCCTGTCCCCACTTTTTGTGCCCTCCTCACCTGCCTGCAGCCTAGCAGGGAGGAGTGGTCACCCCAATTCCTCTTCCCACCCCCCCTCTCAAGAGTTTTCCCTTCCTCCCCTGCTCATCATGGCAGGCGATATGGAGGGAGAAGCCCCTCCAGACGGCACGGCCTCCCCTCCTCCGCCTGTTCCCCCGTCACCCTCCCAAGCCTCTACCTTAACCGCCGCTGCCGAACCACCTGCTCTCGCCCCCGCTGGGGCACCGGCAGTGGCGGACACTGAAGAGACCTCCGCTGCTGCCACGTCCCTCGCCCCCCATGATCCTGGGGGAGCCCCCCCAGCCGGCAGGAAGGGCCAGGGTAAAAAGAAGGGTAAGGGCCCCGCGACAAAGGCCAGGCCCTCCATGGCAGAGGCAGCCACTACTGCCACGGCATCCTTCCCTGCTGTTCCCTCTACCAGCTCTCCTCTCCCACTGGGCGGCAACCCCCCCACCTGCCGCAACGTCACCTAACCCGCCCACCGCCTCAGCTACCATCTATAGCGGCCGAGGCCCCTTTCCCACCTTGACCAGGAGGCATGGCGTCCGTTGCCTCCTGGTACCCGCCTCGCCCCACGTAGAAACCTATGTGCGGGCGTTGGCGAGGGTGGTGGGGCCCACAGCCATCGTAGCGGCCTCCAAAATGTACGGAAAGGTAGTCTTCTTCCTCGCATCGGAGGCCGCAGCCCAAGAGGCGGTGGAGAAGGGCCTGGCGGTGGGGGGCGTGTTCGTCCCATTAGAGCCGCTGGAGGACTTGGGCGTCCGCCTAGTCCTCACTTCCGTCTCTCCCTTCCTCCCCAATGCCGCCCTGTTACCTGCCCTCTCTGCCCTGGGGAGACCCATCTCTGTAGTCAGCCCTCTCCCACTGGGCTGCAAAGACCCCGCCCTCCGTCACATCCTCTCGTTCCGCCGGCAGGTGCAGCTCCAAATGCCGCCGGCTGCACGTGACGGGGAGGCGCTCGAGGGGTCCTTTATGGTCCCCTATCACGGGGCTCGTTACCGGGTATACTATTCCACGGGGGAGGCTCGGTGCTACCTCTGCCGGGCGATGGGACACGTCCGGAGGGACTGTCCCTTGGCCCGGCAAGGAGGAGCATCCGAGACCCCCGAGCCCCGGCAGGGCGTCGGCCCTGTCATCGCCGGCGCCCCGAATGCCCAGTGCCCAGAGCCACCCCTCCTCCTTCCCAGTCCACCGCTGCTCCCACTCGGGCCCTGGGAGTACCTCCCCCAGTGTGCCCAGACGAGTGGGAGAGGCCCGCCGCGAACAGTCTGCTGAGGCCTGTGGAGGAGGGTGAGGCAGGGATACCGCCGGGCGTGGGAGAGGGCCCGCCCCAGAGAGATTTTTCTCTCCGTTATGCTGCCCCACCACTACCTCCCCGAGTCCCTAAGAAATCGCCCCTCCCCCTTGACCCGACCCTTACTAGCCAGCCCCCAGCTGAAGCCATGGAGGACTGGGCCTTAGTACAGGGGAAGCGGGGCAAGTGGAAGGCTCGAGCCCTGCTCTTTTCCACCGATGCGGAAGCCCCCCAGAAGACCAGGAAGGGGGGCACTGATGCCGAGCCTTCCGCTTTGCCCCCGAGCGGCTTTTGTCCGCCAGAACCGGCTGGGAAAGACGTGGCAGCACCGGAAGGTATTACCGCCCCTCCTTCGGAAGCCCCCGATGGAGCCCCTTCTGCCCCCTTTGTCGACCCTGCGCGCCCTGACCCGAGCATCGCTTCAGGTGCCGGCGGAGAGAACCCCGGGGTGGCAGAAGGTGACCTGCCCTCCATCTACGAGGAGATCGAGGCCCTGGGTCTGACCCCAATCACCCAGGGGGAGGACGACCCTTTACCAGCAAGCCTCGATCTCAATGACCTCACCCCGGTGTCCCTTTCCCCACTCTCCCCATGCTCCCTCCCCTTGACCGCCGGTTCCGCTCCCACCTCCGAGGATCCCCTGGGCTCTTCCACCTGCCCGGTCGCAAGTGACACCTCGCTGATGGCCGCCAAGCCTCCTGAAGCGACGGCCGGTGCCCTGCGGCCGGGACCCGAATCCCAGGGGGTACCCCTCATTGGGGTGGGACAACGGTTCTCCTTCCTAGGCGGGGACCCCACAAATATCTGTCCACCTCCCGATGCCGTGGCTGTAACACAAGCCATCATACCAGAGCCCGGCATCGTGGGGGGTCCCCTTCCCAATTCCCAGATCCCTCAGCCACACCAAGAGAGGCCACCTCCCAGTGGCCCAGCTCCTGCGGCTCAGGATCCTCTACCTGTTCCTCAGCCCGGTCCTGCTCATGTCCCCTTCCCTGCCCCTACTTCTGATTCCTGCCCTGCCCCTGATGCCGTCCCAATCTCCTACACCTCCCCTGATGACACTGCCGCCCCTGGGGCTGTCTCCCTCCCCTTAACTGAGGATGACCCCCAGGGAGCGGCTCCAGTCTTTCCTCGTCCCGACCCACCAAAGGCTGCTCTTCTCCCTCCACCGCCTCCCCCAACTAAGCTGAATTTTGGGTTGGGCCCTAAGGTGCCGGCCCAGCGGGAGCTGCGTCGAGGGTCCGCCCCTTGCCTGTCTGTTTCGGTGGGCCATAGGGCTGTGTCAGGGGCCCCTTCTTTCGATAGCCGGGAGCCAGTAACCCCAGCCCCCCATACGCTGCGAGAGGAGCTGCGGGAGTTCCTGGAGGACGTCCGGGGCTCCCGCAACAAAGTACAGCTCGCTCTCCAGCGATGGGGGGATTTCCACCAAATCCTCCAGGCCGCGAGGGCCCTCATGGGGGAGGGAAAAGGGACTGGGAAGCAGGCCGCCACGGCCTACCAACGGGTCCGCCTTTTCCGTGACTCACTACTCAGCTACGGGGTGGGTCACGGATTGTTACGCGGCCCGATGGGGGCCGTGAGTGAGTCTGCCAGCAAGGATCCCCCCCAGCCCTCCTCATGGCATCTCTCCTCTTCGCAACATTGAACACCCGGGGCTGTAGGATGGGTCTCCGCAGGAGCCAGGTGCTCTCCTTCCTTCGGGAGGGGGGGTACTCTGTAGTATTCCTGCAGGAGACCCATACGGATCCAGCCGCTGAAGACAGATGGCGGCTGGAATGGGGGGACAGAGTCTACTTCAGCCATCTCTCTGTTCGCCAGGCTGGAGTGGCGACCTTGTTCTCCCCCGACCTACGGCCTGAGGTGCTGGGGTTTGCCGAGGCTGTGCCGGGCCGCCTGCTGCACCTACGGGTCCGTATGGAGGGGCTCGTGGTCAATCTCGTCAACATCTATGCCCCGACACCGGGCCCGGAACAACTTCGTTTCTATCAGCAGGCGTCCACCTTCCTCGGCACCTTGGATCCTCGCGAGTGCCTGGTCCTGGGCGGGGACTTTAACAACACCCTTGAAAAACGGGACCGCTCGGGGATCGAGCAGTGCCCGGCCGCCGCGGACGTCCTCAGGGAGATTGTCGAACATCACTCCCTGGTGGACGTCTGGCGCGACCACCACCCGGGCGACAGCTCAACCTTCACCTTTGTCCGGGTGGAGGCCCATCGGTCGCACCACTCCCGGTTGGACCGCATCTATTTATCACGTTTTCACCTTTCGCGGGCCCACTCCTCCAGCGTCCGGCTGGCCCCGTTCTCTGATCATCATCTCGCTACCATGACGGCCTCTCTCTGCGCGGAGAGGCCGGGGCCGGCCTATTGGCATTTTAATAACAGTTTGCTGGAGGATGTGGGTTTCGTGGCATCCTTCCGGGAGTTCTGTCTGGCCTGGCGAGGGCAGCGGCACGCTTTTCCCTCGGCGCGGCGATGGTGGGATCTAGGGAAGGTACGCGCCCGGCTCTTCTGCCGTGATTACACCCGGGGCGCCAGCCGACGGAGGAATGCGACGATAGAGCAGTTGGAACGGGAGGTCTTAGAGCTGGAGAGGCGTCTGGCCGCCAGCCCTGAGGATCCATCCCTCTGTGGGGCGTGCCGGGAGAAGCGGGAGGAGCTCCGGGAACTGGAAGATCATCGGGCCCGGGGCGCCTTCGTTCGATCCCGCATCCGTCTCCTTCGGGAGATGGATCGCGGCTCCCGCTTCTTCTACGCCCTGGAGAAAAAGAGGGGGGCTAAGAAACACGTCACCTGCCTCCTCGCAGAAGATGGCACCCCCCTCACGGATCCGGTGGAGATGTGCGGGAGGGCCAAGGCCTTCTACGCGAGCCTTTTCTCCCCGGATCTGACCGATCCTAACGCTTGCAAAGTGCTCTGGGACGAACTCCCTATGGTCAGCACGGGCGACCGAGACCGGCTAGAGCTGCCTCTCACTCTGGCCGAGTTCTCGGAAGCCCTCCGTCGCATGCCAACTAATAAATCTCCGGGACTGGACGGGCTGACCGTGGAGTTCTACCGCGTGTTCTGGGACGTCCTCGGCCCAGACCTTGTCACCGTCTGGGCCGAGTCCTTGCAGGGCGGGGTCCTCCCTCTTTCGTGCAGGCGAGCTGTGCTCGCCTTATTGCCGAAGAAGGGGGACCTCTGCGATTTACGGAATTGGCGTCCCGTCTCGCTCCTCAGCACGGACTATAAAGTCGTAGCAAAGGCCATCTCGCTGCGGCTTGGGTCCGTGCTGGCGGACGTGGTCCACCCAGACCAGACCTACACCGTCCCGGGCCGCACCATTCTCGACAACCTGTATCTGGTCCGGGATCTCTTGGAGCTTGGGTGTAGGGATGGTCTGTCGTTCGCCCTCCTGTCTCTGGATCAGGAGAAGGCGTTCGACAGGGTGGATCACGAGTACCTCCTGAGCACTCTGCGAGCGTTTGGCTTTGGGCCCCAGTTTGTGGGTTTTCTCCAGGTGCTGTACGCCTCCGCAAAGTGTCTGGTCAGGCTCAACTGGACCCTGACCGAGCCGGTCAGCTTCGGGCGAGGAGTACGGCAGGGGTGCCCCCTCTCGGGCCAGCTGTACGCTCTGGCGATCGAGCCCTTCCTCTGTCTCCTCCGCAGGAGGTTGACGGGGTTGGTGCTCCGAGAGCCGGAGCTGCGGCTGGTCCTGTCGGCGTACGCCGACGATGTGCTCCTCGTGGTCCAGGACCTGGGTGACTTGGTGCGGGTGGAGGCTTGCCAGGCGATCTACTTGGCGGCCTCCTCTGCCCGGGTCAACTGGGTCAAGAGCTCTGGCCTGGTGGTAGGGGACGGGTGGCAGGCGAGCTCCCTCCCACCCGCGCTTCAGGCCATCAGGTGGAGCGCGGGTCCGCTGCTCTATCTCGGCGTTTACCTTTCTGCCACGCATCCATCCCCGCCGGAGAACTGGCAAGGTTTAGAGGGCAGGGTGATAGAGCGGATCCGGAAATGGACAGGACTACTCCGGTGCCTCTCCTTTCGAGGGAGAGCACTGGTAATCAATCAATTAGTCCTGTCCATGCTCTGGTACCGGCTCAACACCCTGGTCCCGGCCCCGGGTTTCCTGGCCAACCTCCGGACGTCGATTCTGGAGTTCTTTTGGTCAGGACTGCACTGGGTCTCTGCAGGGGTTCTCCATCTTCCTCTGGAGGAGGGTGGGCAGGGCCTGAAGTGTCCATACACTCAGGCCCATGTCTTCCGTCTCCAGGCCCTGCAGAGGCTCCTTTATGGTGCAGGTAGTCCGGCGTGGAGCGTATTGGCGCACGCCTTCCTACGCCGCTTCCGAGGGCTCCGATATGACCGGCAGCTCCTTTATCTCCATCCGAGAGGTCTTCCGCGAGACCTCTACGGGCTGCCGGTCTTCTACCAAGACCTCCTCCGGACCTGGAAGCTATTCTCAGCGACCAGGTCCGTGGCGGCCACCGAGGGGGCAGATCTCCTCGCGGAGCCCCTGCTACACAACCCCCAGCTCCGTGTGCAGGTGGCGGAGTCCCCCTCGGTGTGCCAGAGGTTGGTCCTGGCAGAGGTCACTAGGGTCGGAGACCTCCTGGACTACGACCGGGGAGACTGGCTGGATCCCCTGACGCTTGCTCAGCGCATGGGGCTCTCCAGACCTCGTACTCCCCGGCGCGTACTTCAGGAGGTGAAGGCTGCTTTGCCGCCCGCTGCTCGGGTTTACCTCGACCGGGTCCTGCGAGAGGGTACGCCCCGCCCTCCCTTCACCCCAAGCCCTCTGGACCTTTTTATTGGGCCCCTGCCCCGTGGACCCAACCGGGTCCCCTGTCCCTTCACGGTGAGCCGGCTGCACGAACTACAGCCCGTCCACTTCCAGACCGCACCAAGGAAACATCTATACACGCTCGTGCTCCACACCCTTCATCTCCTCGCCCTCACGTCCCGCCCCGATATGAAATGGCGGGACCTCCTGCCACCTCTAGAGGGTGAGAAGCCCCGGTGGGCCAGCCTTTACTCCTCCTTAGTCCCAAGGCCCGCCGGGGACATCAGTTGGCGGCTCCTTCACGGAGCCGTGAGCACGGGCGTGTACTTGGCGCGGTTCACCCCTATCCCCGACACATGTCCCTTCTGCGGTGTGAGGGAGACCCTGGCGCACATTTATCTAGAGTGCGCCAGGCTCCAGCCCCTGTTCCGGCTCCTCTTAGACATTTTGTTGAGGTTTTGGTTGCACTTTTCCCCTCACCTTTTTATTTATGCACTTCCAATCCGCGGCCCCACGAAGTCGCGGGACCTCCTGGTCAACCTCCTCCTGGCCATAGCTAAACTGGCCATCTACAAAACCAGGGTGAGGAGGTTGGCCGATGGAGTCTCCTGTGACTGTGGGGCCTATTTTCGATCCTCTGTTCATTCACGCATCCGGGCAGAGTTCCTCTGGGCAGCGTCTACTGGCTCCCTTGACACCTTTGAGGAGCAGTGGGCGCTGTCCGGGGTTCTCTGCTCGGTGTCCCCATCTGGTTCACTTCGTTTGACCCTTTGATCGCACTCCCGTTCCTGTTTTTTCATTTTTTGTCCCCCGGAATTACTTGGTATCCAGGTCCTGTGGATCCCTCCTCTTAGGCTGAAGGGGGGGATCCTTTAGCAGTGGGCGGGCTTTGCCCGCCCACTTCCCAGATCCCAATAAGAACATACTGGTTCCTTACCACTTTCCTATTGCCCCGTCGCAATATGTATTTATATATACTTGTACTTATGTATGGGCCTGATCCTGCAGATATATGTTTGTATGAATAGTCCGGCTAGTCAACATGACTACTTATGTGAGTAAATGCTATTCATGTGAGTAAGGGTTTGCAAAACATAGTTGTTTGTTTGTATATAAAGGCCATGATAAATCATAAACAACACTTTATTTGGTACAAATAGAAAGCAACCTTCATCTTGACTCAGCTAGAAATCCTAGTGCAATTTTTAAACACCATGGTGATCACTGTCTATCCTAGATTTTTATAAAGAACCTATCATTGTGGTATGTAGGTAGTTCTCTTTCAATATCTGACGAAAAAATCAGATCCATTTTTGGGAAAGAAATCAGGTGTTTTATTTAAATTTTAAAATTAAGATGCTCATGGGTATTTAATTTATATATCAAATAAAACAATTTATGATGTTGCAATTTGGGCTCTGTCACTATATGCAACTATAGTGATCCTTATTTCTGCTAGTTGGTGGGAGTGGGCGGGGAAGCAGATTTTTCAGGAGTTCAGGTTACTGTGGGTGGAAGTCTGGGCCTGAGCAGCAGAATCAGGAGTGGAGAGTCCAGGCTGTGATGAGGGATCAAAGCTGGGTAAGAGATAAGCTGCATGGAGGAAACCAGGCTGAGGAAGAGCTGAAGCATGTATCAGCACTGGAGAAGGAACAGCATGAGGTATCAAGGGGCAGGTCTACACTACCCGCCGAATCGGCAGGTAGCGATCGATCTTTCGGGGATCGATTTTTATGTCTAGTGTAGACGCGATAAATCGATCCCTGATTGCTCTGCTGTCGACTCTGGTAATCCACCCCAGCAAGAGGCAGAAGCGGAGTTGACAAGGGAGCGGCGGCAGTCGACCCTGCGGTGTCCTCAGAGCATGGTAAGTCGATCGAGGCACATCGACTTCTAGTGTAGACCAGGCCAAGGTGAGACAAACTGGGGCAGAAGGAAAGATGGACCTGGGCGGCACACAAGAAAAAGGGGGATCTCAGAACAGCACACCAGGGAAGAGGCCTGATATTTGCCCCCTGGAAGATGTGCAAATGTAAAATTCTGTGTTTTTTAGCAACCTATAAGTATGTAAGTTCTTGCAAACTTTTATCTCTGGCTTTTCTGTGGTCTGAGGTCAGCAGGCCTGCCTGCACCCTAGCCATGCAGCTGGTTCCTTGCAGAGAGGCTTTTGTGTGAATAAGGGAATGAGGTAATGGAAGGGACATTCTCTCTTCTCTCACCTCAATCTGGTCTGCTGCCTTCTCCTCCGCTGTGCTTCTAGGGAGGTGAAGAGGATGTTTGGGTTTTGAAGACATGGCTTCACCCATTCTCAATTTTATAACATTAAATGACATTGCAAGTTTAAAGCACAGGAGAGTTGCTTGGTGCAGATAAAAAGTAGCATTTAATATTAACTGATTGATAACATTCTTCTGCTGTCATCATTTTTTCTTCCAACTTTAAAACCTCCTGGAACCCAGTCTTACATCTCCTCCCCATGCAGGATCTGTGCAAGGATTACTGTAGTCATCCCCCATCAGCCCCATTTTGGTGTGGGGAAGACGTGTGTCAGAATAGACCTGTGGCTTCCACGGGTGACTGAAGTTGACGTGCATGTTTTCCATTCCGGCACCAAGCAGCTCTGTCCCTGCCACAAATGGATTGGGGGTTTCCTGCAACCCCCTTGTGCAGCTAGACCAGCCATCCTTAAATCTGGTCAGGCTACAGCACAGCATCTTGATGCAATCCTCTGGGGTAGTTGTGCCCCTTAGTGGTGTGTAAACAAGGTTGCCAATTTTGGTTGGATGTATTCCTGGAGATTTCATTACATGACTTAATCTTTAATTCCTGGAGACTCCAGGCCAATCCTGGAGGGTTGGCAACCATTTGTGTAAACAAGGATCAATATATAAACTCAGTCAACAGATGGGCTTGTTTTATTTACAAAAGGCCAAAGTCTGGCCCACCACATAATGGAATCCAGAACAGTGTTAATGTTAGTGCCTGTGTTCTGGCTGTCAGTGGCCTCATGCATAGCATGAGTGGTTAGGCCTACACAGAGTAGGATTAATCTGCACTGTGTGTGTATATCTGCATAACTGCCATTTTGGACCGGGGGCGCATGTGCACTGATGTGGGGATTGCAATAGCCCAGCGGTTCTCAAACTGTGGGCCGGGACCCCTTGGGGGTCGCCAGGGCTAGCTTACTCTTGTTGGGACCCGAGGCCGAAGCCTGGGGCTGAAGCTCTTGGGCCCACACCGCTTGGGGCGGTGGGTGTTGGGCTTTCGCCCCCCAACCCGGGGCGGTTGGACTCAGGCGGGCTCGGGTTTCGGTCCCCCATCCTGGGGTTGTGTAGTAATTTTTGTTGTCAGAAGGGGGTCGCAGTGCAATGAAGTTTCACAACCCCAGCAATAGCCTGATGCATAGGCCCCAGGCTAGGCCTCTCCTTTGTGGCTCTTGTACACAGCAACTTTACCTCTTTGTGGGTTTGTTGGGAGCCAGAATTAGGATGTTAAATTTTGGCTGGCTGTGTTCCAGGCAGACGGAGTTTGGCCCAAAATATACTATGTAGGGCATCTTAATTCACAGTTGCTGTTTTAAAATTAAGATGCTCATGGGTATTTAATTTATATATCAAATAAAACAATTTATGATGTCGCTGTATGCTAATATAGTGATCCTTATTTCGACACAAGTATTTTAAGAACTGCAGCAGGATTCTGGGGGTTTTTTGTTTTTTAATTCCACATTTCAAGGTTATTCCCCCCCCCCCCCCCCATGTTTTATGTTCTGTTATTAGGTGGTACTGAAATGGAGAACTAGGCTTTTAAAAAAAAATTATTGTTGTTTTTATTATTTTATTATTTTGTAAAGAGAGTGGGATTTAAATGTAGAATATATTTTTGTAAAAACTGAAGATGATGGGAGTCTGGAGCTAAAATTGGGTGAGAGCTGCAGTTTTACTGTCACTTTAGTGCATAACAATATGGCTGAATTTGGCTTCTTGACTTTTTAGCACTAGGCATTGTTCATTATGGGGGGTTGTGACTGTGACTGAAACCATTTGAAACACAGTTATGTTTGTAACATGACTTTTTCTATACTTGATATGCTTAGAAACAATGGTACCAGTCCTGCAAACTGAGCCACATGGGTCAACCCAGATGCCCATGTAGATCAGCTTGCAGAATTGGGGCTCATGTTTCTGACACTGTTATCCTGTGTTATAGTCCTGCAGAGGGTTGAGTTTATAGCAGAGCTGGGCAAACGCTATAAATGTTTCCTATAAGCATTTAAGCATGAAAGTGACTTTGTTGGAATCACACTTAAATGTTCTCCCTCGCCCTTTTGAGGTTTGCTCTCTGTGAACATTCAAGAACATAAGAACGGCCATTCTGGGTCAGACCAAAGGTCCATCTAGCCCAGTATCCTGTCTTCCGACAGTGGCCAATGCCAGGTGCTTCAGAGGGAATGAATAGAACAGGCAATCATCAAGTGATCCATCCTCTGTCACCAATTTACAGCTTCTGGCAAGCAGAGGCTAGGGACGCCGTCCCTGCCCATCCTGGATAATAGCCATTGATGGACCTATCCTCCATGAATTTATCTAGTTCTTTTTTGAACCCTGTTATAGTCTTCACAACATCCTCTGGCAAGGAGTTCCACAGGTTCACTGTACATTGTGTGAAGAAATACTTCCTTTTGTTTGTTTTAAACCTGCCTATTAATTTCACTTGGTGACCCCATATTTCTTGTGTTATGAGAAGGAGTAAATAACACTTCCTTATTTACTTTCTCCACACCTGTCATCATTTCATAGATCTCTATCTATCCAGTCTTATTAATCTCTCCTCATACAGAAGCTGTTCCATACCCCTAATCATTGTTGTTGCCCATTTCTGAACCTTTTCCAAATCCAATATATCTTTTTTGAGATGGGGCGAACACATCTGCATGCAGTAGTCAAGATGTGCTCATACCATGGATTTATACAGAGGCAGTACGATATTTTCTGTCCTATCTATCCCTTTCTTAATGATTCCCAACATTTTGTTTGCTTTTTTGACTGCTGCTGCACATTGAGTGGAAGTTTTCAGACTGCTGCTGCACATTGAGTGGAAGTTGCACATTGAGAACTATCCACAATGACTCCAAGATCTCTTTCTTGAGAGTAACAGTTAATTTAGACCCCATCATTTTGTATGTATAGTTGGGATTATGTTTTCCAATGTACATTACTTTGCATTTATCAACATTAAAAATTTCATCTGCCATTTAGTTGCCCAGTCACCCAGTTTTGTGAGATCCCTTTGTAGCTCTTCGCAGTCTGCTTGGGACTTAACTGTCTTCAGTAATTTTGTATCATCTGCAAATTTTGCCACCTCACTGTTTACCCCTTTTTCCAGATCATTTATGAATATGTTGAATAGCACTGGCCCCAGTACAGACCCCTGGGGGACACCACTATTTACCTCTCTCCATTCTGAAAACTGACCATTCCTACCCTTCGTTTCCTATCTTTTAACCAGTTACCGATCAATGAGAGCATCTTCCTCCTTATCCCATGACCGCTTACTTTGCTTAAAAGCCTTTGGTGAGGGACCTTGTCAGAGGCTTTCTGAAAATCTAAGTACACCATATCCACTGGATCACTGTTTTCCACATGCTTGTTGACCCTCTCAAATAATTCTAGTAGATTGGTGAGGCATGATATTTCCCTTTACCAAAAACCATGTTGACTCTTCCCCAACAAATTGTATTAATCTAGGTGTCTGACAATTCTGTTCTTTCCTATCATTTCAACCAGTTTGCCCACTACTGAAATTAGGCTTACCAGTCTGTAATTGCCAGGATCGCCTCTGGAGCCTTTTTAAAAAATTGGTGTCACATTAGCTGCCCTCCAGTCATCTGGTACAGAAGCTGATTTAAATGATAGATTACATACCAGAGTTAGCAGTTCTCCAATTTTACCTTTGAGTTCCTTCAGAACTCTTGGGTGAATACCATGTGGTCCTGACTTATTACTGTTGAATTTATCAATTTGTTCCAAATCCTCCTCTAATGACACCTCAGTCTGGGACCCGTTCCTCAGATTTGTCACCTAAAAAGAATGGCTCAAGTTTGGGAATCTCCCTCACATCCTCAGCCATGAACACCGATGCAAAGAATTCATTTAGTTTCTCATTGAGTGCTCGTTTAGCATCTCGATTGTCCAGTGGGCCCCACTGGTTGTTTAGCAGGCTTCGTGGTTCTGATGTACTTAAAAATTTTTTTGCTGTTACTTTTTCACTCTTTGGCTAGCTGTTCTTCAAATTCTTTTTTGGCCTTCCTATTATATTGAAGACATCGTATTTCATTTTTACAGATGATGTAAATTTTAAGATCACTCATGTGAGTGTTCGTATATGGAGCGAATTACTACTTGACACACCAGGGTAAAAGGATCCCCAAACCCATTGGCAGAGCCTGGGCATTGAAGTGACTAAATGAACCAGACAAGGATCTGATTACACCCCCACTGCAAATTGGTCTGCAAATGCAGTTATTATGTGTGAGTGTGAATTGAGTCTAATTTAAATGTGCTTATGTCTTTATCTAGGCAAAACTTATAGTAGACTATTTTCCCCCAGGAATGATGCCTTAGGCAAGACCTGTATGGCCCCAAAAGAGAGAGTTCAACATCTGCCATTTTGAATTACCTTCAGAGCTGAAAGCATTAGTCTCTACACCTTGAACTAAAGAGCCCAGCTCTGAAGCTAGGGGCTGTAATACACTTGCTTCCTCTGAGGGTTAGGTACAGAGGGGAACAAAGCACACTGACCTGTAGGTCACACATGCCTACCTATTTCCTCCTTGAAAGGTTCAATGCTCCTGATTAGATTCTTCAAGCATTGCAACCATCCATTCTGGGGATAGAAACATTGATTTCTATGATCAGTCACAACTAAGCAGCTTGAATTTAGAATGATATGGTTCATGATCGAGCCACAGACTTAAAAAAAGGTGTGCAAAAAAATGGCAAATATTCTAGGGATCAGTATCTATTTAATTAAAGCTCTTGTAATAATTGGATTTCTAAGATTAAACTCCTCCAAAGTTGCTCTTTCAAGTCCTTTAAGGTTCCCTGAACAAGAGTGGGGAAAGCTCTAGTTGCTTCTCGTGCGGTGAACACACAAATCACCAGCATGTACATTTTCTAAGCAACCTGCTAAAATAAAATTAAAAATTGCTAGTACAATGGAACTTCCCTATTTTATTAGCTCAAGAACACTGTTCTTGCCTTTCTCACTACATTTAAGTTAAGTGCTCACTGCAAAAATTGTGAACAAGGTTTTACACACATGACCATTGTGTTTGTGTCAAAAAAGAGCCTTTTCCCTTCTAGAGACAGATATCTGAATGTTAGACTTCAGCAAGTGTTAAGAATAGATATGAAATTATGTGTCTGAATTTTCATTATAAATCAGGAGTTGGAGACAGTGGATACTGCTGAAATGCATAGCTTTGGAGTGCATGAATTTTTACCTATCATAACGTTATTTGTTTTTCAGTCACTTGTTTTTTCATTTTTAATATGTTAGTATTTTAATACTTGTCATTTGGTTTGATAGTGAATAAGCACAGGACTTAGGCTTGCTGCAATTAATTGTAACTGCAAATGTAAACATTACTATTATGGTCAAATGGCATATACATAACCTTACTGTTTGTGTCCTGCAAATGTACCATGCTGCTTTTCACAAACAGATTTTACTTTAAACAATCTATAGGAAGCGTAAAATGCATCCGTAAAAGACACGACAAAATGACTATCCTAAATTGGTATGCTAAGTTTCAGTAAACAAATTGGCATTTAACTGTGCAGTGGTTTCTGTCTCAAAGAAAGCACATACTGTAATTAAGCTAGTGGTTTAATGGAAACACTTACATCAAGGAATTGAAATCAGTTGAAGTAAAAGTTGATGCTATCTGGATTTAATCAACCTAGCTATTTATTAGAAAAGCCACTCGCTGATTTAACAGTTTATATGAAAAAAAAATGTAGCACCTTTCTGGAAAAAAAATGTAATTTCTTAACTGCTTGATTTAATAATACAAATCTACTGTAAATTCTTAATGTTTCTGGAAATCAGTTTTTTTCTTTCACAAAAACAGACATCTTAAAGCTAATTAACTCTAGTACACGTCTTCAGAAAAGTCTAGTTACAAGAGGGGAAGAACATGTTTTTTATTTACCAGATTTTAGTAAAATAAAGGCATCACAATGATTCTACATCTGAATTAAAATTAAAACCAAAACTTATTTTTTATCATGCATTGCAAATAATTTACAGTAATCCTTTTGGATATTTATGTCAAATAATTACCTTTATTAAATAAGCCTTTGTGTTGATGGATTTTCAGAGCTAATCTTGGTAGTAGTAAATCCTATTATATCCCTGGACTGTGTTTTGATTGTGGGAGATGTAATTCTGAGCATCTGAAAAATCATTATATACCCAGCTAAAGACGCTTCTAAAAACAAAAGTATAGAAACGTGTTTATTGATGACTCCAGCCTGAAAGCTGAATATATGCCGAAAAAGTATGTTGAAATTTCTAATACTTCTTGGAGTTATGAAATCAAGTATGTTGTTATAATTGTGTTACAGCTGCTATTTGTTGTGCTTTTGTGGTTCCTGGTTTCTTCTCAGTTATTCTTAGTGTTTTCCAGGAACCCTGGAACTGAGAAATGCACTACTTAGAATTTGAAAACTTGGAGCTATTAATTCAGTGGGGGTTTTTTTTAGTTTGGAAGACCTGTGAAATAGAGATTTGTAATGCGTTACATAACATGCTACCTTCTGGTTGTTTAACCAGAACAGAACCACAAATAGTAATTGCAGATATAATCTTGTCTGAAAAAACATACACTACCCATCCGAAGTAAAAAGTGATTCCAGTTACAAACAAACAAGAAAAAAAAAAAGGAAGGAGTGGGTGAATGAATAAATAATAAAACATAAAATAAATGCTGTAATATTTTCCTATGTTCTTTCCTCTTATTGCTTATCTCTTTTTTATTCCTTATAGATTGAATGGAAGGGATAATAAGTTACTTGTTTCCATCTGTTTTTGTTTTTCACATGAAACGATGCCGTAGTTGAAATAAATTAGTTTTATTATTTATTCATTATTTATTTCCTGCCCTCCAGTTTTTTTTTCTCTTCTTTTCCTGCTATGTACTCAGCGGATCCTATTTTGTCTCCTCTGTCTTCCACCCCCCACACTCACTTTTCCTCATTTTTCTGAGTGCCCACAACGCCATTGAAAGTCAAGACGCAGATGGCTTTGTCTTTGTGCTAGAGAGAAAATCTCTGTTGCCGATCATCTGCAGCACCGGATATCGTATGTATTATAGTTTTGATTCATTCCACCAATAAAACCTGGGTTTGTTGGTCTGTGATGTTGGGAGACCTGTCTGGAACTGGGTATGGTTTCAGTGGTACAACTCTCCCGCAAACCCACTCCCCTGGCAAGTGCGATTGGGTAACTAGTTCAGTTTGTGGTTTGCAACCCTGTCACCTGAGTGTTGCACTGGGCAGAACTCTGCACCCCAAACAAAAGATTACACAATTTAAAAAATTTATTTGACCATCATGAGCCATGGGGGAAATAATTGGAAAATATCCCTTTTCTTCCCCTCCCCCCCGCTCCACTCCCACCCGGCAGCTGAAATTTTTTTAAATTCAGGTTTATTGTTAATGACTATTTAAAAAAACAAAACAATAAAGGGGGACCAGGGAGCAGGAATAGACTTACCATGCAAGAAAGAACATAAAGTGTGTCATACTGACACAGACCAAAATTAACTGCAAAAAGAAATTGCCCAGTTTCTGAGGTAACAAGACCTCTGTCCCTTTTGTCACCTTTCTCAGGTCTGGCTCTCATGATCTCTTCCCTCCAGACTGGGGGCTTGGACTGCTGACTCCTGCTATTCATTGTGATTATCTTGGCATGTCTGAGCTGGCCATGCAGTCATCCATCTAAGGGCTGGTCCACACTGGGGCGGGGGATCGATCTAGGAAATGCAACTTCAGCTACAAGAATAGCGTAGCTGAAGTCGACGTTTCCTGGATTGAACTAAATATACTTACTGCGGGTCCACGCGGCACAGGCAGGCTCCCCCGTCGACAGCGCTTCCTCCTCTCGGTGAGCAGGAGTTCCACAGTCGACGGGGGAGCGCTTCTGGGATCAATTTATCGCATCCAGATGAGACGCGATAAATCGATCCCAGAAGATCGATCTCTACCCGCCGAATTGGGTGGGTAGTGTGGACTAGCCCTTAGACGTGGCTCCCCTACGAGGACCTGAAGCACTTGTACCCTTTCTATAGGCTTGACTCCCTTGGTCACAGTTTGTTGTCAGTTTTTGGATGGAGTGACAGTGACTCCTGTCCCTTCACTGGAGCTTTATACAGTTTTAAGTTCTTTGTCTGCCAGGCCTCTTGAACCAAGTCAAACCGGTATATGCTATTTCCACACACTTGTTACCTGCATTAGGGATTTGCATTAAGTACCCAGCCGTGATTTTAGTTCCTACAGGAAACATAGTTTAGCTCACCCATTGAGCCAGGAATATAATACAAGCCAGCCCGTAAAGATGCATATAATATTTATATTTTTGATACAATAGGCTTTGACTGTTCCATGTGTCCATAGCATTGGTCACATCTCAATATAATAGCCCTTGAACATTCCCTGTATCCAAAGCGATGCTTCTGTCACAGGAATCAC
Source organism: Chelydra serpentina (assembly GCA_037349315.1). NCBI lineage: Eukaryota > Metazoa > Chordata > Testudines > Chelydridae > Chelydra > Chelydra serpentina. The sequence continues at coordinate 77,596,282 of JBAIAC010000008.1, forward strand.
AACCACAACAAAACTCAGTATGATTTTTCAGGAATGAACAACTCAGTAGTCCAACCACCTTAGACATACTTTGACCAAGCTTCAGATTATTTTTTTATTTTCTAACTGAGATCCATTGTAGTTCACCTCTTGGATTTCAGAGTAAGGAGAGCAGCTGCGAAAGATACGAGGTGGTACTACACAAAAGCAATCGAAGCAAAATATCAGACAATTAGCAGATTAGTCACCTAGTGGTCCTAAAAGTCCGGCAGTACTATCAAATACATATCACATCCAAATCTGACACAGGTCCAAGATGGTGTAGTTCTGTAAAATTAGGATATTGGAGCATATTGTTGTAACTCTTCTTGGTATGAGTTTTTCTGGAATGAAATAATTTGTGTTAAATTCAAGAAATAATAGGTCAAATCCCCAATTGACATAGTTCCATCAGGGGCAGTGGCGTTACCCCAGTTTACACCATCTGACGATCTGGCCCAGTATCTGAAGGAAATAAATAATGGTCTTGGGCAGTGAATGGATACTTGCCCTTAGTCAATGTGCCAATTGACAGTTCACGTGCTTTCCCAGTAGGTAATGGATAGTGTCAAGTGATTTATTCCTAAAGCCAACAGGTAATATTTTGTAAGTAAAGAATAATAATGTGTGCAAAGAGGAGCCCTTTTGTCAAACAACCTCTATGGGAGAAAAGTTTTGTGGTAGAAGATTGGTAGTAAAATTGGTTGCCACCCAGCACAGGAAATGATAGAAGTGTTTATTTGTAGGAGTGAATTTAGTTTTCAGCTGACTGACTTTTGAAAGCCATAATCTGATCCTGCAGACTCATGCTAATGTAATCTTTACTCGGGTGAGTAGCCCTACTTTCAGTAAGGATTACTCAGTTAATAAGAGTTTGCAGGATTGGGCCTAGTGTTTGTCTTTTAAATATAAAATTCCAGACTGCTACCAGCATTTGCTTTCTCCATTTGCATGGAATGCACTGCCTATATATTAGGAGTGTTTATCAGAGTAAGTCTTGTATAAGGGGTATGCAAAAGATACATTTCTTTCAGGTTTTTCAACAGTCACTTTACAAATAAATGTATGGGTAACCCAATGTAAAGGCATAGTGAATCAAGGTGAATCAGTTCTGTGGCCTACCAACCTTGATAGTTTCTTGCATACAGAGTATTTTTGTGAATTGCTCCTTTTCTTCACTTTCTTATGCCTGGATAAGTAAGGGTTCCTGGAACCCTTTTCCTTCTTACTGGAGTTTCTTCAGTTAGTGCATAACCAATGCCAAAATCCTCTTCTTTCTTCCATTATTTGTTGTTTGCTTTATATAGAGTACAGCAGACTGAATTGCAAGCTTCTCAATGGTGAGAAAATTCAACCGTTGATGTGCATGCACTTGCTGGGCCTGTGGCCGCTTGTGGCTGTTTGTAGAAATTGGCTCAACTCACATTTTTAGTAGTTACAGATTGAGGGAAGGGTGTTAGGTTCTTTTTCTCACATCACACTGCCGGTCTGTTTGACTGCAACTTTGCATTTGTAGTGCATGTTTTCTCTTTTTCTTCCCAGTAATAATCTTCCACTTTTGGAGCAATAAAGCTTGTCTTTCAGTGTAGCCCTGTTCATAATTATCGTCCTGTTCTATATTTTTTTTTAGTGTAAGTTCTTCAGTTTTCTCATGAGGTTAACATTTACAGACATGATAACTAAGGTTGGTGCGGGAGCTGATCCAGTTGTACCTGTCTGGCTTCTGACTTTGATTTGTCATTTCAATTAATTATCAACTTGTTTAATATTGGAGCCGGTAGAAATAAACTGAAAACAAGGGCATGAGGGTGAGAGTCCAGATGCAGAGATTCATACCTTACAGGGCGAGAAAGGACCATTGTGATTGTCTAGTCTGACTTCCTGTATAACAAAGGTCGTTAGACTTCCCTGAGTCCACCCCTTGATACCGTCCACTCCCTCTCATCTGCAAGAGAAATTGTGTCACAAGTAGGGTGACCAGATGTCCCGATTTTATAGGGACAATTCCGATTTTTGGATCTTTTCTTATATAGGCTCCTATTACCCTCCACCCCAATCCCAATTTTTCACATTTGCTGTCTGGTCACCCTAGTCACAAGGAGCACCACATGACTTGGCGGCTATATACCTAGGACCTTTACCAATATACCCATTTGGTTTGTAGAAACTGATAACTCAGTCAGCACTAGTCAATGTATTCATTTGTTTTTATATTCTAATACCAGGCCCTTGGGTAATTTGAAGTATGTTGTGCCAGTAGCGAATGTAGAATTGTCTCAAAAGTCAGCGTTAGTGAAGAAGTCCTTGGAGCTAGGAAAGAATAATTGGGGTTAGAAGCAGACAGTTTGGTTGCTAGTCTTTTTCAGGCATTTTTTAATCGTTCCTTTTATTAGTAAGTTTTTGGAGATCTTTTCTAAGTAAAATCTGCACATCAAGGATAAAATACTAAACTCTTATTTTCCCTCTCTGAACTGAAGTTTGCTTTTCATAGACTACAAACAAGTAACAAGGGGGGACCAGATGCCCCAGGCTTTGAAGAAACTGGGAGACTTTGGTGAAGTTTATTAAATCATCCTTTTCTTTGGCAAAAATATAGCTGCATTTGGTAAGAGACTGGGCAGGTACCTGTGGATTAAGAATGTTATGGCTCTACTTTGTACTTGTACATTATAACTAGGAAAATAGGCCTCTTAAAGTTGTTTTTCTACAAAGCAGAGAGAGAGAGAAAAAAAAAAAACCTGAATCCTTCCACAGTCCCTTTCACTCATAGTAAAAACAGAAACGTAAACATATCTGTTCATTTGATCACTAGCTTAGTGGTAGTCTCAGTGTGGCACTTCGCTTGCCCCATCAAAAGGGACAGCTCTGAGGCTCTGCCCTCATAGCTACAACACCACCTTTTACTAAAACAACCTGCTTATTCTGAACTGCTTTGTCCTGAAAATGTCACTTTATTTTTTCCGTTCAGAATATTTAAATTAAACAAAAAGCTGTTTGTTTTCTCTGACAAGTGATCTTAGCAATAGAGAGGCAGAGATGCCCATTAAAGCCACTATTTCATTCCTCTTGCCCAAATAAAATTATGTAAATTAATTCAGTGAGCCATAGTCTATCTCCGTTTACACTCATGCAACCCTGCTGAGACTGAATACAGCAGAATTTGACCCCACCTTCCTACTGCCTACTGTACTTCCTACAGCTGCCACCTTCCTATAGCCTGAAGAAAACAAACTGGCAGCAGGCACCCATAACTATAATCCAAATACATACTCCCTTTTTCTATTACTCCCTTTTCAATGAGTAAACCAGCTATATTGATTTTTCATTCCCTAACAATGTGTTCCACTTGCATTCATTTGTATTATGAAGTAGATGCCACAGTATCCAGTCTATCCCTATTCACCCATTGTTGTGGGATATTTGCATTAGTAGATATTTCAGAACAATTACATATAGGTTGTCCCCCTACGTTTTCCTGGTACCAAAATCTTATCTGCTCTCATGCTGTTCTAGGCCCTGTCTACACTGGTCAAGGAAACTTTAGTGCCTTTGTAATGAGCTATGTTTAAGAATGGAAGAGGGAAATAATCTCTTAGTTAATTGCATCTTTGCAAGGTATGAGAGAACAAATATTTAATAATGGGCTCTTCAATATAGCAGTGAAAGGTGTAACATGGTCCAATGGCTGGAAGCTGAAGCTGGACAAATTCAGACTGGAAATAAGGCATAACATTTTTAATAGTGAGAGTAATTAAACTTTAGAACAATTTTCCAAAGGTCATGTTAGCTTCTCCATCACTGACAAGTTTTAAATCTAAATTGAATGTTTTTCCCAAAAGATCTGCTCTAGGAATTATTTTGGAGAAGTTCTATGTCCTGTGTTACACAGGAGGTCAGACTAGGTGATCATAGTGGTCCCTTCTGGCCTTAGCATGTATGAATCAGACTGAGTCTGGCCTGGTCTGGAAGGCATAGAAGTCCCTGTGAGTAAATAGGTCTCATTTCACTGGAATTTTCCAAGGAAGATTAACTGATATGTACATTAGTCAGAAAAATCAGGGTCTCTGAGGCCAGTGAGGAGTATGTGACTTGAATCACTTTGGCCAGTTTGGTTGATTTTACCACCCAGCTGACTTTCAATACAAAATACAATATGATCTATCTAAGTGGGTGTCCAAATAAAGAATAACTTGTCCATATTCTGAGCAGAAGTCAGGTTGTTTCCTTGTTCTGTATCAGGGGCCATTCTAGCCTCAGTTCAACAAGGTACTTAAGTATGTGCCTGATTTGAAGCACATGCATAGTTCCATTGAAGTCAATGGAAGGGTGTTGAGAAAGTTATCTTTTTTCAGATCACCAAATAATTAATTGAAATGTTGTATATTGTATTCACTGCTAGCATATGAAGAGAGATGCTATTGTGTGTTTGTTTCCCCCCCTTTGCTTTATTGTCGTTGTTTATGAGGAACAATAGCTCAGAAGACATTAACTCCAGAGCCACCGAGGTCTCCGATAAGAAGGCCCTTCCTCCAGGCCAATAGACTCAAAAGACTTCATGCTTCCTAACTGGGGAAGATGGTACATGGGGACAGAGGTGATCTCCAACATAGCCAGGACTCCAAGCATAAAATCTTTACAATCAGGAGTGAGTGATTTCCTCAAGGGTCAAAATTATTTCTTCTCTTGACCAAAACGGATTCTACCCTCAGCTGTGTGGAAATCAGTAGCTGCCCTACATGCACATCACATCCATGGAGAGAATCTGAAATATTAAAGATAAAAGCCAATTGCAAGTATGGTGCAGTGCTGCTTTCTTATATATCAAAGCAATTAATTTGCTAGTTGGCTGTAAATGTTAAATCTCTCTCTCACACGCAGAGTTTTGAAACTGTGCTGTAGTTTTAGGCCTTCATCCTGTTATTTCTAAGGCAGAAGGAAAATTTCTTAAAATAGGAATAAAAAAGCCTTTTGAACTGCTGTTATACCTCAAAAAGAAGCAGAAAAAAGGACACAGACCCAGTTTTTGGAAAATACTTTTACAGGTCACCTAGAAGTGGCCTTTGGGTCAGTAAATCAACAACACGATGTTGCCCCCTTTTTCTGCCTGAGCAGCTAGTTAAATTTTGGAAGTAGAAATTGATGGAGTTTGGTACCTTCTTTGATGCAGTCTTGTTTATTTACCAGGAATGTACAAAGTTCTGTTTCTCTGAACCAAGAACAAAAGGAGCAGTTTCTTAGCTTACAGCCCCAAGCCTCTTTAGCTGACACCAGACCCAAAAGCACTCTCCAGTTTTTAACAAGGTTACACTGTGCTCACTGATTGGCTATCTCACTTTTTACCTGTGCCTCTCATAGACTCACAGACTTTAAGGCAATGATCTCCAACCTTTTTACACCCAAGCTCACTTTTTGAATTTAAGGGCAACCCAGGATCTGCCCCGCCCCTTCCCTGAGCCCTCACCCTGCTCACTCCATATCCTCCCCCGCCCCGGGTTGCTCGCTCTCCCCCACCCTCACTCACTTTCACCGAGCTGGGGCAGAGGGGTTCGGGAGGAAGTGCGGGCTCTGGGCTGGGACCGAGGGCTTCACAGTGTGGGAGCGGGGCTCCAGGCTGAGCCCGGGGCAGAGTGGTGGGGTTCAGGAGGGGGTGTGAGGTGCAGGCTCTGGGAGGGGGCTCAGGGCAGGGGCTTGGGGTTCAGGAGAGGGTTCGGGGTGCAGGAGGGGGTATCGGGGTGCTGGCTCCGGGAAGGGACTGGGGGTTGAGGTGCAGCCTCCCGCCAGGCGGCACTTAGCTCAGGCGGCTCCTGGTCAGCGGCACAGTGAGGCTAAGGCAGGCTCCCTGCCTGTCCCAACCCCATGCCGCTCCCAGAAGGGGCCAACGCACCCCTGGAAGGAAGAGCAGGGGACACATGGCTCCGCACACTGCCCCTCTCTGCAGGCACCTCCCCCGCAGCTCCCATTGGCCACAGTTCCACGTTCCCGGCCAATGGGAGCTGCAGGAGTGGTGCTTGCAGGGAGGAGCAGTATGCAAAGACCCCCTCCATGGGGCCGCGCTGGCTGCTTCTGGGAGTGGCATTGGGCCACGGCAGGCAGGGAGCCTGCCTTAGCGGCAGCCCTGCTGCACCACTGGAGATCACGATTGACTGGGAGAGTCTCTAGGATCGGCCAGTCGATTGCGATCAACCGGTTGGTGGCCACTGCTTTAAGGCCAGAAGGGATCATAATGATCTAGTCTGAACCTCCTGCACATTGTAGGCCACAGAGCCTCACCCGTCCACTCCTGTAATAGACCTGGCTGAGTTACTGTGTGTTCTCTCTCCCCCACCCCCCGCCCCAAAGCTGCCCATCTTACTCCCTACAATACAGACAATATTCAGCTATACTCCTCCACCTACTCGGTCCAAACTGCTGGACAGATTCACATCCCCCTTGTGTTTTAGGTGGGGAGTTTATTAATCCTGGCAGTTATGTTAATTGAAGGATACATTCACACCCAATCTGAAAGAGATTTGTGACTCATGCAGTCAGCATAATATTCATGGGTGAGATAGTGTTGACCTGATAGGTCCCTTGTATTATTACAGGGTGGAGAGAGGGGAAATCCCACATGCTTCTGCCAAGCCTTTATTTTGTTGTAATTACAGTTTTTCAATTACATCTCTACGTTTTTTCATAGTATAGCCTGAATCAGAGTAAAATGTGGAGTCTGGAGTCATTTTTAAGAGTGTTTTGCTTTTCAGGGCTTTCTGTTACAGTTGCAGTTGAATTTCCTACTGAACCACTCTGGCAGTTAATCATTTATAAGTATTTATTATTATACCAGGTTGATACAGTGGATAACTTTAGATCAGTGCTGGCAAAACCTTTTTTTTTTTTTTTAACCTTAGTGTGCTCAGAGTCTAGTTATGGCGGTAGGTGAGTCCTGCCATGGGTGAGTCATAGCGCATGATTAGGCCATACAGGGATGTCTCATCTACTTTAGTCTTTCTAAAGCTATGTCCATACGTACCGCGGCACGTAGAGTACAGGTCCTGCATGCCCCACTAGCACCAGTATAAAGAGCAGTGTAGACTGTGAGGCACTGCTTAGGCGAGCACCCGAATCTTAGGGTATATACCCTACATGGCTCTCTACTCACCCAAGTAGTGTCTTCCACATCTACATTGCTATTTTTAGTAGTGTAGCGTCCTGCTGCTAGAGCCTTTGCCTTCTGCCTCCCCGCTGCCAGAGCCATTGCCATGTGTAGTCACGTGCCTGCTTTTCACTCCGGTGTGTAGCTACATGTACTGTACACACCGTCACCAGTGTAAATAAGGTCTAAGGAAAGACACGGCTGCCTCTAATGTTCTACTCCGATTAAGGGAAAGAAGAGGGGGTGGGGTTCAAGCCTCTGTTTTATCTGATCTCTGGTTGGTAGATGCAGATGTGACCCATGTTCCACAAAGAAATTTAGGAGTTCAGTCTGTTTAGTATATCAGAAAGAAGATTGAGAGGTAACAGTGTAGAAGTACCTTCATAGAAAGAAAATATTGGGTAGTAAAGAGCTCTTTAATCTAGGGGAGAAAGGCATTACAAGAACCAAAGGCTGGAAGCTAAAGCAAGACCTGGGACGGACTGCCCCTTCTTTCTCCTGTCTTGTATCAACTTCTCACATGTTCAATCAACTTTGCAAACCTATAACCTTTTAAAGCTGTTTCTCCCCCTGGATTATAGAAAAAATCCAGTTCAAAGAACCAATCTGCTGCTTGGAGAGACCTGGGAGTGGGAAACAGGACATAGGAATCCTGTTCATAGATTTTTAAGGCCAGGCTGGGACCATTATGATAAAGTAGTCTGACCTTCTGCATAACACAGGCCAAATAATTTCACCCAATAATTCCTCAGTAAACCCCTTAGCTTCTGGTTGAGCTGGAATATATATAAGACACTGCCTCATCTTCTTTGAGTTGCATAAATTCTGTGCCCCAGTATGCCACTTGTAAAATGGAGATAACACTTAGCTACTTCACAGAGTTTTGCAATGTGTGTAAAGTACTTTGAGCTCCTTTGATGGAAGGTGCTACAGAAATGCAAATTATTATTTCTCCATCACCATTAAACATGTTTGAGACTTTACAGATTCCAACTGAATGTTGTGCTTATGAATTAACAAATGTGGACAACAATTACTACTGCTAAATTTCATGGGCTTCTCCGTTTATTACAGCAGCATAAGGGTCTCAAACAGGTGGGCTGCCGGCTGCATGTGGCCCACGGAGTTATTTTCTGCGGCCCACCAAACTCCCCGCACCCCCCTGCCTACCTCCAGGCCAGGGGTGGGCAAACTACAGCTCACGGGTCGAATCTGGCCCGTGGGATTTCCCCCCGTGGCGCTGCGAGCCCTGCGCCGCTCCCTGAAGCGGCCAGAACTACATCCTGCAGCCCCTGGGTGTGGGGGGCGGGAAGGGGCAGAGGGCTCCGTGCGTTGCTCTCGCTTCCAGGCACCGCCCCCTGCAGCTCCCATTGGCCAGGAACGGAGAACCGCGGCCAATGGGAGCTTCAGGGGAGGTACTTGGAGGAGCGGCAAGGGCAGCACACGGAGCCCTGTGCCCCCCCGTCCCAGGGGCCGTAGGGACGTGGTTCCGGCCGCTTCCTGGACCGGCGCCAGGGCAGGCAGGGAGGAAGCCTGCCCTGGCCTCGGTGGGCGCCACTGCCACCCCGGAGCCGTTCTAGGTAAGTGGCACCGGGCTGGACCCGCATTCTGAACCCCGCCTACACTCCAACCCCCTGCCCTGAGCCCCTGCTGCACCCCGAACCCCTCCTGCACCTCAGCCCCCTGCCCTGAGCCCCTGCTGCACTCCACAGTCCTCCTGCACCTCAACCCCCTGCCCTGAGCCCCTGCTGCAGCCCACAGCCATCCTGCACCCCAACCCCCTGCCCTGAGCCCCCTGCAGGGCAGGGGCAGGGCCTCATGGAAGAAGTGGAGTGGGGGCAGGGCCGGGGGCAGCGAGGGGTGTGTCAGTGATGCGGTCCTTGGGCCAATGTACTAGTTCTCATGTGGCCCTCATGGTCATTTGAGTTTGAGATTCGTGATGTAGAATGTCTCAAATACTTGGACTATTCTAGCTACATTGCCATGCTGTCATAGGGCTTGATCCTTCCATTGAAGTCAGTATGAAATGCAAGTGCTTAGTACCTCAAAGGATCATGTCCATATAGCCATGAACCAATAATACCTGATTGTGTTAAGCCTTAAAGCTGAGACTTTCAAGGAGCCTAAGTGGGTCAGGTTCCAACTCTGAATGAAATCCAGTGGGAATTGGGGACCTAACTCCCCTGGGGTTTCTTTGACAATTCCAAGCTAAAAGAATTTCTAAGCGGATCACCAGCTGCTGTCTGACTCACTTGCTGGAAATTCAGACTGTGAACAAAAGTAGTTCATGCAAACAGCCAACTGGCTTAGAAACAAGATTAAAATCGCAGTACAAAAAGCAGTAAATTATTGTTCAGCAACCCTGTAATTTCAGATTGTAAATTAGCAGGTGATCATAGCAAAATACAACTTCATCATTTATAACAGATTTATCATAGAATCATAGACTATTAGGGTTGGAAGGGACTTCAGGAGGCCATCTAGTCTAATTCTCTGCTCAAAGCAGGACCAATCCCCAACTAAATCATCCCAGCCAGGGTTTTGTCAAGCCTGACCTTAAAAACCTCTAAGGAATGAGATTCCACCACCTCCCTAGGTAACCCATTCCAGTACTTCACCACCCTCCTAGTGAAAAAGTTTTTGACACACTGTTGACTCATATCCACTGTAACCCCTAGGTCCTTTTCTGCAGAACTGTTGCCTAGACATTTGGTCCCTAGTCTGTAGCAGTGGATGGGATTCTCCCATCCTAAGTGAAGACTCTTCACTTGTCCTTGTTGAATCTCATCATATTTCTTTTGGCCCAATCCTCTAATTTGTCTAGGTCCCTCTGTTTCCTATCTCTACCCTCCAGCGTATCTACCACTTCTCCCAGTTTAGTGTCATCTGCAAACTTGCTGAGGGTGCAATCCACGCCATCCTCCAGATCATTAATGAAGATATTGAACAAAACCGGCCCCAGGACCGACCCTTGGGGCACTCCGCTTGATACCGACTGCCAGCTAGACATGGAGCCTGTCAGGGTTCCCTCCCCACTCTAAACTCTAGGGTAAAGACGTGGGGACCCGCATGAAGAGCTCCTAAACTTATTTCTACCAGCTTAGGTTAAAACCCCCAAGATACAAAATTCCCTGCACCCTGAGAAATGCTTCTCTCACTGCCACCATTAAGTGTTTTAAACAGGAATCCAGGAAAGGAACCACTTGAAGTTCCCCTTCCCCCCCAAAATACCCTCTCAAGCCCGTACACCCCTTTTCCTGGGAAGCTTGAGAATAATCTCCTAACCAATTGGTTACACAGTGATCTAAAAACCCACCCCCGGGTTTTTAAAACCATAGAAAACAGTCAGTTTCTTAAAAGAAGGATTTTATTAAAACAAAGAAGGTAAAATCTCTGTAAAATCAGGATGGTAACTATTTTACAGGGTACTCAATTTCCAAACTCAGAGGGATTCCCCTTCTGGACAAAACCTTAAAGTTACAGAAAAAACAGGAATAACCCCTCCCTCTAACACCGGGAAAGCTCAGCAAGCAAAACAAACAGAAACCTACTCGCTATGCTGACTAAACTTACTTTAGAAAAGTGAGGTTTGGTGAGAAGATGACTGGTTGAGGAGATTGATTTTCTGCAGGTACTTCTTGTCTTCCAAGATCACTCTGAATCAGACCAAGAGCCACACACACCTTCCCCCCTCCCAAGATTTGAAAGTATCTTGTCCCCTTATTGGTCAGATGCCAGCCAGGTCAGGTGTCAGTCTGGCTACCTGCATTTCTTAACCCTTTACTGGTAAGAGGATTTTATAGCACTACATCAGACCCTCTCCCCCTTCCCTTTATATTTATGACAGAGCCATTGATCACTACCCATTGAGCCCGATGATTTAGCCAGCTTTCTATCCACCTTATAGTCTATTCATCCAGCTCATACTTCTTTAACTTGTTTGATTTTTATTGAACAGTTACCACAAGAACACAGGGAGCAATTCCAGTCTATCGTCTCTGAGGGCCAGTTGTTGGCTAGAACTGCTCTTCAAGCATCCTTAGATGCTGCAGACACTACTGCCAGGTCCGTCTCCATGGTGGTGGTGGTGATGTGCAGAGCGCCATGGCTCCAGTTCTCAGGGTTTCTGAGAGACAGTATAGAACACTGTTGAGGACCTCCCCTTGGATGGTCATAAACTCTTCTTGGAAACCACAAATGAGTTCCTGCACACACTGAAAGACTCGAGGGCTACCTTACAATCCCTACATATATATACATCTTAAAATAATAAGAGGTTTAGTAGGTCAGAGACTGCCCAGAGGTCACGTCCTACTCAGTTTTCTCGACTCCATGGATCTTCTGAACTGCCAGAAAGAGAGAGAGATTTCAGGGAGAGAAAGAGCCACTCAACCACCCTCCTTGGCCACCCAGGCCTCATCCAAGCAGCAGTGTTGATAGTTTGATTGAAGATTTGAATCCTCCTGTATCTCTGGAGTTACAGTTGTGCCCATTGGCCTACCTCCCCCACTTTGGGGACCACCTTTCTTGTTTCTAGAAGCTTGGAAATAGATCAACATGGACAAATGGGTCATGGAGGTCATAACATTGGGCTATACCATCCATTTTACATTATCCTCCACCCCCTGCACACTCTTCCCTGTCCCTCTTCAGGGACCCCTCTCATGAGCTTTTGTTGATACAAGGACCGATCAAGCAAGGCAGCACCAAGATTGACTCAGATGAACCTATTCCCTGCTCAAGGACACCCTGGACAGGCAGCTGATGGTTCCCCCATAGGTAAAAAAAAACCTCCCTAAATTGGTGGAAGGAACAAATCAATGTCTGCATGGGCGTCTCTTTCTGTTTCTTGATCCCATCCCATTGATCCCTTGTGTGCCAAAGCCATGAAGCTCTGGAACTGGTGTATAGCACATGAGACCCATATTTCAGCCGTCTACCTCCCAGGCATTCAGAACACCGCAGCCGATGCCCTCAGCAGACATTTCTCACAGGACTATGAATGAAAGTTGGACACTCAGATGCTCCGCAGCGTATTCCAAAGATGGGAACTGGCACAGGTCAACCTTTTCGCCATCTCAGAAAACAGGAAGTGCCGTCTTTTCTGCGCAAGAGAGGGCCTGGGTCACCACTCTTCGGGAAATGCCTTCCTTCTCCCTTGGAAGAAAGGTTTGTTTTATGCAATTCCCCCTATATCATTAATTCTACAGGTTATGCACAAGATCATACAGGATGGAGCCAGAGTTATCCTGACAGTGCCAACCTGGCCGAGACAACTTTGGTACTTGTATCTGCTTCATCTTTCTGTCCAACCGCTGTTCAAGCATCCAGCCATTCCTCATCTCCTATCTCAGGATGTAGGTCGTGTGCTTCATCCCAACCTAGCTGTTCTATGCCTCAGGGCATGGTTCCTTCGTGGTTCTCTGAGTTAGAGGCTTCCTGCTCTGCGAACGTACAGCAAGTGCTACTAAACAGCAGAAAGACCTACAGAAATGGGCGAGATTCTCTCATTGGTGGAGACATTGCTCTCTCTGGCCTGATTCAGTTTCACTTCTACTCATCCTGGATTACCTGTTGGATCTGAATAAACTGGGATTATCCTTTAGCTCAAGTAAGGTACATTTGACTTCCATATCAGCCTTTCATCCCCCAGTGGAAGGGATTCTTTGGATTTGCTCACCCAGTGTTGTCTAGAGTTTGGCTTGGGCAATTTTTTACCCCCATATTAGCAGCCCACCCCTACTGGGATCTCTACCTGGTTCTCCATCAGTTTAGGAGACCACCTTTCAAACCAATGGCAAATTTCTCCCTGCTCCATTTATCTGTGAAAACTGATTTCTTAGTTGCCATCATGTCAGATCATAGGGTTGGGGAAACATAGAGTCTTAATGGCAGATTCTCCCCCCGCCCACCTCCCACCCCTCCTTAGTGTTCTTCAAGGATAAGGTCTCCTTATGCCCACATCCTAAATTCTTACCAAAAGTTCTGTCAGATTTCCACCTTAATCAATCCATCCATCTACCAGTATTTTTCCCCAAAAAGCTCAGTTCTCAGCAGGAATCCTATTTCCATACACTAGATGTTAGAAGAGCTCTAGCCTTCTGTTTAGATAGGATCAGACAATTTCAAAGGTCACCTAGGCTTTTCATCTCCATCGCAAATAGATCCAGGGGATTCTCTATCTCTGCTCTGAGACTATCGAAATGAATATCTGATTGTATTGTAAATTGTTATGAGACTGCAGATGCTCAACACCCCCTCCACGTGGCTTAGGGTGATAGCACATTTGACCAGCTCTCAGGTAGGGTGATCAGATGTCCCGATTTTATAGGGACAGTCCCGATATTCAGGACTGTGTCTTATATAGGTGCCTATTACCACCACCCCCCCCCCTGTGTCCCGATTTTTCACACTTGCTATCTTGTCACCCTACTCTCAGGTAACATCTGTGGCATTACTGAAGAATGTACCGATTTTTTAAATATGTAAGGCCACTACATCGGCTTCAGTATATACCTTTACAAAACATTACACCCTTATCCATGCTGTCTGGTCTGATGCAGCACTAGGCTCTGTAGTACTACCTTCAGTTCTGAACTCTGTTCCAAAGCTCCCTCCTCCTTCTGGGGATACTGCTTGGAAGTCACCTGAAGTGGAGCACCCGTAGGGACACTACTCGAAGAAGAGGTTACTCCCCTTGTGCAGTAACTGCAGTTCTTTGAGATGTGTGTCCGTATGGGTGCTCCACTACCCTCCCTCCTTCCGTTCTGCTTTGGACTCGGCCAGAGGAAGTTAGGGAACCAAGGGTGGTTCTCCTGCTCCCCCCATATAGCCTTGGTGTCTGGCATGAGGAGGTTTAGGGCACATGCACGGGCCAAAAGGATCCTGATAGCTGAAAATCTCTGCTCAAAGGCTTGAGAGGCACATGTGTCCCCCTATGGGTGCTCCACTTCAGGCGCACATCTCAAAGAACCACAGTTACGGCACAAGGTGAGTAACCTCTTCTTCGAGCAGTGTCCCTATGGGTGCTCCACTTCAGGTAACTTCCGAGCAGTTTCCCCAGAAGGAGGAGGGAGCTGAGTACCCTCTTCTTCATGTCAACATGCCACAGGTGCCTTAGATTTAGGCATTTGTCTACATTGGAGCATTTTTACTTCCAGTATACAACATATGAAAATGTAACTGATAGCCAGTTGTCCTTTTTCCTCTTTTTAGAGGGCTACGAAATGCTTGAGCAAACTATTAGAAACTAGCCAGACTGAAGTTAGTCCCATAAGAGTTCATCACCAAGAGGAATTCTCTACTATTTGAGAAATCTTGCACCAATGGAAGACATCCCTTAGATTGAAAGCTTTGCCAAGCCCTCATGAAAACATTTTAACTGGAAACGGCTGACTAATTGTCTGGGCTTTTACTACCAAAGCCAGGATTTTTGTTGTTACTGGTAATGATGTTTTGACCAGGCTGATTTTGAAACATAAGAAATTCCTGGCCATGGCTTCCCGTTCAACTGACTCTGCTTACCTGCTGCTTCTGGCTACTGTTATAATCGCTGCAACAGGAAGTCCTATTATGTTCTGTTATGATTCGGACCACCCTTTCCCACTGCTCAGTTAGGCCTCCCAATCCCAAGTAATCCCTTTTGAGGTCAATGGTCCTGAGGGAGAATTTGGTTCCTTAGTCACAGAAACTGTCGTCTTCTTCTTGCCATCTGCTTTATGGCTAAGTTATCAAAACGATGCAGCTCAGTGAGGGTCTGATCTGCCAACATGCTGTGCATCCTCACGCCCATTGAAGTCAGGGGGAGTTGTAGGCACTTGGACCTCTTTGGTTCATAGCCTCATCCTTTCCAGGGCACCTTTGGTCACTTCTGAGTGAAACTTTACATGAATCTTGTGACATTACATTTACACTTGACATTGTCAATTTTAAGAGGTCAAGACATAGGTAATGTGTCCCCTCAGAAATCAAAGAGATCAAGCCTCTGTATTTAAACACTTAATCCTGTTTAGCTGAATCCTAACATACAGTACTCACCTTCCCTCGGTTTTGATCCCATCCAAAAATGCCAGTTTACATCCCTGAAGTTTCTCCCACCAGATAATATGGCAGATACACATAGCTGAGCACATGTAACTCCCGCAGAAGTTAAGAGCAACGTTTTCCCTAAGTCCCATTAGCCTCCGGAAAGTTCAGCTTTTTAAAGCTGGTTCAATACTCAGAATATTTCCAAGTTTTCTTCCAAACTAAATCTTTCCTGCTCCACTGCTGGCTGTTTCATCTTCAGGTAGGGTCACATTCCATTAACGCAACACCTGCCAAGAAAGGTTGGAATTGCCTTTTAATTAGTTAAGGAATCTTCCCCTGGACTACCCTCAGTTAGGTGCTATACCTTTGAGGCTGTTTAATTCTTAACCCTTCAACTACTCATTCAGTGGTGCAGGTATCCATCTCAAAGAGCAGCCATGGGAGAGAGAGGTGGCCTTACCCACTTAATTGCTATATTGTCTATTTCAGATGTCTTCTACGGGGATTGCAGTTAGCCTCAGCTATCGAATCCATTATGGGCAGTATGTCTGCATTAAAGTTTCATAGTTCTCATCACCATCCTTTTTGCCTCTCTCATTCAACCACCCCCAAAGGCTATGGATATTTCAGTTGGGTCTGAATCAAAATCCAGACCCCAGGTCTGAACACTCCCAAACTTTAGGAAAGTTTGTTTCACCTATCTCTAATGAATGTACAGTAATAATATAGCTGAATATTGCCAGATGTGAAACATGCTGTTAGCTAGGATACAGTGTTCTTAAGGCTAGACTTACTGCTACAAATGATTTTTGCAAACATAGATGCCAGATTCTATTTTTGAAACCTTAGTGACAGACTCTGAGTCTACTGAGAGCTTTGCAGAGTATGTCTGATAGAATGATTCATCTTGGAACTGATAAGACTTTGTTTATGCAGGACAAGGTACTAAGCATACATCGTTATATTTTAAATGTATACTATATTAAAATGTACTATAGTCATAATATTGTAGGCCTAAACTGATATGTTAAAACATGTTAAAATCAGAGCTTTTGGTATAACGATGATATCTTTGTATGTTCTGTAGAGACACTGTCAAGTTAAAAATCATATATTTTAACACAAATGTCTCTAGGTTTTTAAATAACACCTTACATTACTGAAACAGAAAGAATTATACAAATATAAACCCAGGGTGTATCTGATTCCATAGGAGTGCTTTTCGTCACTAATGCTGTTTTATGTTTCATGTACCACGAACAAAGGAAATAGATTGGTCAGTTTGACTTTTCTTTTTAAAGTCTATTTTTAACAAGTTTCACTTTCTGGCTCCCCTCCACTAGACCTGTAGTGCGATGTTTGGGTTACAAATGCTGCATGGGAAATGTTTGAAATCCAAACAGTTGCCCTCCACCCTGTTTTCATTAAGGCTGTGTCTAAACTTGCGTGCATACCTGAGTAGTGGATCATGTAATGCTCCTGCGTGCTTCCCATACTTGCACCCAAGTGTCCATATATGCTGTGCTGGACATGAGTATAATGCTTTGTACACGCATATTCTTGCATCCACACTGCCACTGTAGGTACGCGACATTAGCACTACCATTTTTGGGATGGTATCCCAGGGTTCTGTGCATCACAGAGAGATAGTCTAGGAACTACTTTGCTGTGTTTTGTTGGTACTGTCGTCCCCCATTCACCCTTTTGCCAATGGCAGTTCCTGATTGCGTAAATCCTCACTGTTACTCCCTGCAGAACTGGATGGAAGACATGGAGCAATGAGATGATGATCTGGTTCTGGTCCTGCTCCTGGTGGGACAAATGGTTATAGAGTTTAGTGGGCACTCAGTGAGATGCTGGTTGGAATTTGAGCAGCATTTTCTGACATGTCAAAGATGTCTGACCTTGAGGGTCAGTGACAATTCATTCAGCTCACACTGTACAGATATGGTTAATGCCAGTATTGTTACAATATGCTGTGACGTTATTGACAATAACTGGGACCATATAGATCATTGTTGCAACAAAGGTCCTATAGTGGCACCAAATCTTATATAAAGGGGGTCAAATGGGGTGTCTAAGACCGGGTTATGCTTGGCTGGTTATGATTATGCCATTTATATGTATGTATCAGTTTTGTAGTTGAAGTTATGAATATTGGCTTTATACTGTCAGTATTTCAATGGCTTTATGCTGTCTGTATTTCAAACTGGGGCTGTGTTTCTGGGACCACAGACAAGCAATCAGCTCTGCCAGGCCTGCTGATGGCCCATTAAGGACCATCAGCGATACAATGGACCCATTGAGAGAAGGCAGACATGCCTGTGACTCAACAAATTATGCAGGGACTTGCCCATGTGACTCCAGACTCCATTTTGCTGTGATTTTTCACAGTAAGGACAAAGAGGTGTCTTTACACCTGGAAGAAACTATAAAAGGCAGCTGCCTCATCTCCATTTTGTCTTCATTCCTGCTTCTTACCTCTGGAAGAACCTTTCTACAAATGGAAGCTTTGAACAAAGGACTGAAGGACCCATCCCAGCTGTGGATGTACTCCAGAGACTTAATTTGAATTTGAACCTGCAGTTTATTCCATCTCTGCAAGCCTGAACCAAGAACTTTGCCATTACTGTATGTAATTGATTCGTTTTAACCAATTCTAGCTCTCACCTATACCTTTTTCCTTTTATGAATAAACCTTTAGATTTTAGATTCTAAAGGATTGGCAACAGCGTGATTTGTGGGTAAGATCTGATTTGTATATTGACCTGGGTCTGGGGGCTTGGTCCATTGGGATCGGGAGAACCTTTTTTCTTTTACTGGGGCATTGGTTTTCATGACCATTTGTCCCCATAACGAGTAGCACTGGTGGTGAGACTGGGAAACTGGAGTGTCTTAGGGGATTGCTTGGTATACTTGTGGTTAGCCAGTGGGGTAAAACCAAAGTCTCCTCCGTCTGGCTGGTTTGGTTTGCCTTAGAGGTGGAAAAACCCCAGCCTTGGGCTGTAGTTGCCCTGTTTGAAGCAATTTGTCCTGACCTGGCACTCTCAGTTAGGTCCCGCCAGAACCAGCATCGTTACATATGCCATTTTGCTGACCATTGCTTCTGTGCAGCATAACTGGTGCAGTGGGGCTGGAGGGATAGCTCAGTGGTTTGAGCGTTGGCCTGCTAAACCCAGGGTTGTGAGTTCAATCCTTGAGGGGGCCATTTGGGGATCTGGGGCAAAAATTGGGGATTGGTCCTGCTTTAAGCAGGGGGTTGGACTAGATGATCTCCTAAGGTCCCTTCCAACCCTGATATTCTATGATCTCATTATTTTGGAAACCTGGGGTGACCAGCAATGGCTTCAGAAGTTCTGAATGAGGAAACAGACCTTCATGGAGCTGTGTGAGGAGTTTGTACTATCCCTCCAACACTTGATTCAAAGAAGCTATACCAGTTCACAAGTGGGGTCGCCATTGCCCTGTGAAAGCTGGCTACACCAGACAGATGTTGGTCCATTGCAAACCACTTTGGGGTTAGAAGTCCACTGTCAGGGTGGTGGTGGTTGTGCACATTTGTAAGGCAATGAACGTGATCTATCCAAAGTGGTTGCCATAAGAAAAGTGCCAGAAATAATAGCTGGAATTCAGAGGATGGGGTTTCAGAACTGTGCAGGGGCCATTGATGGCACCCACAGCCTAATACATTGCCCACTACAAGGGGTAAATGAGTATGTGAACCGAAAAGCTTGCTACTCAGTTGTTTTGCAAGGCTTAGTGGACCCCAGAGGCAAATTCCTGTATTCAGTGTGGGAAACACTGGAAAGGTTCATGACACCATGAGGATGGTGACGCCGCCCACACATGGATCAGCACTTGGGGCTCAGCGGGCCAAGCTGCTGCTCTCAGAGCTGGATCCATTTTTACCTGTAAAGGGTGCATTGGAAAGCTATTCTCCTGTGGTCAGTCAATGCAGCATACTACTATCACTGCACAGAGGAACAGGGGCCTATATTGTGCCAGGGTCGAGAAGAATAGGGTTCAGTGCATGATAGGAATGAGGGTGGAGAACTAATGAAACTCAATACCTGTTACGTGCCCCTGGCAACTCCTTTCACACTGCAAAGTGGCATGGGTTCAGGGCAGTGGCACAGCCTAAAGCATGTACTCACCCACATCCTTCAGGCATGCTAGCTTACTTACCCCCTATTCACCTTGTGACACGTGCTTCTGGGGTAGGAAGGCTCCCATTTTTCCTTAGTGTCTTTTAAACACACGCGGCTCAAGGTTAATAATTGCCTGTGTGACTGGTGGGGATGAGAAGAGGGATTTTCAGGGGCCTTAACTCCCCTGTCACCAAAACCATAGTAAATCGTTCCCTCTGCTACAATGTCTGAAAATAGACCTTCAGGTTGCGTTAATAAACAATTGACCTACTAAAATTTTCTGACATATGGAAATGTTCAGTAGTAACCTCTCCTTTGTATTTCCTTAAGCATGATACAGAGAGCCCTGCAAATCCACAAATATCTGCTTTATATCTGCAGACCATTTTTGCGGCTCACACCTCAGATGTGGATCCACATTTTGTATCCATGCAGGGTTCTGCAGCACACGCTCACCCGAACAGAGCGGCTGTCACCCAGCTCTCAGGCTCCAGCTCGGCTCTCTGAATCATGCAGCAGTGGGCTGCGATGTGTGGCAAAAGGCCACTGGGCGCTTGGACCGAGGAGGTAAACTACAACTCCCGGAAGGAAGCACGACCGTGTGCTCCTGCACAGTGAGCCAAGCGCCATTTTGAAAGAGGTGTGGTTGTACTTTAAACTAGCGGGCAACAACTGCAGGCGCTGTGAGGAGAGTTGTTGTTGCCGCTGTCTGTTCCGGCTGGGTCTGCATGTGTTAGAGCTGCGGTGGCTGCGTATGGGCGTCTGAGCCCCCGCACTGGGAGATCCCCCACACTCGGAGAGCAGCACTGCACACGAGGGCCCAGGATTGTAGCCTCCCTTCCCAGAGCAGGGAAGGAGGTACGTCACGGGCGGAGCGGGTGGTGAGGCAGGAGGTCTCTGGGGAGAGATGCAGGGGATGCGGTTGGGGGCTTGGCAGAGCCCTGCCTCACTGGTGCGCGGTGACCCGTGGACTGCAGATATCCACAGACAATTTTTGCAGATCGGATGCAGATACAAATTTTGTATCTGCGCAGGGCTCTAATGATACAGCCTCCTTCCTTTTCAGACTGAGGACATATTAGTCTTTCTGAAACTGTGCAACTGGCCTTCCAATGGAAACACAAACAAGCTCTGAGAAAAAAAATTTTAAGGGATATTTTTCATTTTTATAGGAAGTTTGGCAAAAGCGGAACAAGATATTTAAGTGTTCAGTGATAAATACTTAATAGCAGAGTCCTTATTTGCTGAGCCCAAAGTAGAAATGTCCCAGTAAGAAAAAATAAAAAGCCCCCCTCCTATGTGATTAAAACTGCTTGGTCTTTTCCTTCAAGAGACAAAAGTTGAAGGCCAAGATTTTAAAAAATCTGTTTGGCTAAAGTTAGGCTGTTACTTAAGCACCAGAATAAGTGGGTGAGTTTTCAAGTGTGCCCAGAAGCTCCCATTAACTTCAGAATTTTTGAAAATTTGCTCATGTATTTAGATGCTTAAGTATGGGCATAAGAGTCCAGCTTTAGGCACCCGCACCCCCTTTTTTTTAAATCAAACGATGGCCCAAAGTTTTCAGTAGGCTTTGGTTTAGTTTACTGCATTATGTTTTCCATTTGGTGGAAATATATGATTAGATCTAAGTATTCAGCATGGACACACTAGGCAAGGAAACAAAAACATAATTCTAAAACATCCCTTCCTCCCCATCACCCTACACGGCATGACCAGAAGTAAAGAAATGATGATGATGATTTATTTGTATTACCCTAGCACCTAGGAGCCCTAGTCATGGAGGATTTATATGACAGTATCCCTTGAACGTGTGCTGTCCAAACGCATATGAAGACAACCCCTACTCCAAGAAGCTTAGGAGGGAATATTGGCTTTACACGTCACCTCCGCGTGCATGGGTGTGGAAGAAATAGATAAAATGATGTATTGAAGTTGGTGGCATTGTGGACTAGGCAGGGCTGGTGCAATAAAAGAGCTGGATAAGCAGGGAGGCGCCAAGTTACTCAGAGTCTTGAAGTCAAGGAAAAGAAATTTAAATATAATGTAGTGAAGGGGGTGCCCTGGGGAGGGACTCAAAAGGGTGCCCTGGGGAGGGACTCTGTGAGGGTGAAATAGTTGTAGTTACCATCAAGAAGGTGGTTTAAGGGGCTGCAGTTTGCACAGAAAGGAGATGGGGAAAGTGGGAGTCAGGGAGACCAGTGTGGAATGAGGCTGTAAGGTTTGATAAAACCACATTCCTAGACTCCTAGGACCGTCTTTTAGTTCTGTGCTTGTACAGCGTCTAGCACAATGGGGTTCTAGCTTGGGTGTAGTTGAGGCATGGGGGCTTTGCCCCCCAAACGGCAAGTGTCAGGTAGGTGCAGAATTTGCCCCTCACGCATGGCCCTGTTGGCCTGACTGGAGTTACCCCCTCCAAACATAAAAGTCAAATTATACCTATGGGTTTTAGTCCATGAC
Organism: Chelydra serpentina; assembly: GCA_037349315.1. NCBI lineage: Eukaryota > Metazoa > Chordata > Testudines > Chelydridae > Chelydra > Chelydra serpentina. The sequence goes on from JBAIAC010000008.1 coordinate 77,618,065, forward strand.
TGGAGTTCCTAAGTGCTACAGTAATACAAATAATAATAAATTCAGTTGTAATAATTGTGGAGCCCTGCTTCTCCAGCAGTTGCTGGTTCTTCTGTACATTTTTCAGAACTCAATCTTGCACTTACATTAAACGCCAACATGCAAAACCACCTTTCCCCCTGCTCATACAGGGCTCACCCACTGCACATGGATGGAGATGCCAAGACCTTTTGGGGTCTTTGCAGAGCCACTGCTTATTTCAGAATTTCTAAATTAAATAATTTGTTTCAATTTGACACAGCTGGATAAAATATACATTTAACACAGTTTGTGAGACTGAGTATATTCTGAGGGCTAGTCTACGCTGTGGGGTAATGCGCTCCACGAGAGTTTGATTTCTGAGGCGCACTGTGTTGCATGTAAATGAGCCTGTGTAGATTCTGCTGGTGTTCTTTAACATAGTGCTGTTTGAAATAGTACTATGTTAAAGTGCACTAGGGACCCTTTAATGCACACCGGCATCTACACGGACCAATTTACATTTAGACATGTAGACAAGCCCTGAGAGTTGTATTCCTGGTACAACAGTTATGCATTTTTCAAAAGTATGTGGTTTGAGTGGATGAACCTGAGCGCTCTCAACTCTGTATTTTTATTGTAAGCTGTTTGGCACCGGTAGGTAATAAACTTGATTCATTACACTATCCAAGAAAAATACTGCTGTGATGATCATGAATGTTTCAGATCAAGATGTCTTAGAAAAATCTGGACATTCCTGCAAGTCTGTCCATTTTAAGTATTTGTGTGTTCATGAAGAAGTGTGGCAAAATTTGAAGTATTTTATTTTTTAGGCTGTATTCCTTCATTTTTACTACTTCCACCTCCCCGTCTTTTTGTATACATTCATCCTGACATGCTAACTTGCCTGGGATATAGATTAGCTCAACAGCAGGAGCCAAGTGGCCTGCCGACTCACTCTCTTTTTGTGCACGAGTCTTGCAAATTGCATATTTTACTAGCTCATCTTCCAAAGCACTTCAATCACTGGCATTTTAAAGCGTGTTAGAGGAAGAGTGAGACAGTTACAGCTGACCTGAAGCTATCTGTCCTCCTGACTCCATCCTATTTATTATTTTAAAACTCTCAGTAGTATGCCAGCTGCTTTGCAGGAACAAATAAAGACATAATCCCTGCAATGAAGAGTTTATAGTCTAAGCAATCCTAGGATCAGAGAAAAGGAGAATGGGACTGGCCACTTCTCTGTTCAGTGAACCTAGAACTACTGTGATGTCCTCCACCCTTTTATTGCAAGCCCAGCCTCCACCCCAGACTTTCTGCTTCTGGACTGTTCCCAGTCCTGCTGATTCCCTCTTATCCGCACTTACTGCAGGAAGCACTATAATGGGTGCCAGGGCTGCAGGTGCTTTGTGTCATCTGCTGGCAATGTTGTGTGCGAGCGTTTGTTTAGTGCTGCTTTTATCTGTCCCCCAGTTTCCCTCCTCTTTGTTGCAGTGACAGACAGGAAAAGGAACGGGACTGGAAATAAGGAGGTATTGAGAGAACAAGTAAGCTTTTTGGGGCAGGGACCATGCTTTTGTTCTGTTTGTATAGCGCCTAGCACAGTGGGGTCCTGGGCTGTGAGTAGGGTCTCCTTGACTCTTCTACAGCAATACACATGACAATAAACCTTGCCCAGATCCACACCTTTTGGGCACTGTACATTGCTCCATTTTCTTTCTGGCAAGTGGGTAAATATATTTGCAACTTACATGTTTTTAATGTGATTCACCTGTGTCCTTTGGGGATCGACAGATAGCAGGGAGGGAGGCAGGCACTGGAGGCGTGATGGTTTAGGACCAGGAGTACGAGGTAAGGCCAGCAGTGGGACAGATTAGGCAGAGAACTATTGCTATCTGCCGCTGCATGAGAGAGAGATTATAAGGCAATGAGATACCAACAGAGCAAGTATATAAGCTGCCAATGTACCAGTGTTGTTAGTGTTCCAGGGGGGTTAATCCTTTGGGACCCTCTCAATGTAGCGGAACCGGGGACTAAAGAGATTAAGTGACAGTAGATATCTAAGTAATAACACTTGCTATCTCTCTGGGTTATTCTCTCTCACACACACACACTCTCACACAAAATTAAACTGTGTTTTCGTTATGCCTGAAAACCACTGGTTTGTAGTTTTCCATCACCAGCTGTTATACCAAGATTACAATTTACTTTGGAAGATATTGCAAGGCTATAATTTTATAGGTGGGTTTTCTGTGCTGTTGTAAGTCATCAAAATACAGTTCAGTTAGTTCAGTTACTGGAATTCTGTGGTGGAGAAAAACAGTATTAAAAAACCAAAACCCCAACGTGGGCATTAACAGTTTTTCAATATATTGCATAATAAGCTGACTTCATTAGTCAATAGTGTTCTGGCTCTTCACCCATTGGAGTAAGTTTTTGTGGGCAGGAATCCAAACTACTTTTAGGGATGCGACCTTATTGAATCCAGACTACCCCCGGAATGGGGAGAAAAGAATAAGAATAGAATGAAAAGAATGGTGAAGTTCCTGAAAATCCTAAGTGCTCCTGGATCAGGAGACAGAAAACTCAGGTGTTCAAATGGAAGAGAGGAAGTTTTGTGGCCTGGGACTTAGGAAACCTGGGTTCAGTTTCCAGCTCTGCTACAGCCATACTGTGTGACTGTGGGCAAGTCACAATCTCTCTCTCTCTCTCTCTCAAACATAGGCGCCCCCGGCCCCGCCCCAACTCCACACCTTTCCCGTCCCTGCCTCCTCCCCTCAGCGCACCGCATTTCCCCCCCCCCCCCCCCAGGCTTGCCGCACCAAACAGCTGATTCGCGTGGCAAGCGCTGGGAGGGGAGGTTGGGGCTTTTAGGTGCTACTATAATACAAATACAAAATAAAATCAAATGTGTACCTAGGAAGCTTGATTCATGCCAATAGTTCAATCAAGGCTGAAGCTAAAAGGTGATGGGCTTTAGCTACAAGTGCTGCACAGAAGTTGATGAAATTATGGACTGATAAAAACATTGCATTTGGTACCAATGTGAAAAATTATCAAACCAGTGTTTTGAAAGTATTGCTCTATGGTCTAGCAGCAGCTGCGTTAAATGAAACAGACCTCAGAAGGCTGGAGGCAGTAGAGATGAGAGTTCTTCGGAAGATGGCAGGTGTAAAGTGGAGTGATTTTAAGACACATGAGAAAGTTAGGAGAGTAGTGTGTGTTATCAAGGAACGGGACTGATTGCAGCTGAAAAGATTACAAGCGGGGAGGGGGGGGGGGAACATTGCAGAAACAGATAACAAGATACCAAAGAAGATGAATGCAAATGAAACCAAGGTCAGTCAAACCACCAACTAGATGGCAGGACATTTCATGCAGAGACATGACCAGGTTGAGCTTAACGGATTGAACAAGCCATCGACAGGAATGAATGGTGACGCTTTACTGCTGCCCATGTCTGTAAAGATGCATTAGGTTAAGAATTTATACAAATAATTATTAATAATATACATGCAAAACCCTACATTATGCTTTAGATTTCACAAGCACACATGTCAAGAAACACAAGGGTATGGTTCATGTTTCAGCTGTCTGTCTTCTCTTTGTAACATGTAAGCTCTTCAGGGCAAGGAACATCTCGTACTATGCATTTGTACAGTGCATTATTTGCACAGTGGAGCCTCAAGCTGCTACCACACTACAAATAATGACGTGTAGACCATTCACATGGACTTATTTTGATATGTATCATGTTTACATGCCACAGTAATAGGCTCACTGGGGAATGTTTCATTTTTTTATTATGGCAAAAAACTTAGAATAAAATGAAACATTTCTGTGTTGTTTGGAAGTTTTTGAGGAAAACATAGAGCCTTTTTCTTTTTTTACCGTCTCTTTTTATCGTCTAACTCTCTAAAATCCAAGCCAGAAACCTCTCAGCCCTAAGCCTCCCTGTGCCACCTCAGCTCACTCATCCCAAACCAAGTCACCTGCTCAGATGCAGCTTGGGGGAATGGGTGGGCTTTGCAACATGCCCTAATGGTCATCAAACTTGGGCCTCTGTCCAACCAAAAGTGGTAGGTTTGGGGAGAGGACTGCATTCCGGAATCTGGAGTCCTTAACAGAAAATACCCACTCACCAACTGAACACATCCAGGAAGTGTGAGCTCAAGTGAGCCCATTGGTCTCAACGACAAGGAGGAAATGCAAGGAAGAGAAGCAGTCTGAGTCCCAAACCATAAAAGGACAAATTCTTCTCCCCTTACTCATGTAGATGAGTGCCTCATTGGGCATTCAGGCCCATAGATTTCAATGGGACTATCTGTGGTGCAAAACTACTACTCCACATGAGCAAGGGTATCAGAATCTGGCCCAAAGGAATTTACAAAACCAACACCCTGAAATGCATCTGGAGACAAAATTGAAAGTTGGTGCAACCTGTGGAGCACAAGTGTAATATGCACCTCGCAGGAAGCACTGCTAAAGTGAGCTGGCAGCTACATTCTGTGATAGCTGGAGTTGGAGTGGTCTTCAAGTAGCCCTTCAGAGAGTGCATTGCAGTAATCTAGTAAAAAAATAATAATAATGAATCATTGTGGCGAAGTCCTCATCCAGGAGGATCTTAACCCAGCGAAGTAGTCTTCTGAACACTAGGCCTGGTCTACACCTAAAACGTAGGAAGACCTAACTACATCACTCAGGGCAGTGAAAAATTTCCTGCCCTGTGTGACCATTAGGTTGACCTAACCTCCACTGTAGATGCAGCTAGGTCAATGGAAGAGTTCTTCCGTCAACCTAGCTATCGCCTCTTGGGGGGATGGATTTACTACGGCAATGGAAAAATCCCTTTGGTCACTGTAGTATGTGTCTACACTATAGCGCGGCTGTAGCGCTTGTGGTGTAGATGTACCCTGAGTCTCAGCAAGTCACTGAGGAATGTGTAACAACTGTACCATGTGCATCTAATACAAAACCAAACAAACAAGTTGAGTGTCATGTGCATTCTGAAGACATCCCAGTCCATGCTACGTCACTGTCTCTGCTAACAGCATTACACTCACAGCAAACTGAAGGGGCAATAGCATGGATTTGTTTTTAAATGGATTGATTATATATGATGGAAGTTGAATAGTAGATAGTAAATCAGTAATGATGCAGTTCTGATTGGAATGTTTGGATACTTACATCTGTGAAACTTTAGGAGTTCTCAAATGTTCTCACAAATAAGCAAGTGCTCACTGGAACAGTTGCAAACAATGAATCATATGATCCAAGGAACAATATCAGAGCAAACTCTTAAGCTCGATCCTGCAATTTACAGTAGAATGTGTGGGAGGCCTTCTGGAACTGTGCAGAGCCTCATTGACATCAGTGGAGTGGGGTGGGGGACATAGAGGTCATCCATGCATAGTCAATTGCAAGATCGGGTCTCTTTATTCAGAAAAATACGTACGTATTATTCTATTGTCTGTAGCTCAAATAGCTAGCTGCCGAGCTAGTAAAATAGCCATTTCAGTCTGGCACCTCAGATCAATAGGTTAGTGGATTTGCCAAATATCATTCCCAAATTTCACACTAAAGATAACCAGGAACAATTTATTATCTAAACTCTTGGAGTCTAATAAACTAACTAGTCTCTCTTATGAGCCAGCTTGCAGATGAAATTAATCAAATCAAGTAAAACCGAGAAATAAAAGTATGTCAGGATTCTATGAGAGCCCTACATTAAGCATGTGTGGAAACCCTGACAATAACTAGAAGAGGCAGCAGTGTCCAGTAGTGCTTTGGACTGGGAGTCGAGCCCTGAGGTTCTAATCCTGGTTCTGCCACTGACCTGTTATGTGACCATAGACAAGAAGGAACGTCTCACTTCACTAAAATCTGAAACTCCATAAAGCACAGTGTATACAATATTAATTTTGGTTTGACACCTGTCAGCCAAAATAACTTTACCAGCCAAAAGCACTCTTCTAAACTGAGGTCCAGCTGTTGCACAGATCTTTAATTTTGACTTCTTAAAACAAGGCCAAAAAAGTAGCCAGTTCCGAGGCAAGATCTCTATAAGGAATGAATAGTTTTATCAAGGCTAAATAGAATAGCCTACAGTAATACTTGGTTTAAATCCCCTAAGGGAAAAAAGAGATTAGCTGCATTATATAACAAAACAGCACTTAATACCTGGCAGTGTTATTTTTGTTGTTGCAAGAAAGAAACAGCTGCAGCTAAATCCAAAGCACATGATTTTTCTGTTGAAAAGTTGCATGTAGCCTTTGTAAATTTCCCCCTCTAGGAATGTCACGAATAGGAATTTCACTCTGCTTATTAAGACCTTTTGTTTGTTTCTTCGAGTTAGGAGAGAAACACCCTGTCAATTTTTATCGTGATTTTTCCAGGCAAAACAGCAATCAAATAAATAGTGTTTGCTCAACAGCTTTGAGAGGAGAGCATAGGCCTTTTGAAATGAGGGTTCAAGGTGGATAGAACAAGTGATTTCCAAACCCCTGACGAAAGTCATATGATGATCTTGTCACATAATCATTAAAACAATTATTTATCACTTCAGTTTTCCCTCGTTTACCATATACATGGGGAAAACATACTTTCAGTTCAGCCCATCTACTTGGTGTGTGCTGACAGAAGCTAAATCTGGTTCCAGTGGAACTAAAAGAAATCTAGTGCAAATATGCATGTACTCGATGGTTATCATGACAAGCACCTGCTGACTGCTGTTACTATTTCGTAATTGTATTGTGGTAGCACCTGGAGGGGATTTGATGTGGGGGGAAAGGGCAGATTGGATTGGGGCCTAATCTGGAAAAAGACTGAACACCTCCTAAGTAACCTCAGCTCCCACTGAATTCATTAAGAGCTGCAGAGCTTCCAGAATCAGGCTCTAATTGATTGCATAAACATATTTTCACTTAACTTTATTTCATTGCTGTTGCGTTAATTCTGCATTATGTCTGAGATTTTAAAATGCCCAAATAGCACAGGGCTCACAAGTGAATTTTCTGATAACTGTAATTTAACTTCCTTGCACCTGTGTTTAATTTAGTACTAATGTATATCAATAATAATACCTAGCTCTTGTAATCAGTAGATCTCAAAGTGCTTCACAAAGCAGAGACAGCTCATTATCCCCATTTTACAGATGAGGAAATACAACCACAGAGAGGGGAAGTGACTGGTTCAAGGTCACCCAGCAGGCCAGTGATAGAACCTGGAATAGAACCCAGATCTCCAGAGTCCCACTCCAGTGCTGTGTCCAGTAGACCATACTGCCTCCTTCATTTATTCTGCTGCAAGCTGGACCTCTATTCTCATGGAAAAGTTAGGGGTTTTTTCAGCACTCCGGGGTTAAATTCTGAGGCAAACAGGAAATGCTGTGATAGCTTTAAGCACACTAAAAATGGTAGGAATTTTTTTGAATTAAATATAAAATGAGTAATATAATCTGTTCAGTCTTTCTTGTGTTACTTATTTTGAGATTAAAATCCATTAATTTTACACTGGCTCTAATATTCGGTTTTCAGTGTGTCACAGAACTTGGTTGGGACCAACATACCAAGCTCAAACTTCAAAAATCATAAGTCAGGCCCCCACAATCATGATTGGCTTAAAAAATCATGATTTAAAAACAAAATTAATTTTGGGCTCTTTTTATTTTAATTTGCTTTCTAGCCTTCAGTATTCACATTTCAAGCTTTTCTTCACAGCCTTAAGGGCTAGAAATTCCCTCCCCCGCTTTTTTAACTAACAATGAGATTCTCACATAATTGTATGATGCCAGCAGCTAGGGCTTGAAGAAAAACACCAAATATTGTGAGGCTCACAACAAACTCATAAGAGGCAGCAACGCTTACATTAAGGTGTAAGTGATGTGTAGGGTTTTGTGCAGATCCTCAGTACTTGGGTGAATTTCAAACTTCAGTAAATGGCAATTGATTATCACAGAGGCTGAAAAAAAAGGAATCACTGGAATTTTTCATGAGGATTCCTGCACAGAATATTTTACACTGGGCACATTAATGCCAAATAGTCTCACTTTCAAGCCCAAAGAAGCACCGGATCCTCCACTGTATTGCTGCAGATTTTCATTGCAGTATAGGGTGTAAGCAAAGTGACTTCTGTCATTAAGCAAAACAGATGGAAAATTTAAATTTAATTAGTTATTTTTATACTTTTGTCAGTGACCTGTGCTGGTTATCATTTTATCGGTTTAATACTGCAAATGGGGGATGGAAAGCAGGTATAGGCTCAGCAGTCTACTGTTATGTAAGGCTTTTTTATTGCTATAGTATTCATATAAAATATTTCTTCTTGTTGATGATGGTGGCAGTATATGTCTTCAGGGATCTAAATTGCCAAAGGAATAGATCACTTTTTCATATATATCTGCAAAAATATTTTATTCATTTTAAATGTCTAGTAGATGAATCAGACAGCATGTAGATTGAAATCAAGTAACATTTTAAAAGGAGAAGTTGAAACAAAGGGGAAATTTTGAAACACGTGATCCACTTAAATGAATCCACTGATATTTTATGGGGCAAAACTTTTAAAACTGTCTTTCAGCAATTAACTATAAATGCAACTGACAGCGTATAGACATATGACTTCTTGATTTATGTTTTTCTTTTCTGTTCACCATCAGGTAATTAGATAGCTTCATACTGTCATTTGTCCCCACAATTAATTGCACCTACAGTTGATTTTAGAACAAACATTAGTTTGAATTTTAAAAATGTGAAATTATGTGTTTGTTCTTTATAATTTTCCCCGTCACATCTGCTAATTTGCAAAGATCTTTGGCCAGATTTTTTAAAGTTCAATATTTATATTTAACACAAAAATAAGTGGACTGATTTTTCATAGCTGCTGAGAACGCTCAACTCCCACTAAAATAAAAGCAAGCTGTGGACAATCAGCTCCTCTGAAAAGTCAGGTCACTTATTTAAGTGCCAGGTTTAGAAATGCTGGCCTTGGTGTATAAATATGTCTCTATTATGGCCCGTTTTCTCTAATTATTTGATGTTGTAGTAAAAATTTAACTTGTGAACTTATCATTCCGCAGCAACAGATCGATGACATTAAACAATGGATTATAACTTTCCTGCCCAATCTGGCATAAGAAAGGAGAACACTTTCGTTCAAACACAAGCACTCTTCAAAATAAAAGTCCATATGTTCCTCAAAGCAGTCCATCTCTAGTAATCACTAGTCATACTCTCTGTTTTGCTGGTAGCGTATTGTTCTGTGTTGAACCTACTCATGCCTTCTTAGATCATAAGTGCTTCAGGGCAAGAATGCCATGGTTAGTTCTGGCACCACCGAGTATGCTTTCAGCTTTATATACTTCAACTAGTAAAAAACAACAAAGCATATTTCTTAAAGCAGTGCAAAGCAGCCTTAGTGTAACTGAGTCAGGTCCACAGTGTTTGTAATGCATAGCTACCCCCTTTTAAATAGGGAACAGGCAATATAAGTGGCAATATAAGTGGTGAGGGAGTGTACACGTCTGGGAGCTGTACACGTTTTTAAATTATTTGGCAATGTATCCAATTCCAGACTAGTGAATGGCTCCATTTTACCATCAGCTGGATTATTCCTTAGGAAGCATTGCCATTCATCATGTACTTGTCGTTTGACAACTCTGTGAACAGGAGCTTTGGTGACCTTCAACAGATGACTGGCAATCTGATTTGGAGTAACTGCCAGCCTGATTAATGCACATGGACATTGAGCCGTACCTAGATGACGATTTAAGCTCCAGCTTTTCTGGCTTGACTACATAAAGTCAAGCGCCACTCTTGCTTCCTTCCATCGAGCCTGGCGAGTGGCATCCAATGATTTTATATGATTCTATATCCAATGATGGTTCGCAATCTCCAGATCACCTGACTGCTTATACTGCCTCAGCAAGTCTGGACAGTCCTCCTTCAGATATGGAACGTACATTGGTTGAAAGCTGTGTGAAATTGTTGCTCTTGCAGCTTTAAAAATGGCACAACAGAAACAATGGTTTGCATCTTGCCTGGAGATGATGTTTAATAGGATGGTTACAATGCTCTATTCTAAGTACTCTGTAAAGGAGTCGCTATCTGCCTTCCGGAAGTTCGATCTAGGCTTCGGTACACTCCTTATAATTGGAAGACGCATTCCCATCTGAATAAACGACAGACAATGCTGGCTATATGGAAAATCATTAAGTACAGTACACGCCGCTGGCTGCGTGTGATTGGCATATGACGTGATCCAGCCCAGGTCTGGGCAGTAGTCCCCATTCCAATGTGCTGAATGGAAGATACCACGCTGCTTAGGGTCATGGACCAATGTGAGATCATTATTTGTTGCCAACTCCAACAGTTGTTCGCTGTTTGGGGTCTGCTGTCACATAACCCCATTCACTATGATGACTATTAAAGTTGCCAACGTTCACTACCGGATGCTTAAGGTTTGGAAGAACTTGTGGACCCCATGTAGAAGCATTTCAAAGGATATGGCAAACCATATTTTATTTTTTGTCTTCCATTTTTATTAGCAGCTTCGATCAGTCAGTTACAATACATGGGAATACTAAATATCATATATGGATACTTGTCAGTGGCTGTGATTTCTGGTACTATGCATATTCTGCATTTGAATGACTTTTTTGTTTGTATTCATCAGATTAGAAACTATCCAGTTATACAGGCTTCATACCATCCTGAATTAATTCGGACATGAAAGCAAGGGCTGCAGAGCAAAACTATACCTACAGTATATAACTCAGCAGTATCCCAAACTAGCATAATTTTTGTCATTAAAGCCTGTGCTACAGTAGGGTTGAGGGAATGGGGAATAAACAGGTAAATGCTAACTGAACCTGAAAAGTATTATGCAAGTTTTGGAAGCCTTGTGTTGTTTTCCTCATGCTACTCTTGGTACCGATTCCATATTGCAATATAGTCTATATATTAAATAGGCCAGACTCTGAGCTGGATCACACTCTACAGCAGTGGAGTTACTCTGGATTTATACTGAGGTGTAACTGAGAAAAAAATCTGGCCCATAGTTTCTGCGGATAGCTTTTCCATCACCAGGATTTTCCAAAATACCGATTCCATTCTGTAATTCAAGGAAAAGGGAGTTTCCACTTACAGGTTAGCTAATTCTTGGCAGCAATTATGAGACAGGACTACAAGCAGATGTCTTTTTACTAGGTTATGAGGAGTAGGCGAGGCTAAGTAGTGAGTAAAAACCTCTTCCAGGGGAGCAGTGGGAAGAGATTAGGGCAGGGCCTGCCAAAATCTTGCATCATGGACATGTTCTCCCAAGGTGAAGAAATGTTACTCATTGCTCATACGTGTAACAGCACAGATGGATAGATTCTTGTACACAGCGACGCCTGCAGGGGGTTCTGTACCTTCTAACGAACATTTTAATCTATATTACTTTAATTGACTTTGATAAGGAAAACTTTCTAACATATCCATTCTGTTTGCCTAAGTTCAAATATTACAGCATCTAAATCCATTTTCCTTGATCCTTGAAATACTTTTCCAAAACCCATTGATGCCAGTGGAAAGACCACCATTGATCTGAATGGGCTTTGGTTCAGACTCTTTCATCCTGTTAGTAGACAGGGTGGAAAGGGGATGGTATGTACATAAGTAATATCTTCCTATTCCAGAATATATGATTTATTTGGAGCTGTTGCAAAGTGCCATTATTCCTCCCCTGAGCAAGTTCAATGTCTAATTTGCACGACATTGGAAATTGGGAGATAGTCTGGGTAATTTGTCTGACCGCATCAGTGTTGAGCAATTTGAGCCCGTTCTTGTGCTTAAATGAGAGCAGGATCTGAAGTTTAGAATAAGTTTGAAGTTTAGAATAACTGTAACATCACTGTAATACTTCATTCTCATTGTCAAGTATTTGCAAAGTGCAAACAAGGGGCTTGGTGCTGTACATAGTACACATTCACTGTGCAGGGCTGCCAAATATCATGCGTATCTCAGGACATGTACCTGACAGTCCAATCACGCATTCCCCCAGGGCAGCCTTGAGCTCACACGTTTGGATATGCTACAGGGGGCTACCGGCATTTGCCTATAGTTCTGCCTAATGGAATGGGGCCAAGAAGGAACAGCCAGAAAGAGAAGGTGGGAAGGGCGACAGCACAAGAGGGAGGCCTGATACCGGCTTCAGGTTGCCCTCAGTACAAACCAAGCTAAGCTTTCGCATCCCCAGCAAAATTCCTTCCTCAACTCCTCCCACCCCCTCGCTCCCAGGGAGCCCTGGAACCTTCTATTCCCCACCACCACCTCTGCCAAGTGCTCCCCCCTAGGAGCCACAACACCCTCTATCCCCGGGCCTCCAGAGCTCCCAGCTCACTCTATCCTACCCTGCAACACGCAGTACAAGTACCTCTTACCTCCCCTGGGGATTCCCTGTTCCTGGGAGCCCAATCTCCACAGCACCCCGCCCCCATGCTTCCCACTCAAATTTCTCTGCCCCCACCCAGCTACTAGCCAGAGCTGCCAAATGCTGTTCCAGTCCATGCCCTGAGTTTATAGCTACATGCAAATTATTTGCTAATAACTTGCACTCTTTAAATAATTTGTGTAATATATCACACCTGGAGCAGGACAGAACCAGGCAGCTTTGTGTGCGCCAGTTCGGTACCTGCTGTTAGATCTGTGATGTGTTTCAGTTAAGCAAGTGTATAGGCCTGTAGGGGGCTGCAGGGAGAGCAATTTGGTGTTGAATTCCTGTAAAAAATGAACTGTGTGTTCCGAGTGTGACGGGCTGTTGGCTCACTGGATTTGTCAAGTGAGCAGATTTGCTGTGGTGGTCACTGAGAGATGAGAAACGTTGAGCCCCAGGCTGACTTTTTTACGTTAGCACTTTTCAGGGAAGAACTGTGCTCTGAGTGAAGGCCAAAGGATAAAGTCATCACTGAGAATATTGATACGCTTGTGGTGAACTCTGTGAGAACTATGCACTTCCTAATGACTGCCAACAATCTTGGGAGTGGAAGACCGGATCCTTGGCCCTGATGAGTGGCACAAAGCAGCGCTAAAGCTGACTCACGTGGCCAGCTGGAGAGTCCCCTGACATAAGAAAATCTCAAGGTGGCATAAAGCCTGCTTTGGTTAGCTTTGTGCCATCTCCCCTCACCGCCCTTGGCATAGGGGCATTACTGGAATGCACCAATGACCCGTGGCTGTTCAATGGCCCCTTTAGGCTGCTGTAAGTCAGAAAAGCCTTGAGGGACAAGGGAATTCACAGGTGGCATCCTGCCATTTTGCCCCACTTAAGGCTGTGCTGTTTGGATTAGTAAGGGAGAGCCACATTTTGTCTGGGTCCGCGTTTATGGTATGTTCTGTTTGTTTGCTTTCTGCTTTCACCAGCAAGGTACCATCCTCCTGGCTATGCACTGGCTGATCCTGCAGCCTTAAAGTCAATGAGAGCTTTGCCATTTCGGCATAGAGCATCTTCATCATATACTCTACAGCGGCATCAGTGGGGCTGTGCCGCTGTAGCACTTCCAGTGTAGACTAGCCCTTAGAAATGGGAGCAGACAGGGCTTTGGAGGGTGTGACCCAATTTGCATGCATCGGGACTGAAAGAAAGGGATTATGAGTTTGATCCTTGTTCACTGAAATTTGCTATATGGTCCCAACACCGAGGCTCATTAGAGTACACTGAAGTAGTATTTAAGGGGATACTTTGTAGTATCTGAACCATATGTTAAAGACTAAAGCCTCAATTGTATAGCAAATTTCACCCTCAACTGAAATGCCTTTGCTTTTGTAAAACAGTAATAACAATAATTAACCTCAACCCTCTTTTATTTAACTTAGAATTTGTATCTAAAATGGCCTATTTAAATATTTCTCAATAAAGATACAATTTTTATATATCTAGATAACATTATTTATCTATCCCAAATGTGCCAATAACTTTGTGATACTATATATGAAAAAGAATAAGCACAGAGTATAGAATGGGACTCAAATAACAATGCTTTGTATTAAATATAACATCTGGCTAACATCCCAGAAACATGTACACCTGTATTGGATTAAATGGAAGATTAAAAGATTTCCTGGATGGGTTTTATTTATGATGATGATGATTGATTGTTTATTATTAAAGGGCTGATAACACACTGAAGGCAAGATACTTGTGTGATGCTTCCCAGGGGTACGAGTTGCCAGGCACCTCACTACCGCATCTGCCCTTAGCTTGAGGAAGCCTTGTCTGTGCCTGCCGTGGGTCAGATCCCCAACACCACCATCAACTCAACCACTCCCCTTTAGTCTTTGCAGGCCCCACTGCTACTCTGTAGAAGTAGCAATAGTCGCTCTCCAAACCTTGAGCCCTCCAATCTCCCTGGAGTGTCCAGCCCCTCGTCCACTGGACACTTCCAGTATACACAGATTCCCTGTTTCCAAAGAAACAGTACATCCCAGCTTACCAGACCTACCTTGGATCACCGCTCTGCTTAATGCACAGCAATTAGCTATGTTTATAATTAGGGACCTACCAAATTAATGGCCATGAAAAACATGTCACTGGCTGTGAAATCTGGGCTCCCCCCCTTGAAATCTGGTCTTGTGTGTGCTTTTACCCTGTACTATACAGATTTCATGGGGGAGACCAGAATTTCTCAAATTTGGGGTCCTGACCCCAAAGGGAGTTGCAGGGGAGTCGCAAGGTTATTTTACTGGGGTCACGGTATTGCAACCCTTACTTTTGCGCTGCCTTCAGAGGGCAGCCACAAAACAGTGGTTGTTGGCCAGGTGCCCAGCTCCGAAGGCAGCAGCCCACCAGCATCAGCACAGAAGTCAGGGTGGCAATACCATACCATGCCATCCTTACTTCTGCACTGCTGCCTTCAGAGCTGAGCAGCCAGAGAATGGCAGCTGCTGACTGAGGGCCCAGCTCTGCAGACAGTACCGCAGAAGTAAGGGGAGCAATACCATACCATGCTATCCTTAGTTGTGCGCTGCTGGCAGCTGCTCTGCCTTCAGAGCTGGGCTCCCAGCCAGCAGCCACCACTTTCCAGCTGCCCAGGTCTGAAGGCAGTGCTGCCTCCAGCCGCAGCACAGAAGTAAGGGTAGCAGTACTGCGAATCTCCATAGAATAACCTTGCGGACCTCCCCCCACAACTTCTTTATGGGTCAGGACCCCTACAATTATAACACCATGACATTTCAGATTTAAATAGCTGAAATCATGAAACTTATGATTTTTAAAATCCTACGTCAGTGAAATTGACCAAAATGGACTGTGAATTTGGTAGGGCCCTATTTATAATGAAATTAAGTATAAGTTTATTTAACAAAGCACAGAGACTCAAGTAGTAGCAAGTAGAAGTAGTGGAAAGAAATGGTTACATATCAAACAAAATCATAACGCTCATCCTAAAGCTTGGACTTCATTACTAAAATATTCTTGTGTCTTAGAGCAATGCTCACCCAAAATCCTTGCAGTGCTTTACAACCAGTCTTGGCTGTAATCCTCCTTTCATGAGACAGACAACCTGTCAGCTTGTCTCCTAGGTGAAGGATGACCGAGTGAGTTTCTTTGCCCCCCAGGATGTACCAGTCCCATCCTTTGTCTACATCCATAAACAGGACACTCCGCCTGCTGTATTTGTTTCTTCCTGTAGATTTTCTCTTTTGTAGATTTTGCAGCTTTTTGACTGGCACCTGGCTCAGTATGCAAATAGGCCTCTAGTGTGAGGCAGATAATACACAAATGATCAGACAGGGATATAAGTGTCTGCTACCTCCTGCCTGAAAGGAACATGTCCAAGATATGTCACCTCTTGGTCACCTTCCTTATTCTAAGGATAGGTCATAAGAACTTAAGAACATAACTCCTTAAATATTATCTACATACCCTACCCTACATACATTTTGCAATGTTTATGGCAACCAGTGGGCTACTGGCTCTCAGTAGAGACTTTTCATGCCACCTTTTGGTAAGCTATCATGCAGATATATGACCCAGGAGATCCCTGTAAAACCCTATCCAACCCCTGTGCTTTCTGCTAGTTGGCACCAAGGGTTCCCTGGGTCACAACTAGATGTAGTAAAATCTGTTTAATATTGGAGAATGGAAGGATAGGATAACGTGTTTTTGTCAGGCCTCCCTGCATGATCACATTTCAATATCCTCATCATAAAATCATCTTATTGTTAGTGCCCAGAAAATGGAAACAGTTTGGTATGAGAGCAAAGATCACAGGAGGTTGGCAGATAACAGTTCTTTGCAGGGAGGGGAGGAGTCATTGTTTTATATTTAGTAGATAAGCATAATAATAACTGTATTACCATGAGATATTATCGGCCAGATACAATATAACCATAGTTATACTGTACCATATCTTTTTAATTTTAGTTTTAGTTAAATATTTGTTCACGGAGGGTTCAGATTAACAGTTATGGAGAGAGAAGGCCTCTGATTACCTGCAGAGCTGGGAAGTGGCAGTGCAGGCAGCCCCACCAATGTTGTCTCAACCCTTTTCTGGAGAGACCCTGATGAGAGGGTAGTTCAGTTTTCTTACACATTTTGTCCTTGATCCCTTTGCTGAGATTGCCAACAAAAGGCATGACCCAAAGCTTACTGAAGTCAGTTGAAAGACATTGATTAACCTCAGTGGATCTGGACCAAAGTAATCCACTTTTGAAAACTGATTTGAAATTACGTCCATGGTGGTCTCAGTCCAGATCACAAACTCATTTCCCATAAGCCACCAAATGGCCATTTGGGGTCATACCATTCAGCTAGTACTGACTTGGGCTGGGTTTGTACTGGTGATCTAAGGAAGGAAGGGTAGCCTATTATTAGTCCTCTGTTAACCATCCAACTCCCCAGGGCTCTTCTAGTGGTCTGGAGACATAAAGATGAAAGCAGACTAAAATATTTTTCAGACAGTAACTATTTCTTTTATTCAAAACAGCTCTTGATAGTGTACATCAGTCTCGAATGACCCAAATGATCTGCAGGCCCTGGATATTTTATGCAAAAAATATTTTACAAGAATCGTCTCATGATGCAAAGGGAGTGCTGCATTTCCACTGTTGTTACTGTGTTAAATTGATGGAGACTGTGAGCATGATATTGGAGATATGAATTAGATTTTACAAAGCAGCTCTTCTGTAGGGAGCTGGCTGCTTATTCTTCACTGAGATCAGTAGGCTATAATTAGTGCTCTCTTGGAGGGTATTTATCTTCCATTTTGATGCAATCCCCCAGGCAACAAATTTAGAGGACAAAATTCATTGGCCTGTAGCATCAGGGTGTAATCTCAAGGGACAGTTAGTATCTAAGGATGACTAGGTTTCATAGATATGTTTGCAGTACCTTCTTTTTAATTGCATCATTTTCAGTCTAACTAGTATCAGTTGTGACTTTATGGCAAAAGATTGTGTCTCTCTGAACAGCACATGGAGATCTAAAATATCCTTTTCAGTTCCTTTGAAATTACAATAAGGAATACTCAAGAAGGCCCCTCAGGTTAACAGGAGGTTTTACGTTCAATTCCTTTAACATTTTAAACACTGTTAACTATGGTAGCCTATGCACTTCCTCGGGTAGCTGTATTGGTGGATGGACTGTATCGGTACTGTAGTCTCTGACTCTGGTAGTAAAATCTTGCAGTGCATTGAAATTTTTTGAGGTGAGCAATACATGTCTGGATTTTGGGGGAAGCACTAGGGAGCTTGGACAAAATTCAGGACTAGTCGAAAGAATTGTTTTGGGACCATGGGACTGGAAGAAATCCCATGAAAGAGATTTGAGGAAGGCCAGATGAATGGAACTGGCTCGGGGAAGAGGGATTATGGGAAATAATTTGTAACGGGAAGGAGATTGTGAATAAGGAGAGGCCAAATAGCTGAGTGAGATAGGGCATTGTAGGTTGGGATTGTGCTGGCAGGAGTAGAGAGGAGACATGGGTAATTTTGTGAAATTGATTAAAAACTGGCTAACTGCTAGATCTCAAAAAAAAGGAACTGTAAATGGGGGATCACCATCCACTGGGAGCATTTCTAGTAGGATCCCACAGGGATCTTTTAATGACCCACTGTTATTCAATATCTCTGTCAGTGGTCTGGGAAGGAACTATAAAATCATTGCTGGCAAAGTTTGCAGATGACAAAAATTGGTGGCATGGTAACTAATGATAAGGACAGGTCAGTTCTACAGAGCAAATTTGTTTGCATGGTAAGCTAGGCTTATTTGAAGTACATGTATTTTAATACAACTATATGCATGAAACTTAGGTCACGCTGAATATAGATCAGACTCATAGAATGGGGGATTATATTTTGGTAAGCAGCAACACATAAAAGACTTAGGGGTACTTTTAGATCGCCAACTAAACATGAGCTCACAGTGCAATGTGATCATTGGGCATATAAGTAGGGGAATAAGAAGCAGTATGGAGATTTTACTTCCATCGTATAAAGCCTTAGTGAGACCATTACTGCAATACTGTGTCTACTCATCATGGCCACGCTTCAAAAAGGATGTTGACAAATTGGAAAGAGATCAGAAATGAGCTACAAGAATGATTTGAGCGTGCATCATAGTGAGACAAAAGAAACTCAATGTATTTAACTTAAAAGAGGATGGTTAAGGGATGATCATGATCTATAAGTAACTCCAGGGGGAGAAGATTTCTGATAGTAGATGGCTCTTTCATGTAACAGACAAAGGCATAACAAGATCCAGTGGCTGGAAGCTGAGGCTAGACAAATGTAGACTAAAAGTAAAGCACGGATTTTTAGCAGTGAGGTTAATTAACCATTGGAACAAGTTATCTAGGAATGTGGTGGATTCTTCATCCCTTGAAGTCTTTAAGGTTGGATATTTTTCTAAAAGATATACTGTAGTCAATCCAGGAATTATGGGTTTGCCGCAATTACGGGCTGAAATTCCATGGCCTGTGTTTATGCAGAAGGTGAGACTAGATGACCATAATGGTCCCTTCTGTCCTTAACAATATGACATAAACTCTGGACAAAGTTTTCAAAAGTGACTGGTGATCTTGACTGCCCAGCTTAACGCCTTAGAGGGGCCTGCTTTTCAGAAAGTGCTGCACACTCACCCTCTGTTCAGGGATCTCAAGTTAGGCACCCAATATCACCTGTCAGTTTTGAAAATCTTGTCTACCCAGCCTGTGACAGCAAGCCTCCCGGCCCAGGTTGACAGACTCGGGCTAGCAGGACTTGCACTGGCACTTTGAAACTAGTTGTGTAAGCACTGAAGTTGCAGCTCAGGCTCTGAAGCCTAGGAAGGGGATGGAGGGGGCTTCAGAGCCAGAGCTCCAACCCAAGCCGCAATTTCAAAGCTCTGTCTACACAGTGTTAATGTGCAATGGAGCTGGAACAATTTGTATAATGGAGGCACAGAGAGCCATTGAACCAAACTGTAAACCCTTATATGATGGAAACCACTTCAAGCCAGGGGGTGTGGCAGCACCCCCAGCATCCCTAGTTCCAGCACCTATGCTAGTGTGAGCCCTGCTAGCCCAAGTCCGTCAGCCCAGACTGAGGGGCTTGGTTCCACAGGCTGTGTAGACATACCCTGAGTAGTATCACAGTATCTAGGTTTTTTATTTCCCTAAATCTCAGAGTCCTACAACAAAGTTGATCACTTTTTTTTAAATGAATCCTTCTGTTTTATATGTTTTGTTCCCTAAATTAATTCAGTCTTTAACCATAAACCTCAGCCCTTTGTTGAAGCTTCCAGCTGCATTAACCTTGCCCATTTTTGCCTAGTGATGTATGTATGCTTTTTGCTTTTTTCCAGATGACGGATTAACTGGAATTCCACCAGACGTTTTGAAGAACCCTCCAACAGATCAGCAGATTAACAAACTTGCCAGGAGTCTGGGTCCTGAATGGGAGCATATTGTACTGTCCCTGGGTTTGTCAAATAACGACATCTACAGATGTAAAGTCGATCACCCTCACAATGTGCAGTCACAGATTGTGGCTGCCTTTGTCCTTTGGAGACAGCGTTTTGGAATCAAAGCAACAATTCAAAATCTGCACACCTGTCTGATGGCCGGAGAAGAGGATCCTTCTGTGATCCAACATATGCTTGAGTGAAGTCTTGTTATCGATTGGTGACTCTTGAGTTTTTTGCTAAATGAAATCAATTGGATTCACTGAATCACTTGTCAGTGTTCTGATGTCTCTTAAGTAGAAATCGAGGAAATGGAAGACAAAGAACTTGGTAATTTTATTACTCTGTGCTTCCTTGTAGCTTTCAGTTTTCTGTGGGAGGTTTTGACGTCTCTTATAATTACATGTATGCCAGATTATTTTTTAACAGGTTTTAAGAAATTATAGTTCTTTTTGTTCACTTTTATATGTCTTCCAAATGTTATGTAGTTAAGAAGGTGTTGACGCTTAAAGTTTGCTAGAGTCCTCACAAGCAGTGGGCCACATCCTGAGAGGTGCTGAGCTAATAGTAATGGGAGGTTGTCGGGCTCAGAGTCTCCCTTAGGACTTTGCCCATTGTTATTGTATTATTTAAGAGTACTCTAAGGCAGAGGTGGGCAAACTATAGCCCGCGGGCCTGATCCGGTCTGCCAGCCGTTTTAATCTGGTCCTCGAGCTCCCGCTGGGGAGTGGGGTCTGGGGCTTGTCCCACTCCAGCTGTGGAGCAGGGTCGGGAGCTGCTCCGTGTAGCTCCCAGAAGCAGCAGCATGGCCCCCCTCCGGCTCCTACGTGTAGGGGCAGCCAGGGGGCTCCGCTCTGCATGCTGCCACTGCACCAAGTGTCACCAATGGGTGCTGCAGGGGTAGTGCCTGCAGTCAGGGCAGAGCGCAGCAGAGCCACCTGGCCGCGCCTCTGCGTAGGAGCTGGAGGGGGAACATGCCGCTACTTCTGGGAGCTGCTTGAGATAAGTGCTGCCCGGAGCCTGCACCCCTGAGCCTCCCCCGGTGCCCCAACCCCCTTCCCCAGCCCTGATCCCCCTCCCACCCTCCGAACCCCTTGATCCCAGCCCAGAGCACCCTCCTGCATCCGAACCCCCTCATCCCCAGCCCCACCCCAGAGCCTGCACCCCCAGCTGGAGCCCTCACACACACACACAGCCCGGTGCCCCAACCCACTATCCCAGCCCTGATCCCCCTCCCGCCCTCCAAACCTCTGGGTCCCAGCCCAGGGCATCCTCCTATACCCCAAACTCCTCATGCCCAGCCCCACCCCACAGCCTACACCCCCAGCCGGAGCCCTCACCCCCCCACCCCACCCCACACCTCAGGCCCCCTACCCCAGCCCAGAAGCCGCTCCCGCATCCTGAACTCCTCATTTCTGGCCCCATCCCAGGGCCCGCACCCCAAGCCAGAGCCCTCACCTCCTCCCACACCCCAACCCCAATATCGTGAGCAGTCATGGCCCACCATACAACTTCTATACCCAGATGTGGCCCTCGGACCAAAAAGTTTGCCCACCCCTGCTCTAAGGAGTTACGACAAGGAGCAGGATGCTGTGATAGCATGTTATCTCTTCAAGAGCAGGACAGCTGAGGACCCTTTTCAAGGTATAAAATAAGAAAGAGGATCTAGTGAAGGAAAGATTTGTGGACATGGCATTGAAGTGCCTAGTAGCGGACTTTGGTTTCTCTCTTCTGTGGCTAATAAACAAGGATATGACCTTGCATCCGTAGAGTCTTTGCAGTTCTTATGCTCTAGGATCCAGATGAGCCTGCCTCTCAAGGCAATTTCACTCTTGGCTTTAGTAGCATATGTACTGTTCGCAAAGCCAGAAGGGAAATGGCCTACCAAAATGAGCTCTCTAATTTTACAATAAGTCCAGCCAGAGGGGTGGTTTAATGATCTAAGCAGCATGTTTGCAGTCTCTAGATTCTCTTGCATCACAGGTTTGAATGTCAGCAAGAATAACTTAATCGTTCCTTCCCACCTAGGGTGACCAGATGTCCTGATTTTATAGGGACAGTCCCGATTTTGGGGTCTTTTTCTTATATAGGCTTCTATTACCCCCCACCCCCGTCCTGATTTTTCACATTTGCTGTCTGGTCACCCTATTCCCAGCACAGTAGATAAATGGAATTGCATGAAGTTCAGTGGATGGGATGCTTCTGGATGAGACTTTAAAACTGAGGTCCTGCATCTGTGTTGTCGCGTGGGTGTACCCTAGGAGGATGACAAATCCCTGGCTGGGATGATTTAGTTGGGGTTGGTCCTGCTCTGAGCAGGGGGTTGGACTACATGACCTTCTGAGGTCCCTTCCAACCCTAATCGTCTATGATTCTATGATGACAGTCTGTATGATGCCACTAGCTGGCAAACTACCTGAAATCTGAGATGGCAAGAGGCAGTCTGGGAACGATTGGTGCCAAGAAAGAGAGGCTGCCATTGCTGGCTGGGGTTAAGCATAGTCTTCAATAGAACCAGAGAATTCCTGCTGCCTTTGCCTGAACACCCCTCCTCTTGGTCTGGCCAAACCCATTCCCAGAAGCCAGCCCTTCTCCATGAAGAAGAACTCTGCAGTGGTTCCCATCACCTTCTGGGAGAGGAGAAAAGAAAAGATTCCTGAAGACTTTGTTTCTTTCCCACTCAGTGTGGAAGAACTCCCACTGCTCTCCTTTGTACCAATGCTGTCTCCTAGTTTTCCTGCAGCTAACATGGAGCTCCTTTTATCTCAGCCACATGTACCTGTGTTACTGGAATTATGGGACCCATTCTCTGGTACCATTGTTCAGGTTTAACCCCAGAATGGTGGTTAGAGCATAAGCCTCCTCTTCCCTTGCCAGCGAGGGGCATTTCTTCCTTTTGGCAGGAAGCTCTAAGCATTTGCCTCATTCCCGCCTATCAGGTAGATGTATCAGTTGCCAGGGGGAGTATTCATGGACAATCAGAAAGATCAACTACTGTATGAAACCAAGATCTTATGATGATGCAAGGCAGAAGTACATTAGAACTCCTTCCAGGTGGATTAATTCCCAGCGAAGAACACACATCACAGAGGACTGATTTGGCAGGTAAACAGAGTTTGGGTCCAGAATTTTGAGATCAATTTATGGGCAACCCCTCAAGCAGACTGTTTCATCTCTAGAGCCAATGCAGAACACCCTCCTCCCCCGGTTCTGCCCAATATATTTCAGCACTCTCACCTAGGTCAGAGGTCTTCATAAAGTGTTTTGGGGTGAGAGGGTTTTTTTCTCCTGAACCCCCAATTCTCAAAACCATAAGGTAAATTAGGGAGGAAAGGACCTTCTGAACAGTCTGCTGGCTGCCCAGTTTGCCATGGTTTTCTGGACTCCTGGTACCTGACAGTATGGTTTGGCGAATCAGCTCGTTCAGGCCCAGAAACAATCTGCTGGTATTTTATTTTTAGTCTTCTATAATACAGTCCTGACCTTCAGCCATTCATGATCCTGTTACACCTCACTTGCATCTTAATTAATTATATCCTTTATAATGTATTAAAGCATAATTCTATCAACAAGTCCCAAATAAACAATGTAAATCAATTTGAGCTTTGGATTTTTTTATAGATATAGATATAGATTAGATATATAATATTTTGCTGTTTCAAACTGCTTAATGCCAACATACAGGTATATGTTTTATTTGAAAACAATCTGAGTGTGGCTTATGTATATGGGATTGTGTGAGCATAAAGATCATGGGCTAATTCAGCCAATTCCCCTGGAGCGGGGAAGTGGAGGAATTTCTGGGCCAAATCCAGAAGTGATATAAACAGTGGTGTTAGATACATGTTACGTGTACATGGCAAAAGAGGGTAACATATACCTGCTGCATCCACACTGGTGCCCTAAGCAAATAAAACTTAGACAGGGAGCAGGAGAAGTTACTAAGCATGAAAGATATTTTTTTTTGGTAAAGCCCCTCTCACACTGTTACACACCCACATTATACATTGGTCTCAACGCGAGTTGAATCACCACACCAGGCAGAATTTGATTCTCGAGGAATCAAAACTTACAAAACCAGTGCAAGTTGCATGTTGAGTGTAAGTGGCAAAATAATGTAACATACCCCCACCACTTTATGCCACTGTTGATAAACTCTTGAGTCAGCTTCTTTGAATCAGATAAACTTTATGTTTTACATTCTGCACTGAAAGGTCACCATGTAGGGTTAAACATAATGAAAACATCCAGAGTTAAGTTCCAAAGTAAAAGTAAAACAAAAAATGTTTGCAAGCAATATCAACCCTCATGCTTCAGGGCTTTAGCCAACTTCTAACTGATAGGGGTTAGGAAGAAACTTTCCCTGTGGACAGGTTATCCCATAACTACCTACTGCATAGTTTCTTGCGCCATCCTTTGAAGCAGCTGGTGTCAACCACTGCTGGAGAGGACACTGGACTATATCGTCTGATTCAGTGTGGCATTTCCTATATAGTTTTTAAAATAAATCTCCTTACCTGTTTTGCACATAACATTTGAAGGTTACACCTGCATTCCTAGAATCCCCAGTACTACCACTGAAGTCAACAGGAGCTTTGCCTCTTCAAAGAAAGGGCCCTTAGGAAAGGAAAACAGACAATTTTTAAAAAATCTTGTTCACTTGCTGCTATTTATGCTGTTTGGTTTTTTTTCTCAGGCTTGACAATTGAAAAGTCAGGTTCTCTTTGGCTTATCATGACTTTCTAATCAGTTTTGTCTTCAGCTTTCTCATGCCCTAACTTGATGCTACAATGATGGGATGGCATATACTGCAGGGAAATTTTGTTGTTGTTTTAAAAAATTGTCCATTGTCATTGTTTTTAAATTCATAGAAATGTCTCTATTGGTTTAGGTCTTGTAAAAGCTTGTTTTTACATAGCCTACATTTAGGACCACATTTGACTTGACAGTAATATCCCTTTGAATGGAAAACTCCCTTTCATTAGTCTTTAAGAATCTTTCTTTCGTGGGCATTGTTTTATATTAAGACAATTGTTCCCTTAAAATTTAGAGCAAGCAAGGTCATCTTATTGCTCTCTTTGACAGTCAAAGGGTCTTTAAAATGTAGTTTATTCTTTTCTGTCAAGTACAAAACCTTTTCAATCTACTACAAAACCTATCTAAACAATATGCAACACAGCGCTAGGAACAGTTGCTAAAGTATTTAATCGTTTGGATGTTAACTAGATATATGAGTTGGGTCACATTTCATAAAACACAGACACACAACAAGTGTTGCACAAGACCATTATGCACCCTTCCTTGGCTATCTGAAGGATATTAAGTCTGCTATAATGTGTCTTACTGCAGGGATTCATCACTTGAATATATCCAGTGAGTCAGATACTAAAGTTATAATGATAATAAACCAGGCTGATTTTGTTGGTGGTTTGTTTTTCAGGTCTTCACAGAAAACTTATCAACAATATTTTCTCTGATCATCTCACTGCTCTGTGTATAAGGAGTGTGCGCATCCACGATTTTAAAAAACAGTCGCTTAAAATTAAGGCTTTAGGGCTATATTTAAGTTTCTAAATTAGTGGCCTAATATTTAAAAGTACTGAGCACCCAGCAGCTCCCATTGAAGTCAATGGGAGTTCCTTGGTTTACAATACATTTAGAAATCATATCACTTGTTTAGAAGCCTAACTTTTAACCACTTGGTTTTTTTGAAAATCTATATTACAAAGTCAAATGAGTCAGTAGCTGTTGCAATTTCTGTAGCAGACTGGCATATTTATAAAGTTTGTGTACTTTTCCACAAGTGACCATCACAGGAAATGACTGAAAGCACATTACTAATCGGTCCTGTAAAATACAGTATGGGAATTTGTTTTTTTTTAATTAAAATATTGACTGATGCTGGATGTACTCTACATTAATTTACTTGTATTTAGCATTTGCCTTTCCAGACCAATATTTGGTCTGGAATACCTATTTGGTACAAATACCTATTTGGTACAAATACCTATTTGGTACAAAATCGCCTGCTGTACAACATCTGACTTCAAAAGAAAATTTGTAAACAAACTGCCTTTCTAATATGGAAAGTTCGTGTTGTTATTGTTATGAATTATTGTAACACCTAACAGCACCAGTCCTGGATTCCACTGTGCTAGGCCCAGATCATGCCATCTGCAAAGGGTTGGATTTTCTTAGGAGAATTATTTGTGGGTAAATGTTGGTGTTTATAAACAAGTCAGTGACTGGAAGTGTTGTCTAGATTAATGGGGTAACAGATATGCAATTTCCCCCATCTCTCTACCAGCCGCACCTCAAGCCTTACTTCACTGCAGGGTAACATTTCTGCTTTTCTAACACCTCTTCCTGAAGGAAGGAATGGCCATTGTGCCAAACCATATGAACATTTTATTTTGGCAATTCTCTTATAATGAGTGAGCTGAGACCACCAAATTGATGGTCATTTATGATTCTACATTGTCAGGTTAAACCCAATTTTCCTTTATTGCATTAATCTACGCCACCAGCTAGCCCCGTCGCTGGTTTTTAACAGGTTTAAAACCTTGTTCTTGAATGGGTCTGTCTTCTCTGCAGAATGAGCCTGGATGATTGGCACTCAGGTTTGAGCACCTGATTTAGCCTAACCTGGATGCCAGCAGCCACACTACAAAGACCTACTCAGGCTATGATGTCCTCACTGGTGCTGCTCTCACCCATGTGCATCACTAAGTCTTCTGGAGACATTTCCCATGGTTCTTTGTGATGCACTAAACCAAGCCTCTCCATGATTCTTTCCCAGTGAGTTGTGGGAGAACTTGTTTATCCTTCTGAGCACAGGGGGGATTTGTGGGAAGGCATTGGAGGACTATCAGCAGTCAAGTGATTTTATCCTGTGTCCTTGCTGCAAAGGGGACAGGTTACCTGCTCCATGAAAGTCGAACCTGAGCTCTAAACCGTACCTCCAAACCAGGCCACGTGGCCTGGGTTGAAAGCACCACTTAACTCAGGTGAGAGATTTTTGTTCATAGATGGGAGGAGTGGTAGGGCAACACCTGGGTAAGAGCCCAAGCTAATTTGCCGTGAAGATATAACCTCTGAGTTCTGAGCATGGGTTTGCACTGAGCCAGTACTTAGTAGTATGCCATGCTAGCATCTCCCTGATGTAGCATCTCCCTGATGTAGCATCTTGTAACAGGGTCGTCTGCCCCCTCTTCCGGCAGGCCACTGCAGGGTGGCCCAATAAAGCGCAGGGAGGCTTCCTGTTATGCTGCACCCGTGGTTTTATTTACACACCTTGTCCCACCACCAACATTGAGCTATATATATCCACACAAGGCTTACAGGGTTTGTTCCCTCTTTGTCAGGCAGCCAGCCCTCAGTCAGGAGCCTCAGTCAGCAGCCGCCCTGATCTTCCCCTGGCTGCTCCCTTTATGCTGGCTTGCCAGGCCCGCAGGTGGAGCCAATCCCCAGGCCAGGCATCAGGCCTGTCCCACCAGCCCCAATCTATTCCCCTTGATTGGAGCTGGCTGAGCAGGGGCTAATTAGGTGCTTTGCAGCAGCACCCTGCTACATATCTCCAGCAGTTTTTGCAGAATCTGAACTTTCAAGGTATTTTTTAAATTAAGTTTCTGCCCTGACAGTGGAAGAGAGAGCCCTCCAGATATTACCAGTATACTGCAATCTGAAAGAACGGGTCTCAGAGTGCAGCAACAATTTAAATAACCTGAATTATTTCACTGTTAACCACTTGTTAGTAAGAACATCCTGCGGGGCAGACGGACAAAGTTTGGGCTCATGGGCATAATTTAAGCAAAGAGCAACAACTATTTTCTCTTAGTCTGGCTCCCTTAATATGATTAGAGAAATCCCTTCCAGGGAAATCCCTACCAGCCACCCTACCTTTTGTATTATGATTTAGTAGTTATTTGCATTGCACTAGCACTTCCGGAGCCCCAGTCATGGGCCAGGACCCCATTGTGCCAGGCACTGCACAGACTTATAACAAAAAGATGGTCCTTGCTGACATTACCACAGATATGAATCCATTTTTGTTCTAGTCCTTGAAAATGGTGGTGATTGTTTCTCTTCCTTGGTCTACGGAGGGATCTTTGAGGTCTAATGTATCTTCCTTAGGCCATAACCAGATTTCAGAAAAGTTCTTTTGTTCTCTGCTAAGTGGAGGCAGTCAGATTTCCAGCAGATTATAAATGGGTACCAACAAAATTAATTCTCACCTTAATTTAAAAAAATCTTGAATACCATAAAAAGGAATCTGCCCAGGGCAGAATGATCTCTCTGAGACTTCAGACTATTTTGAACAACATTTGGAGATGTACATTCAAATAGAAATCCTCAGTTTTTGAGCTGCCTGCCCCTAGATAAACCAGGGCAATTTTCCATCCATTCCATTTGTTATGACAACCCATTGATCCATGGGGTGAAACATTTTACAAAAGGCTAGAAAAATAAACAAACTTCTTTTTCCAAAGAATATAAAAAGAAATATGGATGAGATTCTGAATACAGATGAGTTGCCAATATTGTTATCTAATGGAAATAAAAACAATATTTGAGTGTTAATCCATTTACAAGTTTCCATATTTTCAATAAGAGGAGAATATTCTTAATACATTGCATAAAACAGCACTCAAAAGGCAGTTCCTCGAAGATCATGATTTATGATGAATGTTCAAACACTCTGCCCAGATTTCACTACATGGAAAATTCTTGCTCTTCCAATATGTCTTTCTGCCAGTTGGTAAAAGTAATAGAAAATACATCTGGCTGTTGAGTCTTTTTAACCTGAATTAATCTCTAACAGAATTGCTGTGCAGAATGTTGCATTATGGCTTCCTTGATAAGGAGAGATTTACACAGCATAGCTAGAACTCCATGTAAACCTGGCAGAGGAGTTAGAGACAAAATTCTTCATAAATTCCTCTTCAAAGCTCTGCCTCTTGCGAAAATTTGAAAGATCACAATACTGCAGTTCAGCAATTCCTGAATGGGTAATGAACAGGAAATGTAGGGTGTTACTGGTGTAACAGTGAATACATTTAACACCTATTAGTGGCAAAGAGCTCATTTCTAATATTGGAGCATGATCCAAAGCCCACTGAAGTCAATAGAAAAAACAACTCACATTGACTTCAATGGACTTCGGGTTCAGTCACTGGTATGTTTTCATTGGGACCCACTGAAGCATGGTATTTTTACTAGTTCACTTTGAAAAGCAGTTTTTATGGATAATGGTTAATAGAAGGCAAAGGTTTTCTGCGTGTATAGTTAGTATTTTAGATTAGGGGTCCTACTTTCGCTGCCCCAAGGACCACTTTATACCAGTGAGTCTAAGTAAGGCTTGATTAGAGAAAAAGACCAGAAGAGTAGAGCAATTCAACACAAAATAATAGTTAGATCCTAAAGGGTATTAGTCTTTTTTCAATACTGTTAATATTATCCTAAATTCTGACTCCGAATAGCTCCAAGGGGAGACTAGACCCAAAGCTCAGGGGATTGGTTCTGGCTTTATGGACTTTTCATGTGGAGGTCAATGGTTCACACTCAACCCAGGTCAATACTGACCCAAAGTTGACACACACTGCTGACTTTCATGGCCTATGTGAAATTAGTTTTAGACTTTCAGTCCTGATCTCAGTGGTTGAGTGTCCACAGTGTAACATCTCCCCACCCCTGCAACTGGCACTGTGGTCACACCACCCTTGCTGGCACACCCATCAGAGAAGATAAAGGATTGAATGGGCAGGAAGCCTGACCCACCCGTTTACCATAAAGGTGGTGCCCCCCTGTGTCAGATTTGGAGCCCACTGGCAGGGCAGTCTGGGTAATATATATTGTCACTGCTCTGCTGTACCTGTTTTATGGATAAACAGGGGACACCAGCCTCACGGCTATCAGCCAGGCCCCTTTCAGACCAGCAGGAAATTCATTTATACAAAGAAAGTTTGGCCTGGATTATTGCCTTGTTATTTACTCATTGATATATATATATAATGGGTTGTATTCAGGAGCTAAACAGCTGTAGTTACGATCACTTTCGGGTTGTACAATAGCCCTTTTTGAAGTACTTGGCATGCAGACTGGGCTGTAATAAATACTGTTTTGACATTGCACTGCCGTAGTGGTGAACGTGCTCAGGGCTGGCTTGTGCTCTCTTTACTCATGTCGGTGAGTGTTTGTTTATAGGAGTAGATCTATTACACTCATTGGGACTACTCATGTTTACCATCGGTCATAAGGGTTTCCCAGCTGAGGCCTATAAGAGTATTATTTGCAGTGTCAGGTTTAAGGGACATTCTGCAAATATACTCTCAGGCCTGGTCTACACTAAGTGGGGTGGGGAATCGATCTAAATTACGCAACTTCAGCTACGTTAATAACGTAGCTGAAGTCGACATACTTAGATCTACTCACCGCGGTGTCTTCACTGAGGTGAGCCGACTTTTGCCGCTCCCCCATTGACTCCGCCTGTGCCTCTCGCGGCGGGGAAGTACAGGAGTCGACAGGAGAGTGCTCGGCGGTCAATTTATCGTGTCTAGATTAGACATGATAAATCAACCACCGCTGGATCGATCGCTGCCCGCCGATCCGGCGGGTAGTGTAACATACCCTTAGGTGAATTTCTGGCTAATTACATCTATGTTTAGTCACAGGTGACGTGGGGGCTTTTCTCGTATCTTGAGTTATTTCATGGCTGAATTAATTTGTTTCCTGCCTGTGATTATTCTTATGGGGTCAGGTGGTCATCATTATGCAATTGTAAGTTAATATATCCCAGTTTATGCAGAAGGACAGACTAGATGATTGTAATGGTTCATTCAGGCTTAAAAAAAATCTCTCCGAACTGTTTGGGCACCTAAAGCTTCAGTATTAGGATTTTTAAATATCATTTAAATAGTATTCTAAATAAATATCTCTACCCCAATTCTCACCCCTTTGCATAATTATCTTTGAATTGTTCATTTGAATTAAATGAAACTAGTCATGCAAATTGGAGGTTTTTGTCTTTTCCTTTGCAGAGTGAACACCATTGCAAACTAAACAGACATTGTCTTGTGGTATTGTCTTTACCATGGTATTTCCTGTATTTCAGCTGTGTACCGCAATGAGGTATTTATACTGAACAGCAGTAAATATTTACTTTCTGATGATGCCCTCGTCACCTGGAATTTTATACTTTCTGGTTAACATGGCATAATTCAGTGTGCCTGGCATGTGCGAAATTTTGTTAGTAAAACAAAAGTGATTGTCCTCCCTAATCTCCTTCTGTGAGTAACTAGACTTGCACTACACCCATCTTTTAAGGATCTCATCACAGTGCCGTGGGTTAGTAGGTGACCAGGGCCGGCTCCAGGCACCAGCTTTCCAAGCTGGTGCTTGGGGCGGCATCGAGAATGGGGC
This sequence comes from Chelydra serpentina, assembly GCA_037349315.1. Lineage (NCBI taxonomy): Eukaryota > Metazoa > Chordata > Testudines > Chelydridae > Chelydra > Chelydra serpentina. The sequence continues at coordinate 77,649,394 of JBAIAC010000008.1, forward strand.
GGCAGTCCGAGTCCCGCAGCGGCAATTCGGCGGCAGATCTGCCGCTTTTCCCGCCGACGAATTGCCGCCACGGAAGTCGGACTGCCGCCTCATTCTTGCCTGCTGCCACAGCAATTCGGCAGCGACTGCTTGGGGCGGCAAAATTGTTAGAGCCGCCCCTGCAGGTGACCAAGTCTTCACTGCAATGGAACCTAAGGTGGCACTTGCTGCTGGAATCTAACACTTCCTTCCTGCTGCTTAAAATCTATTGAAGTCCCTTTCCACCTCCCAAATGGTGTCTTCTGTTCTAAAAAGTACTGGGTGTCCTTTGTAATGATACCCCTTTGTTTTGGGTTTTTAGCACTTAATTTAATTTTTGTATCTGTTTTGTGCTGTTTTCCTGGATGTCAGTTCTAACGCAGCTGTACAGAATCCATAGCACCTCTTCAGAGGGGGTATATATAGAATTCTAATGGTCATTATTGTTGCTCCTGTGCAGAAGTGAAACGCTTGCCCCCAGTGTTTTAGAGATTGATTTGTTTTAAGGGCTGGAGTGTGCCTTTAGGGACTGCCATCAATAAGGGACAGTGAGTGCATAACTCACACCTCCCCAGACAAGGCCCCGGGAAGTATTGTGTCTTTCACGGGCACAAATGCCCCAGGGCTGCCTTGTTGCTCTGGAGGGAGAGTCATTTGCAACACCCCTTTTCCAGGGTGCTGCATTACTCCATTACTCCCCACAGCACAGCCAACCAGCCGTGCCGGCTGGTGCATAGCACCAACCTCTCACACCTCTTCCCATCCATTCCCTTCCCGCTTGCTACTGTGGGGAACATCCGACAGGCAGCCATTGTGCTCCCCCTGCTCCTAGATCTAAGTCCATGCTAATATGGCCATGCCTGGGGAATCCTTATTCTCATCTGGTCCCCTGCCTGGTCACATTAGGGCTAATCACAGTTTTGCTGTCAGAGTGTAGATTGGGGAGGTGGCATTACTGTTGCTATATTTTGTTCTGTGATCTTAGACCCCCTTCCTCCTCCTCCTCCTTCTTTTCTCTTTTATATAGGTTGAACTTTAGTTCCCAAATGCAAAACACACCACTAAAATCACTCTGACCGGAACAAGGTGTTATACAATTCAATGACCATTCTACCGCTGACCTACTTAGAAGAACAACATCCAAGTAACGCAAATGTACCTTTGCCCCAGTGTCTCTGCCTCATTCACAGTTGGTAATGTAAGAGTGGTAATGTAATGTAAGCTCAGTAGTTTGAGCATTGGCCTGCTAAACCCAGGGTTGTGAGTTCAATCCTTGAGGGGGCCACGTAGGGATCTGGGGCAAAAATCTGTCGGGACAGTACTTGGTCCTGCCAGTGAAGGTAGGGGACTGGACTCGATGACCTTTCAAGGTCCTTCCAGTTCTAGGAGATTGGCATATCTCCATTCGGGGGGAGGGATAGCTCAGTGGTTTGAGCATTGGCCTGCTAAACCCAGAGTTGTAGGTTCAATCCTTGAGGAGGCCACGTAAGGATCTGGGGCAAAAATCTGTCAGGGGACAGTACTTGGTCTTGCTAGTGAAGGCAGGGGACTGACCTCGACGACCTGTCAAGGTCCTTCCAGTTCTAGGAGATTGGCATATCTCCATTTATATTTTTTTAATATATATTAGTGTGGTGCATCTAGCTTTGGCCTTGTATTTAGACAAACACCTGTCAGGATAGTCTAGATATACTTGGTCCTGCCTCAGCGCATGGGAGTGGATTAGATGACCTCTCGAGGCTCCTTCTAGCCATACGTTTCTATGATTTTTATACCATACAAATGTGGATCTCCATATGATGCAAAAAAATTTTGGTCTCATGATTAAGGTTAAGATTCTGTCATGGGTATTTTTCGTAAAAGTCAGGGACAGGTCATGACCTGTCCCTGACTTTTACTAAAAATACCCTGTCAGAGTGCTGCCAGGGGCTGTCCTCTGGCAGCTGCTCCAGTGGCCCCAGGGCTGACAGCTACTCCGGGCCTGTCCTGGAAGAAGTCACAGAGGTACCGGAAAGTCATGGAATCCGTGACCTCCATGACAGAATCATATCCTTACTCATGATAAACTGTACTGTTATTTTCTGCCTTATTAGAAACCATCCAGTAATAAATTATGATGCTCTGTCCCCTTGTGTTAGCTAGTGCAAGCTGTTTTAATCCAATTTTACAAGTACATAGAGGTTTTTTTTCCCTTCAGTATGGGATCCCAGCCCTAATTTTAGAAGCTAAAATATAAAGGATGCATTGTAATACCATTACTTTACTTGTATCAAAATAACCGCACTGCTAGTATCAACTGTAAAAATCAATACATATTTATAATGTAAATGTAAATTATGTGTTGATTTTGGTGGTATGCTACTCATGAGGCTTTGATTTGGATACAGACTGACCGGTAGGACCCAGGTCTCTAGGCTGAAGGAGATTACATTGCTGAGGTCATGAACTCTCTTTAGGGGAGAGGGAAGAACATTGAATGTATTTCAGTGTAATACCTTCTGCTGGGTAACCTGTGCAGTACTATTGCTTTTGCTCGAGAATATCTTTGCCCAAATTCCCAGAGAAGTTCATATTAATAAAATAGCATTTCCGGGGAAAAGTCAGTAAATATGTTTTCTTTCATAATTTGAATGTGCTGTATCTGAAACGATGTTTACCAACCTCAGTTTTCAACTTGAAGGTAAATAAAAACAAAAAAAGAAAAGGGCCACCATTTACGACTTTAAAAAAATAAATAAAAAGTAAAGGAGAGGTACTGAATATGTTTCTAATTTGGAATACTGTGCTCTCAGAAAGCGCAGGGAGTGATCTCTGTTGAAGATCATACTTCCTCTGGTCACGTGATGATATGCACTTGAAATTTGTTGGTTCTGCAGTACATTTAAGATTAAGTAAACTAACTACTTTTCAGATTTTTTTAATATGTGAAGAATTTAAATGAACTGCTGTACATTACACAAAATATCATACTACAACATCATATGATATAGTTTATTTCTATAAGTTCTTCTCTTTCAAAAATACAAATTATTATTGGCTAAATATTAGCTTTTGCCACTACCCTAACCTCAAGCTGTCTTTTGCTTACAGGGTAAGTGAGTTGAGTTTGATTTGAATACCTATGCCATGGCATAAGCTACATACAGGTAAATATTTAGTATTTATGTATTCAGTATTTATGTGGTAGTTATTAATTATATTTATTATTTTCATTAAGTATTCCATAGATAAAACATAGAGGCAGTCTTGAATCTGAAATGTCCCTCAACTGTATCTTATGAACAATGCATTATGAACAATGCATTATTTGTCACCAAGTGAACAATGACACAGTTTTTGTTTTAGATAACGGGTTGGCTACAATACAAGAGAACCTATGCAAGACAGAAACTCAGCAATTTCCAAAATCTGGATGCAGTTGATAGAATTCTAACAGCTTTTCAGTCTGAGTGCAAGCAATCGTCACTTTGGCATAAAAACTGTTATGCAATGTACACAAATAAAGGTGAAATTATCAGACGTCATCAACCAATAAGGGTGAAATGCAAACGCAAAGTTGTGTAACGCTCTCCAGTGCTTCGGAGCAAGGTGCCCCACAGTGAACTGGAGTCTGCATTTTCTGCTGGTTTGGAAGTTCTAAACTTCTGTAACAACATTCAAAATGAACAAACAAATACTTGAGGCAGCAGAGTATGAACATGAGCTTAGTGTACATATAGCTTGTGTACGGGACTTTGTAGCCTCGGAAGGGAAATACCGCCCTAATCGCTATAAACATTTCTTGAGAAAAGGAACAAAAACTAAGCATGAAACCACCCTCAGTGATGCTGACTTGACCGTGGTCTGGCTTAGTAATGAGTTAAAACATTGTGCATGTTTTGGAACTTTCACAGGTATCGGCTGGTTACTCTTCTCTCTCAAATGAAGCTGGTGGAGATCATGGGCGGAGACTGGGGATGGAATGAGGGCTGTTGCCCTCCCAAACTGGATATGTCACAGAGGCGGCACATGGGGAGGGGCACCCAGATTTCTCCCTTCTATTTGGCCTTGCTTCCTCCCCACAGAGGAATATTCAGGGCGGGGGGAGCACGGCAGCAGGGCTGTCCTTAGGCATACGCAGCTGCGTAGGACACCCGAAAATTTGGGGCACCACTGAGACAGCAGGTAAGAGTGGGTCGGCTCCTGCACACCCAGTGTGTGCTGCAGTCTCCTTAGGCAGGGGCTGTATTCACAGAGCTGAATGCGGCGGCGCGGTGCATTCTGCGTGAGGGAGAAGGTGCGGGGGCCTCTGCGGGGTGCTGAGACTCTCTGCCGCTGTGAGGCTCGGTATGGCCGGGCGGCTCGGTATCCTTTGCTGCCTCATCTCCTGTCCGCCCCCCGGGCTGCGAGCCTGGGCTGCCGCAGTGTCTGCTGCGTACGAAGTTCGGTGTGTGTCAGCAATGGGGGAGGGGGTGTGGTTCTGGGGGGTCCATGGGCGGGGGTGGTGGCTGTGCCCCAAGCCAGGCATAGGGGCACCGGTTTAATAATACTGCGTAGGGCCCCATAAGTCCTAAGGATGGCCCGGGGGGGGGGGGGGGGCAGTGACCCGAGGCTCTCTGTGCATCCAGGTCAGTTTCCCCACATGGGCTACGTAAGGTGAGGGCAGGAGAGCAGCTCCTGACACCTTACAGCACAGCCCGGGTGGGGAAACTGACCTGGACGCACAGAGCGCCCGGCGTTGCTGCTCCCCAGCCCCCTAGGGGAACACAGAGGACCGTTTTGGGGTGGGGGACGAGCAGCAACACCAGGGGCAGTGTGTGTCCAGGTCAGTTTCCCCACGAGGGCTCCAGCTTGGGGCCATTTCAATTTTACTGGCCTATAAAAGAAGAGACTTGCCCCAGAAACACAGACATGGAGCCACAGGGGCCACGTTCTAATCAGCACTGGTAACATTGTAGCAAGTGAACATAAGCTCTGAGCTGCTTCCCAGGCGCCTGTGCAGTTACTGCATTGACTGTGTCACGCCCAGGTGAGTGACGGTGACCAGGGAAGGTTAAATGTGAGTGGAATGTGCTTAGGCAGCTGGGCAAAGGGGCAGGCTTTAGCGATGGATGTGTTTGATGTGTGCATTGCATGGTTATGTAGCTCTAAAACTAGGGAGACGTGATTCAGAACTACATGAAAGTGCTCGGTTTATATAAGAATTTGTTTTTATGCTAATGTTGATTTTTAAGTGGTAGCTGATAAACATGGCAAATAATTAAGTTAAAACAAAACATTAAGGTGGATTAAATAATGAACATAAGTTGTATTTGCGATTGCAAGTGCATTGTAATTTAAGTACCACTAACCATCAATAAATCCAGAAATTAGACTTATACCTATTATGGTATTAAGCCCATCCCCCACCCCCAAGTACAGAAGGCATACTACACTTATGGTAGAGAGGTCCTACGTTCCTTTGTAAACATATGGAAACCTTCAAAGAAAAACGTATTCTACATCTTGATGATGCTTATGCATTCATTGTCTTATGTAATCAACTTGCTTTGGAGAGACCAACATTATTAGTGCCTGTCAATGTCTGTCACATCCCTTTCTCTAAATTGTTAGGCAGTGCAGGAGAAGAAAATGTATCAACCATTTAAGTTTAGTTTACAAGGACTGTGTTGGAAGATGAATTTCTCTAAATGGTACATGTGTCACTGAAATTATGCTCAGATATACTTTCTCATCCTGGATACCCTGGGCTAAAAATCAGCAAGGAGGAGGCACTAGCCTGTGTGCCAAAGTGTGTGTGTATGTTTTTTTGATTCCTCTTTGGTGGCCAGGCTATGCTTGAAATAGAGGAATTTGAAAAAGGTGATGATAGTGAGGAGGAGGACACAGAAGATAATGTTGCAGAGGTATGTGAAGGTGAGAAAGAAGAATCATATAAGGAATCCAAGGTGTTAAGTATTGCACAAGATTTTATTTACAATGTAAGTGAAGGTAAGAAGTGGATACCCAAGCTTACTGGGCTTGGACGCACCTTTCACTAGGCCACAAGATCAAAAAAAGTGTCCAGAGGTTTCACAATGCTGGGCACTGTATCACCTACAAGGATGGTCGCGCTCAATGGGTAGTGATCAATGGCTCCATGTCTAGTTGGCAGCCGGTATCAACTGGAGTGCCCCAAGGGTCGGTGCTGGGGCCGGTTTTGTTCAATATCTTCATTAACGATCTGGAGGATGGTGTGGACTGCACCCTTAGCAAGTTTGCAGATAACACTAAATTGGGAGGAGTGGTTGATATGCTGGAGGGTAGGGATAGGATACAGAGGGACCTAGACAAATTAGAGGATTGGGCCAAAAGAAATCTGATGAGGTTCAACAAGGACAAGTGCAGAGTCCTGCACTTAGGACAGAAGAATCCCATGCACTGCTACAAACTAGGGACAGAATGGCTGTGCAGCAGTTCTGCAGAAAAGGACCTAGGGGTTACAGTGGACAAAAAACTGAATATGAGTCAACAGTGTGCCCTTGTTGCCAAGAAGGCTAACGGCATTTTGGGTTATATAAGTAGGGGCATTTCCAGCAGATCGAGAGACGTGATCATTCCCCTCTATTCGGCATTGGTGAGGCCTCATTTGGAGTACTGTGTCCAGTTTTGGGCCCCACACTACAAGAAGGATGTGGATAAATTGGAAAGAGTCCAGCGGAGGGCAACAAAAATGATTAGGGGGCTGGAGCACATGACTTATGAGGAGAGGCTGAGGGAACTGGGATTGTTTAGCCTGCAGAAGAGAAGAATGAGGGGGGATTTGATAGCTGCTTTCAACTACCTGAAAGGGGGTTCCAAAGAGGATGGATCTAGATTGTTCTCAGTGGTAGAAGATGACAGAACAAGGAGTAATGGTCTCAAGTTGCAGAGGGGGAGGTTTAGGTTGGATATTAGGAAAAACGTTTTCACTAGGAGGGTGGTGAAGAACTGGAATGGGTTACCTAGGGAGGTGGTGGAATCTCCTTCCTTAGAGGTTTTTAAGGTCAGGCTTGACAAAACCCTGGCTGGGATGATTTAGTTGGGGTTGGTCCTGCTTTGAGCAGGGGGTTGGACTAGATGACCTCCTGAGGTCCCTTCCAACCCTGAGATTCTATGATTCTATGATGTATTTCAAGTTAACACAGCACTGGTATTTCAAGTTGACAAGACCAAACTGATGACCATGAATGGGGATGGAACAGTGATCCCGTCAAACTCGGTTAAAGGAAGATGTACCCATTTCACTGCAGATAACATTAATACAAATGAGTGTACACTTGATGGGCAAAACACATTCATGCCACACAGTATGCAGCCCAGCAGAGAGGACCTGCATCTGATCAGATACTGCAGGACACTGAATCAACCAATCATGCCGCTTGGAAAGTTCCAGATGCAACGAACACCATCTTTCCTGCTAATGTCACAGAAGGTATAGCGTAAACAAAATTCAGTGAAGATGTCCTGGCAGAATGGTGTAATTGACACGCAGATGATTGTTAGTTTTGAAAGCACAAGCACAGGATATGGCATTTTTCCTCAAATGTCTACTTGAAAATCCAGAATCTGTCTGGGCAAGTTTTAATGAAAAACACCAATAACTCTTCATTAACTACAGATGGCTACCCACCTATATTCAGTCCCCAGGCCATGATGCTGATACACTGAATACCATCATGAAAAGACTTGCACAAGTCACACATTATTTTCAACAGAAACAAATAGTCTTGACTGTTGACCAAGCTTTGACTCAAAGCACCTTGTATTCACACCCTACACACTATTGTAATAATTTTTGTACAAAATATGCCTTGTGATCAATGGAAAACTAATAACTCTCCGGTCAACAATATCACGGTGAAATGTATGTAGTAACATTATATGTAACATTATGAATTCTCCCTTGTATAATTTTACTTGTTCAAAACCAGACATCCCTGCTTAAGCAAAAAGTCGTTAAACAGGCCTATCCTAAACAAAGGAATGTGTATTTACTTTAATTTACATATAAGTAGTGAACAGAACTATCAAGACAGTAGGGGGAGGAGATGGCAAGAAACAGAACAATTTGCATTTCAGCAAACACCAGTTGAGGAAGAAAGAGCATTGAGCTTCCTTCCTCAGAAGACTCCATGTTACCTTCCTCACAGCTTGAATAAACTTTCCTTTGGAGGATATTCTTCTGAAGAATCCACTTCAGATTCAATGGCCTATAAAAGAAAGAGGCAGAGAACTCCAAGTTATCTCTTTCATTCAGGAAGACAAAGGAACCGGGACCTTTAGGCCTCTGGAAAAGATCTTGACCGAGAAAGGGGGTCAGCCACCATCTTACTGGAAATGTTGGTGAGAGAGGCCATCTTGAACCAACCCTAGCTAGATAAAGTTTAGACTTTTTGATGCATATTTTCACTTTCATTTGCTTGTAACCATTTCTAACTTTATCTCTTAGGCTTTTTCAGTGAGTTCAAGTATATCTTCTTTTATTTATAATATTAATCTAAACCAACAGTGCTATATTTGTACTGAAGTGAATGTCAGCTCCAGTTAATGTGGCAAGCTGGTGGGTTTTGTATTCCTCTGAATGTTGCTTGAGAGGGTTAGACACATCTGAGCACGTTGGTCTGGGGAAGTTTGGGACTGAAGATATGTTGGAGTCACCTGATAACATTAACCATGTCTGGTAAACATAGAAATGTGTCCGTGATAACTGCTGGCAGGCTGTTGGATTCAAAATGGTTGAATCAGACCTGCACAGTATACAGAGCATGGATATGGAACATGGAGCTCATGCTGGCTGCTGGTTGTGTGTGTGAGTTGCAGGTAGCAGAAGCATTTGAGGCCACTCGGGGTTATAATAGAAGTGGTGACACAACCTTTCCTTGGTCTGAAATGCGCCCCAGAATGTGACACAGGCCCTCTTCCCTGCTCTGATGGCGCTAAAATGGACTGTACCAGAATATAAAGAAATCCTGATTCCATGTTTAGGAGGTGTACACATCAGTGCACTTCCTAGAAGTTCTGAGGAAGCATACGCAGGATTCTGGATTGTCGAGTGTGTGGACTGAAAGTAGAGTTTTAATTAGATGAATGATCTTGCATGTAATTGCTGATGAAAATTATGCAAGAGCCACTCATGCTCACAAGATCACTCTACAGGCAACAGGGCAACTGTTATTACCACAGCTTCTGAGCTATCTTCAGCAACATGACAAGAAACTCGAAGAAAATCTCCTGGATTTTGCAAAATCTGATGCTGCCAAAGATTACAGTAACCTAGTGTCTATTCTGTCTTCAAGTTTCCATGACCAGAGAATGTCATTTGTGCTGAACAACACAGACAATCCTCCCAGTTTGCAGTACTGGTGGCTGTACATGGCTATGCTGTGTATCCTACTACTCTTCACCAATGTAACAGGATGGAATTTGGGAGCTTCATCTGTATGACTTCAAAAGAATGCCTCTGTTCTTCCACTGATATGACCACACAAATTATGCTCGATGGGGATCTGTGTGCTTAGCAGAAATGAACCAGGTGCCTCTGCAGGTACTGGAAGAATTCCAAAGAGGTAACAGGGTAGTGAAAGGTTCCAACCACAAATTCTATCAGATTGATCCAGACCATTCCCAAGTGTGGCTCTATGCCACTGGTAAAAGAAGAGGAGGAATTGTATCACAATAGTGACCTCGGCACATGGGCTCTCTCCTTTAATCTACATGCCCAAATAGCAGGCCGAACCAGAAAATTGTTCAGTCTTGGACTTGATAGGCAAATGACTTGCAGCAAATCCACACCAGCAAGAATGCAGCGTGATCATGTTGATGAAAACTGTGTTAATGACATTTCAGAGATTCAAATTATTCACTAGTGAGCCAGCCTCTAACGTGCTGCAAAACATTTCAACAAAGGATGTGACTACAGAAGCAATTCAGGAAGCCCTGCTGAATGCGGAAATATTTGGCCAGGAGCAACTGAATATCACAACTCTGTAGCTGAAGAAATGCCACAGCCTGTAAATGCAAGGGGTGTGTTGGCACATTAGGAGCCTTTACATTATTCTTGTCTAAACAATGTGCAGGATATAGAGTAACTGTTTGTAGTGGGGGGAAAACCCAAATTTACTAATATTTCAAATTTTACTTAAATTTTGAGCTCCATTTTAGAAGGTGAAATATTCAAAATTCAGCTGGGAAGCATTTTTTTCAGATTCAGCACACTCAAACTATGAAAGATTGAAGCGACAAAGGGTCCTGTGGCACCTTATAGACTAACAGAGAAAGATTGTTTATCTGCTTTTTCCCCAAAATGCCTCCTACCTCTTATTTTATAGACAATGTGCCCAGTCTAATGTACTTCTGGAGGTGTGTAAATTTCCTAAGGAAGTGACAAAGAATGTTCTTGGATGTCCCCTGCAGGGTTGTTTGGGGAAAAAGATGCTAACTGCATTTATCTGGGTGGCCTAAAACTGAATGATACTGGGAGCACATGAGGCCATAGCTCCTCCAGGAAGCTCAGCAGAGACCAAATGGTGCTGTAAATAGACAATGCATACTTTGTTGTAGATCTTAAAAGGGAGCTATAAAATGTATGTAACTTTTATTTACATGAGCAGACAGACCTCAGAAATAGTCTTTTATGGGATTATTAGTTTTTGTAGATACATTTCTACTAGCCTGTTTAAATAATTAAAGAAACTGAATATGTGGAGAGTCCAAATGAAGATCTTACTATGCAGTTGCTTTAATAGCTTGAAGACAAAGGGTCAGTTATTCTGTTCTAAAATACTTAAGAAAACTCTTTTTGTTCAGTTTCCCATGAAGCATCCCTTCCTAGTAAGTTCCAAGAAGCAGTGTACGTTATGTGCATCCATCTCTTCTTGATATAATAAAGATTTCTGAGAAAACATCAACCAAACAATCAACCAAACAAGCAAGCCACATAGGGAGCTGGCAGTGTAAATCAAGTTGACTGCTGTAATTTTGTAGAATTCCATAGGGCTATCTTCTACTGTCAGTTCTAGCACAGAACTCCCAGTAGCTCTGCACTGCATGTGAAATGATTTGAAATAATTAAGTTCTCTTCCTGTCTGTTACTGGTACTGATTTAGCAAAGTTTGCAAATCCAGATCAGGTTGCAATTTATGAAGTGACTAGACTATTGTTTATATGCAAACTTCCTATACAAAGGATTTGACTAGCATGGCAAATCCCAGATCATTAACTTAATGAATGTGTGGGATTTGCTGTTGGGATAAGCAGATGTGCTGCTAGTAAAATGGAATTGTAGCTTAATCTTCTGTTGTTACATAATGCATGCCAATATATGCTTTGTATTTTGTGTAGCAGTATAAGAGAGGCTTTTCTTGTGATACACACTATTTTTCTTGCTTGCTACAAGTTATTTGGGCCATGCAAGCTTCCTAAAAAAGATAGGAATAGCAATAGTAAAGATAAATAAAACCAAAGTAGAAATGAAATTCTGTGTGGGATATCAATTCATTTTAAATTTAGACACCATTGTGTCTGGTTTTATCTTTATTTTGAAAACAAACTAGAGTGATATTCATTTAGGACTTTGTATCCAGTGGTGCCAATTTTTTTATGCCTTTGTTTTAACTATACCTTTTTTTGGTTTTTTGGTTTGTCAGACACTATGGTTGACTGTCACACTGAGTCAGGAGTTAATGTAGAATATCCTCTGAAATAATTGTCAATCATCATAGCTAGTTCCCTGAGCAACTAAATGAAAAGTCAACAAAAGCCTGTTTTTTAAAAACCTCTTGAGTCTTTTATATAAACAAGACTGGTTTAATTCTGTGTTAACAACCAGGCACCTCCGGGATTGAGGAGAAGGGGAATGGGAGCCTCGCTGAACCTAGCAACTCTTTATACGTAGGGCGATGACATGCACACCTACAGGTGTCTGAGTTAGGCCTTGGCTACACTTGCAGATGTACAGCGCTGTTAGTTAAACCCGTGTTCGTACAGCTGAGTAGGGAAAGCGCTGCAGCCTATCCACACTGGCAGCCGCCAGCGCAGTAACTAGCACTGACGTGGCTACATTTGCGGCACTTGCAGCTGTATTAGGAGCAGTGCATTATGGGCATTCAGGTAGCTGCAACGTGCTTTTCAAATGGGGGGGGGTGAGGGGGACTTTGACAGGGAGCGTTTTTGGAGACAGAGTAGGTTTTTGAAATCTCCACAGAGTGTCAGCTCATTATTTCCACACCTCCACGTCCCCTGCCTCTCTCTCAATCACTGAAAGCAAACAGCAGGGGCTTTGTTTGTTTTTAAAGAGCAGATAAAAGAGAGGAAACGGAGCCTTCCCCCTCCCCCCCGCCGTTCTTCTCCCCCCACACACACACACGCCGTCTCTGTCCAAGGCAGCTTTGCTGCCGGCATTCCTAATGGAGCCCCTCCCCTCTCCTCCCCTCCTCCCCCCGCCTGCAAACAGTACCTGTGTTTGGTTTTTTGTAAAGCACCTCAACAACGGAGCTCTGAACTCCAACCCAGAAGTGCCGTTTCAAAACAAAGCAGCTTCCGGAGATCAGTAACTGCGTTGTTCCTCGGCTACACTGAAAGACCAACGTTCCACCCACTTCGCAACAGTGGTTATTCCTCTCGGAGAGGTGGAGTACATGCAGCGCTGTATCTGAGGAGATACAGCGTTGCACGTGCCTTGCAAGTGTAGCCAGTTAATGAGTTACAGCGCTGCAGGCAGTTTTATTGCGCTGTAACTCGTAAGTGTAGCCAAGGCCTTAAACTCATCCCCAGTGTAGCCCTATTAAAGTTCCAGCAGTGATGATTTTGGCCTTTTGGGTTTGAATCATGGGAGCAATCAGCTTTGCCAAATGACAGTGGTTACCATTAAAAAGTCAGCATTTGTTAAACAGTGGTACAACAGGAAAGGCCAAAATTTTCCCTTACGCCTGTTGGCAAATGCTGATGTTTTAATAGGCCTCTTCTGCAACAGAGTATCCTGGAATGAGTCTGCTTGCATAAAAATAAGACACAGATGCAGCTGATCAGAAGGAGCAATTCAGGGAAAGAGGGGAGCCCTGTCTCTTTAACTAGAATGAGCCAGGCTGGAGACATAACAGTAGTAGAAGGAGGAGGAAAACAAACCAAAGGCATCACCCGAGAGTAGCAATAACACCAAGACTGTGGGAACACAATGCTGTGGTTAAAGGAAAACCCAGCAACTCTAAAGAGAGAGAAAAATTGTCACCTGCCACAAGAGTTGCTCATTTTAAGAATGAAGGAGGTGGTGATGAGATAAAAGCATGCCTGAAAAAATAGGAATAACCCTTTCCTTGGAAACTTACCGAAGTGAAACTGAAAATTTGTAAATGTACAACTGACAGGATAGGTCAGACCCTTCTTAGACTCCTATAATAGGAAGAGGAAAGGAAGTGGGGTTTTGTCACACAAAAATATATCCCTAATAGTTGACAAACCAGTAGTGGAAAATAGTAACCAATCACAAGCTAAATTAATGATGAGAGAATACATATGCATATAAGAAACACGTATGTGCTCCAAAGGAACATATAGAGAATGACAACAGCTGCCTCAGAATGATTCCAGTGACCACATGGAATGGGCTTTGTACTAGGTAGGGAGTAGATTTTGGCACCATGGCTGATGAACAACTGGATTGGAAAGTGCTCTGTAACCCTAAAGCCCAAAACTGTCTTACAGGATGGAGTTATTTGGTATCTGGGGAATTTGTCACCTCATAAAAAGAAACTTGTGGTTAACGTAAGACTGGTTCCAGAATAGATGTTCAAGGAAGCACTAGTGAAATGTGTTAATGCCACAAATTGTGACCTTATGCCTCCCTGGATTGCTGAGTTGGGGGGTAGAGATGTGCTCCCCTGGCCTATTATACCCCCTGCCCATGTCTGGGACCCTCCCACCTTGCAGGGTCCTAAAGCCTGACCACCAGCCCGATCTCGAACATCTACACCACGGTTAAATAGTCCCTTAGCCTGAGCCCTGCGAGCCTGAGTCAGCCACGGGTTTTTACATGCAGCGTAGGCATATCCTAAGAGATTAAAGGGTCTGATTGTCAGAGGCATTGAGCAACTGCAGCTTCACTAGGAGTTGAGAGTACTCAACACCTCTGTAAATCCATCATTAAAGATTCATAAAATATGTAAGCAGACACCCATGCTGCTGTGGAAGTTGGTAGAGGGAATTTGGATGCAGGCCTCTATATGAGCAAGGGTCACGGTGACTCTACTCTGCTATCTATCCACCCGCTTCTGACGTGAGCCCTGCTTCTACAAATCTTGCGTTATTACGGCTAGAGTTAGCCTGACTCTTGCTCATATAGAGGCCTGCATCCAAATTCCCTCTACCGACTTCCACACTGCTATCCCGTCAATGCAGCGTGGCATTAAGGAGAAACTGCTTACAGTCCTATGGGAGGCCTTGACACTGTGCTGTCACAGAATGATGATGGCATACACCCCAGTAAGGAGAATATTCACCGTGGTAGACCAGCTTTCCTGGAAAAGGAACTACTCATCTCCCATAAACAATTCACACACAGCAAATCCTTAGAGAGTCTGGAACAAAATACACCACTAAAATCCAGTTACAGACATAAAATGGCTCTCTACTATAAAAAGGGAGGGTTTTTTTTAGAATAGGACAATAAACCCACAAGCCTCCTGCAAAGCTACTCATACCAACAGGTAGTAAAGCTTGTTTCCTACCCATACAGAATGGACCTACAGATGGAGTTGTGCATAGCATGTGAATACCCGCTCTTTGTTTTGTTATTTAGCTCATGAAATGCCCCGTTTCGCTTTGCGTGATGGGCCCTCTTTCACTTTATTACAACATTTTTAAAAATTTGAATTGGGTGTCGCCTTGCATTGCCTCATGAATATTTCTCATGCCTCCCTGCTATTAAAAATTCATTACACATAATAGAGAAGCAGCCATGCAGAAAACATCAGGCAGCTGTTTATTATTAATTATGTCTATTCCTAAAAAGTCATGGCATGTTTTGAAAACTTCACTGCATATCTGGGCATCCCTGCTTGTTTTGTAAAACTTTGGGAGGCACTCAAGACTATTAGCCCTAAGCTATTCTGATCATAGGGAGATACTGATGTAAACAAAACAGGCATTTCTGAATAGACTTAAATCCCCCGACTATTAGGCCTTGGTCTACACTAGGAGGAGGGGGGAATCGACCTAAGATACGCAACTTCAGCTACGGGAATAGCGTAGCTGAAGTCAACGTATCTTAGGTCGACTTATCTCAGCATCTTCACGGCACGGGGTCGACTGCCACCATTCCCCCGTCGACTCCGCTTGCGCTTCTCATGGCGGTGGAGTTCTGGAGTAGACGGGAGAACGCTCAGGGATCAATTTATCGCGTCTAGACTAGACGCGATAAATCAACCCCCCACTAGATCTATCGTTACCCGCCAATCCGGCGGGTAGTGTAGACCTACCCTTAGGTAGAAAATAAAACAGCACTAGCAGTTAGTTGAACTTGTAATTTGAACGCTGAGTTGTATGGGCTATAAATTAATCTGATGAAGTGGGGTCTAGCCCATGAAAGCGTATGCCCAAATAAATTTGTTAGTCTCTAAGGGCAGGTCTACACTACGCGCCGGATCGGTGGGTAGCGATCGATCTATCGGGGGGGGGGGGGTCAATTTATTGCATCTAGTCTAGACACGATAAATTGATGCCTGAGCGCTCTCCCGTCAACTCCGGTACTCCACCACCGCCATGAGAGGCACAAGCGGAGTTGACAGGGAAGCGGCAGCAGTCGACTCCCCACCGTGAAGATGCTGCGGTAAGTCGATCTAAGTACGCCGACTTCAGCTACGTTATTCTTGTAGCTGAAGTTGCGCATCTTAGGTCGATTCTCCCCACCCAGTGTAGACCAGGGCTATGGTGCCACAAGTACTCCTCGTTCAAGTTCAGGAAAGGAAGTCAGTTCCCACTACTAAATTCTATGTGCTAAACCAGCAAACAGCCATCACATATTCAAATAAAGGCTTGTTTGAGTGGGTTCTCAAAGGCCAGGTTAACATTCCATTCTTTACTCATCAAGTTTTGTTTGCACACTGCAAAGCTCCCAAAGAGGTGAGCCATTTTACAGGGTCCATGTACTGCAATAACAAAGGGGAGAATTGGAGGTGGAGCACAGATATTTAATCCCTCATTCCTTCACTCATGTGGGCTCCTCAGCTCTCAGAGAAAGTTGCATTAACAGAGTTTGTCAAGGGCTAATGCAATTCGAGGTGAATGTAGTGTAAATATTTGTAAAAAAATACATGAAACACAAAAGGAGTGTCTCTGAATGAACAGATGCTGAACTAAAGGTTCTGGCACAACATTTCTGTGTGTCAACACATTAAGTACCTCAAAAGTCATTTTGAATAAAGGTGGGGGGGGGGGTTCTTGCTTGCTTTGTTTTTTAAGAAAAGCATAAAGACTATTTTGTTGAAGAGAAGTTTTGGGTCATTGAGTACAGCAGAGTGTTTCAACCCCACTCCCAGCACTATCTTTTTGAAATGATTGCTGATCCACCATGGGTGTGAAGTGTGTCACTCCCAGCTATATCAACAGCATTGCATAGTGATAGTGGGTGGGCATGAGCGATGTATCAGTGCAGCCTGACAAATTCTAGAAGCTGGCAGGTTGGGAAAACATAGTGAACAGAAGTTTGTTTGTGTTTTTTAAATAGATTGGAAACTTGTTTTAAAAAAGAGATCCCCCCAAGCTAGTAGTTCATATCAAAATCCCCCCACGTCATACATCTGCAAACTCTGGGAAAATTCATATCCTGATTCAAACTTCAGGGCTGGCTTCTAGGTTTCTAATGGGCTGACCATCCTTGAGCTTTGTGGTTCTGTGTACAGAGCTCCCTACTAAGAGGCAGGAGGCTCTGCCACTGCCTCACCATGACTTTTTGGTCAAATCACTTACCCTCTCCAGGCCGTAATCTCCCCGTCTGTAAAATGGGAGTAATAATACTACCCTACCTTTGTAATGGGCTCTGAATTCTGCAGCTGAAAAGTGCTTTAGAAGACCAAAGAACAGGGGGAAGCAAATATCAAACTTTGTAGCTCTTTATTAAAAACAATTTTATTTTCCACAGTTATAGCCAATACCCGAAAATAGATTTAAATGAACATTTTGTGACTTGATGCTTTTACAGAGATTGAGGCAATTAGATTCCTTGCAAGACAGAAAGCATATTATTTGTGTGTTGAATTAAAGAGTGGGGATGGGGGAACACAACCCTTGGAGAATCATTTAGAAAGTTAGGCTCAGTAAACAGTTGCATTCATGAGCTGCAGAATGGCAAGACATTTTGAAAGGGAAACTCATATAGCATAGAATTAAAATGTTACCTACTTTAAAAGCAGCTTGTGTGTAAATGGCAAGAGATGGGGAGGGCTCTGAATTCTAATCTACCTAAGGTGTTTTGGTTGTTTCTTAACTGCTGTCGTCACACTGTATTGTTGGGAAAGTATATGAAAAAGAAAATAACAATAGGCACTGATTTTTGTGGGACTGCAAACAGAAAGCATTATTATATTGTGACTGCTTCTGACTCTGCCGCATCAGCAGCTGCCTCCTTAAGTTGTGCTGATACAGAAGCAAAGATCCTTTAACATGATAAGGTGGTCTGTAGGTCAAAGTTAAACCCAAACAGCCATTTAATGATCTTTGGATATGGGGAGAAAATAAATTCAATATCTGCCATATGCTGAAGGCTCTAGCCCTCCCCTGGCTAGTGCAAATAGAGGGAGCAGGAACATTCTCCAGGATACCCTATCCTGCCAGAATACTGCTGGCCAGGGCAGAATTCCACATAGCAGGCCTAGGACATCTCATAGTGGATGCACTTTGTTGCTCTTCTGAAAAAGAGAAGTATGTGCCCCTGGCTGGTGCCGAGATAACACAATGATTGACACCTTCCAACAATTGGCGCTGAGACAGATAAATAAATGCTGCTGGGATGTGTCCCCTAGCTAGCATACCACATCCCCTTGGTCCCTTGCTTGGGGGCCTGCATGGCAGAGATCCCCTCCCTAGCACTATATCTGAATGGTAGGTAGAGATCCTGCCCTGCCGCTTGCATGTGTGTGAGCAAGGATGGAGGCTGTGGAAGTTGTCCAGGCCAGCTTTCTCATCTAGCGTGAAATGCCAGGATCTACACAGAGTTGGTAAAGGAGACAAATATTGTCAGGCTTATCGCAAACAACACTGAGTACAAACATTATAGCTATAAAAGAAATGGGGAACTTTTAAGTATCTCTAGTCAACATTCTTAATCAGGTGCAACTTTCTAACCCCAGGACTCCACTCTGAGCTTCATTTTTCAGTGAAGTTCTGTGGCTTGTGTTATACAGGATGTCAGACAAAATCATCACAATGGTCCCTTCTGGCCTTGGAATCTGTGAATGAATGCTGGAGAACAGGGAAATGGTGCAAAAGGTAAAAAAACCAGCCTCTGTTGTGTGCTTTAGCTCAGAGTAAGCAATAAAGCTTTTTCTGGAATCAGTGTCTCAGAATTCCCCATTGTGTTTTAGTGGGATTTCCACTGCACCGGTGTGAGCAAATGGGTGGTGCTGTAATTTATAGTCTTATGCTGTCTGTCTTCATTTAGTAGCAAGCACCCTGGCAACGGTAGAACAGTTGTGGCTGTGCTGCCAGAAAGGAAATGAGACTTGAAGATTGCTTAATCAGGCCAATTTACTGCAGATAGTATTTTGTATAAGGTTGCTGCACCTGGGGAACAAGCCATGATAAGAATACTGAGTGGTGTGTGGAGCTAAAAAAAAAGTCTGTTCAGTTCCATCCGTCAGCACTCCCTTCCAGAAGATGACCTATTGAACATTTCCAGGAATCGCTATGCCAAGCCCGTCAACTGCTTTCTTGGAAATACACTCAAGAAAAATGGCTTCCTTCCAGTAGGGATCTGCAGAAAGCCTGGACTGGATCACGGGCTATATTTAGATGCTGAGATAGCATCAACAGCTCAGTCGCTGTTTCAGGGCTTCAGGAACTCAGGCCATGAGTGTTGTAGAGGGAGTGAGTATTTTTGTTATTGACTCTCTTACATAAGGTTCTTAAGCACTAAATATAAACAGTAGAAAGGGAAGGAATAATGTCTTTCTGCTTGCTTCCACTCACTGTTACTCATTTCCTTGCTTTTCAATCTTTAAACTGTAAGTAAGTGAGTCCAGTGTGTTGCCAATAAATACAACTACAGCTTGGCATACTGCTATACCTGGGATGTTCTTTAGCCTGTCATTAGCATCAACGTCCAAGCACAATGCAGGCCCAGATGGCAATAACCTATTTCTGGCTAGCTGTTTGCCTCTGTGATCATTTTCTTATTGGAATTTAGTCAATAATATGAAGTCATTTTCTTGTGTGCTGGGTTTCACTCAGTGCAACAGTGGCTGCTGCATAGTTAGAATATACACGGTTGCACTGGAAGTGCCATTCAAGCGTTTGCTAGACAGTCACATTCTAGTGAAACCACATCAGACAGCACTTTCCTAGGCACAAAATCTGACAGGTTGTGGTTGGTTGTAGGACAACAACTATGAGTAAAATGTGACTGTGGGCACGTGTCAGGAGACATACTATTAGCCCACGGTGCTGAGTATTCATTCAGACTTCAGAACATGGCAATCATGTCTGGCTTTCAGAAGAGAGAAATCCACGTCTGCCTCAGGGCTACACTAGAGAATTTAAAGCGGCGAAGCTGCACCGATGCAGTTGTGCTGCTGTAAATTCTCTAATGTAGCTGCTCTCAGCCGACGGGAGAGAGTTCTCCCCTCGGCTTAACTACTCCAGCCCCCGCGAGCAGGGGTAGCTATGTTGATGGGAGCCGCTCTCCTCACAACATAGCGCTGTCCACATTGGCACTTAGGTTGGTGTCATTTATGCCGCTCGGGGAGGAAGAGGGGTGATTTCCCCTCAGTTACACCTGATCTCATAAGAACATAAGAATGGCCATATTGGGTCAGACCAAAGGTCCATCTAGCCCAGTATCCCGTCTTCTGGCAGTGGCCAATGCCAAGTGCCCCAGAGGGAACAAAGAGAACAGGTAATCATTAAGTGATCCATTCCTTGTCGCCCATTCCCAGCTTCTGGCAAATAGAGGCTAGAGACACCGTCCCTGCCCATCCTGGCTAATAGCCATTGAATAGACCTATCCTCCATGAACATATGTAGTTATAATTTTTTAACCCTGTTATAGTCTTGGCCTTCACAACATCCTCTGGCAAAGAGTTCCACAGGTTGACTGTGCACTGTGTGAAAAATACTTCCTTTGGTTTGTTTTAAACCTGCTGCCTATCAATTTCATTTGGAGATCCCTAGTTCTTGTGTTATGAGAAGGACTAAGTAACACTTCGTTATTTACTTTTTCCACACCTGTCATGATTTTATAGACCTCTATCATATCCCTCCTTAGTCATCTCTTTTCCAAGCTGAAAAGTCTCAGTCTTATTAATCTCTCCTCATACAGAAGCTGTTCCATACCCCTAATAATTTTTGTTGCCCTTTTCTGAACCTTTTCCAAGATATCTTTTTTGAGATGGAGCAACCACATCTGCATGCAGTATTCAAGATGTGGGCGTACTTTGGATTTATACAGAGGCAATATATTTTCTGTCTTATTTTCTATCCCTTTCTTAATGATTCCCAACATTCTGTTCACTTTTTTGACTGCTGCTGCATATTGAGTGGATATTTTCAGAGAACTTTCCACAATGACTCCAACTTTCTGGAGTGGGAACAGCTAATTTAGACCCCATCATTTTCTATGTATAGTTGGGATTATGTTTTCCAATGTGCATTACTTTGCATTTCTCAACATTGAATTTCATCTGCCATTTTGTTGCTTGTTCACCCTGTTTTCAGAGATCCTTTTGTAGCTCTTCACAGTCTGCTTGGTACTTAACTGTCTTGAGTAGTTTTGTATTGTCTGCAAATTTTGCCACCTCACTGTTTACCCCTTTTCCTGGATCATTTATGAATATGTTGAATAGGATTTGTCCCAGTACAGACCCCTGGGAGACACCACTATTTACCTCTCTCCATTCTGAAAAGTGACCACTTATTCCTACCCTTTGTTTCCTATCTTTTAACCAGCTACCAATCTGTGAAAGGACCTTCCCTCTTATCCCATGACAGCTTACTTTATTTAAGAGCCTTGTCAAAGACTTTCTGAAAATCTAACCACACTATATCCACTGGATTCCCCCTTGTCCTCATGCTTGTTGAGCCCCTCAAAGAATTCTAGTAGATTGATGAGGCATGATTTCCCTATACAAAAACCATGTTGACACTTCCCCAACAAATTATGTTCATCTATGTGTCTGACAATTTTGTTCTTTACTATAGTTTCAGCCAGTTTGCCCGGTACTGAAGTCAGGCTTACTGGCTTGTAATTGCCGGGATCACCTCTGGAGCCCTTTTTAAAAATTGGCATCACATTAACTATCCTCCAGTCATTTGGTACAGAAGTTGATTTAAATGATAGACGACAGTTGGTAGTTCTGCAATTTCACATTTGAGTTCCTTCAGAACTCTTGGGTGAATACCATGCGGTCCTGACTTATTACTGTTGAATTTATCAATTTGTTCCAAATCCTCCTCTAATGACACCTCAATCTGCGACAGTTCCTCAGATTTGTCACCTAAAAAGAAAGGCTCAGGTTTGGGAATCTCCCTCACATCCTCAGCTGTGAAGATCGATGCAAAGAATTAATTTAGTTTCTCTGCAATGGCCTTATCGTCCTTGAGTGCTCCTTTAGCATCTCGATCGTTAGGGTTGCCAACCCTCCAGGATTGTCCTGGAGTCTCCAAGAATTAAAGATTGTCATGTGATGAAACCTCCTGGAATACGGCCAACCATAACTGGCAACTGTAGGCTGTGCAAAACATTTGCCCGCAGCTGCAATAGCTCCTGCTCCTGCTTGTTCCCAGCCCAGCTCCTGTCCCAGACTGGACCCTGCCCCACCCCGGCCTTGCCCCACTCCAGGTAACCTGGCTCTGACTCGCAGCTCCAATTCCTGACTTCCGACTCCTGCTCTGCCCCTGGTTACCAACTCCTGCTCCAACCAGTAGGCCTGACACCTGGTCCAACTACTGGGCATGACAGCTCACATCCAGGGCTGATGCAAGGAAGTTTCGCGCCTTAGGCAAAGCTTCCTTGCACCAGCCCTGCGCCGCCCCCCTCCCCCAGCTAGCTCCCCCACCTGCGGGAGCTCAGCCTTGCCCCCGCCACGGGCGCTCACCCCCGCCCCAAACCGGCGGGCCGCAGGAGCTGAGCGGGGAGCCGGGGGGCGGCTCAGGGCGGCTGCCCTCCGGCTCCCCGCTCAGCAGCTCAGCGGGGAGACAAGGGGCAGCCACAGCAAGCCTTTCCTTGTCTCCCCGCTCAGCAGCTTAGCGGGGAGACAAGGGGCAGCCGCGGCAAGCCACCCCTTGTCTCCCCACTCAGCAGCTCAGCAGGGAGACAAGGGGCAGCCGCGGCAAGCCACCCCTTGTCTCCCCGCTTCAGCAGCTCAACCGCTGAGTGGGGAGGCAGCGGGTAGCCGCCCACCGCCCCCCAAATCTTGGCACCCTGGGTGACCGCCTAGGGTCGCCTAGTGGGCGCGCCGGCCCTGCTCACATCCCCACTCTGACAGATAGTCTCAGTCCCCCCAGACTCCAGCAGACAAGTATCCACATCTCAAAACTGCCCTCACATCTGCCATTAATCAGCGTATTTGTTGGCAGGCTCAGCAAAGAAGCCAAGCACTGAATGCGCACAGAGCCAGAACTATTTTCTCATTCTCTAAAGATGGGCCCTCTTTAGAACGGCTGAGATAATGTGGCAGGGCATTGGGAGGCAGCTTGCATTGTCTCTATGTGTGCTGTAACTCTTCTGTGGCTAAACAGAGGATTTCAGTCTCCAGGGCTATCTGTCTGGCACTTTTTACAAGCACCAAAGGTGAAATTCATCCATGTGCAGAAATCCCCTGGGAGGCCTACACAGCACTTAAACCCTAAGAGTGGGACGGGAGTGGGCATATAAGCCTTGTGTAGGACCTTCACACAGAACTTCATTCTGAAGTCACACATGCACTCCAGCATGTGCACACCCACCCAGTAGCTCACATACTGGCTGAGGTTTTCAAAAATTAAAAGCCCTTTACATGATTTAGGCTTTGTGAGGAAGAAGAGACTATATTGCTTTTTTCTCTTTCTCTGTAAGGTCCAGTTAGCTGGCAGGCATTTTGTTTGACAGTACTAACTAAAATAGGCTTTTTTTTTCAGAGATTTCTGGGTGTGGTGAGATTTTCTGGCAGTGGTTCTATGAGCTAAATTGTGCATCTGACTAATGCAGCAAACAGGCCAGCACACCAGGCCTTTTGCAAGGATTATTCATTTCATACCGTCAGATCACATCATTCATGATTTGCCATGCTAAGTTCACAGTAAATGTATACACTGTTTTCTTGTTTGGGGGTAAAATTCTGTTAAACAAACACTCTACAATGAGTGACAAATAGCCCTTCTGCTGGCTGCCAGAGCTCAATAAAGAAATCTATTTGTAACAGCACCTTTGCACTACTGGATGTCTGCTACCGGGTCACTTGACTCACTTGGCTGAGGCTTTACTTCTTTAGATCATAAATCACCAAGAAAATGGTCATTGCAATTTTTAATGCATTTCATTTGTCTTTGATTTCTCAATGAGGTCTCCCTTTCTCATCCTACTGTGAAATTAGGCTCAGGCATTTACATTTTTTTTAAAGTTAACTTGGCACTCTTTTAAAATGCCACATTTACAGTATTTAAGTCTGAAGTGATTTATCTAAAAAAGGAACAGCAGGAGTAGAGGTTTCCCCTACCTGCCCCACCAGTCCTTCAACCTTAATCTAGATGGACTATAATGGTGTCTACTGAGATGGATAACTAAGGTTCCAGTTGGCACATCTTTCGGTTACGGTTTTTGTAATATGGATACCTCTCCACAGAGAACTGGAAGGCATCCACCAGTTCAGTTCTTCCCATATAGGACACTGAATAGCCCTTTACTACTATCCTTTCATCTGTTCCCACATCTCTCCCTTTCGCCCTTGCAGGTTACACTATGTTGCAGGCTGTCCACTACAGGTTGGTATCTGGCCCCTTGGATTTAGCTTTAAGGCAGGTGAACAAAAATTAAATAGTTGAAATGGATTTGAGACCCCAATTGGAGCACAAGGGGATTTGAAGTCTCCTGCCTCATGAGGTTTTCTGGCCATGCATCTCCATTCTCTGTGTGCCAACGGTGGTGTTGGTGAAACTGACTAGCAACTCCATCTTTGAAGTAGCCTCTGATCTGGTGATGGGGCTAGGCCAATATGTTGTCCATTTTTTTTTGGAAAGTGAATTTTTGGGTGTGCTTATGAAAGTCTGGATGGAGATTAACAGACCTAGGAAAAGTCCTTTACTTATGCACAGACCTGGTGCAGCACGGGCAGCCTTCCTGATACTGCATCACTCATGTACCTCAAGCCTTTTCTGGCGGGGCCACTTCCAAGGGGTGAGAGGGAAATTGAGTTTCCAAACCTATTCAGGTTTCAACCTAGCTTCCACTAAATTCAATGACAAACCCATCATTGATTTTAAATGGAAGCAGGCTCAGTCCTTGGTCCCACTTCTGAGGTTGCTGCCAAGAATGCCAATGTTGCCAGTTTTGTGATGTGATCATTTGTCCACTAAAACTATGTTGAGACACCAACTCACTTCACACAGGGCATGGAATGGCCATTCAGGGATAAGGACTTTTGGTCACTACCAACCAGAGTCGGATTTCACTACTGACCAGCAGCCATGCCAGTTCTCACAGGCTATGTGGAATCATTCTAGGGCAGTATTTGGTGTCACCTATCCAGATATTCCAGGAAGTGTGCAGTGGAAGGAACTCGTGCATCTAAACTAGTTGAAGTTTGTACTTTGCTTTGAAAAACATGTAAAGTTAAATCCAAACTATGTAAATCCTCATTATTATTATTACTGAATTAGTGCATTGTCTTTGCATTAGGGGATGCAGGGCTGTTAGGGATGTCATCTTATGGATGAGATGTACAATTGAGATCCTGATCATTTCTTTTAATTCAAAGATTCCATGGTACTTTGTACCGATGTCCTGACCAAATTCCAGTTCAGGAAAAATGTAAAGTGACGGTGTCTCCATAAGACTTTATGGGGAGATGCTTATAAATGTATATATGATGTAGCTGGAATATGTTTTATGCTACATGTGCCATGTAACATATCTCTGTAAAAGTTATGATCTACTGAATCTATTCCTCCTGTTTGTATGCATGTATCATTTTGGTAGTTGAAGTTATGAATATTGGTTGTATATTTGCTGGTTTTATACATAGCCTTTGTAAGAGCATGGGATCATATCTGGAGAAAAGAATGTGCCCAATCAAGAAACTCTTAAACAGACAAAAGAAGTTGCAGACCCCAATCCACATCTGAGCTTGGCCAGGAATGCTACTGGCTGGGCTGGTTGCTGAGTTGTGCATGGACATGTGACTTGCCCATGTGATCCCAAAACTCCAGGGTAACATGATGCTACAGAGGGCGTGGGGAGGAGCATCCATCCAGGGGAGAAAGTTTATTTAAACCACGGGAAGACCCCTCCATCTTGTCTTCAGCTGGCTAAAGAGTGAGCCGCTCCACCCCCCACCAACACACCTGAAAGAGTCGGGAACAAAGGACAAGGACAATAGGGGGTGTGAGCGATTGCTGGACCCAGGCTAGGAAGACCATAGCCCGTGAAAGAAAGAGACTGGAACTGGTGAGGGTTTTATCTGTGTTGGGTTTGATTAGACATAGACTTGCGTGTTTTATTTTATTTTACTTAGTAATTCACTTTGTTCTGTCTGTTACTACTTGGAATCACTTAAATCAGGCCTGCAGAACATATGGCCTACGGGGGGCTGGCTAAAAAAGCTCTCTGTGCGGCCTGCGGGGGGCTGGCTAAAAAAAAATATATATATATTTTTTTTGGTTCAACTTTTGCCGGAGAGTTTTGGGGTTTTTTTGCTCAACAACTTTCCTCGCATCCAGCCCTCGGCTTTTTTCTTTGGAGTAATCTGGCCCTCACTGCTTTACGAGTTGTGCAGGCCTGACTTAAATCCTACTTTCTGTACTTATTAAAATCACTTTTTACTTATTAAGTTACCCGGAGTACGTGTTAGTACCTGGAGGGGGCAAACAGCTGTGCATATCTTCCTATCTTTGAAATAGAAGGCGAACTATTTATGAGTTTACCCTGTATAAGCTTTATACAGTGTAAAACGGATTTATTCAGGGTTTGAACCCCATTGGGAGTTGGGCACCTGGGTGTCAAAGGCAAGAGCACTTCCTGAGCTGCTTCCAGGCAGGCCTACAGCTGTTAGTGGACGTGGTTCAGGTCTGGGTCTGGGTTTGCAGCAGATCAGCGGATGTGGCCCAAAACAGACAGGATTCTGGAGCCCCAAGCTGGAAAAGGCAGGAAAGCAGGGGCAGAAGTAGCCTTGGCACACCAGGTGGCAACTCCAAGGTGGTTTCTGTGATACCAACCCGTCACAGTGGCGTAGTCGGCAGGATCTGTGCACAGCTGATTGCTTTGAGATACTGGTAGTGATTTAAAGTGAGTTTTAAGGTGGAACGGCTCACTCTTTAGCTAGTTGAAGACAAGATGGAGGGGTCTTCCCGGGATTTAAATAAACTTTCTCCCCTGGATGGATGCTCCTCCCCACTCCCTCTGTAGCATCATGTTACCCTGGAGTTTTGGGATCACATGGGCAAGTCACATGTCCATGCACAACTCAGCAACCAGCCCAGCCAGTCACATTCCTGGCCAAGCTCAGATGTGGATTGGGGTCTGCAACTTCTTTTGTCTGTTTAAGAGTTTCTTGATTGGGCATATTCTTTTCTCCAGACATGATCCCATGCTCTTACAAAGGCTATGTATAAAACCAGCAAATATACAACCAATATTCATAACTTCAACTACAAAAACGATACATGCATACAAACAGGAGGAATAGATTCAGTAGATCATAACTTTTACAGAGATATGTTACATGGCACATGTAGCATAAAACATATTCCAGCTGCATCATATATACATTTATAAGCATCTCCCCATAAAGTCTTATGGAGACACCGTCACAGTAAACAGTAGTAACTTCCTGTCAACTGTTGTGTATATTTCTGTGCACTGTTAAACAGCTGCTGTGTTCCTCTCCAGAGGTGGTTGCATTTCTGTGGGGGATGAAATGATTCTTATCGCTCATTACCTCCTAAACAGGGTTGTTTCAAGGGTCAATCAATTAATGCTTTAGAGCAGGGGTGGGCAACCTAAGGACTGGAGCCATTTTAAGCCGGCCCGCGAGCTCCCACTGGGGAGCGGGGTCTGGGGCTTGCCCAGCTCTGGTGCTCCAGCTGGGGCACAGGGTTGGGGGCCATACCACGGGCTCCTGGAAGCTGTGGCATGGCCCCACTCTGGCTCCTACGTGCTCCAATGGCCCCCTCTGGCACTCCAATGGGAGATGCAGGGGCAGTGCCTGCGGATGGGGCAGCATGCAGAGCCACCTGGCCACGCCTCCACATAGGAGCCGGACAAGGGACATGCCGCTGCTTCCGGCAGCCGCTTGAGGTAAGTGTCGCTCGGAGCCTGCACCCCTTAGCCTCTCCCCATGCCCCAACCCCCTGCCCCAGCCCTGATCCCCCTCCCATCCTCCAAACCTTTCAATCCCAGCCCAGAGCACCTTCCTGCAACCCAAACCTCTCATCCCCAGCCCCACCCCAGAGCCCACACCCCGCAGCCGGAGCCCTCACCCCGCACCCTACTCCCCCATACCAGCCTGGAGCCCCCTCCCGCACCCTGAACTCCTCATTTCTGTCCCCACCCCAGAGCTCACACCCCCACCAGAGCACTCACCCTCTCTCGCACCCCAACCCCAATTTCATGAGCATTCATGACCCGTCATACAATTTCTATTCCCAGATTTGGCGCTCAGGCCAAAAAGTTTGCCCACCCCTGCTTTAGAGCATTTTGCGGTCCTTGGATGAAGGATGCTACAGACGTGCCATGTGTCATTATTATTTGAACCAGTGGCCTAGAGGTGAAGTGTTCCCTGTTAGCAGTGTGCTGAGCCATCCAGTTCAACATTTTCCCATTGCTTAAAGGAGGAAGCTAATTTTTTTATTCTAGTTACACCCCAGATTGGAATTCTAATCTTCATCATAATCTTCCTCACAGAAAACCACAATTGCCAGATTGCAAATTCTTTATAAATGAAACCTTGCATATTATTTTCTTTAGTCTAGCAGTGGGCTCCCCCCGCCCCTTCATGATGACCCTACCACTCCACACATCCAGTCAACATCTGCTTACAACCTTTCTTGGCTGATTCAGATGGCTGCTTTTTTGCTTTCGAGTAGCACAGGTTCTGACATTCTCCAGGCTTCTGTGCCTAGCTGCTGCTGACAGTAAGCCATCCGATATTTCCATACTAAGTGGAGCCAAGTTGTTATTCTCTGCCTGCATGCAGACAAGTCATTGTTCCTCTCTTAAGGAAGTACTTCAGAAAATTACATTATTTATAATACCATAGATTAGTGAGGGTTTCTTTCTTTTCTTTCTTTCTTTCTTTTTTATAACAGCCTCTAATTTTCAAGCTTCTTTGTCTTACTTGATCATAACATGATTCGCCACATGAAAAGCTTAAACTGTAGAACTAATGGTAGTCTCCTTGCAGTTTACTTACTCATTATTCATTTTGCCCTGCTGATGGATTGACTGATTTTTTGTGAGTTTTTATGAGAGTTTAAAAATGACACTGGCATCCACTCCAATTTTATAAGTGTGTTTTGTTTCAAATAGCCAAGAAAACTGTGTGGATTCACACTTGGAGTAAAACAAAAGTGTCTAAAAAGCCATATATGAAATCAAAAGACAGCAGTAGAAATGCTCTCAGTGAGAAAAACACTTGAGACTTGGACACATCGTGTGTGTGTTTTTGCATATAACATTTTGTGGCCAACCAAGCTTGAACTCAGAGTGAAAATATAATATCATAAACTACCTTGTAAACACCCCCGGGCCTGATTTGCCTTTGTGTTACCCCAGTTGTATGTCAGTGTAACGCCACAGATTTCCATGGAGTTACATTGGTATACAACTGGAGTAATGCAGCTCTTCAGCTCGAGTAAGTTGTTATAGCTCCATAGACAATTCACAGCTGAGGATCTGTGCGCTCCCCTCCCACAAACAGTCTTATTGGGGAGCGCAAGGACTGTTCCTTTCTGTCACACACACTCACTGGTATGGGCTATCCAAATGGCAATGACCCCGTCCCATCTCTGCATGCTGGCCAATGGGGCTCACTCGGTCAACGGGCAACACCTTGCAAATGCAGCAGTGCTGCCACAAAAGTGTGTTCTCCCCAGGCAGACTCAGCCAACATTCCAGTTTGTGGTTCTCCCTGCCGTACAGCCTCACTGTACCCTGTGACTTCTAAGCCACAATCTGGCCCACAAGGTTTTCCTATTCTCTCTTCTATTTGTTCTCCTTCCAAGATCTGCGGTGGCCACAGTTAAGGCCCACAGCAGGTGGAAGAGTAAGAGTAAGCATCCAGCAGTATTGTCTACCCATGCTGCAATCTTGTCCTCCTCAACCCGGTGGTCACGTCTGTTACTCCATATGATCTTTATATTCTCCTGCTTTGTTTCGAGCATGAGAAAGACGAGAACCCATTTTCAACACAGAAAAGCTCTTGCACTGAGATCAGAAAGATTGCAAAGTGTATGGTAACTCTCAGTTCTTCAGCAAATGTTGCCAAGGGCTTTCACATTTTGGAGGAATAGCTTAAACAGCAGAATAATTTACTTTTTAATATTATATTGTTAACGGTGTTGGGCATATGTTTGCTTTGTACAGCATATGTATGTATATAACGTCATAGAAGCCTAATGTGCAGAACAGACGTCTGTTTTGTTGGGTCTCCAGCTCAGGAGATGTTAGCATTTTGCGTGCCAATGAGATATTGGCAACGAGAACGTCCAACTCCCACTCTCTCAGGGGAGGTCTACACTGCAAGTAAAAACCCGGGGCTGACCCTTGCCAGCTGACTCAGGCTCGCAGGGCAAGGGCTGCCAGGCTGTTTAACTGCAGTGTAGGTGTTTGGGCTCAGGCTGGAGTCCAGGCTCTAGACAGGAGCGGCGCCAGGGTTTTTGCTGCCCTAGCGGCAGTACTCCTTCTCAGTAATCGGTGGCGCTTCGGCGGCAGCTCCTCCTCTGAAGCTGCGTTCTCAGCGGCGTTTTGGCGGCCGCTTTTCTTGCCGCCCAGAGAAAAAGCTGCCGCCGAATCGTTGCCAAAAAAGAAATTAGAGACTATGCGTCGCTGCCGAAACTCCGCCGGGGAATGAGTCGCCGCCAAAATTCCGCCAAGGGCCAGGGCCGCCCAGAGAATTCAGGGGGCCTGGGGGAAAGCAGGATTCAGGGGCCCGACAGGGCCCCTCCACCGAAAGCAGCGGCCGTGCTTAAGCAGCTGCCGAAACGCTGCCCAATAAGGCGGTGGCGGTGACCAAGCTCCTGCCACAGTTCCGCCAAATATGGCGGCGATCAAAAGCCGAGGTGCCGCCGGAGTGCCGGACGTTGCGGGGCCCCAACACGGACGTTGCAGGGTCCCCTTAGGCGCGGGGCCCAAAGTGCCGCCGAAGACCTGGAGCATCGCCGGGATTCTCATGGGGGCCCCTGCGGGCCCTGGGGCAAATTTCCCCACTTGCCCCCCCCTCTGGGCAGCCCTGCCGAGGTTGGCGAAATGCCGCCCCCCCAAATCCTGTCGCCCTAGGCGACTGCCTAGGGTCGCCTAGTGGAAGCATCGGCTGTGGCTCTAGGACCCTGCAAGGTGGGAAGGTCCCAGAGCTTGGGCTGCAGCTTGAGCTTGAACATCTGCACTGCAATTAAACAGCCTGTTAGCCCGAGCCCGTTGGCCCGAGTCAGCTGGCCCGGGCCAGCCGTAGGTTTTTAATTGCAGGGTAGACCTACCCTCAGAGCTAACGTTCTCATCAATAGGCTTCTCCTACCCATCAATACTGTTTGAACTTCCACTTATTTATTCTCGAATTACAAACCACACAGCTCTATTGTATTCCTGCAGCCAGGTACTCAGAGCAGTAATCAGAGCACAGTGAAAGCTCCAATTGCTCTGTTGTTGGTGAACAACACTAAGGCCTAGGCTACACTTGCAGATGTACAGCGCTGTTAGTTAAACCCGTGTTCATACAGCTGAGTAGGGAAAGCGCTGCAGCCTGTCCACACTGGCAGCGGCCAGCACAGTAACTACCACTGACGTGGCTACATTTGAGGCATTTGCAGCTGTATTGGGAGCGGTGCATTATGGGCATTCAGGCAGCTGCAACGTGCTTTTCAAATCGGGGGGGTGAGGGGGACTTTGACAGGGAGCGTTTTTGGAAAAAGAGTGGGTTTTTGGAATCTCCACAGAGTGTCAGCTCATTATTTCCACACCTCCACATCCCCTGCCTCTCTCTCAATCACTGAAAGCAAACAGCAGGGGCTTTGTTTGTTTTTAAAGAGCAGATAAAAGAGAGGAAACGGAGCCTGTGTTTAGCAGCTGTGTTTAGCAGCTCAACAACGGAGCTCTGAACTCCAACCCGGAAGTGCCATTTCAAAACAAAGCAGCTTCCGGAGATCAGTAACTGCGTTGTTCCTGGGCTACACTGAAAGACCAACGTTCCACCCACTTCGCAACAGTAGCTATTCCTCTCGGGGAGGTGGAGTACATGCAGCGCTGTATCTGAGGAGATACAGCGTTGCACGTGCCTTGCAAGTGTAGCCAGTTAATGAGTTACAGCGCTGCCGGCAGTTTTATTACGCTGTAACTTGTAAGTGTAGCCAAGGCCTCAGACATATACAGACCTGTGAGGAAAAGGCAACAGGCTGCGCCTTTAGCAAACAAGACAACAAGTAGAGAGCAAGCTCTGTGTATGCTGGAAAGCTTGTCTCTCTCTCCAACTGAAGCTGGTCCAATAAAAGATAGACAGACAAGGTAGATGAGGTACTATCACCTCACTGAGTGGTCCAATGGTTCACTCTGTCTACTCCTGAAACAGTGAGGGGGAGATTGCAGCCCCCATGCCCAGGCAAATCTCTCTTCTGGGGGCTTTCTGCCTCCAGGGATTGGCACCCTGTCTTACCTTGGGAAAAAACAGCATAAAGCATAAGGAAATTTAGCACAGTGTTTGTACGACACGGTGAGGCTGCAAAACGCTGTGCAAATACTTGGTATTGTCTGTGGATACCCATACATGTGTTCAGCTTACAGAGTGCTGTATATGCTCTGCTCTTGTATGGATATCGATCTCAAAGGCCCAAAGAGATAAAGGTGTTTATACATTCTTTCTGTGCGCAATATTAAACAGTGACTAGTAGGTACAGGATTATTTTAAACCAGGCCTGCACAACATGCGGCCCGGGGGCCACATGCAGCCCGCGTGGGCTCATTGTGCGGCCCGTGGAGGGGTGAGTAGGTGGGTAGATTCAAAATCTGGGACTGTGTCCGTTGGTCCTTTTTGCTGCTTGTCTCTGGGCTGGGGGTTGTCCCAATGCTG
Organism: Chelydra serpentina; assembly: GCA_037349315.1. Lineage (NCBI taxonomy): Eukaryota > Metazoa > Chordata > Testudines > Chelydridae > Chelydra > Chelydra serpentina. The sequence continues at coordinate 77,682,081 of JBAIAC010000008.1, forward strand.
CAAAGAGGGTGTTCCCAAAGGAAGGTGCTTGCTTCTAACCTCCGAGGCCATCAGTATGTCTACTCTTCTCTAGTCAGCCCACTTGACAAGTTTGATTGTCCTTGGTCTGGTTCCCATCCCCTCTCCAAGGGTTGCAGCTGTCTGGAGGTGCCTGCCTTCCACGCCTTCCTCATTCACACCTTTCATTCATTCAACGGGGCAATTGAATACAAAGTGGGGGGAAGATCTTATTCTACTTCTAGCAAAAAGACACTTTTCTTTTACCTTAATAATACTACCTTAGTGGCCCACTATAACATATTACCAAGGTTCAATACAAAGTCATATAAAAGTTATACAAAAATGCATAATGCAGAGATTTATCTACAACTGCATTGATTGACTGTTGTGTGCAGTAATATAGTGACCCCTGGGGGGGTGAAGAGGGGTGTGATGGTGGGGCCGAGCGGGGAGGGGGCGGGTCCTATTTTACTGCTGTGATCTGGTCACCCTATTTGCGTTGTTTATTTCCCCCTCTACAGGCTTCCACACCCCAGCGCTGGGGAAGAAGGGATTGTTTCCGTGGGGCGGGAGGCACTGAGGGGTGGGGGTGTTTCCGCGGAGCCTAGGGGTTTCGGCCCTCAGCTGTTTTCTTTGGAGTAATATGGCCCTCGTCATTTTACGAGTTGTGCAGGCCTGTTTTAAACAGAAACCTTGGTTTTGCTTGGTTACGTGTCAAACACCCAAAAGGGTTCATTCAAATTAAAAGTGGTTTGATTAAACACAAGAAAGAACAAGAAATCAAAACAGGCATTTATACTGAACCTGTGGTTGAGTGATTGTGCAAAACAAACGTAGTCAGAACCTTTAAAGCCTTTCTCCTTTTAGAAGCAAAATGTCAGTCTCTTATTTTCAGAATAACCTTTCTTTGATGAAAAGGAAAGGGTTAATTTTACTCTCAGTCCTGTAGAGGTAATTTACTTATCCTGTTCTTAACAAACAGGCACACCCAAGGTGGAGGAGAGACAAGATAGAAAAGAGGGGTGGCATATGGCTTTGGCTGATGTTTTTGGAATGCTGGACTGCTGGTTAGTTACGAATGGATGCTTTTAGCTGGCAGGTCGACCACACTACCTGCTGCTTGGATCCTGGTTTACGATCTAGTCGGGGACGTAATCTGATTGGCTTTTTTCTTCTTAGACAAGGCAGGGTTGGATGACGGTAGCATAGTTGACGTCAGCATTTGATGAAAAGAATTGCGATAGAAGGGAAGAAAGGGGGACAGGGTGTCGGCAATGAGATATCCCCAGTGATAGGCTGAGGATTGGATGTCCTGATAATGTGATGACTTTCAGCAGCCAGGTCAAAATAAAATTCCTTGAACAAGATTAAGGCCAGTCAGCCTTCCTCTCAGGAAGAAAGTCCTATACATGAGTCAAGATGAACCAGAATGAGCTGCCATCCTGGCAGTGCCGGGATGAGCTGGATTGCAGGGTGGGCAGGAAGACAGGAGGGAGAGCTGAACTGAACTGATCATGTCTTTTTTTCAAAGTTTCTTTTTAAGGGACTCAAAAAGGGAAAAAATGAGCATGATAGTTCATCTCCCTCATTGTTTTAGCCACCAATTAGGCCTAATACCTGTCACACCAATGTGGGTCTAGTAACATCCAGTTCCACATCTTCTGTTTTTACCAAAGCATCATTTCAACAGTCCTTGGATTATGTACGTGGCCTTTTTGGTTTTGACTAACCCAGCTTCCTTTGTTTGGTTTTGACTAAGCCAGCTTCCTTTGTTTGGTTCTTTTTCACTTTTTACAACACTCAACAGCGTAAGCAACTTGACCCGTTTCTCATTATTATTGTAACATTTTATGAACTTTCACATACTTTTTACATTTGAGCTCACAATAGGAGTACACCTTTTACGCCCAATAGTTACAACACTGCCCCACCAGAGAGGAAACACAGCAGTTCTGATATCCTCTCCTATGCTGATAATTTGGCCGTTGATAATGAAACAGGGACAGAAACAAACTAAAAAAAGCAGGTGAGCTTAAGAAAGCAAACTGACTGCACCTGGGAATTCCAGGTGTAGGAATCATAGAATATCAGGGTTGGAAGGGACCTTAGGAGGTCATCTAGTCCAACCCCCTGCTCAAAGCAGGACTAATTCCCAATTTTTGCCCCAGATCCCTAAATGGCCCCCTCAAGGATTGAACTCACAACCCTGGGTTTAGCAGGCCAATGCTCAAACCACTGAGCTATCCCTCCCCCCTAAATCCTATCAACATCGACTGGAATTCTGCACGTAGACCGTGGATAGACACCAGCTCCAAGAAAACAGGAAATCATAGAAAGTTGGAGTTCACTTGAAAGAGCTCAGCTTGTGACCTGCCCTTGTACAGAAACACTGTCCAACAAACATTTGGCCTTCACTTCCTTTGCTAGTGATGGGACTGCTTTTTAGTCCATTTCTGCCGTTTCGTTCATCCTCACTTGTTGATTCCCTTTTGAACTAAGCTGAATCATAGAAGAATGGTCGTGGTTATGTGTGAAGCCCTTCTTGCTATGCATTCAGGGGTGGAGTTGGGTTAAAGTGATCACTCATTCCATTTCCTCAAGGGGAAACAAACAAAAAACAGTTGTGATCCATTGCAGACTGAAAAGAGCTGAATTTTGCAACACAGCAAAAGGATCTCCCCAGAGGAAGCAGAAGTCAGCTCTATCCCCAGCTTTATCCACAAAACAGGCACTGTATATTCTAAAGAATAGCAGTGCTTGCATCTCAACAGGCTCATCGATATTCCTCAAACCTGACTTGGGAGGGACCACTAGGGGCAGCCTCCAAGACTAGGCAGTCTCCAACTTTTTTGCCGAGACTGCAAGCATGGCAGATCTCAGTTAGCATGATGAGTGTAATTATAGTCTGGGGAGATTGCTTTGTTGGGTAAAAGATAATTAATTCATTTCAAATAAACCGATCAGATATGATTTCCCCCCTGATGCATGTATAGAGAGCAACCATGAGGGATGGAGAAGAGCTATTTAAGCTAAAGGACAACGTTGGCACAAGAACAAATGGGTATGAGCTAGCCAGGAACAAATTCAAGTTGGAAATTAGAAGAAGGTTTCTAATTGGAACAGCCTCCCAATAGGAGTTGTGGGGGCAACCAACTTAATTAGTTTTAAGGGAGAGCTGGACTAATTTATAAGTACAATTGAATTATGGGATTGCTTCTGGTGGTAGCAGGCAGGGCTCAACAGCCCTGGAGCTTATGTCTGATTTATGTCTTACGTTCTCAAAAGCTCATACTTCAGGGCTTCAGATGGCCACCTGCAGAGGTCAGGAAGGGATCCCACCAATGTATTCAGGGACCGGGGTGGGAGGGTCTTAGTCTCCTTCTCCTGAAGCATCACTGATGGACCCAGCTGGAGATGGGACACTGGACAGAGCGGGCCAGTACTCTGAGGTGGCACTGAGAATTCTCTTTCTCAGGTGCTCAGCTGGCTAGTTTGTGCTCACATGCTCAGGGTCTAACTGATCTCCCTATGTGGGGTTGGGAGGGAATTTTCCTCGGTCAGATTGGCAGTGACCATGGAAGGGTGAGGGGTTCACCTTCCCCTGCAGTGTATAGGTACAGGTCACTTACCAGGATTATCTGGGTATATCAGTTCCCTGCCGTTATGGGGAGCCTGGGGTATTGATGTACTTCGGTCCTTCCTATTCTCTCCTTGTGGCACTTAATAGTGTAGTTGCCTGTGGGCTGTAATACTTTGGTCTAATTTCAGTTGTTGGGTTTAGTGTGTGAATGCTGACTGGTTATGGTGGCCTGTGATATACATGAGGTCAGAGTAGATGATATGGTGGTCTTTTCTGGCCTTAAACTTTGTGACTATAAGAGATTTTGACTGAGTGCTGGGCAACAGCAGCTAAGCCAGCACTCTGGTCACTGCCATTTAATTAATTACGCCAGAGTAGAGGCAGGAGTGAGTGGGCCCTGCCATGCATGGGGCTTGTCCAGGATCTTAGCTGGTGCAAGGGTTTGGTGACCTGGATGATGAAGGAGTCCCTGCAATGGCTGGTAAAACAGCAAGAAGAAATGCAGAAGACCCTGAAAAGTTTCCAACAATCCCCTCACATGGAGAGGCAGACTTTGCGTTCCTGGCAGGAAGTGCAGCAGAAAAGCCTGCGGGATTTCATACATGAACAAGCCAAGATGCAGAAGCAGCTCCTACAGAAGGTAGTGGGTCCCGTGGTGGGGGATGGCAACCGGGCACAGGGCCCGGCCCTGTGTAAGATGGGCCCTGCAGATGACACTGGTGCATTCCGGAGCATTTTTGAAAGGGTAGCTATGGGTTCAGGTTGGGATAGGACAACCTGGGCCCTGCGGATGGCTCTCTATCTGTCGAGGGAAGTCCAAGTGGTCTATATGGCACTGAATGTGGAGCAGGCCAGGAATTAGGAGGTGGTGAGGGCAGCTATCTTGACTTGTGTGAGTCTGTCCACTGAGAAGTACCCCCAAATGGTCCAATCCAGGGTTTATGGCCCTGGGCATTCACCCAAAGGTTGATGGACTGGGCCGCCCACTGGCTGTGACTGGATACACAAACAGTGAGGGAAATAGTGGATGCTCTGGTGCCAGAACTGTTCCTTCATGGTCTCCCTGTGAACATACCAGTGTGTGTCAGGCAGCATCAACCAGGCAGACTTTCCCAAGAAAGAGGGACACCTGTTGAGGTGTCTAGAGCTTGGGAGGAAGACTGGAGAACCCACAGCAGGAAGAGGCATAGAGAGGAAGAAAGACGAACCCCAGGGAGCTCTGGTTGGGGCTCGACCCATTATAGTCTATCGAAGTGGGCAACAGGGACACATAAAAAGGGACTGCCGTTTTGCTGAGTTTTGCAGCTGGACCAGGACTAGAGGGAAAAAAACAGGGACAAACACTGTCCACTAGTTCAGTGATGGGAGGGAGGAAACTCCGAAGGGGCCTTGTGGGTATGGCCTCAGCTTGCTGTCTGGTCTGGAGGGAGCTGGTGAAGCCTCACTGGATGATTCCAGGAGCATCTATGGACATAGAATGTGTCCATGGGAATAAAAGACGCTGCCCTATGGCCCAAGTGTCCCTAGAGGCCTGGGGAGGATTTGTTGGAAACAGATTGGGGTAGTGGAGGGGCTGCTCTATTGTGTTGTGTTGAGCACTGACTGGAATCCCTTCCCACGATGGAAACAAGGTGAGGTAAGAAATCCCAGATTGGCGGAAAGAAAACCACAGAGGAGAGAAAAGAATAAGCCCACAGGAGAAGCCCCTAGACAACAAAGCCCAAGTCAGAAGGAAAGGGAGGAAAGGAGACTTCCCCAGGAAACTGAAAGTGAGGGGATAGAAAGTAAGGAAAGAGATACAGGGGAAAGAGCATGAACTCCTTAGCAGAGGATGAGGGACCTATGGAGTCCCCAGCAACACAACCCCAACGAGAAGAAACCCAGGGTAAGTCTGCACAGCAAAGAAAAACCTGCGGCTCCAGGACACTGCAGGATGGGAGCATCCCAGAGGTAGGGCTCCAGCCCGAGCCCAGAAGTCTACAGAGCAATGAAACAGCATCACAACCCCAGCCCTGCGAGCCTGAGTTGGCTGGGATGTGCCAGCTGTGGGTTTTTCTTTGCTGTGCAGACATTACCCCTCCCCCTCCAGCATGGTTTGGAGGGTTGCGAGAACCCGAGGTCCCGAGTGATCAGGGGATAAAGGGAGTAACCTCAAACCACTGCCAGATACAAAGAAGGAGAATAGGGGGAGCAATTCCCCAGGCTGCCCATGATGTAAAGACTTGTGGGCTGAGATGGAGCTGTGGGGGTATCCTCCCCTCACAAAGTGTGATTTCTGGGGGCAGACCCCACAAGGGCAACCCAGATGATCACCCTAGGGACAGAGACTGACACCCCCACCCCAGGGTGGCACTTCCAGTAAGGGGGAGAGCTGTGTGGAAAAATTGGGTCAGATTCACAGGGGAGGGGACAGACGGGTCAGTTCAGGATTTGGCCCATGGATTTCAGACCTAGTTTTTAGTCATTACATTCTAGAATAAATTCCAATCTGAGTTTCCTTGATAGTAAATTTGGAATAACTCCCTTTAATCTAGTTATTCTGGATTTGCTGTAGTGTAACTGAAAATGTACCTTGGAATAGCTTCAATACTGTATGTGAAAACTTTAAAACATACCTTCCCTCTTCAATTTCAAAACTTAGCACGCACAAGTATCAGTACATAATATTTTTTCAAACTCACCTTTAATGTCAAATGTATTAATTTTGTCCCTGTTCTGTGTATTACTGCTCTTCAGGCTCCCATAGTAATTTATAGAAATGCCATCTAGTTTGTAAAAGCTTCAGACAGGTGCAAATTAAACTATTTAATGTAAAGAAAATAGATTCTACAAATACTTTTCTAGATTTCTTTGTGTGTGTATGTATGTAAGTGGTGGTGGGGGGGAGAGAGAGAGAGAGAGAGAGAGAGAGATCAGGCATGCTTCCTACTCATAATTACATTTCAGTTATATTTATTTGGAGACGACGTATTACAAATGCTTGTAAATGACACAAATCTTGTTAAATAACAGCTGCAGATGGATGTTGTTTCTGGAAGAAGATGGAGAAAATTATCAGGCTTTTCAAGATATACAGTAATAAGGTTTTAATTTCTTTTTCATCTCTGATAGGAAGGTCCAAAATATTCAGCTGTGTGTATCTGTAGTGCTTGCAAAGAAAAGAAAATTAACTGTGTTTTGAATTTACTTGAAAGTAAATTTAGCAAAGTAAAATAAGTTGATACTTAGGGTGGCAAGATGGGATCTTAGACAAACAGGTGTGAGTTTGCTGTAAAAGAGATATGTATGTTTACTGCCTGCTACAGGAAGCCTGGTGGAATTATTAATTTTAAAATTGCTAAAGTAAAGCAAGATCAAATTCTATTGATAAGTGTGGAAAGTTTCTTTCTCTGGAATGCTGGAAGAAAAAAAGCCTCTAGCATATTCAGCCCAAGATCAGACCTGATGGGACAAACAATCCCTGATGAAGAGAGTATCTATACCTTTGTGGTGATGGGGCTGGATAAGATTACGTTCTAGATGTTTGGATGCGTGTTTTTCACCTTTATTTCCTTGTAACCATCTCTATCTTTATTTATTTTACTTGGCATCGCTTTACCTATGTCCTGTTGTTAATAAGCTTGTTTTACTTTAATCTTAACGAACCCAACGCTGTGTTTGAATTGACGTGATTGTTAACTCCAGTAAACGTGGCAAGCTGCTGGGTATTGACTTTTTATAGGAGCAAACGGATGTTGTTATTCCTCTGAATGGTCCAGGAAAGGGCTGGACGTTGCAGAGCACATGGTTTTGGGAAAATTCAGGCCTGAGAGTGTATTGGAGTCACTTGGCTCGTAGTAACTAAGGTTGGTGGATACTGGAGTATAGCTGGGGTGTAACAAGCTAGCTGCTGGAATCAGAGTTGCTGAACTAGAGCTGCTTAACACAGACACTCAGGGCATGAAGTGACACAACCTCTCACTGGTCTGAGGATTTCACCCTCAGCTCCCTGTCTGTAAAATAAGGATGATAATACTTTCTTTCTCTCACCCTGTGTCTGTCTTGTCTGCTTAGATCTGTCTTCATAGAATCATAGAATCTCAGAGTTGGAAGGGACCTCAGAAGGTCATGTAGTCCAACCCCCTGCTCAAAGCAGGACCAACCCCAACTAAATCATCCCAGCCAGGGCTTTGTCAAGCCTGACCTTAAAAACCTCTAAGGAAGGAGATTCCACCACCTCCCTAGGTAACCCATTCCAGTGCTTCACCACCCTACTAGAGAAAAGGTTTTTCCTAATATCCAACCTAAACCTCCCCCTCTGCAACTTGAGACCATTACTCCTTGTTCTGTCATCTTCTACCACTGAGAACAGTCTAGATCCATCCTCTTTGGAACCCCCTTTCAGGTAGTTGAAAGCAGCTATCAAATCCCCCCTCATTCTTCTCTTCTGCAGGCTAAACAATCCCAGTTCCCTCAGCCTCTCCTCATAAGTCATGTGCTCCAGCCCCCTAATCATTTTTGTTGCCCTCCGCTGGACTCTTTCCAATTTATCCACATCCTTCTTGTAGTGTGGGGCCCAAAACTGGACACAGTACTCCAAATGAGGCCTCACCAGTGCCGAATAGAGGGGAATAATCACGTCCCTCGATCTGCTGGAAATGCCCCTACTTATACAGCCCAAAATGCCGTTAGCCTTCTTGGCAACAAGGGCACACTGTTGACTCATATTCAGCTTTTCGTCCACTGTAACCCCTAGGTCCTTTTCTGCAGAACCGCTGCCCAGCCATTCGGTCCCTAGTCTGTAGCAGTGCATGAGATTCTTCCGTCCTAAGTGCAGGACTCTGCACTTGTCCTTGTTGAACCTCATCAGATTTCTTTTGGCCCAATCCTCTAATTTGTCTAGGTCCCTCTGTATCCTATCCCTACCCTCCAGCGTATCAACCACTCCTCCCAGTTTAGTGTCATCTGCAAACTTGCTAAGGGTGCAGTCCACACCATCCTCCAGATCGTTGATGAAGATATTGCACAAAACCGGCCCCAGCACCGACCCTTGGGGCACTCCACTTGATACCGGCTGCCAACTAGACACGGAACCATTGATCACTACCCGTTGAGCGCGACCATCCAGCCAGTTTTCTATGCACCTTACCGTCCATTCATCCAGCCCATACTTCTTTAACTTGCTGGCAAGAATACTGTGGGAGACTGTATCAAAAGCTTTGCTAAAGTCAAGAAATCGCACATCCACTGCTTTTCCCTCATCCACAGAGCCAGGTATCTCATCGTGGAAGGCAATTAGGTTAGTCAGGCATGACTTGCCCTTGGTGAATCCATGCTGACTGTTCCTGATCACTTTCCCCTCCTTTAAATGGTTCAGAATTGATTCCTTGAGGACCTGTTCCATGATTTTTCCAGGGACTGAGGTGAGACTGACTGGCCTGTAGTTCCCCGGATCTTCCTTCTTCCCTTTTTTAAAGATTGGCACTACATTAGCTTTTTTCCAGTCATCCGGGACTTCCCCCTATTGCCATGATTTGTCAAAGATAATGGCCAATGGCTCTGCAATCACATCGGCCAACTCCTTTAGCACCCTCGGATGCAGTGCATCCGGCCCCATGGACTTGTGCTCGTCCAGCTTTTCTAAATAGTCCTGAACTACTTCTTTCTCCACAGAGGGCTGGTTACCTCCTCCCCATACCGTGCTGCGGAGTGCAGCCGCCTGGGAGCTGACCTTGTTTGTGAAGACAGAGGCAAAAAAAGCATTGAATATACTAGCTTTCTCTACATCCTCTGTCACTAGGTTCCCTCCCTCATTCAACAAGGGGCCCACACTTTCTTTGACTTTCTTCTTGTTGCTCACATACCTGAAGAAACCCTTCTTGTTACTCCTAACATCTCCGGCTAGCTGCAACTCCAAGTGTGATTTGGCTTTCCTAATTTCACTCCTGCATGCCTGAACAATATTTTTATACTCCTCCCTAGTCATTTGTCCAATCTTCCACTTCTTGTAAGCTGCTTTTTTGTGTTTAAGACGAGCAAGGATTTCACTGTTAAGCCAAGCTGGTCGCCTGCCATATTTACTTTTCTTTCCACACATCAGGATGGTTTGTTCCTGCAACCTCAATAAAGATTCTTTAAAATACAGCCAGCTTTCCTCGACTCCTTTTCCCCTCATGTTATTCTCCCAGGGGACCTTGCCCATCAGTTCCCTGAGGGAGTTGAAGTCTGCTTTTCTGAAGTCCAGGGTCTCTGTTCTACTGCTCTCCTTTCTTCCTTGTGTCAGGATCCTGAACTCAACCATCTCATGGCCACTGCCTCCCAGATTCCCATCCACTATTGCTTCCTCTACTATTTCTTCCCTGTTTGTGAGCAGCTGGTCAAGAAGAGCTTTTCCCCTAGTTGGTTCCTCCAGCACTTGCACCAGGAAATTGTCCCCTACACTTTCCAAAAACTTCCTAGATTGTCTGTGCACCGCTGTATTGCTCTCCCAGCAGATATCAGGGTGATTAAAGTCACCCATGAGAACCAGGGCCTGTGATCTAGTAACTTCTGTTAGTTGCTGGAAGAAAGCCTCGTCCACCTCATCCCCCTGGTCTGGTGGTCTGTAGCAGACTCCCACCACGACATTACCCTTGTTGCTCACACTTCTAAATTTAATCCAGAGACTCTCAGGTTTTTCTGCAGTTTCATACTGGATCTCTGAGCAGTCATACTGCTCTCTTACATACAACGCAACTCCCCTATCTTTTCTGCCCTGCCTATCCTTCCTGAACAGTTTATATCCATCCATGACAGTACTCCAATCATGTGAGTTATCCCACCAAGCCTCTGTTATTCCAATTACATCATAATTCCTTGACTGTGCCAGGACTTCCAATTCTCCCTGCTTGTTCTTGTCTGTAAGATGGGGATGGTTTGATGGGATAACATGATCTTAGTCAAAGGTCAATTAATTGCCATCAGTGGTAAATAGGACCAATGGTCAATGATGGGATGTTAGAAGTTACTACAGAGAACTTTTTCCTGGGTGTCTGGCTGGTGAGTCTTACCCACATGCTCGGGGTTCAGCTGATCGCCATATTTGGGGTCGGGAAGGAATTTTCCTCCAGGGTAGATTGGCAGAGGCCCTGGAGGTTTTTTTGCCTTCCTCTGCAGCATGGGGCACGGGTCACTTACCGGAGGATTCTCTGCATCTTGAAGTCTTTAAACCATGATTTGAGGACTTCAATAGCTGAGACATAGGTGAGAGGATTATTCCAGGAGTGGGTGGGTGAGATTCTGTGGCCTGCATTGTGCAGGAGGTCAGACTAGATGATCATAATGGTCCCTTCTGACCTAAAAGTCTATGAGTCTACTCTATGAGTAAGGGCTGGTCTACACTAACCCCCCCCCCCCCCCCCGTCAAACTAAGATACACAACTTCAGCTACGTTAATAACGTAGCTGAAGTTGAAGTCTCTTAATTCGAACTTACCTGTGGTCCACACGCGGCGCGCAGGCTCCCCTGTCGACAGCGCTTTCTCCTCGTGGCGAGCTGGATTACCAGCGTCGACGGGGGAGCACTTCCTGGTTCGATTTATCGCGTCTAGACAAGATGCGATAAATCGAACCCAGAAGATCAATCCGACGCCTCCGATCCAGCCGGTAAGTGTAGACTACCCCACTCTTTGGGGTGGGTGCTGTTTTTTAAACTGTGTGTTTTGTTCAGTGCCCAGCATATTGGAGCGCTGATCTTGGTTGAGGCCTTTCGGTGTTACTGTAATATAAATAATAATGGTTTGCTAAGAAACCGTTACAGCTGGCAAAGCTTCCTATGTCCTGTGCGTCTAGTGGCCTCATACTCCTCAAAACTCATTACTTTTGTCTCACTTTCAACCATTGATCTCATTACTGGCATTCTTGGTTGACACTCCTCTGTCTGACCATGACTGGACAAACAAAAGTTGTAGACAGAATCTAACACTACTCTCCCAAGAGCATTTCCCCTTCTTGTCGCCCCACTTGTCTTGTCACCCTACTATTCCCTGTCCTGATTTGATGTCTTTAGTCATTGGGTTATTTGTTTATGCCAGACTTGTAACCACATCATAAGAAGACATGGTCTCTGCTCTGAGATCTGTGAAGTGCCCACTTCTGGCACCGTATAATTATTAACAATAGCAAATACAATAGGTGAATTTAAAGTTCTTCTGGTTTGAAAGATTCTACTAATTCGAGTGGAATTCCCCATTTCACAGACAGAAGTTCTCTCTAGACCTAGTGGAAAGTTTCTAATTTGTGAAGCTTTTTAAGGGCACAATGATAATTGAATTACTGCTGTTATTTATGCTTCTAGGAACGCTTCTAGGCATTTTCCATTACTGGCATTAAAAATGAATCCTGGTATTTAAGATAAGCTTTTTGAAGCGATTTCTTTCTGCTATTTATTTTTGTTCCTGGATTTTTAAAGAATTCTTTCCATTACGTTTTTTCCAATTTTATCACCTTTTATGCAATTAATGTTACATAGCTTCTATACAAACGCCCATTGATTTCCATGGAGTTTGCACGTGAAGAGTGTTGTCACTTTAGGATATGCTCTAAGGAGAATTTGATGTTGAGACAGGCTCTGACAAGCTCTTCCTTTCACAGTAGTGTTATGAGCCAATTTCTTTTATCATTTACATCATATAAACTGATTTACTACACTGACATCTGTGGAATTACTCTGGATTTACACTGCTGCAGCTCATCAGAATCCAGCCCAATATTCTCTCAGATCCATTATAATGGCATAGGAAGAACCTTATAAAAGTTGGGTAACTTTTTGTAAAATAAATATATTTGCAGGTTCACTTACTACTATTAAAATGCTTATTGTGGTAGATTCATTTAATTTCTCTGTGCTCATCAACATTTTACTAGCTGTCACATAACATACATTTGCTTGTTACTGCAAATATCCTGAATTACTTCAACAGTACAATAGCCAGCACCTGATTTTCCCTTCATGATATTTTAATCCAATGTAACTCCCCTGGCCTCCACTTACAGTGCCACACAGTGTAAATTTTGAATGCTATATAAAGCATTAATAATGCCCGAATCTGCAAGGCTGAGGAGGAATGTAGGGAGGTGAAATATAATTATCTACATTGAAATTTAAACAGGACACTAATATTAACATCCTACCTCTTGTGAAAAATGCCATGGGATCTTTAAAGATCGCATGAGAGTGGAACTAAGATTTTAAGTCTCCTTTAGAAGAATAACATCTAAGCAGCCAAGCACCTCTTAACATCATTTTAAAAAGACACCAAAAAAAACCTCTTGAAAATTTTAACAACTGCTTAAAGTATAACCTGATACCATAAGGGTTTCTGTGTCCATGCACACAGCACATCTTCCTGATCAGTCTCCAAAACTGTGCAATATGTTCTTGCCAGAAACACATGGTAATGTGTCACTCACGATTCACAATACATACATTTCCTTCTGTACATTCAGGTGACAGCTGAAAAGAAAGAAGCGAGTGATCGTCTCTTTATTATAAACTTCCTAACAGATGTGTGTAACTGACCAGGCCTCTGCGGATGCATTTAACAAGATTAACATACCAAATGAGACCTTTTCTCTTCCTCAAAGGAAATTTGTAACTAGCTGCATTCCTGCGTCAGTGAGGCATATCATCCATTGGATGATACAGTGCAGTAGCAATACATTAGCCCTGGTAATCTTTGCCCCAGACAAAGCAATTAATTGTTTCTCCAAATAATTTTTTGTCGGCAAAGCCAAAAGTCCTGTGACAAGACTTCATGCTTCTCCAGTTCTCCTGTCAAAGGCCCAGACTGTGCCACCTAAGATCTTACACCCAAGGCACCTCCTATGCATGGATCTCCCCTTGCCTCTGCAGAATGGGCAAAGGCTTAAGCTGCTTCCACAACATTGTTTCTTTAGTTCTTCCTTATCCCTAGAATCCCCAGAGGTCCTTTGCAGGGTCCAGCACCGGTGCCTGGGGAAAGGGATGAGGAATTTGCAACATCCCCAACCAATCCTGTAGAGAACATACTGAAAAGTTATTGTAGGACTTCTGCACTGAAGAACCCCTCTTTTAGGAAGGTGCATCCACAGGCAAAGGGGTTCCTAAGAGCTTCCAAGGAGCTGGAAGATGGGGCAGAGGACTCCAGAGCTCATATAGATACAGATATCCCAGGGATTCCAGCAGGTCCCAGAAGCTCCCTGGGCCCCTGCTTCTTCCCTGAGGAAGCAAACACCCCTCCTCCCTACTGGAATGATCTGGGGAAATCTTCATGAGGGGAAGTATGGAGTTTTCCTGTCCTCACCTCCAAACTCCCTGCCATGGCTTTGTGCTCACTGAAGGAAGGGGGTGAATTGGCTCAATTCTATTTGACTGTGGAATTAACAAACTGGGTGTTGATGCCATAGATACGACTGAGTAAACATTTCCAATAAAGTACTAACCTGAACAAAGACTAACCAGAAAGTATCATGTATAAAATCCTGACAGGGAAAAGAAAAAGTTATACTGTAATCATGAATGCAAATAAAGGTGACAGTCAACACATTATGGTGTGAGAATGGGCTGTTGGCAGAATACTGGCTATGCTATCAGCCTCCAGACCAAGGAAAAGAAATTGAGTTCACAGTGTTGGGAGAAATCAAAGAGGTAGGAAAATTGAACAAAATGATAATAATGGGGGACTTCAACTACCCCCACCTACAAACTGGTCAAATGGCACAATGGGAGAACAGTTAGAGAAACAATTTCTCAACACTTTAAGAGATTGCTTCTTGGAACACCTAGTTCTAAAACCCACAAGAGGAGAGCTACTCTTCATTTGGCTTACGTAACACACAGGAGCTAATTCAAAAAGTGACAGTTGCTCTTTATATGGCCCTCTGGAATTCTGTTTGCCGCTGGCATGTGTGCTCCCAGTCTCTCTAGGCCCATCAATGTTTGTTATATTTGACACCACACTATGGCTGGAGATTGGCCAAAGTCAAAAAGCTGGTATCTGAAGTTTGCCTAATTTCAGGGGATGAAATTCTGGCCCCGCTAAAGTCATTGGAAAACTCCCACTGACTTCACTTGTGGTTAGGATTTCACCTGGAGTGGTCCTCTCCAGAGGTCTGGTTTGGGCTCACGTCTCTATATTATAGTTGCAAGTGTTCAAATACATTGTGCCTGTGAGGTGACTCAGATCTTTTTGTTTAAAAATATATAGCACTAACAATAATGTCATTGTTTTCCATGGAGTTTGCTCTGAGAATTATGTATGTACACCTAAAACTCCATTCTTGTGCTGCTTTCCCTACCCCACTACGACTGTGAGCCTGAGCAGCATTTGCTATAAAATGTGTAAATACAAACTCTATACATTCATATTGAATTATTTTATTTTATTTTATTTTATTTGGAGGGAAAGCTCATTTTATAAAACAAATTTTATCCTCATTTGGAAAAAGCCAGTAAGCCTGAGTTCTGAAGGCACTTACTCGACAGATTTAGTTAATTTTTTGAAAACGTCCTTTCTGAGTATTGGAATAATTCTGTGTCATGGGAAGAATTCAGGGTTTTTTTCTAGTTATTTTTATGGCTGTAATTCTGGGATGGTGAAGGGGTGTGTGTGGGAGGGGAGGGGGTGGTAAGAATGGGAAATCTTGTGGTTAATTTGGGTCAGACCCTCCTCTTTTTGTATTGAAGCCAATAAACATCTTACACATGTGACTATGCATTTTGTCACAAAAATGAATGCTATAATAATGTATGGTCCAAATAAAATGCCTCCTTCATGGGGACTCTACCCACTAGTCTCTTGGCAAGGGCCACCACCTTCTGGGGTACAGATCTCAGGCTTTGAGTATCAGACACAGCTAGGGTGACCAGACAGCAAGTGTGAAAAATCGGGACAGAGGGTGGGGGGGGTAATAGGCACCTATGTAAGAAAAAGCCCCCAAAATCTGGGACTGTCCCTATAAAATCGGGACATCTGGTCACCCTAGACACAGCTCCATTGGATTCTTTCACGGTTCAGCTAAGGAAGCTAAGTACAGTACCAGAGCTAAGAATGCATGCTCTCCCCATTGGGGGAAACAGTTTCCAGATCACTTTACAGGGACATCCACTTATGCTAATAGTGGCAATGCTCATGTTCTAAGAAGCCAATAAAACATCTATAAATGGGCAGTAAAAACAGAAGGAGGGCAGACTGCCCTGCGAAGCTTTAATCTAATAGGTTAAAAACAGAAAGCCATAGATTAAAAAAAAATCTGGTTAAACAACTCTATTGTACATAGACTAATGAGACAAAGGTGGGATTTTCAAAGGGGCCGAAGGTAGTGCCTAACTCTTTTTGGTCACTTAGAAGATACCAGCCTTAACCCCCACAACCCAACCATCTCTTCCTGTGGTGACCTGGCTTTGCTAGGCTATGAGAGGTGAGGCAGAGGCAAACCAAGACAAAAGGGGAAAATTTACATTTTTAGAAATTTATAAGGAAAAACCCCCAAATTGTACCAGGAGCATAAATAATATAGCACATTCCCAAAGACTTACTATTTATAATAATAAATGATAGGCTACCAACTCATTAACCTTTGTGAGATTGTATATGCTGTGCGGTTAGTACCAAATGCATTGCTATTAACAAGACGAAAAGAGATTACTTAATATGCTGTCACTTCAGAGAATAATCAACTTTTCCTCTCCGTGGCTGTAAAGTCCAGATCCACTCTTGCTGTCCAGTTCTTTGCTTCTCTTCGGCTTGAAGTGCTCTTTACATTCGATGTTCCTGTAGCTGTCCCACTTTTCACAGAGGTTATCCACAAGCAGGGTTTCTTCACCTAGTGGGCCCTCACATGTCCATTAGGCACCTTTGACCTGTATTCTGTAGATGTTCAAACAGTCATTCTTGCTGTTCAGACACTGTAGGTCCTGTGTGAGGCCATTTTCAGGATCTGTTTTAATCTAACACAGATTTTTGATCAATTCCCTTTTCCATCAGTTATATTTCCTTTCAGTTCCTTTCCCCCCCGACCCCGCTTGATACTTTGTGTCAGTATACCTGTCGATTTAATTTCTCTCTGCTTCCCTTCTCTAACAGCGTCTGCTCATGTACGCAGGTCTATTTTTTTTCCTGCTTCTCCTGACCCAAACCCCTTCCTATTTTCCTTCTTTCCTCCTTCTCACTTCCCAGTCCCCTACTTTTATTCTCCTGTTCTTTTATTTTATCCCCTCCCCTCCCCTCCCCTCCCCTCCCCTCCCCTCCAACCAGGCTGTGGTTCATCGGCTAGCTCAGCATCTTGATTCCTCTTCTTCTCTAACAACTTTTTCCAGCTGCCCCTTCGGGCAGATTCGAAGGCTCATCCTCAGCTTGAGCTACCCTCTCATCGGCCAGCTCTGTTCCCAGGACAGCATTCTGTGCTGCTGCATTGCAACCGCAGCAGGTGCTTGTTGCAGAGTGTGAGTTACTACCCTCCCCCACAAAAACCCCACCTCTAATGAATGGATCCCCCCTTATGCAAAGACTAACTGCCAACACACATGTTATGGGTTAGCGAAGGTTGCTTAGAAATCAGTCATAAATGCACAAATGTTGGCTGATTTGTGATGGTGAAGCCCATTGCCATGGCAGGAGAGAAGTTGCACAAAGCAACGGAGGGATGATGTCACTGTGTGGCGTTGAAGTTGTGTAACTTATTCTGAACCATGTAGGGTGACCAGATAGGAAGTGTGAAAAATCAGGACAGGAGGTGTGCGGGGGGTGATAATAGATGTCTGTATAAGACAAAGCCCGAAATATCAGGACTATCCCTATACAAGTTGGAACATCTGGTCACCATAGAATCATGGGAGGAGACTACTCAGATGCATTCATAGTTTCTGCTCTCCTGGCTGGAGGCAGGGACTTCTGCAGCGGGCAGCATCAGGCAATCCTGCATAAGGGTCTCTTGGTGGAGATATGCAAGAGGCTGAAGAGGAGGTTGCAATAGTCAATACAGGAATTGACCAGAGCACAGACTAACCTTCTGGCACCAGGGAAAAGGAGTAAGAGGCACATTTTGGAGATATCTCAGAGAAAGAAGGAGCTAGCTACAAATACCAATAATGCTTTGCTGGCACTGCTCTTGAGGAAGTGTTTTCATTCCAAGTTGGAAACACCTCTAATGATACTGAAGACCAATCTCCCAGAAAATTACTGGGAAATGTTAGAATAAGCCTGAGTCATTTCCAAAGATGATCCTACCCTTGTTTTGAAGTAAAACTACACTTGCCATAATTCCTTTCTGCTGATTTATATTTTTCTTTTTGGATGGAGGCTGGAAGGATTTATAGCTCCAGAAAAGATCTTCCTCCTTCTTAGAGGAATTAAATCATTGCCATCACTTCAGTTTTTGTGTATCCAAAGATTAACATCATATTGACCGATAGGGTTGAATGAACCACAAAACAGATGTTTGGATATTCAGCTGAACACTGAACCCAATGGAAAAATTCCATTTTGGTCAGTTGGAAGTAGGCTCAGTCATCTTATGGGTGTGTGGGATGCTAAAATCTGGATCTTGTAAATGAAACACAATTTTTTTTCAAAAATGTCTTTCCTGGAGATTCACAAGTGCTTCTGGGATTTTGTTTTATTTTTGTACACTACAATGAGCCTCTGACACTGATGCTCTTATCCTAGCAACCACACCTTAAAATAAATTGTTCTAATAATAATTAGAAATCGCCAGATAATGACAGGTTTCAGTGTAGTAGCCATGTTAGTCTGTGTCAGCAAAAAGAAAATAAGAAAAATACTTGTGGAACCTTAGAGACTAACAAATTTATTTCAGCATAAGCTTTTGTGGGTTAAGAATCCACTTCATCAGATGCATGGAATGGAACATACAGTAAGCAGATATTTATACATTCAGAGAAACATGAAAAGGTGGGAGTGTCTATATCAACAGATAATGACAATCACCCAATCATAGTTGGTCCCACCCTAGAATCTTAGTTGGACCATGATGTTTCCATCTTTGCTGCTTTTCACATGGACTGTGTTCAGACTAGAACACTGCTGGGATTGGGAGCATGACAGGAAATGGCTAATTACTCAGCAATGTCCCCATTTTTCCTTCCACTTCATTCCCAGCCTCAAGAGCCCTGGGTAAACAGTGGATGACAACTGGGATTAGCTAAATCCAAATCCCCACCAATCAAACACACAACTAAACATAACAAAGGCCTGTCACATACTTCTTTATCTTTATAGTGATACTCTCAGATTATTTACTGCAATTAACAGCATTACAAGTTCCTTTGAATATGGTTTCTGTGTGACACGGACTGTGTTGTAATGTCTGTCTTTTAATCATTTCATATTAATACTTGGAATGTTCATACTACTTCTTAATTCCTCCTCTTTCCCATGCTCCCCTCTCTGCCATGCGGTGGCAATGGAAGGTCTCACTGGTTCCTGCTTCATATCTTAACTAAAAAGGGTCTCTTCAGTGACCCCTTTCTTAATGTGTCTCATCTGCAGATGCAGTTAGGCTTGGCAGCTCCATTGAGGTCTTTGTTCTGAGCTCACTGATTGCTGCTTGGCTCCCTCTGCCAGATTTAGGAAACAGGTAGCTAACTACTGATCAGCATAGAGGGAAACAGACTTGCAATGTGTGCTATCTCTCACTTTGCAAATGGTAGATCCTCTCACCCTCGTATTCCATGTTCCCAACTCTGGGCCCACATCCTGGTGGTCCAAGGATGCTGCTATATCTGCCCTGTTTCAGCCAGGGAAGTGGGGATGAGAATTAGAAAACGAGCAAACAGCAGTTTTGGTTACCAAGATTTTATATTACTCTAAACTGCAGATGCCAGGGTGGGTCTGATGGCTTTAAAGGAAGATCATGTGGCTAAAGGAGACTTGGGAATGAGTCTGAATCACTACTAATCTGGGTAATGGAAACTCCAAAAATAAGATCCTTAAACAGATGGAGCATCTTTTGTCATTTGACCCAACAATATTGACATCAACAGAGGAAACACAGGATACAGTTCTCTATTAAGATCTTAAGAATCAATCCCTTCTTAGCCAGAAACCAGATCTTTGAAGTGTATTAATAGATTATTATACATAATTAGACCCATAAGAAGACTACAAAATGGGATATTCTTTTTTATTTTAAATGAGAGTGTGTTCCTCTCTCCCTAGTGATTTCTGGAAAACTGCCATCAAAGATTTTATCTGCTATATTTCCATCTGGGGGACATTCTTCTGACGTTCCCCTTCGCTAACAAACACCAGGAGCCAAATTCAGATATGATTCAAGCAACCATCATTATGCTCACTCTAGGGCTGGATTTGGCCTCGTGTCTACAGATGGCCGAGTCCGAGTGGACTTTGTTGCTCTTTTTCTTTATGTTGTGGTCTTTGGTAACCACAGTGTGTTTACACTTGGTTTTTCACAGTATTACCGGAGAGCTGAGGAGGACAGACAAACAGACTCAGTGGCACCAAAGGAGACTTCCAGTGAAGGGAGTTGCCTTTCCTCCTTGTTTAGTATTTTGAACTCTGCCAGGTGCTATTTTTTATATTTTAGATCCTGCTTTCTTTTATGTAATAATTGCCTTCTTTTGGGCTGGAAATCAGCCAAGGTTTCATTTTAGCAAACCCTACTCATAGAACAAGAAAAAGAAGCTTCAGCGTCACATTCTCATTCTAGCTTCAACTGCCATTTCTCTCTTTTTCCAGTTCAAATGCTTTATAAATGATGCATATTGTACAACAAATCCTTAATTTGTAAACTAGTACAAATCATTTCCTTCCATTTCCGAGAGACTTGCAAACTCTGAAAAGTGTGTATGTGGATATTCACTCTTACTTTAATCTTATCCCCCTTTCTAATGACCTTTTGTATTCCACTCTGTCTGTCTGTCTCGCTCTCAATTTCTCTCTCATACACATGAGTGTAAATTATTGCCGACTCACAGTTGTGCAAGTGACACCACTTCCCCCCCATACACCCACTCCTGTCTTGACCCACCTAACATGTAATTTACACCACCTTTTAGTCACCAAACAACTAAAGGTAGGTTTCAGTGTAGTAGCCGTGTTAGTCTGTGTCAGCAAAACGAAAATAAGAAAGAAAAACTTGTAGCACCTTAGAGACTAACACATTTATTTCAGCATAAGCTTTCGTGGGTTAGAACCCACTTCATTGGATGCATGGAATGAAACATAAAATACAGATATTTATACAGTCAGAGAAACATGATAAGGTGGAGGTGCAAACAACTAAAAATCACCCCATGGCCTCGATCCATGGAATATGTGTCCTACGTTTGCAGGTGGATGGACTAGATGATTTGATAGTTTGTTTCAGCTCTAATTTATGATGACTGGACAAATTAACTGAAAGTCCAGCATTTGTCTGTATCTTACTCAACGAACACTCTCCTAAAGACACTAAGGGTACGTCTACACTACAGAATTAGGTCGAAATTATAGAAGTCGATATATTAAAACTCGAATTTATGGAATCGATTGTGTGTGTCCCCACTAAAGAGCATTAAGACCATGAGGTCGATTGACTGTGTCCACAGTAGCGAGACTAGCATCGACCTTCGGAGCATTGCATTGCGGGTAGCTATCCCACAGTTCCCGCAGTCTCCGCCGCCCATTGGAATTCTGGGTTGCGATCCCAAAGCCTGATGGGGCAGAAAACATTGTCGCTGGTGGTTCTGGGTACATGTCGTCAAGCCATCAAACGTCCCTCCCTCCCTCCTTGAAAGCAATCTTTTTCGCGCCTTGTCTCCGGGGTTTCCCTGTTTGCTACGGAAGCCTGCTCAGCTCACAATTACCGTACATCTCCAGCATACGCCTGCACATCAGGTCTAGTGGGGATTCAGTCACGCTATAATACGGGCAGAGGGATAGCTCAGCGTTCTGAGCGTTGGCCCGCTAAACCCGGGGTTGTGAGTTCAATCCTTGAGGGGGCCATTCCACCTGAGGCTGGTAGTCGCGGGACTGCACAGCATAAGCTCCTTCCCTTCTAGCTGCAGATGGTGCAATATGCCATAAATGGTTGTGGTCGCGGGACCATATAGCAGCAGCTCCTTGCCTTCTAGCTGCAGATCGTACAATATGCTTGAAATTCATGTGCTCTGGCCGGCGGCCTATGTTGTGGCTGGCTGGGGGCGCTTGGACATAAATGGGAGTGACCGGAGTGACTCTGGTCATTCTCTTTTTTACGTTTTGTTTAAGGGAGATTCAGCACTGCCTGGAACACGGGCAGAAGGATAGCTCAGCGGTATGAGCGTTGGCCCGCTAAACCCGGGGTTGCGAGTTCAATCCTTGAGGGGGCCAGGAGAGCTTATTGTACCATCTGCAGCTAGAAGGGAAGGCGCCTAACCCTTGCTCACCGCATATTGTACTATCTGCAGCTAGAAGGAAATGAGCCTAACCCTTGCTCCCCCCTCCCTCCGTGAAAGCAACTGAGGGGGGAGCCAAAAATCCTTTCGCGCCTTTTTTCATGCAGGCGCCATATTGCTGACACCATTGTTATCCACCCGCCGCTTCTGCTCCCACTCTGCTGTCCTGCAAACAGCATACCAGGGAAAGCATGGAGCACGATCAGATCACCACGGCTGTTATCGCCGTTATGACCGCCACGCGCATTGTCCAGGAGTATATGGAGAACGAGAACCGGGAGCTGCTAGAGCAACAGGAGGCGAGGACGGGACAGCATCAGCCTGAGGACAGTGATGAGGACATGGACACAGACCTCTCTCAAAAAAGGCCCCCCCGCAAGGTGGACATCATGGTGGTAATGGGGCTCGTTGATACAGTGGAACGCCGATTCTGGGCCCGGGAAACAAGCACAGACTGGTGGGACCACATAGTGCTGCAGGTCTGGGATGAATCCCAGTGGCTGCGAAACTTTCGCATGCGTAAGGGCACTTTCATGGAACTTTGTGAGTTGCTTTCCCCTGCCCTGAAGCGCCAGAACACCAAGATGAGAGCAGCCCTCACAGTAGAGAAGCGACTGGCGATAGCCCTGTGGAAGCTTGCAACACCAGACAGCTACTGGTCAGTCGCGAATCAATTCGGAGTGGGAAAATCTACAGTGGGGGCTGTTGTCATGCAAGTAGCCAGGGCGATCACCAAGCTGCTTGTACCAAGGGTTGTGAGTCTGGGAAATGTGCAGCTCATACTGGATGGCTTTGCAGCAATGGGGTTCCCGAACTGTGGAGGGGCGATTCCAGACTACGTGCTACTGGCCTGGTGTGGTAGAGTGTGTTACCACGGAGCACAGGATAAGGCTGCCCTCCCCAGAAACCTTTTGCACAGGCTTTGGGAGTACATCCAGGAGATCTTTCTGGAGATGTCCCCGGAGGATTTCTGCTCCATCCCCGAACACGTTAACAGACTTTTCCAGTAGCTGTAGCTGTACTGGCCACGAATTAATCATTAAACACGCTTGCTTATAAAACATGTATTAATTTAACAGAGGTACACTCACCAGAGGTCCCTTCTCCTGCATCGAGCACGCCTTGGGAGGGTTCGTACTGTACTGGCTCCAGGGTGACAAAGAGTTCCTGGCTGTCAGGGAAAAGGGCTTCTCCGCTTCCTTGCTGTGTCTGTGTGCTATTTTCAGCATCATTATCATCATCATGCTCCTCTGTGGGTTCTGATGATCCACATACGGAGTCAAACCACATGGGTGGGTCAGTGCTGGCTGCACCTCCTAGAATGGCATGCAGCTCATCATAGAAGCAGCATGTCTGGGGCTGTGACCCAGAGCAGTTATTTGCATCTCTGGTTTTTTGGTAGGCTTGCCTGAGCTCCTTAATTTTCACGCGGCACTGTTGCGCGTCCCTGTTGTAGCCTCTGTCCTGCATGCCCTTGGAGACTTTGGCATATGTCTTGGCGTTTCTTCTTTTGGACCCTAGCTCTGCTAGCACGGTTTCGTCTCCCCATACAGCGATCAGATCAAGTACCTCACGCTCGGTCCATGCTGGAGCTCGTCTTCGGTTCTGGGACTCCATAGGTCACCTCTGCTGATGAGATCTGCGCTCACCTGCAGCTCACCACGCTGGCCAAACAGGAAATGAAATTCAAAAGTTCGCGGGGCTTTTCCTGTCTACCTGGGCGGAGCATTCGAGCTCAGACCGCTGTCCAGAGCGGTCAGCTGTTGCACTGTGGGATAGATTTAGGAGGCCAATACCGTCGAATTGCGTCCTCACTAAGCCTACATCGATTCGGCAATATCGCTTTAAGCGCTAATCCCCTCGTTGGGGGTGGAGTGGCGAGATCGATTTTAAGAGCCCTAGAAGTCGATGTTAAGGGCTTCGTCGTGCGGATGGGTGCACGGATCAATCGGAATATCGCTAATAAATTCGACCTAAACTCGTAGTGTAGACCAGGGCTAAGAAAACAGAAATTCTAGTTTAAATGCAAACTTTCTCATATACATCTGAGTCTGAAGTTCACTTTATGAACTTTCATACCATTTGGATGGCAAAACGAGCGGAGAACAGTAATTCATCTTGCACACGTGCAGATACGGCTGCAAATAGAATGTTACTACTGCAGTGTAGATTATGGCTTTAAACCAATGACCGTTTAAGGAAGGTTGTGTACTAGGAACTCTGGCTGACTCAGAATTCCTCCTGGAGCATTGAGAGCACATTCAGGACCAGAAGCTCCACTCCACTTTCAAAGAGGGCTGCATATGCTTCTCACACTGGCTCAGCTCTGCTGACTGATGCCCGAAATACACCCTGTCCCCTAGTTGAGGTAGTTAGCACCCCCTGCAGTTGTAACCTGGAGCAGTCCTTGTATTCGAGGTACCTGAAGTATTCGAGGTACCTTGTATTCGAGGTACCTGTGAGTGTAGCTAGCTTGTCTGTGGAGCACAAGAGGGAGAGAATTAATCTTTGTACTCTTTCCCAACTTTTCTTACATTGATTTGGTGAAAAGGTAGCCTTCAACTGTACTTGAAATATTTTGATTATGAATAGTGGGTCACAGAATATCAAGGACACCTGAAGCATATGTATAAATACCTTTGTTTATCAATCTAAACAAATGAAACTGATTTCTTCCATATTTAGGGCCTGATCTAACACTCACTGAGGTAAATATTCTTATTGTTTTCAACGGACAGTAGATCAGGCCCTTCAATTGTCATACTTGTTGAAACGAGTGTAAATTAACTTCAGTGGAGTTATTTCTGTTTAATCAGTAAGTGAAGTTAGACTCAGGCCCAAAAGTCTCTTATCTGAGGGAGGCCAATGCTTCTGTTTAGAGGGAATCCAATGTATTTCTTAATTTTTTAGGGCGTAAACAAATGACAGGCCAGCTCCAATGATGGGCACTTTAGAAATGTGTGAAATGATGCCTTCTGGAATGGATTGTTTAGCTAAAGCTGTTTTGACTGTTAATAATGCCTTCTTCAGAAGGTATTCATTCACCTGTCAGATGTTCATACTAATTCACACAGCTTTTGAATAATTATATCCCAGCTTCTCACACTATTTTTGAAGTGTGATTTCCAGTCTCTCCAGCAACTGTTTTTCTTGGCCTTATTCCAGATTAAACTACTTTGAGAAAAATTACTTCAAACTTAGAATTTCTACTTAATTTTATGACTTTTGGCAGCCTGCCCAGAAAGATAGCTGAGCTCCAAACATTCAAACAGTGGGCTGATTTGAAATTTAGCTCCAGGATCCTTTTAAAAAACAACCCAACCTCTAATTAGGCAGATTCTTAGGAAAAGACGATACAAAACATATTCACATTTTTTAACAAAGGAGACTCTAAGTGCACTAATAACACCCTTACTTGATTTCTTTTTACAACATCTGTGGTACCACGATTAATTACTGTTATTTTTTTTAAGCTCTTCAGTCAGCTGACCATCCAAAGTGCCCCCTTTTAATCTTCCTTGAGTACATTCTTGTGAGCTGCTGGCAGGCTTGTAACTACTTCTGTACAAGAGACAGATTGAGCAGATGTACGCTGATATGCCATACTAGCACTTCTGTGATGGTCCCATCAATTTCTGCAAAATTTAAGCTTTCATTTAAAAAAAACCCACCTGCTTCTAGTCCTTATGGCTGCTAAGAAGCCAGAATATGAATGGATGCAGTGCTGCCTTCTTGAGTCTGCTGCCAGACAGACAGACTAAAAAGTGGGCCTGATGCTGATTTCACTTATACATCAGTTTGACACTGGTGTGACTCATTGGAGTTCACTGGCGTTATCCCTGTTCAACATTAGTGAAAGAGAGAGGAGAATCAGGTCCAGAAGTTCTTTGTTATCTAGTTCACTGCAGATCTTATTAGCAGAAAGACACTGAGATTGGGGGTGGCACTTTAGGCAGTAGCCTTGCCCCCTTTTTCTGATTTGGAGAGTCTAGAGCTCCGTGGCGTTGGAACAATTTGTATAGTGGGGGTACTGAGAGCCATTGAGTCAAACCGTAAGCCCTGGATATGATGGAAACTACTTCAAGCCAGGGGGTGCTGCTGCACCCCCCAGTACCACTAGTTCCTGCACCTATGCGAACGCTGCTTTTGCAGCTCCCCAGGTGCGGTCTTTGTGTCCCATCTGTACAGATGATAACTGTGCCCGGTGCTTGTGTTGAGGCTCCTTGCACCCTCGCCTGAGTTAAATCTCAACACAAGGGTCAATGCAGTCTGGCCTAAGGCTTAAATCTGGTGGTCACTGCAATGCCATGGCTTTAATTTTAATTTAAGGCCCAAACAACTGTTAAATTTAAATGAGATCGTTAAAAGCTGATTTAAATAGTGAGCTGGCAGTCACACTTTCCCCAGGAAGTAGCAGGGTAATGGTAATCTAAAAATCTACTGCTGCAGTAGGGAGAGGTTTTTGCTGTCAGGAAAAAGTGCAAGAATAATTCACTGAAGTAGGTATCAAAGGTAGAAAAATAATGTATGTTTTTTTCACCCGAAAAAAGGAACAGCTGTTTAGTCCTGGTTGATTTTTTAACCTGACAGCATCCCTTTATAAATCATATCATCAGCAATGCCTCTCACAGTCTTAGTACAATATTGTACCATTGGCTTCACTGAATTCCCCATGAAAATCAATGGAATGATATGGTCCTAATTTACCTGAGGGGTAATAATCTTAGTGTGAAGAGTTGTGCTACCCCTTAAGGGATATGCTGGCCCTGCAACTGGGACAGCCTGGGGTGTAATCAAGAAGGCCCTGCCCCACCCTAGGACTGGGCTATATAAACAGGAAGCTGAGGAGGAGAGAGGGCAGTAGAAGCCATGCAAGGCTGTAGTGGCTTCCTCTCAGGTGCTAGGAGATGGGCCTAACTAGAGACGTTGTTTGTAAAATTTAGGTGTGGGAGCTGAACCAGGGCTCTGAGGTGAGTCTCTTATGAACTGTGTATTGTATTTGCTCCTGTTCTGAAACCCCATTGAAAGGGGACGTGCCATTTGTGAGTGTGTGTTGGCTTCTGCTTGCCCCAGGCTGTTAAAAGGAACCTATTGCTGCCCCAGTGGGAAGACATTAAGTCCAGAATGCCACACTGGACTTTATCTATTAAGTTCTGGGGGTGGGTGGGTCTTTACACGTGTATATATATAAAAGTGCCTTTCTTTTGAAGATCTCGAAGAATAATAAATAATACCTGGCTCTTGTATAGCGCTTTTCATCAGTAGATCTCAAACCACTTCATATTAGCCCAGTTTACAGATGGTGAAACTAGAGCATGAGGAGGTTGCCTAAGGTCACCCAGAATTCATGTCCTGCCTCCCAGTCATATGCCTTATTCTTTCGCCCATGCTGCCTCCCTCAACACTGGCAGTGGCATACACAAATGCTGTTCATTAGCCATGTTTTATTTTAGTTATTGCAACTCCAGAACGATCTGATGTTTATCTTAGCAGAGACGATGGACAAATCGGAGTGTTTACAGAGGGAAAGAAAATAACAGGGGCGCTCCGTGCGGCTTCAAGAAATCACTTAATGACAGGATGTGGAGAAAGTGAGACAAAAATATCGGAAGGAATGAAAAGAATGATGCTGGGGAAAAGAGCAACTAAAACACAAGAAGCAAAATGAAGAGCTGAAGGGAAGTGTGGGGAGACCTAGTACAGAACCTAACAGAGCAGGGAGCGATGAAATGACAACAGTGTAACCTTGACACTGGAAGACCAGCCGGGCGGCTGAGGACAGCAGGGAATAAAAATAAGGAATAAATAAAAAATATCTTTGACTTGAAATCATCCAACTGTGCAAGTATCTGTGTTTCTAACACTTTACCCTCAGCCTAACTCCTTCATTCTGTCTTGCAGTATCTAATTTTAAATTATGCCTCAATCCTGCAATCCCTTTTTCAGTGCAGTCAATAGGACGATTCATGTGTACACAGTTAAGCATCTGCATACATATTTGCAGGATCAGAGACTTAGGCTGTAAACTCTTCAGAGAATGGACAATCTCTTAGTATGTGTTTGTACAGCTCCTAGCACAATAGGTGCTGCGCTGGAGCGCCGCTAGGGGCTGCTCTAACTTATAACATCTGGCTGCAGTCCTGGAGCTGTGCTCTGCCCCACTTTTTACATGCTCCCTCCTGCTCCCGAAGTATCCCCGCTGCCAGGGTGGAGGTGGGGTAGTTGGCATAGGAGCTGGCTCTCCCTGGTGGGGGAATTACCAGTTAGAGAGTTTCAGTGTCACTGCCTGAGTGGCACACAGGATCAAATTGCATAAAAGAACCAGACCCTCTGTCATCGGCTTGTTGTCTGGTCAGAGAAGCACTGGAGTGTTAAATCACACTCACATTCTGTTGTAAACTTTCCAGATATATACATACACCAAAAATTAGAAACCAAACATAAAGAACTCCATGTCATCTAATCGATTCTCTTTGTGTCATTTTAGGAGCCTCTTCCAGGGGATGGTCCCTATGAACTATAGTTAAGATTTTAAATCCTTGAGCCCTGTCAAAATAAAAAGAATAAGC
This sequence comes from Chelydra serpentina, assembly GCA_037349315.1. Taxonomy (NCBI): domain Eukaryota; kingdom Metazoa; phylum Chordata; order Testudines; family Chelydridae; genus Chelydra; species Chelydra serpentina. The sequence goes on from JBAIAC010000008.1 coordinate 77,710,623, forward strand.
AGAGTGGCTTAGTGAACTAGCCTTTAAAAGTCACCTACACAGATTAAGTAAGATTCTTGCAGTGTGACTTTATTAATAAGTTCTGATTGCCCCTTAAATGCGGGTTCAGGGGGTCATTCAACCCATTATAACTTACAAAGCAATATATTTGTTCCTCTCTGAAAGGTATTATGATATAAATTTCTGCCACAGCCAGTCAACCAGCTCTGACTTCCAGTGACAAACCAGCTTGTACCATGCAGTGCTGTCACAGCTACTGTCTCTCAGAAACCCTGCTAGAACATGACACCAGCCAATAGGAGAGACATAAATCTTGGATTGTTAGGTTGTCTTTTTCCCCGGTGTCCTTTTTATTAGTAGTACAACCCCAGGGGCAAAACAATAATAAACTTGATTTGAAATGAACTTGATATGTTTATTGGAATTTTACCAACTGTCTCATCTGCTGTTATGAATGAATAAACAAGAGATTGAAAGCAAAGCCAAGCCTTAATGTCCTGAATTAATTCTAATATAAATCCAAACATGATCCGAGTCAGAAGAGGTAAATCAGAAGCCTTTAGAGCAGCAGGCTTAACAAAATGTAGCAGTTATAACCACTACCCTGCGATCATTTTAAAGATCTAATTATTTAGAGCAGCACACATTTATATCACATGCTAAGGGATCAGTGGCACTACGCCTTGGATTTTTTTATGCAGATGTCAATTAACCAAGGGTACAGTGAGAGTCTCATTTACCAGAGCAAGCACTGTGTTGTTTAAAACCATTGCCCGGGAGACTGGCAGTTCATGTGGGGCAAGAGGTCACCACCGGGGGAAAAGCCCATGGGAGGGGAATGTTTTGGCTGACAATCGCATCCAACAGACTGTTTTCTAAATCCTCTCTTCAAAGGGGAAGGATGTGGCAGGAGCACCGGCTGCAAGTGCTGCAGTGCCCAGGAGCTGAAAGGACAGCAGAGGGCAGTTGTGTGGATCTAGGACTCTCCGCGCTAATTGCCGATGGCAACATGGCACCTGAGGGCGCCATGTTGCAATAGGCTGTCCCCTTCGTTCCTATCATACCCACTCCTCAGCAGTGACTGCATGGCATGGAGGCAATGATGATACTGCTGTCTAGAGCGGGCTGCTCCCCTTCTCCACTCCCTTTTGCTTCCATTTCCACCTCTAATCATTGTGGCTGCCTGTTATTATGGTTATAGAGGGGTTTTCCTGGGGGAGAGGGCAGCATGCAGCAGCATCCACAGAGAAAGAAGACAGTAACCCACGTATCTATTTTTGTTCCACTCTGCCAATAAACACTGTTCCCAACGTTAAATCTCTCTGCCCAACTTTGTACTGCTAATATGCTATCCAGAGAAAGCAATACCAAACTTATATTCAGATTGCCTTCTAGAGAATCTACAACCTAGGGGCCAACATTTTCAAACCTGTGAGACTTAAATTAGACTCTTACATTCATATTTTGGCACCTAAAGATAGTCTGGCTTAAAACAATCTGACCTCGTGTGACAGAATACTGGAACCCAACACCTGAGTCACTCGGATTCCTTAAATACCAAATAATTTCCCTGGGGTGGACATGACTGTGCTTAATTAGCAATTTGAATGGGCAGGAGGAGGACCAAAGAGCTAATTATCCCATTAACACATGTGTGTGCTTCTCTCTTCTTGATGGAGAGCTGAGGAGAAACTGAAACTGTAAGTAATATGGCAGAAGTCCCCAAACTGTGGGGTGTGCCCCCTAGGGTGGTGCTGAAGAATGTTTGGGGAGGGTGCGACGGGGCCTTGGCCAGCCCCCCATGTTGGGTGGAGAGGGAGCTGAGCCCTGCCCTGCTCCTGCCGCGCCCCCAGCCTCACACCTGGCCTTGCCCTTGGCCTGGCTGCGGCTCCACAACTGGCCCTGGTTCTGGCCCTGCCCCCAGCCGCGGCTCTGCTCCCAGCCCCACGCCCAGCTGCAACTCAAGCCTTGGCCCCCTTAACCCTGTCCACGTCTCTCCTCCCACCCCACCCCGACCCCAGGAGCTGTGACCCTGCTCCCGGCCCCAACTCGGGAGGGATCCTCAAAAGTTTGGGGACCACTGTAATACAGTGTATGGATTGGTAAGGTGGCAGGAAGAGCAAATCCCACAATGGAAGGGCTCTGAGTTTGTGTAGACAGACCAGGAGACAGGAGTGAGATGTTGCCGTGTCATATCTTGGTGTGAGGTTCTTCAGCGAAGAATATTAGGAACCTGACTCTCCTCTCCATTACACCAGTTTTATGCTGGTGCAATGCTATTGATTTCAGTGGGATTATGCTGTGGAAAAAGGGTTTAGCAGAATGGAGAATCAGGCTTTATATATAAGAGGTACAGTAGCATGGCAAAGATCACTCATGACAGCCTCCCGGTTTAGAGGATTCTCAGGAGGCAGGAAAAAATTAATGCAGAGGAAAAGGGTAGTCAGACCTTATGCTCTTGGGGTTCTGTTTTTTGTGTTTGTTTGTTTGTTACTTAGCTTTACCAATGTCACGCTGTCTGTGTCAGGAGGCATGTGTACAAAGGGATCCTAGGGAGATTGTTTGACAATACACATTTTACATTAACAGCCACTATTTTGTATGTTACTTGAAAAAATTGGAAGGCAGATTGGGAGGTTATTCTGTCATACTTAGGTTTCAATCCCTCCTCTCTCTCTACTAGTGTTTCAGCCTTTGCTATTTTTAAAACTTTCAATTTAAAACTATGTGCAACATAATAGCGCAGCACCTGGGTAACTTAGTAGTGTTTTCTATTTATACTACACTGATTACTTAGAGAAATAAACCTGAGTGCTGTCACCATTTTAAAAAAAATGAAGGTACAACTGGGGCCGGAATCTGGTTAGGCTACTCTTCTAATACCAAGCAATTTTTCTATTGCCTTAAGATATTGTTATGAAGAAATGTGTTTAATGACTGCTATCAGTCACAGACCTGGGTAAAGTCAATGAGTGTACTAAGCACCTTTAGTTCAGGCTAAATGAAGGAGCAATTAAATGGCCCTTTTGTATAGTGATAGCTAAAACTATGAAAGCCACTGCCCAAGGCATTGCCCAGCATGGCAGGGCCTGAGCAGAAGCTAAACCATGTGGACTGAGCGGTTTCTCTGGAGGCTGATTACAAACACAGGGGCTGGGACATTGCTTGGTTGCAGCTGTGTGTATCAGAGGCAGAAAGCCACAGGAAAGCAAGCAGACACAAGGAGAAGCAGTTCTGAGTTTGACCATGAGAGTGAGCAGAGACCGAGCTCCTTGGGGCACAGGACTAGCTGGGAAGGCTTGGAAATTATGAGCACAGAAACTGCATGCTCGTGTTTGTTCCTGTGGTCTTCAGGGAAAGTGGACTTTGTGTCTAAACATATATATATCCTTTGTAAATGCAGAGGTCTGTATCAAAGAAATACCTGACTTGTATAATCAATTTGACTTCCTAACAGAAAGTGTGTGGCAAAGTCCTAAATATTGGCTAAGCACTCAGGCCAAGGGGCAACACTTACGGTGGCCACTCTCCAGGGGTGAAAGTAATATTAAACACTTACTGGTATGGGGGCCTGGTTCTGGGCCCCCGGAAGGGGCGGGGCGTCAGGTAGAAAGGGCAGGGCTGGGAGTCAACCTGGGGCTCTGGCAGCTATTTAAAAGGGCCCGGGACTCCAGCCGCTGCCTTTTAAATCGCCAGCCCCGGGGAAGCTGCCCTTTTTGCACCCCCCCTCCTCCGTCGGTGGCCCTGGGGGGCAAAAGGGGCAGCGAAACAGCACATTAACATCGACTGCGTATGGGCTGGTACCGGCTTCTTACCAGTATGCCGTACCAGCCCATACCAGCCTACTTTCACCCCTTCCACTCACATTCCCAGAATACCAGATGTTCTGGTACTTCCATGAATGGTGTGGGCCTTTCCCTGCCGACATAACCTCAGCCCCCACCAGCGTGACTTCGGAGACACGTGTACGTGAGATCACGCCGCACAGGGGTGCAATTTTTAAGAGTACACCCCTGCTATTGTGTCCTTGGACATAGTGTGTGTGAGGTCACACCACATGGGGGTGGGGTGGCATGCTCTTAAAATGGCATTCCCCCATCCAATACCAAGCAAAAGGCACCTCCGGTTTTGTCTGAGTAGCGGAAAGGAGACAGGCCGCAGAAAAGCAGGATGGTCTGGTTTAATATGGGATGAGTGGCCTGCCTACCAACACTATGTTCGCTCAGATCCTGACTGTATCGTATCAAGGTACGGCTTTCTGACTTGGACTGGAAAAAGAAAACTCTTATGCCTAGATCCTCAAACATACGTAGGCGTTGCGTTGCTTAGCTCAGCATTGCAACACCTAGCCACTAAATGGCCTTCCACCTCATGGAATCCCCAGCCCTGAGTTAGGTGGCCAGGATCACTATACAATGCCTATGGAAAGCTTGCTAACGTCTGAGAAGCCTAAACAGGGAATAAAATAAGCTGGAGAGCATCTCTAGTGAACTGCTTCACACAGCCATGTGGTGTTCCCAACCCCCGCCTCCAGGCCACAGCTCCAAATTCCTGTTCATAATACTGTCCCTTAGGAGGGAGTGTCTCAGATTATAATCTTCTACAAACATCTCTACGGATTAGAGAAGCCCTCCTGTCACCATAGCACTGCCTATGTATGTGGCTCAGATGTGGATTTTCCACACCTCTGAGTGACATAGTTATAGAGACATACGTTTGTAGTGTCGACCAGGGCTTAGGTTGGGCTGCCCCTGTGCGACCCTAATTTACGCTGGGGCCAGGCAGCTCTGAATTGTGGAACCACCAGAATGCCCACTGTGCTGCAGGGATGTTTCAGAGGCCCCTTATGTCAGTGCTGTTGGTGTAGGCAGTAGGGAAATTATGAATGTGGTCTCATAATTGTGGCAAGCCTTTTATCTCGGTAACTAGCACATGAGCTGCTAACTGGAGGTTATCAGACCTCATAAGAGCATTTTTCTATTTGGAAATTTACAGTACATAAAGTTTGAAAAGTGTGTGGTTTTTTACTAATGTAAACCACATTTTAATAAATTGTACAAGAGACAGAGGATACGAAGACACCCTGTATGAAATTGTTGGCCTTCTTATGTAACGTAATCTCATGTTGCCCTTCCTGCATATCTTCTCATTTTGTAATGCATCCAGTTCTCCTTTTTGTCTGACTTTTAATTCCTTTCCCACTTGAGCCTCCTGCAGCCACGAAACAGCTGATTGGGAGTGCAGGCAGGGAGAGGGAGGCCCTGATCCTGCTAGGAGCGGGGTGGGGGAGCTGATGGGGGTGCTGCTGACATATTGCTGTGGCTCTTTGGCAATGTACATTGGTAAATTCTGGCTCCTTCTCAGGCTCAGGTTGGCCACCCCTGATCTTCTAGACCATCTCTGACAGATCTTTGTCTAAACTGTTCTGTGGAATCTCCATCATTGGAGATTTTAAAATCTCCCTAGGTAATTTATTCCAGTGCTTAACTATCCTGACAGTTAGGAAGCTTTTCCTAATGTCCAACCTAAATCGCCCTGGCTGCAATTTAAGCCCATTGCAGCTTGTCCTATCCTCAGAGGTTAAGGAGAACAATTTTTCTCCCTCCTTCTTGCAACACCCTTTTATGTATTTGAAAACTGTTATCATGTCCCCTCTCAGTCTTCTCTTCTCCAAACTAGACAAACCCAAATTTTTCAATCTTTCCTCATGGGTCATGTTTTCTAGACCTTTTATCATTTTTGTTGCTCTTCTCTGGATTTTCTCCAATTTGTCCATATCTTTTCTGAACTAGTGAAATGGTCACATATACTTGACAAATTAATTTATCACATGGTCTCACAACTGATCACAAGGATATTTCCTCCATAGATGTGATTTATATGAGTGTGAGATACATATTAGTGTGCATACACATGCATAGCATATGCATAAATATTCCCTATTGATTTAAAAGTCTGCAGACCAGTGCCATATTTACCTTCTGAATTGATGAAAACTTTAATCTTGTCCACTCACTAATAATGAAATCCCACAAGCACCTCAATCACATTACAGCTTTGTGATTCACTTAGGCTAATGGATCATGTAATTTCTACTCCACAAGTCCTATCCCACTGTGATAACTGAGCAAGAGAAAACTGTGTATTTACAGGCATTGTAACTATACAATGGAGAGGTGTAAGGGAGTTTTATATAATCCTATCTCAATTATATGCCTGCCTTCTGCACTGCTGCAAGGCTAGTCTGGTTTTCAGGGCTTCTTTTCCTTTCTGAAGTAACTAACAATTAGACTCACCAGCCATAGGTTTCAAATAGTGTTTAAATTGCCTCCCTTGAAGATAAAATTTTACTTAGAAATGGAACAATTTCTCATAAACGTTGAAACAGACTTCCCAAGTGGATGAATGCTTTGGTCTAGATCTAAATTATAAAGTCATATTCTCTGAGAGAAATGTGAGTAGTACTAGAGTTCTGCATATGTAAAACAATACTCCTTGCAATTACTCACAGCCTTTTTAATAGCTGCCTCAGGAATAGCTAAATCCAAGAATAGAATAAAAAAGTCTCTATAGAACAAAGGCCTCTAGAAAACTAGAGGGCCGCTTCCCCTGACCAACTCTGAAACAGGAAAACGTTCTTCACTGTGAAACCTGCTATGGCTTTTGTGGTAATTTAAATTTTATAATAAGATTATTTTGTTTTTATTGTGGTTTTCTAATACCATTGCTGCTTTTCATCTGCTGTGCTCCATTACAAACCAGTGGGTGGGGGAAATCTATTTTGTTTTCTAGTCTATTCTTAAAAGCTCTAATTTCTGCTCTCCTGTATACCAATACCTGCATATTCATGGCTGTCTGTAAAAATATATTTTATATAGATTAGTAATTGCACAGTCTAGTGTTGTGTGTGGTTACTACTATTTTGCAATTAAAGCAGGCAGAGAAGTGTTAATTGTTTATAGTTCTAAACTGGGGCAGGTAGACAGAAGAACATGAGAATATACCATGCTGAAGATTCACAGGGCTTAATTCAACTCTGTTACACCTTTGGGAGGATCTATTAATGGAGATTCTCTATGTCCTATTAAGGAGGAGAGGATGGAAGATGATAAAATACAGGTAGGATCTGATGAGAAATTGTCAAATGAAAGAGTCCCATTCAATTACATCATGTAATGGCAGACAGCTAAAAAGTGACAAGTTTTTAAAGTGCTTATATACAAATGCTAGAAGTCTAAATAATAAGATGGGTGAACTAGAGTGCTTTGTATTAAATGAGGATATTGATACAATAGGCATCACGGAAACTCAGTGGAATGAGGATAATCAATGGGACACAGTAATACCATGGTGCAAAATATATCCAAAGGGCAGAACAGGTCATGCTGGGAGGTAGGGAGTGGGACTATATGTGATAGGAAAGCGTAGAATCAAATGAAGTAAAAATCTTAAATGAACCAAACTGCACCATAGAATCTCTATGGATAATAATTCCATGCTTGAAAAATAAGCATATAGCAGTAGGTATATATTACCAACCACCAGACCAGGATGGTGATAGTGACTCTGAAATGCTCAGGGAGATTAGAGGCCATAAAAATAAACTCAGTAATAATGGGGGATATCAATTATCCCCATATTGACTGGGTACATGTCACCTCAGGACGGGATGCAGAGATAAAATTTCTTGACTCCTTAAATGTCTGCTTCTTGGATCAGCTAGTCCTGGAACCCACAAGAGGAGAGGCAATTCTTGATTTAGTCCTAAGTGGAGTACAGGATCTAGTCCAAGAGGTAAATATAGCTGGACCGCTTGGTAATAGTGACCATAATAAACTTTAACATCCCTGTGGTGGGAAAAACACCACAGCAGGCCAACACTGTAGCATTTCATTTCAGAAAGGGGAACTACACGAAAATGAGGAAGTTAGTTAAACAGAAATTAAAAGGTACAGTGTCAAAAGTGAAATCTCTGCAAGCTGTGTGGAAACTTTTTAAAGACACCATAATAAAGACTCAACCTAAATGTATACCCCAAATTAAAAAACATAGTCAGAGAACAAAAAAGTGCCACTGTGGCTAAATAACAGTAGAAGAAGCAGGGAGAGACAAAAAGGCATCCTTTTAAAAAGTGGAAGTTAAATCCTAGTGAGGAAAATAGAAAGGGCATAAACTCTGGCAAATGAAGTGTAAAAATACAATTAGGAAGGCCAAAAAACAATTTTGAACAGCTAGCCAAAGACTCAAAAAGTAATAGCAAAAAAATGTAAGTACATCAGAATCAGGAAGCCTGCTAAACAACCAGTGGGGCCATTGGACGATTGAGATGCTAAAGAAGCACTCAAGGATGATAAGGCCATTGTGGAGAAACTAAATGATTTTTTTTTTGCATTGGTCTTTATGGCTGAGGTTGTGAGGGAGATTCCCAAACCTGAGCCTTTCTTTTTAGGTGACAAATCTGAGGAACTGTCCCAGATTGCGGTGTCATTGGAGGAGGTTTTGAAACAAATCGATAAACTAAACAGTAAGATGGCATTCACCCAAGAGTTCTGAAGGAACTCAGATGTGAAATTGCAGAACTACTAACTGTCATCTGTAACCTAACATTTAAATCAGCTTCTGTACCAGATGACTGGAGGATAGCTAATGTGACACCAATTTTTAAAAAGGGCTCCAGAGGTGATCCTGGCAATTACAGGCCAGTAAGCCTGACTTCAGTACTGGGCAAACTGGTTGAAACTGTAAAAAAGATCAAAATTGTCAGACACATAGATAAACATAATTTGTTGGGGAGGTGTCAAGATGATTTTTGTAAAGGGAAATCACGCCTCCCCAATCTGCTGCCCAGGGGTCAGGTAGGCAGGAAACCACCCTGCCCCATTAAAGCTCAGTGTGGCAAGCACACCTAGCAGCTTCCCATTGTTGTGTTTAACTGCCCAGCTGACCATGCTGGCTACACGCTGCAGATGTGCTCCTGCCTGGAGCACACAGCAGGTGCTGAATCTCCTGGGCTTGTGGGGAGAAGAGGCTGTGCAGGCACAGCTCCGATCCAGCCGTGGAAACGACAACGTCTATGAGCAGATTGCTTGGGATGCAGGAGAAGGACTACAACAGGGACCAGCAGCAGTGCCATGTGAACGCCGAGGCGCTGCAGCAGGCATACCAGGCAGCCAGGGAGATTAACAATAGATCTGGTGCCAAGATTTAGATCTGCTGCTCTTACAAAAAGCTGTATGCCATCTTAGGTGGAGACCCCCACCGCCACCCTCAAAAAGCATTGTGGATACTTCCGAGAAGCCAGAATCATAGGCCCCTGCTGTAAAAACGAGGAGGAGGAGTATGGGGGACAGGTGACCAGAGGATCCAGCTGTGCAGTGAGCCAGGATATGTTTATGACACTACTGCAATAATAAATAGCTCCAGAGATGATCCTGGCAATTACAGGCCGGTAAACCTGACTTCAGTACCGGGCAAACTGGTTGAAACTGTAGAAAAGAACAAAATTGTCAGACACATAGATACATATAATTTCTTGGGGAAGAGTCAACATGGTTTTTGTAAAGGGAAATCATGCCTCACCAATCTACTAGAATTCTTTGAGGGAGTCAACATGCATGTGGACAAGCCAGTGGATATAGTGTACTTAGATTTTCAGAAAGCCTTTCACAAGGTCCCTCACCAAAGGCTCTTAAATAAAGTAAGCTGTCATGAGATAAGAGGGAAGGTCCTTTCAAAGATTGGTAACTGGTTAAAAGATAGGAAACAAGGGGTAGGAATAAATGGTCCATTTTCAGAATGGAGAGGGGTAAATAATGGTGTCTCCCAGGAGTCTGTACTGGGACCAGTCCTATTCAACATATTCATAAACGATCTGGAAAAAGGGGTAAACAGTGAGGTGGCAAAATTTGCAGATGATACAAAACTACTCAAGATAATTAAGTCCCAGGCAGACTGCGAAGAGCTACAAAATGATCTCTCAAAACTGAATGACCGCACAACAAAATGGCAAATGAAATTCAATGTTGATAAATGCAAAGTAATGCACATTGGAAAACATAATCCCAACTATACATATAGATTGATGGGGTCTAAATTAGCTGTTCCCACTCAAGAAAGATATCTTGGAGTCATTGTGGATAGTTCTCTGAAAACATCCACTCAATATGCAGCAGCAATCAAAAAATCTAACAATGTAGGGAATCATTAAGAAAGGGCTAGATAAAACACAAAATATCATAATTCCTCTATATAAATCCATGGTATGCCCACATCTTGAAAACTGCGTGCAGATGTGGTCACCCTATCTCAAAAAAAGATATATTGGAATTAGAAAAGGTCCAGAAAAGGGCAACAAAAATGATTCGGGGTATGGAACAGATTCCATATTAGATGAGATTAATAAGTCTGGGACTTTTTAGCTTGGAAAAGAGACAACTAAGGGAGGATATCAAATCATAACTGGTGTGGAGAAAATAAATAAGGAAGTGTTATTTACTCCTCATAACACAAGAACTAGGGGACACCAAATGAAATTAAGAGGCTGCAGGTTTAAAACAAACAAAAGGAAGTATTTTTTCACACAATGCACCACCTGTGGAACTCCTTGCCAGAGGATGTTGTGAAGGCCAAGACTATAACAGGGTTCAAAAAAATACTAGATAAATTCATGGAGGATAGGTCCATCAATGGCTATTAGCCAGGATGGGCAGGGATGGTGTCCCTAGCCTCTGTTTGCCAGAAGCTGGAAATTGACGACAGGGGATGGATCACTTGATGATTACGTGATCTGTTCATTCCCTCTGGGGCACCTGGCATTGGCCACTGTCGGAAGACCGCATACTGGGCTAGATGTACCTTTGGTCTGATCCAGTATGGCCATTATGTTCTTATGGCATCAGGGGTTGGCGCACTACTCCTACCATTCCATCCAGGAGCATATTAAAGAAAATGACAGCTTCATACAGTGAGCTGTGAAAGACACGGCGTATGTGTACCTGAAATGGAAATGACTTAGGATCTGTTCCGTTAATTTAAGTTTTTAATTGGCTGATTCATGTTACAGAATAAAATTCTGTTTCACAACATATGCTGGCTGGTACTGGACAGGTCTGTCCACAACCTATTTCCTGTTACTACACTATCTCGGAACCCATAACATTCAAAACAATATTAATAGGTGCGTTGACAAACACAACAATCACTAAAAGACTAATTCCAGGCCAAAAACGTGAGGCCAGGCAGAGCACACTACAGCAACACGCACTACTCTAGTTCACTATTAAAATGGTTTTTCAAAGCCTCCCTGAGCCGCATAGCTCCGCATTGAGCTTTTCTTATAGTCCTTGTAGCTGGCTGTTCAAATTCACCACACAGCCACTTCATCTCCACCCCAGGAGAAACTTCTTCCCCTTTGCTTCACGGATGTTAGGTGGGAAACAGCAGGCAGATAGAACCATTGGGATATTTTTCTAACTGATGTCCAATATTATAAGCAAACAGTGTCAGTGACACTTCAAACAATCACAGGCACATTCAACTGTCATTCTGCACTTGGTGAGTCTGTAGTTCACGTGCTGCTTGGTGCTGTCAAGGTGGCTGGTGTACGGCTTCATGAGTCATGGGAGCAAGAGGTAGGCTGGGTCCTCCAGGATGACTATTGGCATTTCAATATTGCTAGTAGTAATTTGCCGGTCGGTAAAGAGAATCTGTGCTTGCAGCTTTCTAAAAAGCCCTGTGTTCTTAAAGATACACGTGTCATGCACCTCCCCTGATCAGCCCACATTAATGCCAGTAAAGCATACACAGTGATCCACCAACACTTGCATTACCAGAGAAAAGGAGATCTTTCTGTTGACGTACTCTGTGACAACGTGGTCTAGTGCTAAACTAGAGATGTGTGCCATTATCACCCCACTGCAGGAATGGGGTTCCCAAACTGCAAAACCATCCACTATGCCCTGCACATTGCCCAGAGTCACTGTCCTGCAGAGCAGGAGGCGATTAATAGCCCTGCACGCTTGCATACAACAGCCCCTGTGATGGATTGTCCAACTCCAAAATGATTCCCAACTGATCGGTAGCAATCTGGTGCTGCAAGTTTCCACAGTGCGATCGCCACATGCCTCATCTCTCAGTGCAGCTCTCATTTTGGTGTCCTGTGCTGGAGAGCTGGGGCAAGTTCAGCACACAGGTCCCAGAATGTGGCCTTGTGCATTCAAAAGTTCTGCAGCCACTGCTCGTCATCCCAAGCCTGCATGATAAACCGATCCTATCAGTTAGTACTTGTTTTTCGGGCTCAGAACCAGCACTCCACCAGCTCCAGGTGCTCCGGGAACACCAGCAACAACCTTGAATTGTCTTTTTTATGTCCCATAGTAATCTGTGCTCCAAGGAATAGTCACGTTCCCCACAGTAACTCTTGCAGCTCTGCAAATATGCCAGGATCGTGTGCCCTGTGCTCACAATGCTCATGACAATAGTGCTGAGCTGTGCAAGCTCCATGCTTCTGTCAGAGATGGCAGATAGCAAGGAGGGATGCGTGCAGTTTGGGACTTTGAAAAGAAGGTACAAAATATTATGGGCTGCAGATTAACTTTATGGAGAACACTATTATGGGACATTGACCCCCCCATGCTCCCAGTCACTCCGTGCAACTTTTTTCAGCCCCATCAGGCATTGCAAGAACTTCCCAAAACACCCTGCATTGGAAAGAGGCGAGTTGCACACAGGGATACCTACCCACGATGCATTGCATTCTGCATAGATACAAGTGTTCCTGATGAAGACGTACACTGCCAACACCAGGAGCCAAGTGTGTGTGCGCACACACAAGCGATTTAACAACCACAGTGGCTGTAGGCCAACATGACTTAGGTTGACATAATTTTGTAGTGTGGACATGACGTGAGAGGTGGCCTCTATCCAGTACCCTGGGGAAGATCAGAGCTTAGTGCCTGCAGGGCTGCCTCTGTGCAGGGATTTGGTCTAAAGCTGAATTGTTGCCAGATGTCATGTCAGTGCTCTCTTGATTTCCCCCCGCCCCCTTCGCAATGCGAGACTGGAGATAGGATGGGACGTGACAATGCGCTCTACCTTGTGTTAGCTTTTTGATGATTTGAGGGGCTATTATACTTTTCAATTAGCTTGGCACTTGATTTCCATTAGCAGTAGGTACCATGTTACATGGCTGGCTTTCACCAGTCATGAGGGCCATGGGTCTGTTTTGCAGGCAATGGCTCAAATTATAGAGCAATATTCTAAATTTATCATACAGAACTGAGAATTAAGTGGTGCTATGTCTTTTATTATTTATTCCTGTTTTTCATCACATTTGTCATGAGAGCCAGCTACTTCCCCTCTCCCCTCCCCCGGATTCTGCAGAATGGCAAATAAAAAGAAACGATGCAAGTCTCGAGGGAGATGTTTATCAGATTTTTTTATTCTGTATATTCAATAAGGATGTCAGCTGTGCTTATGAATCATAAAATAAGTCAATAAATCAAAGGCAGTGGCAAGGAGGACAACTGATAACTTCAATGGCTAAGGCTGGATGTATGGCATCAGGTGGTATTACTTTACAAACCACGATTATTTCGGACTTGATTGACCCAGCTGCTCATTACAGAGATTTAAGAGTTAGACACTTCACAGCTGACATAGTAACAACTACATTTTATGAATGTTGTCCTAGCTTCTGCTTTCTAGACTAATGCAATAGTGTTTTATATCACAGCAAACTGTCAAAAAAGAAGTCAGTAATACCCTTAACTGACCATTCGAGTGTTCCATGTTGTGACTTGGTGGTTTTCAGCTTTCATATTTTTGTGATATTTTAAAGATTTCTTATTTCACACCTTGACTTGCTCTTTCCTGCACCTTACTTAGCTCCAGGATGTGAGGGCATGCTTTGATATCAGGGCTGGCTTCATCTTTCTTGGTTCCGCTCTTGCTGCCTGTGTTCTTTCCCCCAGTGCTTATCATTGCAAGAAAGCGTGGAGCCAGCCCATGGTGGATAAAAGAGAGGCTCCATGCTGCAAGGCCTTCCCATTGAGGAGCTGAGGATGCACAGCACCTTGCAGGATTGGGTCCTGGCAGAGTAAATAAGAAAGGAATAGAGAGAGAAGAGGGAAAAAGAAACAGGAGGGTTTAAGATTAACAAAGAAAAGTTCCAAAGAGGAGAAAAGTCATTGCAGAGAGACTTTGCAGAAAGAACATCCCAGCTGAAATGTAGTTCTGTCACACTCTCTTGAGAGAGAGAAGCCAATCCATGAGGTAAGGGAAGAGCGATTCTCTAATGTTGCCTTCATGGGGCTGCCTTTGGGCACCATTTTTTTTGTGCTGTACACATTACATTTAGCTTTGGGCAGCAGTATCAGTGCTGCTGTTGCACTGTTCATTGCAGCAGTTGCTCTGGTTGACAACTGGCACTTGGGGTATGTCTACATGTGGATAAAACACCCACGACTGGCCCACGTCAGCTGACTCAGGCTCATGAGGCTCAGGATCCAGGGCTGAAAAACGGCTGTGTAGTCGTTTGGGTTCAGGATGGAGCCTGAGCTCTGGGACCCAACCAGGTGGAGGGTCCCAGAGCTCAGGCTCCAGTCCGAGCCCAAATGTCTACATAGCAATTTTTAGCCCCACAGCCCAAGCCAGCTGACTCAGGCCAGCTGCAGCCATGCCACAGGGCTCCTTTGTCCCCATGTAGACGTATTCTTGGAAGGTGGCAGCAATACCCTTTAATACGCTGTCACCTTAGTACAGGGCAGGTCGCTTAATGTAAGGCAAGGTGTCATAGGGGCCGACTTCCGGCCCCGCCCATGGGTGCTGTCACCCGGCATCGGGGGCGGGGCCCTGCCCGACGCCAGGCATCGGGGGCGGGGCCCTGCCCGACGCCAGGCCCCGCCCCCGACGCCGGGTGACGTTGCGGGGCCCCGCCCTCGACACCGGGTGACGTTGCGGGGCCCCGCCCCCGACGCCATGTTGCCCAGCGTCGGGGGCGGGGCCCCTGCAACGTCTCCCGGTGCCCGGTAAGTTTCCTGTGGGTCCGGGGCGGGCGGGGAGTTGCCGGTGGGTGCGGAGCACCCACCAATTTTGCTCCGTGGGTGCTCCAGCCCCGGAGCACCCACGGAGTCGGCGCCTATGCAAGGTGTCACACTTGTGAAGCAGGAATGGCGGTCCAGAGTCTCCTTGTATTATTAATGTAGGCATTTAGGGTGGGCTTTCCGAAGGGCACAGAGTTGGCAGCCTCGCTCTTCCCTCACTGAAGTCAGTGGTAAAAGTCTCTGATTTCAGTGGGAGCAAAGGGAGGCCAATGTTGGGCGCTTTTGAAAACTCTGGCCTTCGGGCCCCACTGGTGTCTTGTCAGAATTCCTATGGATGTCATTGGCAGTTGGATCATGCCCTTAGGCCCGGCTCATTGCCAGAGAATCTGAAACTGTATAAATGAGACAGGCACTGTGGGGAGTAACTGAAATTTATCTATATTGGGCCAGGAAGAGGGGGGAAGTCACTAGCAATATATTAAAAAGGCTTCATATTTAAAAGCCTTCTAAGCAAGCCCTGAAGTCATTACATAATTTTTTCTCGGTCCTTATCAGACTAAACTGAGGAAAGGATTTGGCCTCAAGTTCTGAAGCTGGGTTTCTATGTTCGCGAACACTGTACCAAACAACCCTGAGGCAGTCAGGTCATTCTCTTATAAAGGTCCTAGAAATAACAAAACTCCCTATATAATGAATAGGCAGTAATTCGTATTTATGATTTTTAGGTAACACACCAGTTGGAGTCTAGAAGGTAAAATGCAGCCAGCTCTCAAACTTCCAGGAATTCTACCATGAGATTTAATGTTTTTCTATGGACAGAGTGTCACTTTCTGTAGCACTTTTTATCCTTCTGCCATATATTACAGATATGACTTACTCAACACATACACATGTTCTCATATTTGTGTTTACTACACATACCTCTTTATTTTCAAATGACTATAGAGTGGAGGCTGAAATTGTAACCTTTTGTTTTACCTAAAGTAAAGGCCATGCATATAAATTGTGAGGGCTGACCTTACCATGAGGCGAACTGAGGTGGCCACCTAAGGTGCCAGACTGTGTGTGTGTGGGGGGGGGGCGCCACTAGGACCCAGAGTGTAGAAAATTGTGTCTGCTGCTGGTGCATATGTATTCTCTCTGCTCTAGATGCAGGGAGATGGTGGAGTGCTGTGCTGGAGGAAGGAGGGCACAAGAGACATAACAGGCAGGCAGGAGAAAAGGTGAGCGGGAATAACAGAAAGCAGCAGGAACTGCAGGGAGAGAGAGGAGGAGGAGCCTCTTATGTACCTCTCTTGCACCCACAGGAGCCTGGACTAATTAACACCAGCTTCTCAGGGAGCTTCCTGTTTCCTGCTGCTTCCCTGAACCCACTTGAGGAGAACAGACAGTCAACGGAAGTAGTAGGAGCCAGTTTGGCCCTTAAGACGCTGATATCTTCCCTCACTCAGGCCCTGCTACTGGCCTGCTTATTTGTCCCCTTCAATTGGGTTTTTAGAGCCACTATAGCTGGCACAGAACCGCAGTCATGAGTGAAAGAAGAAAATGCCCCTCTGGGGCAGCATTCAGAAAAAGAAAGAAAGCAAAGGAAGCTTTTCTATCTAAGCAGGAAGGAGCTCTCCTGAGATACATAGACACAAATGTTCATGGTGAGCCTTCCGGCCCCAGTGAGGATGTGAGTGGTGAGGAGATGCCTGATCTTCCGGTTAGTCAGAGTGCAGGTGACCTGGCAGCTAGTGCAGCATCCATATCTCCATCTCAAATGGATGTAACCATGCACATTCCTGAAGAAAAATGTAGATCAGATAAGAGTGTGGTGGTGGTGGTGCAAGAAACAGCTGCTGCTGAGTTTAGTTCCTTAAAGTCTAGATGATCCAGGACTGTGGACCCACTTGAGCAGTAGCCTGAGGGACTTCCTTGTACTGCATGGGCCACAGGCAGTGAAAAACTTCATGTTCCCCAAAGACAATGAAAATAGAAGTTTCCATCCAACAGATTACTGGCATGAAATCCCCAATGGTGACAAAGTGGAGAGGCCATGGCTTATGTACTCAAAAACCCAGAATGCTGCATACTGTTTTTGTTGCAAACTCTTCCAGTCTAATGTTCCAGCCACATTGGGTTCTACAGGAACAAAGGACTTGAAAAATCTGGCTAGAAATCTGGCATGCCACGAGAAGGCAGCAAATCACCAGAGAGCATTCCATATGTGGAAAGAGCTTGAGATGAGACTAAGGTTAAAGGCCACCATAGATGATCAGCATCAAGAGAAGATTGCATCAGAGTCTCTTTATTGGAAAAATGTTCTGAAAAGGCTCATTGCCATTGTGAGAATGCTTGCTACCCAAAACCTAGCACTGCATGGCACTTCAAATCAGTGCCAAACAATGGAGACGTCCTGAAAATTGTGGAGCTGATGGCTGAGTTTGATGCTGTACTCCAGGAGCATCTAAGAAGAGTCACCATCCAAGAGATGTACACACACCACTACCTTGGAAAAACCATTCAAAATGAGATCATACAGTTACTAGCAACAAAAGTCAAACAGAAGATTGTGGCAGATCTGAAGTCAGCAAGACATTACTCTGTTATTCTGGACTGCACACCTGACATCAGTCATATGGAACAAATGACTTGAATGGTGCGTTTGGTAACAACAATAGAACCTAGTGAAAATGTCCATGCAATGGTGACTGTCAGAGAGCATTTTCTAGAATTTATTGACATTGATGATACTACAGGAGCTGGTATGACAAATGTGCTGCTTAAAAAGCTGGAAGGTACGGGACTTGCGATAGCTGACATGAGAGGTTGGGGCTACGATAATGGTGCCAACATGAGAGGAAAGAACGGAGGAGTGCATACACAGATCTCAGAGTTAAACCCTCAAGCTTTTTTTGTCCCATGCAGTTCTCATTTATTGATGGCCGGTGGTCAGTGATGAAGCATCAGCTTCTAGCGAGGCTGCTGAATTTTTTAATGTAATTCAAGGCATCTATGTATTTTTCTTTGCATCAACTCATCGATGGCAAATTTTGAAGCAACATCTGGGAACATCCTCTCTGACACTGAAACCACTGAGTGCCACACGATGGGAAAGTTGAGTAGAGGCGATAAAGCCTATCAAACACCAAATTGGAAAGATAGATGATGCCATAGTTGCCTTTATGGAGGATAATGCTATGACAGGAATTGTTAATGGGAGAACAGTGGCAGAGGGCAATGGAATCACCAGAAACATAAATAACTTCACATTTCTGTGTGGCTTAGTGTTGTGGCATGACATACTGTTTGAAATAAATGTTGTAAGCAAGAGACTCCAAGGTGTTGACCTTGATATATCTGGAGCAATGGAAAAGCTGGACAAAGCAAAGTCATACCTACAGTCTTACCGGTCAGATGAGGGATTTCAAAATGTTCTGAAGAGTGCACAGAAGTTGGCAGCAGAACTTCACACTGAAGCTATTTTCCCACCCATTCAAAAATACAGGAGTCACCAAAGAAGAATACATTTTGATTATGAGGCATGGGATAATCCCATAAGAGACCCCAAACAACAATTCAAAGTTGAATTCTTTAACCAGGTGCTAGATTGTGCAATACAGTCAGTTGAATAACATTTCATGCAGCTCAAGGAACACAGCAGTATATTTGGGATGTTCTATGATATTCCAAAACTCCTCATTATACCTGAAGAAGACCTACACCAGCAATGCAGAGCACTAGAGACAGTGTTGACACATCATGACATGCGCGATATTGATGCAAGTGATTTAGGTGATGAACTGAAAGCCCTTTCAAGATACATTTCAGAAGAATCAACTCCAAAGGCTGTTCTGGAATATATGTGCACAAATAAGATGACCACTCTCCTTCCAAATGCTTTTGTTGCTCTGCGCATACTTCTAACACTTCCTGTAATAGTTGCCAGTGGAGAATGCAGCTTCTCCAAGCTGAAGTTAATAAAAACACATCTACGCTCCACAATGACACAGGAGAGGCTGGTCGGCCTTGCAACCATCTCAATAGAGCATGAGCTGGCCCAGACTGTGGACCTTCAGGAAGCAGTTCAAGTCTTTGCAACTAAGAAGGCACGGAAAGCACCACTTTGATTATTCAAACAGATTAAAAATGCCAGTGTTTACTATGCAGACAAGAAAAGTTACATTTGCTATTCAGGCATTTGAAAGGTAAGTGTTAGTTAAAAATTTTGAACAAGGCATTTTAAGTTGTTAGTTTCCTTTATTGGGGTAGGTAGCAAAGCAGTACCATGAGAGGAATAGAACAGGAAGAAGGTAGAATTGAAACCTTTCAAAGTTTTGACCCAAGCAAAGGACTATGGGGCCGTCATTTGAGCTCCCTGCCTCAGGTGCCAAAATGTTGTGGGCCGGCCTTTAAATTGTTGCCATTGTTACCCTTTCCCCCTCCTCCTATAGCATTCCTGCTCCAGTCCTGAAGGGTTCACTATATTTTTGTATTCAAAATTACATTGCGAATTGGAAACAATTGGAGCTGAGATCCAAGAATGAATAATTCTAAGAAAAAATTAATGCAATAAAATCCACTCTGAAATTAAAATAAACAAATAGCAAAGATACTATGGCCTGCCGAACTGGAAATAGATAGTAAATATTCTTTAGATAAAAAGGTTGTTGGATAGCAGCTGTGGATCTTTCTATTCTTTTTAAAGCAAAGTTATTTCATTTTTAGTATGACTTGAAGCACAAGTCTTTTTTTGGTTGGCTGGTTTTTGGTATATTTATATTCTAATGAGATGAGATTTTTTTAAAGCTGCTACTACCAGTAAATAAATCTGCCAAAAAATGCCCCGCAGTTTCTTTTTTGAGTTGTTTTAATTAATTTGCTTTGAGTAAGTTTGCACTGCATATGTGTTCAATTTTCAAAAATATTTTTGAAATGAGTTTACTGGAGGGAATTTTTGCAGAACCAGTGAAATTTGAATCAATGGTGGAAAATATTCATTGAAAGTGAATTTTGATTTTGTGAACACAAAGTTTGCTCTGATAACCTGAGTCCAAGAGTTACTCTGATCCAGACAGGGGACAGGAACAATGCCACATGATTTATTTGTCCAATCAAAGCTAACCAGAATAGTTTAAGTTTTGAAAATCAGTTACTTACAATAAATTATTAATGGACAAGCTACAGACCAAGAATTATTTTGCTAATACTTTAAAAAAAAATCCAGAATATTGCAAAACCCACAAAACAATTCATGAAAAAAGGCAAAATGTATTCAAAAATGATTAGTTAAAATTATTTCCCCAACTCCATTGTGGCATATCACTTTGTTTCACTAAAAGAGTTGCCAGCTGGTGAAAAATGAAAATTACTAAATAAAAGAAGCAGGTCTCTAAAGTCTTTCAGGAGGAGCACATTTTATGTGGTCTACTGTTTAAGAGCAGCTGTCATACCATGGAAAATTTAAAAGCATTCTGATTTTAAATAATCCCTTGTGAGACTGTCCTGAGGCTAATGGAGTTACCACAAGGATGGGATTTGCCTTCTCCTTAGAAACAATTCTGTCTGTAATTATTTCAATTTTGGTGGGAGCAGGTGCAGATTTGACTTTTTTTTTTTTTTTTTTTTTTTTTAAACCAGTGAAATATGCCTACAAAGCAGAATTGTTGGTTCTTTGTTAATCTGCTGCTGGGTTTTGTTTAAACTCAAATCTGTGTCCAGGTTCATGTAAAGGTCTGCAAACCTTTGAAGTTCATGTGGGATGAGTTTAATTTCATACACAGGTCAGGCCAATGCTATGGATCTTAAGGTTAACAAAACCCAAGTGAAAGGATGTGCTTCCAAATGACTTTTGCATTATTAATCACGTTTATTCCAGCAGTGCCTAAAGACTAGCCAAGAATGGGGATCCATTATGCTGACCATTGTACGAGCACAGTAGTAGATGATCCTTGCCCTGAAGTGCATAGTCTTGAATTCAGGGGTTCACTGGAACGTGAGACTCCAGGTGAAATTATTTGGGAGCAAACCCACACAGATTGGAACCAGGAGAAAACCACTAAGCTTTGTGCAGCCCTAGCCATAAATCTCCATATGTGACAACATAACATCACTTACTTGCTGTGGAGATGGTTACAAATGGAAGATTATCAGCCTCAGTTGAAAAGCAAGCATCAAGAACAGCTGAACTCAGAGTTAAGTAAAAGCCCTATTTTTAAGCCAGTAGACCTGGTGAGCCATGAGAGTGGGGCGGGAGGGGAATGCATACACACAAACACTAATCCTTCCTCTGCAGGGGACAATGAGACAAACTGTGTTTAAATTCAGGGTTGGTACATAACTTTCCCTCCCACACATTGTTGAATCACAGTAGCTAATTGGACTAGCTATGGCTAAGTGAGCAATGAGACATTACAGACAAGTCTGTGTATTGAGTACTGTCAGTCCTCAGGTGTATAATGAGGCAGGCATATGGATTTTCAGCACAACACTGCCAGAAGTGTTACTGAAAATCTATCATGGGGATTATACAATGTATCTATAATGAACAAGGTCTTTGTGTAGCAACTTTCATATAGAAGTAACACAAACTGGATTAATCCTGTACCAGCAGGTACAAATAGATATGGTGTCAGTATCGAATAGAAACTGAAGCTTTGAGCCAAACTGTTATTTACCACTGTGTAAATCCAGAGCAACACCAGTGACTTCAACAAAGATGACACTAAAACGACACCAGTGCTCATATTACTAGACTGGCTCCTAGTGCCTGCACACACAGCTGTGAGCACTTCCCAAGTTGAACCCTGATTTCTCCACTTCTGATCTTTTTAAAGTAAAAGTTACACAACTCCATCCTGTACCATATGGGAAGCATGTGTAGAAGTGATAAAGGAAGGGTTAAGAGGGGGTTAAGAGGGAATAATTGTGTATACTGACACTTGAAGGTTTGGGAGTACAATTGGGCTGTTTTATTTGTGGAGAGTTTTAGGTTTTCAGTAGGAGACATGGTGCAGTATGCTGAGCACAGTGCAGAGGCAAGGGGCTACCCCACAAATGCCTGTTGCCTCCCAGGGTCCCGTAAGACAGTGGTTCTCAACCCCGGGTACACAGGGATCTTCCAGGAGGTACATCAACTTATCTAGATATTTGCCTAGTTTTACAACAGGCTACATAAAAAGCACTAGCAAAATCAGTACAAATTATAATTTTATATTAACAATGACTTGTTTATACTGCTCTATATACCATACACTGAAATGTAAGAACAATATTTATATTCCAAGCAATTTATTTTATAATTATATGGTAAAAATGAGAAAGTAAGCAATTTTTCAGCAACAGTGTGCTGTGACACTTTTGTATTTTTATGTCTGATTTTTGTAAGTACTTTTTAAGTGAGGTGAAACTTGGGGGTACGCAAGACAAATCAGACTCCTGAAAGGGGTACAATAGTCTGGAAAGGTTGAGGGTCACTGCCCTAAAATACAAGTAGATCTTGAAAGATCTGTTGATTTGGGGATTGAAACCTCTGGCCCCACCTGATTTAAGCCCCACCTTGCTTGGAAACTTTGCAAGCTTACTCACTACATTAGTTATTCCTGTGTGGGGAGGATGGGACCTTAACTGTGGCCATAAGCATACAGTAATGGTAAACAGCAAGCAATCCAGATTCTCAGAGGCAAGGCAATCAATTAGAACCAAGATACTATTGACTGCTTGTGTATGACATTTGTACACCTTTCCTAAGTGCAAGTGAAATTTTTGAAATGTAGGCTCCTGACAAATCAGTTTGGGAAGTGGGGGGGTGGTGAATCTTGCTCTACATTTCCCCCACACTGGCTAATTGCAAATGCCAGTTCTGCATTGCTGGAGAGACTGGAAATTGTAACTCAAAACATGAGTTTCATAATATTGATTATTTTTTTTAACACAAATTATTTTCTTGTGCATGTGATTTTGCTAAAGAGCAATGTGGCTAGGCGTATCACAGATTGCATGTGTACTGGAGTGGGGGAGGGAAGGGAAGTTAAAGTGGCATTTCCCCCATGGTTTCGTTTAAAGTCACGCTTCTCTCTGAACATTGTTTACCTATTATAGTTACAAGTAACACCTAAAATGACTAGAATTGAAAGATTAGTGTTTGTGTGTATTTTGTACATTTGATGGAACTCTGTATATTGTCAGATTTCAGAGTAGTAGTCTCTAAGGTGCCACAAGTATTCCTTTTCTTATTTTCTTTTTTTATATTGTCAGTTTCCCTGTGTAGTCAGCTAGTTAGCCTTACAACCTGTTTGTGTAGAACTTTTACACAGCAACAGGGGATAGAGAAACCACTTTTAAAAAGATAGGAAGTGTTATTGCAAAACCATAAAGTGATAAGGTGTCAGGACAGAACCGGAAATTGTTTAATGCCATTTTAAAAATGGATTAAATAGACCAGTTATTTGAGGGACACTATCAATCTGAAGTTAAAGACCTATTCTAAAATAGTATAATTAGCATTGCCTCTGTATGGTGAATTCCTTCCGTCTAAAACATAAAAGCAGTTAAACATCTTATAGCAAACTGAGCATCCTGGCACCTTGAATATACAAAGCTCTGTGAGCCTAGAGCAGGGATTCTCACAAGAAATTTTTTGGTGGTCTCAGAGTGCGGCCACCAACAATTGCTGGTGGCTGCTCTGACAATTTTTCCTAAAATACTCAATTAACTTTAGGAAAAACAAATATGCATATATACATGTCCAAGTCATTGTCATTTATTTATGGAGGTATTTTTTGCAGACTCAATAATAAAAATGTACCGTTTTCTCTGTTCTTTACTGGACCTAAACAGAAACCTAAATAGAAACAATATGTTTTGCATGTTCTTGTCCCTTTTTGTTGTTTCTTTTGCTTTTTTTGGTTGCTTATTTTTTAAGACTTGCTAGCTAGTAAGTCTGTTTGTGTGAAAAGTGATATTTGTATTTAGTTAATATCACTTTTCACAGCAGCAGACTTGCTAGCTAGCAGGGAGGCAGTGAAAAGTGATATTAACAAACATACAAATATCATTTCACAACAGACTTACTCAGCCCAGGCAAGCTGGGGGACAAATTAAGCCCTGGATGGGGCGGTGGGTAGGGAGGCAGCTCGGGGCTAGGAGTGATGGGGGGTGGGGGGTGAGTCCAGGGACTGGAGCCCTGCAGCTGCACAGCCCGGTGAGTCTGGGGCTGGAGGACGCAGTGGGGGCCAGAGGCGATCTGTATGGGTGGTGAGCTTGGGACCGGCAGTCACTGCCACATGGCTGGGGGCCGGGGCTGGATCGCATGGCCCCATGGGTGGAGTCCCAAACCCTGCAGCTGGGGGTCAGAGCACAGGGCCAGAGCCTGGGGCCAGAGGAGGCAGCAGGGGAGGGGGGAGACCTGGGGCCAGGGCTCAAAGCCCATGGCCAAGGGATGGAGCCTGCCACCCGCCACCCCAGGTCTGAAGTCCAAGCCCCACTGCCTGCCTGCTCCTCCAGCATTTGTGGCTCCAGAGGGGGACAGTGCCCAACCCCTACTGGCAGCCCTGGGAGGGGCCACTGCTTTGCTCCCTCCCCCGCATCACCACCCAGGAGGCTGTGGCCGCACGAAATCCCAGGAAGCGAAAGCACTGATCAATAAAGCTGTAGTAATAAAACAAATTGTTTGTTTTCTTAGCTGCTAAAGAAAAACCTTCCACTATATCACTTCATTAAGCTGTGCCTCAGTAATTCTGCCTTATCTCCAAAATGCACAGTGGTAGCATCAACAATCAATATTGTTGCAAAGACATGTTTTTCCGTAAGTGCTTTCATGGCTAGCCAGGCATAGTTTTTGATTAGCTAAAATGGGGCGCGGAGGGAAAATTGTGGCACTTGATTTGAAAAGGGAAAAAAAATAGATGATTGAGCATTATTGCAACCTCATTTCTCCTTTCCATTGCTAGAAATATTGTCATTTCATCATGATGGTGCTGTTTGCTCTTCAGGAATAGACATTGCCTGTGTTATAGCCTAGTTATCTAAATTATAGAGCATGCCAACCTTATTGCTTTTCCACTGTCTATTTCAAGCCTTGGGGAAAAGCCAAAGCACATACCGTAAACACTAGCTAAGCGCTTGATTGTGCCTTTTGCACCCTGTGTGTGCTGTGAGGGCATGGAGGAGGCCATATGGCAGCTGCTGTCCCCAGAAGAAATTCTGACTGAGTCCTTTGTGGGTCTCTCTCAGGTAGTGCAGGCGGCTGCAGCAACTATACCCAGGGCCTGGGTGCAGAATGTGCTGCCCACTGAGGACCTGCAACCTTGTTTTCACCCCATCTCTCCCTGACTGCTTTTAAGCATCTCACATCTGTTGGGACAACAGGAAGGGGCAGGGCCCCTGCGCAAGTGAATGGGAGGAGGAAGAAGAAGAGGCAGCTCCATGCATTAGTGTATGGGTTGGACACAATCTGGCTCTAAGGCAATAGAGCTGTTTCAGAATTAGCCATTATCTACTCCATGAGCCGGATCTTCAGCTGGTGGAAATTAGCATAGCTCCATTGCAGTCAGTGGAGTAACGGATTTACACCAGCCAAGGATCAGGCCCTATATGTAAATTTTACTGCACTCTTAGTCCTTTCTCCACCCATCCCCTTCCTTCTTGGGTGGAATACTTGTGGGGCTTCTGTCTTGTGGAGGTTATTTTCATTGGCGGGGGAGGGGGCATTTTTAAACAATTTAATGTTTATCTAGATGTCCCAAAATTGCGGGGAGGGTTGGGGTTTTCTCTTTGTATATATCTAATGACTAGTGTCCATTATATACATTACTTATTACAAGAGTGTATGATGTAATGAATAATCTGGGTAATGTTCCCTAGTGCACTTTAATGTAATACTGTTTGAAACTGCACTACATTAAAGTGCACTAGGGAACCGTTAGTGTGCATCAACAGGGCCTATGCAGACCAACTAATGCACAATGTTAGTGCACTTTAGCAATTACACCCCGTAGTCTGCATTAGTGCTCTGTGTAGGCAAGCTCTTAGATAAAAGTAACCATTTCTGTTTTTCTAGTGTTTATTGGATGAACACCAATCTTTAATTTTTGTTTTATTTGTGTCAGGGGTGTTCTTGGTGTGCATTGGTTAAAATAAAAAATCATAAGCTCTACATATTCGGCAAAGCAAATCCACGTTCATTCTTTTCCCTTACTCTTGTTAACTAGTCTGAAAGCAGCTAAAAGACTATTTGAACATATGAACTATTTGCATAACAGTATTGAAACTGGGTTAAAGAACTAAGCCAAATAAGGCAAAAGCAATTGTGAGAAGTTCCTGGATGACAAGTGCAACCCTAATGTTAAAAATGTCCATGTTATTGGTTTAATCGGGAGGAAAAAAGATGAAACACAAATATTTATTTGTAAAAGAGCCTATGTGTATTATGGGCTTGAATCTGCAAGGCACCAAAGCCAGCAGGAGTTGAAGGCACTCAGCACCTTGCGGGATTGATCCCCACATGTTGTATGTTCACTTCATGTTCTACCATACTGCTCTGTGCAAGGACCTGAACAGGACAGAGGGGAGAGAGAACACTCCACATCTTATACTGCATTTGAGTGACAAGACGCTTCAGTCCTCCCTGAGCCAAACAGGGGAACTTTCAGGTTTGTCAGCAAGGAGGTTGCATAATTTGAAAAGAATAAGATTAATCATAACTAAGAGGAGGCTGAAAATCTGTACAGCGCTAAGCACAATGGGGTTCAGTGCCCAGGAGCTCTATTCCTGGACCAAACACAGGACAAATGATAACTAATAACAATATTCCCCTCCTTTTTTTAAAGGTACAGATAATGAATATGTAAGAACTACCTGCGTCTGGGAGACCCTTCCCTCTGCCTCAGCCATCTGATCAATTGAGGTGGTAAATTGTTACCAAACTAATTGGCATATTTTTGGAATTGACAGGTACCCTAAGAGAGAAAGAAGAGATCTGGATTGACTATGACGAGCTCGTACTAACACAATACCTCACCCAGACGGTAAGGTCTACTTTCAGCAAGAAGGAAGGGGGCCAGAACGGGGGGAGGTGACTCTGCCAACCTACAGGAATCTGCACAGACCTTCCTTGACTTCTGGATGGAGCCCTGGAGCATCCTGCTGTAGACTGTGTAAACTTCACCAGGCAAGTAAAATGCTCTTCCTTGACGAATGTTACAGTATATCTAGGCTAAATGTGGACGCTTCCTCAGTATGGGTCCAATCCTGCAATATGCTGAGCACTTTCAATGGGAGTTGAGGGTGCTCAGTACTCTGCAGGATGGGACCTATGGCAATATTACTGCTGTTCTCCTGGTAGGACTAGAGATGCTAGGGACCAGATAGTTATGCACCCAAACCCTCTCAGTGCAGAACTGCAAGTCTTCTAAGAAAGAAGACCCACCTGGGCCTCCTTCCCTCATCCAACTGAAAAGAGTGCAAAGGTTGGGAAAGAACACAGCCACTGGCCAAGCACACATGAAGGGCACTGGTACCCAATCTATCTGCAGTTAGATGCCCTCAGCACAAATGGACAGACTTCTCAAGGATTGGTCATTTGCACCATCCACACGCCATTGTAAAGATTATTAGGAGAAGGAGGATGCAGGGGGAATCTGTCTGCATGCAGCACCGTAGCCCAATAAAAAGGCTGCTCAAAGGATGGGATGGGATGGAATGGGACTGGGGCAAAGGGCTCCAGGAAGCCTCTTGTAGCAACCAGGACACCTGCAGCCAAACCTCCCCCCACTTCCCTATAAATCCTCCTGGGAAGGGAATTGAAGGGAATTCATGTACTCCTATTTAGTAGAGGGACAAATGCAATGTTTTGAAAAAATAAACCCAGACCCTGACTGGCCAGCTGCCTCTAAAAAAAATTATTCAAAGCCAATAGTGTAATATAATTGTGTGTTTACTGAATTGGTGTATAGTACATATGTGTTTAAGAGTAATTCTTTTATAAATGTTGAATATCTGTTTTTTTGGGGGAGGCATACAATGCTGAGTTATTTTATGTGTAAATCTGTATATTTAGATCAAGACTGGGCAAAAGCCAAGTACTTAGAACTTTGAACTGGTTTCAGGAATCAGGGTTGGGGAATCATCCCACCCCTCCTGGCTTGTGTTGTGACAAAATGTGTCATAACATCTCAGACATGTAATAAGAAAGTCCACATACTGCTTCTGATAACTATTCACCCTCAGGCTTTCTAAACAGATGGGAGCACTAAACACCAAAATGCTTGTGCTGCTTACAGACTGGCAAATGGCCCGATGCTGCTACTAACAGAAGGAATAGTGTTATCCCTTAGTTATTTACAAATTGAAATTCTTCTGGAAAGAATTACTGCAATATGTAGAACATGATCCCAGTGTTTTGGCAGAATGCATTAGTTAACATGAGCTATAGATCTCAGGAATTAGAATGGATCATATTAGGTTAAAGTGGGGTGCTGTCTAATGGATTGTGACCTTCTAGCTCTAATGGAAAGTGTTATTTGCACCCATTGTAAATATCTTAGTTAATATGTTGAGGTTAGTCTTTGCACGAATGAAATGGCAGGCCATTCATCTTCAGCTGTATCATGAAGACAGTCTTAACCTGGATACATGGCGATTACAGTGCGAGCATGGCAATTGCACTGATGGTAATTCCAATCTAAACCCCTGTTATACCACGTTGGGCTCAAGTTTCTCATCCTGAAAGTGAATTATTTTGGAAGCCTGCAAGTTATGTGGAGGAAGGGGGAAGCATTACTTTTAACCCATTAAAATACAATTAAGAATTTTTTTTCTTTTCCTTTGGATAATTTCAAAACAACTCGGGGTATGTGTGCATAGCACTCGAGGGGTGAGACCGCTGCTTGAGTTGAACTATCTGAGCTTAGCTTTAATCTTGCTAGCTCAGGTCCTGAAGCAGTAAAGTTGTGGCAACGTGCACATCATCCTGACATACCCCTGCGAGTAATTATTCAGGATTCTGGGTGGGCTTGTACAGTCCCCACTGAAGCCTGCACTGCCAGGGGCCTAAGTTAGCTCAATAAAAACTTGCTCAGGTATGTCTACTTCAGCTGCAGTCACACCACATGATTGCAGCATAGACCCTCCTCTGTTTATAAGATTTCCAACATGGCATATCTAAATATTCTTGCAAAAGGTTTAGTGTCTTTGCAAGATTTAAAGGAATGTAATTTTGAAATGCTGTAAAAAAAACCCCATAGGCTTATGGGCACAGCAGTACTAGCTTGGTTGTTTAATTTCAGAAACACAGCATGGTTCTGCATTCACAGAACAGAGCCTTCTTATTCATCAGACAGTTAGTTCATAACCCGGCTAACGGCTATGGAACTTTTACTTGCTTGTCTTCACTACCCGCCGGATCGGCGGGTAGCAATCGATCTATCGGGGATCGATTTTTCGCGTCTCATTAAGATGCGCTTAATCGATCCCCGATCGCGCTCCCCATCGGCTCCGGAAAACCACGTTATCAAGCGGCGCAAGCGGAGTCGACGGGGGAGCTGCAGCGATCGACGCGCCGCCGTCTTCATGGTCAGGTAAGCCGATTACGATACGCCGACTTCAGCTACGTTATTCACGTAGCTGAAGCTGCGTATCGTAGATCGACCCCCCTTCCCTAGTGTAGCCCTGGGCCCGAGTGAGCACTACTCAGTGTCCCTTTCTTCACTAACCCCCCATCACTTTTTGATTGGCCAGTGGTGGGGCAGTTTTTAAACGATTGAACTAATGGTACAATTCCAATGATGTATCAGCGCATCCAAATATGAATATATTGTTGGAATCCCAGTACATTATTATTACTAGCAGTGGCTGGGTGCTTGGAAAGAGATTATTCTACTTGTCTGAATATACCTGATCTTAAAAGTTAATCGGTGTCCCTGCTTTGGTCCCCACTGAATTCAGTAGAAGTTTTGCCATTGATTTCAATGGCAGTAAGACCAGGCCTGAGGTTCCGAACTATCTTTTTGAAGCTCGGAGTGACCACCTGGGAATTTCTTATCTAGGCTTGTTGCTTCTGACAATAGTTGGCCTTCGTGATTGAGGGCCAGCTTGTGAACTTTCCACACTGCTGAGCAGTTACTCACCCAGCACTTGCATTGTTGACACCATACTCTCAATGAAGAGCAGTTATTCAATCAGTCTCTAAATGATTGTTTAAATATATCTTTTGCAACATTTTATTTTGAAAAATTCTCTGTATTTAGTAGCTTGGTGGCTTAATAGTGGTGCTCTGGATTGTTGTATGCAAGACCTGAATTTCATGCCTGCCCCATTAGCTCATGTCATTGAGGCATCAATGAATAGATAAAAAAAAAAACATTAGCCTACTGCCATGGAGTGTGCTTTTGTCAGATCTCATAACACAGTGGTTCTCAAACTTTTTAGCAATCCCCATACCGTGCTGCGGAGTGCAGCCATCTGGGAGCTGACCTTGTCTGTGAAGACAGAGGCAAAAAAAGCATTGAGTACACTAGCTTTCTCCACATCCTCAGTCACTAGGTTCCCTCCCTCATTCAGCAAGGAACCCACACTTTCCTTGACTTTCTTCTTGTTGCTAACGTACCTGAAGAAACCCTTCTTGTTACTCCTAACATCTCCGGCTAGCTGCAACTCCAAGTGTGATTTGGCCTTCCTAATTTCACTCCTGCATGCCTGAGCAATATTTTTATACTCCTCCCTGGTCATTTGTCCAATTTTCCACTTCTTGTAAGCTGCTTTTTTGTGTTTAAGACGAGCAAGGATTTCACTGTTAAGCCAAGCTGGTTGCCTGCCATATTTACTTTTCTTTCTACACATCGGGATGGTTTGTTCCTGCAACCTCAATAAGGATTCTTTAAAATACAGCCAGCTTTCCTCGACTCCTTTTCCCCTCATGTTATTCTCCCAGGGGACCTTGCCCATCAGTTCCCTGAGGGAGTCAAAGTCTGCTTTTCTGAAGTCCAGGGTCTGTATTCTACTGCTCTCCTTTCTTCCTTGTGTCAGGATCCTGAACTCAACCATCTCATGGTCACTGCCTCCCAGGTTCCCATCCACTATTGCTTCCTCTACTATTTCTTCCCTGTTTGTGAGCAGCAGGTCAAGAAGAGCTTTTCCCCTAGTTGGTTCCTCCAGCAGTTGCACCAGGAAATTGTCCCCTACACTTTCTAAAAACTTCCTGGATTGTCTGTGCACCACTGTATTGCTCTCTCAGCGGATATCGGGGTGATTAAAGTCACCCATGAGAACCAGGGCCTGTGATCTAGTAACTTCTGTTAGTTGCTGGAAGAAAGCCTCGTCCACCTCATCCCCCTGGTCTGGTGGTCTGTAGCAGACTCCCACCACGACATTACCCTTGTTGCTCACACTTGTCAGGGACTCCCAAGTCCCCCACTCAGCCCCAGGCCCCGCCACCACCATAGGCGCCGAGTCCATGGGTGCTCCGGTGCTGGAGCACCCACGGGGAAAAATTCGTGGGTTCTCAGTACCCACCGGCAGCTCCCTGCCAGCCCCCCCGCGCCCAGCTCACCTCTCCGCCGCAGCCTCTCCGCCTCCTGAGGCTCCGCCCAACGCCAAGCGGAAGCCGCTTTTCCTGGCTCCAGCTGGTCGGCGGCGCGCCGCACACCTGGGGCGGCACCTCAGGAGAGGGTATGGGGAGGAGAGGGAGTAGAGTGCTTGTTCCACTCTGGAGCTTCTGGCCACAGGGCTAACATTAAGGGTGTGATTTTAATTGCACCCTAGCCAGGGAATTCATGAGGATATAGGAACATCGACTCTGCTCTGTCCATTGCCTGTATATAAAGGGCATCTTGCATACAGGATCTCACAGCATACGTGGAAGTAAAACTACATGCTACATGTGCACATGGATAGGTGGAGAAAACCGTGCAATTCCTTTAAATTATGTTAATGTATTATGTTCCAGACACTCAACTTGTAATCTAAAAAACAGCGAAACAAAAGCAAGTTCGTGTGAGGCTGAGGCAAACTTTGCTTTAAAATAAGCAATTTACTGTACCTTGCAATCAAGAACAATTGCAAGATATATTTGTCAGGCTCTCTCAGTGCTCCAGTATTATTACAAATTGCTTCCATGTGGGGGGAAATCTCTGAGACTCTCTAATGCTCCTGGTTTAGCAGGAGTTAGGAGCATCACAGAAGTTATACTTGCAGCTCCTGCAGCAGGTACATACATCATCAACATCACATAACTAGGCATGGGCCACTATGAGCAGCTGTGGATTCTGGACAGTGCTAGAAAGGGCTGTGAAGAGCTTGACACAGAGATATTTAAAGACTTGCTCAAAACGATGAGTCACTAGCAGAGCTGGGCTTTGAGTTTGTGCCACTTAGCCCCATGATCTGTCCACTGCCTTACTAACAGCTGTGCCTAATTATGTATTGCAGAGAATAAAACCTCAAGGAAAATGGTTAGCCTAGCTTCAAAACATCTCAAGTGGGAGTTGACACTTAAATTCACACACACCCCTCTGCCGCAGAGTACAAAGCTTTATAACCTTTAAAACAATTGTCAGTAGCACATGTCAAAATATACGAAGTAAATATTCTTAAATCACACTAAGTAGTTCTCAAGTAGGCAAAGTAATAAAAATGTTATCTGTACACTTATCAATGGAAATATTTTTCATCAGTTTGTGTATGGTGAGGATTAAAAATGTAATCCTTCTAAGACTATGTCTAACCCTAAAAAAGATTAATCTCATAAATTAATACAAAGTACCCTTTTTCCCTCTCAATGTTTGGGACACCCGGGAATAATGTTTATCCTTTTATTCAAAAAACAACAAAAAAACACCCCTCCCTTAGTCATCTTTGACTTGTGGACTTTAATACAAGATTATTCTCTTTTGAAGAGAATTGAAATATCTTTTGAAATATCTTGTGTGTAGTGTACTTGTAGAAAAGAAACATTTTCTGTAAATGTCTACATGATGCAGCCCCCCCAAAACACTTTACTTTTCAAACATAGGTAGACCAATATGCTGTCAAGGTTATAAACTCAGATTCTTTCAAGTAATCAGCTTTCATCAACTGAATCAGTAGTGACATCCAGTGGCTACACAGCTGAACTATCAGATTGTTTCTGTAGAGTCTAGACAAGATGTTTCCAATTTGAGGTCCACAAATCTTTTGTTGGTTCCAGTTGAAAGAACACAGACCAGGTTGCAGGTGGTGGGTTAGAATGAAATGAGGAGCAAGAGGAAACTGCTATGAATACTTTCCCCCAAAAGACTAAGGCTCAAATTTTTAAAGCTAATTTTTAAGCATTGCCCAGCTCACTGTCACAGCACGCCACTGATTTATGAGCCTAAATTTCATTTTCAAAAAGGGATTTAGGTGCTTAAGAGTCTAAATCCCATTGGCCAGTGGCATTTAGACTCCTTTTGAAAATGAAATGTAGGCTCCTACATCACTGAGGTGTTGCAACACTGAGTGCAGCAAGGCCTAAATACCTTTAAAAATCTGGGCCTCATTGACTTTATCATCTAACTCTACACAAAACACTTTCTTAATATTATTTTTCCATGAGAGCAATTGCTGTAGTTACCACAGGGAAGTTACATGATTACTAGCAGTAGGAGAGGTGATCCAGAACCGTGAATGGAAAGGAAAATGTCCACAAGATAATCTCTGTACTGAGATATGGTCTGTGCTATGAAAAAGTTTCACACTGCTTGCTTATATACATAAGTACATTCTAGAAAATAAAAACAGTCAAAGAGAAGCCATCAAATCTAAGATATTGAAACCACCTTAATCTATGGCCCTTAAGAGAAATCCAGTGAAACGTTGCTAACAGGAGGTTTATACTGCATTTTTAAAAACTGGTTTCTAAAAGCTATGCACCATCGCTAAAATCCTAGCCCCACTCAAGTCAATGGCAAAACTCCCATTCAGTGGGATTTTTCCCATGCCTCGGATCTGGCAAACCTAGCTGCAGGGCAAGCACCCTCATGGACCCCACCTGTTTACAGGGGTTAGTTTACAGAGACCCCTGACAATAGAGAAGTACTTACTATGACATTTATGGGTATGTCTGCACTGAGTTTTAAAGCCCAGGTCTACAGACTCAGGATCATGCTATGGCATTAAAAACAGCAGTGTAGGAGTTGCTGCTTGGGCTCTGACTCCCCTCTCCCCATGCTCCAGGCTTCAAAGCCCGAGCCTGAGCCCAATGGCTACCCAGCTGTTTTTAGCACCATAACACAAACCCAAGCATCTTAAATGCTTTCCTTAGTTTAATTTATAAATCCCCCAACAAAGCATTGTGTGCTGGATAATAGCGCAATAAAAAATATTCAGACACCATTAGAATAAAAGCCACCCTTAAAGAATTTCACTTGAGGAAAACAAGGAGAGGAGGGAAGGGTTACAAATATTCAGCCTTCGGTGGTAACTCTGAAAAAATTGGTGTGGAGGTGCAGACAGACAAGAGGTAGAGCTGGGTGCAAATTTTCAACCAAAGCTCTTTCAGCAAAGACATGCAGATGTGTGGTGACTGCAACATTTAGCAAGTGAGTCAAATTTGCTGAATTGTTCTGGTCAAAACCCCTTCCCCCAAAATAATCCTGGGGAAAAAAATCAAAATGGTTCAATGATTTCTTTAAAAAAATGCCTTCAATTTTATTTAAAAAATAAAAACCCTTTGAGAGCTGGAAAGCTAAGGGATACTTTTAGGCTTGGTCTGCACTATAGACTTATGTTGGTATAGCTAAGTCGCTGGAAAATCCACACTCCTGAGCAACCCTGTTATACCGACCAAACTCCTGGTGTAGACAGTACTACGTCAACATGAGGGCTTCTCTCATCAACATAACTACTGCCTTTTGTGGAGGTGGAGTATCTACAGCAATGGGAGCAGCTCTCCCATTGGCATCAGTAGCTCATGGGTGGCACGTAATGGAGGCTAGGGAAGGCTAAGCCTCCCCAAACCTCTCACTGCTGGGGGGTGGGGCAATGGCAGAATACTATAGGCCCATGGGGCCTGTACCCAGGGGCCCCAACCAATTTGGGGGCCCTGGAAAAACCTCCCCCCATCTCCATGGCCCCAGGGCTGGAGGCGCTCTCACTGCTCACTGTGGCTTCTAGACTCAGGGCTGCGACAGGGGTGAAGGAGCATGCAGGGGGCAGGGCCACCAGGGAAGAAGCGGAGTGGGGCAGGACCATGGGGAAGGGGCCGTGGGTGGAAGGAGCAGAATCGGGGAGAGGCTCCAGCAAGGCCAAGAGCTGTGCCATGGTCCCGGCTGGGGCTGAGAGATTGACCCTGGCTGGGGCCAAGTTCTGCCATAGCCCCGACCAAGCTCTCAGCCCCACCCTTCCACCCTGGCTGTGGCCACAGGGGGGCTGAGAGCAGTGAGTGGTGGTGGGGCCTTGGCCAGAAGAGGTGGGTCAGGGGAAGCTTCACCCGCCACTCCTGGGTAGCATCTTCACTAACTGCTACACTTCACTAACTACTGCAGCGCTCTACGTGTAGACAAGCCCTTAGTGTGACCTGAACTGATTTGTTGGGGTTTTTTGGAACTGCCAGCAAACTGACAAATTAGTTATTTGAACAGCTTTAGTGTGGGGTGAGGAGTAAGTGCTTTAGATGTTTTTAGAAGTGGGAAACTGAGGCAGGCTTCATGGTGGAGTGAGCTCACACATAAAGGCTCACCACAGAAAAGACACTATCACCTCCCAGCCACAGACAGAATGGGGAGAGCGCCAAAAAGTGGGACATGTATCTCTTCAGCACTGTTGATGAGGCTCAAGGGGAAGGTCTCTCTCTCTCTCACACACTCTCTCTCTCACTCTCTCTCGCTCACTCTCTCTCTCTCTCTAATGCAGGCAGAAGTCCAGCAGCAGAGCGGTGGCTATCCAGTTTATTGCACTGACTGCAGCATGTATGATTACCTGTCTTATGGGCAAGTGGCATGTGTGTGCATTGGATACAAGGAGCTCATGGCCCTTCAGAGACTGACTATAGGCTCTTGAGACCAGAGTGGCTGAACTGGAGGACCTAAGGGAAGCAGAGGTACATAGAGGAGCCTTTCTGGGACACAGTAGAACAGTCCCACCCCCAGTCTGACAGCCTCTTTGCTGCTGAGGAGGAGGATAGTCTCGAGAAAGGAGAACATCAAGCTGGAATGTAGGGAAATGATCCCATAGTTGGGACCCTCCTTCCAGATGTTATCCTGGGAGCCTCTTGCACTGAAGATACCTCTCCAGGGCAGGTGACCCCTGTTATTAAGAAGAGAAATAATAGTAATGGGGGATTTTATTATTGAAAATCTAGATAGTTGGGTTTGTGATGACTAGGAAAACCATGTGGTGAATTGACTCCTGGCTCCAAAGACCTCTTGAGAGCTCTAGACAGGAAAGCTGGAACAATTTTTATAGTGGGGGTGCTGTGAGCCATTGAAGTAAACTGTAGAAGCAACAAAGGGTCCTGTGGCACCTTATTGACTAACAGAGGTATTGAAGCATAAGCTTTCGTGGGTGAATACCCACTTCTTCGGATGCAAGCAGTGGAAATGTCCAGAGGCAGATATAAATATAAATGTGCAGGGAAGATTTAGGCTAGAGATAACGAGGTAAGCTTAATCAGGGAGGGTGAGGCCTTCTTCTAGCAGTTGAGGTGTGAACACCAAGGGAGGAGAAACTGCTTTTGTAGTTGTCTAGCCATTCATAGTCTTTGTTTAGTCCTGAGCTGATGGTGTCTAATTTGCAAATGAACTGAAGCTCTACAGTTTCTCTTTGGAGTCTGGTCCTGAAGTTTTTTTGCTGCAGGATGGCTACCTTTAGGTCTGCAATTGTGTGTCCAGGGAGGTTGAAGTGTTCTCCTACAGGCTTTTGTATATTGCCATTCCTTATATCTGATTTGCGTCCATTTATCCTTTTGCGTAAGGACTGTCCAGTTTGACCGATGTACATAGCAGAGGGGCATTGCTGGCATATTATGGCATATATTACATTGGTGGATGTGCAGGTGAATGAACCGGTGATGGTGTGGCTGATCTGGTTAGGTCCTGTGATGGTGTTCCTGGTGTAGATATGTGGGCAAAGTTGGCATCGAGGTTTGTTGCATGGATTGATTCCTGAGTTAGAGTTATTATGGTGCGGTGTGTAGTTGCTGGTGAGAATATGCTTCAGGTTGGCGGGTTGTCTGTGGGCGAGGACTGGCCTGCCTCCTAAGGCCTGTGAAAGTGAGGGATCATTGTTCAGGATGGGTTGTAGATCACTGATGATCCGTTGGAGAGGTTTTAGCTGAGGACTGTAAGTGATGGCCAGAGGAGTTCTGTTGGTTTCTTTCTTCAGTTTGTCTTGCAGCAGGAGGCTTCTGGGTACACGTCTGGCCCTGTTGATCTGTTTTCTTATTTCCTCATGTGGATAGCGTAGTTTTGAGAATGCTTGGTGAAGATCTTGTAGGTGTTGGTCTCTGTCAGAGGGGTTGGAGCAAATACGGTTGTACCTCAGTGCTTGGCTGTAGACAATGGATCGTGTGGTGTGTCCGGGATGGAAGCTGGAGGCATGTAGGTAGGCATAGCGGTCAGTGGGTTTTCGGTATAGGGTGGTGTTAAACTGTAAATCCTGTATATAATGGAAACCACTTCAAGTCAGGGGGTGCTGCAGCACCCCCTGCACCCGTAGTTCCAGCACCTATAGCTCTAGACAGACTTATGTGCAATAGTGGGGAAGAGCTAGTGGTTGTGGTACATGCAGGTACCAGTGACATAGGGAAAGGTAGGGGACAGGTCCTGCAGGCCAGATTTAGGCTGCTAGGTAAAAAGTTGAGTCTAGGACCTCCATGGTAGCATTCTCTGAAATGCTTCTAATTCCATGCGCAGGGCCAGAACTACAGGGTCTCAATGCATGGAGGAGATAGTGTTGGGAGGAGGGATTTAGGTTTATTAGGGACATTTTGGGAAAGAAGGAGCCTATACAGGAAAGATGGGATCCACCTGAACTAAAATGGAACCAGATTGCTGGTATGTAAAATTAATAAGGTCAAAGAGGAGTTTTTAAACTAAGGGCTGGAGGAAGTCGACAGGTGTGGAGGAGCACATGGTTCAGACAGACGCATCCCTTAGGGGAGGATTTATTAAAGGGGATACTCACTCTATATCCTAGATAAGAGGAGAGAGAGAAGAAGTTGATAAAGTACAGGTAGGAACTGAAGAGAAAACAAGAGTCTCATTCAATTACATCATATGAAGGCAGACAACTATATATTGCCAAATTTTATAAGTGCTTGTATACATATGCAAGAAGTCTAAATACTAAGGACTTGAGTGCTTGGTATAAAATGGTACTGATATAAAAGGCATCACAGAACCTTAATGGAACGATGATAATCAATGGGATATGGTAATAGCAGGATACAAAATATATAGGAATGAGAGAGTAGATTGCACTGGTGGGTGAATGGCACTGTGTGTGAAAGAAAGCAGAGTCATAGTAAAAATCTTAAATGAATCAAACAGTACCACAAAATTTCTATTGCGAGAAACGCCATGCTTGAACAATCAGAACATAGGCGCCGACTCCATGGGTGCTCCAGGGCTGGAGCACCCATGGAGAAAAATTAGTGTGTACCTAGCACCCACCGGCAGCCAAGCTCCACACTCTCCCTCCGCTCCTGCAGCACCTCGCCCCTGCCAGCAGCCCCGCTGATCACTCCTCCCCCTTCCCCTCCCTCCCAGCACCTCCCACCTCCTGCAAACAGCTGTTTCGCGGCATGCAGATTGGGTCCAGGAGGGTGGGGCACACTTGGGGGAGGGAGGTGTGAAGGGGCGGGATGGGGACAGAGCAGGGGCAGGAAGAGGTAGGGCAGAGACAAGGGCTTGGGGGAAAAGGTGGAGTGGGTGTGGGGGCAGAGGCTTGGGGGAAGGGGCGGAGGGAGAGGTGAAGCACCCCCGGACATAGGCGCCAACTCTGTGGGTGCTCCGGGGCTGGAGCACCCATGGGGAAAAATTGGTGGGTGCAGAGCACCCACTGGCAGCTCCCCGCCAGCCCCCCCATGCCCAGCTCACCTCTCCGCCTTAGCCTCTCCGCCTCCCGAGGCTCCACCCGATGCCAAGCCGAAGCTGCTTTTCCTGGCTCCAGCTGTTCGGCGGCGGCGCGCTGCACACCTGAGGCAGCGCCTCGGGGGAGGAGCATGGGGAGGAGGTGGAGGCAGGCCCTCCGCCTCCTCCCCATACTCCTCCCCCGAGGCGCCGCTGAACAGCTGGAGCCAGGAGGGTGGAGCCTCGGGAGGCGGAGAGGCTAAGGCGGAGAGGTGAGCTGGGCGCAGGGGGGCTAGTGGGGAGCTGCTGGGCCTGGTGGGTGCTCTGCTGCTTCTTCCCCGCCCCACCCCCCCGGCTTACAAGCCGGGGGGGGGATGCAGCGCGCCCGGGGGAGGAGGCGGGGGCAGGGATTTGGGGAAGGGGTCGGGGGTGGAGTTGGGGTGGGGCCGGAGGCGCGAGCACCCACCGGCGCCGACTAAAGTCGGCGCCTATGCCCCCGGATAGAGGGGGAGTCAGCGCCTATGAATAAGAATATAGCAGTAGGAATATAATACTGACCAATATGATGATTGCAAAATACTCAAGGAGATGAGGCGCTACAAAAAACAGAACACCCAATAAGAATGGGGGGGTTTCAGTTACCCCCATGTTGGCTGAGAACATGTCACTACAGGACAGGATGCAGGGAGAAAAATGTCTAGGCATTATTAATGACCACTTCTTGGAGCAGCTAGATCTGGTCCAAGAGGTTACTATAGCTAGACTGCTATGTAATTAAATGTAACATTCTTGTTGGGGGGGAAAATACCAAGGAAACCCACCACAGTAGCATTTAATTTCAAAAAGGGGAAATACACAAAAATGAGGAGGCTAGTTAAACGGAAGTTAACAGACACTGTCACAAGAGTTATATGCCCGCAAGCTGCAGGGAAACTTTTTTAAAAAACACCATAATAGCTCAAACTATATATATCCCAAATAAAAAAAAAACAGTAAAAGGACCAAAAATCTACCACGGCTAAACAGAATAAAAGAGGCAGTTAGAAACCGATATCTTAAAAATTGGAAAATCAAATCCTACTGAGGAAAATAGAAAAGAACATCAACTCTGGCAAGTCAAGTGCAAAAGTAGAATTAGGCAGGCCAAAAAAGAATTAGGGGCAACTAGCTAGACACGAGAACTAATTTTTATTTTTTTTTGCTGTTAAGTACATCAGAAGCAGGAAGCCTGCCAATCAGTGGGGCCACTGGACCATGGAGGTGGTAAAAAGGAGCACTCAAGGAAGACAAAACCATTGCAGAGAAGCTAAATGAATTATTTTCAGCTATCTTCATTGCAGAGGATGTGAGGCAGATTTCCATTCTTGTTTGGTGACAAATCTAAGAAACTGTCCCAGGCTGAGGTGTCGTTTTGGAACAAATTCATAAATTTAGTCACCAGGACCAGATGGTATTCATCCAAGAGTTCTGACGGAAGTTAAATATGAAATTGCAGCACTACTAACCTATCACTTAAATCAGCCTCTGTACCAGATAACTGATGGATAGCTAATGGTACACTGATTTTTAAAAGAACAGAATTATCACATTCATCTATGTGTCTGATATGTTGGGGAAGAGTCAACATGGCTTTTGTAAAGGGAAATCATGTCTCACCAATCTATTAGAATTTTTTGAGGGGGGTCAACAAACATGTGGACAAGGGGGATCCAGTGGACATAGTGTACTTAGACTTTCAGAAAGCCTTTGACAAGGTCCCTCACCAAAGGCTTTTAAGCAAAGTAGGCTGTCAAGGGACAAAAGGGAAAGACCTGTCATGGATCAGTAACTGGTTAAAAGATAGGAAACAAAGGATAGGAATATGTGGTCAGTTTTCAGAAGAGAGAGAGGTAAATAGCAGGGTCCCCCAGGGGGTTGTACTGGGACCAGTGCTGTTCGATATATTGATAATTGATCTGGAAAAGGGATAAACAATGAGGTGGCAAAGTTTGGAGACAATACAAAATTACTCAAAGTTGATCGACGAGTTAAAGTTATCTCGCAAAACTGGGTGACTGGGCAACAAAATGGCAGATGAAATTCAGTGTTGATAAACGCAAAGTAATGCATGTTGGAAGATATAATCCCAGCTATACATACAAAATGATGGGGTCTAAATTAGCTGT
Source organism: Chelydra serpentina (assembly GCA_037349315.1). NCBI lineage: Eukaryota > Metazoa > Chordata > Testudines > Chelydridae > Chelydra > Chelydra serpentina. The sequence goes on from JBAIAC010000008.1 coordinate 77,751,834, forward strand.
TTCCACAATGACTCAGGACCTTTCTTGAGTGGTTAGTTCTTTGAAAACATCTGCTCAATGTGCAGCTAGAGGTTTGTTTTGTTTGTTAGTTTGTTTTTTACTAACAGAATGTTAAGAACCATTAGGAAAGGGATAAATAACAAAACAGAAAATATCATATAGCCACTATATAAATCTATGGTACGCCACCACCTTGAACACTGTGTGCAGTTCTGATTGTCCCATCTCAAAAAGAGATATTAGAATTGGAAATATTACAGAGAAGGGCAACAAAAATGACTAAGGGTATGGAACAGCTTCCACATGAGGAGAGATGAAAAAGACTGGGACTGTTCAGCATACAAAAGTGATGATTAAGGTAGGGGCACTGGAACAATTTGTATAGTGGGGGTGCTGAGAGCCATTGAATCAAACTGTAAACTCTGTGCATAATGGAAACCACTTCAAGCCAGGGGGTGCGGCAGCACCCATAGGTCCAGCACCTTTGGAATAAGAGGGGCTATGATAGAGGACTATGAAATCACGAATGACGTGGAGAAAGTGAATTTGGAAGTGTTATTTACCCCTTCACAGGAGCAGCGGAAGCTCCCTAAAAATGCAGGGGACACTGGTTTCCAAACTGTGTCCCTTCACTTAACACAAAAACCAGGTGGCACCCAATTACATTAATAGGCAGCAGACTTAAAACAACTATAAGGCAGTACTTCATCACAAAATACACCATCTACCTGTTAACTTGTTGCAAGGGGATGTTGTGAAGGCCAAAAATAGAACTGGGTTAAAAAATAGAATTAGATAAATTCACGGAGGATAGGTACATCAGTGGCTATTAGCCAGGATGGCCAGGGATGCAACCCCATGCTCTGGGTATCCCTAAACCGCTGATTTCCAGAGCTGGGACTGGGTGACTGGGGATGGATCATTCAATAATTGCCCTGTTCTGTTCATTCTCCCTGAAATGTCTGGCACTGACCACAGTCAGAAGACAGGATACTGGGCTAGATGGACCATTGGTCTGACCATTCTTATGTTCTTATAACAGGCTTTAAAAAACAGCATTGGGAACTTAGTAATTCTGTCCACCCAGTGTTAAGAGCCCAGAATGTCCTTTTATAGAATGTTGGTTTTGTGCAAGTGGATGGGTTTGAATTAGGTAAATGCAAAAGTGCATTGACTGAGCTCTGCGGTGAACTATAATATTTTGCTTTTTTCCTTGTGGTTGGGATTTTTAGCCTACAGATGATCTCAAGCTGATGTAGAAGGAACTTCTACATTCATTACAATGCCTAAAAGTAAAAACACAACAGGCCTTTCCCGCAGTGCTTAGACCTAATGACGCTACATGCTTGTGGCAAACGTAAAGCCCCTGGGTATTTCTAGACTTGTAAAGTCAACATCCTCTATCTCAGCATATACCTTTATAAAAATAGAAAAACCAGGTATCTAGCTGCTGACTACTTACTTAATCACCAAGTTTGACCAATTAACTGGGCATCCCTGGCAGCTCCACAGTTAGTATTGCATCGAGATTTATACTTTAGACTAAAATACACATTTCACCCTAATGACTGAATTTAGCCTCCAAAGTTGGCACAATAACATTTCAGAGAACAACTACATTTTTAGTATTTGATAGTGAAATATTTCCTAGCTTTTGCAGAAGAACCACTTAAAAACACTCCATCTCTGAAATTTTGTCCTGTTTTTCTCATACTTGTTTGGATTCCTCAAGCAAAGTAACCTCTTCACCTCTCACTGCCAGACACCTTCCTCCTCCACAGTGGGACCAGAGAAACAAGCAACTCCTGGCCTAATAGTGACAGCTCTGAGTCCTGTAAAAATGGAAGTGGCCCAGAAGAGGCATGAAAGAGAAATAGAAAAAACAGATCTGGAGAGAGATGGGGAGGATGCATAAGGGACAGACTGGGAGGGAGTGGAATGGTTAGGAAAAAGAAAAGGATGGCATAGGATACTATAAAAATTGTATTGCCATGAGGTTGGAATGATAGCATCGATCTTGAATGTGTTGCACAGGTATTGCCCAGATGCTTTTGCTAGTGTGGTGGTTCTCTCTCTCTCTCTGAATATATATATTTCATCATTCTTTTGTCTTCACCTCCCTTTGGACTTAATTATTTTCTTTACCATAGTGTTTACTAAGAACATTAATCTTAAAGATATATGTATTCCCAATGATCCTTAAAAAACATGGATTCCAAGAGGCTTTCAAACTCAATTGTTCACTGTAAGCAGTGGCCCCTGTTGGATGGATGCAGAGCGGTATCACCCAAGGGCGAGGTCCTGGAAGTGTTGCAAGCAGTGGAAATGTCCACTGGACGTTTATATCTGCCCCTGGACATTTCCACTGCTTGCATCTGAAGAAGTGGGTATTCACCCACGAAAGCTTATGCTTCAATACCTCTGTTAGTCTATAAAGTGCCACAGGACCCTTTGTCGCTTTTAATAATTTTTGTTGCCCTTTTCTGAAGCTTTTCCAATTCCAATAAATCTTTTTTGAGATGGGGCAATCACATCTGCATGCAGTATTCAAGATGTGGGATTTATGTAGAGGCAATATGATATTTTTTGTGTTATTATCTATCCCGTTTTTAATTATTTGCTTTTTTGACGGCCGTTGCACATTGAGTGGATGTTTTCAGAGGACTATCCACAGTGACTCCAAGAGCTCTTTCTTGAGTGATAACAGCTAATTTAGACCCCATCATTTTATATGTATAGTTGGGATTATGTTTTCCAATGTGCTTTACTTTGCATTTATCAACATTGAATTTCATCTGCCATTTTGTTGCCCAGTCATTCAGTTTTGAGAGGTCCTTTTGTAGCTCTTCGCAGTCTGCCTGGGACTTAACTATCTTGAGTAGTTTTCTGTCATCTGCAAATTTTGCCACCTCACTGTTTACCCCTTTTTCCAGATCATTTATGAATATGTTGAATAGGACGGGACCCAGTACAGACCCCTGGGGGACACCACTATTTACCTCTCTCCATTCTGAAAACTAACCATTTATTCCTACCCTTTGTTTCCTGTCTTTTAACCAATTACCAATCCATGAGAGAACCTTCCCTCTTATCCCATGACAGCTTACTTTGCTTAAGAATGCAAATAATTCATTTAGTTTCTCTGGAATGGCCTTATTGTCATTGAGTGTTTACTGAGCAGCAAACTCCTGGCCTTGTGCATGCTTAGCTGTTAATCATTGTTGCTATAATACAATGCTATTTAGAAAGGAAGTCTCCTACTAGATCGTTTCATGAATGAGTGAAATCAGGGAATGAGAAAAATCACCACCTTTTAATGGACATTGTAGATGATAAATTGTGTAAAGTATTAGTTGTCCTTACCAGATAGATTGAAACATTTTCCTGTATTGAGGCAGATTCTCACCATGTGTAAATTATCATAATTCCACTAAATTGTCATAGCTCCATTGAAATCAGTGGAGCTATGACAGTGTATTTCAGCTGAGGATCTGCCCCATTGTATCTCCTCGAGGAGATTAAGAGCAATACAATGCTTAGCAAAGAAGGCAATCCTATCTTATGTCTCTTCCAACTGATTAGTTGGGGAAGTGTTGGAGCGCAGCGGGCATGATACCTAACATGCTCTGATGCATGTAGGATCTCAGGTGTAAGCCACTCTTTACAATGAGCTATGAACATTCTTTGCAAGAGAGAAAATAAGCAAGATATTCCCACAGAAAAGAAATTGGCTCAGTGGCATCTGTAATGTGGCGAAGCTGCTTGATCCCAGATACCCCTACTACTCCCCCCTTCATCTGCCATCCACGTACATACAGGTAAAGAAGCAGGTATTCCATGAACCTTGCCTGTTTTCCCGAACTCCAATCCCTAATGTGATGGAAGAAGTTGACATGGACTGCCTCCCACTGGGCCAAATATCTCTTCCAGTTACAGCCCCCATGGCACTCGGCACACTGAAGAGTCATCATTAGCCAACTCCCAGTTCTTGAGCTACACAGAATGCAAGCCTTCTGGTGAGTGGGAGAATGGGAGGCCACAATAGGCTTGTATGAACACAGTAACATTTGGTGATAGAGACAATTCCCGTGAGAGGAAAGAGCTAACAATATTTTTTTAAATAGAGAAACAAATTAAAAAACACAAAAAGGAAAAAAGACAAGGAGAAAAAAGGAACAGAGGCAAGAAAGGAAGGGCAGGCAGAGATCCACCACAAGAGGGGCTTCAATAAAAAGTCTGTGAGCCACTGTTCCTGCTGGCATTAAGCTGAATTACTTACCATGAGGACTACCTTTGACACTGCTGATCAGCTCTTCCAAACACGGCTCCTGCTCTATAAATTAGCAGTGGCAGTGCTATCCACATTCAGGTCATTTTCAGAATGAATTTAGAGAGAGAAAAATAATGTAAAGGGAAAGAAAAGATTAATAAGTTTCATATTGCTACCGCTGCTGCCTCCTTCAGACACATCAGTGTTAAATAAAGTACAAGGAAATGCTGATTTCATGTTAACACACTGCATTGAGTAACAAGAATTAAAATGACAATAATTAATAATAATTTCAGCCAGCTTCTGTATTATTATGAACAGAAGATTGTTTGACAGAAACTGTATTTTCATAACTTCTAAAAATACAACTGAAACTTTTCTTAGTGAATTAAATAGCCTTTGATTAAAGCAGATGGAAAGGGAAATTAATGACTCATCTTCGTTGACAGTAACTTTAGAGCACTGCTCATTACTGTAAGCAGGGTTTGCTGAATTATTCCCTGACAGCTAGCTGGGAGGGGGAGAGACTTCAAGAGCAAACTGTATTTACATGAACGCACCTACTCTGGTTAGATATCCAGCAGATAGAGCAGTGTGTTGCTCAGTGTGATCAGCTTTGGCTGGTGTTGGGTTACAAATCACCTTAGTACTGAATGCAGGGGTAGTCAAATGCTGGTACCAATGTTGGCATTATTGTGAATAAAGGGAAGCAGAACTGTGCTTAACCTGTCCCAAATGAGGGGGGTCAGCTGAAAGGATCTCGTTAAGCCAGGGGCTCAAATGCCAGAGCCCTGTGGAAGTAAGAGGGGTGGGGACAGGTGTCCTAGCCAGGAGGTGTGGACCCTTCCCCCAAGGGTCCTTCCTGGACTGGTTTAACTTGTTCTTTCTCCCTCCCCTTGCTCCCCTCCCCCTCCCCCCACCACTGTTCAAAGAAAGAGCTAAATAGGCTTCATAAAGAGCATCTTTTCTTATTTGAAATGCTCAATCAGAGCTGAAATCATTTGTGGTAGGACTGAGTTTCCGCCCTGTCTGCTAAGAGCTAAAAATTACTGAGAGCTGAAATCTCTTGAGAGGGGGCAGTGTTTCTGCCCAGCCTGCAAAGAGCTGAAAATCACTAAGAGACTGATGTGCAGGTCACAGCAGAGAGGCAGGTGGCAACAAAAGGTGACTGACAGTCGGCCGGTTCTGTGTTGTATCGATGGAAAGGATCCCCTAGATATTGAACCTGGCCCTGGTTGCTGCTGGCTCCACCTGGCAGAAGGGTTACATTACAAGGCCACTGACACTTGGGAAAGCTCTAAAAAATGGTCCCCATAGAAACTGTTCTAATATGTCAAGTGTTCAGCTGTCCTTCAATTGTCTCTCTTTTGTTATCATTTCTAAACATATCCACATGAGAGAAAATAATATTTATTTCTACAGCCTGATCTTCGGGCAGTTAGGCCCAAATCCTCAGAAGTATTTAGGTGCTGTAAGTCTACCATTTAGGTGGACAACCTCAAAACCACCACTCTGCTGCTGCCTAAATCCCCATGGTGCCTAGTTTCCGCTAGTTGGCATTCACAAATCCACTGTAGCCCTGATGTCACCTTACAGCTAATGAGCCTCTCAAATCCTAGCTCAAGCAGGATTCTCAAACGAGGCATGGGAACATCTATTTCACCAGTGGGGCCCGATCCTGTAGGAGTGCTCTGAGCACACCTTAGACCTGTTAGACTTTGCAACAGGAGGGCCACACACAGGCCACTGCTAGGGAGTGTGTGTGTGCACATGCGTGCGCACATGTGAGTGTGCGTGAGAGAGCTGGAGAGGCGAGGCAGGCAGCACGTCTACAAAAGACAGCTGAGGCACTGGGAAGTGTATGGTGAGTGTGAGAGAAAAATTGAGCATAAGTAGAAGACAGAAAGAGAGAGAGAAACATGGTTTCATGTCTAGGGTATAGGCTATAGGTATAGCTGCCTAAGCAGCTGACCTGGCTTTGATACCTCACTCCAGAAGCAGGTTCACGGCTGTGGATCCCAAGCAGAAGGAGGTACCTATCACCCAAGTGCACCAGATCAGCTATTTAGGCACCTAAATTCCTCTCTTCTCCCTGAATCTCTCCTCACCTATCTCCTTGCTATGTCATTCCTGACTAGCTTCAGCAGCTCTCCACTCAGCTTGCTGGCTTCGGGGGATCCCTTCCTTAGGAACCTAACTCTCCTGGTGGTTTGTATAGGGAGCAGGGAGCCTTATTCAGAGCTGAGGATTCCATTAGTCAGCAGGCTGCCTAGAGGTTAGCTGTTGCAATGCTGAGTGGGCAACTACGTACTTTTGAGGATCTGGATCCTAATAGCTGGTAGCTTGATGCTGCTTTGTCAGATCCTAACATCCTGTTTCCACTGTGAGTCTCTACAAGCAAAAACAAAAAATGGGGAAATGGAATAGATGTACATTGTCTGGAACCTGTCAATGAGATGTCAAACTTGGTAAGCTTTCCCCTCCCTGCTTAGGAAAGGGGTATATGAAAGGCTGTTTGGGAGACTGATTGGAGAGAGAACGCCTTTGAGAAGGTTGTGTTCCACAGCTGGGGGCCACAGGTCTGGACTGAACCCCAGGACTGGGAGTTTCATTATGAGAACTTGTTTCATTGCCCTCCTGTAAACATGAAACATTAAGAAGAGGATGAGAGCCTGCTGAGTATAAGCTTTTTTCTGCTAAGTCATTCAACCAATTTACAACAGCCTAAGCAGAATTATTGCTAAAGAGAAAGTCTTTAACTTCGCTGCAGTCTCTTTGGAGAATGAGAGAGTTCTCTCCCCTGCAAATTTTAAGTTATCTATCCAATAGTATTAAAAGTATGGAAATCAACACTTAAGGGAAGGTAGATGTATATTCAAACACATGTTCAGTTATACAGACTTAAATAAGTATACATTTGCAAAAATATCACATTTCATATTCAAAATTCAACATTAACTCTACCCTTGTGTAGCCACTCACCATCCAGCTAACATAAGAATCACAACTTATGACGTTTTTAAAGTGATTGATTACAAATGAGAATATGATACACGTTGTATAGCCATGTTGATTCCCTTCTCTCTAAGGTAAATAAATATTTTACTAGCGTGATTTGTTGAAACTGAGGCCTAGACATTTGGAAAGGATTAGATGATAGCGCACGTGTGTGAGGTGAGGTCTCTGACTCACAATGCAAGGTGAATAGGGAAGATATAATCATAGACATGTAGGACTGGAAGGGGTTTTGATAGGTCATCTAGTCCCCTGCACTGAGGCAGGACTAAGTACAGTAACTCCTCGTTTAACGTTGTAGTTATGTTCCTGAAAAATGCGACTTTAAGCGAAACGATGTTAAGCAAATCCAATTTCCCCATAAGAATTAATGTAAATAGGTGGGGTTAGGTTCCAGGGAAATGTTTTTCACCAGACAAAAGACTATATTATATATATGTATACACAGTATAAGTTTTAAACAAACAGTTTAATACTGTACACAACAATGATGATTGTGAAGCTTGGTTGAGGTGGTGGAGTCAGAGGTTGGAAGAGGGCGGCATATTTCCCAGGGAATGCCTTACTGCTAAATGAACTAGAACTCAGCAGAGCCCTCAAGGGTTAACACATTGTTGTTAATGTAGCCTCATACTCTACAAGGCAGCACGAATGGAGGGAGGAGAGACAGCATGGCAGACAGAGACAGAGACACACACCCTGTGTGTCTGAGAGAGAGAGATGCACATTGTCCCTTTAAGTACGCTGACCCCACTCTAAGTACACTGCCTTTTTAGATCAGGAAGTTGAGACAGCAGCTGCTGCCTGCAAGCTCCCTCCGTCCTGAGCCCTGTCGTGTCCCCCCCGCTCTATGAAGATAGGGGAAGTGGGTGGCAGGAGCGGGGGGAGGGGGACACCCTGATATTAGCCCCCCTCTTCCTCCCCTCCCCCGCACAGCAATCAGGAGGCTCCTGGGAGAAGCTCCAAGGCAGAGGGCAGGTGCAGCACATGGCAGTGGGGGGAGGGACAGCTGAACTGCTGGCAATTGATAGCCTGCTAAGCGGCTGTCGCAAAGGGAACTTAGGCTTGGTCCACACTAAGCCCCCAGTTTGAACTAAGATACGCAACTTCAGCTACATGAATAACGTAGCTGAAGTCGAAGTATCTTAGTTCGAACTAAAAGGTACATACCGCGGGTCCAGACACGGCAGGCAGGCTCCCCCGTCGACTCCGCCTACTCCTCTCGTGGAGCAGGATTACCGGCATGGACGGCGAGCACTTCCGGGATCGATTTATCGCGTCTAGACAAGACGCAATAAATCGATCCCAGAAGATCGATTGCTTGCCGCCGAACCAGCGGGTAAGTATAGACGTACCCCTAGAGAAGCAGGGAGCTGACAGGGGAGCTGCCGGTCCACCCTGGTTCCAAGCACCCACCAGCTAACTGCAAAGGGAAGCTCTTTCTGCAAGCAGTGGACAAAGCAGGCGGCTGCCAAACAACGTTATAAGTGTAACCCATTTGGGGTTTAGAGAGCATGGCCCCTTTAAATCTTTTTCCTAACGGGGGAGGGGTAGCAGTGAGAAAAAGGAGGGAAACTCCAGGGGGTGGAGCTGGAGCTGGGGAGAGAGAAGAAAGTCTGCAGGCCCTGAGAGGAGAAGCAGAGAACCTGCCTGAAGCACGAGAAGAACAGGGCAGCTGATCAGGGACACCCCAGGACAGGAGCCAGGAGGAGCACTGTGCCAGGGGGGCATTGCCCGAGAAGGACAGGGTGGAGCTGGACCCAGGATCTGTATCACTGCTGCCCAGAGCTGCATGGGGCTGTGAGTACTGGGGCTTGTGATTCTGCACTGGGAACAAGGAGGGAGGCTGTTAGCTAGTTAAGTGGGGAGGGGGTCGCTCTGTGTGGCTTTGCAGAGAGCGACAGAAGAGGGCACTGGAGGGGTTTGTTGGGGGAAGTTCACTGGCGCCGAAGACGACCAGGAGCATCCAAGACTCACCCCTGGACTGGAACTTTGCTCAGGACTCCTGAACTCTGTGTGCAGACACATTGCTCAGTGTTTGCCCTTTCGGCCTGTGCTACCACTGGGCCTGTGGGGCCTTGGTTTGGATACAACCCTGTGTCACCGCTCCCCCTATATTTCCCCTTGTTGTTTTTCCTTCTCTCATCTCTCTGTAAATAAATATTTCCCTTTCTTATATCCATCGTACTTTTCCTGTGGGTGTGTGTGTTCACTCAGAGGGGTTTGGAACAGGTGCCCCTGGGGTGGAAGGGACTTGTCCTGCTGCATTCCTGCGCGCGCTTTCTCTTGGCCAGAGCTGCCTGCAGAGCAGACTCCATCTTGGCCACGAGGGCGCTAAAGTTACATAAGGGAGCATTGCGCAACTTTAAACGAGCATGTTCCCTAATTGATCAGCAACATAACAACGTTAACCGGGATGACTTTAAGTGAGGAATTATTGTACTACAGTTGAGGCCTTATCAGTGCTGAGTACAGTGGAAGAATTATTTCTTGGGTCTTGCTAATACATCCCAGAATGATGGTCACTGCTTTTTTTTTTTTTTTGCAACAGTATTATATTGTTGACTCGTTTAGTTTGTGATCAACTGTAACCCCCCTTTTCTGCAGTACTCCTCTCTAGGCAGTCATCGGTTGCACAAATACAAAATAGGAAATTATTCCTTCCTAAGTGTAGTACTTTGCATTTGTCCTTATTGAATTTCATCCTATTTATTTCAGACCATTTCTCCAGTTTGTCAAAATCAAATTGAATTCTAATCCTGTCTTCCAAAGCTCTTGCAACATCTCCAAGATTTATATTGTCTGCACACTTTATAAGTGTATGCTCTATGCCATTATCCACATCATTTAAGAAGATATTGAACGGAACCGAACACAATACCCAGGAGCGGCTCTAACAATTTTGACTTCCCAAGCAGTCGCCGCTGAATTGCTGCGGTGGCGGGCGAGAATGGGACGGCAGTCCGAGTCCCGTGGCGGCAATTCGGCGGCGGGAAGAGCGGCGGACCTGCCGCTGAATTGCCGCCACGGGACTCGGACAGCCACCCCATTCTTGATGCCACCCTGACAATACCGATCCCTGCGGGACCCCACTCGATATGCCCTTCCGGCTCAATTGTGAACCATTGATAACTACTTTGAGTACTGTTTTCCAGCCAGTTGTGTACCCATGTTGGAGTAGGCTTGTCTAGGTTTCTCTGCTTATTTATGAGAATATCATGTGAGACAGTATCAAAAGCCTTACTAAAGTCAAGATATATCACATCTACTGCTCTCCACGACCCATCCACTAGTCTTAGGATTTCCAAGCAATGTATAGAAGCTAGACGGAGTAAATTTGGGTTTTTTGCCTCAATATATGTTATATGGAGTTGTTAGACTGTTTTGGAGAATGAGCTGTGATATATTGTGGTCTCTTAACTATGGTGGATAGTTGGAATTTGGGAAAGTTAAATCTCTGATCTGCCTATGAAGAGTAAAATGGCAAGCTGTGGGTATCTCTAGCTAATAAAATAATGAGAGCATTACCTGGAGGATGGTCTGTGGTAAGGTTTATGAGCCAAGTGTGATGGGTGAATGATGGTAGATGGAGGTAAAAGGGTTTCAGATTTATAAATGGAGACTGGGTAAAGGTATGACAGAGTTAAGGTTGTTTTGGGAATATGCAACATCATATTTTACAAATGTGCATTTACTTAAGGGATTGTATGCACTCAGTATTTAAAATGTTATCTAGTTTCCTGTAACTCTGTTGTACTTTCATTTTCCATACTTAAATAAATATGGGTCATTCCTTGGTGTACAGTAATAGCAACTTTCACTTAAAGTTAACATATGTGTCTGCTAACATACAGGATATCTGGAATCTGACTTAACTGCCAACTGTTATGTCAAGTTCTGAAACTGGCTGTGGTTGGTCTAACAATGACAATCGAATGCTGGAATTGTAAATAAAAATGAGCATTGATATTTGCAAGCATCACGAGATGGTGGAACAGTGAAATTGTTCCGGGAGACCATAGAAAAGTGTTGTCTTAACAGGGATTTTGCTTCTTCCATACCCTGGCCTATTCGTATTCTAGAGACACTTATTATGCAACTCCATTCTGCAGGTGCTGGTAACAATTGCATAGTAAAAAGTTGAGTTAAGTTCTGAATTTTAAAGCAGAGGTTCATCATTTGTTATAGATGAACATTGGAGTATATCATTTACTCCTGTGGGAATTCTGTACCACTGTGTGTGCACAGAATTCATGTCACCCACAGATTTCTTTGCTTCCCTGCAGAAAAATGGGGAAGCAAAGAAATCAGCGGGGAACACTCACCCCTTCCCCAGCAGCCTGGGCACGTCTGTTTGAGTGCCTGGGGCAGCCAGTGGAGACGTGCATCAGTGTGGGGACTGGGGGGCTGGGTATGTGTGCATGGGGAGATGTCAATCATCACTGGGGGGGGGTGCAGGGTTGGGTTAGATTACAGCTCAGGATCTATTTTACCCACTCATTTAAAAAAATAAAGACTTTGAGGGCAAATAAAACTTTTATCAAGTGGTCAATAAAATGTCAGGACAGTCAGAACCAAGCATTTCCCCAAGTAATCAGCCAAGAGTATAACTGGAATGCAGGGTATTCGTTACCAAGTATTTGTAACTTAACTTCCATGTATTTAGGAAATGCTGAACAGTTAGTGACTTTTTTTCTGTATTGTAGCTTAAATAAATTACCAAAATAATTGAAAGTAATGTGATTATATTGTGCTATTTTAACAAATAAAATATGCAGAACTTTGCAGCATTTTAAATTTTTTGGTGCAGAATTCCCCCAGGATTCTTACTTTTTGAATACCGAATGAACATTCGTAGAAGTTACAAGTAAATCTGTTAGCATGAGTTAAAATAATGTATAATGAGCTCTTAAGGAAATTTATAACTTATTTTTAGATCGTTCTTCGACTTTGATTTCTTTAATAATGGCATAACATAGCCTCTTCAAACTTTCCATGTAGTTAAAACTTACTGAAATCTTGTGCAGAAGGTACATTTGAAAAATTAGTTTGCTAAGCTATGTTATTAAAGATTGTATTGAATTGTTATGATTGCACAGACTATAGCCAAAGCCAGATCAACAGCTCAGGTCACTCTTAAGTGGAGCCATTGTGCTATCAGAAGTAACTCAACCAATCATCCTCCTTCCTTACAGCTAATTTTCATGCGACAATTCTATCGGTTGTAATGAACCAGCACTATGAATGAAACTATATGCCTTTGTCAACAGTTCTTATTGGTAAATTGCTTGGCCGCCACAGCAGTAGATGGTTCTGACACTGCATGTAGGTTCCTGTGCTCCATCATATGGGAGTCTCTTTTCAACCTACTGGATTAAGTTCACTGGAGAGGGTCGGGACTCCCGCTAGACAGGATGACACTTTCTCTATACGAACATCAATAGAAAGATATGGATACCACCCATTCCTTGCACATCCCCACTTATCACCTGCCTGGTTCATAGCCCTGGTCTCCCCACCACAGGCCTCCTGTGCACATAACCTTGTTCCATCCATTCTTGGGCCTCCCCTAACTAGACATTGTTACTGAATCCCCTTGACCCCCATCTACATAATTCCACCCATCCTGACAACCCCCAGTGAGCCCTCTTTTCCCCGCCTTCCCTCTGTAATCCCCAGTCATCCCTCCCATACTCCTCATACATTCCTGTTTTTATCCCATCATCCCCACTTCCACACCCACAAAGGCGTGATCTCACCCATCACCTTCCTCATTCTACCGGGTCTGCCTCTGGGCTCTCACAGATAATCAAAATTGGAAAATGAAGCAATGGGTGAGATTGTGTGCTGTGCTGCTTGGAAGTGCAACACATACAGGCACCGCCCAAGGTGTTGGAGGAACCAAGGTATCTTGAAGACACCTTTGCACCCTCCTGATCCTGAGCTGTTCTGAGCACTGGTGTAGCCTGTGTGTGATTTAACCAGCTTTGGGGGACCCCAAAGTTACAGCAGCCCATCCTTGGCAGCCTCAAGGCAGCACTACCGCCTAGGATCTCTGCAGTACTATCTGCTGTGTGTGTGTATCCTAGAAAAAACAATCTAGTAAATCAATTGCAAATTAAGGGCCAGAGTCACCAGTATGCTTAAGTAAAGGTTGAAAGTACATATCAATTTAAGGATAGAAGACATTACAAAAATGTTGCAACTTTTCTAAAAATAAGTATTGCAAACCCAAGAAAGTGAGAGTTAAATTTAAAAGAAATCCAAACATGTTTAAGGTATGGAAATGTGTATGTAAAGCACCCAAATAACCTTAACTCTGCCCTTAAGTGATACCATACAATTACAATTACAGCAATTTACTGTAGGAAGATCTAGGTTAGATTAAACTGATTTTTAAGGGTAAGTTTCATTATTTTTCCTTATGACATGTTATAAAATCAATATTGGAAATGTGCTGTACTATTCTTGTAATAATATTTTGGACTTATATAGTGCCTTGCATCTGAGGTTTTCAAAATTCTTTACAATCGCTATATTGGGTATGAAATGTTATATTGTTCGTGGTTTATTAAGTTACATGTATGTATTAGACCCAATAATCAGTTTTTAAGGATATTGCAGCAATCCAAGATGGAGTCTAAACTGTCATCTTGTGACCCCTCTATGCACTGTCAGCATAACCTGGATGTAACTGGATTGAACTGGTTTTTCCCGCCACTGGGCTATCCTCAAGATTCTGCCACCTCAGACTGTTTCCCGCCTTTCCCAGGATCATACAATGTTTTCCTGCCACAAACTGTATAAAAGGACTGTAATCACAGACTGGTAGCGCAGTCCATCTTAGTGACTGTGCATGTGCGGCTCGGGTCTTCGTGGCACCAGTGCACCATCAAAGAATACCATTCACTCCTGAGGTGAGAAGAAAGACGCCGCCACATTCCACCTTACCTGCTCCTGTTCCTGGGAACGTCAACAACCAGAGGTTCTCGGTCCGTTTCTTCCATCCCAACGGTCATCGAGGGACTCTCCAGTGCTCCTCCTCTACGGGTTCCAGTTACCCACGGAGTGGAGGTCCTGGACTTCACCACCGCCATGGAAGTGCTGGGAATATAGCGAGACAGAATAATTTAGGGTTTGCTTAGTTGAGGTTACATTTTCAATTGCCAGGGTGTGTTCCGTATTTTTGGGCCTGAGCTTTATGCTCCTAGGAAGAGTTGCTGTGTCACTGGGTTTGTGTTTATATAGTTATTGCTCATTACATTTATCCCTTCCCTTATCTGTAATTTATCCCTTAATACACTTACCTGTTGTTTAACCCTTATTTCTGGTCAGTCTTTATTATTTGTGCACCAGATAGGGAAGAGGGAAGGAGATCTGCACGGCAGAGGGCGGGTCTGCTCTTCTGAGAAAAAGGGGCTTGTTTATATTCTGTTAACTACACCCATTACACAATTAGAGTTATCTTGGCTCCCCTTTGAGATAATAGCTACAGCATCCCTGCAAGGCAAGGAAATATTGCCAATCTCCATTTACAAAGGAGGTAGTATAACAATGTATTCTACCCACCACTGGGTGGCACCCCCTTCTGGCAATTAGCTCCTCCCTGTACAATGCCCCGTCTAGCCTTCCACTGTTGCAGTTTTCCTCCTGCTCACAGAGTCGCAGTACGGCTGCTTTGTGACTCAGCTCTCCGGCCACGTTACACTGTGATTTCCCGTTTTTTGCAGGGGTGTGCGTGTGTGTGTGTCTTTCAAAGTCTCTCTGCACAAGCAGCATCAGGCAGCCCTCATGCCTGCTACCCTGACTATGTCACTCCTGCAGTGATACAGGCAGTCCTCCCATTCACTGTCCCAAGCAATACCACTCTGCAGTGGATAGTACAGGGGAACCCAGGCCCACCGTCTACTCTGGGGTCCAGTCCAGGGCCCCATAGTGAGCAGTTAAAATTCTGGGTTTTCACCAATCTTACTGCTCTCTTCCCTGGACTACTTCCTACTGTGCTTCTTTAAGCTTCTCCTTCACCCAGGGGTGCTGGAACAATTTATATAATGGGGGTGCTGCAAGCCATTGAAGCAAACTGTAAACCTTGTATATGATGGTAACTACTTCAAGCCAGGGGGTGCTGCCACACACCCAGGACTCCTAGTTCCAACACTTACGCCCTCACCAGCCTTCCTAGTCAGCACTCTCTCTCTTAGGCCTACTGGGTAAACCCCTTCCTCACAGGTTCCTATTCCCAGGGTCGGCATGATGGTCGCTGAGAGGGTGGGAGTCAGGCAGCCTTTGGTGGCATTTCTGCGGGAGGTCCACCGGTCCCGCGGCTTCGGCGGCAGGGACGCCAACGGCGTGGGACCGGTGGATCACCCGCAGAAACGCCGCCGAATCCGCGTGACCAGCGGACCGCCCGCAGCCATGCCGCCGAAGGCCGTCTGACTGCTGAGCTTGGGGTGGCAAAAAACATAGAGCCGCCCCTGTCTATTCCCCCCTTATCTCAGGGGGAGAGACTGCAAACTTCTGTTGCCAGCCACCTGGCTTTATAGAATTCCTGATTGTTACCTTACGGGTGATCTCCCTTCTAATTAGTGCCCCACACACAGCCTAAATCTCCCATTTGCTGCTTAATTGACTGATTGGGCCCACCTGGCCTAATTCAACTTGTTGGCTGATGGTGCAAGTACACCCCTTCATGGGTAGATGGAGACACAAGAAGTTGGTGACAAAGAGGGAACAGAACCTGAGTTTCCTGTCTCATGTGCTTGTTTTTGCTACAAACCTTTCTTCCTTGGTGTCACAGTTTATGGCACAGAATATGAACACATTGTAGATATGTGGAACAGCAATATATCTCTGTTACTTTTTATATGCAATTCTGAGTTGCTTCTCTTTCTCCTTGCCACAGTATCACAAAAGCTTTCAATAATGAGTCACCTGTGGGGCAAAAAAAATTGTGATTGAAAACATCATGCTTTAGATGCACGTTCCCAATTTATTTGGTCAGTCATCTACAATAGTTTGTATTATTTAGAATGGAGGCAAACTGAAAATCCATTATTCTTTCCTTTTAAAAAAAAAAAACAATGCACAAAAGGGTTGTTAACTGTCAGGATTCTGCTGTACAAAAATATTTGACTTTGTCGTAGGATTCCCTTCACTTCAGGGTACTGGACTTTTACAAGCTGTTGTATTATTTGCGGTGTAACAGTTCAGCTTCTTGTGGCACTCACTTGAATTTCCTCTTGTAGGCCACAAAGCAGCCTATTCTTGTATCTGGAATCTCCTCACAGTATAAGGCAAGACAAGCAAAAAGGATGCAGAAGGCCCAGTTATTCTTAGATCAACCACCAAAACAAAACAATAAAAACAAAAACAAAACAAAACACCACAGTAGAATTAAAATCTAAATTGGAGAATCCATGTGAATATTCAAAGTATTAAGGTACACTTACTCTGTAAAGAAGGAGTCTTTCAGTACAGCCTCTTGGTTTTCCTGTTGCATTAAATCCATGTGTAGATGTAGCAGAAAATTGACTTGTTGAAATCTATTAGGTGAAAAGCAGTTATTGCCCTTTTTTCAGATATGGCACTGAAAATAAAATGCATAGTAATGTTAACCCTGCCTGATATGACTATACAACAGCACAGGCTGTTTAGTCAGGGATGGAGCAGAATAAATTCTCACCCATGTTAAAATAAGTGTACATAAATCCCACAAAGTTGTTTCAATGTGGGAAGAGTACCAAGTTTAACCTAAATTCAAAATAGATAACATTAAGAAAAAATAAAATTAACTACAGTGGCTTCCCTTTTGCCAGATCTCTACAGAGTCCTAAATTTGTCATGCAAATGAAAGAGAAGGATAGAGAGAAGGCGGCAGTTGAGTCAGCGGAGAAAGAGAATAGTGAGTAATATGTTAACAGAGGCTGCATTCAGTCTCAAATTAAAGAAATTACGTATAAAGGGGTCAAACTTTGTTTTAACTCATCCACATAGGGCCAAGTCCTGAACTGCTTACGCAGTTCTTATTCAGGCAAAACTCACATTGGGTCAGATTCTGCTCTCATGTAATCCCACTGAAATAACTGAAACTGCTCAAGGATAATTGACTTCACTGGGAATTTTCCTCTGAGTAAAGAGTTCAGGATTTGGCCCTTGGTGCTTTATAAATGCACAAAACAGCATGTTAAATTTGTTTATTAAACAAAACAATCTTACATGTTTTGGATACATAAACTTCTCTTATCAAAACATGTTTCATATTTACAACTAAATGATTTATTAAAGGAACAGAGAGATTAACTGTAATCAGTGAATTACACTGATTATTTCAGGTCAGCCTGGGAAAATGTTCAAATATGCCTAAGTAAAAGTAGTGGGAGATTGTTTGTATTCACCTAAGTCTCTTGAAAATGAAACAACAGTCTCCTAAATTACTTGGACTGTCCTTCAAACTTTTACAATTAGTAGCTCTCATCCCTTCCTTCCTTGTTCTAATTCATAGACTGGAAGAGAAAGATAAATTTTCCTGCTTTTTCAGCTCCCGATAGATTTCTCAATTTTCAATTTTTTAGTCCAAATGAAGGAAATATTCTTTCTGTGCCTGCTGAAGAAGCTACTCCTGTCCAAAACTGGTTTAGCACTTCAATAAACTCTGGGTCCACATGCTTAGCTAGTAATTACCAGGTGTCCAATATTTCTCTAAAATATCAACAACAAACAGGTCCTGGTTGAATGGTTTATCTCCAGCCCTGATATTATGATTGGCCTGACTGATGGGTGATTATTAGATGCCCATGTCATAGCAGTAGCATCTTCTTCAGTAGCTAGGCATCTACCTTGGTACTTTGCGTTGAGAATATTGGCAAGAAAATTAGATTGATTGTGTGCTTGATCCACCTGTTTCTTTACTGCCTGCAAATTATCTTTGCTGTAGGATATTTGTTTCTTCAGTGTCATAAGAAGAGCCATACTGGGTTAGACCAAAGGTCCATCTAGCCCAGGATCCTGTTTTCCGACAGTGGCCAATGCCAGGTGCTTCAGAGGGAATGAACATAACAGGTAATCATCAAGTGATCCATCCCCTGTTGCCAGGACTGGATTAACTCTCCTGTGGGCCCGGGGCTATTAGATTTTGTGGGGCCTCTAGGGGTTTGGAGTGTGGGAGTAGGCTCAGGGCTGGGGCAGGGGATTGGGGTGTGGGAGGGGGTGCAGCTCCAGCTGGAGGGGTGGGCTTTGGGGTGGGGCCAGGGATGGGACAGGGGGTTGGGGTGCAGCAGAAGGTTTGGGGTGCAGGCTCTGGGCAGGCTCTGGCTCCGCGCTGCTCTGCTCCCCGAGGTGGCCGGCATGTCCGGCCCCTAGGCAGAAGGGCAGGCTGCTCTGTGCAGTGCATGCTGCCTGTGCCCACAGGCGCCACCCCTGCAGCTCCCATTGGCTGCGGTACCCAGCCAATGTGAGCTGTGGAGCTGGCGCTGGGGGCGGGGGCAGTGCACAGCGATTCCCTGACTGCCCCTCATCTAGGGACTGCAGGGGCACATCGGCGAGCCAGCGATTGCGGTTCCAGCCTCGGGGGGGAGGGGGCACCAAGGCTCGGGGACCGGTGTCCGGCCCGTGGCATGGAGACTTGCCGTGGGCCAGATAAAAAGAAGAAGTGGGCTGCATCCGTTAGCCCGAGGCCCTTGGCTGCAGCAACTAAAGCCTCTGCATTAATTCGGCCCTGACTGTTGCCCATTCCTAGCTTCTGGAAAACAGAGGCTAGGGCCACCATCCCTGCCCATCGAGCCTAATAACCATCGATGGACCTATTCTGCATGAACTTATCTAGTTCTTTTTTGAACCCTGTTATAGTCTTGGCCTTCACAACATCCTCTGGCAAAGAGTTCCACAGGTTGACTATGCGTTGTGTGAATAAATGTCTCTAGAAGTTCTTTCCAAATTTCATCAGCATCAGCAATAAAGCAGCAATCTTTCTGGAGTTTGTCCAAGGCTATGGAAGTAGGTTTCAGTATATTTAGCATACCTTCTACATTTCTCTTTAGACCAATATTGACTAATTTGGCTGTGATCGTTCCATCTGTTTTGTCACAATTTTCTTCACAAATCGTCATCAGAATATGCTAGTTCTTAATAAATAGCTCTAAACAGTCAATCAATGAATCCCATTGTACATCTTGGGGGAGAATTAGTTTGGATTCTCCTCCTGCTCTCCTGCATATGCTGTGGCCTGAAAGCCAGAAACCTTGGGCTTTAGTGACTTGACAAGGAGAGCAACTTCCAAAGATGTGGACTTTTTGCTGAATGTAGCCTGTTGCCAGGGCCCTAAAAATTGAAACTAGGGTCTGTTAGAAGTCTCCAATTGACCATGTGTCTCAGGAAGTCACATAAGCCAATACCTAAACCATATAGAGCTTTATATTTTAACATCTTGTATTGCAGTAAGAAACAAATTGGAACTCAATGTAGCAGATGGGGCACAAGTGTAATGTGTTCAGTTTGTGTTGTCCTGCCAAGTAAGTGGACTCCTGTGCTTGGACAATCTATTTCAGTGTGATCGGTTTGAACATTATTTCATTTACATGTTGACTAAGAACCCAGTCCTGTACAGGAAAGCACATCTTCAGAAAGTGTGTAGCACCAGAAGTAGCCAGCTTTGCTTAGCATTTCTGGTATATATATATATATATATTTTTTTTTTTTTTAAAAAGCTACACAGTGTAGCAATTCTGTTCCATGTGCTCCACTGCATTGTGCAAGGCCTGTACACACCCTTTAAGTCACTGCCTGTGGAGTAGTATAAAAGGTTGGGGGTTCTGGATGTGGGAACAGGATATGTCATGGACTCTGACTGCTGCAACTGGAAAAGTGCCAGTGATAAATGTTGCTTCAGATCCATGGCAAAAAAAATTGCCTTAAGCAATAACTACTGCAGGGTGCAATCTACATTTTGGGGAAGGAAATGTACATTTGCTATGTATGTATTCAAACTGCTAATATCTACATTACACCTTCTATTTGCAAATTCGGGGCCGGATTCTTATTTACATTAAGGCCACTTTACACTGCTCCAGCAACATTAAAGTCTGCCCCACTAGGGCAGAAGAAGTTGATAAAATATTGTTTCTTTTCTAGCATACTTGTATCTTTACTTAGGACTCAGCAAAAGCAGAATATCTGCCATTTGCGAGCATGCAATACACGGTTCTGCTTTTGCTGAGTCCTTGCTGGAAATGATCTAGTAGGCTTTAAAGAGCATACAGTCTAAAGGCCCAGTCCTGTGAGGTGCTGAGTGTCCATCACTGTAGTGGGAGTTCAAAGTGCTCAACACCTTGCAGAAGGAGGCACTAAATTAGAAAACTGCCACCCAAAGATGGACAAATCCAAATGCCTCACAACAGGCTTTACAATTGTTATTAACAAACTAAATAAAAATCACTGCAACCACCTTTTGAGGAGTGAATTGCAGCAACTGTTTTAACTACATACAGCAACATGATGCAACAGCTTAAGAAAGGAAGTGAAAAAACACAATATTCAATGTAATTCCACATCAACAAGGAGAATTTAGATAAGGTTCACCCAGGAGTCTGGGATTAATTTACCCTACTGTTATGAAAATACTAATCTATCATGACTACAGGTGGGAAGGATCTCAAGTTTTATGCTTCCTTGAAATTAGCAAAGTGTGTGGATTTTGCAGCTCCCAGGAGGACAGACAAGCTTGCATAAAATTGACTGTTTTCATTTCATGATATTGTGTGAAGGGCCATCCTGTACTGAAATAAATGTTAGCAAGAATCCTAAATTAGCCTGGCTTTGCTTAGAAGGAAGAAGCCAATATCTAGGTCTCAGAAGCCAACCAGGGCAGCATTTCTCAAATGCGGCCACCATGGCCTCATGCATGCCGGGACTTTTCTTGCAGCCACAGCCTCCTGGGTGGTGATTGGAGGGTAGGGGCAAAGCAGCAGCAGCCCCTCCCCTGGGACCTCCGGCAGGGGTTGGGTCCTACCGCCTTCTGAAGACACAAACACTGGAGAAGCAGGCAAGCCAGTGGATTTCCCACCTTCCCAGGGGTGGTGGGGTTGGGCTTCAGGGGTGGTGGGTGGCAGATTCCAGTTGCAGAGCTTCGGGCTCTGGCCATGGGCCCCATCCTCTGGTTCCAGTCTCATCACCCTGCCCCTCTCCCACATTGCCATGGCAACTGCTGCCTTCTCCAGCCCCAGGCTTCATCTGTGCAGTGGCAGGCATGCTCTGTCCCCTGACTGCTGGGCCCCAGGCTCACCACCCCCTTCCCCATTGCCCTTGGCCCCTGCTGCCTTCGCCAGCCGCTGGGCCTCAGGCCCCAGCCGAAGGGCTTTGGGTTGGGCCCTGGCTGTTCAGCGGTGAGTGCTGACCCCACTGCACCCTCTGACCCTTCACCCACCCACCCCACTGCCTCCCTCATCCCCTGTCCAGCCCCTCCCCCGGCCCCCTATTCATTCCCCCCATGGTCCCTGTCCCCTGCTGCCTCCCTACTCACTTCCCCATCCAGGGCTTAATTTGTGCCTAGGCTTGCCATGGCTGAGAAAGTCTGCTGTGAAAAGTTATATTTGTATGTTAATATCACTTTTCACAGCAGACTTAGCAACTAGCTGGGAGGCTGTGAAAAGTGATATTAATATACAAGTACCACTTTTCACAGCAGCAGACTTACTAGCTGGCAAGTCTAAAAAGACCAACCAACCAAAAAAGCAAAAGAAACAACAACAAAAAGGGACAAGAACATGCAAAACACATTATTTGTTTCTATTCTGTGTAGGTCCAGTAAAGAATAGAGACAGCTATACATTAGTTTTATTATTGAGTCTGCAGAAATAAAATCCTTATATAAATAAATTACACTGGACATGTACATGTGCATATTGATTTGCTTTTCCTAAAGTATTTTAGGAAAAATTGTCAAAGCCACTGCCAGCAAGAGTTGGTGGCTGCACTCTGAGGCCACCAAAAAATGTGTTGTGAGAACCCCAATGGGTCTCTGTAATAAAGATGAGATGGTTAGAGAAAGTCACACTCTCTACTGGCCACTGCTACAGTCCCATCTATACTGGAAAAATCAGCTGGGTGTGGGGGCCCTTGTTCCAATATTATCCTCCCCCTCGGATTAAAACCTGGGTCAGCCTGGCAGGCCAAATTAGGGTGACCAGATGTCCTGATATTGTCAAGACCATCCTGATATTAGTGGTTTTGTCTTATATATGCAACTATACCCCCTTCCCCTCCACCCCCCCAACCCCCAAAGTCCCGATTTTCCACATTTACTATCTGGTCACCCTAGTCCAAGTGGGCCCCAGCCATGCTCTCATGGCACCCCCAAGAAGCCTGTCAAAGGCTGCATGGCTCACAGGGGTGCTTTGCTCCCATCTAGGCTGAAAGGCTGTCGGATGTTTCACTCACAGCAGGAGCCCAGCGTCGGTTTTGCAGCGCACCCATGAGCAAAGCTGGGCAGGTGGCCGCGGCCCCAGCCCGCTGGATCCTGGAGGGCGCAGGATGGCTGGGGAAGGAAACTTGCGCAAGAGCAAAGTGCAAGAGCAAGTATAAGGCCCAAACCCCCACCCAGCCCAGCCCAGCCTCCCGGAGAGGAACTTCCCATCGCCGCAACCAGGCGGAGGAAGCTGGGGCTGAACGACACATCGCCTCTCCCGCCCCCCAGCACAGCATGGGGAAGCCGCCGCCGCCAGGCAGCTAGAGCAGCCGCGGAACCGACCGTGCCCATGGCGCCGTGCAGGAGGCAGGACCCCCGGAGACCCGGCCACGCCGCGCCCCCGCTGCCCTGGGCGCTGCTGATCGCCCTGCTTGGGGCCGGGGTCGTCGTGTGCCAGCCGCGCTTCACCCTGCCCGTGCCCATCGACAACATCGCGGCGAGCGGGGACAGCCTCCTGGTGGCGGGCGGCAACTGCCTGTACAAGCTAAACCGGTCCCTGAGCCGCCCGCCCGCCCAGTGGCTGCACCTGGTGCTCCCGGGGGCGCAGGAGCAGGACTGCGCGCAGCCGGCGGGCACCCACAGCAAGCTGCTGCTGCCCGACCAGCAGGGCGGCCACCTGCTCACCGGCTGGACCCTGCACGCCGGCAGCTGCCAGGTGCGGCACCTGGGTAACCTGACGGCGCAGTCCAACCAGAGCGAGGTGGTGAGCTGCCTGCCGCACGGCTCCACCACCGGGGTGCTCTTCGCGCCGCAGCCCGGCAGCCGCCCCCTCCTGGCGCTGGCCGCCACCTACTCGCTGACGGGCACCAGCGACAATCCGAGCTGCGCTCCCTCGTTCTCGGACGCCGAGACGGTGCTCACCATGCGCAGCCTGCCGGATCTGCACCTGACCGGGAAGGATTTAGCGGTGCTGAAGCACGCCGGAGGGAACCAGTCGCTGCACTTCGTGGACGCCTTCCTGTGGGGCGCGCACCTCTTCTTCCCCTACTACCCCTTAGTCCAGGCGGACCCCCAGGCGGCGCAGCCCAGCGTGGCCGTGCTGGAGTCCCAGAAGAACCTCCCCGTCCCCAGCCTCTTGGGCGAGCTGCGCCTGGACTGCGGCGCCCGCAGCACCCTCCTCTCCTCCAGCCTCCTGGAGCAGGCGGGCTTGTGGGCCGGGGTCTTCAGCGCCGGGCAGGGCGAGCGGCGCTGGGACTCCACCGCGCTCTGCATCTTCGACATAAGGGCCATGGAGCTGCTGGCCCGGGAGTGGAAGAGGGCAACCGACGACTGCGCCTCGTTATCGAACATCAATGAAAAACGCCGTTGTGTGAGTCTCCCCTTCACTTCGGTTAAGCTTGTTGCCCGCGGAGAAATAGATCAGCTGACCCCAGTCAAAGTCCCAGTCCGAGAGCGCTTGAGCTTCAGGGGAATTCTGATCCGGAGCCAGCACCCAGGGACCTGGCTCCCCAGAAGGCTTAGAGTCTAGAGCTTTATATTTTAAAAGCCTTGTGTGCTCGCTGGTCCTTGAGGTAGATAGTATCATTCCCCTCTGCAGATGTGGGAAGAAAGACATGTTCACGGTTACATCTCAAATTAGGGGTAGAGCCAGGATTGCGATGTAGGAGACCTTGCTTCAAATCCCCTACATTCAGCCTCCTACCCCCTGTTGCCATCTAGACATGCTTCCTCCCCACCACCCCCACCCCGTAGTGCACCATGCACATCTCTGGGGCTATATAGATAGTAATAATTAATACTAAATATTAGGGCTGTCAATCACAGTTAATGCACAGACTTAACTCAAAAAATGAATCCAGTAATCATACTTATAACAATAGAATACCAACTGAAATGTATTCAATATTTTGGATGTTTTTCTACATTTTCAATATTGATTTCAATTACAACACAGAACACAAAGTGCACAGTGCTCACTTTATATTATTATTTTTGATTACAAATATATGCACTGTAAAATGCTAAAAGAAATAGTATTTTTCAGTTCACCTCATACAAGTACTGAAGTGCAATCTCTTTATCTTGAAAGTGTAACTTACAAATGCAGATTTATTTATTTTTTTGTTACATAGCTGCACTCAAAAACAAAACAGTATAAAACTTTAGAGCCTACAAGTCCACTCAGTCCTACTTCTTGTTCTGCCAATCACTAAGGCTAGGTCTACACTAACCCCCCCGGTCGAACTAAGATACGCAACTTCAGCTACGTTAATAACGTAGCTGAAGTCGAAGTACCTTAGTTCGAACTTACCTGTGGTCCAGATGCGGCGCGCAGGCTCCCCCGTCGACTCCGCCTACTCCACTCGTTG
The DNA here is from genome assembly GCA_037349315.1 of Chelydra serpentina. Lineage (NCBI taxonomy): Eukaryota > Metazoa > Chordata > Testudines > Chelydridae > Chelydra > Chelydra serpentina. Next base: position 77,776,885 of record JBAIAC010000008.1, read on the forward strand.
AGCTGGATTACCAGCGTCGACGGCGGAGCACTTCCTGGTTCGATTTATCGCGTCTTGACAAGACGCGATAAATCGAACCCAGAACATCGATCCCGCGCCTCCGACGCGACGGGTAAGTATAGACATACCCTAGACAAACAAGTTTGTTTATATTGCTGGGAGATACTGCTGTTGGCTTCTTATTTACAATGTCACCTGAAAGTGAGAACAGGCAAAAGAAACAACAACAAAAAAGACAAGAATGTGATCTGTAAAGAGAGCCCTGGTCTCTGGCAGATCCTCCAACACCCAAGCATTCTGCAGTTTAACCCACTGCCCCTTCTCGACTGGGGCAGCCTTGTCCAGTAATGGAGTATTTTGGAAACTGCATGAAAAGAGTTAGGGAAGCATTCTTGAGATCTTTCCAAATAAAAGCTGCAATATCAATGTAAAATATTATATTAAAAATAGCTAGTCACATCAGATAAGATTAAAAATCTGTCCCCTTCCACGTGGAATCATAAGATTTAGGTGGGTGAAATCCTGGCTGTATTGAAATCAGTGGCAACACTCCCATTGATTTCTATGGAGCCAGGATTTCACCCTCTGTTTTTAGGTGTCAGTAACTCACTTTGATTGCTGTGGTTACTGATGGTAAATTGAATGAAAAGAGTTAATAAAAACTCTCTCCTTCCCAAACAATGGTTCTTTAGAAATTGGATTTTGGATGCTGGTTCTTTCGTTGTACGTGTTTACATGATTTCTTTACTGGCCATCTAAGGTGTTGTATCAAACTGTCATCCATGGGAAAATTGAATAATAAACTTCCAATAGCAATCTACACAAAAAAGTCTAAATAAATATTTTGCACAGCTCACATATCAGAAATGCTAGAGAATTGGGTTTTTTTGTGACTTTTAGGGAAATGGGTCTAAGGAGTGCAAATACTACCTTCTATTTATATGGCTGTCATCACCATAGTATCTAAATGTGGAAGACCAACATTCATTATTTTAAGAATAGTTCTGTCTTAGACTACAAGCATAGTCCCATTATTACAGCAATAACTCCAATCTTTCAAAAGCCTGATCTTTACTGGAAAATTAGGTTGTGTTAGAATATGACCATGAGGAGCTGGGTTAATTAACATGATGCTAAACACAGCTTTGCAGTCAGTATAGGCAGGGATTGCTATGTTTAACATGTCACTAACTGGAACTCTAGAGTTAATCATGACCAGCTGACACAATGTTAAACTTCACTGGTTCCTGTCTACGTTGGCAGTAAAGTCATATTTAACATTGTGTTAGATAATATGACTTCTGAGTGTTGTGTTATACCGTGACCTAATTGTCTAATGAAGCCAAACCCAAAGGAGGCATGATATTCCCTTTATTATAATTAGGACTGTCAAATGATTACAAAAAATAATCATGATTAATTGTGTGATTAAAAAAATTAATTGTGATTATCGCACTGTTAAACAATAGAATACTATTTATTTAAATATTTTTGGATGTTTTCTACATTTTCAAATATATTGATTTAAATTACAATACAGAATACAGTGTTCAGTGCTCACTTTATATTTATTTTTATTACAAATATTTGCACTGTAAAAAACCAACAAAAATAGTATTTTTCAATTCACCTACTACACGTACTGTAGTGCAATCTCTTTATCATGAAAGTGGAACTTACAAATGTAGCATTATGTACAAAAAAACACATTCAAACATAAAACAATGTAAAATTTTAGAGCCTGCAAGTCCACTCAGTCCTACTTCTTGTTAAGCCAATCGCTCAGACAAACAAGTTTGTTTACATTTGCAGGAGATAATACTGCCCGGTCCTTGTTTACAGTGTCACCTGACAGTGATAACAGTTGTTCTCATCAGGGCCAGCTCCAGGCACCAGCTTTCCAAGCTGGTGCTTGGTTCGGCATCGAGAATGGGGTGGCAGTCCGAGTCCCGTGGCGGCAATTCGGCAGCAGGTCCGCTCTTCCCGCCGCTGAATTGCCGCTGCGGGACTCGGACTGTCGCCCCATTCTCACCCGCCGCAGCAGCAATTCGGTGGCAGGTCCGCCGCGGGACTCGGACTGCTTGCGTCAGGGGCGGGGCACCGCAACGTCGCCCTGCGTCGGGGGCAGGGCCGCGGTGACTGGGGCGGCAAAATTGTCCTGGTCCTCATGGTACTGTTGTAGCTAGAATCGCAAGATATTTATGTGCCAGATGTGTTAAAGATTCATACGTCCTTTCATGCTTCAACCACCATTCCAGGGGACATGCGTCCATGCTGATGATGGGTTCTGCTTGATAAGAATCCAAAGCAGTGCGGATCGACACATGTTCATTTTCATTATCTGAGTCGGATGCCACTAGCACAAGGTTAATTTTCTTTTTTGGTGGTTCGGATTCTGTAGTTTCTGCATTGGAGTGTTGCTCTTTTAAGACTTCTGAAGGCATGCTCCACATCTCGTCCCTCTGAGATTTTGGAAGGCACTTCAGATTCTTAAACCTTGGGTCGAGTGCTGTAGCTATCTTTAGAAATCTCACATTGGTACCTTCTTTGCGTTTTGTGAAATCTGCAGTGAAAGTGTTCTTAATGAATAACATGTGCTGGGTCATCATCCAAGACTGCTATAACATGAAATAGATGGCAGAATGTGGGTAAAACAGAGCAGGGGACATGTTCTAAACCAGTGATGTGTGGTATGGTCCAGGCCAGTGTACGTAGACCCATCATATTGGCTCTCTGCAGGGGTTCAGGATGCTACATTTTGGTATTAGGAGTGCAGCCCTCAGCAAGAGCATATGGTGACATGCCACAAGCTTTGTGACAGCACTGTTTTTCTGACTGATTTGTGTGGGAATCTCCTATTTGTCCACATTCACACTACTGCTTGCACTTCATGAATGTTGCCTCTGCATTGTGGTTCTGAGTGACATGAAAAGGGTCTGTATTGCTAGGGGTGTATGCATACTGGATCATCTGTATTCCTGCATTTCATGGGACAATGGTTTGGAGATTCCACTATAAACTTGATCCTGAAAAGTACTGAGGACTCTGGCCCCGATTTAGCAAAGCACTTAAGCACGTGCTTAACTTTAAACACACCAATAATCCTGTTGACTTGAAAGGAACTACTCATGTTTAAAATTAAGCACAAGTTTTAATACTTTACTGGATTGAAACCAGAGGGGGTGTATGTGTGGGTGTGTGTGTGAGATTTGACACAATATTGCTACTGTGGTCAAACAGAACTTGTGCTTTTGTTTTAGCAATGGCTTTAAGTGTAGCATTCCAAACAAGTATGTTTAAAATCTGCCTCCACCAACTTTATTTCAAAATATATAACTCCAGTCTCACTAGGCCATATGTTGCATTTTTGCTTATGAGACTGGACCAATTATGCTATGATTTCATACAGTGGGGTTTGCACATGGCATTTTGTTCTAGGCTGCTACATTTATAGCAATATACAATATATACACAATTTACAGCTATATGATGTGGAACTCCCAGCAACTCATGACCCAGAATTATTGAGGTGAGAGAGGGGACAGAACTATACCTCAAACAAAATTGTATAGTTTCGTAATTTTTTGTTGTTCTTGCTTTTCTCTGATCCAAATGTCTCTTGCCTTAATTTTGGGTATATCAAATTATAAATACAGCTGAAATATATGTCTTAATGGACACTGCAATAGAAATTACGTGCAGCTGAGCTCATTTTCTTCTCAAATTAATGACTGCTTTTCCCAATGAGAAATCACCAAATTCAATCTGAATTTGTTTTCAGAAATTTGGCTGTGTACCAGTGAGCATTTTTTGGATGCCTGCAATTCTGAAATGGAAGCTCCATGGCTAAAATACATGAGGAATACCTGTTCCAATGACCCTTGAAGTCAATGGGAGTCTTTCCTTTCAATGGGCTTTGGGTCTGCCATGTGGAACTACTGGAATATCACACCCTGCCAAAAGATTAGGATTTTGTGCGTAATAGATTAGCATACATGACTCTGTAAATAGGGAGAGTGGCATAGAACGTTATCTCCCCACATTTAAGAACCTGTAGCTGAGGTCAGCAGTTCCAAAACAAAAAGACTCAGCAGTGTTATAAGGAAAATTCTAAAATTCTGAGTTAGATACGTGTCCACATGTTGAAGAGGAGCATTTGCCATATTAAGATGCTTCTGTTATGAAATATTAAGAGCTAAATGGCTACTGAAAGATAAGAGCTTTTTGCTGGTCTGCTCTCTGTTATGTCATATCACTAAAGAGTTGCAACAATATGATCTTGGTACTTTTGCCCATATAGTCATAAGAAATGAGTAGGTAGATTGTGTAGGGTATGGCTCTTATTTTATCAAGCATGATTAGAAACCTTGGGCCAGATTCTTAGCTGCTGTAAATTGGCACAGCTCTGTTGAAGTCAAAGTATGGAAGTCAACAGAGCTGGACCCAATCACCCCAGCAGAGAATTTGGTCCATTAATTTATAGACATGAAGTATTAAAATGTTGTTATAACTGGATTGACTCCTCAAGGAGTCAAACTCTTTTAAGAAAAGGTTTAAGGTTTTCAAAATACTGTTTAGTGTATTTAATTTTGTAGTAGCCCAGTCATCCAAAGTAGATTGCCAGACTGATAGTGTTACGTTTGCTGTGACAAGAGTATAGGCTTCCATAGCCAATATAGGTCACTTGAGATTGTCATGGGTAATTACTGATTAAATGTTTGTGCCTGTAAGGGGTTCAGATTCACCCCTGCAGCGCCTCCTGCTGGTTGTCCTTGGAAATTAGCTCGTCCAGCTCCGGAGCGCCCTCTTCAGGCCAGTGATCCGCCTTACCGCTCTGGCCCCGTGTCTCTCCCAGCACCCCGGTGCCCCTTTCTCTGGGGTGCTGCCCCCTGGCAGTACCCCCCCCCCCCGGATCTGGGTCTCCCCTCCTCGGGGAACCCCCAACCCACTATCCCCACCTCGCCTCAGTCGTAGGCTACTGCTAGTCACCAGCTAGCCCCCGCGCCCTGGGGCAGACTACAGTATAAGCCATTCATCACAGGCAAGGGGGGGGTTTGGTCCTGCTGCCTCGGCCTACCCGTGGGCTGCCTCCTGCAACCCCTGTACCCAGTTGGGCCTAACCCTAGGTCACAGCCTGGGGTTTTCTCAGGCCAGATCGCCCCAGCTCCCCTGGCCTTTCCCCAGCCCTCCTCCACTCTAGGTATTTGCTTAGCTCCTGGCAGCCAGGCCCTTCTTAGAATCATAGAATCATAGAATCTCAGGGTTGGAAGGGACCTCAGGAGGTCATCTAGTCCAACCCCCTGCTCAAAGCAGGACCAACCCCAACTAGATCATCCCAGCCAGGGCTTTGTCAAGCCTGACCTTAAAAACCTCTAAGGAAGGAGATTCCACCACCTCCCTAGGTAACCCATTCCAGTGCTTCACCACCCTACTAGTGAAAAAGTTTTTCCTAATATCCAACCTAAACCTCCCCCTCTGCAACTTGAGACCATTACTCCTTGTTCTGTCATCTTCTACCACTGAGAACAGTCTAGATCCATCCTCTTTGGAACCCCCTTTTAGGTAGTTGAAAGCAGCTATCAAATCCCCCCTCACTCTTCTCTTCTGCAGGCTAAACAATCTCAGTTCCCTCAGCCTCTCCTCATAAGTCATGTGCTCCAGCCCCCTAATCATTTTTGTTGCCCTCCGTTGGACTCTTTCCAATTTATCCACATCCTTCTTGTAGTGTGGGGCCCAAAACTGGACACAGTACTCCAAATGAGGCCTCACCAGTGCCGAATAGAGGGGAATAATCACATCCCTCGATCTGCTGGAAATGCCCCTACTTATACAGCCCAAAATGCCGTTAGCCTTCTTGGCAACAAGGGCACACTGTTGACTCATATTCAGCTTTTCGTCCACTGTAACCCCTAGGTCCTTTTCTGCAGAACTGCTGCCCAGCCATTCGGTCCCTAGTCTGTAGCAGTGCATGGGATTCTTCCGTCCTAAGTGCAGGACTCTGCACTTGTCCTTGTTGAACCTCATCAGATTTCTTTTGGCCCAATCCTCTAATTTGTCTAGGTCCCTCTGTATCCTATCCCTACCCTCCAGCGTATCAACCACTCCTCCCAGTTTAGTGTCATCTGCAAACTTGCTAAGGGTGCAGTCCACACCATCCTCCAGGTCGTTGATGAAGATATTGAACAAAACCGGCCCCAGCACCGACCCTTGGGGCACTCCACTTGATACCGGCTGCCAACTAGACATGGAGCCATTGATCACTACCCGTTGAGCACGACCATCCAGCCAGTTTTCTATCCACCTTACCGTCCATTCATCCAGCCCATACTTCTTTAACTTGCTGGCAAGAACGCTGTGCGAGACTGTATCAAAAGCTTTGCTAAAGTCAAGAAATCGCACATCCACTGCTTTCCCCTCATCCACAGAGCCAGTTATCTCATCATAGAAGGCAATTAGGTTAGTCAGGCATGACTTGCCCTTGGTGAATCCATGCTGACTGTTCCTGATCACTTTCCCCTCCTTTAAGTGGTTCAAAATTGATTCCTTGAGGACCTGTTCCATGATTTTTCCAGGGATTGAGGTGAGACTGACTGGCCTGTAGTTCCCCGGATCTTCCTTCTTCCCTTTTTTAAAGATGGGCACTACATTAGCTTTTTTCCAGTCATCCGGGACCTCCCCCGATTGCCATGATTTGTCAAAGATAATGGCCAATGGCTCTGTAATCACATCGGCCAACTCCTTTAGCACCCTCGGATGCAGTGCATCCGGCCCCATGGACTTGTGTTCGTCCAGCTTTTCTAAATAGTCCCGAACTACTTCTTTCTCCACAGAGGGCTGGTCACCTCCTCCCCATACCGTGCTGCGGAGTGCAGCCATCTGGGAGCTGCCCTTGTCTGTGAAGACAGAGGCAAAAAAAGCATTGAGTACACTAGCTTTCTCCGCATCCTCTGTCACAAGGTTCCCTCCCTCATTCAGCAAGGGGCCCACACGTTCCTTGACTTTCTTCTTGTTGCTAACATACCTGAAGAAACCCTTCTTGTTACTCCTAACATCTCCAGCTAGCTGCAACTCCAAGTGTGATTTGGCCTTCCTAATTTCACTCCTGCATGCCTGAACAATATTTTTATACTCCTCCCTGGTCATTTGTCCAATCTTCCACTTCTTGTAAGCTGCTTTTTTGTGTTTAAGACGAGCAAGGATTTCACTGTTAAGCCAAGCTGGTCGCCTGCCATATTTACTTTTCTTTCTACACATCGGGATGGTTTGTTCCTGCAACCTCAATAAGGTTTCTTTAAAATACAGCCAGCTTTCCTCGACTCCTTTCCCCCTCATGTTATTCTCCCAGGGGACCTTGCCCATCAGTTCCCTGAGGGAGTCAAAGTCTGCTTTTCTGAAGTCCAGGCTCTGTATTCTACTGTTCTCCTTTCTTCCTTGTGTCAGGATCCTGAACTCGACCATCTCATGGTCACTGCCTCCCAGGTTCCCATCCACTATTGCTTCCTCTACTATTTCTTCCCTGTTTGTGAGCAGCAGGTCAAGAAGAGCTTTTCCCCTAGTTGGTTCCTCCAGCACTTGCACCAGGAAATTGTCCCCTACACTTTCCAAAAACTTCCTGGATTGTCTGTGGACCGCTGTATTGCTCTCCCAGCAGATGTCGGGGTGATTAAAGTCACCCATGAGAACCAGGGCCTGTGATCTAGTAACTTCTGTTAGTTGCTGGAAGAAAGCCTCGTCCACCTCATCCGCCTGGTCTGGTGGTCTGTAGCAGACTCCCACCACGACATTACCCTTGTTGCTCACACTTCTCAATTTGATCCAGAGACTCTCAGGTTTTTCTGCAGTTTCATACTGGAGCTCTGAGCAGTCATACTGCTCTCTTACATACAACGCAACTCCCCCACCTTTTCTGCCCTGCCTATCCTTCCTGAACAGCTTATATCCATCCATGACAGTACTCCAATCGTGTGAGTTATCCCACCAAGTCTCTGTTATTCCAATTACGTCATAATTCCTTGACTGTGCCAGGACTTCCAGTTCTCCCTGCTTGTTCCCCAGGCTTCTTGCATTTGTGTATAGGCATTTAAGATAACTCACCGATCGTCCTGCTGTCCCATTATGGGGCAGGAGCCCTCCCCTCTTGCACTCACCTACTTGTGATTCCTCCCGGTATCCCACTTCCCCACTTACCTCGGGGCTTTGGTCTCCTTCCCCCGGTGAACCTAGTTTAAAGCCCTCCTCACTAGGTTGGCCAGCCTGCTTCCAAAGATGCTCTTCCCTCTCTTCGTCAGGTGGAGCCCGTCTCTGCCTAGCACTCCTTCTTCTTGGAACACCATCCCATGGTCAAAGAATCCAAACCCTTCTCTCCGACACCATCTGCGTAGCCATTCGTTGACTTCCACGATTCGACGGTCTCTACCCCGGCCTTTTCCTGCCACAGGGAGAATGGACGAGAACACCACTTGCGCCTCAAACTCCTTTATCCTTCTTCCCAGAGCCACGTAGTCTGCAGTAATACGCTCAAGGTCATTCTTGGCAGTATCATTGGTGCCCACGTGGAGAAGCAGGAAGGGGTAGCGATCTGAGGGCTTGATGAGTCTCGGCAGTCTCTCCGTCACATCACGAATCCTAGCCCCTGGCAAGCAGCACACCTCTCGGTTTTCCCGGTCAGGGCGGCAGATAGATGACTCAGTCCCCCTGAGGAGAGAGTCCCCGACCACAACCACCCTCCTCCTCCTCTTGGGAGTGGTGGTCGTGGAACCCCCATCCCTAGGACTGTGCATCTCATGCCTTCCAATCAGTGGAGTCTCCTTCTGCTCTGTTCCCTCAGATGCATCATTCACTCCACTCTCTGCACTAGTGGCTGTGGAGAGAACATGAAAACGGTTGCTCATCTGAATATGCGTTTCTTGTACATGGACTTGTCTCATACTCTTTCCTCTTCTGGAGGTCACATGCCGCCAATTATCCTCGCTGGCCTTCTGTCCCTGCTGCGCAGCCTGCTCTGAATCCTCACAACACTGCGCCCGCTGAAGCCTATCCTGACGTCTATCCAGGAACTCCTCATTTTCTTTTATGGAACGCAGGGTTGATACTCGTTTCTCCAGACCTTGAATCTTCTCCTCCAATATAGAGATCAGCTTGCACTTTGTACAGACAAAGTCGCTTCTATCCTGTGGAAGAAAGACAAACATGGCACATCCTGTGCAGGTCACGACAGCGGATCGCTCAGCATCCATAGTTCCTTCCTTCAAAGAGTTTTCTCACTTGTGGCAGAAGCTACTCAGGGAAACCTGCAAGGGGGATGCCTCAGTAGGTTCTCTCCAGGCGAACTCCCAGGCTAACTCCACCTGTTTGCTTCTCTGCTATGCGCTGCTCCGCTGGTGCGCAGCTGACTGACAGTCTTTTTAGAAGAGTCTGCAATGAAGCACTCCCAAATCACACTTTTCAAACAGGAAATCAAACACTCTAGCACACTGTCAAAGTGCCAAACTGTCCCCTCAACAGATACTCACTCCCCCGTCCGCAGCCACCTGGTTGCTCTGCCTCTCCCTTTAGTTTGGGTAAAAAGAATTAGGAATGGCAAGGATAGCTTGCCCCCTTCGCGCTCCCCTTCCAAACTCCCTCTCAAACTCCCCTGTTCGCAAAGCTCCCTGGTCGCTTGTGGACGGCTTTATAAAGCCCCGGCCTCCCTGATTGATTAGCCCCGCCCCCTGGTGTAGAAGCTCACAGCTTCCAACTGCCAGCCACAGCACACGGTCCTGCAAACAAACAAATGAACAAACAAACAGACAGACACAAGCTCAGCACACAGCAAGTACCCCCAAACACACACTACACACAGCCACTTACCCCAAGGGTCCTGTATTTGCTCCTGCTTTGCCTGGAGCAATTCCTCTCAAACTCCCCTGTTCGCAAAGCTCCCTGGTCGCTTGTGGACGGCTTTATAAAGCCCCGGCCTCCCTGATTGATTAGCCCCGCCCCCTGGTGTAGAAGCTCACAGCTTCCAACTGCCAGCCACAGCACACGGTCCTGCAAACAAACAAATGAACAAACAAACAGACAGACACAAGCTCAGCACACAGCAAGTACCCCCAAACACACACTACACACAGCCACTTACCCCAAGGGTCCTGTATTTGCTCCTGCTTTGCCTGGAGCAATTCCTCTCAAACTCCCCTGTTCGCAAAGCTCCCTGGTCGCTTGTGGACGGCTTTATAAAGCCCCGGCCTCCCTGATTGATTAGCCCCGCCCCCTGGTGTAGAAGCTCACAGCTTCCAACTGCCAGCCACAGCACACGGTCCTGCAAACAAACAAATGAACAAACAAACAGACAGACACAAGCTCAGCACACAGCAAGTACCCCCAAACACACACTACACACAGCCACTTACCCCAAGGGTCCTGTATTTGCTCCTGCTTTGCCTGGAGCAATTCCTCTCAAACTCCCCTGTTTGCAGCCCCTGTTCGCAAAGCTCCCTGGTCGCTTGTGGACGGCTTTATAAAGCCCCGGCCTCCCTGATTGATTAGCCCCGCCCCCTGGTGTAGAAGCTCACAGCTTCCAACTGCCAGCCACAGCACACGGTCCTGCAAACAAACAAATGAACAAACAAACAGACAGACACAAGCTCAGCACACAGCAAGTACCCCCAAACACACACTACACACAGCCACTTACCCCAAGGGTCCTGTATTTGCTCCTGCTTTGCCTGGAGCAATTCCTCTCAAACTCCCCTGTTCGCAAAGCTCCCTGGTCGCTTGTGGACGGCTTTATAAAGCCCCGGCCTCCCTGATTGATTAGCCCCGCCCCCTGGTGTAGAAGCTCACAGCTTCCAACTGCCAGCCACAGCACACGGTCCTGCAAACAAACAAATGAACAAACAAACAAACAGACAGACACAAGCTCAGCACACAGCAAGTACCCCCAAACACACACTACACACAGCCACTTACCCCAAGGGTCCTGTATTTGCTCCTGCTTTGCCTGGAGCAATTCCTCTCAAACTCCCCTGTTTGCAGCCCCTGTTCGCAAAGCTCCCTGGTCGCTTGTGGACGGCTTTATAAAGCCCCGGCCTCCCTGATTGATTAGCCCCGCCCCCTGGTGTAGAAGCTCACAGCTTCCAACTGCCAGCCACAGCACACGGTCCTGCAAACAAACAAATGAACAAACAAACAGACAGACACAAGCTCAGCACACAGCAAGTACCCCCAAACACACACTACACACAGCCACTTACCCCAAGGGTCCTGTATTTGCTCCTGCTTTGCCTGGAGCAATTCCTCTCAAACTCCCCTGTTTGCAGCCCCTGTTCGCAAAGCTCCCTGGTCGCTTGTGGACGGCTTTATAAAGCCCCGGCCTCCCTGATTGATTAGCCCCGCCCCCTGGTGTAGAAGCTCACAGCTTCCAACTGCCAGCCACAGCACACGGTCCTGCAAACAAACAAATGAACAAACAAACAGACAGACACAAGCTCAGCACACAGCAAGTACCCCCAAACACACACTACACACAGCCACTTACCCCAAGGGTCCTGTATTTGCTCCTGCTTTGCCTGGAGCAATTCCTCTCAAACTCCCCTGTTTGCAGCCCCTGTTCTCTCTGTCTTGCTCTTGGCTCACTGCCCCCTTATAAGGGCCAGCTGAGGCTGCCTTTCCACTCAGCCTGGGGCTTCTTGCTCCAGCCACAGCCCTCTCCCAGGGCTGTTTCCAGCCCCTAAGAGCAGGAGCGGGGTATCCACCCCACCACAGTGCCCTACAGGAATGAGTTCTAAAAATGTCTCTGTTCAGTATGGGGAATTAAGCCACAGGAATCTTGTAAATTCTCTGATAATCAGTTCCCAACCAAGAGTTGCCTTGAGTCATCTGACTTGACCAGGTATTTTTGCTTGAAACTTTTGAGAGACGGTTAGGAAGCTGTTGAAGAAGAGATTAGCTTCCTTGGAATCATGTGGAGATCAGAGGATGGTTAAGTTAGGAGAGGAGGGCACAATTCCAAAATCTATACTCAATAAAAAACCAAAGTTATGCCATTGCGCAAATATTTGCTACACGTTTCTCATAGGCTCTGTGTCCTGATCAGATTGCTGCATTTCATGTTATTTTGAGGGAATCTGCATGGAAGCAAATGCTTTAGAGAGATTTTACAGTCTCAGCTATTAATATTCTAGATGAATGATCAGAATCAATTTAGCTTAGGCAAGAAACTCTATTCTGAGATTTATCTGTGACTGTCCTAGGTGGAAAGCAGCTGCCAACTAATTATTGCAAGGGAATGAACATACTAAAGGAGAGAGTCGACTTACTACCTGCTTGATATAGTGCAAAAATAAAATAGGGCCTATTTTGCTACACATGGCAGGGCCAAAAGGAATGAAGAGTTATGGGCCAGATCCTCAGTTGGTGTAAATAGGTGTCATTCTAGTGAAGTTAGTAGAGCTGTGTCCATTTACACCAGCTAAGGATCTGGCTTTGTATCTTTACTTACTGAGCAGCTGCAGTAAGTTCGGAGCTGTACAAACAGGAAAACACAGTCCTTTCCCCAAGGAGCTTGCACTCTAAAACATTTAAATAAAATCAAGACAGAACATAGAGGCATGAATTTAGCACTCGCAGCTGTACTCAAAGTGGAAGAAATCTACATGTATAAGTAATTTCATGCAAAGGGTCATAAACAGGATACATTACAAAAAGAGGTGATTGTAACACAGTCTAAATTAATCCAGGAGACATCTGGGTTTGTTTGTGAAAGTGAAGGAGATTGAGGAGTGTAGAATAAAGCAGAAAGGTGAGATTTAAGAACTGGAAAGAGCAACCATGTTGGATAGGATGGTCTTTTCTTGATAAATGTCTTGGGTTCTTATGGATCTTGGAAGTTGTGACCGGGGCCCCAGCGGGGGGGGGGGGGCACACTGAGATTGCTCAATTAGGGCAAACTGCAAAGAATGGGGCAGCCAATCCCCCAAACTGGTGGTTATTCTCATACTTAGATTCACCAAGCCAGCAACAGAAAAGCTTCTACAATACCTTACTGGTTACCCAGAAGCCAGAAATATAGTTCCCTTAAAGCAACCCAGCCTTGAGCTCCCACTCAGACAGCCAAGTCAAATACGATGAAGATTACTGAAAACCTTGTTAGTCATATATAAAAAGTGCTATCAGGTCAATTAATGTTTCGGATCTTACCCAGATACACACTTACAGCCAATTCTTATTAACTAAATTAAAATTTATTAAAAAAGAAAAGAGTGAGTACTGGTTAAAAGATCATTATACATACAGATATGAATAAAGGTCCAAGGTCAGTTCATAGTAGAGATGGTGAGCTTCAGAGTTGTAAAAAAGTTATTTCAGAATTAGTTCTATAAGTTATAGTCCAATGTCAGGGTGACCCAGTTTGGAGCTGGGGACCTCAGTCTTGCAACTCAAACTTCCACTGATGAAGCGTAAGCAGAACTGAGATGATAGGATCAGGGCCCTAGAGTTCTTTTTATAGTTATCTAGCAGCCTCTTGACAGTGTGCAGTCCTTGAGTGTACAATAATGGCTTTGAAGTAACCTCCTATGTCCTAAAAAACACTGGTGATTAGCTGCATGGATTAATAAAAGGCAATTGCCCATCCTCCGCCATTTACAGGTAGTTTCCACAAACTTCAAAGAGAAATAAAGTCAATGATATTACAACATTCACAGTTTACCTAAATATTAACATCTTCTTTTGATCTCTGAATTAACAGAATACAGCGATAGACAGGAACCGTTTGGTTACACTGTCAACCTCAAACACAATCATCATCTACTAATATGTCTCTAAAGGTTGAATCTGGGTCAATTAGCCTGCTAGTTGTGTAACCCTTTCTGGCCCTATGTCACAGATGTGTTCTGGAATAGAGGAACAAAGAAGGGAGGAGAAGTATGACTAATGAAGCATAGAGGAAGCTCCAACTGTAAATACATTTTTAGGGCTGAATCAAGATTGGTTTTACTTATGAAAGGAAAAGCCTGGGAAGACTCTGCACTGCTATAACCCATTTAGTCACAGTGGAATAAGTAAAAGGGCTGGTTAAAAAACTAAATGCATGTGAAAAAAGGATGAGAAGGATGAAAGGAACAGCAGTTGCACCCCAAAGGGAGGGGACAAGATAGGAAATAGTTTGTTAAAGAGTGAAGGCAATGTTTTTGTTTTAATGGCCCACTGAACCAGTTCTCCCTTTCACCATCCATGTAAGTTTAAAATTATAGTGCCCCTCCCTCTAGCAAGGAGAACTGGGGTGATGTTTTCTCAAACTTGTTAGGGTTGCTTCTTCAGTCAGAAAGAGAGGATGCTAAAGAATGGCACTGTTCATCTACTAGTATATAAGTTAAAATAAAACTCAGTCACCATAGTGTTTCAATGTCTAGGTGGTTCCTCCTTCCTTCCAGGGTCTAACTGTGCAGATTCTGAAAGACACCTTGAGTAGCTTGTCTTCCTTTCACTCCTGCCAGGGGTGAAAGTAAAATTAAGCTCATACCGGTATGGGGCCAGCTCTGCCCCCCCACAGAAGGGGTGGGGCCTCAGGCAGAAGGCGCAGGGCTGGGGGGGTCAGCATCCCCCACCCAGCCCATCTGTGCTGCCTGGCCCACACCGCCTGGGGCTCCAGAGGCGATTTAAAGGGCCTCGGCGGCCGGGGGAGGGCAAAAGGGGCAACAACATTAAAGCGCTACCGTGGCAGTGCTTTAACATCACTGCTCCTTTTGCGGCCCCCTCCCCCATCGGCGGCCCTGCCAGGTCATCACTGCCTGTTTTGTGACCCCCCCATTGTCAGGGCCACTGATGGGGGGCAAAAAATGGGTAGCGCTTTAAGGTCAGCGGTACGGGCTGGTACTGGCGACCACTTTTTACCAGTATGCCGTACCGGCCCGTACTGCCTTACTCCTTGACTCCTGCACAACATTTCCTGAAAAAATCATGATGGTCCCAGAAATCCAATCTTGGAACAGTTGGTGACCTCCTTGCTCCTCAGCCTTAACTAAAATTAACTGTATGGGCTAATTGTTCAAGTTTGTCATGATCTGATGTGCTAAAGAAATGAAAGGTCAATTAACTTTTTTCTTAAAATGCTTGCAATCATATGATTTCCTTATTTAGAACAGAGCACCATTGTACAGAAGTCTCATGCCTAAACTGAGTACTTTACATTTCTGTATTGATGCTTCACAATCTCTCTGTTTTCCAACCCCTTGAAAAAAGGTATATATTTTTTTAATATCAATGTTTTTCTCCAAATGTGCTTTCTGCAAACTAATTGAAAGTAACTAATTTAAGTTACAGGAAAATATTTTAATTGAGAGTGGATTTACATTGTAGAAAAATATTCTCTCTCCATCAGAGGATGGCCTTGTCACTGGACTTGGACTTGGCGTGCTCTGTCACAGGTTCACTCTGTGAACGTGGGAAGTCGTGTCATTTTTCTAAAATCCCCAGTTGTAAAATGGGGAGGATAATGCTTCCCGTCTCCCATCCTTTGTCTGCTTATATGACCACATCTTCCAAGGGAGCTAGTTAGGTTCCTGACTTTGATGAAGCTCCATACAGGTGTAGGGATCTGCCTGTGAGGAACAGCGTCCAGGTTTGCGGTTTTAGATTGTAAGCCATTTCGGGCAAGGAATGTCTCTGACTATGTGTTTCTAAAACATGTAGCACAATGGAGCCCTCATCTTGGTTGGGGTCTCTAGAGGGTCCTATGTAATACGAAGCGACAAAGAGTCCTGTGGCACCTTATAGACTAACAGACGTATTGGAGCATAAGTTTTCGTGGGTGAATACCCACTTCTTCAGATGCATGCACATCTGTTAGTCTATAAGGTGCCACAGGACTCTTTGTCTCTTCTACAGATCCAGACTTAACACGGCTATCCCTCTGATACTATACAATGCGATTAATAATAAATTGTACGGTTTTTTGCATGATATAAAAATAATTTTCTAAAGTGATATTGCCGTACGTTTTTTTATGCTGGAGTTGCCCTGGCATTTCCATAAATTTTATATAGTTTTACAACTCAGCTTCAACAAAGAATTGTGGGTGATGTTTGGAATTGAAATTCCCACAGATACGTTTTGTTTAGACATAGTGGGCCAAACACTTCTTTTGTCTCTGTAGTGTAAATCTTACACCAGTATTTTGGCCCAGCCTGTTAATAAAGTAATTTATTGGTTATTAAAATATGTCTATAATAATATTATATCATAGTTACATCTTCACAGAGTTTTTACATTTTTGTTATAGTATTTAGTTATAGTTTTTATCATGAAGACTGTTACTGGATCTAAATTAAATATGGAAACTTTAATTTTATGCATAACAGAGTTATGATGGAGAGGAAAGCAAGGGAATAAACTGTGTTTAATGCCTACAATGTCACAAATTGTATGGCACTTTCTAGTTCTTATGGTCTAGCAATATATTATATAAGATTCAGCTTCCTTTACTGCAAAGCAGGAAACCAAAAAAGGAAGGGTGAAGCACTTCATTTTCTGGCAAGAGAAAAAACAACAATACCTGTTTGTTTGAATCTATACCTGCTGTATCCTGGGTAACTGCATTCATTAAAAGAGGCTACTGAACATATTTCAGGTCTGAAGTGGGGTTCCATCGACCCGGCTGAAGGCACACTGAGGATTACATGGAGTGGGAGCCAGTAATTCATAGTAGATCTGGACATTATAGACTTTAAAACAGCAGAGCGGCTTTGCAATATGGTACAGCAGGGATGGACATGTAGACAATTGGCCAGAGAAGTAGTACCAATAACAGGCTTCGTATCTGGATAGATATCCACAGTGTATCAAGGAACAAATGGCTGTATCTGCTTTGATTCTTTTTTTCCCTCCCCATTTATGTTAGTAATTATTTAGTACTTATATTTGCATAAAAAGAAGCTAATCTACAGTAAACTTACATATTCACTGAGTACTTGATTTTAGGTCAAATCTTTGTCCCATTGAAGTTAATGGCTAAACAGGCCAGCTTGACTAAAGGACCGTCACATCTCTCTGTACATTTCCAAGAGTATATTGTGTTGACATCCTGTTGAGAATAGAAATACCTCCCAAAATTGTGGTCCATAAGGGAAGGGCACTGAGCGGCTTCCCAGGAATTCTTTTTTTTTTTAAATTGCATTTTACAATATCGTTGAATAATTTTGTCACGTTCTTCTCTTGTCTGATTTTCAGCAAAAACTGTTATCACCAGTCAAAAAGTCACCCACCTTGATTCACTCTGATTTATCAGCTGTTTATGCTACTGTAGTGTTGAACAAGACAGTTTTGTTTTTGGGAACAAGAGATGGACAGTTACTCAAGGTTAGTGGAATGTGGGATTTTTTCCTTAATCAATGTGTTTTAATGAGTAAATGTTTCCTGTGTTCCATTTTATACATTATATTGTAAACTAACATCATCACCTGGATATCTCTATATTCTGTTTTGTTTGCATTTTAAAGAACTGCAGTGTTGTTACTTTTGCTTTCTAAACATTCAAACGTGCAATTATTGGTTTACAGTCCCTTGGTGACAGAGGAACACAGAGAACAAAATAACATCCAGATGAGATTATATGTCCTGCTTAAAATCCACAAATATATTTCACTAATTAAATAATACTTATAGTCCTTAATTTATTGTTTGTACCACATTTAGTTAGTCTGTGTTTACCAGTGGAGACCAAATATTATTAGATTTCTCTAGTTGTTTTTAAAAAACAACTTTTCTGTGTCGTGTGGTTGTCTGTCCATTAGTAACCAAGACTAGACTCATTTTACTAAGGCTGCTGAGCAGTTGACCTTTGCTTGTTTTGAATCAAAAACTTAGAAATGAAAGGCTTCCTATCTCACTGTCAAACCTGGGAGGCAACTCTTTTATTTTAGATTTTTTTTTTCAGAGTTCTGTAACAGTGCATTTCCTGTCTACACTGCAAAGGATGACTCTTTTTGTTTTTATTAAGCAGACAGGTGGAGTAGAGTAGAATACACCATGAAAAACTTTCTCCAGTTTGTTTCCAGGGTTCTGGAGACCAATTTTTGATAATTAAATAAAACTGAAGGCCTTCGTGTTTCTATAGCTCAGTGGAGAGCATGAACACGTCTCCGTTGCTTAGCCTTGTTTGTGGAAATAAGAAATAAACTCAGGGCAAATTTTGTACTGATGTTAGTTTGCTGATTAGTATAAACATTAAAATATCTTTGGATCCCCTACTCCTTTTACTTTTGTGAGAGGAGAGGTGTAGAAACCTGTGGTTTTGGGTTGGGTGAGATATGGAAGAGGAATAGCAACTCACAAGCATCCTCTCATCAACCCCAAAAGCCCCAGGGAAAAGCAATTCCTGTTATTGGAGACAGAGTCAGCAATAACTTGTGTAGGTTCCTTTTCATGATGTGGAAACTCCTCCTTGAGAGGTGGTCCTGGGAAGCAGAGGTCCAAGGAGCCAAGTCCCTTACAGCATTACTCACACAAGAGCTGTGCTGTCAAGGGGCCGCAGGGAGCATTGGGATTTGGGTGGCAGTGTAGAAGCATGGAGCCTCTACCCAGATAGTCTTCGCCTCTGGGAGTACCCATGGATTTAGGGGGCTGAACCTCTGCCATGAAGCAGGGTAGGGGCCACTCTCCATTTTCTGAGAGAAGAAAAAGGCATAAGATCTGTCTACGTTAGTGGTCCCCAAACTGTGGGGCGCACCCCCCTAACGGGGTATGGCAGAACTTTCGGGGTGGGGGGCGCAGCGGGACCACCCAGCCCTGCTTTGGCCCCAGCTCTGCTCTGGCCCCACCCCCAGCTGCAGCCCTCAGCCTTGGTTCCTGGCCTGGCCGCAACTCCACATGTGGCCCCTGCTGCCTGCCCCAACTGCTGCCTGGCCCCGGCTCCGCTCCCGGCCCTGGCCCCACTCCCAGCTCCAGCCCTGGCCCTGGCCTTGACCCCTGGCTCCCAGCCCAGCCGCAGCTCTGGCCCCAGCCTTGACTCCTTTATCCCTATCTGCGCCTTCTTTCCCCCGGGAGCCACGACTCAGCCCCGGTTCCCGACCATGTCTCCCGGGCATGGACGAGGTAAGTAGAGGCCTGATGTGAAAAGTTTGGGGACCACTGGTCTACATTTTAAACCTTAGCTCGTTCTGTGGACCCCTTCACCCTCCACTCTACCGATAGAAATTGTTATATACTTCATATGGTATGGATATATCTCTCTCTTCCTCCTCGTTTAATGTTGATGTCAGTTAGTGACTTAATACTGATAAAAATTACATTACCTACCCTACTCCAAGATCCAGATTCAGTATAAAATATATCTAGTTTCTATGCTACAGATGATATGATCTGATGTTCTTGTCCTCCAACTTTCTGCATTATGAGAACCAGACACATTTCTAAAGAAAGCAGGTCATAATAAGTCCTCTGAGTGGTCTAATGATGTAACCACTGTCAAAGCATGGAAAGGATTTATGATTAAAATATTAACTGTCTTCTTGTTAATCAAGGGGTTTAGTGAATAATTTTACATGTTATATTTTTAGGCTATTCTTAACAACAATATGGAACCGAACTGCCCAGAGATTTTGTATGAAATTAAAGAAGAATCTGCCGTTTTTCCCAAACTTATACTTGACCCAGTGGATAGTGACTACATATATCTGTCATTTGCTAATGAGGTTGGTACAATACTAGATAAAATGATGAAATGATTAACTGCTATCTTGAAGACTTTAATACGTTTTCTGTCATTGTATAAGTAGAGCTTTCATTTGAATTACAATCAAACCTTGATTATCCAAACTGCAGTTAACCAAAGTTTGGCTGCATCCCCCAAAGTTTGGCTTTAGACCTGCAGAACTCATAATAAGCACTTAAACCCATGCTGACTGACTTCTATGTGCTCCCATTGAGGGAGTACTCTATGATTCAAGTTAAGCATGTGGTTATGGGTTTTGCTAGAGTGTTTGGAACCAGTCAGAACTGAACTCAAGCTGCATAGAAGACCTGCTGATGAACAGGTCTCATAAACTCTGTGGGAACAAAGCTCTGAGCCAGCGGGCTAGTTCTCTATAATGTGCAGAGTTTGGTAGCAGGCTTTGCAGTCTGTACTATTGAATTATGTTAACTCGAGATATGGGTTTGAAATCTTGGCCTTATTGAAGTCAATGGCAAAACTGCCATTCTTTTTGGTGGGGCAGGATTTCACCCATGACTTTATACCTTCCCTTAAAATAAAGTCTCTTCAGTGCCAGTGAAAATCATATTTTTACCCTAAAATCTAGCAGAATGATTACAAATTGTTATAGACACCCCTTGACTTTCAAGGATGGAGAATCTCAAAGTGCAAAAGTTTACTGTGCTAAAAATAGGTATAGATCTTTAGAAGAAAGAGCTTGATGTTCTTTTCTTGTTGGAAGAGCGAATTACTATGGAGAAACATTTAGGAATAAATACCTCTCCAAAACCTTGCTTAGGGGCTTAGCAAGATCTTTCATAAAAGGAGACTTCTGATCCCCCGTACAGACTTTTAAGTTTTAGTAATTCCCCTAATGATCTGACCCCCCTAATTATTTCAGAGACCTTCAAATAAATTGGGTTCTGTTGTGTATGTATTTGGAAGAGTTGATTGAGGGTCTGAGCAAAACCACAATAAACAAAACAATCTTAATGCCTGCAATACAATTTATAAGCAAATATTTTGAATCAGGAAAATGTTTAGCATTTATAAATAATGTTCATAGTTTTCATTTACATTATTTCATTTTGAAAATGGTTAATTGGAATATTAGAGACAAATTGTCAAATATACATATATCCACAATAACCTGTTTTTGCACACTGAAATGGAATTTTGCATGCATGTTTCATAATTCCATGCATTTGTACCAGTTTGCATGTGTAGTTACCCAATGCATACATGCAAATATCTATTTGCATGCACACATGCATTTTTTGCACCTGCATTTTTGGATGCACAACTCATTGCACCATTTTAAAATTTGATTTTGAAGAGGCAAAAATACATTCTCTGCTAAACTAGAAGATTCATCATAAACATGTCCCTTTCTATTATACATAATTCACTATGCTACTCCAGTATTTCTCCTGTATCCACTTATGGTAGCATGGGATTTTTCAGAAGTTAGAACCTAATAGCTAGTTTTCCAGACTAAAATTTACCTTACTTTACGAGTTCTCTAATGAGGAAACTCCATAGATATCCAGTGGATATCTATTTTTTTAAGTATATCACTTGCTTGCTGTAGATTGTTTTGGCTGCAAAGAATAAACATTTATTTTATGAGGTTCATGAAAACACTAATTTGCCCTTTTTGAGCAGAGCTAGTACGGTTCAGCATAAGTTATTGCTTTCTGTATTTTTAGGTGAGAAGAATACAGGTTGCAAACTGCAGTAAATATGGTTCCTGTAAAGAATGTTTATCTGCAAAGGATCCACACTGTGGATGGTGTCATTTAAGCAAAAGGTATTGTCTGGTATTTTAGACTTTTATACAAAACCATATAATTAAATGTTAATTTTTAATAATTCAGGGCTGTATTCAGAATATACTTAGGCCTGATCTACACTAGGAATGTATATCGGTATAGCTATGTCTCTTAGCCGTGGTCTACACTATGAGCTTAGGTCGAATTTAGCAGCGTTAAATCGATTTAACCCTGCACCCGTCCACACAACGAAGCCATTTTTGTCGACTTAAAGGGCTCTTAAAATCAGTTTCTGTACTCCTCCCTGACGAGGGGATTAGTGCTGAAATCAACATCTCCGGGTTGAATTTGGGTTAGTGAGGACGCAATTCAATGGTATTGGCCTCCGGGAGCTATCCCAGGGTGCTCCATTGTGACCGCTCTGGACAGCACTTTTAACTCAGATGAACTAGCCAGGTACACAGGAAAAGGACCAGGAACTTTTGAATTTCATTTCCTATTTGTCCAGCGTGGCGAGCTCATCAGCACAGGTGACCATGCAGTCCCCCGAGAGACATAGCCAAATCAGCCTTACCCTCTCCCTTGTAGTCAGTGCTAGGGGGACAGAAAAATTCTTCTGTTAACCTAGATACCACCTCTTGGGGAAGTGGATTACCTACGCCAACAGGAGAACCCCTTCCATCGGCGTAAGTAATGTCTACACTGAAATGCTACAGTGGCTCAGCTGCAGCAACGCTGCTGTGCCACTGTACCGTTTTAAGGGTAGACCAGCCCTAAGTGTGTCTTCAGATATATGGGAATTTTTATGAAGCCCTCTAGCTATAAATATATGACATGTTTACTGTCACATGAGAAGGGGCTCCATGCCTTCCATGTGTTAACTTCTGGACATTTAGGATCTCCCTATGAAATTTATGTAGGACTGGTGAGAAGAGTGAATTCTTCTGGTTAAAAAAATCATTTGTTGTATTAAATTGTGAACAGGTATCCTGTGACCCTCTTTTTAATGCTAGGCATATTTTGTATGTGAAAATCTCCTTCAGCAATTAGGGTTCATTGTATTAGAATTCTTGCCTGATTCTCTATGCAGAATGTTAGATTGTTCTTCTAAGTCAGTAGGGAACAACTTTCTACGCATCTCCCATTTTTGCCGTTAGTTTTGTTGCTCTGTTTGAAGCTGCATGGGCAGGTTTGGCAGACTGCTGTACGTTTTAATCCCACCCGGTTTGTTTTGCGTTGATGTTAACAGACTGCTGTTAAAGACCCACTTTTCTGGGTAGGCATAGGCGGATATTGATGGAAAGTAATCTAGTATCTTTTAATTTCTTTTATCCAAGTTGTCTTCTGCTGACCCAGAACAGAATTTCCACCAAAACGATGTCGTTAATGGAGGATAGATCCATCGGTATGGAGATAGATCCGTCAATGGCTATTAGCCAAGATAGTCAGGGATGCAACCCCAGGCTCTGGGTGTCCTTAAATTTTTGATTGCCAGAAGCTGTGACTGGACAACAGGGAATGGATCACTCAGTATTTGCCCTGTTCTATTCATTGCCCATGCAGCATCTGGGATGGGCCACTCTCAGAAGACAGGGTACTGGGCTAGATGAGCCATTGGTCTGAGCCAGCATGGCTGTTCCTATGTTTTTATGTTCTTTTGTTATTTATAGGTTTCAGTGTAGTAGCCGTGTTAGTCTGTGTCAGCAAAACGAAAATAAGAAAGTCTCTAAGGTGCTACAAGTTTTTCTTTCTTATTTTCGTTTTGTTATTTATGTTAGTTACCCTTATTGAGCTTTTCAGGTTTCAGGTTTTCCATGTGAGAAGTTTACAGATGAGAGCTATTAGTCAGTAAATCTCCTGTATATGAAGGGGAGAGATATCACCAAAAGTTTCCATCTGTTGGAGAGAGAGAAAATCCTGCATTTTTAAGAAACCAAATTACTGTACTATGCAACCTACTTAACATCCACATGATTTTTCAATATTAATGGATTTGTTTTTGCAAATTGAGGATGAAAAGTGAATGTTTAGAAAAAGAGGTGGACGTGTTTTTAACAACTGTTTTTATTTAAATTTCTACATATACACTAAAAACAATATACTCTGTAGTACATCTTTATCATGTGCCAGAAGTACACTTGGTGTTGTCAGCAGATAAAAGGGCAGTACGCAACTTGTTCTGTATACAATAATTTATCCTTATCTGCTCTTTTACTTAAGGATAAATGTTTGTCTTAGATACACTTTCCCTTTATTTGAATAAAACTTATTATCATCTCCTGATTTTAAAGTGATAAAATTATTAGTATTGATTTAAATTATGGTGTTCTGATCTAAAAATGCGTACATCTTGTCATATCTGTATACATGAAACAAAAAAAAAGTTTTTTCTACTTTTTCATTAAATAAGGGCTAGTGCAGACATTCCCCTTTTTTCCCCTTCAGTCTGTCAAAACTTTTAATAACAGAATAGAGTGTTTCATCCGGATCTGTATTTAATTTCCACATGTAAATCTGCACTTAACTGAAGTATGTTGGAATGAATCCAATTGGAAGTGCTGATATTTTTGATGCATTTCACATAGGAAAAGAATACAACACATCTGTGTTATTTTTCTTATTGAAGAGCAGCTTGATTTTCAAAGGTACTGTGCACTTGCAGCCCCCCTTGACTTCAGTGGGAAATGAGTTGATCAGCACTTTTGAAATCAGGCCACATTTCTTCAGAAAGGGCTGTGCTTTTGCACCAGGAAACCAGCATATTGCAGCAAGACAATAAAGAGATGAAGTACAGTAAACCAAAAAGGTTTTTTGGTTAACATAGTGGTAAACTATGCGAAGGTCCTTTATTGACTTAATCATACAGTAATGAATCTGTACATCTAGATACACTGCTCATCATGGTCTATGAATGAAGTGATGCACATTGTGAAAAGGGATCTTTAACAGAATAAATATTTTGCTTGCTGGTAAAGATGTGACAAATTCTCAATTCTGCATCTATCTGTACGCAAATTCATGCATTTTGCAAATCTCATTCTGAAATTAATTGCAAATATTTAAACTTGACCATGCCACCTTGACTCTGTCAAATCTGCCACCTGCTCTCAGCCATTGCCAGACTCTGTCCTTCTAAACTTGCTCCCATCTTCAAGATTCCCAGTCATTCTCATCAATTTATTTGTGTCCTCCCTTGTCTCCATGTCCCAGCTCCCTCATATACAGTGCCACTGATACAGTCCCAGCTCTCTGCCTCCATCATGACTGGGCTCCAGATACCCTCACCCACTCACTCCTAATGCATAGCTCTTTCCCTCCCTAGTAATTTTCTGAATCTGAATGCTGATAGCTGCTAACTGTCTGCCAGATACCAGTAGCCACTTCTAAGTACTCAATGGATCCAAAATAATGTGGATTTGTTAGATCCCAATTTATTATTTATACAGTATGGGCTAAGGCCACGTATGCACTACAAACTTCAGTCAATGCAAGTTATGTCAATGTACAGTTGCCAAAGTTTATGAGTATACTTGGCTACTTGTGTTATGCTGTGTGTACTCACCAGGAGTGCTTCTGTTTGTGTAGCGTGGTGCACCACGGGTAGGTATCCCAGTGGGCCATGCACCCCCACCTGAGTCACCGCCTTTTGGGACATTTTCTCAGTGTTTTGTGGGATAGTAATGATTCGCTAGGCATTTTGGGATGCTAGGTGTCAAGTTCCAGCATGCAAGCTTCTCCATTCCATAGTACCTTTCACGTCCCATAATTTTAATGACATTTTAAAAAAAATGCCGCAAACTTGTGTGGTACTTTTCAGTCTCGGCTGTCTCTGACGCAAGCAGGGAGCCCTCAGAGCTCAGCACTAGTCCCATGACCGTTGCAAATACAGAATGCACAATTCTTCTGTGTTTGCGAACCTTCAGGAAGTACTGCAGCAACCAAGATGAGGAGGAGGATGATGTCTCTGAGGAGGGTTTGTTGATGGACATAGCAAAAGAAAAATTCCAGGTTGTTGTTGGTGTTCATGAGCAACTGCAGATGGTGGAGCGCCACTTCTGGGTCCAAGAAATGAGCACTGACTGGTGGGATTGCATCGTAATGCAGGTATGGGATGATGAGCAGTGGCTGCAGAACTTTCAGATGCAAAAGGCCACGTTCCTGGATCTCTGTGCCGAGCTCACCCCAGCCCTCCAGTGCAGGGACACCAGAATGAGAGCTGCACCAACAGTAGAGAAGAGTGTGATGATCATGGTCTGGAAGCTTGCAATACCACATTGCTACTGTTCAGTGAGAAATCATTTTGGAGTTGGAAAATCCACAGTGGAGGCCTTTGTCATGCAAGTGTGTAGGGCTGTTAATTGTCTCCTGCTATGCAGGACTGTGATTCTTGGCAATGTGCAAGAAATAGCGGATGGATTTGAAGCCATGGAATTCCTGAATTGTGGCGAGGTGATAGATGTAACACATATCCCTATTTTGGCACCAGCCTACCTTGCTACTAAGTACTGTACACCAACAGAAAGGGCTACTTTTCTATGGTAATGCAAGTGCTAGTGGATCACCAGGGCTGCTTCATTAAAATCAATGCGGTCTGGTCAGGGATGGTGCATGATGCTCTCATCTTTAAGAACACAGGACGGCTGAGAAAGCTGAATGCAGGGATCTTCTATCCTGACCAGCGGAGTACCTTTGGTGATGTGGAAATGCCAGTAGTGATTCTGGGGGACCTAGTCTACACTTTGCTCCCCTGCTTCATGAAGCCGTACACCGCCCACCTTAACAGCACCAAGGAAAGATTTAACTACAGGCTCAGTAGGTGCAGAATGATGGTGGAATGTGCTTTGGTAGATTGAAGGGTTGCTGGTGTTTTATTCACTAGATTAGATCTCAGCGAGGAAAAAATCCTAGTGATTATAGCTGCATGTTGTACAGGCATCATATATGTGAGGCAAAGAGAGAAAAGCTGCCGCCAGGATGGAGGGGCAAGGTGGAGTGGCTGTCTGCTGAGTTTGAACAACCTGACACCAGGGCTATTACTGGAGCCCAATGTGGAGCTATGCATTTGAGGGAGGCTTTAAAGATTCCTTTTTACAGTTAGCCACATTAGTGTTCTCTCTTGCTGTCTTGAGAGAGTGTCTCTCTTCTATAGTTTAAAGTATGTGTCGTTTTGGTTTTTGCCTGCTGGCATCTATTCCCTTGTGCCTGCTGCAAAATAATAAGTACTGCTGTGCCTGAGCTTTTCTCTGCCACTCGAAGTCGTGTCGTGCTTGCTGTACCTTTATAAATATGGCTGGGTGTTTTTCTGACACACTCTGAATTCTGGGGTGCGTGATGTGCATTTGTAAGTACTGTTTGATTTCTAGACTGCCGCTATGCATTCTGTTGTGGACATAGGCTCTTGTGGTGGGTTGTGGACATTTTTTCTTTAGTCTTTTATTTGTTTTTCCTTTTAGGATAATTCAGTGTTTGTCTAAACATGCTTTCATATAGTGAACCCTGAAAAATCCCATTGAATCCCCTGTCAGGATCTGTTACTTGAAGAATTTGATTAATTAAAGCCCCAATCCTGCAAACATGCTTAATTGTAGGTACTTGAGTAGTTCCATTTAAGTACAGTTAATCATACATAAGTGTTTTCAGGATTGAGGCATAATATTTTTCATTCCACATGGTTCAAACAAACCCGTTTTGAATAGGTTTGTTATTATTTGCCTCCTGGAAATGAATGCTTTATTAAAACATTTCAAAAATTCGTAGTCGCTCCATGGTCTTCTGTCCAAACATACTTTTGTGCAGTCTGATTTACAGTGTATATTTTCCACAACAATTTGATATTAATTGAACTTCATGTGCCTACCCCTCCCACCTCTGATTTAATTTATACTTTAATAATAGCAAAATATATTTTGCTATACCTTGTCAGAGACACGGGTCTGATCAAAAGCCCATTAGAGTCCGTGGGAAGAGTCTCATTGGCATCAGTGGGCTTTGGATCCGACTTCAGGCCCCGTAAGACCATTTTAACTCAGATGTGTAAGTGCATTTCTAAATAAAGTCCCATTGACTTCAGAATACTTTACTGAATCAGGGCCTAGATGCATAAATGACTGCGCTGTGTATTTATTTTGAAATGCTAAATACCACTAGAAGATTTGTCTGACTGTTTTCCTATAGTTTTTTGTGGTAGCAGCTGGGTTCCTGTTAAAAATCAATAAGATACTGAATAAATTAAGGCGCTGCATCTGGTACTGAAGCCAGGGCCGCCCAGAGTGTGGGGGGGGCAAGTGGGGCAATTTGCCCCGGACCCCCACAAGAATCCCGGGGGGCCCCGCAACGTCCGGCGCTCCGGCAGCACTGCGGCGTTTGATCGCCGCCGCTGCCTTAGTGGGTGCCGCTTTCGGCAGCATTTTGGCGGAGGGGCCTCTGAATCCTGCTTTCCCCCAGGTCCCCTGAATCCTCTGGGTGGCCCTGACTGAAGATAGTATAAAGAAGTATTGACTAGTGACATTTTGTGTGTGTGTGTGTGTGTGTGGTATTATTTTTAGGTGCACTTTAAAAGGAAATTGTTCACATTCAAATAACTCAAGGGACTGGGTTAATATTTCACATGAAGCTGATAAATGCCTTACAATCCAGATACCTCTCATTGCTAGAGATAAGGTATGTAAAACAGTTTTATGTGTATTTGTTTGTCATTTTAAATGTGCTATTGCATCACTTACAGTAACTTTCCTCTTTTGGTCACTACACTCCATAAACCAGCACCTGTCCATCTCAAAAACTGACAAATATGGTGGAGACTCTCTAACTGAGTGAATTTATAGATATGATAGATGCTCCCTTTATATCTCTTTGTTTCTCAGCCACAAGATGGGTCATAAGGCCTTGCTTTATTGTTCTGACTGAGAACTTCATTATGCTGACCAACTGAGTGATTTAGTTATATTTTGACTTTATCACTTATGTTGTCCAGGGAGTATCTATGAAATGCACTAACTGGGTTCCAGGTTTTATAAGAAGTCAGACAACAAGGCAGCATATGCACACAAACATGATCTTTGAGACCGTGACACTAGTGTTTGCAAAAACATTGAGATGAAAATGAATAGAGGAAAAAAAATCACAGGATCCTAGGAATGAGAAATGGAATATATGTACAGATGGAAGCCCACAGAGAACTTAATAGGGATGAAATCAGTAAGATTCTATAGAAATTGCTCTAATTAATTAATGTTATTAATACTGATATATAATAATATTAATACCTAGCTCTTACACAGTGCTTTTTGTCAGCAGATCTGAATGCTTTACAAAAGAGGTAAGCATTGATATCCCCATGTGGGGAAACTGAGGCATGGGGAGGTGAAGTGACTTGCCCAAGGTCACAGCAGGCCAATGGTCAAACTGGGAATAGAGCCTGGGTCTCCTGAGTCCCAGCCCAGTGCTCTATTCACTACCGAAATATTTTAAAAATTCTATAGGAGTTCAAAAAGAGTCCTCCTGTTAGCACCAAAAAAAAAGAAAAAAGAAAAGAATATGTACTGTGGAGTCTAGTTTTATATATGCATACCAATGCAGCTTTCACTACTTCTGTAGTAGATCTCACTTTTAGAATTTTTTTCCTGGTGTTCAGTCTCAGTAGTCTTAATTTCATCCCTTTATATTGATATATCCCCTGTACCCTCTTAAATAATTCTTCAATCTCCTCGTTGATTGCATCCTTTAAATCATTGTAGGCTGGTATTATGTTCCCCAGCTTAGTTGTTTCTTTGCCAGCCTATTCATCTTTACCTCTGTTCATCTTTCCTCATACATCAGTCACTCCAGCAGCATGATTGTTTTTGCTTCTCTTTTCTGTATTCCCTCCATTTCTATGATATATTTCTGGCAATAAGCAAAATATTGAAATATGTTTGCTAAACACCGTGAGGCCTAAAGCTGTTTATAGCTTATTCAGATGCAAGTGTCACTCTTACTGCTCCTGCCACCCCTACAAGTGTCCCACCTGCAATCAGCACCACCACTATCACCTGATCAATTATTCTTGACTTGAGTGGGGTAAAGAATTCATAATGATTAATATATTGGGCAAACGCAGCCCCTTTGTCCTTTGGAAAATTGTCCATGAACAGACTGCATTTTGTACTAAATTGCTTACTATCTGAGATAGTTTGGAGGTTTCTTGCAAACAAATTTTGGTTTATGGATTTGCTCATCTGTTCACCACAAGTATTGCTTTGAGTATTCACTTTTTTTGAACTATCTGGTTGGCCACCCAATTTGTATGATATTAATTCTGTTTCTTGATTGCATGAGCTAACATTTATAAATTATTTCTAACCAATGTAGTACAAAAAAGATTTTATGTTGTGATTAAATGCATTTTGGATATAGACCCAAAAGTAAACTTTCCATGAACATTTATACAGATCTGCACAAATATTTGTGGGGGAATATAAAGGAACATAACACTGTCAAAGCAAAATTCAATTAAACAGTTGTCAAAATATTCAAAAATATTTTTTCTCCCTATTCACACACCTCTGAGTTTAACAAGTCAGTAGTGCAGTAGCTCTCATCAATATCTTTTTTGTATCCTTCCCTGCTTGGAATTCCCTTTGACAGGCCTCTGGTGAATCTGTCTGCTTCTGACATGGTAGTTTTTCTCTGCACTTTATATAGTTTGAACTTGTGTGAAGACAGGAAGGCAATTTAATAAATATTGCAAGTAATCAATTGTATTTTTACTTTTTTTTTTAGATTGTTGTGACGGCAGTTGGAGATGTTTCAGCGCTCTCCAAAAGACACTTTGTTTGTATTGTGAAAGATACAAAAACCAACCAAGTACTTTGTAAAAAGGAAAAGCCACAAATCATGAACTGCTCCTGCAATCTAAATAATGCAGCACTAATCAATAGGGGTACGTTTATTTAGCATCCACGTGTTAAATACTTATTCATTATCCTTTATAACTGATTAAAACCAACAGTGAATACATGCCCAGTGAGCATAAGATGTAGATCAGTGATCTCCAACCTTTTTACGCGCAAGATCACTTTTTGAATTTAAGCTCAACCCAGGATCTGCCCCGCTCCTTCCCTGAGGCCCCGCCCCACTCACTCCATTCCTCCCATCCTCCCTTGCTCACTCTTCCCCACCCTCACTCACTTTCACCGGGCTGGGGTAGGGTGTTGGGGTGCAGGATGGGGTGAGGGGTGTGGGCTCTGGGAGGGAGTTTGGTGCAGAAGGGGGCTCCAGGCTGGGGCAGGCGATTGCGGTGCAGGAGGGGGTGAGGGGTGTGGGCTCTGGGAGGGAGTTTGGGTGCAGGAGGGGGCTCCAGGCTGGGACAGGGGTTTGGGGTGTAGGAGGAGGCTCTGGGCTGGGGCAAGGGGTTGGGGTACAGGAGGGGGTGTGAGGTGCAGGCTCCAGCTGGGAGGCGCTTACCACAGGCAGTTCCCGGTCAGCTGCCTGCCCGCCCTGGCCCCACACCACTCCCGGAAGCAGCTGGCTGCTGTCATGTCTCCATGCACTGCCTGCACCTGCAAGTGCTGCCCCCGCAGGGCAGGGACGGTGCTGGGGACAGGGGCAGCGCACGGAGCCGCCTCACTCACACACCCCCACCCTCCGGGGCCACAGAGATGTGCCAGCAGCCAGCCGCTTCCAGGAGTGGCGTGGAGCCAAGGCAAGCAGGCAGCCAGTACGAGCTCCGCTGCACCGCCGGCTTTTAGCGACCAGAGATTGCGATCGACTGGCAGGGGTTCCAGGATCGACCAGTCGATCACGATTGACCGATTGGTGACCGCTGATGTAGATCATGCTTTGTATTAAGGGAAGTCTTGTCTCTTTAGCTCAACCTGTACTAGTTCAACGTTTTAGCTCTGGAAGTGCTTGGTCCAGCCCCTGCTGTGATGGCTAAATAGCAGCTGTCACACATACATTCATGATTATAATGTTATACCTACTTTGGGCTCAATTCTATCCTCAATTACATGGTGAAATCCCTATTGACTTCAGTCTGAATTAAACTGAGGGGCAGGGTTGATTTTGTTTATACTGTCAAATATGCTGTTTAATACCTTCTCATACAGTCTCTTAACTTTTTCCTGGAAAATAGCTTTGTTTGGAGACTACTGGCAAGAGTTGTTGAAAACTAATGTGAATTAGTGGTTAAGAATCAAATTCTGTTCTCACATGGGAGATCAGAATTTGACTTTTAATACTGTTGTACCAATGTGAAATGAGAGAAAAATTTGGGTATGTATATCTGAATTACAGTTTAATGTTAGTGAATAGTGTTTTTACAATACATTGATAGAAAAACTTTGGATTCAGTGGTGATTGGCTGAGTGATAATTGTAAAGAATAATTTATTTGATAAATTTTGCCTCTTTATGTTTGTGAATTGCCTGCAAAAAGACAGTGAACTGACTGTGAACAAATCTATTCTTGATTTCATTCATTATTCAGTTATTCACTGCATCATTCTGCAGTAATTCTTAGTCCATGGCTTTGTTCATGAGCAGTTAGTTGTGAGTATTAGAAATCTGAATTATTCTGATTGGACAGATAGGTCATGTGGTATGTTTGCTGACTGGATGAGTGTAAGTCTTAGACCCAGGTTGTGAATTATTATAAGTTTGGAATTCACTTTCTGGAATTCAGGATTCAGTCCCAAAGTAGTTCAGAAGGTTATCCATGACACCAGTTTCTGTTCAATTAGTGACATAATTTTTTCCCCCTGTGCATTGCTTCATGGATCTGTGTGGATGCATATGGAAACTGCTGGTGCCAAAGCAGAAAAGAGAGCTCTAAAACAAATGAAAGGCAAGGATGCAGTCATATTAGTGAACACAAAAATAAAACATCTTTAAATAGTACTGAGAGTTTGACAAAAAACAGTGGGTTAAGGAAATTTAAAGTAGACGCTAAAACTCATTAACCTTTTCTCTTTTCCTAGGTATTGTAGCCCAAAAGATATGTAACAATATGCATAGATCTGATCCTCTTTTAATACTCCCATGTAAAGGTATAAATGAAACATCAGCTTTAATTTATGAACATTCTTTATTTTATTATAGACCCCAAACCTGCAGAGCCCTGCATAGATGGAGTCTTGTTCCCTCTGGGAGCTCCTTGCAGTGTCAGGGTCTTAAGATCTCATCCTATAGTCTTTGCTCGGGCAAAACTCCCACTGGAGTCACAGGCTTCACAGCCCTAACTGTTACTTAAATGTATTTCTGTGTGTTGACATATTTTTCTAATATTGATTGTTAAAAACAAAAGGAAAAGCTTTCGTCATAAGTGTGTGACAGTTGGGATAATAGAGGATGACTCCAGGGCATTAAGCTGTCCATATTAATGGACTTTTAAAAATGCAAATAGTGTCATAAATACATTAGGAACTTTTATAATGCCTATTATTGACCCACTCCCAGGAACCACCTTAGCACAGTTGTAGAATTTGTCACTTCCCCCCTCTTTTGTTATGCGGGGAGAGTCTGTTGCTTTACTATGTGTTTGTATAATGCCTAGCACATTGGGGCCCTGAAGTCAACTAGAGCTTCTAGGTGCTACTGTCATTTTACTACAGTTATCACTACTGCTACAAATCAGTTACTAATAGAACCATGGGTGTGGCAAGTATGTTGAAAAGTACACACTATCTGATATTAAGTTGCCCTCACCCTAAGAGAAAGGGCCTTTGCCAGACTCCTGGGATCTTCTAACCGGGGAAAGTGCTTTGAAAACATCGACTGCTCAGTGCAATGTGATGCATTCTTCTTCGGCTCAGTCCAGCTCATACTGAAACCAACAGCTGTTTTTCCGCTAACAACTTGATCAGCCAGCGATAAGAGTAATTTGTTTTTAGTGTTTAAAGAAGGCATAACTCCACCAGAAGCAGTGAAATATCTTTCCTTTGCTCATTCTCTCTCCCTTCCCCCCCATTTAAGCACTTATCAATAAATGGTGTATTATGACCAATTAAGTCTCTGATTATGCAGTGGCTTAGGCGCGTGGTTAACTTTATGCGCTATGGACCAGTTTTTTAAAGGTTTTATGTGCCTAAAGATGCAGGTATGTCTTAGTGTGAATTTTCAAATCCTGCTAGGTGCCTATCTGCATCTTTAGACAACTAAAATACCTGTAAAAATCTGGCCTTCTGGCCCCATTGAGGCAAAGTACTTAAGCTTATGAGTAGTCCCAAAGTCTGTGTTCATCCCAGGGTTGACCGTGACCAGCTAACACACATAGGTGGGTAGGTGTAACTTGAACTCGGGCAGTTATTTGTTCTGCATGCGTGTGCATGCAGGCATACACACACACTCACAAAAATATAAGGGACCATTGCAAAGCATACATCTTAGCTTAAGTGGCAAATGCCTGGCTATGCTTTTGAGTGTGGTATTCAGCTTCTGAGAGAGGAAAAATAACAGGATTACTCGTGGCACTTTAGAGACTAACAAATTTATTTCAGCATAAGCTTTCTTGGGTTAGAACCCACTTCATCAGACGCATGGAATGGAACATACAGTGAGCAGATATTTATACATTCAGAGAAACATGAAAAGATGGAAGTGCCTATACCAACTTTAAGAGGCTAATTAATTAGGAGGAACTATATCAGCAGGGGGAAAAAACATTCCACACAAAGATGGACTACAAGCTGTCAGGAACAGTATGCCCGATAATGCCACGGCAAACCTGGTGGCTGAACTTTGTGATTTTGTCCTCACCCACAACTATTTCACATTTGGGGACAATATATACCTTCAAGTCAGCGGCACTCCTATGAGTACCCACATGGCCCCACAGTATGCCAACATTTTTATGGCTGACTTAGAACAACGCTTCCTTAGCTCTCATCCCCTAATGCCCCTACTCTACTTGCGCTACATTGATGACATCTTCATCATCTGGACCCATGGAAAAGAAGCCCTTGAGGAATTCCACCATGATTTCAACGATTTCCATCCCACCATCAACCTCAGCCTAGACCAGTCCACACAAGCGGTCCATTTCCTAGACACTACTGTGCTAATAAGCGATGGTCACATAAACACCACCCTATACCAGAAACCTACTGACTGCTATACTTACCTACATGCCTCCAGCTTCCATCCAGGACACACCACATGATCCATTGTTTACAACCAAGCTCTAAGATACAACCGCATTTGCTCCAGTCCCTCAGACAGAGACAAACATCTACAAGATCTCTATCAAGCATTCTTAAAACTACAATACCCACCTGCTGAAGTAAAAAACAAATTGACAGAGCCAAAAGAGTACCCAGGAGTCACCTACTACAGGACAGACCCAACAAAGAAAATAACAGAACACCACTAGCCGTCACCTTTAGCCCCCAACTAAAACCTCTCCAGTGCATCATCAAAGATCTACAACCTATCCTGAAAGATGATCCCTCACTGTCACAGATCTTGGGAGACAGACCAGTCCTTGCTTACAGACAGCCCCCCAACCTGAAGCAAATACTCACCAGCAACCACACACCATATAACAAAAACACTAACCCAGGAACCTATCCTTGCAACAAAGCCCGATGCCAACTCTGTCCACATATCTGTTCAAGTGACACCATCATAGGACCTAATTACATCCGCCACGCCATCTGGCTCGTTCACCTGCACATCTACCAATGTGATATATGCCATCATGTGCCAGCAATGCCCCTCTGCCATGTACATTGGCCAAACTGGACAGTCTCTACGCAAGAGAATAAACGGACACAAATCTGACATCAGGAATCATAACAATCAAAAACCAGTAGGAGAACATTTCAACCTCTCTAATCACTCAGTGACAGACTTAAAGGTGGCAATTTTGCAACAGAAAAACTTCAAAAACAGACTTCAACAAGAAGCTGTGGAACTTGAATTGATATGCAAACTAGATACCATCAACTCAGGGTTGAACAGAGACTGGGAATGGCTTGGCCATTATGTTAATTGAATCTATTTCCCTTAAGTTAACTATCCTCACTCACAGCTTTGTGTCAACTGTCCGCAATGGGCCAGCTTGATTATCACTTCAAAGGTTTTTTTTCCCCTGCTGATATAGTTCCTCTTAATTAATTAGCCTCTTAAAGTTGGTATAGGCACTTCCACCTTTTCATGTTTCTCTGAAGTATAAATATCTGCTCACTGTATGTTTCATTCCATGCATCTGATGAAGTGGGTTCTAACCCACGAAAGCTTATGCTGAAATAAATTTGTTAGTCTCTAAGGTGCCACAAGTAATCCAGTTCTTTTTGCTGACACAGACTAACACGGCTGCTACTCTGAAACCTGAGAGAGGAAGGTATTCTTTCATTCCATAGCTGCCAATTAATTGTTGGTATAGTAATTACTGGCTGAAATAAGAGCAAATCAACTCATGTAGTCATAAAATATTTAAACAGGATAAAAATTGTTACTGTGTAGATAGCACAATCTGTAGAAGAGTTTGAGACAGAACGAGAAGGAAGTATTGTTTGTGAAGAGAAGCACCTGTCTAGTGGTTAAAGCACAAGCCTGGAAGTTGGGAAATTCTGGTTTTGTCCCAGACATGCTGTGTAATCTTGGGAAAGTCTCTTAATTTCTCTGTGGAGGAGTTTCCTCATCTGTTATCATGAAGATAATATTTCTTTCCTACCTCACAGGGGTGATGCCAAGCTTAAATCATAAAAGTGTGTAAAGTGTTTTGAGAATTTTGGATGGAAGGTGCTGTAGAAAGACAAAATGTTGTTGTTTGTTATATAAAGCAAAACTGTGTTTGTGAGGGGAGTGGGGGAGAGAGAGGACAAACATACCAACCAGGATGCAGCTTAATGTACGTTGGCTGCTAAGATTAAGTCAAAGAAATAACTGAATATTTATTAACAGGGTAACCAACGTACATCTAATAGAGGAAACTTTTTTTTCAGATATTTCAGCTGTTGAAGTGACACTCATCTCTGATTCTTGGAATTTGTCAGAAACATTTCAATTGACAAAGTAAGAGTTTGTTTTCTAAGTATGTTCACTAAGGGCTGTGTACCTGAGGTGTGTGCATGTTATTTTTTTAAAGTATTTAAAAAAGGGGGTGCACTTCACCAGAGGCCGAGAAATCCCTTTTCCTGGCCTATATCCTCCCCTCTTTTTTGTGGCTTTATAAAGCTGCTTTCATGTGGTGTCTGTTTTAAAATCAAATGATAAAAAGAGATATTTCTTATAAGCCCCTGTCAGCTACAGGAGAGTTGTTATAACAATGCTAACTCCCACTAAAATAATAAAGGCTGTAACCTGGAAATCGGTGGACATTTTGCCTGTGTAAGGGCTGAGGGCCATATTGTACCCTCCCATAGTCTAACCTGGATGAATGGATACAGAAGACCCAGAAAAGTGTGTGAAGTTCATCTTAAGGTGTTTGCTCCTATTAAAGCAGGGATGCCATTTAATGTGAGGTTAACAGCAGAAAGTAATACCTAATGAAATAATAGTAATATTGAAACCTGAGGAGCAGTTATATCTACACATCCATTCTTTAGCACCATATTCTGGGCTTATTTTGCACGGAGAACTCTTACTGAGAGCAGTGGGAGTTACTCATACAGGATGTGGGTAGATTATGAACAAGATTATATATATGACAGGATTGCCTGTGATAGCAGGGGACTGGATTTAATGATCCGAGGAGGTCCCTTCCAGTTCTATATCCTGTGTTCCTATACCCCTTAATCAACACTTTTCCTTTTCTGACGGTAATAAACACTGAGATAAGGAAGAGCTGCAGGAAGCCTCTCTTCTTTCTCCTTGGTGGTAGAACACTGGTCCTACTGGAGATTATAACACAGATAAGTGTTTTTCTCATTTTAACATAGTTTAAAGATTTACAGTGTTGTTCTGTTAGGTTTGTACTTTTTGCATAACTTGAAATTTCATGTTCACAAATGTATTTCTTAATGCATTTGCTTAATCCCTATATTTGATGCAAACTATCTGTTTTATGTATTGCCAGTTGCTCAACATGTATCCGCATTGGTGTTTGTTCCTTGTGTGAAATAAAGCATCTCTCTCCCTTTGTTGCCTGCAAGCCTGATGATTCTGGGCAAGTTCAGGTAAAATTCTTTGGGATTTATAGAACTTAACATTTTCTGTGGTACCTTTTTTATTATTTGAGCAAATGTATGTTTCCTATTCATTTTGACGTGACAGAATGTTTGGAATTTTTCAGAATGATTGTCATCTGATTGACAAACAAGGAGATGTGCCAGCCACTACTGCTTCCCTACCGACCGCTACTACACAGATGTCCGAGGTTAGCTAACATTTTTAGATAGATGTAAATGATGCACAAATTGATCAGGGGAAATGCTCACATAAAGGTTGGAAGGAACGCAAGGGTAATTATAAGAGAATTAATTGGTTATATAATTATTGCACAAGTTTCTTGATGATTATTTTTATTTATATTAAATAGTGCTTACTGGCACAAACCAGGATTCGGGCTCCACTCTGCTAGGTGTTGTACATATACATAGAAAGAGATAGTACTTCCCTAAAACATCATATAGAGTACATAGACAAAGGGTGGGTAGAAAGTATTACCAGCCGTACTTCACAAATGGAGAATGAGGCAAAGAGAGATTAAATAACTTGTGCAAAGTCACACGAGGATTCTGTGGCAGAACCAGAAACTGAACTCAGCTCTCCAGTGTCCTAAGTGCCTTAACCACAAGGCCATTTTCGCTTTCTTGATGGTTCCAAACAATCTTAAATGTCTGATAAAATTAAATAAACAGAATCAGTTAGTGCTGCTCAGCTTAGCCATCAGTGGTTTGCTGATTTACTGTAGGTGTCAGAAGAGAAGTGGGTATTGAAGAGGGGGTTGATTGATGGATAATAGGTACATAGAAAGTTGCTACCTACTTGGTTTCTCATTTTCTGAGAGATAGCATGGCTGCTATAAATAGATGCTAAGGGGGAATATAGTATTCTTATCTCTACTTCTCTGGATATGTCCACCTAATTCCCTATACATCAAGATAAATTACCTCTCAATCCAGCTGCTAGGCTTGATGGTGAAGTTTTTGAACAAAATAATAAGATCCCTTTTGTTTTTCAAACAGAAAAATGTGACTCTAGTATGTGCACTTCTGAACATTAATATTTTGGAGTTGATGTGTGCATAGAGTGTTAGCACTGCAGAGAGAACAGAGCAAACTCCTCTATGCCTCATTTCCAAGTGCATTAATGTGGAATTGGTAAACGGTTGGAATTGTTGAAAGATGGCTTTCTCCCACATGTCTTATCTCAGAGACACAGTGATGGACAAAACTGTTGAAGCATTAAAAAGCAATGGAAAGGCAGATATTGTTTAGACTCAACTAAAACATTCAAAGGGCTTTAAAACTGCAGCTAAAATCCTGCTTTTTCTTTTATCCAGAAGTTTGGAATTTTTATTTTGGCTTTAAAACTTTAGGTTCAAACAGTGGCTGGACTTGCCTAGGAGCATTAGAAAGGGGGAAAGGCCACAAGGAACCCTCTACCCATTGCTGATCCACAGAGGACACAGCCATAATTTGGCTGGACTGCAAGGGTAGAGGCAGGTAGAGCCAGTACTCTGAGGGTACGTCTACACTACCCGCCAAATCGGCAGGTAGTAATCGAGCTATTGGGGATCGATTTATCGCGTCTCATCTAGATGCGATAAATAGATCCCAGAAGCTCTCCCCGTCGACTCCGGAACTCCAGCACGGTGAGAGGCGGAAGCAGAGTCGACGGGGGAGCGAGCCTGCGCCGCGTGGACCCAATGTAAGTAAAATTACTTCGATCTAGGATATGTCGACTTCAGCTACGCTATTCTCGTAGCTGAAGTTGCGTATCCTAGATCGATCCCCCCAGTGTAGACCAGCCCTGAGAGGTCTGTATCTAGTGGGCTGAGGTAGGGAACTGTGCTTCTTTACAGCCCATGAACCAGCTGACCTATAATGGGGCAATGCTGTCTATCCCTTCCAAGAGGCAGCAAAAGGCTTTTACCCAGGACACTTCCCTCAGCACCAGTTGAGGCATTTTGCCATTCAAATCAGAGTGGGCAAGATCACCAATTGGTGTAAATTGGTGTAGCTCCATCGAAGTCACCGACCATGTGCTGACATACACCAGCTAAAGATGTGGCTCAATATCTCCATGTCCTGCGACAGACAGCAAGCTCCCTCTCTTTGTGTATCTCTCTAGGTATTTATACTGCACTCATCAGTGTGCTAGCTGAGCGCCTTACAAAGAGTTTAAAAATATCACTGTTTCTTTCCTCTTTTCCTCCCTGTTGTTGCTGGGAGTCTCTCATTCAGCTGAGTTGAAGAAATGAGTTTTGCATGTGCAAGTGGGGAAGTTAGCTATGGTGTTCTGATGCAGAAGTGAGTGGTCTAGACATGGGGCTGGCTGCTGACACATCTGTCTCTCCCACATTCACGAGATCATAGTTTCATTGTTCCAGAGAAACTTAGGTGTTGTGGGCAGCCAGGGGTCATGTAGAGAAGCAGTATCCCAAGTAGTTTGTGCCAGCACTGTTCAGAGCTCTGAATATCAGTACTAAAACTTTTTTAATTTGATTCTGTGTTCAGTGAGGAAGCTAATGCAATTTAGTCCAGGGAAAGCATTATTTTGCAATGAAACTTTAAGCATCTTGCTGTTTGATGATTTCTACTTTTTAATAAGAAATAATTTAAATTAAGTATCCTACATGCCTTTAATATGAGCTCCTTTTCCCTGCTGAACTTGCACCCTCCTTTCTTATATGTCAGCAGTAAAATGAAACTAAGCCCTGGTCTACACTATGAGTTTAGGTCGAATTTAGCAGTGTTAGGTCGATTTAACCCTGCACCCGTCCACACAACGAAGCCATTTTTGTCAATTTAAAGGGCTCTTAACATCGATTTCTTAGCACTAAAATCGACCTCACTGGGATGCAAAGTGTGGATGCAATTTGACGGTATTGGCCTCCGGGAGCTATCCCAGCGTGCTCCATTGTGACCGCTCTGGACAGCACTTTCAACTCAGATGCACTAGTCAGGTACACAGAAAAATCCCCGGGAACTTTTGAATTTCATTTCCTGTTTGGCCAGCGTGGCAAGTTGATCAGCACAGGTGACCATGCAGTCCCAGAATCGCAAAAGAGCTCCAGCATGGACCGAGTGGGAGGTACTGGATCTGATCTCTATATGGGGAGAGGAATCCATGCTGTCAGAACTTTGTTCCAAAAGACGTAATGCCTATATATATGCCAAAATCTCCAAGGGCATGACGGACAGAGGCTACAACAGGGACGCACAACAGTGCTGAGTGAAAATTAAGAAGCTCAAGCAAGCCCGAATCATAGTCCCCCCAGAATCGTAGAGTGTAGAACGTTTCTACACTCCCCCTATCATCTCCGTCCCTGAGGTTATCGCAGATTAGAAGGTGAAAAAAACGCACTCGCGATGACATGTTTTCTGAGCTCATGCAGTCCTCCTGCACTGATAGGGCACAGCTTAATGCATGGAGACGTTCAGTGGCAAAGGCCAGGAAAGAATTAAGTGAGCGCGAAGAGCGGAGGCAGGACGCGATGCTGAGGCTAATGGGGGAGCAAACGGACATGATGAAGCATCTGTTGGAGCTGCAGGAAAGCCAACAAGAGCACAGACCGCCGCTGCATCCACTGTATAACTGCCCACCCTCCTCCCCATGTTCCATAGCCTCCTCACCCAGACGCCCAATAACGTGGGGGGGAGGCTCCGGGCACCCAGCCTCTCCACTCCAGAGGATGGCCCAAGCCACAGAAGGCTGTCATTCAAACAGTTTGATTTTTAGTGTGGCTACAATAAGCAATGTGGCCTTGTCCTTTCCTCCTCCCCCACCACACCCAGGCTACCTTGTCCGTTATCTCATTTTTTTAATTAATAAAGAAAGAATGCATGGTTTCAAAACAATAGTTACTTTATTTCGAAGAGGGGAGGGGGGGTTGGCTTACAGGGAATTAAAATCAACAAAGGGGCCGGATTTGCATCAAGGAGAAACGCACACGCCGTAGCCTGGCCAATCATGAAATTGTTTTTTAAAGCCTCTCTGATGCGCACTTCTAATCACCCAGGTGTCTGGCTGCTCAAAATCGGACATCAGGCGATTTGCCTCAACCTCCCACCCCACCATAAACGTCTCCCCCTTACTCTCACAGATATTATGGAGCACACAGCAAGCAGAAATAACAATGGGAATGTTGGTTGCGCTGAGGTCTGACCAACAGCGCCAGCGAGCTTTTAAACATCCAAAGGCACATTCTACCACCATTCTGCACTTGCTCAGCCTATAGATGAACTGCTCCTTACTACTGCCCAGGCTTCATGAGCCATGAGAGCAAGGGATAGGCTGGGGTAGGTGCGACCGTGTGGTGCTGCCGGCTGGGAGAGCAGCCTGAGGTAGAAGCCTCCAGCTCGCAGAAGAGCAGTTTCAGTGGAAGCCGTACACTATGCCCTAGAGGTTGCTAGGAGCTGGGCAAGGAAGACGTTCCCAGAACCCCCGGCCAAGCTACGTGTCCGACGAGGACGGCTACCAGTCCTACTGCACCGTCTGCTGCAGGGTTGCAGGAGAGCAGAGTTGCAGCGGAAGCGGTGGAGCCCACAGTAGACTTGCCCACAACAGCAGCGGTGACGGTGAGCTGAGCGGGCTCCATGCTTGCCGTGGTATGGCATCTGCACAGGTAACCCAGGAAAAAAAGGCGCAAAATGATTGTCTGCCATTGCTTTCATAGAGGGAGGGGCGACTGACAACATGTACCCAAAACCATCTGCGACAATGTTTTTGCCCCATTGGGCATTGGGAGCTTTCCCCAGAATTCCAATGGGCGGTGGAGACTGCGGGAACTGTGGGATAGCTACCCACAGTGCACCTCTCCGTGAGTCGATGCTAGCCACGGTAGTGAGGACGCACGCCACCGACTTAATGCGCTTAGTGTGGACATACGCAATCGACTGTATAAAATAAAATTCTAAAGATCGACTGCTATAAAATCGACCTAATTTCGTAGTGAAGACATACCCTTAGAGCACTCCTACTTTCTAATGGGGTTGTTACTCGATTTTGTGAATGTCCTTTTATGCTGCTCTGGCAACATAAAGGTATCTCAGTGGTGTGGAAATGGTTCACTGAGACTGTTCCCTGTGAAGAGGACCTCCCCAGCCAGTTTAGAGCCGGCATAAGGATTTTACTCTAGCTCTGCTCCCACTTCCAGGTGTAGAGCATTGGTTGTTGGCATGATGTGGGTATAGCCAGCATCTGTAATTATTCTCTGCTTCCCAGAGCTCATAGGGGGTCCAGGTATTCAGGGTGTAAATTAAAGCATCCCTGAAGCTGCTCTAACTTACTTCAGAGGTCAGATAGGCCTGTGCAGAAGACCCTGAATATGGGAAGCGCCATAGATTAAAGCATCAGAGTTCCCCACTATCCTCTGGCCATGTACAAATTGCAGGAACAGAGTAATGGAGAATGAGGCCCTGCATTATATTTTAAGTTGAAAGTCGCTGTTTAAAAGATCAGAGGGGTAGCCGTGTTAGTCTGGATCTGTAGAAGTGACAAAGGGTCCTGTGGCACCTTACAGACTAACAGAGGTATTGGAGCATATTCTTTTGTGGGTGAATACCCACTTTGTCGGATGCAAGCAGTGGAAATGTCCAGGGGCAGATATAAATATGCAGGGAAGAGTCAGGCTAGAGATAACGAGGTTAGTTCAATCATGGAGGGTGAGGCCGTCTTCTAGCAGTTGAGGTGTGAACCCTCCATGATTGAACTAACCTCGTTATCTCTAGCCTGACTCTTCCCTGCATATTTATATCTGCCCCTGGACATTTCCACTGCTTCCATCCGACAAAGTGGGTATTCACCCACGAAAGCTTATGCTCCAATACCTCTGTTAGTCTATAAGGTGCCACAGGACTCTTTGTCGCTTGTTTAAAAGATGACTATTCTAAGTGATTTAAAAATCCACATGCTGACTTGGATTGTCTTGACATTTGTTGTGCTTCATGGAACTGTGGGGCAGAGTTACTGGTTCAAACTTGGGGTCATTTGAGCAAAGCGTTGCTGATTTACAGCCCTTCTAAAAATTATGTGTTTTCAAAATCACCTGGTTCTTATAACGTTTCTTGCACACACCTGGCACTCAAGATATGACTCTAATCCTTTGCACACTGATCTGAGCCACTCAGGATTTATCTCCACACAGTACTCCCTGTCCCTTCAGAGAAGCAATATTTCAATAGCTGTTGAGGGTTAAGTTTAGAATTCCAGGTCAGCTCAAGCTTTTTGCCCTGAGACCAAAGTTTATGCTTTAAGAGCTGGTATTTTGAAGTGCTCTAAAATCCCCATTAATCAGACTCTGATTTTACTTTAGAATTCTTGTCAAGGAAATTAGCATTTGTTGAATAGAGGGAAGATGAAAGGCTCTAGTAAGCAGTTGGGGTAATGTGACCATGACTCATGCTCTTCAGCTGTTTCCTGAATAATGGGACTGAGTGTGATCAGACTAAGTATGATTAGAGGAATGCAAGTTGCTGGGTCATTGGATCCAGGTGTTTCTGATACATAGTTCCCTAACATGAGCTGCTCATAACATTTTCAGATTTTTTTTTAATGCAGAGTTAGGGAATACTGGGGATTAGAGCCGTGCAGGGTAGGGATTCTGTACATTTGCTAACCTTCTCCCCATAGGGCTGTGCTCTGGCTCAGCTACTCAGTGGCCATGCCACCCATAGATGACAACCTTTATTAATATAAGGAGTTATCCAGATACTGTGGTTAAAGAGCCAGTCCAGTGAGTAGAGCGTTGATGAAAAACTGGGTTTCTAGAAATGTCATTTTTCTACATATACTTGATGAACAAGAGGTCGTCCTCAAAAGGGCCTTTTCCCTCTAGGAGCTCAGAAGCACTGACAGAGCAGAGTCATAATGGAGGGAAGTTGAGTAGCTTCCACTCCAGTGGAGTGGAGCCATCTGTGACCTCCCCCACTCCCACCTCCTGCCCTACAACAATCCCCATCCCTCAAAAGTTCCTCCGATGGCAGGCCAGAGGGGCTTAGAGACTTCTTTCCTTCAGTGCTCCTTGATCAAGGGACTCCCTCCCTCCATGATGCCTCCAGCAACTCCCTTTTGAGTCAGAACCCCCAATTTGAGAAACGCTGGTCTCCCCCATGAAATTGATATAGTATGGGGTAAAAGTACACAAAAGACCAGATTTCATGGCGGGGGGAGACCAGATTTCACGGTCCGTGATGTGTTTTTCATAGCTGTGAATTTGGTAGGGCCCTAACCATAATCCATTTGTCACAGCTCCCGAAGGAAAGAATCGCGGGTGCCGAACCCAGTCATACCTGCTGGGTAAGCATGGTTCATCCATAGGGTGCTGTAGCCCAGAGCCCAGTCTATGAGAGAATCCTGAGACCT
Organism: Chelydra serpentina; assembly: GCA_037349315.1. NCBI lineage: Eukaryota > Metazoa > Chordata > Testudines > Chelydridae > Chelydra > Chelydra serpentina. Next base: position 77,821,776 of record JBAIAC010000008.1, read on the forward strand.
GAGGGGTGCACGCAGAGAGGGGACAGAGGTGCAGCTAGCTTTGTAACCATAAAATCACAGAGAGAGCATAAGTAGTTCAAATTTGGGGCTTAAGCAACCTCGAATTCCTTTAACTTTAGAGGTGTGAATCTAAGTTCCCCTTAAGCTGCGCGGCCGCGGTTAAGCCATGCGCAGGGGCTCAAGGCTGCGGCGGGGAGAGGCAGCCCTCCCTGCCAGCCCAAGTGGGAGCTGCCGCAATGGGGAGAGGTGCCCCTCCCTGCCAGCCCCAGCATAGACCTGCTCCAGACTTGCCACGGCCTGGGGAGAGGAGCCCCTCCCTCAGTCCAGCCCTGCCGGAGCTGCCACAGCCAGGGAGAGGCGCCTCTCCCCCGGCCCTAAGCTGCGGTGGGGAGAGAGGGCTGGGGGGAGTCCTCTCTCCCCACCACAGCCCCAGGGCAGCCTGCACCCCAAACCCTTCATCCCTGGCCCTACCCCAGAGCCTGCACCACTGTTCCCTCTAAGCTGTGCGCGTGTGCGCACGCACAGATTCTGAACCCCGCGCACATGGCGAAACACTGCGTGCACAAACATTTGCACAGAAGCACAACAATTTGTATAGAAGACATATTTTTCCTACGTGGCCTGTCAAAAATTTGCACAGAAGACATTTTTTTGCGCACACGGCCTGTCAAAAATTAGAGGGAACATTGGCCTGCACCCCAGCCCTCTGCTGCAGCACTGATCCCCCTCCCAAACCCCTCATCTCCAGCCCCACCCCAGAGCCTTCACCCCTAGCTGGAGCCCTCACCCCCTGCACTTAACCCTCTGCCCCAGCCCTGAGCCCTCTCCTGCACCCCGAACCCCTCATCCCCAGCCCCACCCCAGAGCCTTCACCCCCAGCCAGAGCCCTTGCCCCCACCCCCCCCACACCCCAACACTCTGCCCCAGCCCTGAGCCCCCTCCACACATCAAACCCCTTGGCCCCACCCCCACTACATGAATTTTGTTCTGCACATGGATATAAAAAATTGGAGGAAACACTGATGTGAATGACACTGCTCTGAGAGTAGAGAGGGGAAGCAGCAAATCACGATGAACACAGTGTGCTCTCATAGACTAAATTAGTGATGTTTTCTAGACATACATACATAAAATGAGCTGGAGAAGATATGGTAGAAGCTTTTGATATGTCAGCAGCCATGCTGAACGAAGCTCTAAACCGGGCAAGGGAGTGTGTCAATGGGTGTGCCCGCAAACAAACTCATTAAACATTTGGATAGTCACAAAACTCGAAATCCTAAAGGGCCTATTTTAACTTGTAATGTAACTAGCTTTTAAAAAATAGTTAATCATTTACCCTTGAAGGCCGCAGCCAATTTGTGGTTTTAGAGTCATACCTTCCTATATTTTTAGATATTTTTTTCTCACCCCTGTTGTGTGAATAATGGGCACAGAGGAAACTGACTAACTGTTTATAATACAGTGAAAACAGCTAAACTATCTACACACACTCGGGTGTCAAATGCACGAAATAAACAAACTGAAATAATTTGAGAAAATGTTATTTTTGTAATAATAATAAGTAAAAATAAAAAGTCCAGAAAGAAGTGTGACTATTAAAATTGGCCATGTTTCTTTAAAACATCACTGACTAGCTATTGGGACATCACCACACATGTTGTCATTTTTATACACAGGAAGATGCACATGTAAATTACTTTCCCTTAAAATGTGGCTATATAGTACTTAAAAACCTGTGTATGGCTTTAAAAAGTGTCCTGTGAACCCAGCTTCAAAAACAGACTCCAACGAGAAGCTGCTGAACTTGAATTAATATGCAAACTAGATACCATTAACTTAGGTTTGAACAGAGACTGGGAGTGGCTCGGTCATTACGCTAATTGAATCTATTTCCCCTAGTTAAGTATCCTCACACCTTTGCGACAACTGTTCGAAATGGGCCATCTTGATTATCACTTCAAAAAAGGTTTTTTTCCCCTGCTGATAATAGTTCCTCTTAATTAATTAGCCTCTTACAGTTGGTATGGGTACTTCCACCTTTTCATGTTTCTCTGTATGTATAAATATCTTCTTACTATATGTTCCAGTCTATGCATCTGATGAAGTAGACTGTAGCCCACGAAAGCTTATGCTGAAATAAATTTGTTAGTCTCTAAGGTGCCACAAGTACTCCTGTTCTTTCAGCTTTATCCTGTTTCTTGTCTTTTCATTCTAGAATTCTAGCCAGCCATACCATTTTCAAGACATTGGCTAGAGTTACTGATTGTTTCTCTGAACTCTTTCAGTTATAGTGATCATAGGTATTGTTTTAGGCTGTGCTTTTTCTGAATTGTGGAACAGTAACATATACAGTTGCATTTTAAAGTGGATTTCTGTGATACATATCTATCAATATGTTGGATTGCACTTCCTGTTGGTAGTTTTATTTCAGTAGAAATGCAAATGTTAACATTGCTAAAATTAGAAGATTTGAAAAGGAGTGTGTGGTTCAGCACCTCTCAGGATCGGATTCAAATATGTTACAATTAACAAGAAAGATGAATTCTGATTCATTTAAAAATATTTTAAATGCATAAGCTCAACGTTCATTTTTTTTCAGTAGCTTGTTTTTTTAACTAGGTTTTGTTTTGTTTCCAATAGCCTATCTGCAATATTTCCATAGAACCTTTATGGATATCAGTGTTAGGTAAAAGAGACGTGATAATCAAAGGAGCAAACTTTACAAAAGCATCAAACATTACAGTGGTGTTGACTGGAACCAGTAGCTGCAAACAAGATAAGTGAGTCCAAATAATACAAATATTTATGTTTACATTTTTAGTACAGTGAAAATTACACACATACCCCAGAGCTAAATTTTGCTCTGTTTTTGTGAGAAAGAAATGTTATGTTCTTATGTTTGTTTCCAGTAACCTATCTGCAGTATTTCCATAGAACCTTTATAGATATCAGTGTTAGGTAAAAGAGACATGATAATCAAAGGAGCAAACTTTACAAAAGCATCAAACCTAAATTTTGCCTTTAGATGCACAGGCAAGTATGCAGCTCTCATTGACTTACAGTCAAGGGCAAAATGTGGCCCTTATTTAGATTAATGACCCCTTAATTAGCCAAGTGCTGAACACATCCTGTAAGGTGCTGTGGCTCTCAACTCCCACTGAAAACAATGGAGGAAATACAGCCCTGCATTAGTGCACAGCCCAAGGGGTGGCGTGGGTAGGTGGGAGGGGCACGTCTGAGTCTGGATCCTGGAGCTGCCAGAGTGATCCTGGTTCAGCCCTTGGTACTAGTAAGGGATATTCTGAAGGCTCCCCTATTGCGCACTCAGGTGCCATTTGCCCCTCTGGGCTTTGCAGCAGGCAGAAAATAGTTGGGGCATAGGAATGCCTCAGCCATGTTTTGACCCACCCCAAAAAATCCCAGGCATGCTTCAGAACTCTGCCGGTACTGGAGACTTCTGTGACAACTGAGTGCATAGACTGTGCAGTGCTCAGTGGGACTGTTTGTGTAAGTGCCTGTTCACCAATGTGAATAAGAATTGCCCAGTGTAACCCTTAGTGAAATAGACTAGATTACCCTAGATTAATGATACTCAATCTTGAAGAGTCACTTCAGAGGCACAGAGAGATGTATGCTAATTGTGCAATGAAAATCTGACATTGAATTACACAATTTCATCATATAGCCACAATGCAGTGTTTGTGGCACACAACAACTTCATTCAGCTGACTATCTGCTTTCTCCTCTTACCCCTTCTTCTTCAAGTAGTATCCCTATGGGTGCTTCACTGTAGGTGTGTCTGTGTCCCTGCACTGCTGATCAGAGAACATTGGTAGTAGTCTGTCCTGCCTGCGCATGTGTCGCTCCTTGCCTGCCATGAGGCTAGCCAGCCTGCATGGGGGACCATCCTCAGTTCCTTCTCAACCACCCTTGGCTAGAGACATAGCTAAAGCAGTCCTTTCACGGATTGTTTATTCCCTTTAGATTTGCTAATTTTAGCTTCCCTTGAAGCCTTTTTTTCTTTGTTTCCTTGTTTGCATTTTATTTGGCCTTGCCTAAAAAAAAAATAATTAGAAGAAAGAAAAATGAAGAAGAAAGGCTTTGCCTCCTCCCAACCCTGTTGGTGGGGGGGATTGCCTGGGGGAAAAGCAAATTCCACAAAAGTGTGAGTTGTGCCACTGAAGCCCAGGTCCAGGAAAGAGTTAAGGCTTAAACTCCTGCTCATGGAGTCGGCCCTTCAACCCCCAAAATCCCGACTTTCTATGTCATAGGGAAGTGAGCCCAGAGAGATATTAGCCACTCACAAGACCACTAAGAGAAGGTTTTTGAGTCCCTGTAGCGAACTGAGATCGAGCCGAAAACAATCCCAGGCTCCATCAATATAATCAGTACCGATGGCACAGAAGCTGGCTAAAATTGGTACCCAGGGGACGCATGGTACCAAGCCAACAGAACAAGCTGGACTGCCCAAGGACCCAATGGGCAGGGCAAAGAAGCACTGGTACTGAAGAAGTATGAAAGACACAGAAGATCTGGCCTGGGGAAGGCTCCGTCAGTACAGGCATCTGCACCAGTACTGATTCCGGTGCACGTGGCACCGATGGACATTGCGGCCAGGTCCACATCCCCGATTCCATCAGTGCAAGCCACTCAGCACTGACAACCACTGCCAGTACCGACGCCATTGGCACTGCATGATTTCCGGTGTGTGACGGATCTTTCAGTGTCCAATTCACTGGATTCACCCTTACTTAGTACTGGAGCCCAGTACTGGTTCCCCCCAACACGCCACTACGAGGGGAAGACAGGCCTCTGGCAGAACAGGGGGCTAAACTGGTCTACAATAAGCCCATAGGGACAACAGAGACTGTGGGAGTTCTCTCACCAACCTCCTGGCTGGCTTATGATGAAAAGGGCTCAGTAGACTGTAACCCTGGCCCTAGAGAGAGAAGGGCTATGTGGAGGGTCACAGTGAGCCTCTGAGGCTAGCATAAACTGCCTAGAAGCGCAAGACCCACGGGGACAAGATTGGAGCTCTGCCACACAATCTAAAGGCATGACCCATTATACAGCCACCCAACCGGTAATCCTGGACTATCTGTTGGCTCTCAAGAAATTGTGACTCTCCGTTAATTCACTAAAGGTCCATTTAGCATCGATTGAAACCTTCCACCAACAGGTAGAAGATTACTCAGTCTTCTCCCGTCCAACTACAAAGAGGTTTCTTAAGGGCATAATGAACCTCTTCTCACAACCTACACTTCCCATTCCTCAATGGGATTTCAACCTAATGCTAAAAGTACTAGGTAGTCTGCCATTTGAGCCTATGGCCACTTGCTCATTAACTCACCTTTCCATGAAGACAGCATTCCTCATAGCCATCACCTCTTCAAGAAGGTTATGGGAAATAGGAAATAGCAGCTCTAATGGCGCATCCCCAAGGTCATGCTTTAGACCACATCCAAAGTTCACTCCCAAGGTGACTTCCGCATTCCACATAAATCAGCTTATTCAGCTTCCAACCTTTTATCCCAAACCTCATCAGGATAATAGGGAAGCCATCCTTCATATGCTTGATGTGAGAAGAGCTTTGGCCTCCTATTTGAACAGGACAATAACCTTCAGAAAATCTCCGAGACTCTTCCTCTCCATTGCAGATAGATCAAAAGGTACAGCGATTTCAGCTCAGAGACTCTCCAAGTGGGTCTCGGGCTGTATTATACTCTGTTGCCAATTGCACAATGTAACACCTCACTCTGTAATATGCATGCATTCTACAAGGTTGATCTCATCAGTTGCCTTCTCCAAGGGTATCCCTATATCAGAAATCTGCAGAGCAGCGACCTGGGCATCTGCACATACCTTTGCAGAACACTATGCCATCCTGGGAGATTCAGCTGCAGATGCCAAATTTAGTGCTACCGTGCTCTCATCCATATTAGACTCGACTCCAAAGTCCCTGCCTCCAGTGGTGGGCACTGCTCAGGAGTCACCTACAGTGGAGCACCCATAGGGACACTACTTGAGGAAGAAGAGGTTACTCACCTGGTGCAGTAATGATGGTTCTTCGAGATGTGTCCCCCTATGGGTGCTCCACGACCCGCCCTCCTCCCCTCTACTTTGGAGTTTTTGTCATTGACTCTGTGGTAGAGAAGGAACTGAGGCGGGTCACCCACGCATGCTGGCTAGCCTGGTGGCAGGTGAAAAGCAGCGCAGGTGCGGGCAGGACAGACAGCTACCGAAGTTCTCCAACTTGCAGCGCAAGGACGCAGACACACCTACAGTGGAGCATCCATAGGGACAGACATCTCAAAGAACCATCATTACTGCACAAGGTGAGTAACTTCTTTCTGGGAGTCTTTTCTCCTCTCTCCACCTCTTCAGTTTATGGCCTGCCCGCAGTAACATGGAGAGATGATGGGGGCTTCTGTCAGTTTGTTCAGTGCTACTTGGACTGCATTGCATGTGAGCTCTGATCAGACCCAGGGATTCTACAAGATCTTCACTTGGGGCTCTATAAACAGCCACATGTAACTCTGGAGTCACATCTTGAGTGTCTTTGTCCTAGTTAAAATGCTGCAAAAACATATGCACTGTTTTTCTTTCTCCACCAGCATACAAGTCAGCAAGGTGTTAAATGACACACACGTGAGATTCTCTCTCCCACCTAGACGCAAAGAGGCCAAGAGTATCTGCATAAAGGCCAGTGGGCGTAAATGTTCACCACCAATCACAGTATATTATGTCTCTCAGCCATCATGTACTAAAACGGAGCCAAACATCACTTGGGCCAGGTAATTCTTGTTTTTGGTTTATTTTTTATAGATTTAATAAAGCTTATTCACACTATGTTAATATTAGTAAACTTAACTGGCTGCCAGGTCCTCGGCTGGTATAGATTGGGATACCTATATTGGATTTCAGTGAAGCTGCACTCCTTTACACAAGATAAGGTTCTGATCCAATAATCCAGTTAATCAGCCCTATAACCTATTTGGGTGTATGGCAGGGGAAAATGTAGCCCAATGAATTGAACTGAAGCAATATTTCATGTGCAAAGACGATCACTGTCACTAAAAAAAAAAGATAAAGTACAAAACTATTTTTAACCCTTCTCAATAGTAAATGAAAAATAAACCTTGGTACTAATCTGAGTTCTACAATGAAAGTGCCAGGGTAGCACAAACATATTTTGATTTCCCCCCATAATTTATTTTGGCCATACATTGTGAATTTACCCTTCATCTCCTGAAGACCGGCTGCAGAGTTTCTCCTTTACGTTCGAAGTATTGAACTGAACATATAATGAAAATTCCCCTCCCTTGAGTAACATGTATGAAATGCCCCCACTGACTTATCTTTGAGACAAAGTGCCAGATGCTTCCTGTGAGGTGCTCTACACTCTCAATTCCTACTAAAACAACGGGAATTGTGCATAATCCTAGTTGCTCCAGGAGCAGCAAAACAATGTGATGCTCCTTGCTCAAGGTCAATCTTTGGCTTATGCTCTGGCGCTAGCCCTTAGTGAGCATAATTTTGGTTAATACAAGCAAATGCATTGTTGCTACTTGAATGGAAGAAAATGTATGGCTAACTGAGAAGTAATATATGCCTATAGATTATTAGATCATTTGGGGCTTGCATTGGATCTCTCGTGAGCAAACAGGATTTGCACCATGAAAGAGGCATGTAACTATATTGTGTCTTTGAAAGTACAGTACTTTCAACGTAACTTTGTATAACTGGAAAATCAGTCATACAAATTACCTAGTCCTGCAACTTGTTTTTATTTTATCTACTGTTACCAAGGCAAAACGTTATACACTGTGACTACTAGTTCCTTCTTGAATAAAAAGTTTGAAATGTAAACAGCAAAAAAAAGATGTGTATTTATTTGTGGGGGAAAACTAACATTAACCCCTCAATTTTTTAATTTTTTTTATAGTGGCGGTCGCAAAATAACCCTCTTTGGGAGAAATTTTAATGTGACAGACAGTGTCATTATTTCAGATGACCAGAGATTAAATTCTACTGTAAGTCTTTAACTCCTTTGCAATAACAAAATACATGTTTTTAAAGGAATCACTTTTGTTCTTAAGCTCTTTCAAAAGCTTAAGCACATGCTTAACTTTAATCACGTGAGTAGTCCCATTGAACTAAATGGGACTACTCATATCAGTAAAATTATGTATGTGCTTAAATATTTGCAGAATCAAGGTCTAAAATAGTGAATTCCCATGCATAGTTCTCCAAGGCCTCAAAGTTCTAAGGATTCTCCCTCCTATTTTCCTGTTTGTTCACTTCCTGAAAGGCCTTGCATTGCAGCAACCCTTGCATTGCATCACCAACATAGACTCAGCCTTAGAAGAGTGCATGGCTGGTGCTATGATAGGAGACCAATACAGAAACTACTTCAAATATAGTACACAGAGTATTGCTCTTAAATAGAAGGTTTATCAGTTTCCCATGTGATGTCAGCAGGATTTTAAAGTGCTATTGAGTGCCTCAGTTTCTCACTGTATGTACCATGGATTACTTCAGCACTGACAGTTTTGCTGTTTTTTCCCTAGGTCTCTGGATGTCCTGGAAGTACTTCTTCATGTAGTTTCCTAACACCAGATGTTAGCCTTTCAAAAGGGTGTAAAATTGTTAATGTATCACTAAAAGTGGAAAATGTCCGTATACCTTGTATTAAATTACGATATTATCCTGACCCTATATTTATTGACTATCAACTGCATACTGAGATGGACCCCGATCTGGAATTAAAATTATATGTAAGTTTTTTAAAAAATCAAACAAAAATGCACATATGATAGTTTTAAGTTTTACCACATTTAATAATAGTTTCCCATTTCAAATTTGTTCTCTTCAGAAAACAAATGACATCTTAGATATTTCTGAAAATGAGATTGATGTTACTGTCACTCACATGATGAATGGTATACTTTTGGAACCTATAAGCTTCAGTGTTCAAAATATTACCAAAACCCCAGTTCGTACTACTATACTGTGCAAAGTCAAAGGGAAAATACCAGGCAAGATTGAGTTATCCACTGTGAAAGTTTGGGTGAGTAAAAATTCTTTCTGGAGTGATTTAACATTGTTTGTTTTTTATGCTTATAAAATAGGTCCTAAGATGTTAATTAGCTGATTACAGATATCCTTTATAATTAAAGCGTGAAATAGTATTATAACATTTTACCTAAAATATTTCACAGCCAAGTTGTCTTGCTGTGATGCTGCACATGCTCAGGTTTAGGTGAACGTGCAAGATCTGGCCATGTGTATCTGATAAACTATATGAAAACGTCAAGCCCTGTGGGCTATCACCGTGTCTCATGAGGCATTCAAGGGACTAAGTTCTGCCCCTCTCCACCTCCCTGGAGCAGAACGGATGCAGAAGAGGGCAGGATGCATGCTTTGCAGCTGTACCATCTGTGCCACCTTCAGGGTGTAGCTGGTTGAACTGTAACTGTGAAGCCCCATTGGCTGAAGTAATTCCCCATGCAGGGTGGGGAGGTAATCCAGGGGCTGGGCTAGAGAGGTGTGAGCCTCTGTAAGGGCAAGGAAAGGACCAAGCTTTGGTGCAAGGCCTCTACCAGAAATGTTGTTTTTCTTTGGTGTTGATTTGAGCCTTACATTTGTCTTTCTGCTGATCAAGGTAGACCTCTGTAGTGAAAAGAGCAGTTTTTGTCTGTGAAAACTTGTTTTTACTCTCTTGAAAATGACATTTTTGTTTGCAGTGATTCTGGTGAGTGCAGATATTTGGCTGGTTTGAGGCCAAAATCTGCCTTTGCTTACACCACATTAATTTCAGTGTGGCTAGCCTGAAATGTAAGTGATGGCAGCATTGGGCTCGCTGTCAATAGTTTTACATTTTTCACACAGCACAGTTCTGTTCTTTTGGTTTAACATAAGATATGGTAAATGTTATGTTTGGATCAGTTCAGACATGTTTTTCCAAATTGCTTCTTCCTTCCCAATGATTTACCTAGTCAGGGTTCATCACTTCAGCTGAAGAGACCAGTTGCTTTATCCATTGAACAGGATCTTCTGCAAACATGGACTGGAGTAGCTACATTCCACTAATACAGCTGCCTGTTTTTCCATTAGGTCACATTAGGAAACCTAACGCTGGAAGTTCAGAAGAAATCATCGCACAAGTATTTGTATGTTCTGACTTTGCTCCCTATCTTATTACTGGGTGTAATTGTTGGTAAGTACTGTTCTTCATTATTAGTTTTTGATTTGCTGAAAGAGATAATTACTGTGTATACCTTCAAAGTGTCTGGGATTGTCCAGGATGATCACAGAAAGTCTGATATTTTTCCCAGGTTCAGTTGGGAACAGCTAGGTAGATTATTTTGCTTTGGTGGTAAAGTTCATCATCACAGACTATAAGATGTAAGAAGGCTGTTTCAGTAGTCAGTTCTTCCAGGAAATGCACCATGTGGCCATGCAAGATCTAGGAACTACATCCCAGGCCCTCAAAGGTCTTTAGGTGCCTAATTCCCATTGAAATCAGTGGGAGTTGGATGGCTATATACCGCTGGTGATCTGGGCCTATATTCCTACATCACAAGTTAGCGCCTTCCCAGTTGTCAAAACAAAGCTCCCCAAGGGCAAGTGTCCCCAGCACAGTTGCTTATCATCAAACAATGGTTGTGATCATCCCATTTTAGATGATTTACACTTAATTGTAGTTAGTTTGGTCATGTGTTTATTTTTCACCCATTCTTTTCATTATTTTAATTCACCATATTTTTACTCCATCATGTTTTGTAGTGAACGGCATGTCTCAGCCTTTACTGCTACCCTTGTCAATGCCTCTCTTCTCTCATAAGTGTTAACTAAGCAATTTGGAAATACACATGCCAACTTAAAGTATTTCTCTTTCTTGTAAAATCAGTCGAGTTTTTATTCCATTGTCTGTCAGATGCTGCTGCTTTGCTTAGCATGCAGATTTGAGTGTGTCATCTGTTAAAAGCAAGTCAGTTTGATAATTCTGAGATCTAAATAAAAGGAGTGTGTTATTAAAGATTGCCTTGCACAATGGGATACTATTGTCAGTGGACTGTGTCATAAGCAGTCGAGGTCAGACCTAGTGTTCGGAATGGGAGTCAGGCCTGGTGGTCGGAGTCTGAAAGCCAGAGCCCAGGGTTGAGAAAGGATTAGAATCAGGAACCAGGGCCAAAGGTCAGAACCCAAGTCAGCGTCCGAATGCCAGAGACAAGGGTTGAGACAGAGTTGGAGTCAGGAGTCAGTGCCGAGGGTCGGAACCAACTTACCAGATGTCAGGGAAGGCAGGAGCAGGGCTGGTTCTGAGTCAGGAGCAAGGCTGCGACAGGACAGGAACAAGGCTGGGTACAGGGCAAGGTCTGGGCTGGAGCTGTGGAGGAGCAGAGCAGGAGCAGAGTGTGGCAAAAGATGAGGCAGAGAATCAGTGGGCGTGTGTGTTGAGCAGCCAGTGAGCTACTGCTGCTCCAGAGTTTAAGAACCGGCCTGCTGGCTTCCTCAGCCAGTCAGGCAGCATAGTCTGGCAGGAAGCCTCGCTGGTTTGTTAAGGTGTCAGGAGTACAGAGAAGGTGCAGCTACAGGGCTTTACTCCAGAGGCCTGGTCCATGACTAGGACCGCTCCGTGCTACTAAAATGGAAATTTAATAATACAGAAGAATGTTACTGGAGATCCTTTTTTTCCTTACACTCATTTTCATTTTATTGTTAGTATTGGTCTATAAAGCAGATTTGTTTCTATATTCAGTATCGAATACAATTTTCTTTCAATTTTTTTTTAGTGGCAGTCATAGTAACTAGGTACAAATCCAAACAGTTAACCCGTAAACTGAGTCAACAAATTGAACTGTTAGAATGTGACATTCGGAAAAAAATACGTGAAGGTAGGTCTGCACAACTTTCTTTTGTTTAATAAGTATATCACTTCTGAAATTAAAGTGCCATGAAGAAACTCACATTTTCTTAATATTTTGTTTCATAGACTCCATTAAACAGAAATAGAATAGTTTGGAATGTGTTTCTTGTTAATGTTGGTGTGCAGTAGTAGCTAATTCTAGAAGCTAATAGCATTGCATGTAACAATTTACTTCAGCAAAACTGGAGATTAAAAAAAACTGCATCCAATCAATGTTTTCCATCCCACAGAGATTCAGCTAGAAAAATAATGCATCAAGTCTTAGAACTGGTTTTAAGAACATCTTTTTAGGGTCATATTGAAAGCTGTAATTGTGAAGATAATTTTGTGTTATCAAAACTAACATTCCAGGGGGTTGTTATTTCAGGATTTGCAGAACTACAAATGGATCAGTTAGATGTGGTGGATAGTTTTGGAACTGTTCCCTTCCTCGACTACAAACATTTTGCTCTTAGAACTTTCTTCCCAGAGGTAAATGGTTGCTAGTCTTTTAGGTGTAATCCTTCCACAGTAATGAAAGTAGTTGTCAAGTAAGGACCAAATAGCTCATGTAAATATCACCGTGTGATTTTCACAGGAGACCTTGTATACTACTCCAAATCCAGTAGAATAGTGCTGGGCAAACACTGCAGGGGAGTGTTTAGATCTGTTGATCGTAGGTTCTGTAAAACTTCATATGCCCCAAGTCTACATTTTTTTATTAAAATAACCCTAGTGTCCCCTTAATTCATATGTGTTTAATGATCATGTCTGCCATGTAAGAGTCTCTCATAGCCTTGCCTCACTAGATCTGCCTCCCTTCATGAGACTACCATTCCTAAACCTGCATTTTATCTGTTGCTTTTTATCTCTCACACATACAAAACTTAATTAAGTTAAGTTAAACAGTTCGGCTAACATCTTTACATCATGGCACTTCCTCATTGGCTCAGCAAGATGAGGCGGAGGCCTTACAAGTTTGCTCTCACACGCCTGCACATGAATTAATTTCAGTACCTTAAATTAAAAGTAGGAAATGAGCAATTAAAAGTCATGTTGATGTTCTGTTTCAAGCTGCAGATTACCTTGCCAGAAATGTTTAGAGAAGTGACAGTGGTCCCAGTACAGGACAGCACTAAGCACAAGCTCAACTTTAAGCCTGTGCTTTAATGTTGTCCTACATAGGGACTGGCTTAAGCAAGTGTTTATATGTTTTTCTGAACTGGGGCCAGTGTTACTTGCGGCATCATGACATTTAATAGCATGAGAAGAATGGGAGAAATAATTTCGCTGGAATGATACCAAACTGGGGAATAAAATACCAGCCTCAAATGTCTTTCAAAGGTATATTATGAGACTAACCAAAGCCCATGAGTTTTTAGTATGCATACTAATCTTCTCAGAGCATCAATATGAACAACTACTTTTCAAAAACAAATACTTAAACTGAAAATATTTTGTTGTATAGCTGGCTCAAAGGAGAAGATGGCTCTAGATGGTTTGTATAGTGCCTAGTACAATGGGATCCCAAAATTGACACTGTGATGTGAATATTAAATATGAATAACAATAAAACTTTCCAAATCTGATATTGATCTCATTTACACCAGAGTAAATCAGGAATAACTCCACCAAAATCAGTGGAGTTACCCAAGCTGCAACTGGGAGATCATAATAGGGCTCTTGTTGCTATAAATTCTGCATTTTTCCCTTTTGTTTTGTTTTTTTACCAGGGATATTAACATGACAATATTATCATTATTTTTAGGAGTTCATCTGTTCTTTCTGCTTAATCCTCATCAAAAATCTTAACTCTCTTATGAAACAAACAGGATGGGGTTTATAATGTGTCATTTGCTATCAAAGTGGTCAGGGTGACAACTGACGTACACCATGCTTATCTCATGTATTTAAAAATATATTATATGACCATTTCAACTTCCCACGTTTTGTTACTTAGCCACCATGGCTTTGATTTTCATTATTACCTCTGGTATTTTAACTTCTGCTGGTGTTTTGTTATTTATATATGTATACTAAAAACCTTATTACATTTCTCTATATTTATACCTAATTTTTACCCAGGTTTTCATGCTTTCCTTCTCTGTCTCTATCCTTTTCTTGAACTGTTTTGTTTAACCTTAACCATGTCTGCTTTGTGTAATTGTTTTTAACCCTTGCCACATTTCTATTTTGTTTATTATTTATATGTAACTCTTCACACATTATGTGTGTGTGTTGGTGTTATGTGGGGGTGCTCATAGAAGAGAGGCAGTGGAAATGGAAGGGTGAGGATGGAGGGAGAGGCTAATGGAGAAGGAGAACTACAAAAGCTAATAGGCATGCGGAAGAGGAAAAAGTGGGAGGAAAAGTTAGGATAAGGATCAGGGGAGAAGAGCAGGAGGAGTAGTAAGATAGAACACACAGGAAGAATTCTCTGTGTCAATGAAAAAGTGAATAACAGTAAATCCCAACAGAAAAGTCTCTATTAAGTGCATCTGAATGAGCTTGGAGGCCAAAGATACTGATTTGGAGGAATACAGGCTCTGATGTCAGAACCACACAGACTGTGAAGGCCTGGCACTCCCGACTGCTAGGAAACTGGAGTCTTTAAGATTTGCCCTTGGAAAGCTTTTGCTGACTGCTAGCAAGGCTTGCAGCAGAGTGCTGGTCAGGGGTCAGTGGAACCCAGTGTCCCCTATGGCTCCTCCGTGGTTTAATAATACTGACTTGCCTCACAGGGTTGTAGCAGACTTAATTAATGAACTTTGAGATCCATTGTTAGCAAGTGTATGAAAAGTGCCAGCAGTAATAAAATAACTGCAGAGAAAAACTCTAAATGTGGCTAAGCCCAGAGGTCCCTGACATCCAGAAGATTCATACTATTGGTATAGTGACCTCCGGGAGTAATGCATTCTGGGGTGTCCTTCTCATACCCGGAAAAGCAGCAGATTTTCATGTGACGATAATAAACAGTCTTTCCTATGGCATGTTAGAACATGGCTGGGCTGACTAACCTCCACAGCCTGGGAGTGAGGGCATTCAGCAGCATACCAGTAAACCTGACCTAGATCAATCCTGAGTTTCTCTTTGCAGTTTTCCTTTACATTACATGCCAGAACTTTTGCAGAAATCACAGAATACATAAATTGCAGGTGCATTTAGAAGCCCAAATCATCTTTACTCAGCAAAGTCTGTTGCCTTGGGTACATGCTTAGCCTTTTGATATTTCTAACAGTAATACATCACCTGTCTTTTATTTTAGTCAGGCAGCTTTGCATTCATATTCACTGAAGACATGCACACTAATGTGTCACAGGTAAGTCTATGTAACATAATTATTTTCTCTACATTCCTTCCCATGTGGGGAAAAGTTACATGGCTTTATGTATATAATGTAGTAACATATATGTATATATGAAAACAGGATTTTATAATGGGAAGTACCAGGCAACTTTAACTGTAGGTAGTACTGCCTGTATGTAAAGAGACAGAGAGAGTGTGTGTGTGTGTGTGTGTGTGTGTGTGTGTGTGTGTGTGCGCATGCACAGATATGCTATGGCTGAAGTCCTGGCCTCATTGGCAAAACTCTGTTGATTTCAGTGGGTCCAAGATTTCATCTTGTGTGTTGCTTACCCTCATTTCTAAGAACTGAGGACCTGTCATACCCAACTACAGTTTGCCTTATTTTTGTTTAACTGTTCCAGAGCAGAGACCCCAGGCAAAAGGATGAAAGCCTCACCATGTTGCATGCTTTAATTTGTAACAAGGATTTTCTTGTTACTCTCATTCACACCCTTGAAAAACAGAAAAATTTCTCTGTGAAAGACAGGTATAGTATGATTATGCCTTATAATCTTCAAGCCATAGAATTAAAAGAAAAAAAACATGGATTATGACACACACATAGTTTTCACTACATACAAAGTGAATTTAAGCTTTTCCAAAGTATTTTTCCTTGTTCTTCACCATGAAACAAGCCATTAAAAAGAGATCAAAAGATTTATTGATGCCTATAGACACTGAACTAGCAAAATACCTCAGAGCAAGCAGTTCTTGCTTTATAATTTGGAACTTTTCTTTCATTGAAACGGAAGCTATTCTTCTTCAGAATTAAATTTGAATACACAAAAAATACATTTAAAAAAAATGCTGGATGGGATGATCCTGTGTACTTTAAATTTTATAGAGACTTTAGTGGGTGTTTGGGGTACCTAAAAAATGAAGGTTCAGTATATAGGCAAAACTGAAAGGTGTACGTTTATTTGAACTAATTTCACAGTGAGCTGTTATGAAAGGCTTAGGCTCACCTTTCTGTTGTCATAGATTTGAAAAGCAAATTTCAGACCTTTTAGCTATGACTTCTGTTTATTTTTTGTAAACAGGTGCTTGTTTGCATCCTTCTTGACTATTGCACTACAAAGTAAACTAGTCTACCTAACCCATATTCTAGAAGTCTTGACCAGGGACTTGATGGAGCAGTCTAGCAATACGCAACCTAAGCTCATGCTAAGGCGCACAGAATCTGTCGTAGAAAAACTGCTGACAAATTGGATGTCTGTTTGCCTTTCTGGTTTTCTTCGGGTAAGTTTGACATCTTTCCACCACCTCAGACACTAGAATGAGGAATATTTTCAACAAAGCACATGCTGACGTCTTCCATGAAGAACTCATGAGAGATTTGTTTGTGCATGAAACCTAACTTTCTATATCACTAATATACCCATATTACTGTCCTGATCACTTATATAGACAGCTGTCATCATGCAGAGGTAAGAAAAGAGCAACTGTATAAGTAATGCTAACAATCTGTACTTGGATTGGACTTTAAGTAATTTTGAAACCCTAACATTTTCTTCTGTTGCTTCACATATTATCATCCAAACTCCCATCAGATATTTTCTTGTCATGGCAGAAGATTCACATTGTGGTTAGAATGCAATGTGTATTCTCCTCCTCAAAAGCTGTTATAGAGCTATGCTTTGAGAGTGTTTAAAGGGAGGCTGTCATTTTGAAAATCTCACTTCTGTTTGAATTTTTTTGCCTATTGTTACAGATAACACCTATGATTAATAGAACTGTAAGAGGTCGGGGGAAATGATCCCTCTCATTTTACAGTCTGTTTAATTTAGTCCATTTGGTTGCATTTTGTGTGCAGACAACTTTGTTATTTGAGGTTGTACTTCCTGTTTTGTGCACTAATATGATGACATCTCTCCCATGCCCTGTTCTGCAGGGAGCTCACGTGCTTTGCCCTAGGGCCTGCAGAATACAGTAGCAGGATAGTTTGAAGCTGGCAACTTTCCTAGGACCCAAGTACAGAGCTAGGGGACAGTCAGAGGAAACCTGTTCTTCACATCCCAGTCCTCTTCGTGGGGCTGAGGAGCAATGGTAGCTTGGGATGGTAGGGTGCCCTACACAGGGTTGGGGAGTGAGTGACACCTGAGAGAAGATGGCAGGTCCCTCTGAGAGCTCCAGAGGCGAGCTAAGCCAGGCCAGAAGAGGCAGGCTTTCTCCACTAGCTGCCTGCCTGTACCCAGCATGGGGCTCTGAACTCTCATGTCAGGAGTCCCAGGTGACCCTTCCCATTTGAGTAAGAGAAACAGGAGTTGGGTGGGGATTTACGTAAGAACAGATAAACCTGGACAAAACATATTTTTAATTGCAGGACAGCTGAGCAACTTGGCTAAAAAGGTAGTTAGTTTGACTGTCTTCAAATTGTTGGTGTCCCACTAAAGTTCCAATGGGAATGCAGAAAAAAAACCTAAAGCTGTTGCTTGTTTGTGTTTGGTCTTATTTCTTAGGAGACAGTTGGAGAACCATTCTATAAGCTTGTGACTGCCCTCAATCAGAGGATAAACAAAGGGCCGGTAGACGTAATAACTTGCAAAGCCCTGTATACACTAAATGAAGACTGGCTTCTGTGGCAAGTGACCGAATTCAAACCAGTGGTACGTTTGCCAAGCTGCTTTTCCTCCAAATACTGAAATGTTTTGAAAGAACCCACAACAGTCTTCTTGTGGAAGGATGCTAAATTGAGTGTCTTAGATCTCCAGTGATGGTGATGGTATAAGTACTTAGATAGATAAAAATGGGCAGAAAACAAAATTATTGTTTCAAAACAGTTTCAAAACACAGTAGATGTGAATTAACCCACTTTTCACCAATCTGACACCTTCTGCTTCACAGCAGTGATCTAATAGCCAAGCGCTGTATCGAGGTCTCATGATACTTCAAGTTATTCTTATTATAAATTATACTACAGAACATTTGCAAGTACATGATGAGGTATTGAAATAAATATTTAAAACTAGATTACATTTATCAACTGTACACAGGCATTTTTGAGATGCTGGATGCCTGTGATTTTATTGTGCTTGCTTACTCAATAATCCTCAGAATTCAGTAATTCACTGCGAGTTTTCCTGTCATTAACTGCAAATTAGTAAAGTTGTAGTGTGGTGGATTTAAATTAGTTGCCTGATTAAAAACAAGGTCCCTATGAAACTTAGCTAAGTCATAAAATTCCAGGGTGGTGGTGTCAGAACTTTCCTCTATACATAGATTTGTTACATTCACCAAAACAAATACAACATTCTTACCATTTTGCACTTATCGCTGCAATCCATATTTTGCATATATTAAACATTTAAACATATTAAAAATATATTTTTGACCTGAATTACCAAGATATCCTTTTTTTAAAAAAAGCTGATTGCAAAAAGTTAATTAAACATGTTCTGTTTCATGTGTACTATGAATCCTTGGGTTTTCTAGGTTTTTTACTGATTTGTAACAAATATTTGGTGCTGCACATTTAATGTTCTGTGATAAAGATAGGTTTTATATGTTATAGCTAAAACTATTAACTGCCTAGATCAGAGGTTTCCCAACTGTGATCCATGCATCAAATGCTACTGGTCCACAGAGAAGTGGCTAGTCCCATGGCATTGGTTCTCCTTCTTATTTCTAGCACTAAAACACATTGAAAGAAGTTTAACATTATATTAAGGGTGAGATTTGAAAAAGCACCTAAAAGAGACGTAGGTACTGAGCTCTCAATGAAAGCTAATCTAATACTTCCCTGGTTTTTCAAGTATGCAATTGCTGCTGTTGCCGTATGGCCATTATGCTACAAGAAAAGGGAGGGGAAATGGTTTGTGCAATTCTGCATGGAAGGCTGAGTTGGTCTGTGTGATTGGGAACGGAAGGGGAAGTGGGAGATCGATAACTTTTGTTAGAATGTGGTCCAATATCCTGCCCCAGGTTCACTCAGTCTGGCCCAGAGTTAAACACATATTTTAAACAGAAAATTTACACAAACTTGAGCCTGATCCCAGAGCAGCATTTGAAGGAATCTATGGGTTTGAAAAGTAAAAAAGGACAGGAAACACAAACTTTTGAAACTGAAGACTTCAAGTGTGGAAGAGCAGACAGCTGGAAGATGCAGATTGCTATCAAAATGAATGACCTTTCCTTGAAACAAATTAGCCCTGCCCTGTCCAATAGGAATGTGAGGTCTAACATGGACCGGTCAACCAACAGCATCCTAGTAAATGGAAAACAAAGCTTTATGGTAGCGGGCTGAATATTTTTGAACAATCAGGTCTACTTTACCGACGAGAGAGAGAGAGAGAGGTCCTGCAAGACATCACTGAGTGATTGGCTCTTGGCAGCCTTATCCCTGAACACAGAGGAGTTATGAGAAGTAGGCCTACTGCATAAGAGTGAAATATATCCAGTTTCCAAATAAAACACTCTGGATATGTTAATTTTGGTCACATTTTATTAGATATAGGAAAACTAGATGAGAGCCTTGTGATTTATGAAAATACTCATCATCAGCCATTGCATCCAAGCAACCCCCAATAGAAAGCCAGCAGTATGAACTGCGGTGACCAGAGAGAATTCTGAATGATAAATGGGACTAATAGTGAGTGTGCCCTCCACCGATAGTACTTATCTAATCTTAGACCAAATTCTGTGGCACTGTTTGACAGTTCTAGAACCTCTTGGTGGCTGATTATTCCTGCAGCCCTAGAAAACGCAAATTCTCCTTTTCTTTATCCTCCCACACCCTCAGGTTCCCCAGTTTCCACCATTTATTTCAGTCTTGTGCTGATTTGTTCAGACTTCTGAGTGTCATGTTGCTGGATTTGGCTTCTTTCTTCATTGTTCTGCACAGTATTTCTCTAGCTCAGGGGTGGGCAAACTTTTTGGCCTGAGGGCCACATCTAGGTGGGGAAATTGCATGCAGGGCCATGAATGTAGGGCTGGGGCAGGGGGTTGGGGTGCAGGAGGGAGAGTGGAGTGTGGAAGGGGGTGCGGTGTGCAGGAAGGGGATCAGGGCAGGGGGTTGGGGTGCAGGAGGGGGTTCAGTGTGCGGGAGGGGGCTCAGAGCAGGGGGTTAGGATGCAGGAGGGCTGCGGCAGGGGGTTGTGGTGCAGGAGGGGATGCAGAGTGCGGCAGGGGGCTGGGGTGCAGGAGGGGTGTGGCAGGGGGCTCAGGACAGGGGATTGGGGTGTGGGAAGGGTGTGGGGTGCAGGAGGGGTTCAGGGTGAGGCAGAGGGTGGGGTGCAGGGTGCAGGAAGGGTTCGGGGTGCAGGCTCTGGCCAGTAGCGTAGGCAGGTCTGGAGCACAGGGGGAGCAGCGCTATAAAAAGGCGCCTCCCCGCTCCCCCTGTACTCACCCGGCGGCGCTTTAAAGGGCCCGGGGCTCCAGCCGCTGCGGAGCCCCGGGCCCTTTAAAGCGCCGCCAGCGCTCCGGCAGCGGGGCTGGGGGCGGGGCGCTTTAAAAGGCCCGTGGCTGCAGGAGCCACGGGCCTTTTAAAGCCCCCCCCCCCAAGCCCGGCTCAGGCAGCGGGGTTCAGGCGGCACTTTTTAAGGCGCCGCTTCTCCTCACAGGGGGAGCAGCCGCTCTCCCTGCTCCTCCCCTGGCTACGCCACTGGCTCTGGCCCGGCGCTGCTTACCTGGAGCTGCTCTGGGGTGGCAGCAGTGCAGAGCGGGGCTAAGACAGGCTCCCTGTCTGCCCTGGCCCCGCTCCCGGAAGTGGCCGGCACCACATCCCTGTGGCCCCTGGGGGATGGGGGGCAGAGGGCTCCATGCGCTGCCCTCCCCTGCAGGTACCTTCCCCTATTGCAAGAAACTCTTTCCAATGTATTCTTAACATCTTCCTCAGACAGTTACTTTGGAATGAGTTGATCTTATCAATTTCTGTTGTAGATTTCCATGACTCTGCTCCATAAAGGAGGACAGACATGATGCCAGTGTTAAAAATTGACACTTTGTGTCAGTGCTAATCATGCTACTTTTCCAAATCTTTTCAAGTTTATGAAAATTGTTTGTTGCTTTTGATATTCATTGCGTGACAACTGACATGGTGTCACCATCATTGCACATCTCACAGCCTATATAGCTAAAATGATTTACTTCTAATGTTTCTTCATCCACTCTAATGGTTACTTTAGCCATATATTATGTCTTTGTTGATGAACAGGCCAACTTGTTTGACCATATGAGTCAAAAGCTGAGTATTTTCTTTAAGTGATGAGTTGAACTAAGCTGGACAGTGTCCTCAGCAAATATGTGGTCATCTAATTGTGCTTTATCATTTGTCCATTAAGTTCTTCAGTTGCCTTCTGCAGTTACTTTCATAACATAGTCAATGACCAGTGCAAACAATAGCGGGGACATAATACAATCTCTCTGTACGCTATCAAAAGCCTTCAGGAAATTTATAAAATTGATAACAAGCTGTGCTTGCCACTCCATACTTTGCTCTGTAATATCTCTGAGAATAACAATATGGCCTGCACCTGATCTCAGTGGTCTAAAATATGCTTGTTCCTCTCTAAGTTGAAGGTCTAGTTGGTTCTTGATACATTCCAGGATGATGTTGCACATGATTTTCCCAGGCACTAAGAGTGATGGGATTCCTCTCAAGTTACTGCAGTTGGTAAGGTCACCTTACTTTGGCAATTTTACTATAAGGCCTCTCTTTGCTGGGTTGGGTTCTTTTCTCCATTCCATATTCTGTTCAGAAACACAAGGAAAGTCTGGAGGGCTGTTTCATCACTTGCTTTAAGCATCTCTTTACTAATATCCTCTTCTGCTTTCCCATTTTTGAGTTTACTGATGGCTTTTCTAAATTTTTCCCATTGTAATATCTCCTAAATCAATAGGCAGCTCTAGGAATAGGTCTCCATCACATATTTCTAGTCATTTGTTCGGGCTTGGTCTTTTAGGCTCGAACAAGAATATGATGAGGATTGGTCAAACCCATAAGGAAGCCCATGTCATGAAAAGTGCCTTGCTGAAGGCCACATCAGTAATGAAAATAGGACTTTGGAATATGACAACCATGTATGAAGCTACTAAAACTGGCCAAGTAATTAAAGAAATGGATAGATACCATCTTGTTGTCCATGGAATCAGTGAGTGTAGATGGACAGGGCTGAAAAAAACTACACTTCAGAGAAACAAATAATACCATAATCTTCGAGAATGTGGATGATAGACATGAAGCTGTTGTAGTAATCTTGATGTTGAATGAAGCAGATCAGACACTAACTGAGTGGGAATCAGTCAATGGAAGTATTATTAGAGCTTGCTTTCAGACTCAGTTATTCAAACCATCAGTCATACAGTGCTATGCGCTAACCAACGAAAAGCCAAATGAGGGAAAAAATGCTTTTCATGTGTTACAGGATGTGTTAACAAAGGTCCCAAAACATGATATCATAGTGACTATGGGTGATTTTAGTACAAAGTAGAAATTTACAGTGTAAATTACCCAATGATAGGTAGAACAGTATTTTCCTACTAAAGAAGTCCAACATGATACTCCCCAGATGATACTACAAAGAACCAGATAGATCAGGAGTGGCCAACCTGTGGCTCTGGAGCCACATGCGGCTCCTCAGAAGTTAATATGTGGCTCCTTATACACGCATCGACTCCAGGGGTGGAGCTACAGGTGCCTACTTTCCAATGTGCCGGAGGGTGCTCACTGCTCAGCCCCTGGCTCTGCCCCCACCCCTGAGCCTGCCTTGCCCTTGCTGTTCCCCTCCAGAGCCTCCTGCACACCACAAAACAGCTGATCGGGAGGTGCAAGGAGGAGGAGCTGATGGGGGGGCTGCTGACATATTACTGTGGCTCTTTGGCAAAGTACATTGGTAAATTCTGGCTCCTCAGGCTCAGGTTGGCCACCCCTGAGATAAATCATTTCTGTATTTAAAAAATATTTTGCAGCTCGTAGGTGCATACAGGGGAGCAGACGTGGGCAGTGACCATAACCGTTGTATCGCTTAATTGAAGATCAAGTTAAAGAGGCTGAAGAAAGTTAAAAGACAACTGTGTATCAACAGTGCACAATTAAAAGACCGAAACACAAAAAGTGCTTTTCAGCTTGAATTGAAGAACAGGTTCAGTGTTTTAATGGAGTTAACTGAAGAGAACCAAGACATTGATGCTCTGTGGAAAAACATCAGAGTGTGCTATCTGGAAAGTGTAAAGCCAATTCTAATAACAATGAACTCTAAAAGGGAAGAATGGATTAGCAATGCTACTTGGGCAGCAGTGGAAAAGAGAAGTGAACAGCAACCCAAAAGTTGTTAAATGCTAAGACATGAAGAGACAAGCAAGTGGCAAGAAGAATACAGAGCTCTGGATAGAGAAGTAAAAGGAGTGCCAGAAGAGATAAAAGGGCATATATTAATGAAAAATGTCAAGAGACTGAAGATGCTAGCCCAAGAGGTGACCTTACAATCTTGTAAAAGACATCAAATAGCTAAGAGGAAACCTTAGCAGTTTGGAGACCCTATTAAAGATGCAAATGAAAAGACTCTTAGCACAGAAGAAGAACAAAGGAAAAGATGGACAGAACATTTTCAGTAAAATAGCCTAGTCTAATTTCTCCATGTCTATTGCATTTTGTAGTCCAAGAGACACGGGTAGAATGCTAGCCTGGTGGGCAATTTCCGTGGCAGATATAATTTTGCCAGTCCCCTTTTAATGAACAATATTCTATCTCAGTTTTTCACTCCATGTAATAAATGGAAAAGTACTACATACAGAACACTGACAAGGCAGAGATTTAAGATATCATGTAGAGCTGGAGTAAAAACTATGTGCTATATGTAGTCACTTTCCTTTTCCTAGGTTATCTTTCTGTTCTTTGAGGCAAGAAACATTATTTTGCATACACCTCTGTCTTAAACCACAGTGCAGTTGCCATCTGCTACTGTTTATTAGCTCAAATGCCTCACTTAACTAGAGCAATCACCGTTTGCTTTCATTTACAGAAACAACTGTAAGTCTGGAAAAATGTCTTTAAATGTTGAATTCAAAACTCTTTATTACCTTGTTGCTAGCAAGAAAAAAATGCTCTTTATTTTCCCTGTCCTTTAGCCAATTTCAAAGCCAATCTCCAGTCAAGTAGGTTCTTTCCAAATGCTTGTCTCGGTCTCCTTAAAATAGTTGTTAAATCTTTCTTGCAACCTATGTTAATTTTTTGGTGCAGAGTTGTGATTTACTACTGCTAAGCACTTATTTCTAGTGCATGAAATCTCAACTCTGGATATTACTGGCTTACCTTAAATGGCCTGTAATTTCCTCCTGAGTCTTTCTTTAAGTTAACTTGTACTTTTCCTTGTTTCCCATGCAAAACCAGAAATAGCAGAAAAATACCTATTAATGTTTCTCCAAGTTTTCTGTGCCTCCATCCATGCGTCTGTTTAATGTCTGACCTTCAGTTCCCTTAGCAATCTTAAGAGCCTTTTCATAATTTTATCATCTATGATTTCTTTTTTAGTTTTACAATTTGTGGATAAATGTGGTGCTCATGAAGGTTAGATTCTAATTAAAGCTTGCTCATGCCAGGAATTGAGCAGTTAGGCAAAATCTGATTCATGAAAATTTCAGCTGTAGAGACAGGCAAAATAATTGTTGGTTTTCTTGTTGGCACATGTACCATTACATCACTCTGATTCTATGTTTTTAGAGGAGTTTTTTGTTTATGCATGTGTATGTTGCTTATCATTTGAGCATCTCACACACATCAGTGAATTTATCTCCCTGACACCCCTGTGAGGTAGAGAAGTAGTATTATGCCCATTTTATGCAAGGTTTAGATCTGTGAATCCGTAAATGCTTCAATGCTGCATGCTTAAGAGGCTGCCTCGCTCTGTGTGTGATACTGTTATAGCTGCAATCAGTGGAGCACTGGAGCAGGGACACCCTTCAGTGTAAAAGAGAGGGAGCTGCTGCTAATAGGACATTCTCTGTGAGGGGTTTGGCAGATATGGCAATTTCCTGCAATAGCTTTGGGAGATCATAGAATCATAGAAATCTCAGGGTTGGAAGGGACCTCAGGAGGTCATCTAGTCCAACCCCCTGCTCAAAAGAGGACCAACCCCAACTAAATCATCCCAGCCAGGGCTTTGTCAGATATTACTGTTTTAAGTTTACGTATCATTGTGGGCCAGGGATTGTATGCAATTCCACAGGAGAGGGTGACCACAGCTCCTCCAGGACCGAGCAGAAGTGGAGGGTGATTAGGCAAATTCTCTCAGGTTGTAACACCCCCAGAGAGGTACTACCACCTGGGGAGGTTCACATATACCAGGTCAAACTGGATTCTTCAGAGGCCAACAGGCAAAGAAAGGACTTCTAGCTAAACAGCCTGAGTTTAAATTGACTTAGGGCTTTCTTCCTTATCTAGCAAATGGACAGGACCTTCTGTCCAAGGCAGAGCCCCAATCCCTGTGGAAGGGTTGGAAGGACTTGACTTATTAGGGCCTCATAAGACTGGTGGGAGACCCCTGGTAAGCTTTTAACATTCTTATAAGAACTTTTATTGTTTTTATGTGTTTTCTCTGCAATGCTTTTACCTTAAGAATAAATGTGCTTGTTTATAAAGATCTGGGTGGTAACATAAAACTCCTGGCAATTACGCTGTTCATAGCCTTTGAAGAGAAAGCAAAGCACAGACGGTAGCATGTTTAAGCAGTCCGGTTTGCTGGGAGTATCACAGCATAGGCAGGGAACTGGGCAGCCTGGGGAAAAATCCCAGTCAGGAGGGAGAGAGACACGGGTCTTCACCCAAGAGAGGTGATGGCTGAGGAACAGGGAGTCTAGATCAGGTGTCCTTGAGGGACCAAAGAGGGGGTTGCCCTGAACTGTGACAGGGGGAATCTCAGCTTTCAGACCTATTCCCCCCTCTCATCCACTCTGACTGGAAATAGCTTGAATGTGATTACTGTCAGGGCACACGGCAAGGCCCATCTCTTAGCCAGGGCTGCTGGGGAAGCAGAGGCATGATAGCATCTGACGTTTGTATTGGGCTTGATTTTACTGTGGCTGATTATTTTTTGTTTGTGAGATGTGGAGTCCCTTCGTGTTTTACTTGCAATTGATTTTATTTTTAAAATTTTGGAAAATGCATCTAGATTCTGCTTTGAATCTATAGTTATAAATTGAAATAATTGAAATATTGGCCTGAGCATGAGACCGAGAGCCAGGAATTCCTGATTTCTCATCCCAATTCTGGCATTTACTATTTGTCTTTAGGCAAGTCACATAATTCTGCTGTATCTTCTTTCTTTATCAGTAAGATAGGGACAGTAATGTTCCCTACTCTACAGAGATATTTTAAGCATTAATTAGTTACTATTTGGATAGCAGGGTAGAGAGCTAAGTATTTTTATTTATTTCTCCCTATGGTGATGATAGTTCCTTTGCTTGATTTGCCACATGATCTTACCTGTTTTAGGATGCCATCACAATCATTCTTGACGCGTCAAAAGCTTCATTTTACTCAGTGACAAAAACAGAGCTTTTAAAAGCCACAAGGATCTTCTTTTTCAGGGATGGAACCATAGTGGGCAGATTCCAAGTGGCAAACATGTTTAATTGGCAGTTTGCCACATTACATGCCCTATTTCCATTTACATAATTACGATCAATGATTGCATTCTCCCCCCATCACCACTAGCTAGTGGATTTTCTATCAGAGGGAATGGGAGAGTTAAACACAAGTATGGCCTGCTTGCTCTCCAAAGCATTTGCCTTCCAACTGACTATGCTGCAGACCCAAGTCCTCCATTTATCCAAAAAACGTGGGGAGCAGCTGGGCATGTTTCTCTACATGTCTGCTAATGTGCCCTGGTCCTGAGTTGGAAACTGAAGCGGGGTTTCAGGCCATCGGGGGAGGTGGCGGATGGGGAGAGGGTCGCCACCGCCCCCCGGTGGGCAGAGCCGGGACACCCGTGACTGCCCCGCTGGAAGCAGAGGGGCAGGACAGGAACCAGAAATATAAAAGGCAGGCCCTCCAACTCAGTTGGAGGAGAGCTGCCGGAGGAGCAGGACATCTCCCCGCCACTGCTGGAGCTCGGACCAGATGGAGGCTGCTACAGCGCCAGAGACCCATAGGGACTGCCGGAGCTGCCAGACACCGGGAACACTAAGGAGCTGTTGGGGCTGCCACTAGCCATTTATCTCAGTGAGACAAATGATGACCCTGGAACCCAGGTACCCCCTGAATGGGAGTGTAGGAAGCAGCCCAGGGAAGCCGAATAGGGTTTGGCTGTGTTACTGACTGCAAGCCAGCCTGCCTGTTGCGGCCAGATTTCCCCGCTGACCCAGTGGCAGACCACTCGGCCACTGTTAGGGCCCTGGGTGGGATGCGGTGGAGTCGGGTGGGCCTGCGTCCCCGTACCCTTGCCACCCCACCCCTGGGGGGTGGCAGCCTCCCCAACTTTAGGCCAAGAGACCTGCATTGGTCTGTCACCCGCCCGAGCTAGGACGCCAGACGGTTTTGCTGCCTGCCCCACCAGAGTGCTGGTCCCCCTAGACTGCTGCATTTCTCTGCCTGACTGCAGGCCAGAACCATTAACTGTTTGCTGCCCTGCCCTGATTGAGGGCCCCAGGCATATAGACTCACTGCTGCTCTGCCCAACTGCAGGCCAGAGCCATTAACTGTCGGCTAATTTCCCCCTGAACTGAGTTGCTCCAGAAGCATTGTAACGAGGGGGCGTGGTCTCCCTCTCTGATGGACAGGGAGAGAGCTGCGACCACCTTACAGGGGAGAATGCCCCCCTTTGGTGAATGTGGCTCCTCTCGGTCAGGGTAGCGAGGCCTAGCTGTCAGAGATTAGGGAACTACCCTTGTCCTCAGGGCAGCAAGGCCTAGAGGCCAGAGCCTATGAGAGGTAGGGGGACCCAGACCTACCTTACTCCACCGGGTTCCCACCCAGGGCCCTGTGAACCGGGAGTCCTGGCTTCAGGCTTAGGTCCATCGCTCAACAAATGTGTTCCCTGGGTCTCTTCCTACCCTTGATCCCAGATCCTGTAGTTCCTCCAGGGGTGGCAGCTTTCCAACTCCCTCTTCCTCCATGGTCGAGTGGGGCCCCGTGGTGGACTCAATGTGCTTGGCCTCCTCAGACTGGGCCTCTCGCAGCTCCCTCACAGGAGCCTGTAGCTTGCGTCAGCTCTGGTCAGCCCAGACTGACCCAAGCTCCTTTCTTTTATATACTCCCTCCACCAGGAACATGCACAGCAGGGGCGAGGGGACGTGACCTCCTGGGCCCAAAGCGAGTGGTTAACTCTTGTGGGGCCCGTCACAGAGACATTATGCTTGGGTCAGTTACTTCTGTCTCAATTGCCATTCAGTCTTAGGCCTCTCTGCTGAGACTTCCTGAAGGGTGCCGGCTGTAGTGAATTTTGTGACGTGGATACTTGTTCACAAGGACCTGCACTGAGACAATCAACTCATTTACCAATAGACTACCGAACAGCCATAATATTAAGCAACTGTTTGTCCCCTCCAACTTGTGGTGGACTTGACCTAGCAACCTAAAGGCTCTATGCCATTACCAGGTCTTTTAGTTTCACATTCTGCCTTAACCAAGCTAATCCTAAAGGATGGGCAATGTCCTGGGTGAGTTTAGACCAAGGCACACACTTTTATGTGTCTTTGCCTTTTTTCATTGTGTATTATAAAGAATGCAAATTGTTGCTGTTTGTCTGGTGGGCAGTGCAGAAATGGAGGGAGGACTCAAATTTCTGGCATGCTAACATATGAAGAGATTTCACAGCACCTTCCACAAAGCTATTTGTGTGGGAATGTACGTACAGGAAAGGAGACTCGACAGAGGAAACAGAACTTTTCTTGTTAGCCCAAAAGCAAGAGAGTTTCAAATTGAAACAGGGAAGTTTGTATTATATTGTGGGGCAAATGCTATAATAGGAAAATCACCTAAACAATAAAACATGTTTGCAAGAAGTTGAAGAGGGATCAGCTTTATTTTAAATCTTCAATTTAAGACTCAGTAAGCACCCTTGAAAGTGTTTCGGTAGGAATCCAGCTACTAGCAGAGGAATGAACTAGAGCCGTGCGGGAATGTGTCAAGGGGAGGCGCGAGCTGTGCGCCTTTTTTTTTTTAAGAGCTCTGGGTGTCTGTCCTGGGTGGCTGGGGCTCATGCAGAAGGGCCATGCACACTCAGTAGGCGGAGATAAAGCCCGGCCACCTGAGCTTGGGCTCTCCTTCCTCACAGCCCCTAATCCCTCACCTAGAGGCGGCGGGGCTCCGGCTGTCAGCCCCGGGCCAGCAGCGCAGAAGTAAGGGTGCCCATAGGGCACTAAGTCTGCTGTGAAAAGGGATATTGACAAATATCCCTTTTCACATTGCCACCATTACTTCTGTGCCGCTGCAGTGCTGCCTTCAGAGCTGGGTGGTAGTATATGTACTTCGGGTACTTGGGGCACGGGGGGAGAAGCCCACAAATGACTACAGATACAAAGGCGGGGGAGTGCCGATCAAATACGTTTGAGAACCACTGAACTAGAGGCTTGATCTAAAGGCCATTGAAGTTTCCCATAGACTTCAATGACCTTGGATCAGGCCCTAGATAAAATATTAAGCCATTTTTGTCCAAATGATTCTATTATTCTATTGTTATGATACAAAGCCTGTTGAAGCTGACAGGGAGACTTCCATCAGCACCAGAGAACTTTGGATCAGGCCCTAAGTGTAAGTCACTTCCTTTTACTGGTTTTTCTGCATCAAATCTCAGCGGTATTCATTTATTTCTTCAGGCGCGATGTCTGCCCTCACTATTTCCACATCTCCTCCCCTTCCACTCAGTTTGTCCTTTCAGTAGACTCATTACCCTAGTAATTAAACATCTCTATGTCCTGATTAAGTCATTCTCAGTTACTTCAATTACATCGTATTGTTCATTAAATCCTGATGTTTGCCGTTTTGCAATCTTGTTTTTATGCTCCATCTGTTTTTATAGAAACAGGGAAGTTAATTAATGTCTCTTTCGGTTCTTTCCTTTTCTTTCCTCACCACAATGTAGTAGTTTCCACTCATGGCTGATAAAAAAAAAAGAAAGAAAAAGAAAGAACCACTCATCTATTATTATTATTAATATTTCTAAATCTGAGAGAGAAAACAGGCCCCCACAATGGCCTGAGGTTAACTTGTCTCTACTTCTCATGAGAGCAGAAAGGAAAAAAATGACATTTTTGGTTGCTTCCTCTTTTAACAATCTTTCCTCTAGTGAATCACACCCACGATCCTCATGTTTCAGTTAGGGTTTATTATAACAGAGGTGTTCAACTGCTTAAATATAGAGAGTTATTACATTAGTTTTTCCTCTGTGGCTTTCATTCAGTGGCAGACTTTTAAAACAACATTTGTTACAGTCACATATAGAACAGATTCTATCAGAACCCCTTTATTCACACACACTGAGGTGAACAGAGCAACGTTACCTCTGATATAAGAAAATTGTAATTTTAGCAAAGCTTTATCACTGCCTCAAACTAAAAACCTAGTCATGCATCCATACTCATCTCCCGCCTCGTCTCATTGGCCGTTCCTAGCAGTAAATTTCAGGCAGTAAATCTGTGTGGTCCGTGGATGTAGCCTACTAGTTGGCTGACCCCACTTTGTGTATAGTCTGGTAAACAAGCTGGCTTCCAGCCACATCTGATTATGAGCTATGTCAACCTCCTCACACAAGTCTGGGTCCAACCAATATGCCAGTGGACCACTTCCTGTATGTCAGACACCATGCACGTTCTCTTCCCACCCTCACCTCCCTGCACAGTGACTTCTCTCCCTGTGTAGAAATGGTTGGTTTCTGATGGATGCAGATTTCCATAGGAAATGTTTCTTGTGATTTTCTGTGCTCATCAATAACAACAGCTGGTGCTTATGTGTATTTTAACAATTTTAAGAAACAACAATGCATATCATGGCTGCTTGCTGAATAAGTGGCCTTTATCCACTTGCAACTTCATTTTCTAGGAATCCTACTTATATCAAACAAATGCATATTTTAGGGTGTATACTTTCTTCTGATCTTCAGTGGTAACTCAGTAAAAACATTTGCACAAATATAGAAGAAAAAATGCATATTTGAAAATATATAGGTGCGTGTCAGTGATCCTTCAAACACTATGAATTAATAAGATCTACATGATTCATTATTTAACTCCACCAAACAAACATTTTGATTGGAAAAATAGTTTAAATAGGTGGATAGCTTGAAAAGCCTAGTGTAGTGTGTCTAACTCGATATACGGTGTTTGCTACTGTGAAGCCCATCTCGTCCTCCGTAGATTTGAATAACATTTGTATTCTTGCAGGCACTGAATGTCTTCTTTGAAAAAATCCCAGAAAATGAGAGTGCAGATACTTGTCTTGATATCCAAGTTAATGTTCTGAATTGTGATACCATAGAGCAAGCCAAAGAGAAGATCTTTCAAGCATTTCTAAACAAGAATGGTTCTTTTTATGGTCTTCAGCTCAGTGAAATTGGTCTTGGTAAGAGAGTGCCATTGTGTTATTTCCATTATCCTCTTAGGTTTGCTGCTGTTTCTGTGAAGATTCCTGCTTGGTAGATCCTATCACTGACTTTGGCTACTGTTAGTTAATGCTGCTTTGTCATAATAAATTCTGGGGGAATTCATACAGCTAGTAAGGCTGTAACCCTGTGCTTGCCCCCAAGGTTTCATTCTTACAAGTTAGTGTGTTAAAACTACAACTGCCTTTACCTGCACGAAGATTTTAACAAACATTAGCTAACACGTTAAAAATGCCCCTTTCCCCCTTAGTATAAACAGAGCAACAATGACAGGGCACACTTGCGCAGCAGAACAGCATTAATACTGGGCGCATAGGGTATCGCAATAACAAAAATATTCCCAACCACTCAAAACTAGGCTCTTTCTTTCCCCAGGACATTACTGTTTTTCTTTACTACCCTAAGCAGGCAGCCACTAAAAGAACTCAAATGACTATATAAGACTGCCAAGGGGATGAGGAGTGAGATAGTTAGTTACCAAGGCACATGGCAAACAGCATGCCCTTAAGACCATTGAATCTTGATCTGAAATGGCTATATAAACTGTACAAAAATAAACTAATCCGGTTCATCCAAATATCCAGTTTTAGAAACAGTTCCATAAAACACTCATGAAGCACCCATTTGGGCTTGATTAGTTGAAAGCGCCTGTCTGGACTGTGGCTTGAGTAGGATAAGGTGAGACATTTCCAATAGCCATATCCTCCAGATAGCCTTACGTGTACAACGGGTTTCTACAGGCAGGGCATGCAAGTCGTGCTCATGGAAACTAGGACAGTGGTTAGCAGAACTCGGATTGGGACCATTAGTCCAAAAATAATAAAATAACTATGCCGTATTTTGCTTTATGGGACCAGGTTTAGCGTGTAATTGTTTTTTCAATATCATTGTTTTACAGAACTTCAGTCTGGTGCACAGCAAAAAGAACTGTTAGATATAGATGGTTCCTCTGTGATTCTGGAAGATGGGATAACAAAGCTAAACACCATAGGTCACTATGAGGTAGGAACAAAAATAGTGCAATCGAATTAGGAACCTATTTCTCCCAATCCCCAAGTACTGCCTGCCCAGAAATATCTTGATTAGAAGTCTGAACATTCACCAAGGTGGGGAAAGCTCTGTAGGCTGAGCACCTTATGCGGACACCTACAATTTTTTTTCTCTCATACAATATTTATGGAATGTTCTTAGTGTTGAGTCACATGCTATTTCATGTTACTTTGTTTGTTAGGGAATCACCCAGAGTTTCCATAGCGATTTTTAAGGTCAGGCTTGACAAAGCCCTGGCTGGGATGATCTAGTTGGGGTTGGTCCTGCTTTGAGCAGGGGGTTGGACTAGATGACCTCCTGAGGTCCCTTCCAACCCTGAGATTCTATGATTCTATGATTACTATTCACTGGACTGCACTACTAAATACAGTATACCTGAGCTATCTAACTCTGGGTGATTCCCTAACAAACAAAGTAACATGAAATAGCATGTGACTCAACACTAAGAACATTCCATAATAATTAAAGTGTCTGAGGTTCAATGTCCAAAATCAGAGGCACCCAAAAATACCGATCACTTTTGAAAACTTGGGTTCTCAATTTTTGCATTGCCCAACATTTTTTCTTTTAAATTTTAAACCAAGTGACCCTAATGTTGCATTAATATAGAGCTTTTGCTTTTAATTTCTTAGGGCTTTATTGGCTTTTTCTCACTAGAAAAAAAAAAGTAAAAAGCTCATCTCCAGGAAGTGTATGCTCCTTTCACTACACTACTCCTGGATGGCACGTCAGGGCATGCACACTGTGGAGGCACTGGTGTGCTTTTTGCAAGATCCCCACCACTTTCTCCTAAAAGCAGCCAAGAGCTTTGACAAAGAGAACATGACAAGAGATTACTTGCTTGCTCCCCAAGCAAGTACAGAGCTGGGAAACAGTTTACACACCTGTTCTCCAGTCATAAACTTTAAATTTCCCAGGCTTCAGAGCCACCAGTGAATTCTACGGGCACGAAGCCGAAGAAATTTGAATCAGACATGAGATCGAGTGATTCCCTCATTCAAACAACAGTTTTCTGTGGAGGATAAGGGGTCTGGAGGGCTAGACGAGAGGCACAGGCAAAAGTAGACTGCTGCCTCTTCAGCTGTTCTGAAATGCACATGCCCCATGCTGCACAGACATGAGTGTCTCTCCCCGAAGCTATGCATCTCACAAATTAATAACATTTTAACTGTCTATGGAAATGATTAGGACATGAACAAGCCATTGAAGCATCAGGACAGAAAAGAAGGGCCTCATTGTTTATATATTGTGGAGGAAGAAATGGCGGATTTGGTCACAATGACAATAGAAAAGAGAAACTTTTATTCCATTAGATGCTAAGGGCTAGCTTTTGTCACAGAGACATGACCCGTTGTAGGGGTGGTGCAAAGCTGCACTGCACCCATGGCATCAGTTTCTATAGGGAACCACAATTCCCTCCCTGTTCCTCTTGCCCTGGTCGGTAGCTGGCGTATATCAGCATTAATCTGCCCTCTGTGCTGGCCAGAGTGTGAGGGGGTAGAACCAAGGCTTTGCTTATTCCATGCACCTCCACTCCAGAGAGGTAGGAAACAGGTGCCTAGTGCTATGTACCCAGACCCATGGTCCAGGTAGCCCACACAATGATGTAAGAGGGACTCTCTCTCTCTCTCTCTTGTGTGGGTGCGTGGTCCAAATCACAGTCTAGCCCTAAGGAATTTGCCCATCTTTTGAGTGGTCTTAAAGTATCATATGCTGAAACATTCCTGCAGCTCTGGATGAGCTGTGAAACACTGCATTATCAACTGAAACTTTTTCTTTATACATATACTTACAAAATATTCCATGTCTGCCTCCCAGGAGCAAGTGTAAGGGCAAGATTTCTTTGGCACAAGACACAACTTTCTACAAAGTATCTTAATGCTCATGCTGGTTCCCAGCAGTGGTTTTAAAAGACATTTAAATTATTTTGGCAGCAATCCCTTTGTAGGATTGGCCAGTTGTTTTTGTAATTATAGAGCAGTGTGTGCTAGCACTTGGCAAAACACAGGATTCAACAACTGACTACACTCAACGCTACATGGGATTAGCTTTAGATCCGTTCTTTGACAGTAACAGTATGACTCACCAGTTTCTTTTTAAGGGAAGATTTACTGCCTTAACAGTGGAGTTTATACATGGAGGGAGGATGAGGATTTTCCTAGAAGTCTCAAGCCACCTTACGCCTAGAAAAGTGCAGAAATCTACAGAACATAAATTTGATCTTCATCGCTTTGGAAATTGAAGACTGGAAATAACTATTAGAAACTTGAGGCCTGGTCAGCTGCATCCCTTCAAAATGCAGCTCTCACCCTCCCTTGCAAAAAGTGATAGAATGCATCATATGCCTCCACAGCGACCATCCCCACATGGGAAGGGATTGGGAGAGAGGCCAGGCGAGGGGGTCACACATCATCCTTGTACTAATCCTGGAGGGAATCCATAGAAATAGGAATGTGAAGGGAGAGCACAAAACAGTGCCTGGGGATGATTAATGAAACCTAAGGAGATACTGTATATGCAGAGCATAAATAAACCAGCAAAATCTGGCAAGAAGGAAAGCCTTAAGCAGCTGCTTTTTCAGAGGTGCTGACTTTTTATAACTTCAGTTAAAGTCTGTGGCAGTTGCAGCTGCTCAACGTCTCTGAAAATAAAGCTTTACAGCCCAGATCCTCAAAGGTAATGAAATCAATGAGAGTTAGGTGCCAAAATACCTTTGAGGATCTGGGCCTAAATGCTTAGTGAGAATCATGTGTGCTATGTTGAGAATGGATAGTGCTAGCATAACTCACATTTTGTATGATTTGAGATGTATCATAGGGATGAGGACATGAAACCTAGGGCTTCATTAATTATGGGCACGTATATTTCAATAAGAGATACTTGTTTTTGCTTTCAGATTTCAGATGGAGCAACTATAAAAGTCTTTCAAAAGAAAACTAATTTCACACCAGGTAACAAAGGAACTGAGAATAATTTTATTTTTATGTAAAGACTGCAATAAAGTTGTAGAGATTTGCATTCATAGTAGTTTGTATCTCATAGATACAATGTCAAAAAGATGACATTGAATTGTAACTGAGAACAGGGACAACCATTTAAATCTTGCTCTGAGCCTGTGACAGGCAACACCTCCACAGAGCATTGGGAGGAAGAGGTAAAAAAAAACCCAACAAGACACAGAAAACGTACAATCTTAGGTAACGGAATGCGTAAAGACACAGAGACTGTGTGGCAAGATGACAAGGCAAAGAAGCATAAACATCACAACTGTTGGCTAATGAGAATATAAAGTGTGCACAGGAGACTTATGAACAATTGTATGAACTATAGTAATAAGCAGTTAATGACAGAACTTCAAGTCAGCTCC
This sequence comes from Chelydra serpentina, assembly GCA_037349315.1. NCBI lineage: Eukaryota > Metazoa > Chordata > Testudines > Chelydridae > Chelydra > Chelydra serpentina. The sequence continues at coordinate 77,857,978 of JBAIAC010000008.1, forward strand.
ATTATTCACTTTGTAAACCCAGAACTTTTGACTCAGCTGTTTCAATAACACACCAGTAATTACAAGATACACGTTAGGTGTCCAGCACCATGGGGGTGTGGTCTAAGGGTATGTCTATACTTACCCGTCGCGTCGGAGGCGCGGGATCGATGTTCTGGGTTCGATTTATCGCGTCTTGTCAAGACGCGATAAATCGAACCAGGAAGTGCTCCGTCGTCGACGCTGGTAATCCAGCTCGACGAGTGGAGTAGGCAGAGTCGACGGGGGAGCCTGCGCGCCGCGTCTGGACCACAGGTAAGTTCGAACTAAGGTACTTCGACTTCAGCTACGTTATTAACGTAGCTGAAGTTGCGTATCTTAGTTCGATAGGGGGGGTTAGTGTAGACCTAGCCTAAGATTGTTGAGGGCTGAAGTTGCTCTCTCCCATTCCAGAGGCAGCATGATCATCCATTGCTGGCTTCTTTTCTGTAAACACATGCTTCCCCCTTCGTATGCTATCCCAGGCAGAAGCTGGCCCCCACCTCCCTTCCAGGATTTGTCTACATTACAAAACTGTAACCATGATTAAAACTTTGGAGTCACAATTCCTCCTGTGCCTCCCCCTTGCACCAAGAGAGAGGTAATTTGCTGCTGGCCTATGACAACAACAAATTATGATAGCCCTGTTCCAGCTCAGTTTGCTGGCCAGAGAATGGAGGGACAATTGGAATCACGGCTCTGCCCCTTTCCCCAACCCCTCCCTGCCCACCTATGGAGAGGGAGCAAGTAAAACGCAGGACCTGTGAACTTTGACCTATGGTCTGGTAACCTGCCTAGGAACGTACAGTGGGGTTCTTATTCCCTTGCATGGGCGCATAGCCCAGCTCCCAGTCTAGTCCGAAATAAAGAGGCCCATTGCTGCGTGCATTTAACCTACACCAGTTCTTGCTCTCTCTCCTTTTTCCTATTGCTTAGATGTGGAATACTCTAACGAACACTGTCATTTGGTGAGTTAAATAAACCAGCCATTTAATTGTTCATTTATTTAATGTTGAACGATTACATCAGGATAACATCTGTCCTCCCCTTCCTGTAGATTTTACCTGACTCTGAAGAGCCACAGGGAGCAATGCACAAAGGAAAGCAAAAATTTGAAGTGAAAGAAATGTATCTGACAAAGCTGCTGTCTACCAAGGTAATAGTTCAGGGTTCATTTTGGGGTAGGTTGGGCGGCATGTTTGACTTACCAGAAATTGGAGTGGAAATTATGCAAACCTGATGTATGTGTATGACACAGTGTTAAACTGTAAAATCACTACTAGCTACAGATTTTTATCCTTCACAAAAATAACTGTATCTTACAGATTGGCAAAGTGGAGCCCTAAGATAGCGATCTAGTAATGCATTCTCCCCTCTCAGCACAATTGTTACCTCCTTGCCTTTTGAGCATAAGATTGTAGTTATTGGGGGAGATGGGATTTCTTACTTGTTGTACAGGCAAAGGAGAGGTTAGTGTTTATAAACATTCCGGGTGAAACCTGGCCCTGTTGACTTCCATAGAGCCAGGATGGATAGACTATGGTCTAAATGTTCCAGAATGATGAGAGACTTTGGGTGCCCAACTTGAGATACCCTGACAGGGCCTGCTTTTCAGAAAATGCTGAGCACCCACTATTATTTTCGGAAATACAAGTTACTGTTGTAAATGTAAGTCATAACTCTTATAATTTAGGGATCTAATTCATATAGTGCACAATTTTAGAAACAATCCCCACCAGCATTAAAAAACAACAACCCTGTTTTGCATTAAAAATAGCCAAGCCTCAATTCCTCTCTTTAATGGAGGACCTTTTCAAGGTCTCTGACCATTGCCCAAAGCTGAGTCTTAAGACTCAGCAACACCCCTTCTCTCAGTTGTGAACCAGGGAGGGAGAACAGCAGCTTGGCTTACAATCTCATGTGACATCATTCATCAGGTCCTCTCGAAATCTTGATAAGATCCTCCCCTCCCAAAAAAGAATAAAGTGAGCTCTTGTTGTATTCCTGATCCTCTTTGAAAAAGGTAGAAAAAATATACTTTTAGTTAAAATTGTGTGATGTTATCTAAATGTAGCATAAAGAAGCAGGAAATGGCTCAATTCCTCCTCCCATACAGAGTTCATCTTTACATTGACCACAATTCTCCCTGTTGACAAAACAATGTAGCAAAGCTGGTGAGCCGCTAGCACAGCTGATGGTGATAGGTCTCCAGTTTCTTTTTTATTTGAGATTCTGTCCACACCTATTGAGTCCATTTTACCCATTCCCTATCTAGTGCGCCTGAGCGTGCATGCATGCCCATGCATCAACCCCTCGCCTTCATTTCTGTGTATGTTTCACTTGGATTGTGTTTCAACTCCCCTTTCCTGCCCATCTTGAGAAAGTTTGTCCTTTTCACCTGTAATAACAGGACTGTTCATTTTCTTGCTTTTCAGGTTGCAATTCATTTAGTTGTTGAAAACCTCTTTAAAAGCATTTGGAGTTTACCCAACAATAAAGCCCCAGTTGCCATCAAATACTTTTTTGACTTTTTGGATGCTCAGGCTGAAAGTAAAAAAATTACAGATCCTGATGTGGTCCATATATGGAAAACCAACAGGTTTGTGTGTGTGTGTGTGCTTTCTCAGTATACGTATGTGAAATTGGAACAGGATATTTGTAACCATGCCTTGTTATTTAATCTGTGTAGGTGTTATGCTGTGACTAAGTACTGATGACTCTGAAACAATCTTGCCTTGTTGCTGTTTGTGAAAAATGTATCACTTAATATTGAGCATTGCTCACTAACTTTTGTGGCGTGACTACCTGGATCCAAGTTGTCTGTCTGGAGCTCTAATATATCAGTTAGAGTCTGGTATACGGCATGATAGCTTCTAGAAATTTGATTTTCTCTGATTTACACTGATTTTCTCACCCAAAGGAAGTCTTTACAAATCCACAGAGAGTGAATTGAACATTAATTGGTGCTGGCTGAAGCTAGAGCATGGATTTGACTAGTCTGGTAGCTTTGTGCATTCACTAATGTTCATTACTGCACGAATGAGCAGCTCAGAATTGTGCCTGTCTGCATGGTGTAATGAATTCCAAATACTGAATAAGTCATCTGACTTGAGCTGCTGAACTTAAAGTGCTTGTCCTTTCTCTGATTAGTCTTCCTCTTCGCTTCTGGGTGAATATATTGAAGAACCCTCAGTTTGTCTTTGATATTAAGAAGACACCACATATAGATGGCTGTTTGTCAGTAATTGCACAAGCTTTCATGGATGCCTTTTCTCTAACAGAACAGCAGCTGGGAAAGGTAATGCTTGGCCTTCATATTTTTTTGCTGTTTCCAGACTGAATAATGTTACTTTTAATTGTGTAATGCTTTTTGGATGAAATCCTGGCTAAAGTGAAAGTCAGTGATAAAACTCCTATTTCACCCTTTGTTACTCTTTCTCATAGGAAAATAAGAAATTGAACAATCCAGAGATGAAGCTGAGAGAGGATTTAACTAGGAATTGTCATATCTAGTCTAAATTTCCTCATGCATTTTCTGTGTTCCTTTCCATCTTGCCATTTTTAAAGAGTATGATGAAGAGGCGGGGAATGTTCCACATTCTTTGGTCAAAGTTGCATCTGTGATTAATCAAAAGTTTTTGGAGATGTTAAAATTATTAACCCAGAAGTTCAGATTTTTCTGCCATACATTAATGAGGCATGCAGCAAAGACTGCTGATAAGCTGCTAACCATAATAATAATAGATAAACTTGAAAAGAATTGGAGATGTGATGCACTTCCTTTTGCAAAATGTTGTCTGCTTATCTGAACATATCCAAACTTCTTTGATGGAGAAATCAGATAGGCTCTACTTGTGAGATTTCCATTCTTACAAAATTTCCAGAACTTCTTGGTTGACCTGCTCAGAAAAACTTCAATAGTCATTTTTTCTGCTGTTTCCCCTTTTGGCTTAAACAAGAAAATACAGGGTTAAATAAAATGATTTTTTAAAAATGTTAACTGGACAATTTTGAGCCTCAAAAAAGTTTCAGACAAAAATTGAGTTGTTTCCTGTTTGATCTGTACCAGTTTGCTCATCCTAAATAGGTGGATATTGAAGAAAGCAGGAATTTTTAAAAAAACAGTTATTTGATAAGAGGACTTTAGATTTTTTTAAACTAAAGCTAAATTGACCAATAACTGGATGTAAAACTCCAAACCGCTGTGGCCTGCATGTTAAAACCCTCCTATTGTTAGATTTATGCTCCCTGCTCTAACCTCATTAGAAACCATTGCTGATATAATGGCTTATATTAGCCATTAAAAAAAAAATTAAGCTGAAACTTGCTATACATATTATCAGTGCAGTTACGAGTTTTTTAGTTCTTAAAAAGACAACAGATGTTATTTTCATGATTCTGCATGACTTTTCTAAGCTTTAGATTAAAATATTCTTCACTGACTTGTCAAATAAATGTATTTGTTTATTTTTATTTTAAAACACTAATAGTAGTGCCAAGATATTTAAAAAGTTAATAATAAGCATACACATAGTTTACTCCCCATAATTTAAAATAAATAAACTATTATGGAAATCTGAGGGCACTAGCTGTTAGCCCCTGAAATCTTAGGTTCAAAGAGAGGCTTTAGCTCATATCAAAAATCTCCTCTATTTTGAGGGTCATTCCTCACAGAAGATTAGCAGTGGAATAGCTGGACTGGCTTGTAGGTCAGTATTGCTTTAGACTGTTAAAGCCAAGGTGAAAATCCATTTGGCTCTGCCTGAATCTCACCCGTGCATTAAATCATTCTTCTAAGCACCAGATTCACATAATCTCCCTGCTCTTTCAGTAATATTAAACCGTCCTCTCATCCTTAGAGAGGAGCCCACTGCTAAGGCAGGGCTAGGTCCACTGGCAGGTTAATGTAAGGGAAACTCACACAGCTGCTGCCCACATTCTGTACATAAATAGAATTTCAGTCTCAAGAGAGTTGGTTCAGCTCTCACAAGCGGGGGCAAATATAGTAATTAGTACTCCTGAGCCCAGTAGAAATAGTTCTACAGTGACTGTCGTGAAATTCAATTTTGCAAAAGCTCAACTCTCTTAGCACGTGACCACTCTGCAAACAGAAGTGGTCACGTGCTAACAGAAAATGCAGTAAATCCGCTGCGTGGAGGCAGAAGCTTGGGTAAATTTGTGCTGTTAAAATTTACTAGTCTTCATAATATGTTTTCTTTTTAAGGACGCACCAACAAATAAACTTCTCTATGCTAAGGATATTCCACTCTACAAGGAGGAGGTGAAAGCTTACTATAAAGCAATCAGGGATTTGCCTGTATTGCCCTCAGAGGTAGAAGAATTTTTAACTCAGGAATCTAAGGTATCATTAATAAGCAGACACTTTACTAACTTTTTGTTACTTTTTAAAAAGCAAAACTGTCTCATCAGATCTCTCTTCTTTTTTAGAAACATGAAAATGAACTTAATGAGGACGTGGCCTTGGCTGAAATCTACAAATACATAGCAAAACATTATGATGACGTAAGACCACCTGTTATTCCTATTTATGCAGTTAATGTAGACTAACCACATTAGGCATTGATGTTTGACTTTTCAAGCTAAGCAGGGTCTAGTTTGGTGAGTGCTTGATTGAGAGACCTCCACGAAAATGTCAGAGAGAGGCTACTGGTAATAGAGATCGTCTGAGTCAGTATAGAACCAATACCTCACATGGGGATAAATGTGCTATATTTATAGTATCTTTGGTCTAAGCCATAGAGTTAAGATTCTGAACACACCTCATTCCCTGCCACCACTTTTCATAAAGTGAATTTAAATTCTCCCTGCAGTTGCAGAAGGATACTGTATTAAAGTGTTTGGAAATGTTGCTTAGTGACTGTTAAACAGCTGTTACAACCCACCCAGGACTGAAGGTTGCATGTCCCTGGAGATTCTGGAACTGTTTGGGATTCAGTGTGCTAGATAACATAGAATTGGAGGCCCAGATCCCTAACGTTATTTAGTCACCTAACTCCTATTGTTTTCAATGGAAGGTAAGAGCCTATATGCCATTGAGGAGCTGGGCCAGAGTTTGTCATTGGTCCCTCGGATATCACTTTATGAAAACCAATAGCTAAATTTAACACTACAGCAGAGCAAATTCCTGCTCAGTATGTTACAGCAAGGAGTATTCTCCTGGCCGTCACTGACCTCTTGCCTGGCCCCATCCTGTCCTCATGAAAATAACCTCCCACCTCGCTAGTCCTCCCCAATCCCAGCTGTGACTGTCAAGCGGGATACCTCCCTGCGCATCTGCTCCCAGCTCCTGGCCACCTCTTCAGCAAGTGACCACTCAGACATCCATGCCAGGAAAAGTCCCTGCACCCTGCTGTGACTGGGCTCCCCCCACTCCGGGTGGAGTAAGGGTGCTGATCAAAGCCTGGTCCTAGAGTGATGTGGGACACAGCAGGAGGGCTGGGTGGGGAAGAGGAGTGGGAATATGGTGTGGGGGGCAGTAAATGGGATTTACTGCAGGGAAGAGTCTCATCCTCATCAAGCAGGGAACAAGTCTAGCAGACCAGACTCTCCTATGCAGCACAGCACCAGCAGGTTCCCCCAAATTTATTAGTCTGCTGCTCCGTTTCCAACTCAGCTTACCTGGATTCTGCATCAGAGCCGTGTGAGATCATTGCTAAACGACTCTGGCAGTGGTTTCTCATCTGTCTTTATTAGAGTGCTTCAACTGTTGCCTTCAGAGCCTTTCATTACAATCCCCTCTAACCTAGTAATTATGTTTTGTTAGTCTGTGGTATCTAAACTTACCCCATCCATTTCTGGGCCCCCTGCTCCTCATGTAGCTTTTGACCAATAGCAACTGCAAGCTTATTGGAACTTCTGCTGCCAAAATGTGGATTTGAATGCCAGCAAAGGGCAGCACTGCTCTGCTTTACATCCTCTGGCCCAAGGCCAAGTGTATAATTTACACCACCAGCTTACACGGGAGTGCAGGGGCTGATATTCAAGAGCAATTCTACATCAGTCTCTCTGCCCCAGGGTAGTGTGCTGACCTTACATTTAGTAAATAAGTCGAGTGGGGTTTTTCATGTTTGGGGTGGGGAAGGTTTAAACTGGGGTTGCTATTTTCAGCAGAAGAGTTGTAGATCCTATGATTGTAATGACTTGTGAAGCAAGGCACAGAAATAGTGTATTAATGTTTGAAGAACATGTTATAGGCAAAAGTTCAGACAGATCTTACCACTGATATCTTCAGATGAGAAGAAAGTGTGTGTATAAAACAAGTAGCAAAAAAAGTAATTTTTTTTTCTAATTGCCAACAGATTCTAAGTAAATTAGAGAGAGAACGGGGACTAGAAGATGCCCAGAAAGATCTCCTGCATATAAAAGCCTTATTTGATGACAAGAAAAAATGCAAGTGGATGTGAACAGAGCACACAGGCCCAAGACTATGAGCTGGTGAATTTTTAAACTAGAGGTGCTGATACCAAACTAGTGTTTTGACTGGTTATGTGTATTTTTTTTTAACATTTGGATACTGTTCTCCATTATGACCATTTAAAGTATTATTTTAAGTGTAGGGCATAAACAACAGGCACGCATAGAGGACTAGACTTTCAAATATTTGCATGTAAACATGCATGTGAGCCTTGTTCTCATGCGTTGAGCCTGCTTACTATTATACATGCATTTGTGTGCCCAGACCCTCTGATTTGAAAGTCTGCCCCACGTATTTTAAAACTTAACCAACATGCAGAAACTAATGTACTCACTGTAAGGTAGAGAAACTTTCATGTAAGCATGTTTTTTGTAGGTCACTGCCATCTTATTAACAGAGAATAGTGCTAATTAGTCACACACCCTGATGCCTCATTGGTCTGTGGGTGAAGAGGGTGGCCTTAAATACCATTTTAGGTACAATTCCCCTCCCTTGTTCCCCCTTAAACACAAAAATGTGCTGGTTTTGTTTGAAAACAATAGAAGAGTAGCACTTATGATCAGGTAATTCAGTATTAGCAGAAAAGCTGGCTGAGAGGCTCCAGGTCTAAATGTGATGATCCATTTTTTAAACTCAAGGTATACTGAGACTCTTGTTTTAGAAATTCTCAATGTGAAAGGATCCAAACTTCTGCAGAGCACTAGGTTGCTGGTGCAATAACTGTTCCAAGGACATTTTCCATAGTTTACATTGCTTATAATTTTTTAATAAGATTTGAGAGTATCGAGACACTCTTGAACACATTTATGTTTTGATGATGGTCTATAAATACACTGCATCAAAACATTCCAATTATTTCACTAAATCAAATGGAGGTTGGTTTTTTTTGGGGTGATAAAAGGTTTACTTAGTCGCAGTTTAGATTAGTATGGCCGAGGGGACTCCATGTGATAGTTTTCACTGTGGCTACTAGTTTCTCAAATGTATAAAGCTAGTAGTTTGCCTGAGAGAACAAGGGAAGTGTTCTGTTGGAAGTTTAGGGTTATTCTAAGAAATTGCAAAAAAGCAAAAGTCGGTCATAGTCTCTGATGTTTTTACTGCTGTGTATATGGTGCTACTTTTTGATACATACAGTACACCTGGGCTTTGCTAGAGAGATCCTTGCCTGACTGCCTTAAACTCCTATAGGCCTCCAGATTTAGCTCAGGACTCGTGTATATTATAGTCATAACTGAGTCAGGGATCCCAAATACAATGCACGTCTATTTGGGAGCATGCAGGGCTTTAGCCTATGGCACAAGTAAGGGCTTGTCTCTGCTGTACATTGGAACTGTTGCGTAGCTACATTCTCTGACCCAGTTGCAACGCTGTACAGCTGGGCTCTCTACGGGTAAAGCCTTCTACTAGATTTCGAGTGAGGTTAAAGGATGTATCTCCTTTCACAACAAAACACAAAAGGGAAACAGTTACTTAGGAAGCCCTGCACTGAGTTTTAGTCATCAACCACTTGCACGAGGAGGTGTAGATAAGGGGGAAAGAATGGTGCAGCAACTTCCTGGAAGAGGAAGCCTGGTCCGTGAGCTGCTTCGAACTCCTGGGGCTCTGAACGGCCCTGCACATGAACAGCAAGCACCTCTGCATTGCACCCCAGACAGTATAGCTCATTAGGAGTTGTGCTACTAGTGACTCTGTCTCACCGAGAGGGTAGAAGGCACACGGCAGGCGTTAATACTAGCTGTTATCTCGGCAGGAAATGCTAGGGGTTGGTCGGGCGCAGTGCCCCGATTATGCCTGGCAAAACTGAGGCATGCTAACCACCCCCTGAGGGTAGCAGGGCCCAGCTGTTAACGTGGGAAAGCGGGAGGTTGGCTGCAGCTCTGCTTCCTTCCCTCTCTCCCCTCCCAGACTTTGTCTGGCATATGCACACATTTCCCTCTTTTCCCCAAAAGGGGAGCCCTTAATTCACACTTTGATTTAGTAAACATCACTAATCTAACCTTTTATATGATGTTTATATTTCATGGACTGTATCCCCTGTAAAAATATTGTGCGACATACCCAGGGTACAGTCTGGACTCATGGACAGCTGTGTCCCTTCAATGGGGGGTGCCTTTTACACTGCTTCGCTGTGAGACCTACCACTCCTGCTCTGTGCTCTCACAGCCTCTCTCATGTAAATCACTCCCAGCTAGACAGGATAGGTGCTATAGCCAGCCACCCCTGAATTACACTGCAGGGCACCACCACCAAACTCCCAGTCCCAGCCTTGCCCCCAGAAATGTGAGTCTTGTACTGCCCAGCACCCTCCTGCACTATATAAGCGCCTATAAAGTACCGTATGTCATTTATTAATAGAAAATGAGCTGCACAAACCTTATTCTCTCAAATGGAGTTTCTCAAACACACAGGTTTAAATAAAACAAAACAAAGTTGAAGATTTTTTAGGGGACTACACCTAATGAGGCATAGCTCTCAGACTTGGTTATAAGGAACTAAAAGATAAACACAACTAAAGCTCAATGAATATAAAGCAAAGGTCTCCCTCACCCCATGTTCCAGCAGTTCCTGGCTGAACCTCTTTCAGTCAGGATTTCGCTCCCAGGCCAATGCTGCTTCCTTTGTTATTCAGGCGTTGATGCTGCTATGGGTAGCGAGCAAGGAAGAGATGATTTGGGCTGTCTGCCCTCTCCCCTTCGAGCCCTTGCGCAAGAATAATCTCCCGCTGATGTTCATGAGACAGAGTTTGTGGGGCCAGAAACCTTAAACTGCTTCTGTGTCAGAATTTAGATTTTCTGCCCACACCATGTCTCCTACTGAAGAGTGGCCACTTAATCCGGTGGTGATCCATTTGATCGCATTGACACCTGGCTGAGCTGCTGGCCAGCCTTTTGTCTCTGGGGAACTTGTTTATGACTCCCCTCCAGAACATCTTGGAACGTGGCCTGGTTAATATACTGTGGAATCTTATCGCTGTATGTGCAATGTTGCCACACATTTTACCAGGGCAGTAATAAGCAGCAAATTATGAGTATGCATGCCAGAAGCTGGAAATGAGTGCCAGGGAATAGATCACCTGATTACCTGTTCTGTTCCTTCCCTCTGGGGCACTTGGCATTGGCCACTGTCGGAAAACAGTTTACTGGGCTAGATGGACCTTCAGTCTGACCCAGTAGGGCCATACTTATGAACATAGTTTGGAAAATAGGATTGCCACCTTTCTAATTGCTAGGAACTGGTCCCCCAGGGCTCTGCCCTTCCTCTTCCTCCCAAGGCCTTGTCCCTTCTCCACTCCCCCGCCTCACACACATACATGGGCAGTGGATATAATAGGCCTGGGGAGGCTCAGCCTGCTGCAGGAAGCCTGGGCCCTGGTGGCTCCACCTCTTCCCCTCCCTGCTGGGAGTGGGCTTGTGTATTTCTTTCACCGGAAGTTTTTTTCTTACTTATATGCCATGCAGATTCTGGGGCAGCTAAGGAGGCTGTATCTGCTATTCAGCTTCCCAGGGCCCTTGGACGCCCCAGAGAGATTACTGACGAACCCAGGAAGCTAAGTAGCAGATGCTGCTGCCTCAGCCATCCTGGAGCCTGCATGGAGCATGTAAAAGCTCAGCATTCGCAGCTGCTCCAGTCTCCAGCACTCCACCACCCCCTTCAGCAGCGGTCCCCGCTGCTGCCTGCCGGTTCCTCCGCTCTCCTCCCTGCATCCAGTTCCTCAGCCTCCTCCCCGCTGGCTGCATGGGTCGCTCCTTTTAGTGGAGGTTTTTTTTTTCCAAATGTCATTTGCTTGGGTTCAGGGATTTGGCTGGAAGGGGGTACGCACGCTGCAAGTGGCAGAGGAGAGGCGAGAGGCACACAGGGAGGGGGCAGGGCCGTGGGCAGAACGGGGCGCTAGCCTCCCCCAGGGGAAGCTACACCCACGCTCCATGCCTACACAACACACAGCTGGGCTCCCTCTGCTCTGGGGTTGGGACAGGCGCTACTGTAGTCTCACAAGGCACCTGCAAGATTAATGACCCCGTACCTCCCCCCGCCCCATGGTAACCGGACTTTTGGTGTCCAGTGAATACATCTGACTGGACTCTGCCAGGTCCCCTTTTTGACCAAACTTGCTGGTGGGAGACCAGGCAGCTGGCAACCCTGACACAGAAGCCAAAAAAACAGCCTGGGTAAAACCCGGATGGATGGCACCTCTACTTGTAAAAGGTGTGGGGGGGTGGCCATATGTGTACAGACTGTCACACATTGCATAGGTTTAATTTTAGTGTTTTCTTTACCTTCTACAGCAACATTTACTGTGCCAGTTTTGTATAACTAGACTTATAGTAGTTTCTTTTGCAGACGCAAGGACACCAGTTTTAGTAACACTTTACCCCGAACTATTTTGTAATTAGCTAAAACCAAATAAGCTTTTTCTAGGTCCACTTTACACATTAGCTCACAAATTGGGTTTTATGAAGCTCAATGTGTCCCAGTGGTCAAAAATAGTTTCAGGGTGGCATACCCCTGGCGCCCCGTTGGTACACACATAGGCACCGACTCTCAAGAACTCATGGAGCAAAACTAGGGAGTGCTCCGCCCCCATGGGGCTGGCTGCCAATCAGCTGGCCCTGTGCCCCCATCAGCTCTTCAGCAGCTGTGCTGCTGCTCAGCTGTAGGGCAGGGCTGCCCTGCCACTCTCTGCTGCCCCCCCCCTCACTACCCTTTGGGGGGGTGCAGAGTGAGGGGGTGGGATCTGAGGGGGGGGGCAGAGCCAGTGTGGGGTACCACCTGGCAAAAGGAAGTCAGTGCCTGTGGGTACACCCACCACTCCCAACAGCCATTCACCTTAGCTGCTCTGTTTAATTGTTTTCGGAATGTTTGTGGTCCTGTTGTAGCCTTTTAAACAGCAACTTTGAAGTGAGTATCATAGGGTAGATTTGAGAGGCCTGCCTAGCAGGAAGGAGTAAAAGGTCAGTTACAGTTCAGGTTGCCGTTGGCTGTTCTTTAGAAGGAAATGCAATTATCTTGTACAAGCATAACCTCTAGTGGAGGCTGCCTTCCAAGAGCGCCTGTTAGCAGGCATAGAAACAGTGCTGTTTGAGGCTCCCTGCCCTTCGGACGAAGAAATGGAAATAGCCCTCTTTAGGCAGGTCCTGTGAGCCTCATAACCAGTGTGTGGTTAGAGGGACGGAGAAGTTAAAGTCAGTCCTGTTTTGTATTTGGGCCACTGCTTGTTTGCTATAATCTTACCAGCTAGTAGGTAAAATGGTGAAGCAGGTGTAACACACTTATATCTCACACAGGAACAGGATTACTGCATTTTATTTAAGTCTCAGCAGTAGCTTCACTCCAATCTTTGGTAAATCATGTAAACATATACTGGGGCTTACCACCCTGTGACGTGGGTCTCCTATAGTGTAATTAAATGTATAATCAAATGTTTGTTTGAGAACATTGTAAACCACTATGGAACGCACTTAGTATTTGCACCCCACTGACATTTCATCACCCAGAGACCTTGGACAGTCAAATCCCATACCTGTTTTGGAAAGTCTGTGGATTAAAGCAAGCCCTATTACAGATAACTGGTAATTGTGACAGTATTGGCTAGAAGGGAAACCACCAACCTGTCTTATTTTCAGATGTTTACAGGCAAATTAACTATTTGTAAACAGTATTTGTTTTTCTAACACTAGCTTATAAAGCATTATTTTGCAGTTAGTATAATGTTAAGTCCTACTACTATGTAAAGTAGTCCCTCTTGTACAGAATTTAAGCTGTTTAAAAATAGATGTTTCAAGTAAATGCATAGCAGCGATGCATCATGATGTGTGTATAGGTTATCCAGAATAATAAAATGTATTTGAAATGTAGTTGACCAACTTTAGTGTCTTTTTTTTTTTAATTACTAGTGTTCAAACTGAAACATAGTAATAACAGGAGGCACGTCAGAGCAACCTTGGTTTCTAGTGATACCTGGGTTAAGTGACTGGTGTGAAACGTTCTATTAATCATTCCAACAGGGCTACCAAGCTATTCCAGCTTTGGAAAAGTCTCTCTAACCCTTCCCCTCCCATTCATCTAAGCTGGACTAATTCCTAAGTGCTAATCAAAGTGGATGTCACCTAGGAACTCTGTTAGAGCTCACTTTAGAGTTACTCCAGATAAGAAGTCTAACAACCACCCGAGTGACAAGTCTTGCTTCCTTCTTGGAAGCAAAAAAGGCACGTGCCACGCAGCATCAGCTGAGAGTGCAGTGGAACTTTACTGGTATGAAACTCTGACCTACTGACTTTCTGCAGATGTATAGGAAGTAGGAGGTGGGGGAATCCCCTGTGTGTGTTCCCAGTGCAAGAGAGGTAGCAGCTGCTGGGAAGAAAGCAGGCCAAGTAGATTTATCCCGAGTTCAGCAATGCAGTTCTGAGCAGCAGCACTATGTTTTCAGTGTCCTAAGGCTTGAGTTCAATGCCCAGAAAGGCCATTTAAATGTTAGTGCTAGCATGGAAATTTAAGACATGTATTCAGCTAGCCAAGGCATGTTGTCAGAAGTGCTAGTTCACAGAAGGGGAATGGAGGGTGACAGTGTTCTAAGGGTACGTCTACACTACAGAATTAGGTCGAAATTATAGAAGTCGATATATTAAAACCCGAATTTATGGAATCGATTGTGCGTGTCCCCACTAAAGAGCATTAAGACCATGCGGTCGATTGACTGTGTCCACAGTAGTGGGGCTAGCATCGACTTTCGGAGCATTGCATTGCGGGTAGCTATCCCACAGTTCCCGCAGTCTCCGCCGCCCATTGGAATTCTGGGTTGCGATCCCAAAGCCTGATGGGGCAGAAAACATTGTCTCTGGTGGTTCTGGGTACATGTCGTCAAGCCATCAAACGTCCCTCCCTCCATCCGTGAAAGCAATCTTTTTCGCGCCTTTTTTCCAGGGTTTCCGTGTTTGCTACGGAAGCCTGCTCAGCTCACAATTACCGTACATCTCCAGTGTACGCCTGGACATTAGGTCTAGTGGGGATTCAGTTACACTATAATGCGGGCAACGGGATAGCTCAGCGTTCTGAGCGTTGGCCTGCTAAACCCGGGGTTGCGAGTTCAATCCTTGAGGGGGCTATTCCGCCTGAGGCTGGTAGTCGCGGGACTACACAGCATAAGCTCCTTGCCTTCTAGCTGCAGATGGTGCAATATGCCATAAATGGTTGTGGTCGCGGGACCATACAGCAGCAGCTCCTTGCCTTCTAGCTGCAGATCGTACAATATGCTTGAAATTCGTGTGCTCCTGGCCGGCGGCCTATGTTGTGGCTGGCCGGGGGCGCTTGGACATAAATGGGAGTGACTCTGGTCATTCTCTTTTTTACGTTTTGTTTAAGGGAGATTCAGTACTGCCTGGAACACGGGCAGAGGGATAGCTCAGCGGTCTGAGCGTTGGCCCGCTAAACCCGGGGTTGCGAGTTCAATCCTTGAGGGGGCCAGGAGATGATGATGGATATCAAGCATATCGTACCATCTGCTGCTAGAAGGGAAGGCGCCTAACCCTTGCTCACTGCATATTGTACCATCTGCAGCTAGAAGGAAATGAGCCTAACCCTTGCTCCCCCCCTCCCTCTGTGAAAGCAACTGAGGGGGGAGCCAAAAATCCTTTCGCGCCTTTTTTCATGCGGGCGCCATATTGCTGACACCATTGTTATGCACCTGCTGCTTCTGCTCCCACTCTACTGTCCTGCAAACAGCATACAAGGGAAAGCATGGAGCACGATCAGATCACCGCAACTGTTATCGCCGTTATGAACACCACGTGCATTGTCCAGGAGTATATGGAGAACGAGAACCGGGAGCTGCTAGAGCTACTGCAGGTGAGGAGGCGACAGCAGTGCCCTGAGGACAGTGATGAGGACATGGACACTGACCTCTCTCAAAAAAGGCCCCCCCCCCGCAAAGTGGACATCATGGTGGTAATGGGGCTTGTTGATACAGTGGAACGTCGATTCTGGGCCCAGGAAACAAGCACAGACTGGTGGGACCACATAGTGCTGCAGGTCTGGGATGAATCCCAGTGGCTGCAAAACTTTCGCATGCGTAAGGGCACTTTCATGGAACTTTGTGAGTTGCTTTCCCCTGCCCTGAAGTGCCAGAACACCAAGATGAGAGCAGCCCTCACAGTAGAGAAGCGACTGGCGATAGCCCTGTGGAAGCTTGCAACGCCAGACAGCTACCGGTCATTCGCAAATCAATTCGGAGTGGGAAAATCTACAGTGGGGGCTGTTGTCATGCAAGTAGCCAGGGCGATCACCAAGCTCCTGGTACCAAGGGTTGTGAGTCTGGGAAATGTGCAGCTCATACTGGATGGCTTTGCAGCAATGGGGTTCCCGAACTGTGGAGGGGCAATAGATGGAACCCATATCCCTATCTTGGCACCGGACCACCAAGCCAGCGAGTACATAAACCGAAAGGGTTACTTTTCAATAGTGCTGCAAGCACTGGTGGATCATAAGGGACGTTTCACCAACATCAACGTGGGATGGCCAGGAAAGGTACATGACGCTTGCATCTTGAGGGAACTCTGGTCTGTTTCAGCTGCTGCAGCAAGGTTCTTCCCAGACCAGAAAATAACCGTTGGGAATGTTGAGATGCCTATAGTTATCCTTGGGGACCCAGCCTACCCCTTAATGCCATGGCTCATGAAGCCATACACAGGTAGCCTGGACAGTAGTCAGGACCTTTTCAACTACAGGCTGAGCAAGTGCAGAATGGTGGTGGAATGTGCATTTGGGCTTTAAAAGCTCGCTGGCGAAGTTTATTGACTAGGTTAGATCTCAGTGAAAACAATATTCCCATTATTATTACTGCTTGCTGTGCGCTCCACAATATCTGTGAGAGTAAGGGGGAGACGTTTATGGCGGGGTGGGAGGTTGAGGCAAATCGCCTGGCCACTGGTTATGCGCAGCCAGACACCAGGGCTATTACAAGAGTACAGCAGGGTGCGTTGCGCATCAGGGAAGCTTTGAAAACCAGTTTCATGAATGGCCAGAATGCTGTGTGAAAGTTCTGTTTTCCCCCAGTAATGAAAAGCCCCGCCCCTTCATTCACTCTACTTCCCTTTACCCAAACCGCCCTGCCCTCCCCCCCTCGGTCACCGCTTGCGGAGGAAATAAAGTGATTGTTGCTTAAAAATCATGCATTCTTTATTAATTCGTAAAACACAGAGGGGGAACTATGGGGGTAACTGCTACAGTCTCCCGGGATAGGTGGTGGAGAAAGGGAAGCACCAGGATGGGTGGTGGAGGAGGGGATGAGGGAAGGACAAGGACACAGCACTTAAAAACTTACTGAATGCCAGCTCTTTCTTGCTTGGACTGTTCTCTTGGCTTGAGTGGTTGGGTGCACGGAGGCCACCCAAACGCGTTCTTGGGCGTCTCGGGGATGAGGTTATGGGACTCGGGAAGGAGAGCTGTTGGTTACACAGGGGCTGTAGCGGCGGTCTGGGATCAGGCGGCCTTTCCTGAACCCTACGCCTTTCCTCAGCCATAAGCCGGAGGATTTCCGTTTGATCCTCCAGTAGCCTCAGAATTGCATCCTGCCTTCTCTCTGCACGCTGACGCCACCTACTCTCTTCATCCCGCCGCTGTCTCTCTTCATCCCGCCAGTCATTGTCTTCAGCACGCCACCTGTCCGCGCGATCAAATTCTGCCTTCCTGGACTCCGACAGTGTCTGCCTCCACGCATTCTGCTGGGCAGCTTTAGTGTGGGAGGATTCCATGAGTTCTGAGAACATATCGTCTCGATTCCTTTTTTTTTTTTTACTTCTAATCTTCGCTAGCCTCTGGGACAGTGATGAAAGGGGTGGCGTTGAAACAGTTGCAGCTGCGGAAGGAAACAAACGGGAGAGGAGTAGTTTAAAAGACACATATTAGAGAACAATTCTCCAAACATTACATATCACACATGCATTTGGTCCAAGGTTGCACTTTGCCTGTTATATTGAGGGTCTGCCAGTTTGGTGTGAGAGATCACACAAGCAGGTCCGGCGGGCAACAGAATTCGGCTTGCAGGCAGCCATGGTAAGACACAGTCTATAGGCTTCTTTAACCTTCATAATATGTGGGAATGTTTTCAAACAGCAACCCCCTCATTTCCCATAACAAACAGCCTTTGGGCTGGCAATTTAAAACTGGTTGGCAATTGAAAAGGGAGGGGCGGCGGTTTTCGGGTTAACGTGCAGCGCGAACCTAATCGACCCCCCCCCCCCCCCAACACAGACACACATCCAAGATGTTTGCTGTTCCCCCTCCCCCCACCGCGTGGGTCACAGCGGGGAAGATTTCCGTTCAGCCACAGGCAAACGGCCCAGCAGGGACGGAGCCCCTCTGAATACCCACTTAATAAAATTCCCCTATTTCAACCAGGTGACCATGAATGATCTCACTCTTGTGATAACACAGACAGATAAAGAACGGATGTTGCTTGAATGCCAGGAAACACCGGGACCATACGCCGCCATGCTTTGCAAAGCAATGATTCCAGACTACGTGCTACTGGCCTGGCGTGGTAGAGTGTGTTACCACGGAGCACAGGATAAGGCTGCCCTCCCCAGAAACCTTTTGCACAGGCTTTGGGAGTACATCCAGGAGATCTTTCTGGAGATGTCCCCGGAGGATTTCTGCTCCATCTCCGAACATGTTAACAGAGTTTTCCAGTAGCTGTAGCTATACTGGCTGTGAATTAATCATGAAACACGCTTGCTTATAAAACATGTATTAATTTAACAGAGGTACACTCACCAGAGGTCCCTTCTCCTGCATCGAGCACGCCTTGGGAGGGTTCGTAGGGTATTGGCTCCACGGTGACAAAGAGTTCCTGGCTGTCGGGGAAAAGGGCTTCTCCGCTTCCTTGCTGTGTCTGGGCGCTATTTTCAGCATCATTATCATCATCATCATGCGCCTCTGTGGTTTCTGATGATCCACATACGGAGTCATACCACATGGGTGGGTCAGTGCTGGCTGCACCTCCTAGAATGGCATGCAGCTCATCATAGAAGCAGCATGTCTGGGGCTCTGACCCAGAGCGGCTGTTTCCATCTCTGTTTTTTTGGTAGGCTTGCCTGAGCTCCTTAATTTTCACGCGGCAGTGTTGTGCGTCCCTGTTGTAGCCTCTGTCCTGCATGCCCTTGGAGACTTTGGCATATGTATTGGCGTTTCTTCTTTTGGACCGTAGCTCTGCTAGCACGGTTTCGTCTCCCCATACAGCGATCAGATCGCATACCTCACGCTTGGTCCATGCTGGAGCTCGTCTTCGGTTCTGGGACTCCATCATGGTCACCTCTGCTGATGAGATCTGCGCTCACCTGCAGCTCACCACGCTGGCCAAACAGGAAATGAAATTCAAAAGTTCGCGGGGCTTTTCCTGTCTACCTGGGCGGAGCATTCGAGCTCAGACTGCTGTCCAGAGCGGTCAAATGTTGCACTGTGGGATAGATCCAGGAGGCCAATACCGTTGAATTGCGTCCTCACTAAGCCTACATCGATTCGGCAATATCGCTTTAAGCGCTAATCCCCTCGTTGGGGGGTGGAGTGGCGAGATCGATTTTAAGAGCCCCAGAAGTCGATGTTAAGGGCTTCGTCATGTGGACGGGTGCATGCATCAATTGAAATAATGCTAATAAATTCGACCTAAACTCGTAGTGTAGACCAGGGCTAAGAAACTGAAGGTTTACCTTGCAGGGTTTCCATCAAGTCTTGTCAAGAGGGGGGCATAAAGGGCCAGTGCAGGAACATGGGTTTGGCTTCCCAAACCCCTAGATCACCAGGGTCTGTGGGGAAGGGCCCCCTAAACCTGGGGAGAGACAGTTTGTCCTTACTCCTGCTATGACCCGCTCTTCTCCCATACAGGAGCCAGGCTCCACAGAGACACCCAGACTGTGTAAATTCCCTCTGACAATGCAATGGTCGCTCCCACAATGAAGTCTTTTCTTACTGAATAGCATGTAGCTGGGGGGAGAGGTTAAAGTGTAAGTTTTTATTTCTGCCCATTATATCTGAATATGTATCACTGTGCACTGATATCCACACATTCCAATGTGCATAAAATTTGGGAAAGCTAGCTCAAATGCAAACAAGGATAACATTATTCCAGATCACGCCTGGAATACACTTTCCACTATGTTAAGCAATTACAATGATCTGCTCGGCCTATGAATACAGCTTATTCAATTTTCTTTAGAAAGTGTATGTGAAATTTTAGATTTTTCTCCAAAAAGAGGTAGTGTTCAAATGTTTGCACTCCTGGGAGAATCTGAAATGCAGGGGGCGGGGAGAAGAGGAGAGTTTGGACAGATGCTAAAGGAAAGGTGTCAACTCCTGTGATTGAGCCACTCTTTTGCATACCATTGTAGTGCTTCAGGTAAAGGAATGTGTTTTAATTAACAGCACTACCAGAAAGATTTCAATTCTCATGGGGTCAGAGAAAAAGACTTAGTCCCTATAAGTTTCCAGATATCAAACCAGTGCTCTAGTTAAATGAAAACCAAATACAAAAAGGCAGAGAATTAAAAAATATATATTAAACCTTGAATAAATAGATGTGATCAGGTTTAAGTAAACAAAGACACACAATATATTAACAAATACAAATTGAGACTTCTCTAAAAAAGGCAAATATTTATACTTCATCTATAATGCAGCATTTGATAAAAACCTTGATTGTTACCTAGCCATGTCCTCCCATAACTTTGTTTTTAAGTCATTGCAGTATAAAAAATACAAAAAGGTACATCGTTATGGTCCCATTTTTGTCCAAAATGTGACCTATTTTCCTCCTCCTTCATATCTTTGCAGATCCTATACCATGTGTTTTGGGATTTATTTATTTTAATTAATTAATTAAATTTAAAGAAAAAATGTGCTAGCAACACGGCCCAATTTCCAGTAACAGAAAGGTTGAGTGTGTAGGTGGCTGGAGGGGCAGTGAAAATCCCTGAAGAAAGAGTTATTCCAGGGGATTTTTCCAAATGGCTTAAAATGAAACCCCAAACTTGACAATTTTTTTTAAAGAATCATTTTTTGTGTAACATGATCATTGTATATGCTAAGATATACAAGTAACCTGGAAGACAAATTTCTCAAAGTGTAGTCATTCTTTTTCCTTGAATTACGATGTTTGACTAAACTCATTGCGTTCCATGAAAAATACAAAACTATGCAGATTATATTTCATCCTTTCTTCTAATCTGAGGCACATACAAATATGTTTTTGGCAAAGCACTCAAAAACCTACACAAGGAAAAAGTAGTGAAGTCAACTGGTAATTAAAACTTGCAGGTTTATTTGGAGTCCTCTGTTTGTATATCGTCGTCTTCAACCATCCTGCTTCTACCAGAGTCACTGTGCGCTCCCAGCCTAACTCGCTCTCCACATGTCCCGAGCTCCTGCAGCTGTTTTCTCTGTGTGGTTTCTAGATCTTCTAGCCGCTTACGAAGTAGGGAGAGCTCCCTTTGGTGCTGTTCCTCCTAGGAGTTAGGGACACAGCAAAAAAAACAACCCCAAAAAAACCCAACACATTACCTTTTGTAACACTTGCAAAGACATTGTCCCCTATTCTCTGTCCCCTTTCCTTACTTGTTTTAAATAAAAGTGCTTTTAAAGTTACCTTATGTGACAAGTTGTTTTTTTTGTTTTTGTTTTTAAAAGTCTTTATTCTATTTGCTTTCAAGCATTGCCCCTGACGTTCATGATATGAACGGCAGTGGGGAATGTGCGTGTGAATGACAGGCTCTCCCTGGGCAGTGCACTTCAGAGCTTACCAAATGGACACTGGTGGGGAGGCAGGAACCAACACTAGGGCAACCTCTCAGGGGAAGAGCAAACTACATGGTCGGAGGGAGGCAGAGGGAGCTGCCTCTTTTCCCTATTACAATTCGTCCTGTTTTTTGAAGGGGAGTATCCACATTGACCAAACACCTCTTTGATCCTGGAGGCAGGGAAGTGCCACTGGAATCTCCCCTCTGTGAGTACAGCTACACTGCAAAGAATAACCCACAGCACCCAGTCTCAGAGCCTGGATCAACTGACTCAGGCTTGCAGGACTCATGCTGCAGAGTAAAAATAGCAGTGGAGACATTCGGGCTCAGCCTGGAACCCACGCTCCGAAACCCAGCAACAGGGGAGGTTCTCAAACCCAGGCTTCAGCCTGAGCCCAAATGTCTCCACTGTATTTTTAGCCCTAAGCCCGAGTCAACTGACCCAGGCACCACAGGTTTTTCTTTGCACTGGGTAGATATACCCTAACTTTGCTCCCGTGCACAGATGAGGCTCTCATTTCTATGCCACTCTTCCAAATAACGAAGCCAATGAATTGCTCGAGACTGGGGGTGTAAACATAAGAGAAAGGACAGACAACAGTCTGGAGCCTGGGGTGTGGCGAGTAAGGTATATGAAATAATACATGTGGATCTGAGTAATATTTAATACATAATCACCTGCAGATGGGGAAAAGATATTTCAGGCCCAGGAACTAAGGTAGACGACATCCCACTGACTGGATTGAGCGATGGTATGTTAGGAACCAGAATTAAACTCCGGAATTCATTATGTCTGCGCTGTAAATCCTTTAGTCTTTTCTGAAGGCGAGTGTATTCTTCATAGGGAACATTCTGTCTATGAAATAAGATGTTCGTATTGCTCAAAATGCTTAGAGTACCATCTCACAGAAACATGTGTCTCTCTCTCTCTCTAACACGTTGCTAGACACACTTACAATCAAGTGCTGCTTCGGGATGGACGCGGATAGCCCACATAGAACAAGCAGAAGCACTTTGTGTTTAAATGTTTGGGAAATCCCTTTTACACCTCAAATGATATAAACTACAGTCTCACAGACTAGAAATTACTCAACAGCAGGGAAATAAATTCAGATTTTAATGTAATGTTCACAGTAGTGAGTAGCACTATAGTTAAGACTGCTTTTTAAAATATTTAAAATCAAAGATGAGTCAGACCCTCCATATGCTCTAAAGGCATTGGAAGAACCAGGAACTGTCTTATCTTTCCAAACAGATTTTAGTCTGGTTCTCTTACATCCTTCTGGGTTATTTTTCCCTTTTCTTTCCTTCCACTTACCTGCATATCTGGGATACTGCTAGTCTCACACACTGTACCCTGCTATCTGTTTTAACCTTCCCTCAGCACTGTTCTTCCCAGTCTAACAACCCTCCTCCACAAGAGACTCCTGGTGCAGTCGTACTATATTTTTCTCCTCTTTCCCCAAATGCCCAAAATATGATTGCGATGGAACCTTCTGATGCGAGCCTCCTGCTGCCTTCTGCTCGCTGTCTGACTAGCATAAGAAAAATGAACATCACTGTGTGTACACCCTATATCTGTTAGCTGACCAGCGCATTCAACTACAGGATGAAAGTCAGCCTCTCCCGTCAGTTTATTTGTAAATGTCACTGAGCAGGACAAGAAACAGATAATTTGCTTTCTTGGCCCACTGGCTTGATAGAATCATCCTCTTGTTCCACTCAGGCAGTTGCTCCCTATTCTACACATCACGAAGGAAGTACATAGCTAATGGTGTATCTCCTCTCTGTGAAGTGAAGTGTAGGACAGGCCCTAGCTGCGGCGCAGTGAAATTTACAAGGAAAGCAGAGCTTAATTTGCGCTGGGGCTCAACCGCAGCACTTCTTTTCATGCTGAGGTGCAGTCCCAGCACTTCTTCTGTCAGTGGTGCCCGAGATCATGCTGTGCGGGGGATGTCATCCTTACTGCCTGAGCCCCGGGGGCACCCTTTTTTTTTTTACAAATTCAGCACTGAAGGAAAGTGAGGTTGGAGATCAGTGTTTCATTTCCAACCCTGGCTGGATGGACATATCAGGCAGTTGACACACCAAGGATTTGTTTAAGTGAAAGCCAGATCAGCAGTTTGTCCTTGCGGGAAGGATCTAGAACAAACCTTTATTATAATTCATTACACTTTTAAAAACGTAACATGGGATGTCTACAAACCAAATTAAGGCAACCATATATCCTGTTGGACACCACAGCTGCAATTTAGTTTGCCCTTAAAGTCACCTTCAAAAACATATTTCTAGCCTTTTGTACAGTGCACCTGCCATTTTAGGCTGAGCTTAAGCTTCTTCACTTTCATGTGCAGTAAATCCACTCAAAAGGAAAATATATCACATTTAAACCACTGTACTTTAAATATATTTGGAATACTGGAAAATGTAATTGTCCTGCAGTATTAATTCAACTTTTCAGTGACATTCTACTACAGCCAAGTTTTAAACTGCTAAAGCGACAACAAGGAAATAACTTATTTGAATGGAGATGTTTAACAAGAGGATTTTGTATGCTAATTCTAAAGAGTATGGGGACCTCATAGTATAAAAATAGCTCCAACAGCCCTGATCCTGCAACAGCACATGGACCTCAAAGGGCCTCCATGCAGAAGCAGAGGTCTGCCCACAAGGATGCAGTTGGATTGGGCCCCAATGACTAAGCTGTAAGTTACACACATCTCAAATATTTTGTAATGGAAAAATCAAATCATTTAGGAGATAGTCTATTCATTTACAGACTTATTACATTAATCAATCTAGAAACAAAATACCTCAAAACAACTGGCTTATAATTCTAAGAACCAATTCAAACAAAATCTAATATTTTATTACCTATTTAACACCTGGTTTTCTGTTTCTAGTTCTTCTCTCTTTGCTTCCAAGAGTTCTATTTTCTCCTGCAGCCTCTTTTGTTTATTGTCATTGAGGGCCTTTCTCTGTCAAACACACACATTTTGAACACTTAAAAGTTGTGTCAACTGTTTTCATCATTGTGATCAAATTACATCCACTTTGCACTTGCATTTCAGTTACAAGATTCCATAATTTTTAGCATTTCCTTATGAAAAGATGTAATTTTGTTGAAAATGGTGGAAAGAAAACGCAAGCATACATTTGCTTTCCATCCTCTTCGATTTAGACAAATAATGTACCAACCCCCCTTCCCCCCCCCAAAAAAAGAGAGACTTGGAATTCCCAAATGCCCGGTGTTGAAGGAAACATGCCGTAAAGGAAGGTAAAGTAGCAACACACAAGTATCCAGTTGTATGGGTAGGTTATAGACAATTCTAAACCACCCGTTTGGAAATTGAAACAGCTACTAAGTCTCGTAAGACGATGACAAATTCATAAGCTCATCATGTACTGATGGTTTAGAAATATAAACAATACCGTAGAAACTGTAAATTTTATTTCCTCTCTGACATCACTTGCTGATGGCGACATCAATGTTAAACAACTAACATCTGTTTTCTGTTTTATAAAGTAGATGCAGGCATCCTGTATATGTATTTATGGTGCATAAAATTACTAACTAATCCTGAGCTTTATTAAGGTCTAAAACATATGGACTTGGAAAAATTAATAACCAGTTTCTCCTTTTGTGCTAGCTGTTCCATAACATGCAATTTTAGGGGGAAAACAAAAATATAAAATTCAATATTTCCATTAACAGTATTACCAACCCCTGGGTGTGTACCAGATAGTTGCTTGGGTAGGAACAATGTATCATATAGATGTTACTAAAAAGGGAAATGTCATCCTATTGGTATCTAACACAGCATCTTATTGGTTAATTCTTGGTCCATCTCCGAGCTCACCAATAACAAAAAAGTATTTAATTGAACAGCATGGTTGGCTCCTATAGAGCATATTACAACTACTGTAATCTCAAATACATGGATTTGGTGGAATGAGGATAATCAATGTTAGGGTAGGTCTACACTACCCGCCCGATTCGGCAGGTAGAGATCGATCTTCTGGGATCGATTTATCGTGTCTCATCTAGACGCGATAAATCGATCCCAGAAGCGCTCCCCGTCTACTCCGGAACTCCTGCTCGGCGAGAGGAGGAAGCGCAGTCGACGGGGGAGCGAGCCTGCGCCGCGTGGACCCGAAGTAAGTAAACTTAGTTCGATCTGGAAAACGTTGACTTCAGCTACGCTATTCTCGTAGCTGAAGTTGCGTATCCTAGATCGATCCCCCACCCCAGTGTAGACCAGCCCGGATATAGTAATACCAGGGTACAAAATATATCGGAAGGACAGAACAGGTCGTGCTGGTGGGGGAGTGGCATTATATGTGAAAGAAAGCGTAGAATCAAATGAAGTAAAAATCATAAATGAATCAAATTTACCATAGAGCATGGAATTTCTATCCATAGAGATTCTAATAAGAAGAATATAGCGGTAGGGATATACTACCAACCACCTGACCAGGAGGGTGATAGTGACCGTGAAGTGCTCAGGGAGATTAGAGAGGCTATTAAAATTTTAAAAAACTCAACAATAATAATGGGGGATTTCAATTATCCCCATATTGACTGGGTACATGTCACCTCAGGACAGGATGCAGAGATAAAGTTTCTTGACACCTTAAATGACTGCTTCTTGGAACAGCTGGTCCTGGAACCCACCAGAGGAGAGGCAATTCTTGATTTAATCTTAAGTGGAGCACAGGATCTGGTCCAAGAGGTGAATACAGCTTGGTAATAGTGACCATAATATAATTAAATTTAATATCCCTGTGGCAGGAAAAACACTACAGCGACCCAACAGTGTAGCATTTAATTTCAGAATTACACAAGGGGAACTACACAAAAATGAGGAGGTTAGTGAAACAGAAATTAAAGGGTACTGTGCCAAAAGTGAAATCTCTGCAAGCTGCGCAGAAATTTGTCAAAGACACCATAATAGAGGCTCAATTTAAATGTATACCCCAATTTGAAAAATGTAGTAAGAGAACCAAAAAAGAGCCACCACTTTACAGCAGAGTAAAAGAAGCAGTGAGAGGCAAAAAGGCATCCTTTAAAAAGTGGAAGTTAAATCCTAGTGAGGAAAATTGAAAGGAGCATAAACACTGGCAAATGAAGTGTAAAAATACAATTAGAAAGGCCAAAAAAGAATTTGATGAACAGCTAGCCAAAGACTCAAAGTAATAGCAAATTTATTTTTTAAGTGCATCAGAAGCAGGAAGCCTGCTAAACAATCAATGGGGCCACTGGATGATCGAGGTGCTAAAGGAGCACTCAAGGACGATAAGGCCATTGCGGAGAAACTAAATGAATTCTTTGCATTGGTCTTCACGGCCGAGGAATGTGAGGGAGATTCCCAAACCTGAGCCATTCTTTTTAGGTGGCAAATCTATGGAACTCTCCCAGACTGAGGTATCATTAGAGAAGGTTTGGGAACAAATTGAAAAATTTAACAGCAATAAGTCACCAGGAAGGAACTCAAATTTGAAATTGCAGAACTAACTGTAGTCTGTAACCTATCATTTAAATCAGCTTCTGTACCCAGGGCCGGTGCAAGGAAGTTTCGCGCCCGAGGCAAAACTTCCTTGCATCAGCCCTGCCGCCCCCACCCTGCAATGCCGCCCCCCCCCCCGCCCCCACAACCAGCTCCCCTGCCCACAGGAGCTCAGCCTTCCCCCGCCAGCTCTCCTCGCCCACGGGCACTCAGCCCCCCCGTGACCAGCTGGCCACAGAAGCTGAGCGGGGAGCCTAGGGCAGCGGGGCGGCTCGCGGCGGCTGCCCCCCGGCTCCCCGCTCAGGTGCTGGGCGGCTTGCAGCGGCTTCCCCGTGGCTCCCTGCTCAGCGGCTGAGCGGGGAGCCGGAAGGTAGCTGCCAGCTGCCCCCGAAATCTTGGCGCCCTAGGCAACCACCTAGGGTCGCCTAATGGGCGCGCCGACACCGTCTGTACCAGATGACTGGAGGATAGCTAATGTGACACCAATTTTTAAAAAGGGCTCCAGAGGTGATCCCGGCAATTACAGGCCTGTAAGCCTGACTTCAGTACCGGGCAAACTGGTTTAAACTATAATAAAGAACATCTATATGTCTGACAATATTGAACATAATTTGTTGAGGAAGAGTCAACATGGTTTTAGTAAAGGGAAATCATGCCTCACCAATCTACTAGAATTCTTTCAGGGGGTCAACAAGCATGTGGATCAAGGGGATCCAGTGGATATAGTGTACTTTGATTTTCAGAAAGCTTTTGACAAGGTCCCTCACCAAAGGCCCTTACACAAAGTAAGCTGCCACGGGATAAGAGGGAAGGTTCTCTCATGGATTGGTAATTGGTTAAAAGATAGGAAACAAAGGGTAGGTATAAATGGTCAGTTTTCAGAATGGAGAGAGGTAAAGAGTGGTGTCCCCCAGGGGTCTGTTTTGGGACCAGTCCTATTCAATATATTCATAAATGATCTGGAAAAAGGGGTAAACAGTAAGGTGGCAAAATTTGCAGATGATACAAAATTACTGAAGATTGCAGTCTGCCTGGGTCTTAACTAAGAGCTACAAGAGGCTCTTTCAAAACTGGGTGACTGGGCAACAAAATAGCAGATGAACTTTAATGGTAATAAATGCAAAGTAATGCATATTGGAAAACATAATCCCATCTATACATATAAAACGATGGAGTCTAAATTAGCTGTTACCACTCAAGGAAGATCTTGGAGTCATTGTGGATAGCTCTCTGAAAACATTCACTCAATGTGCAGCGGCAGTCAAAAAAAGCAAACAGAACGCTGGAAATAATTAAGAAGGGGACAGATAATAGGACAGAAAATATCATGTTGCCTCTATATAAATCCATGGTACGCCCACATCTTGAATACTGTGTGCAGATGTGGTCGCCCCAAAGGGTCAGAAAACGGCAACAAAAATGATTAGGGGTATGGAACGGCTTCTGTATGAGGAGAGATTAATAAGTCCTGGACTTTTCAGCTTGGAAAAGATACAGCCAAGGGGAGATATGATTACAGTCAATAAAATCATGACTGGTGTAGAGAAAGTAGATAAGGAAGGGTTGTTTACTACTTCTCAAAACACAAGAACTAGGGTCACCAAATGAAATTAATAGGCAGCAGGTTTAAAACAAACAAAAGGAAGTATTTCTTCTTCACACAGTCAACCTGTGGAACTCCTTGCCAGAGGATGTTGTGAAGGCCAAGACGATAACAGGGTTCAAAAAATAACTAGATAATTTCATGGAGGATAGGTCCATCAATGGCTATTAGCCAGGATGGGCAAGAATGGTGTCCCTAGCCTCTGTTTGCCAGAAGCTGGGAATGAGCAACTGGGGATGGATCACTTGATGATTACCTGTTATGTCCATTCTCTCTGGGGCACATGGCACTGGCCACTGTCGGAAGACAGGATACTGGCCTAGATGGACCTTTGGTCTGACCCAGTAGGGTCATTCTTATGTTTTTATGTACATAGATGCTGCCATGAAAATGTCAATATAAAAAAATTATTCTGCACGCCCAAATTGAAAGCTGAGCTTTCTATCTCTTCATAAGCACTGAAGTAAACAAGAGTCAACATGCCTTTTTTTGAGCAACAGCAGCCCGGTGTAGTTTCTCTTTCACCTGGTCATACTTTTCTTCTCTTTCTGTGATGCGGTGAATAAATTTATGCTTTTCTTCCAACCACTCTACACGTCTGTCTTCTAACATCCTAGGAGAACAATATTAAAGAGTCGTGGTGTAAACAAAATGCTGGATTAATTCTTTTTAATAAATGTCAGCATCTAGGATCCCTGACATATACACTTTATTTCATCCACTCTTTCCTTCTTGAACCATGTTTGAAGTATCTAACAAATTTGAACTGTGCTTGAAGTTCAGCAAATTTGGACTTTTGAATGTATAATTTCATTATTGGCTTAATTAAAATAAAACAGCTAACTTTGTAAACTGATTCCAATAAAACAGATGGCTGTACAGGCTTTTTCTTTGGATTAGCCTTTTGACAGTCCATAAATTATGTGCACAGGACAAATTTCTGCCTTTACCTGTGGGAGCCACATTAGAATGTAGTGGAGAGTGACCAGAGCAGTGCCAAACCCTTTTCAAATATAGAAACAAGCCATTTTGGCCTTTATCCATTGCAAACATTGCTACAACAGAAGCCATAGGAAAAATCCTGGTCCCACTGAAGTCAATGGGAGTTTTGCCATGGATTTCAATGGGACCAGAATTTAATCCCATACATATTTCTTATTTCAACAAGGGTCAATTGTAACTGATAAGTTAAAAGAAAATGGACGCGTATCCATATTGTTAAAAGTTATCACAAGACAGAAATCCATTTTTACACCAGGAAGTTGAAATTAAAAACCACACTAAGAATTCTCATTTTTCTCATGACACGGTCAAGATCTGGACAAAGAGGGGCTTTATTATATTATCGGTAAGTCATGGCAATGGTGAGAAATACTATTAAAGAATTACATGCAAGCTTGAAAAAAATGAATTAGACAAAAAAGCAAATCATACTTCTCTGTTTCTAGTTGAGCTTTTTCTGCTTGACTTCTTGCATTTCGACATTCTTGTTTTAATCTCTCCACCATTTCCTTCAGCTTTTGATTAGAATCAAGCAAGTCATTTTCAGACTGAGAAAGTGAGGCCACTTGGAGTTGCAAATCATGAATTTGCTACCAAAGAAATATATAAGTTTTTATTTAAGGGAAAAATATGAACAATGACAAGTAGGTTGGGATAATGGGAGGGAGAAGGAGGTAGTTGCCATGATGTCTGGCCATTTGTCCCATTTTGTCTTTGTAATATGTATATCTTTTTTGTCCGCTCTCCAGAAATTTTACAATACATTTTCTGTGGATAAGGCAGGTGGTTTCCTCTGAGGTTACAAGGAGGGAGAGATAGCATAAGGCTAACGTCATTACTCTTTAGTACTCCTTGCTAAAGCTCTTGGAGAAATTACAGAGCCCAGCATTGAGACATTGACACTCAAAATATTGAAGCATCGCTGACAAATTTAACAGAATAAATAAGTCGATTATCCAAAATACAAAGAGCCAGGATTGTGGCCCAACCTTACATGACTGTGAAGGGGAGTACAACCTCTGCACTCCCCTGCAAAGCCTCCCTGCATGTCAGCTGCAAGTGCAAAAGAACATATGAACAGTTCTCTTTAATATGAGCACACATTTTGCCATACTTTTAACTCAAAAAATCACTAAATGGATTTTCTTCAAACTAAAACAAACAACCAAACACAAAGTAGATTCATCTCCTGACTGTAAACAAATATGAGAAATTTCAGTCCAAAGATAATTTGTTTCTGGGGGAAAGTTACATGTGCCTTAAGACAAGAGTACATAATATGTGCGCTTCTTCACCCATAACTACAATGCTGTTACAAAATTTTAGAAGAGCAGAGTAAGTTGCAGGAGTTTTGGAGTACTAGTCAACACTTAAATCTGGTAACTAACTGGAGTGCAGGTAAGTGCCAGAATTCTAAATTTAACCCTGTCTCATAGTGGCAACAGTGGAAATATTATATATTGTATTTTGAGTTAGAAGGTCCCTAGATAACCAAATTGAGCTTTATTTCCCCCTCTAGGCTTATCTGGAAGAGAGCATTTACCAACAGGGCACAGCACTCACTCACCTCATGAAGTTAATGGGTGGGATTTTCAAGAGTGTTAAGTGTTGGTCTGATTCTGCTCCCATTGAAGTAAATAAGAATTTTACCAGATTTCACCAGGAACAGTTTGGCCAACACTTGAACATTTTTGATAATTCCACCCAAACTGTCTTTGGTACGAGGGGTGGACTTTTTAAAAAACACATACTAATGTCTTCACTCTTGACTGCTCTTTTGCACTGTAGACATCTACCTATTTTCCCCTATCAGGTGAAACTGTGATTGGTAAATTCACTCTGGCTAAATAAGTAGCCAGCTTATTCAAAGACCTAGCTCCATAACTAGATTCTAGGGAAGCATGAAATATGTACTGCAGTCTCTCTTTCTTTAAGGATCAGTTAGGTCCATTAGTTACACAGGAGACAACATGGCCTATCAGGAGTTAGCAGATTTAAGATTGTCTTTTCAACACGGTTACCAATTCATGGTGCAATTTTGGCAAGCCACTTCACCTGAGTTTATTCATCTAGAAAATATTTGTAAAGCACTTGAAGAACCTTGGGCGAAAAGAGAGATTTAAATACAAAGTATTACCTAGAAACAGTTTATAAGTGTATAGAACCTGGATCTCCAGTTAACAGTATTTATTAGGCCAAAGGACCAAGGAACATTCTGAGTTCTGAAATCCTTAGAATACATACAGAGAAATAAGTAGCTGAAGCAAAAGACTGTGATAAATCAGTTTATAAGGGCTCAGAAAATACCGGCCCTCTATACATTTTTGTCCTTTGAGTTTTAAAGAGCATTGAGAAAAAGAAGCTTCACTATGAACATAAGAGTTCTTTGATTTAAATGAATAAAGAGATGAAGACCATTCACAGTAAAATATCACAGTATGATACAAACTCTTACCTGTTTAAGATCAGCATTTTCACTTTTCTCTTTTTCCAACTCCTCAGACTGAATAATTTGCTGTTGAAGTTTTAACCTAAAATTTCATATAGGCATCATTATTTTTGTCTAATTAAAATATAACTATTCTCAAACATAACTATTCAGCTTGTTAGTAGTTAAACCAGGGGTAGGCAAACTACGGCCCGCAGGCTGGATCCGGCCCATCAGGGCTTGGGATCCGGCCCGCAGAATTGCCATCCCCATGGTTCCACGGGCCCCGTGCCGCTCCGGGAAGTGGCTGGCACCAGATCCCTGCAGCCCCGGAGCGGGGCGGGGAGGGGTGCGGGCAGCGCAGAGGGCTCTGCGCGTTGCCTTCGCCTGCAGGCAACACCTCCTACCGTGAGCTCCCTGACGCACCCCACACCCCTCCTGCACCCCAACCGCCTGCCCTGAGCCCCAACCCCCTGCTGCACCCTGCACCCCAACTCCCTGCCCTGAGCCCCCTCGTACACTCCGCACCTCTTCACACCAACCCCTTGCCTCGAGCCCCTTCCTGCACCCCACACTCCCTCCCACACCCCAACCCCCTGACCCAGCCCTACATTCATGGCCCTGCATGCAATTTCCCCACCCAGATGTGGCCCTCGGGCCAAAAAGTTTGCCCACCCCTGAGTTAAACAGATCAGTCTGTTTAACCTTTCGAAAGGCTGATGACTCTGAACAATACACTCTTGCGTCAATTATAAAATAAGAAGTCATGTTTCTACTGTATGATTAGACTGCACTAATGTCATGGATTCCAATGATTTGTCTGATTTCACATATCCTTGATTTGACACTGGGGTTTATATATGTGGATGTGATAAACAGTTGTAGAACTCCACTGAGAACTTAGCAATTGTCAAAGTTAAAACTTGTACAGAACAGGAGGCTTACAGAGTAGGAGGAATCAAATTAGGCATCTTGATTTGCCACATGTTCACAAAAGCTCAATTCTGGGGAAAGTGGTTTCTGCTGCTGTGGGCCTGAACCAGCAGCCACCAAGAGATCAGTTTTTAACATTAAAGTCATTTTTAATTAGTTAAAACAGCATTTATTGGGAAAAAAGATATTCTGCTTAAAATTCTGTAACCCATGACTCCTCTGAGTTTTGTTTTTTAAAAACTATAAATTCTTTGTTTTCCTTTTTATATGAAGAAGCTCCCTTTTAAATTTTAAAACACTTTGTATATTTTAAACAAGATTTTTTTAAAAAACCCACATACATTACCTAACATTCTGAAGCTCCCTTCTGCTAGACTCTTCTGCCAGCTGCATGACATGCAATTTCTCTTCATACTCATCCTTTTCAGATTGCCTCCAAGCATCTTGTTCCACTTTCATTTTCTCTAAATCAGCTAATCTGGTCTCAAGTTCTAACCTGAAACAATGTTCAATATTTACACAAGAACTATTACAAGGACAAAGTGACAGCAAAAATGTTCAGTTGAATAGAACATTAAACAAGTTAAGTCATGCTGTCCCCTACCCTTTTTAAAAATAGAGCAGTAAATGAGTGAACCTACTTTTCTTCCTGTAATGCTGCAAGTTTTTGAAAGCCTTCTTCTTTAGTGGCTTGTACTTTACGAATGAACTCACGATCCTTTTCTACTAAAAGCACTTTGTGGCGTTCAACTGCTGCCTTGAGAATTTCATTGTCTGAATGCAATCCTGTTTTATACAATATATACATCAGCATGATGAAATATTTAAAGTATTAAAATCATTTTACAAACACTGATAAAATGGAATTGTGAATCCACTTTTCACTCACACAATATTCAAGCATTTTAAAGAGATAAAATGTGCAAGCCTTTTACTATGGTTAAATAAAAATACTTTAAAATAGAACACACATTTAGAGACCAATTCTTATATAATCATGACTAAACATTTTTCTAAAAATACTAAAATAAGCAGCACAGACGTGGATTAAGAACAGAGGCTGCAATTTAGATTTAGTAAACAGCCATATTAGCTAAACAAATGCCCCCTGGATAAAACATTCCATTGTGGATATCATAGAATCATAGAATCTCAGGGTTGGAAGGTACCTCAGGGGGTCATCTAGTCCAACCCCCTGCTCAAAGCAGGACCAACCCCAACTAAATCATCCCAGCCAGGGCTTTGTCAAGCCAGATATGGAAAGGTTAAGTGAACAAATGCATTATACTTAGAGAGTACAAGCTGAAGTTGATGGGAAACTAATAATAAATCATTAATGGAACTTTAATGATCTAGTTAGAGCAAATCCCCTGTTTTAATTCACTAAAACAAGATGGAGTGGAATTGGAAAGAAGAATACTGACTATATTGAAAACCTAAAACTCTAATGTACCAGGAATAATGGAAAACAGATTTGTGGAAACATCAACAGTAGTGGAAAAGTTACTGCCCCGTGTGATTCTGAATGATTAAATACTATGGCTGTAAGAAGAGTGAAATGAGAAAACTAATGTGATATTCAGGGCCCCCTGTACTCAATGGCAAGATGGACCTGACCCTTGATTTATTTAATCCAGTAAGACCTGAAGCTGCTGCAGAATTTCTAGTGTAAGTTTAAAAGTGAAGGGGTTTGTGGAATGAAATATCAAAATAAATACGTTATTTATTTTAATATTAAATTACTTTTTTTTTTACTTTGTTCTGACATTTTCAGTTTTCAAAAGACTACACATTTATGTATTGACAGCAAATAACTATATTTCTAGAACTTTTTTTTTTTTTGGGGGGGGGGGGGGGGGAGCTAGAGGTTTTGACAGCTTCTTTTTTTCATCCAGGAAAATGAGGGATATATTTTGGGATTGTTGGATAAAGTGAATGTTCCGCTAAAATGATCAGCTATGAAACAGTTAGCTGTGTTGATATTTAAATTCCCCCCAGGAAGCTTTGGCATTCACACCCCTAGGAAGCTGTTATTTCAGACTGTCAACCTATTCAGGCAGACAACAAATGCACTGATTACATTCCAACTGTTTTTGGAAGATTTTCTTCAAAATCATGAAGGCTAGAAACAATGTTTTTTCTTCAAATGAAAGCCTCCTTGAGCCTAACACAGTGGCAAATTCCATTGCTGTAGAATCATGGAATACAGGAAGTCCCGTTGGCAGTTTTCTGTAGACATTAAAACCTTAGTTCAAGCACTAATTATAACAGAGAGAAAAAGAAACTGCCTATACAATTTGGCAATATTCAATAAAATTGACCAGGCATGTGAATTAGCACAGATTATGCTAAAAATGTGTCCTGGGTTCATTAATTTACATAAACTGGGAGTCATTCATACACAGCTTCAACACCTGATGGATTAGGGGATACGGCAATGTTTTTAGACAGCAAATTCATTTTTAGATTATCTATTCTAGTGAATAGATGTTTATTGTAGTGTGGTAGGAGCTGCAGGTTACAACAGAAACCATTAGAAACTAATTGCACATTACCATCCATTTCACTTTGAATCTTGTTTCTCTCTCTTTCTACCTCACTCTTGGCTCTTGCTGCCTCCAGTCTGACATTAGTTACTTCTAATTTGTGTGAATGCTTAAGTTCATCTACCTGTTAATTAGAAAATAAAACCAAATCACTAATATTATACCCTAGCAATTATTTTGATCCAAGCTTTTCATATGGCATCTTCCTTACAAGAAATTACTTTAAACAATGGCAATCCATGCTTATTCTAGAAGATATACTTTGTTAAATAAATTCTTTTCATCCATTGTTTTTCATACAGCCTCTTCAGAGTAACCAAGCGTCCAGGTTAAGGATGCTATCTATCCCATATCCACATAGCAACAATAAGGCTATTGATACATTGACTCCCCAAATTATACTCCACTGCCACTTTCTTTCCATAAATCCTTCAAATGGAAGACACTGGAAATTCTTGGATAAATGACAGGTAACTGTTAATGAGTTACTATACATGCTTAATTCTGCACTATACGTCTCCATAGGAACGATGTACTCAGAGCAGACACTCAACCAGTCATATACTAGAGTTGTAGTTCATCATGTTGAACCAGCCAGCTACAAGCACCAGATTGGAAAGCTTTTTAGAAAAAGCTTGTGCTCTTTACTGTGATTTTGCACACCCAATGAGACATTGTCTCTCTAAACAAAATGTGGTATCTTGATATTTTCAAGCGTACACCTCCTACAAGCAGATGTCCCAAAATTGTGCAGCTTGTGCTTAGAAGGCTGCTCACTTGAAGTGCTTCATTAAGACATTGGTCCAGTATTATGGACCTCGATGCTTTCTCCATTTTACATCAATCTGCCAGCACTCTAGCTTTCATGTTTTTCCCTCCTGGCTTAAACCTCCTCAACTTCTAGCCAAAATGAAGCTACAGAGATTCTAACAACATGAAGTGATACAAAAATACAGGAAAAATAATAAATAATAATTCCACTGAAGTAGTCCTTATTCAGTTCAGTCTAACAGCAACTTACAGCATCTAGAAATGATAGATTTTAAAAGTTGTGTAGCAAAAATCCAATTGTTCATAGTTTTAAAACGAATTTGAAACCAGATGCATCTTTTCTGAAACTGTAATGCATAAAAACTGCCTCAGAAAAACATTGGTTTTAAATAGGACATCACTAAAGGCAATTACTGCCTACATGAAACTTTCTATAGTTTAGGCTCTTACTGCACAGTAATTACATGGTCAGTGAGAATTAAATATCTAGAGGAAAGCACTTATAATGAAAATCCATTTGCAGTGACAAATGTAATTACAACCTGCTAGCACTTACAAGTTGTAAAAGGTTAAGAATGACACAGTAGCTTATTAACTAACTACATTGTGGATTTGGATGCTTAAATATGAAGTTGAGAACATCTTGGGGAAATTCAGCAAATACTTACGGAGCTTTCTGAGGCACAAACCTGAGGAGGATACATAAATCACTTGTGTACTCAAAGGACCTGTGTTCTGAAATAAGCTTGTCTGGATGCACAGTGAGAGGGGAGCACAGCGCAGCGCTGGAGGGACCTACTGCACACATTATTGGAGCAGACCTGCTTAGGTG
The DNA here is from genome assembly GCA_037349315.1 of Chelydra serpentina. Classification (NCBI taxonomy): domain Eukaryota; kingdom Metazoa; phylum Chordata; order Testudines; family Chelydridae; genus Chelydra; species Chelydra serpentina. The sequence continues at coordinate 77,894,831 of JBAIAC010000008.1, forward strand.
GAAGTTTCTACCTTCCAATAACACTACTACCTAGTCAAATTCCTCAGCACTCCTGCGGTCTTACAGAGAACAGCAATTAACACAACCCCACGGCTCCATACCCCTTGTACAACTTCTGATGGGGAGCAAACAAGACACAAAAGGGACGGAAGGGCCAGGCTGGTGTCTTAGCTTAAGCTCATCTTGAGCCAGTTCTTGGATTGTTAAATTTGGACTGCGATTTGTTCCATCTTTCACGTTTCTTGCGCTAGGTGTCTTTTTGAGCCACATTATGGTGATGACAGCTGCTAAATAACATCATATTTTGAATGGCTGTGTCTATTGTTTTGGGGGGTATGTTCCAAAAGGCAATAGATTAGTGTTTCAGTTTTTGTTTGTTGATTTAAAAAAACAAAAACAAAAACCTGTTGAAGGTATTCTGCATCGTATTGTATATGTGAGACCAGAAGTTGTGGATCTGTGGGCAGCCTCAGAAATGGTGTGGGTAATCGAACCACAATCTCTCCAGCAGAGACTGACGGTATTAAGGTTTACTTTGTATTATTATTTTCCATTGGAATTCTCTCCAAGATGTACTGGGGAGAAGCGTTGAGGATTGTTAAAATAATGTCTGTCCAAGCATTCTCTTCTCTGGGACTAGAATTCGGAGTATATTTTCTGATATACAAATGAGAAGTAAACTAACATTAAGTCAAATAATGTTTCTGGAAAATTAAGTTCTGTTTTGACTGTTAGAAGAAAGTCATCAAATGGGCACAGTTTAGAGCAGTTCCGCGAGAAAAGGAAAATACAAAACACAGAGTTCTTTACTTCAGTCTATAAAATGAATGATTCATTAGACAAGTAACATAATTCTAGCAAAGAACAATTTTAAAAATCACCAGAAATCAAATCTTGATAATCCAATTTTCTTTTTAGTTTCAAGTTCTAGCACTTTTGTTTAGATTTGTCACTATAGTCTGATGATTTTTATTAAAGTAAGAAATCAAACCTTATTTGATAGCACCAGACATTTTGACGACGATTGGAAAAACCTAGTATGGTACTAAATGTGGCTCTTCAAGCATATCATAAAAAAACAAAAAAAGAAAAACAAAAAAAATCCAGAGAATGAGATAAGGATAACATCTCTGTATCCATCTTTACTTGTGGCACCTTAGAGACTAACAATTTTATTTCAGCATAAGCTTTCGTGGGCTACTGTAGCCCACGAAAGCTTATGCTGAAATAAATTTGTTAGTCTCTAAGGTGCCACTAGTAATCCTGTTCTTTTTGCTGACACAGATTAACATGGCTGCTACTCTGAAACCTGTATCTATCTTGCCATCTGTAATTAAAGAACATTTATTACAGGTACCATAGACTCTGAAAGGGAAGAAAATAGCTTTACATTAAAACTAAAGGTGAAATATGGTTTTAAAAAGTCAGATGAAACTGCCTTTTTTTCAGCTGGAAACCAGATGTGAAAATATATTGCTGATACCACAAAAGCACTTACTTTAGTGGCCAAGGCACTGATTTCTCGTTCAGCTTTGTGCAGTTTGCTGGTTAATAGGGTATTCTGCTCATTACTCATCTGTAGCTCTTTTTCAATGCGATCAATCTGGAGCTTAGCTGACTGCTTTTCTGCCTTGAATTAAAAAATATATATATTTATAAGCTCTTTGGAGCAGCAACTATCTCTTGATACGCATTTGTACATTGTATAGAACAACAGGGTCCCAATCTTGATTAGGGCTTTTTGGGCACTACTGGCTTACATATTTATATTAAGGCTGCATGTCTGTCACAGAGGACATGGATTAGTGACTTCTGCAGCAGCCAGTGCTGGCTCAGGGCCAGCAGAAGCAGTTTGGGTGTGTGGGAGGGGGCTCAGAGGCGCTCCCCGGCTCCCACCGACATGTCCCTGCAGCTCCTAGGCCACAGGTGCTCCCCAGCCCCCCGACTCAATTCCCTTGATGAGTACCAGCTTCACGCAGAGCCACACTGCGCAGGCGCAACTTCACTGCGCGGATTCCAGGATCGGAACCTTGCCCCTCAGCGGCAGCCCCCTCCACGCAGCAGCACACCCAATCCCCTCCCGGTCTCCTATAGCCCCACCCTCGAGAGCCTAGAAACCGCCCAGGGGCTGCACCTGCCCTAGCTAGGGTGCCTCCACACATGGCAGTGGTGTCCTCAGCAGGGCCCCTACAAGTCCAAGGCACCACCCCTATAGAGCACAGTCCCCCCTTCCTCCACCTCAGTAACATCCCTTATAGAGCCATCCCATGCTACACCCCATAGAGTCACCCTCCCCCACTGGGCATTCATGGCCTGCCATACAATTTCCATACCCAGATGCAGCCCTCAGGCCAAAAAGTTTGCCCACCTCTGTCCTAGGCAGAAGGCCCAGGGGGCTCTGTGCGCTGCCCATGCCCACAGGTGTCACCTCCGCCCCCTCCCACCCAGCCAGTGGGAGCCGTGGAGCTGGCGCTTGTGTTGGAAGCAGCGCATGGAGCCCCCCGGCAACCCCTCCCTGTAGGAGCTGCAGCAACATGCTGATCGGAGCCGGGTAGGTAGCCTGCCAGCTCCGCCAAAGCTCCCCCGCGGGGGTCCCAGGCTGCACACCGCTGCCCAGTCCCAATTCCCAGCACCTGCAGGGGTCCTGGGCCACCACCCCCAGCACCTGGGGCACCCCCAGACCAACTCCCAGAGCGCCCGCGGCCTCTCAGCCCAAGTTTTATCTAAGGGTATATAATAAAAGTCACAGACAGGTCACAGGCCATGAATTTTTGTTTACTACCTGTGACCTGTCCATGACTTTTACCAAAAATACCCGTGATTAAAACAGCCTTAATTCATAGTTAGTAGAGGTTTGCTGTATGATATGTTCAGTCTCCAATTTACTCAGAGTAACACTTGTTCTCCATCTACATTGCCCCCCACGGACTCTCATGCACCCCCCACATCCCCAAAGCCTTCTGGAGGCAAGAGGAACTGAGGCTTGGTTAGAGAGGTCAGGTATTTATACCCTCAGTCAGTAAACTGTTAGGCTGTAAGGACGTGTGTGCCTGCAAATAGTGCTCCAAAAAGGCTTTTGTAGACGCACACCCCAGCACAAAACACCTACAGTGTACCTCTGTAAAGTCAACATCATAAAGGATAAACAACAGTTTCGGTACTCTGCATTTTGTGGTGTTGGTGACAGCACTTTAATAAAATTTCAGGTAGATGCTTCACCCAGGACATTGAAGTCAATCAAGTTATTTTTCTCCAATAAGATTTTAAAAATTACTAAATTAAGATTAGAGTAGATCTAAGCATACTGAAGTGCATTTTGATAGGTCTTTAAGATGCCTTGCCCATTTAAAACAAATTTACAGCAGTGTTTGTCAAGTTGTCGTCTTCAGACCACTTGATGGTAATCCACCGCAATATGGCAGGCATACAGTGCTGGCTCTTCCTTGTTTCTAGCTGCGTTTACAGAAATACAGCTCACTGCAGTGTAGGGTGACCAGATAGCAAGTGTGAAAAATTGGGACAAGGAGTGGTAGGTAATAGGTGCTTATATAAGACAAAGCCCGAATATCATGACTGTCCCTGTAAAATGGGACATCTGGACAAACGTTTGCAGTGAAGAGCTTTGGCACCTGTAAAAGAAATATGGAAAGGAAGCCAGTCTAACTATGGGCTGCAGCTACACAATAGGAAGAAAAGCCACCACAGACTGGAGCTGCCAACAGGCGAAAAAACATGAACCATTAATGGGACTGAAGCCCTCAAGCCAGTGAGGAATGTTCAATGGAGAAGTGAAACCTGAAAAGCATGTACAGAAGAGAAGTAGGATAGATGGGACCTTACAGTAGGGAAGTATGTGCAAGAGGACAAGAAAAGGAAGCTAGGCAGTTGTGGCAACATGTGCAGGAGACATGAGTACCACGTGGTAGGCAAGAAGGAAACACTTGAACACAAGTGAGTGGGGCTGATTAAATGAAGAGCAAAAGTAGATCATATAATCAACATTTTTAAAAAGGACAAAACTTTTATTATATTAAAGAATTAAAACACACACTAACCCAATATTAAATTCCAGTTAAGCAACTGCAGTTCACACATGCATCTTAGGTGACTGCAAATAGAACTGTGGGTGAGAAGGGACATGGTCTGTGAGAATCTTTTAGTTAAGATGTAGCCCAGTCTATGACAGAATTTGAGAAGTGATTACTTCAAAATAAAATCAGAAGTATAGAGTAAGGGTAGGTCTATACTTACCCGTCGCGTCGGAGGCGCGGGATCGATGTTCTGGGTTCGATTTATCGCGTCTTGTCAAGACGCGATAAATCGAACCAGGAAGTGCTCCCTCGTCGACGCTGGTAATCCAGCTCGACGAGTGGAGTAGGCGGAGTCGACGGGGGAGCCTGCGCGCCGCGTCTGGACCACAGGTAAGTTCGAACTAAGGTACTTCAACTTCAGCTACGTTATTAACGTAGCTGAAGTTGCGTACCTTAGTTCGACGGGGGGGTTAGTGTAGACCTGGGCTAAGTTCGGAAAATGCAAAATTTTTAATTCTTTAGCATGTATATGGAACCAGAGCCTACTGGTCAAAAACTTCCAAATTTATTTGCTGTGTTCCCCTGGGAGACAATTAAACTTCTTACCTCCAGAGATCTCATTGTAGTCTGCAACTCCGCCAACTGTCGTACCTGTATTCTTTGGACATTATCTGCTTGCAGACCACTATTTTCTCTCTCTGCTCTTAGTTCTGCTACCTCAGCTTCTAAACCTTTTAATTTTTGATGCAGTTGAGCCTTTTCTCTTAGGAGTACCTCCACTCGCTTATTGTCTCTTGTGGGATCAACACTAAGCAGCTGATTATGCAGTTCTTCTTTATCTCTATCCAGTCTTGCTACCTAATAGTTATACAGAAAAATATACAACAGTTACATTATTTAGCTGTCAGTCACCAAAATACACAAGTTAATAATTAAAGGGAAAAAAATCATCAATTTGCATTAAACCGGGAAATCTATCTGCATTTAAACGTTAATTTATTTTGAGTAATAAGATCCACAGAGCCACTACAATCGGACTTCAGCCTGCTGGCTGTGCAGGGGACAAGAGTAGGCCTGTCAGTGCCTACAATTAAAAAACGAGGGCTGGCCCGAACCAGCTGACTCAGGATCGCAGGGCTCAGGCTAAGGGGCTGTTTAACTGCAGTGTAGGTGTTCAAGATCGGACTGGAGCAAGGGCTATCGGACCCTGTGAGGCGGAAGGATCCCAGAGCTCAGGCTGTAGCCTGAGCCCAAACGTCTAGACAGCGCAATTAAACAGCCCTTTAACCCGAGCCCCACGAGCCCAAGTGAGCTGGCCTTTGCCAGCTGCACGGTCTCATTGCAATGTAGACATGCCCTCAGTCAATGGCAGGAAGGACTGTCCCTTCCCTCAAGAGCCTGCCAGTTGAGACAGGTCTACACTAGAAAGGTAGGTCGACTTGAACCACTGCAGTAACTACTGCGGTGGTTCGTGTCACACTACTCTCCTTCTGTCAGTGGCGTGCGTCCTCACCTGAGGCACTTCCACCGACTTAAGAGGGGCAGAGTGTGTGTGTGTGTGGGGAGGGGCGGAGAGCCTTGCTGCTCCCCTGGTCTCTGTTTTCTGCTCCCTGTCGTCAGGGGGGAGCCAGGCTCTGTGTGAGGTGGGCGCAGCCTGGCTCGGAGCAGGAAGCCTGGGCAGCAGGAGCCCCCCCACCCGCCCCACAGCTTTCTTGTCAATTTCACCACTCCAGCACAGATCCATGAAATTTACACCTCTCGTGGAGGTGGAGTTATGATGTCTGAGTAGTATGGCACATACATCAGAGGGAGCAAGGCTTTAGCGTGTACACGGACATAATTAGGTCGATGTAAGCTGCCTTATGTCGACCTAACTCTGTAGTGTAGAGGAAGCCTCAGTTTCAGATTTTGGAAAGTTGGGTGAAGTTATCCTGCTTTAGCTATACGATGGAAAACAAAGCAAAGCAGTCTCTGGAATAGGAGAGTATGGGAATAATTTCACCTATAATTCTAACAGTAATGGAGGTTTAAAACTAGAGAGCTTCAAAAGCTAACCAGCAATTCTTGAATCTTAAAAAGTTGATAAAACAGAAAAACTTGAATTATTTTGAGTCTCAAGACTTGATTGTGCATACCATAACTGATTTACATATTGTGTGTCTCAGAATAAATATCAGTTTTGGCTAAATTTTCAGGTAAGCACCTAATATGCTAGAAATACCTGCAGGGGTGCAACTGGTAATCATATATTTACTTGTGCATATATTTGCATTTGCAGTTCAGACTCTTTCTTGAAAACTTGGCCCCAAACAAAACAGATCATTGAATAGTTTACCCAAGAGCTAAATCATAGGCGAGGACAAATTTTGAAACATTTAGGGGGTCAAGAGTAAAGAGATTGTGAAAATATTTCAGAAATGGCAGACAAAAGGATATTGAGAAATTTGAAAACGGACAAGTTTTCCTGTTCACCTCAGTATTTCCTGCTGCCCTCTTCTTGGGTTAGTAATCAGATATAGAACCTAAATTCTATATTTACTTTTATTTAGGCTATTTGAGCTACTAATTTAGGACTGAAGATGATGTATTGATCTATCTAAATTTCTCAAAGCTAATAAAAAAGGTTTGCAAGCATTGTTATTGGCTGTCATTTAAAGACAAGGCCTATTATTTGCAATAGGACAACTGATATTTCTACAAGATATCTTGAACAAATTGATGTAAATTGTTATGGACCAGACCATGACAAAAATTTAAGAGAGCTGACAATACTCTGATAACCAACACATTACAAGAGTACAAAAAAAAATAAAAAGTTACACTAAAATGATAAAGATCTTAATTTTTTTTTATAAATACCTCAAATATTTCACTTTTATAGTTGTTTAACTTATATTACATATTCTCTACCCACCTCAGAGTCATACTTTATTTTTTTCTCTTCTAAAATACGTGCATGTTCTTCCTTCTGGTGTTCAAATTCCGATTTGAGGAAGGCATGTTCATAACGAAGTTTGTTATATTCTGTTCTGTATCTTTCTACCTCCTAAATTAGGAAGTAGAACACAGATTCACTCAGGCACAAACGTAGATAAACATATAAAAGTAAATACTTAATACTTTTGTTTTATTTCATGAATAAAACACAGAATTTCCCCATCATCTTTTCATATGTCATTTTTATGCCAAGCAAAACACCAAACAAACCCTCCCTCAGTCTAGACAAAGTGACGTTAAATACATCTTACTACTTACTTCATCTAGTTTCCGAAAGCGTTCTCTCATAGGGGTTTCCAATTCATGTTGTATTTGTGCTTTTAACAACTCCAGCTTTTGAGGAGTTAGTACCTGACATGTACAGAAAACAAATGTACTGTAGAATAACTAACCAAAACAGTCATATTAAGCAATTTATATTGGAAAACAAAGGTTGGCCAATGAAACATTTCACATATAATTTTTTAAAAGTTCTTTATGAACATATACCATTTATAAAATGTATTTTTATTTTTTCATGCTTTCATAAAAAGCTAATCAATCCAGCTATAATTGATGTGCTTTCTGAGGGAAAAATTTAACATTGCAAAGGTTAACAATATTAAATATATATTAAATAACTCCAGCCACTAGATCATCTTTGAAGTTCTTTAGATAAGGTCACTCAGGATCCTTACAGTATATTCACTACTTTTTTTTGGCCTTCTTCCTTAATTGCTGTAATTCAAGTCTAATACTCAAACAGTGAAGGACTTGTTTTCTTCCCACTCATTCTTTTTCAGTGATTTGCTCTCTTTTCTGTATTACTAGATTAAAAAATTATGAATGGATTCAGGAAAACAATGTAAATACCATCAATAAGCATGGACAAGGGCAGAAAAGAAAAAGCCCTCAGAAAAGTGCAGCGGGCATGGTCTTACTGCAGTCTCGTTTTCCTGATGAAGAGTATAAGATTTCTGGTTACAGTTCTCACACTAGGGCCCAAGAAGAGTTTTGTTGTTTGTTTTTAAATAATACAGATCATCCTGCTCTGAGATACAGTATTGCTTAAATTACAACAATTTTTTTAACCTCTGTTGGTGTCTAGCTTTTGCATATATCAAATCAGATTGGCAACAGGTTGCATTCTTCATTGAATTTTGACTGGATTTCAGGGGTAAATGCAGAACCAGAGAAATGTGGCTGGATCACACAAACCTTCAGAGCCTGACAAGCAGATTGCAGTTGTAAAAGAAACTATGGAAGAACTCATTTGAGTAGATCGGACAGGAACAGGATGACTACAAATCCTAGTCATTGGAAAAATCAACTCTAGTCTTTCCAAGCTGTGGGGAAATGATAAATAGTTACTGTAAATAGATTCCTGAAAATGTCATCGACATCCGAAGTAGAAAAAACTATCCCGATAGTCAACATGTGATTTGCACAATTTGAATTTTAGCTAACCCCACTGTACCAGGTACAATGTATGTGCTGAAGCAAGCACTATACTGCAGGTTGGAACAGTTAAAAGACAAAATGATGAATAATGGCATCTTCATAAGCTTCTTCCCTGTACCTGTTCAGACCTTGAGTGCCACAGGTGAAAAAGCCTTCTTTGAGGCACCAATCTGACTAAAGAGGTTAGCAATAGAGAAAATATGTTCTCGGTCAACAAACTGCAGAAGTGGGATCTTTGGCTGAAAACAAGCACTGCTGATGTAAGTTCATAAAAATGACAGATGGCAGAGGAAGAAAAAAGAGGCCGAAGGAAAATGGAAGCTTAATTTTCTCCCTTCAGCAAGTCTTCATTCACAGGGTGAAAGACTCTTTTCTTTCTGTTTCACCATCTCACAGAGCAAGAAGGCCTAATGCATTGCATAAGCTGACTGAAATCCCAGTGGGGATAGCAGAATCCCAGCTGCACTGTTGACACAGGGAAGAGAGATGATTCTCCCTAATTTTCTACATCCTTCTTCATAACCAGTCTAACTAATTTTTGATCCCTGAAGGAGAGAACCTGACATTAGTAATACTAGAACATAATAAAGGAGTATGCCATCTGTGGCACTTTTTCAAGAGACTGATAGAGACTACTATTAATGGAGTGCATGAAAACAGAGTTTAGAAGATCTAAATGGTACCAGAAGTTTTAACTCATTTCATTTATGCTCCTGTAGTTAAAATTACAAGAGGAGTGCAACTCAGTCAAGATTTGTGATTTGAGGACATGGCTGTAATAGATCCAATTTAACAAGTAGAAAGAAAAACTAAAGCTAAAACACACAATACATTGATAAAGATATATTACAGAAATGTTTCTACAGAAGGACTGAAATTCATATTAAGTTCTGGTAACCATTGTCTCACCTGCATCTTCAGTTCCTCTAGTTCCCTAGTTTTATCTAATAATTCCCCTCGGAGCTCAGCAAGAAGAAATTGAAATTTGTCATGGATGGTTTGCTTTTCAACTAACAACCGTTTGAGCTCATTTTGTGATTTTGTATACTCATCCTGTAATCTGCAAAATATAAAGTATTTTTATTTTATACTAAGAATACTCATTTACCCTCTAAAAACAGATCTTTCTTATGCTGAAAAATCTGAAGTCACAGTAATAACAGAAGTACATAACCAAAAGTAAAATGACATCAAATCTGACAAAATATCTACTAGGTATCATTTCCGCCCTCCCCCCAAAATACATTTGACATGGTTACTATGCTAAATTCTTGAAGTTACTGCATATTTACAGATGGTTCTGAAATATTCAGTGTCTCACCTCACATATGTTGAGACATTTACCCAACAACAATTTAAAGAACAAAGTATTATTTTAGAAAACTATCAGTCAAACTTGTCCTTAAGCATAAATTTGAGTAGGAATGTACATTTCTATTGGACACTGAGTATTTTAACAATCAAAGACCTTCCTCAATGGAGCAATTTACAGAACTCATAACTGAATCCGGTAAACACTTGTACTGTTACTCCTACAAATTAAAGTCAGACAGGTAACTAGCTAAAAAAAAAACCTTCCTTCCAATAATTAATTTTACCTTTTAACAGCTCAAACAAAATAAGGAAAACAGACATTTAAAATATTGTACCTTGTATGCTCTGCCTTTAGAGTTTGATAATTTGTTTTATGATTTTCACACCGCATTCTTTCATCAATTAAAAGTTTTTGTATTTCTGCTTGTGAACCAGCAAGATCACTATTTCCACTTATTGGAGGAAGTATGCTGGTGAAAGTATCCATCCTGGCTAAATATTATTGAGTTGACAAACAGGTAAAAATGAATTCAGCCCAAATCTACCACCTTCAGATGGATTCCCTCCACCTTTTCTCTTGATGGCATCCCAGGAGGCCAAATTACCTGTTACAAACACAAGTACAACTAATTAGTAATACTCCTTCATGGTTCAAAAGGCTTCACACATTATTTTATGCTTTCATATTACAAAGCTTCATAACTTCCTTAACCTTGGGTACTCTGATTTTAGCCACTGGCGCTGCTATAATGGTGAGTAAAATCCCAGTGTTGGCAATGTCTGAGTCTTAACAAAGACAAAAAAATTAAAAAATAGAATAGCAAATAGAATTATTTCCCCCCACTCCGATTCCACTCCCTAAACTTTAGGTATCATTACAGCAAATACTTGTTTTCACATATAGTTGAAGTACTGTATATAACTAAGGCCCTACTTAATTTGTGATATTGCAGAAATTACAGATCTCACAATATTAGGCTCCTGCTGTCAGCCTGGACATTAATGACAGCAATATAGTTGCAGCAACATGTCTGATTATCAAAAAAAATGTGCAGGCATAACATAATACTTGGGTGTTTATATTGTTCCAGCAATTTTTTCTTAAACAAATAGGTCTTCTCTGTTTTTTCCAAATTACTACAATTTATAAAGGACTATTATTACTTTTCTGCAATTTTCCATTTCTTATCCGCAACTCAGCTACAATTATTGACAATCATCCTGCGATTCAACTAGGGCCTTATACATAACTCATTTTCTAGCATTCCAACCTTCACTAAACTCTTGTGGATCCATTTTAATGCTAATAATTTTATCCTGAAGAATGTGTTTCAATCTACAAGACCTTACTCAAAAATCACATGCCTCCCACACAGAGAAAAAATACATGCCATGTTACATCCATTATAAAAATAGATGCTATGAAATCCAAGGCTTTATCAATGTTAATTTCTTTCCTGAAATTTTCCCCACTATTACGAATAGTGAGGGCAGATCTACCAGTGTTGGTAACAGCTGAAGTGCTAAAGTAGGCAAAGTGCCAGAAGTGAGTTGCTTTTCTTTTGATTTGTCTTGTCCAAACTTGCCCAGAGAAGGAAGAAATTAGAATTGAGCCATCCAGTGAAGAAAACTATGACTATTCTTCCAGTGACTGTTCTCCCTGCCTCTGCTTTTCCAATTCTGAGCACTAATCCTTCAGTAAAACAAATTCTGAAGAACCCTCTGAATAAGCAGTCTATTTTTCAACCCAGGCTTTTCAAGAGCAAGAATAAGGACCAGGAAGCAATTACAAGCACAATCCCATACTATTTCTCAATAGGTGCACCAATATCTGTGTAAGGAACAGTGGTCAAAAACAGATCAAAATTCCGAGGGCTACAAAGAGTGTTTAGGCAGACTTTCCAAATGAAGAAAGCCAAGGCAACACACACAGGAATTTCCAAGCCAGGAGTTGCCATCTGAAGAGGACTATGGTGGCCACCACTAAAACATAACTTTACTGTGGTTCAGATCTGTACCGTCATAAAACTAAATTCCAAGTCCCAAGCTGTAAAGGCTTCAGAATTGAGAAAGCAATTTTCAGAGATAAGGAACAAGCAAATAAGCAAAACACCCCTAATTGGGAAGATTCTGTGTTCCAAAAAATGGATTTGAGTCTCCCAAAAGATTTGGACAAGATGAGTACCTTGCTTGAGCAGAAAAACCACACACAAACAAGCAGAACGAGCCTAAAACTGAAGCAAATAAGACAAGATGGAGATTCTGTGAACACACTAGCCATCAGAAAAAGAGAAACTGAGGGACAGTCAGGAAATGGAAAATTTTACACCCTCAGTTCCAGAATACCACAGTCCTTCTAATGGCTCTTGCTATTCATGCTCCATGGCTTGAGAAGCAAGGCACAGCATCTAAAGTGTTCACCTGCAGTGACAATTCATGAGGAAGAACTGGAAATTGAGAAGATCCGATTTTGAGAACAGGAAAGAGAACTATAGTTTACAAAACAGGTTTTTTAAATGTCAAAACAATAAGTGGTACCTATTCGACAAAATAACAACCCTGTTTTAGATTACAGTGACATCTTGTGGCAGATTTTAAAACCTGCATAAGAGTCTGAAGTGGTCAGTTTTTAAAAACACTTTTACACCATTAAAGTTACTGTCTTGCAAAGTACACACAGTTGCCATCCAAGTGCTAAATTGCATAAAAACATGCACCTTTGACCATTTAATTAACACTCTGCTGATTAATCCATGGTGAGTGACTTCTAACATTCAATCTAATCATAGAAGATTAGGGTTGGAAGAGACCTCAGGAGGTCATCTAGTCCAACCCTCTGCTCAAAGCAGGACCAACACCAACTAAATCATCCCAGCCAGGGCTTTATAAAGCTGGGCCTTGAAGGAGATTCCACCACCTCCCTAGGTAACCCATTCCAGTGCTTCACCACCCTCCTAGTGAAACAGTACACCGGACCCTCGCTAGAACGCAGGCTTTGGGAGGATCCATGCTCAGTACCGCGTTAACACAGGGACTGCGTTACCAGGGATTCCAATTAAAGTAATTTAATTTGGGATCCATGGCCGCCGCCATGCTATTACTGAATTCGTGCTATGTAGACGCGCGTTCTAGCAAGGGTCCACTGTATTTCCTAATATCCAACCTAGCCCTCTCCCCATTGCAACTTGAGACCATTGCTCCTTGTTCTGTCATCTGCCACCACTGAGAACAGCAGAGCTCCATCCTCTTTGGAACCCCCTTTCAGGTAATTGAAGGCTGCTATCAAATCCCCACTCACTCTTCTCTTATGCAGAAGAAACAAGCCCAGTTCCCTCAGCCTCTCCTCGTAAGTCATGTGCCCCAGCCCCCTGATCATTTTCCTTGCCCTTTGCTGACTCTCTCCAATTTGTCCATATAAAAAAATCACCATTTTAAAAACAAAAATATATGCCAAATAAATGTTTCTCTCTTTTGCCACCCCAACATGTGATTTGGTGAAAGAAATACTATCAGTGAATGCTCCAGGACAGGCAATATTCACTCTTAGATAAGTAGAAAATATTTAATTGCCTTATTAGCACTACAAACAGGAGCATTATACATTAGTAAGGCAAGCATCACTTCCAGCTAATGGAATAAGACATTTGCTTATAGCCATATATATCATACATTAAATCCACAACATGATTAGATAATACATACAGAGTTGCAGATTTTTTTTTTAAAAGAAAGTTCTAAATAAGTTATCATTTCTTTTCCCCTCGGAGGATTGTACAGTTTAAATTATTATAAGTAAGGTAATCTAACTTTAAATATTTCATATTCCTCTTTCTCTATATAGTTCAAATTAAAACTCTCAAACATTTCTAAAAATAGTTTTTCTGTAAAATATCTGGCCTATAGTGTGTATGATGACCACTTTAGTCAATCACAACATGCCATCTCAAATTCATGCCTGTAAAACCTTTTACCACATCATCCTGCATATGTACACCCACAGGAATGGGTGTCACTTCTTTGGGGGGGAGGTGTGGGGGTGTGTGTGTGCGCCTTTAAAAAGCTAAATATCCAACTTTAAGATAATGTTAGCGAGGAGAATAAAATGCTAATGTGAATAAGTTATCTGCTAAACTTCCAACCACCTTGATTCTGTCCCTCATTGTCCCACTCACTTAAATAGAGAGTTAGAATGTGTGTTTTGCTTCTTTTTTTTTTTTTGGTGAATATGGACTACAACCTTTGCTTCAAGTCCTGGCAAATTCAGAGATATCAGTCCTTTAAGACACCATATCACAATTCATTAAAAGAAATCTTATTTAAAAACATTACATTTTAAAAAATGTATTAATAAATTTATTCTTACTAACAGTTGTAAATGGTAACTACGTCAACCTAAATGTAGAGAAAATTATGTAATCATACTAATTTAAATTTTGAAAACTTCAAAGCATTGTTTTAATTTATGTGGCATAACCAAATTACATAATGGTGATTTCAGCGTTCACTGACAATTGTTTAGGATTATCTGCATAACTCATTCAAGGCTCTGCTTCCATCACTATAGCTTGGTCTAACCTACAAAATATTACTGTATTTGAACACTCTTATGATCGATGAAGTTAGATAATAAGGCTGAATATAATTTTTTGGCCAGTGCAGAACAGGACAAGTAGTATTCTGCCTTGTGTCAGCTAATTGTACGACACCAAAAACAAAACAAAACAACAAAAAACCCGCCCTCTCTCCTTCAATTATTACTGTAAGTGTAAAGTTTAATAGTAGTTTCATATAATGTATAGAATAAGCTGTTTACCTACTTATTTCAGTGGTCTAGAATGCAAAGCCAATACCACCTCCCTGTGATCACCTCCCACCTTCCCTGATCTCTCAGGACACCTATGTTACGTGAATTAATATTACCATCAGCCTAAAAGAAGAAGACTCTCTGCTGTAGGAAAAACACAGCTCTTTTGGCAACATACTAATGACTAAGGAACTCACTACTGGGAGAAATTAGAACCACCCTGAAAGTCATTGATATGACCTACCCTTCCCATAAAAAACAAAACCAAACACATCCACCCACCAACGAGGAACAGCAAATGGAGAGATAAATAGAAGATTCTTTGGTATACTGTATTTACTTCTAAAATCTAACTTTCTTAGATGTCACAGTGAGGAATGCAGTAGAAATACCTACATAAATTTTTATATAACAGATGCTATGGAATATTTGAATATCCAACACCTATTATATTAGATGGGACAGACGTAATGCTATGGAATTGTGGAATATGCAAATACTATTGTATTAACTTTATAAATGTAATATATATCTGTATGGGCTTGTTAGTGATTGTATTCCTGACTAAACAGGTAGGATAAAGAATGCTTTATGCAAGAATTAAAGACAATGGGGAGTAATTAATGCAAATCTCCAATACTGAAACAATCCAGGTAACAAATCTTTTTGAAGTTTCACCCTCCTAGGGAAAAAGCACATGGACTGGTTTGACCTTAGCAGAAAGCCTTTGACCTGATTGAGAAAGGATAAGGATACCATCCAAGAACTGACACAGGCATGAGACTGACCAAGAGAAAAAGCCCTGTGGAAGGACCTTAAGTATTTTAAGCCTTCCAGGGTCTCCATATGGAAGACAGAGGACCACCTAGTATGTCAGGCGTTCATATAAGCTGTTTATTGCTTTAAGATGTTTTCTATGGAAAAACGTTTGTTCTGAATAAATAGTACTTCGCTTTATGAAAGCTGGCTGGTTACTGGATAACCTTGTCATTGGCCTGAGAGAACAGAACTGCAGGTGCTAAATTGAAGTCAGACCTAATGAGGTGATCACAGAAAATAGCAGAGGTCTGCAACCTAAGGCCCTAATCTGCAGGAAGAGAATCCTGGGATTTCACCCAGAGAAAGATGAGTGCTGGAGGCCTGTGACCTAAGTGCGGTGTCTTGAGACCACAAGGAGGTCGGAGGTGTAGTTAACCCAGGCACTCTAACACAGATCAATACATTGTTGTACACAGTGTAGTTGTAGCCCTGTCTTAGCAGGATATTAGAGAGACAAGGTAGATATTACCTCACCCTTTCTGGAAAATATTCATAAAGCTCTTACATACGTTGCAAGAGAGACACCAATCGCAATTCAGCAGTCACCACTTCTTTCCTAACGATGTGTGAAGTATGGCTCTCAGATAGTAATGGGCTATTTAAAGCCACCACAGAAGCAATAGATAATTACAGTAATGCTGATAAGGTGATACACACTTCAGAACTTCCTGGTTTCGGTTACACTAGAAAAAGGACGATCCCTCACTCCCACAGACATTGGGAGACAGGCCAGTCCTCGCTTACAGACAGCCTCCCAACCTGAAGCAAATACTCCCCAGCAACTACACACCACACAACAAAAACACCAACCCAGGAACCAAACCCTGCAACAAACCCTGGTGCCAACTCTGTCCACATATCTATTCAAGTGACACCATCACAGGACCTAATCACATCAGCCACACCAACAGGGGCTCGTTCACCTGCACATCTACCAATGTGATATCTGCCATCATGTGCCAGCAATGCCCCTCTGCCATGTACATTGGCCAAACCGGACAGTCTCTACGCAAAAGAATAAATGGACACAAAGCCTCTGTTTGTCAGAGGGGGGTGATGGATGGCAGGAGAGAGATCACTTGATCATTACCTGTTAGGTTCACTCCCTCTGGGGCACCTGGCATTGGCCACTGTCGGTGGACAGGATACTGGGCTGGATGGACCTTTGGTCTGACCCAGAACGGCCTTTCTTATGTTCTTATCTGAGATCAGGAATTATACCATCCAAAAGCCAGTCGGAGAACAGGTCAGTCCCCCGGTCACCCAATAACAGACCTAAGCCTGGCAATTCTTCAACAACAAAACTCACAAACAGGCTCCAACAGCGGCAAGGGACGGAGACGTCCCCCCGCCCCCATGTCCCGATGCGCAGCACAGCCGGGCTCTGTGCCCCTCGCCCCGCCACTGAGCTCACCCCGGGCCGATCGGGGGGAGAGCGGGGCAACCAGGACACCGCCACGCAAGGGCCCGAGTCCCCCCCCCCCCGCCCACTCACCCGGGAACAGGTGGCGGCAGCCGCCAAGAGGGTTTAAAAATGGCGCCTCGCCTCCCGCTGTAGCCGTCCGCCCCGCCCCCCATACTGCCTAGCTGTGACCCCGCTCGGGACCCGTCAGCCTCCCGGAATTTCCACTAAGGCTGGCGCCGCTGAGCCTCATGGGAACGCGGAAGCGCAGCCTCCAGGCCGGGAAGCGCTGAGCGAGGAGAAGCCAGGTTGCTGTGGAAACCGGCTCGCGACTGAGGCGCGATGGGGCGCGCGAACACTGGGCCCCGACCCCGGCGGGAAGGGCGCGGGGTTGGCGTGTCAGTCTCTGCCGCTGGCGCCTCCTGGCTGCTCCGTAGCCCGAGCCCGGTTCCCGTGTCCTGGCCCAGGGCGCTCCCGGCTTCTGTCGCCTCGCCCGCCCCTGGAAAGCCCCCGTAGGCTCGTCCCGCCTGGCCCCCGGCGGCAGCGCAGCGCCGCTTTCCTGGCCCGCGCCGCCCCTTCCAGGTGGTAAAGCTCCCAGTCAGCCCCTCCCCCCCCCCCGGCACCGCCGCAGGCCCGGGCTACCCCCCGGAACCGGGTCAACCCCGCTGCGTGACTCCGGGCGGTGAAAAGCTGCGCTGGAGGAAGCGCCACCAGGCGCCCCCGTAGAGGCGGAGGGGAAGACGGTCCCTGGTCTGGCTTGACCCACGGTCCGCGTGGCTGGCTTGGTCCCTGCCCAGCACTGGCCGAAAACAGAACAGGATTTTGCCTGGTATCAGACCGGGGATGCCCTTTTGAAGAGCGTCCCCTCTCCATCCCCACCCGTGTGCGGTTAAGCTCCTGAAAACGGTGCCCCCCATGCAGTGTTACTTCACCTGCACCGTGCAAGGTCATGCCACCCAACAGGGCACTTCCAGGAGTACTGCAGTGTATACCTCTCGTTAACTGCATTAAATACAGTAAGGTCTGTTTGCTCATCTGGGGCTGGTTATATTACAGAAGTATTTGACAATGAAAGAAAATAGGCATAAAGCAATTGAGCACTCACTTGTGTTCATGGCAACTCATCTGCAGAAAATAGGTTTACCAGATGTCCCAATTTTATAGGGACAGTCCCAAGTTTTGGGTCTTTTTCTTATATAGGCTCCTATTACCCCCCACCTCCTATTCCGAGTTTTCACATTTGCTGTCACCCTAACAGAACAAAACTTTATGTTCAAAATGCATTGTAGACAACACTAAAAAACAAGTTCAAGCTAATATAGCAAATTTCAGATGCAGAATCCCTTAATTGCTAAGATGTGCTCTTGGGGTAAGAGAAGGAAATAATAGAACATCCAAAATTGGTTGTAATTAAAGTAAATTTACACAATGTGAAGTAGTTTCTGACAATGTCAGTGTCTAACTCTTTTAAATAATCTACTTCAGACAAGGAGATAGCTATACATCATATTTTGTACTCAACAATGCTAACTCCAGACCATAAAATCAGGTGGATGTTACTAATGCCAATACCCCATTACACAACTTTTTAACAAGAACAAATATATTCACAGTATTCTTGATAATACAATTCATTTACATTTGAATGGACTTTACTATTTTATGAATCAGTAAGAGCAGTCAAAACAGTTATCAGGTGCTTTTGATGAAATCTTTAACATATTTTGAAAGATTTATTTTGACTAAGAGCCCTTAATCATCCCAGTCTAGTAATGCCCTTCCTTTCAATAGGGAAAGAATAAAAAAAGATTCTACTTTGTATATCACAAGGTGTGATTCACTTACGTTCCTAGCCCTATGAAATAAACAAAACAAAAAACCAAGTTAAATATCACCAGAATGTTTTTATAGATCTGCATAAACAATTACAGTTACAATTAGTTCCCCTAGAGGTTGCTGTAATCCTAGATGTGGAAAAGGATTGTACGTGAGACAATTATTTCCCAAAGATCAAGAATAAGTCTAGGCAAAATGGTTTAATATTTGTTTCAGTTTAGATTACATCATTTAAAAAATTATGATTTTATATAGAATTATCATAAATTTATTATAAATATCTTGACAATTTAGTTGCATAATGGTAACAATGAGATTTTAGAAAGAAAAGCATTAAATCTATAGCAATATTTTGCAATACTGCAATAACATGAATACAGAGTGAGGTTTTTTTTCTCCAAAGTCAACAAAGATTTTGTTTTAAAAGTTAAGAGTTTTGTTTTGGATGCAAAGCACAGTAGTTTTACAGGACTGTAAAGTGTAGTTCTCAGAAAAATGACTGTTAAAAAAACATGTTCAGTTTAAAAGGAAAATATTTTTTTATGTCAGCCCTGTTCATTCTACATAAAGGTCAAGGAGAATTCTTTTTGCCTTGCCGGAGATTGGTGTTTGGAGAGGAAGGACCAGTGCCAATATCGAGGGGACTGGTGCTGGGGCCGAGGGGACCAGAATCATGCAGCAGCAGCACCACCGTATTCTGACCTCAGTGACATCTCCACAACCCTTCAGTAAGGTTGCACAGCTGTAACTGGATGGAATTTAGTAACCTGTTTTGTTGATGCACTTGAAAAGAACCCACCTCACTCTATATTGGCTCTGCAGGGCTAATAGGAGTAAAAAGCAGTAAAATCTTACTTTAGTCATTAAAATAAATAGGACAGAATATGTATGGGCAACTAATCTGTTGAAGAAGTTGGTGCCATTTTTACATAGGTATTTTCAATGTAGAACCATATAAATTGGCTGCTGGATTTGTGGGGGAAGAGAGAGGAATCATGCTCCCTTACATCTGTTCCGACATTTTTTTCCCCAGGCAGAGAAGGATCTTGCTTGGTTTCTGGGTTTACTGAGTCAGGAAAGGGTTGCATTTTGGCCCATGGTCTTGCATCAGGGAGCAACTTTAGAGGTACCCAGACCCAGCAGATCTAACTGTCTGAAGACTTAAGCAAGGAGCAGAACTGCATGCCCACCTCCCCTAGAGCTGTTCTGAGCAGCATCTTTGTGGAAGGCAACACAAAGCCTGCTTCTTCCTCTTAATGATTTAAAAATTGCTTTAGTGACTTAAATTGGGGCTGTGCTAGGGGTCTTGCAGGAGGTAACCAGGGCAGGGAGATGAAGCAGGAGACAAGTAGATGGAATTCAAGGGTTCTTGGAAAAGACGGCCAGGGAAGGGAGAACAACATGCAGATTGGGACCAGCAGGGGACATAGGGACCAGCAGGGGAGCATAGCAAGGGAAGAAAGGGGTTAAACAGGAGACAGGCCAATGGATGGGAATTAAAAAAAACCAGCTGGAAAGCTTTTTGGTTCCCAATATTTGAGATTCCTTATTTCTACTTATTAAAGAAATAATCTTAAATTATTTCTTTAACAATGGGAAGTTACTGGGATTATATGTTCAGAATTTTACCAAAAAAAGAGGAAAGTTTACCTGAGTTAAAAGAGAAAATTGATGGGAACAGAGTCTTATACAAGTGCAATTCAAGCTTTCCCCAATTCCATTCTTTTCATGAGATAGATAATATGTAGTCATGACCAAGAAATGCTGCAATGAATCCGAAAGCTCACTTCAGACTTGTTTGCTGTCCCTATGGAGCAAGGGTGAAAGTAGCTGCTATGTGGAACAAACACAAGTTTTGGTAACGCAGAAGTGTCTCTTTAGATAGGACTATTGCTGTAGTAACAGGTATGAATCTATTGATAATCTATGTTTAGTATGTGTCACTGTGACCCAAGGACCTCCTGATGCCACCTGGGAGAGGGCACAGAGGTACATATGGGTTACAGGGCTCTCCAGCATCTGGTATTTACATTCTAGTTCACCAAAGAATGCCATATAAGGTTTCTACAGAAAGCTTATGTCACACTGGTCATCATAATCTTTGCAAAATGTATAAGCAGATCATATGTAAGGAATACATATATATTAGAAATTATGTTCTTAAGGTCTTGTAGTTAAAGGACCAGAGAGACTGTGTGCATTGAGAGAGACTTCTCCAGACAGGAGGTGGGAAACACTTATCTCCCTCGCTGACCATTGTATATTATGGGTTTTACAAAAAAAAGTCCATTAGCATACTGAGTCAAATACTAAAGAAGAGCTTGTAGAAACTTCAAAAGAAAATAAACAGGAAGAAGTAAACAGCAGGAGCATGGGGGAAGACCCCCTGTTTTAGAGGTGAAGATATTTTGAGGTGTTTAAGGTGGTCTGGTGTATTTGCGGGGGTGCAGAGAGATGCCCTGGGCTCCTTCAGCAGGGGAAGGTAAGCTTCCAGCAGGCTTGGCCTTATGAAAGAAGGATCTCAGCCATCTTGGTTGAAAAATGCTGTTCTACTTTTCTCTGCTAGACTAAAGAGCCCATTATTAAATATTTGTTTTCCATGTAAGTACTTAGAGACTGTAATCAAGTCACCCCTTAACCTTCTTTGTTAAGCTAAATAGATTGAATCCTTTAAGTTTATCACTATAAGGCATGTTTTCTAATCCTTTAATCATTCTCATGGCTCTTCGCTAAACCCTCTCCCAATTTTTCAACTTTTTAAAATTATAAAAAAATGTTTGTAAGATTATCACAAAATTGTAAATTAAAAAAAATAAAATTGTATTTAAAAGGCAAACACTGAGGTTGCTTCCAGACTCGGTGTCCTGGTGGGCTAAAATTAGATAATATTTTTGTGCTGCGTGTATACATTACAGACTTCAGGCCTCATTTTACTTTCATTTACATCAGATAGATACCTGTACAACTCCATTGACTTCAGTGGAGTTACTCCAGATTTTCACAAGTGTAAGGGAGAACAGAATCCAAATCTTCACCAGGAGAGCAGATTGTGAATTAAACAAATGCAGCGCCAGTCAAAAGTTCCCATCCAAAGTTTTTCTATTTTGAGATGGAGATAAAATATTAGATAATAAAGCCAGAAAATTCCTGAGAATTTTCCTTTACCAACTGAGCACCCAGTTAACTTTCGAGCTTGTCCTGGAAACAAAGAATTCAGCCTCTCTGCCCAAGCTGTGTTTGAAACTGGCAGTTCATGTCATGAAAGGTGGATTGCTATCAACTGGGGGACTCATCTGTCACCAGACATAAAACGAATGAGTTTTCAGCTAAATCAACAGTCTGAATATAAGTGAAACACTATGTCAAGTAAGAATTCAGGAGGAAGCAGTGCAGAGTTCCTTATATCTTTTCATTTATCTCAGTCCTGATCTGGATGGATTGTCACTGTAGGGAGAACTCTAGCACTTTGCAATTCTTGCCTTTTAGTGAAAAAGTACAGTAATTTAATTGTGTACATCCAAATTTACCATTTGCTTTGAACTGAGTAATAAAGTAAACACACACACAAAGTAATGAACTTATTTAAGATAGAACATTCTAATACAAAAGCTAAATACAATTTCCTATGACATTTAAATGGAGTCTCTCTTGGAAAGTCTGGAATGAAAAAAATATCCAATTAAAAAAAAAAAAAAAAGCACATTTGTGAAACTGAAGAATGATGCCCAGGAGCAACAAGTCAACCTGGAGGCTGTAGAAAGAAAGAAGTTCACTCTGCAGAAGAGAGGAGCTGCAGGGGGCGTGTATAAAGCCTGGAGGCAAAGTTTGGCCATCTGCCTCTCTATCACATCAACACAAACTACTTGTCTTCACTTTTAAGGCCCTCCACATCCTATCCCCACCCTACCTATCACCTCTTATACAATATAAAGAAATCTACTTCTGTCATTGTTCCACAAATGCCAGTTTTGATTGGCCATTTAAATACTTTCCCAACATATAACCTTGTTATGTGTGGGTGGAGTTCTCTGTAAATATCTGCCAAACCACATGATTATCCTTCAAATACCCCCTTAAGACGTTTCTCTGCTATGATACCTACTCAGAACTTGAGAGTTGTTTGCTGCAGCCACTGGTTATCATGTTGACCAGCATTATCTCATTATTTCCTCATATATACTCTTGTCTGTTTCTTGTATCGAACTGTTGTCTTGGACTGTAAAATTTTTCATGGCAAGGACCCTCATCCTTGTACAGGATGGCAATGTACACTGCCTAGCACAACTGGGCCTGGCTGCTTTGTGCTACCGCTACACAAATAATAAATGCTTTGTACCGCCCCAGTGCTGACGCCTCTTTCATTTTCAGCAAGTTGAATTTGGTGCTATATGTGTATAAACATATACAACCCTTTATGAGGGCTGAGGCAGAGGGTCAGTAATGGAGAGCTTTTTTTTTTTCTCTGGGCCAACAACATGTATCCCTCCAACATTCGCAAGAACCAAAAATGATTACGGTCTGAGGACAACCTAGTTTGTGAAATGAATTAGCCTTGATCTCTTTTCTAAAAACTAAAGCTCCTAGCATCCACACCACAACCTCGCAGTCAAACTGGCACTACGTGGAAGGGGCAGAAATTGACTGGACAAGAAAACTGTTTTATCCCATTTCTTCAACAACAGGGTTGATGCACAGCCGCAGAACAACATGGCCTGCTGTATGTGGTCTGGGTATACATGACTTTCGTCTGCTGTATGTGGTCTGGGTATACATGACTTTAGTCCCAAAGGCTGTCAATCTAACACCTTTCATGAGCACTTGGTTTGTTTAATTAAGAATTGTTATACTTAATATGAACATTCTAAGAATGTATGCTCAACAGTAGTAATATTTGGTGACGCGTCTATTCTGACACTAGAATAAATAAAAACCCTTCAAGCTTCTATTTCAATTGTCCAAAGAAAAAGTCCCAAATGACTCCAAACACTTGATAAAATTAAACCAACTCACCATATATCATGTTCACACTGAATTTGGGAAAAAGTCTAGCGGTGGTTCTTCTTCTGACCTTTACACCACTGCCAAGCCATAGCTGTAAATAAAACCCAAGATCTCAATTTTTGACTAAATCTCCACAGAGTATAGCACTCAAAATCAACACCTGAATGTTTTCATCTTTATTTTGAAATGGAGAGTGCTCCCCATTAAGAAATGTAGCGATGGACAGAGAAAGCACTATAGTGTGGTGGATTTGACTAATCAGATGATAACTGTAAGAAAATGAACGTTTAAACAGCAAATTAAATTTAAAATACTTTTATTTTAAAAAAATGTTAATGGCACCTTTGAGCAGTCACGACCACACCAAGAAATATACAAAAACACTACATACACTAATAGATGCGTTTTTACACCATGCTGCACAAAATGAAAGTGATACGAGATACACAGGTTACATGCGGACAAAAATATTTTCAGTCAATAAAAATAAACAACTTTTAGTACACTTCAGTACTGCCTAGTCAGCATTATCTTACAGAAAAGGAAGGGAGATAGATTCGTGGAAAGAAAGAGCTTTCTACCAACAGTACAACTTAATACACCACACATAGGCAATAAATCAGATTTACAAGACCATTAAATTAAGTCCCCATGCAATCTGTAGGTACATTGTCTTCTAATTTTTTACAAAACAGAAGACAGGATTTTACTGGCCTCAAAGCTGGATTTTACAGTGCTTTTTGTTCTTCAAGGGTGATTATGCAATTCAGTAAATTGCAATATTTTCTTTCGTCCCTTACATTATTTTAATGTAAAATTTTCATTTTTTAAACTAAACTCTGCTTCACTACCAGATATGCTCATTCTATTGGCATTCAAACTTCATTTAAAAACCTGTCTGTGTCTACAGTACTGTATTTCAAGTTTTGACTATGAATATATATTTGTTTATCTGGAAGAAGCTATAAAACTGCCTTATTAAAAAAAACAATATAAAATCTAGGCGCCTAAGTCTCAGAGCATGTCACTTCTGAAAATGGAACTTACTGTAAAATTTTTCAAAAGCGCCTAAGTGATTCTGGATCCTCTTTGTATTTTGATCTTGTTTAGTAAATTTTTGTAGATTATAGATTATAAGGCCAGAAAGACCATTGTGATCATCTAGTCTGATCTCCTGTATAACACAGACCATAGGACTTCCCTGAATGTATTCCTGTTTGAACTACAGCATCTCTTTTAGAAAAACATCCAATATTGATTTAAAACTTGAGTGATTAAGAGTGATGAAGAGTCTACTACAACCAGTGGTAAATTGTTCCAAGGGTTAATTACCCTCATTGTTAAAAATTTGCACCTTGTTTCTAGTTTGAGTTCATCTAGCTTCAGCTTCCAGCCATTGATTCATGTTTTATCTTTGTTTGCTAGATTGAAGAGACCTGTATTATCAGATCTCTGTTCTCCATGTAGGTACTTATGCAAAGATGCCAGAAGGTCTATTTAGGCTTCTAACTTCCACTGAAATCAATGGGAATTTAGGAAACTCCAACTAGTACAAATGCTACAGTGCATCTCTCCTCAGCAACACAGACTACTATGAGCATATCATACCTGTCCTCTGCTCCTTACACTAGCTTCCCATAGAATTTCAAATCAAGTTCAAGGTCTCAGTCCTTATCTTCAAAGCATTCAATGGCCTGGGCATGGCCCCCAAAGTTCTGGGACGAAGACCACGATCAATAATTTCACTCCTCTGGCACAATGCAACTCTCAACAATAAGAGTAAAGCTTGTCTATGCAGGAGACAGAACCTTCTCAAGGGATGGTATGAGACTGGAATAAACTCCCCCAGGAACTAACCACTATTACAAACCTTGTCACTTTCCACTCCAAGTGTAAGGCTCATTTCTTTGATCTTTTCTTCTCCAACATGAACACATAGCAACAGCTATATTTAACAAACAAACAAAAACCCACCCTACCAAAACAAGACAACTCCACATGCTTCTCCCTCTGGGGAGAGGATGAAAACACAAACAATATGTGACAGATATGAAGTCCTGTTGCTTAATGCACTACTGGAAGGTGCTCAGATACTATGGTGATGTGCATGGTATGAAAATCTATATAGTTAGAATACGAGCCTAAATACATTAAGGATCTGGATCTTATAGACTGACCAAGTCACCCCCTAACTTTCTCTTTGATAAGCCTAACATGTGGAACTCCTTGAATCTTTCACTATGAGGCATGTTTTCCAACCCTTAAATCATTCTCCATGGTCTTTCTGTGAACTCTCCAATTTATCAACATCCTTCCTGAAATGTTGACACCAGAACTAGACACAGTAATCCAGTAGCGGTTTCACTTCTTAATGTTAGGCATTTTGATACTAAACAAGCAGTGGCCAGATTCAATAGCTTTCTATGAAAAGCCAGAACTAGTATAACTGGAGCTTAATAAGACAAGAAGCATCACTGGGTTACATGAAGGACTGAACTTATAAGTATATAAGACAGGAAGAAATTGAATAGGATAGTATCCAGTCACAGTAACATCAGTGACTTTGGACAGTAGTGGAACTAAATTTATGTGGGCATCTTTCACTGGGTTTGTGTGGGAAGCCCTAAAGAAACCCCTTGATTTGGATCAATGGGCTGAAATTAGAAAGGTAGCTAACAATGAAACTAACAGTGAAGGTAACTGTCACGGGAAATTAATTCTCCAGGAATCAACAGGTATGGATTCTACCATCAAACTCTTTGGGGCTTTCAAAGATGTGTTTCTCTCTCAAGTAGTTAGGATGCTAACCATAATGACTAGGGCTACTAGACTCAAGTTCCAACCAATTATGATTAACTTACTACGGATCTTGAGACTGAAGATACACTTAGCAAGAGTGATCATAATATAATGAAATAAAGTGCTTCTTTGATTGCCAGCCAGAATCAGCCAGAGAAAAGAATTCAACATATTTTGGGAGAGGGAGTTGCAAAGAATTTGGCATACACTTAAAGGGATTGAGTGCCATGAGCATATTAAAAGCTACTTTCCACTTCCTTAACACAAGTTAGACACCCTGGCTTACCACAGATAAGGGTACATAAGGAGGGGAAAAAAATCCAAAATGTTGGAAGAGTTGGGAAAGTGAAGATTGGGTTCAGCAAGTAGTACAGGACATATACAAATTACTGAAGCAAATGAGGAGGAAAAATATGGTACCTTAGAGCATTTTGAATTCGTTTTTGAAATTTATATTAAAATGGAACATGAGGGAAAGATTACCAAAGGTCCAGGACGGCTGCAGGGGAAGAGAAGGAAAGAAGATGGGGAGACTTGACAGAAGACATGAGATCCATAAGGAATCTGAGCAGTTCTCATGGAGAAAGATCTTGAAATTGCTATTGCTTCGGACAGCCTATGGAACATTGGTATGGTTTTAGATAGAGCTCATACGGGAACCTAAAAAGATGAAAGTGCCTGACAGAATGGTTGAGGCTGTATTAACTTGCACTGAGAAACATTTTCTTTTTTCTTACTTTAGAGATGTCTTGTGATTTTTAAATGTTTTATTTCTGATACAAAGCCAATATGGAAATGCACTCCATCTGTTATGTAAGACCTCACTATTTCTGATTTGGAGTCAGATATAATCAGCCAAGTGTAAAACAGTTCCTTTGACCATTACATTCTCATTTTACATGGAGATTACTCGGGTAGAATATGGTAACTACCAACAAATGTAGATGCCTTTGTATTCCCAAATCATGGCTGTAACAGATTTTTCTGCTTATGAGGGAGATTGGCTGATCTTACAGAGGTAAGGAGGCTTAATTTGTTATGTCCTGATCCCGGAAATTGTCAGAGACAGATCAGACAGAATGGGTCACAAATTCAAGGTTTCTACATTGGAATCAGCAAGGTTAAATTAATAAAGGTAACTAAATTATGCTAAAACTAAACAATTGTTTTCCTGAGTTCAGTGAAGCTACTGACAAGTAGCATCCATATTACATATATGTAGACATTTGTAAGCCATTTAACAAATTACTATATCAATGCTTTATTTTTCTATTATCCAGCCTGGAATGCAGGTATATAAATTGGATATCAAAATGATTAAATGGAGGATACAAAAAGGATGGCAATGGATTACAATAAAGAAAAGTCACTAGTATATTATGTCAAGAGTCAGTACTGGGGCTCTTCCTTTTAGATCTGTCCCCTCCAAACTCACCTTTAGATGCAAAGTTATAAATTGGTAAGAAAAACTTAAATACATTAGGGGAATGGTTTATAAAATGGCTGATGGATTTTAATGCAAGCATAAAGGATTTTGAATCTAAAATATAACTGCTGGCTGAAGAACTGGAAAGTACTGACAACAAAAGAACTTAATATTCATGTTAGCTGCAATGAAGATGGGAATTTATTGTTAACGCAGTAAAGGCCAAAAGGTTCTCAAGCTACTTCAAAAGGATATATAAACAAAACAAGGGAAATCCTCTGTTAGGACATACAAATTCTGGAGTAAATCCAGAAAGGAGCAGCTAAGTTTTTTCAAAGTTATGGAGGGGACTTCACTATGAAGATATGCTTAATCTCTTCAACTGATACAGTTTGTAATCTCAGCCTATCAACTGGATAGATGCGGTAGCTATGAGTGGGTGGACTGGTTAGAGGATGAAATTTTAATGCAATGTATATACAGAATACCTAAATGGGGATCATAAAAAATTGGGAGTAAGGATCTCATTGAACTAAACAGCAATAGGACCGCACAAGGACCTGCCTGTAAATTGAAAAAGGTAAAGTTTAGGTATAACATTGACTGTTTTTCCCCTCAGAGGAGTCATCAGTGTTTGGAATTCTTTGCTTTCAGAGGCAGAGACAGTATCCAATTTATTAGAAATCAAGGAAAAGAGGACTAATTACTTGGATACCAATAGTGGCATTGAGAATAAATGGATTTGGATGAATATATGGAAATTCTTGCTCACATATACAGGGTTAAACTGACTGTTAAGTTTCAGATATGGAAAGTCATGCCACTATCAGCAAGTTTTTGTTTTATTTTCCTCCACCTTCCTCTGGGAAGACTGAACAGGGTCCAGTTAGGATAAAGTAGGTGTGTTCTATTTGATTAATTTCCTGTGCCTGCAGCAAGTCAAGTATCACAATCCTTTCCGATTCAATTCCTTTCTATATTCAAAAACATTGCACATATCAGAATTTCTTTAATGACTTTTTTTAAAATTTAGTTTTCTCAAGTCTCGGTTATATCATTATTTACACCATTAGCCAGCCTCTTTGTTCAGCCCCTGAAATCACAGCAAGCTATTAGATTAGTGATAAATCGTGTTATGGTAAAGAAAGGACAAAGTGCTTTTCCCTTTTTTCCCCATATAAGAATTTCTAAAGACTTCCATACAAAATTATTGCACTTGATTAAAATAAAGACATAACTAGCCCTGCGACCAAAGTAACAATAATGCTGTCATGACAACATATCTTAAAAGCAAACAGCATTAAATATTAAATTAAATAACCAGACGTGTCATTTTTTTGGATACATATGAGTGGAGAAGAATCCTGATATTTTATTTCATATATTACTTTACATCATATCTGGTTACCCAGGCAATAAAGGATTTCAAGAAAAAACATTTTGTAGTTTCTAGATCAGACAAAATAAATTATATGTAAAAAAACCTACCTGTTTCATAGTGCCGTTACTGTCTGATGTCTAACCCACTGTTCTCAGGAATGTCTCTCAACCCATCCCACAGTTAGTTCTAATATATAAAGTTTCATTCTTTCCCAACCCTCCTGACCTGGTGGTTCCTGCACATCCCCTGTGGAACCCTGAAGCAAAAAAATTCACAGCATCCAATTTCCTTCAGCATTACTAACTTCTACTTCAACTTGGGGCCTAGTGTTATCTATTTCACGTTCACTGGAGAGCTCATCAACTGACTGTTAAAAATTTAAACAATTGTTTACGTGCTCTCCCTTTGCAATCTGCAAAGCTTGAAATATGACCAGATGAGGTACTGAAGTCAACATTGTGGCATCAGCACTGGTTACTGGTTTCTTTATTCTTTTAAGATGTCCTTGTGATCTTATAATTCATTCAGTGCATCATATTTGGAGGCATGTTACTACATTTATATATTTCCTAAACATGATAAAGAATAGCTCTAGGATACGATATTTACTAATCTGTATCACAAGAGACTCTAGTCATATTAAATTGTTGGGAAAGTATAACATTTAAAGACTAATCTGTTTTAGTAAGGGCCCACTGGCAGAAGCATCAGAAAATGGTGCTGGATAGTAATTAAGCACCTTCCCAGTTTCTAATTCACAGATGTTAAATCATCTAGCATTAGGAAATATTATAAGTATGGCTGGTATTTCCTAATGATGTAAAATATAGCTAGCCACTCTATTCTGGTTCATATGGAAAGCTAGTGTGAAAGTAGAATGAATAGACAACTGAATTAATCTAATAGGAATGGTGCAAGTACATGTTTATTATAATGCACTCCCACCACCACTCCTCCTCACTCTAGTTAATGACACAATACACTTCAGGTTTCTTACACCACCAGTAGCATGATCTCTTGTAGATGTGCTGGTTTGTAAAGTGGAAAGCTGGTAAGATTAAGGCAAAAGATTTACATGAGTGAGCAGTTCATAATTGATTTAACCAATTACATACAGTATAACTGAATAGGCAAATAACTGCCATGGAGTATAAATTGAAGTATTTACACCTTAGCATTCAAGAGTTTTTATAGCCTTCATCCAGTCTGCATGTTTAAATTGCAAAATTTTGGTAGTTTGTACACACACAACATTTCTTTAAAAAAATAAAAGATCCGGACTAGTGGATTCATCTTGGTATGATCATCCTTTCTATGGCACAGATAATGTGATCCCAGTTTTTACAAAATATTGCAAGTAGAGTCACTGCAAAAAAAGTGCAGATGATATGGAAACGGCTCTTCATCAAAGGAGCTATAAACTTTGCAATGGTAGAGACACACACTAAGATGACGGTCATGAAGGCCAAGATTACATTTATACATTTCCCTAGAAGTACTTTGGCATTCACAGTTTCTGACTGCAGCGCTTGCTGTTCTTGCTGATGGAACTCCAGCTTAAAAACCCGAGTCTGGCAAGATTCCAAGGCTTCCTGTAGACAAAAAGGAAAATAAGAGTCAGCTACATTTCTACACAAAACAGTTTCTCATTCAGCTGCTGAGTATAATTTATAAACTATTTAAACAAATATGTTGTGCAGACAATCAACTGTTTACAAAAATTATAAAAGTATAATCAAACTTGATAATGCTATCCTAAGTGTAACATTAACATTTTTTCCTGGTTCAGAAAAATAATGTTCATGGTGTCTCATGTTTTCTGAATGTACAGGTTGAACTTCTCTAATCCGGCACTCCCTGGTCTGGCAACATCCGTGGTCTGGCATAGGCGCCAACTCCGTGGGTGCTCTGGGGCTGCAGCACCCATGGAGAAAAATTAGTGGGTGTGGAGCATCCACCAGTGCCAAGCTCCCCGCTCTATCCCCCTCCCCCTGTGCCTCATACGCGCCAGCGGCCTTGTGCTTACCATCTTCTCCTCCTCCTCCCTCCCAGTGCTTCCTGAGCACTGCGAACAGCTGATTTGCAGCGTTCAAGCTCTGGGAGAGAGGGGGAGGGCCTGGGGCCAGCGGCTGGGACCCCGGCCGAGGGGCCAGTAGCTGGGACCGGCATGGAGCCCCTAGGCGGGGGGCCAGTGGCCAGAACCCTAGGTGGCAGCGGGGGCCCCGGGCGGGGGGCCTTGCTGGGTGCAAAGCCTGGGGGTGCTGCAGCGCTCCCCCGCACGCCTACTTCCCACGCCTATGGAGACCCACTGGCACTCTGCATTGACCTCTCAGGGTTCGGCAAATTCTCTAGTTCAGCTCCGCTCAGGTCCTGAGGGTGCCAGACTAGAGAGGTTCAACCTATACTGATGAACTGAAGAACTGGGTAAGCTGTTACCATAGTAACTTCATTATATCAAACCAGCACCCAAATTAGTTTCTTCATATACACCACTGAAAATGTTAGGACACTGCTGGCTTGCTGTGACACCAATTAAATCAACTGCAATGTGGACCCATTAGGTTTACACCTCCATTCTGGTCTAAATTCACTTTCATTCTCTTGAATGCCACCCATTGTACAACGATCCATGTGATAAACGCATTGTGAGCACGCATGGAGAACATAAAACTGAGTCACGCTGGCCACTTTCCAGCCTAACTTTGCTTACAGCTGTATCGTTTAAATATCAATACGTCAGCTTAAAAGGAGATACAGACCTCTTAATATTTTCTTGTAACAAGTAAAAGGCATAAATGTTTAGCTGTCTGAATAATACTGTAATTATAAGTCACTTTCCAACTTGTTCTTTTATACAATAAATCACAAATTCCGATCATCTGGGAAAAGTGGATAACCAAGACCCAGGGTTGTCTTTGATCTTTAGGAAATGTCCTGCACTCAAAACACAGCTACCCACTTACTCTTTTCTTCAATCATCATTTTATACTTTCTGTAGAGGGAACTCTAGTCTATATTTTGAAATTAAGTTCCCCATCCCTTACTCACTTGGTCTTTTCTCATTTGATGTTTCTTTTGTTCTGAACCTGAATGTATACATCTGGGCTGTTGTTTAAAGGTGAACTAAATGCTCTTTAAATAAAAATACTCCCCCGCCCCAATTATTAACCCAACATATGTGCAAACATAAGTGACAAGTAAATAAATACATACTTTCCAAAACAAATCTGTTTAAAATCTTCTATTTCATTGACTGTTTAGTTGACTGTGGTAAAGTTCTCATCACTAAATGCATAAACCAATACAAAAAATGCAATTTCTTTTCACTACTTTAGGTGTTAATAAAGTGAACAACCCTTGCACGAGAAACACAGGGAACAAAAGGTCTTGATAGGTTAAAAACGTCTCAGTTCATCTTTAAACTGTATTTATAATTCACAAGTCTACATGGGTGTTTTACTAATGATTTGGGATCTCAGTCAGTTTTCAACAACTATACGGTTTTTCCACAATAAATTCAAAATGTATATAGGGTTCTGCCATGCTATGTTAGTATTCAGCTAGGAAGGGGTTTGGACATGATTTTATGTTAAGTACACAGCTGGGAATAGTGTTATCTTACTGCTGTTACAGAGCCAGCAGGGAAAGCAAAGTTATTGCATTTCAGAGCATTTTACATTAGACCAGTAGATTCCTTATTCCTCTAGTGATGACAGAGCAGTAGATGTAGATGCTGCGGCAGCTTGCCGAGGAAAAGCGGGTTCAACGAAAAAGGAAGCAGCGGCTCCAACCCACAGCTGACACCGCCTTCAAATGCAGCAAATGCAATCGAGACTGTCACTCTCGTGTGGGGCTTCACAGCCACAACAGATGCTGCACAACCATTAACTAAACATTCCCCATGGGCACATATCCATCGTCTCTCGAGACTAACGGACGCCAACAAAGATGTAAGACACCATTTAGAATCCACAGGATTTTATTCATTCAATTATGAAACACTAGCAGTTAAAATCCTGGCCCCATTGACTTTTCTGCCATTGACTTCAATGGGGCCAAGATTTCCCTCTAGTTGGGTAAAACAGTGGGCCTAAATTCCTTAAATGCAAACGTTATTCCAAATTTTGCAAAATTTCTAGGCTATGTAACAAGTTGATCATAAAAATACCTGAACATCTCGTGACCGTTCACAGGCCTGATATGCCACTCTCTCTTCTATGCTGGCTAGCTCTTGTTTCAGGTTTGCAGTCTCATGCTGATGAAGATCTGTCAGATCGTTTAGCTGGTCTTCCAATCGTTCATACCTTTTTCAAGAAAAAAAAGAAGTTTGCATTTAGCTCCTTCTATGCAAATGATGTTACACCATGTTAGAATGCATCTGTACTTTAAAGTAATCTTTCCTTGTATCTCAAGTCACCACCACTTTGGTTCGTAATGAAAGGGATAGGGGGAAAGTTTCCCAGGGACTTACTCAGCAGACTGAAAGCTCTTTGTAAATGCTCCTGGTTGGTGGACTAGCAGAACAATGTTTGAAAGACCAAGGCATTTTAATACTGCAATATAAAAACAACTCAGTGGATAAGTGTATCCAATTCATGCTCTTCCTCCTTGCAGACTACAATTCAAATCTTGTCATGGGGGTTTCTACGTATTTTCCCCACCATATAAACAAACTGAAATAAATTGCCTTCCCTACACTTGGAGAACTGCATAAGGAAATTTTAATAAGTACTGTGTTTGTATGAATATTTCATCTGTTAGCACAGTAGAAACTATATTGATCTCATTAACCAATACACTTATTATCACAACTAATATGAAAAACAGGACGTACTGCATATGTTTCAGGGGGCCACAATTTTCAACAGCGACTAGTTACTTTGGATGCCTAAATTTTACACCTTAAATAGACCTGATTTTCAGAGGGCAGGTGCTCAGCACTTTCTGAAAAGCAGGACCCTTTAAATTGTCTTAAGCTGGGAAACTCAAAAATTGAGGCATCTAAAAAGTCACTAGTCACCTTCAAAAAATTTACCTTGTGTCTGCTTTAAGTCTCTGGGACCAGGTGCTGATACTCTGCAGAACATAACTCGCACTCCACAATGGATGTTAAAGTGTTTACCAAGCAGCTAATGAGCCCACAAGGAAGCCGTGTTAAAGTACTTAAAACCAAATCTTACTATGCTTTGTTACACTGTGCCTTCAAACTTTACAGTCCCATACCAACGTGGTTGAGAACATATACCATACCACACTGCAGGAAATGGGCTCATTAATAAGGAAGTACTGTGAACGTTAAAGCTCCATTACATCAGAGACGGCTTATTAGGTGCAAAGTAACAATAAATCAGGAGCAGTCCATTGGCGATGACAGCACTGGCACCAATTGTATGTAATATTCACATAATGTCATGTCAGTGAAGTATCAGATAACGAAGCTTTCCAGAAAAGCCTTAGACAACTGCACAGAACTGTCAGCTCTATCAGATTATGAAGTATTGTTGCCACAAATTTAGGTTAACAGAAGAAATCAAGAACTTTGGTACCTGACAGTGATTACTGAACACAAGTTCACCTTTAAAAAAAAAACAACTCTTAGTTTTGAATCAGTTCATATAGCTGTGCAAAAGCCATTTCAAAAGAACAGCAAAAGTAAATACCTGTATCTTTCCTCCTGCAATGTCTGAGAAATAAAACCATAGTCTCTTTGAAACTGTGCTTTTAAATTCTCTATGTCATCAGCTAATTGGGACTGTGTCTCCTTTATTTCTCTCAGTTCCTCCAAGATCATGGAAAGCTTTGCTTGGCTGTCTAGAGCGTTTGTCCCACCAGGCCCAAAGGAATGGTTCCCATTACTATCTGCAGAGCCAGATGTCCCACTTGAGCACTCATCATCACTAACATATTTTGATTTAGCCACAATAGTAGCACTGCCACCATAGGCCCTGGAACTAGTTTCTGGCCGGAATTCATCCAGGGTATTTTTCAGGTGAGAAATGTTGTCAGCACTACCAAATTTATTTCGGATCAAATTTGCAAACTCTCTCGACTTGCTGAAAACAAAAACTGGTGGTGTCAAGGAGACACCTGGCACACCCGATTTGCTGCTCTCAGCACCTTGGCCACCGGTACGAGATTTGCCATGAACATCTTTTAAAGGGGGCTGGATATCCTTCAAGTTATCTTTCGAAATATCTTTGGAACTTTTGGAGGATCCATTTTGTTCAATGTCTTTGAGCTTTCGGTGATACTGTTCCAATTTCTTCTGTAGCTGGGCAATGGAGTGGGCAGACTTCTGGTTCTTCTTCTCAAAGACTTGTTTAATACGTCCAGCCTGCTGCTTGTCCGCACTGTTCACTAGTTTTAAGTATTCGGCCACATTTCCATCACGGGCTGTTTGTTCAATTTTGATCTGTTCTGTAACTTTCAAAATTTTTTGTTTCAGGCTATCTGCATTAAGTTTGACTTTGTGAAATTCTAAGGCCCCATCAGGTACATCAAAGTTGAGGTTGGTGTCTGAACCCCCACGGCGAATGTTAAGTGGCAAGCTCAGAGTATTCATGTCATGTCTTTCCACCTGAAAAGAGATTAAAATTCAAATTGAATACAGCTGTTTCTATTTTATATTTCAACTCCACCCAAAATTAGATTTCCCATTAAACTATTTATATCAAACACTGGTCAGAAAGTAACTTATGCGTACAATATGTGTTGAGCATATTTTAAAGCATTTCTCACAAGTTGTGTTATATAATGTAGAAAGTGAAGACATGCTACTTATTCATCCATGTACAATAAGGGTATGAAAATATATACTGGAGTTGACAAATGAAAACCAAGTAGCTTGTCTTTTGCTTAAAAAACCAAACAAAAGTAATACGAAGAATCAAAACTAGAACATTATAGGTAAATCCAGGTTTGGGGTTTTGTTGTTTTTTGTTGTTTTTTTTTTAAACTGTGAAAGTCATAAGGTACAATGGACCCCCCTTAACAACCAGCAGATATGGCAACCAGAGGCCACTAGGGGGAAGTAGATGCCTCGCCTACACAGGACCCTGAACTTTTACATTGGCCTTCGCTAAGGCAGAAATCACTGTCCCAGACCGGTTTACACTGACCAGATAGCAGACATCCGAGGTCTGGCTACCACCAATCAGATGTTAACACGACCAGGGCTTTATCTAAGTGTGTATAAAAGACCTGTAATTTCTGTGTAAATTAGAGTCTTTTACCAAGGTACAAACTCTCCTTTTTTCTGCAGAATAAAGTAACCCTCTTTCCTTATCCCTGTCTGGCTGTTATTGGCTCTCAGCTAGGTGGACCCTGACCACGAAGGGACCTCCTAGCTCGGACATTGGACTCCGGATGGCTGCGGCGAACTAGGAACGGCGCCAACGGGGTGCTTAGCCCCTCTTTCTGACTTCACCGCAGCCCCTGGGGTTCGTGCTCCGATAAGGTGAGTCCTAATAGAATAAGGAAACTCTAATATTTTCTGTCTCATACACTTGAGTGTTGGGTGTGTGGGCGGGACTGAGCCTCTCGTTCATAATTCCTCAGAGTGGAAGCCATAGCGTACGATGAAGCGCTAAGGTCGAATTGAAATCCTTCTGTCCCTGCAGCAGTCAGTGTGAGTAGGGAAAAATTTAGCTTTTTTAAAAAATTATTTTAGACCGTAATTTTCTCTGTTTAATTTTTGTTTGTGTGTCAGAAGAAAAAATGGGTGGATTTCAAAGCAAACCCTCTAAGGACAGTCCTTTAAATTATATGTTAAGTAAATGGCCACTGCCAGGTGTTCAAAGAGGGATGTCTAGGAAACGCTTTTTACAACTTTGCACTCAGGGTTGGCCGACCCTGGGTACTGATTGGCCCGAATATGGCTCCTTTGACATTCCAACTTACTTAACCCCATTGCGCCTGGCTCTAAAAAATCAAGCACCAGGGCAAATGGACTATTGGTTTTTGTGGGACGATGAAGCTCATCGTCGCCTGAAGAAAGTACAGATTCAGGCTCCCCTATACCCAAAGGCTTCTGCCCCTAGAGAAGCCAATTACTGCGAGGCTATCCCCCCCCATGTATTGTCCTCAACCCCGACCACCCGCAGCGGCAGCACAAAATATGGCAAGCCTGGCATCCTCCAGCGCCACCCTAGCGTCCGAGACAATAGATGGACCAAAACTAACCCCAGCCACAAAAATTGAGGACATCACAACTCGAGAACCAACTGAGGAGGCGACTGGCAATGGGTATATTTCCTCCTTGACTCCCGTCCTTAGCCCACACCATACTAGAAAGGGAGCATTTTATGGGGAACATGCAGTTAACATCCTAGCACCCCTCCAGACAATCCCAGTTCCCACAACAGATGGGGGGGTTGTAAACCATTACGTTCATGTCCCATTTACTACTGCAGACCTTATGAACGGGCAATCCACTACGCCTCGCCTCAGGGACGATCCGGACGTCGTTCATAGGTGATTCCGTGCTATTTTCTAGTCTCATAATCCTGATTGGCAGGACGTGGGCCAACTTTTAGAATGCCTGTTGCGCACTGAGGAAAAGGAGCGGGTCCTTCGGGGGGGCCCGGGAGGCTGCTGAGACCGGCGGCGATGGCCGTGCCTTTATAGCTCTCGTCAACCCGACCCAATGGAATCCGAACAATCCAATATAGCAACCAGAGGCCACTAGGGGGAAGTAGATGCCTCGCCTACACAGGACCCTGAACTTTTACATTGGCCTTCGCTAAGGCAAAAATCACTGTTCCAGACCGGTTTACACTGACCAGATAGCAGACATCCGAGGTCTGGCTACCACCAATCAAGATGTTAACACGACCAGGGCTTTATCTAAGTGTGTATAATTTACACAGAAATTACAGGTCTTTTAGAGTCTTGTACCAAGGTACAAACTCTCCTTTTTTCTGCAGAATAAAGTAACCCTCATTCCTTATCCCTGTCTGGCTGTTATTGGCTCTCAGCTAGGTGGACCCGATATTTCGGTAACAAACACAAAAGTGCTTTACTAGCATCAGGAAACATTCCCCATAGATTTTCTATTATCAAAAGGTTTAGCTCATTCATGAATAGTAAACATCAATTTTAGCTGGATGGACACTTATTAGTGGTCAAGTTCTCTCTTTCCATCTCTCTTACTGTACCGATTTGCTTTACTGAGCTAAAGCCCAGTTATGGACACCTGCCCCTTGCCCCAACTGATCAAACCAACAGCTGTTCTTACTCATCTAGACAAAGGTGTCTTGCAATTTACAGTAAGCTTTAGTGACAGCATGAGCCACAATTTACAGTCAGATCCAATAGCATCCATTAGCTTTCAGTGTAGTTATCAGAGAACTGGACACCCATTTGGTTTTTCAAATTTGCTGAAAGTGTCCAACGACTGCCACTAAGTTTATAATATTTTAATATCAGCCTGGCAGTGTGTGATTTAAATGCCCCACACCTCTCAAGAAAAGAAGTGTGTCTGAAGTATTGGACTCCTATGATTGTGTTCAGTTGTAATCGCTTAGATGTTTTGCACATTGAACTTGGTAAGTATTCTCCTGAAGTGTAATAAAGCAGATGAATAGTGATTAAGCCACTTAATCACGATACGTGGCCAGAGCACTAAAGCTTGATTAATAGTCTAGATAGCATACCAAAATAGCCTCAGTTTCCATAAGCACTAAAAATATTTTCTCATATAAAATTGTGGAATAGTGAAGTAGGATTTATCGAAGGAGAACGTTTTCATATATCTGATCACTATTACACCAAAATATCCCCTGTTGATATAAGAGGGGGAACTTTGTTGAATCAGCCATAGCATCCAATACCTAGAGATTGCTTTTTTCAAATATACTGGCTATAATGGATTTCCCATGCATCACATAAAGTCTTCATAAAAAAAAGTTGTGCCAGAAAACACAGCCTGTCTTCAGCTAGCTTTGGAGAGAAAACACTCCAGTCCAAATAAGTTAAAGGCATTACTACTGACTCAAAACAGTCCCAGTGATAGATAGTAAATCTTGGACAACTCCCGCCACCAAATCCTCACATTGTATTTTGTTCTGAATGTCATGCCGTGGATATTTTTCTATATAGCACCATAAACCACATACAGTTTGGCAAGCATTTAATTAATTCACCGCTGTGATAAACGAGCATTCAGCTTTTAAAAGGTTTAACAGTTAAAATTAGTGTTACCAGATAGCAACTGTGAAAAAACAGGACAGGGATTGGGGGGGTAATAGGCTCCTATATAAGAAAAAGTCCCAAAAAATGGGACTGTCCCTTTAAAAACCGGACATCTGGTCACCTTAATTAAAATAGATGCATTTTATCACTAATGATGCCAGGGGTTACTTGCAGTACATTGACCTTTTCATCTCTGAAGAACTGGGCTTTAATCTTGGCAGTTTAGACCATCAATGAAAGCGAATTTAGTAGTTTCATCCTAGTCCCCCACTGCACAAGTTGCCCCATGATGAAAGAACACTAAACTCTGCATAGTTAATTCTCCTCATGAATGAAATTTATGTCATCTATGCAGAAGGGCATTTTGTTGAACGTTCAATGGCAAAACTCCTTTAGATAATTTCATGCATGGTTAGGGCTTTTTACTTATGCCTTCCTTGCATTTTGCCACTATAGGAATATGAATGGATGATGCAAGAATCAATTATTCAAGGTCCTGTGTAAGAAACATGCAATACAAATGCCTATTAATAAAAAATAAAATTAGTTTGGGACATAGCACAGAAAGGATTTGGCTACTTAGATTCTGTTCACACTACATGAAGTTATCTTTTCCAACTGTCTTTTTAGACTTGCAAGTGTTGTCTACTACACATTGATGGAGTATAAAAAGCAGCTAGCAGAACACTGACGCTTATTATGTTTTGTGCCAAACAATCATAAAAATGCAGAGAGCACAGTTCTGATATTGATTATTTCTTGTTAAGAATATTGGTTACTGTTGATGACCCTTTAAATTGAATCAGGGTCCAGTCTGCTTGTGACTGCTTTCTGCAGGACCACTGGGGTTAAATGACTGCCCCAGATGACTACTTAAAGGTTAATTGGTGAATGACAGCTGGACCTAATAAAAAGGTTATCTAAGTTTAGTTAGGTAAAGTACTCCTAAGGAAACGGGAAGCTTCTGAGGAAAGAAGCTATCAAGAGAGCTCACCAGAGCAGAGAGTCTAGAAGGTGTAACTCCTGGAGATGGGAGATCCTTAAAACGAGAGCTACGGTTGACAGGCATCCAAGAAGGCCTGGTCTCAGCAAAAGGATCTCCCAAACAGTTGCAGGAAGCCAAGCCTGCCAGGAACAATGTGCTCCTTGGAGAAGAGCCACTGCTGACTGATCTCCATGGAGTAGGACCCAGAGGTTAACTTAGATTCCACACACAGCAGTTCAATGTTCCATCCAAAAATGGTGATCAAAATACTATACCGGGGTTGGCAACCTGTGGCACGCACGCAGGTGGCACGCGAGCCGATTTTTAATGGCACGCTGCTGGCAGCCAAGGTCCCGGACGCCGGCCCTGCTCAGCCAGCTGCCGGCCTGGGTGAACGGAACCCCAGACCGGCAGTGGGCTGAGCGGGACCAGCGGCTGCCCGCTGCCAGTCTAGGATACCAGCTGCCGGTCCCGCTCAGCCCACTGCCGGTCTAGGGTGCTGGCTGCCAGCCCCGGTCCGGACCTCCGGCCCCGCTCAGCCCACTGCCGGCCTGGGATACCGGCAGCCAGTCCGGGGCTCCTCTCCTGGCCTTGGTCCAGTGCTCTTCAGCTGCCCCTTGCTGTGGCCCACATTGGAAAACTCAACAAGGAAAAGCAAGGGCAAGGATCACAGTAAACTGATAAGATCTGCATTTTAATTTTATTTCAAATGACGCTTCTTAAATGTTTTTAAAACCTTATTTACTTTAAATACAACAATAGTTTATTTATATAATATAGACGTATAGAGAGACCTTCTAAAAACGTTAAAATGTATTAGAATCATAGAATCTCAGGAGGTCATCTAGTCCAACCCCCTGCTCAAAGCAGGACCAACCCCAACTACATCATCCCAGCCAGGGCTTTATCAAGCCTGACCTTAAAAACCTCTAAGGAAGGAGATTCCACCACCTCCCTAGGTAACCCATTCCAGTTCTTCACCACCCTACTAGTGAAAAAGTTTTTCCTAATATCCAACCTAAACCTCCCCCTCTGCAACTTGAGACCATTACTCCTTGTTCTGTCATCTTCTACCACTGAGAACAGTCTAGATCCATCCTCTTTGGAACCCCCTTTTAGGTAGTTGAAAGCAGCTATCAAATCCCCCCTCACTCTTCTCTTCTGCAGGCTAAACAATCCCAGTTCCCTCAGCCTCTCCTCATAAGTCATGTGCTCCAGCCCCCTAATCATTTTTGTTGCCCTCCGTTGGACTCTTTCCAGTTTATCCACATCCTTCTTGTAGTGTGGGACCCAAAACTGGACACAGTACTCCAAATGAGGCCTCACCAGTGCCGAATAGAGGGGAATGATCACGTCCCTCGATCTGCTGGAAATGCCCCTACTTATACAGCCCAAAATACCGTTAGCCTTCTTGGCAACAAG
Source organism: Chelydra serpentina (assembly GCA_037349315.1). Classification (NCBI taxonomy): domain Eukaryota; kingdom Metazoa; phylum Chordata; order Testudines; family Chelydridae; genus Chelydra; species Chelydra serpentina. The sequence goes on from JBAIAC010000008.1 coordinate 77,936,679, forward strand.
GGCACACTGCTGACTCATATTCAGCTTTTCGTCCACTGTAACCCCTAGGTCCTTTTCTGCAGAACTGCTGCCCAGCCATTCGGTCCCTAGTCTGTAGCAGTGCATGGGATTCTTCCGTCCTAAGTGCAGGACTCTGCACTTGTCCTTGTTGAACCTCATCAGATTTCTTTTGGCCCAATCCTCTAATTTGTCTAGGTCCCTCTGTATCCTGTCCCTACCCTCCAGCGTATCAACCACTCCTCCCAGTTTAGTGTCATCTGCAAACTTGCTAAGGGTGCAGTCCACACCATCCTCCAGATCGTTGATGAAGATATTGAACAAAACAAAATTACTGGCACGCAAACCCTTAAATTACAGTGAACTTGGCAAACCACTTCTGAAAGGTTGCCGACCCCTGTACTATACTGTTAAGGTGGGTCACTGATGTGCAAGATCTTATTTCCAGAAATACTTTTATTTCCAGAATGGTCTTAGACATTACAACCAACAGTAAAAATAATTACTTAGGATTTACATACCACTTTTCAAACAATAGCTAATAAATCTTCACAATACTTCTGTGACAGATAAGCATCCCCAATATTGCATGTGTAGAAACTGAGGCACAGTAACATCAGATGACTTGCCCAAGGCCACACAGAGAGTCAGTGTCAGAATCAGGATTATAACTCAGGAGTTTATGTAGTCAGTCCACTAGCCCACATAAATGAATGTTTGATCAGAAGCATTTACTGTATCAACAAAGGGGATGGCGGGAAGCCTACTATAAAATATTAGCTTCCTGAAACAATGCAAAGCACTTTTGAATAAACCTTGACACAAAGTTATCCTAAAATAAGTTTGTGAACCACACATACACACGCAAGTCAGACTTGTCACTGATGTTATCCAGCACAAACTGTACATGCTTCCAGAAATGGGTGGTTCTGACTATAATCTTTATAGCATTTACTTCCTTTAGTACAAAAGTGTTCTAAAAATATTTTGCAATAATTGGATAGAAGCCTGAATCAGATCTCTTTTCCCTCATGTCCCGTCCCTTACTGCAAACTGCTGGAACAGCTAATGGTCACAAAGTTCAGTTCTTACTCATGCTATGTGCCTTCCCCTCCCTACCCGGTCAGGAAGGTATAAAGACAAATCAGGAAAATATGGAGTGAGTGAGGGTTCACATCAGCCAAAAAAGGTGTCAAGCAAGTCACCTTTGCAGGCAGTGGTAGCACCAGTTAACTTCATGCTAACGATGCAAGGAGCATATCGGGATCATCTGTGTCTTGCATCAGTGAAGAAGAGCCCTTTAAAAAAAAGTCTACCTGGGGGAGGTCTGAAAAGAGTGGAGATATGCGGTCTTGTCTACAAGAAGAGCAGTAAATGGGAAATTGGGATAGGAGCTGTTGAGAAGCAGAGGAAGCAATCCTGAGACAGACGTGGCACTAGGCCAGGATGAGGAAGGCAAAGCATTAGCTAAGAGCCTGAAGCAATCTACTGTGCTTATATGGTGTTAGATACACATCCCATTAACTCCCTGGATGAGCAAGGAGACTCAGACTCATGCAAGGGCTATTAATGGAAATGTTAGGCGTTTTTTGCAGGGTGGGGGGGTGAGAGTGGGGGAGAGAGGTGGTTGGGGGCAAGGGAAAAGACCAGTGCTATTTTGTGGAGGGAAGGAGCACACACCATCCCCAAAAAGCCTAGTCAAGAGCTCTTTGTACCATTTACACTGCTTAAGATAGCTTTAAAGATTTATAGTCCAGGAGCTGAGCAGCCAGGGCCTTTCCTGCCGGGGAAGCCAGAGTTCAACAGAGCACAGGATGGGCGTCTACAGATGCCTGTTTAAAAGGTGTAGAATAACTAAAAAGCAAACAAACAGCCCAGCAGGCCAGATGACAGCCTTTCAGGGGTGCTAGGACAATTTGTATAATGGGGCTGCTGAGAGCCATTGAACCAAATTGCAAACCCTATATATAATGGAAACCACTTGAAGTCAGGGTGCGGCAACACCCGGTACACCCCTAGTTCCAGCAGCTATGCAGCCTGTATGCACTAAGAGTCCTTTCCTGGACTACCCACGTGAGCCCTTCCTAGGCTGAAGTACAGTAATCCAGAGAGGACACTAGACTAGCTGTTCAGAACACTGAATCAGGTGCAGGGCTAAGGACTTTAATACTGGCCCAGCAATTAACATGCATATCCTCTGTCTAGCATAAATACATTTTGGAGATATGGGGGTTGGGTAAGAGCAACCTGACACTGATGTAAATAAAGTCAATTGTTTTTAGACATCTGCTTGTGCTTTGAAAAGTGGCTCCACAAAAATTGCAATGGGGAATTATTTGTCTTAAAGTAGTGCCTATATGTAGTCCAATAAGGTCAGGGTCCCACTGTATTAGGGACGTGGCAAAAAAAAGTCCATGCCTCAAATAGCATGCGTCTTTTCTTAAAATGGTATTTTTAGAAGTGTGTGAAACAAAACACATGAAGAGAATGGAGAAACAGGGATGAGTGCATCTACTTTCTATAGACTGACTGTGTGCGCAGCCTATAAGTAGTTTTTTTCTTTTTTGGGGCCGGGGTGTCCCCTACTAGCAGAAACAAAGCCAAAAAGTCAACGAGACATCTCTTTAGCAAATATGCTCAGTTCACAATTCCCTCCTCCTTGTAAAAGGTTTTACTGTCTCTTTCAAGTCCTTTGTTCTTCCTGAAGTCTATGGGAGCAGACGACTCGGATGCAGAAACCTGAAGCTAGCCCTTCATCCTTAAAAACCACCCACAGCACCACAATTCAGAGCCCGGGTCTACAAATAGTGTCTCATACTATGGCACTAAAAATACCCATGTAGCCATTCCCCCTTAGGTTCTGAAGCCAAAGGGGGGCGGATTCATTTCAGAGCCCGAGCAGGATCATCTACCCAGCTATTTTTTTGTGCCATAATGCAAGTCCCTCAATTCTGAATCTGTAGACTAGGGCTCCGAGACTTGCAGCTGCAGGTGTCTTTTTGCAGTGTAGACATACTCTCGGGGCATAGCTACACTGTACTCTAAGCCCAGATCTGTGGGACACAGGCTGGTGGACTCGGTGTTTCCAAGCCCGTATTTAAGCATCCACACTGCATTGTAAGCCTAGGTTTAAAATAGCTTGACTCACGTTTCACAGCCATGCAAACGTGTCCATACTGCACTATGCAGACCTTCTGACAGGTTCATAGCTTGAGCCGCGGCCACACAGAAAAAGGAGAGCGGTTGTCCTAGGGGGCCCTGTCATATGGAACCTGCTCCTCTTGATATCATCTCACAGCCCGTTTATTGTTTTAATACAACATTACCATTTGTGAAGCTGTAAGCAAGGACACATCTGTGACGAACTAGGACTGTTGTTAATGTTTTCCCCGAGTACTGTGTGGGTGCCTCGGTTTCCCCTATGCAGTGCTTGAGTATCTAGGTGGTGGGACAAGGGTGCATGATTGTTACAGAGCCCTAGAAGGCAGGTGTGGGCAGGGGCCTGGACACAGAGAATGGCCGACACTCTGTCTCCTGCTGGCCTGGGCCCCTTCTCTGCAAAGGTGCGAGCTCAAGGTGTTCGAACAAAGGGATCAGGTGACCTCCTGGCCCGCGAAGGAGACAAAGGGGGAGGCGGGGCTGGACAGTTTCAGTTTGGAGCTGGCTAAGGAAGAGGGAGGAAAGGGCAGACAGGGTCTGGCCTCCCTGCCCCCCGTTTGGGGCTGTGGGGTGAAATGCAGGGAGTCCTGGGCTGGGGTCTAAGCTCCCTGCCCCCGGAAGGGCCCACAGGAAGGGTCCTGGTTGTACTGACAAGATCTGTTTGGATTGTGTTCCTGGCATCTCTAATAAACCTTCTGTTCTACTGGCTGGCTGAGACTCCCAGTGAATCCCCGACTGAGGGGTGCAGGCGCTGACTCCCCCACACTCCGTGACAACATCAGAAAAGCTTCAGCCATCCCCTTGTCCTAAGATGCTCCCACAGAGTCAGCGCCTATGTCCTCCTGCCTTCCTCACTGCCCCCATTCTCTGGTTTGTAGGACCTTTCCCCCCTTCGATTCATCACCCTCTACTTGCACAAAGACTTCCCTATTTCATGTTGATAAATTACTGAAAAATCATGTAACGTGCCTGTTCTGCACTGTAGCCAACTTTTGTGATTTTATTGCCAGTCTTCTGCTACTTTATGTTTTTCTTTAAACCCCAACTCTCTGCCAACAGGGCCTTTAAAGATTTGTTCCTATGGAGTCCAGAAGTTTTACCATTTAGAGATTTTAAATCACTTAAAAACTGAATAGAATCACCATGGCTGGTTTGCATGAATTATTTCTTTAATGCTGCTGCAAGACTTCATTTATAAACAACAGAACAATGGTTCCATCAAGCAGATTTTTATTTGTCTTAATTCTGCAGCAGCACATCCTGAATACAAACAATTGCATCTTGTTCCGCACATGAACTGAGCCATTTGCTTATCCTCTCCTACACTCCCTTCTCCTCACACTGGATCCACAAAGGAAGCTCATAAAATACAAGTGTCTGCTTTCAAAAGATTGCAGATATATACAGTTCATTAACCAGGTGCAAACAGTTTCATATCCTGTATAATATACTGAATTGTGCAAGTGATAATAAAAATCTGCAAAAGTTACATGACAGGTAGAATAGCTAACAATTAGTGAGTTGGCAAAATTAAAGAAGACGCAGATGTCAATTTTCAGTGCTATGCAAAACATTGTAATTGTTCCAGGGCTAGCTGCGACTCTCTCCCTCCTGCCCACACAATGTGTCAGGCTTCATGCCTTTACCTTTCCTCAGGTGCAAACATGCAATTCTCTCACTCTTTGGGTAGGTCTACTCTGCAAACAGTGGTGTGCAAGAGTCACTTTTCATCCAGTCAGTAGGCCTTGTCTTCTCAGTTTCCTGGGCTTTTGGCTCTGCTGCCCAAAACCACTTTGGTCAACTCTAACAGGAGGCTGAGTCAGTCTCCTCTGGGACAACTGCTCTACCATTGTCTTGTCAAATGTTCTTGGGGCATCTTATCTCGAATCATTGATTTCCCTCTCTTTTGTTTCCCCAACAGTTCTGTTGGCTTAACCCAGCAGAGTCCTATAGTAACATCCCAATATTTATCCCCATATACTCAAAGTAAACACCCCAATAACCAGCTCACAGAATATTCTGAAGTTATTACAGAGCTGCTCCATATTCACCACAAACTTGTACTGCAAGTTTAAACACAATATGTTCCGTCACGGACTAGATTTGTGTAGATTTAACTGGCACAGCAAAAAAGGTGTGCTGGTGTCTTTTAATGGTGCTATCCTACTGTGCAGCAACTTAAGAGCTTCAGCTTAGTAAAAAAAAGATAGGTCACTAGTCTAAAAGTGTAAACAACATATGTAAGTCCAAAAAATGAGTACGCATATCCTATATAATTACAAAATGTGTGCAAGCTTATCTTACTAGAGCTGTAGGCAGTCCTAAATAACTTTATTAGATTAAAAATCCATGCACAGTGTACCCAGAAGTGGCAATAAACCTAGCACACCCCACAGAAAAGAGCTACTTTTCAAGGCAGCACTGAATCAAGTCAGGTCACAAAAATATGTGCACTCTGTAAAGTTTTATACCCTGTCCTTTCATTCTACTGTATCCTCACAATCTGCTGAGAACAGCAAACTGGAGCTGCACTAGCAGCCTGGGCCCTGAATCAGCTGTGTACAATTATAATGAGAGCTACAAAGCAGCTCAGATTCTGCCAAAATGCTTTCAAGAACCCAACATTATCAGCTGCTGGTTAGTAGCACCTAGTCTGATGCTAGCACCTAACTTTATAGTAACATGCTCAAAATACTAAGGCACACCCCTACATTACAAACACACACAAATGCCATAAAGACTCTGGGCTTGGACTAAAACTATTTGACTACCCCCCACATACACCATGCATGACTACCTGCGCCTTGTGTCCAGGTATGCAGGAGAAAGTGGGCCCTGTGTGCATAACAGTAAGTGGGCAGCAAGGGATGGGAAGAGGGAAAAGCTTTGGCTCTACCAGCACAGGGAATGTCACAAATTGTTTTTGATATAGGGAAGCTGCAAATTAATATTTGCCTCCCTGTGTTGGGAAACGACCTTGGGAAGAAACACTGGGTGCGGTTGCAGCTGGACTTACCCTTGTAGAAAACTGTATAGGTTGGCTCCAAAGTAAGCGCCCTGATCTGGGACACCCTGCGGGCCGATGTTAACGTGACCAGGAATGAAACCTTCCAGGAGAGAAGCAGGAGAGAGCAGGAAGCCAGAGACTCAAAGGGAGGCCCAATGAGCCTCAACAGCATGAGATTCAGGTCCCAGGGAGGGACAGGATCCCGGACATGCGAGTAGAGACGCTCCAGACTTTTCAAAAAGCCATGTCATCATGTTGTGAGCGAAGATCGACCTGTCCTGGAACGGAGGATGGAAAGCCAAGATAGCAGCCAGGTGAACCTTGTTCGATGACAGGGACAAAACCTTAGAGTTTGAGGTACAACAGATAGTTCAGGATCTCCTGCAGCAGGCCCTGCTCGGCCCAGATATGTCGTTCTGAGGCCCAGCATGCAAACCTTTTCCATTTGGCCGGGTAAGTCGCTCGGGTGGAGGGTTTCCTGCTACCTAGCAAGACCTGCTGAACATGGGCCAAGCACACCCGTTCGTCCACGCTCAGCCATGCAGTAGCCATGCTGTCGAGTGCAGTGCCACCAGGTTCAGGTGCAAAAGGCTGCCGTGGCTTTGGGGCAGCAGATCCGTCCAGAGGGGCAGCTGCAGCGGGGCAGCTACCGAAAGGCTCAGCAACATGCCAAACCAGTGCTGGCGAGGCCACATGGGGGCTATTAGGATAATTCTCGCCCTGTCTTGCTTGATCTTCACAAGGACCCTTTGAATCAATGGAACTGGCAGGAAGGCATATAAGGCATCCGATATAGGGAGCCCCTGTCCATCCCCCAGATCGAACAGAACATGTGGCATTTCCTGTTCTGCCTGGACGCAAACAGGTCCACCTGGGGAGTCCCTCACCTCTGGAAGATTATGCTGACCACCTCCGGATGGAGTGACCACTCATGGCAAGACAACAAAGTCCTGCTGAGGTGATCTGCTAAGACGTTCCTGGTTCTGGGCAGGTGCACAACTATCAGATGAATGGCATGCCGCACACAAAAAACCCAAAGGGGGAGAAGTTCTTGACAAAGGGCTGAAGACCTGGCACCACCCTGTCTGTTGATGTAATATATCACAGCAGTATGGTCCATCAGGATCTGCACCAGTTTACCCTTCAGGTGGGTCAAGAAAGCCTGACAGGCCAAACAAACTGCTCTGAACTTCCTGACGTTGATGTGGAGGGCCAGACTGTCCCACACCCAGCAGCCCTGGGTGCTTAGCTCGCCCAGGTGGGATACCCAGCCCAGGTCCAAAGCATTGGAGACCAGGGTCAGCGACAGGGGTTGCAAAGGGAACTCCCTCCAGCACTGATCCAGGGTCCAACCACCAATCCAGGGATGACCGGATGTGATCCGGAACCCTGACTACCCAATCTAAGTCATGGCCTGTTGGGGATGCAGGCCGACACCAGCCATGCTTGCAGAGGCTGGAGATGGAGCCGAGCATGACTGACCACATATGTGCATGCGGCCCAATAGCCGCAGGCAGGTGTGAGCCGTGATGAGCGGGTGGTTCTTTACATGGGAGATCAGGTCCAACATGGCCTGAAAACGTGCTTCCAGAAGGAAGGCTCTTGCTCGCGTGGAGTTGAGAACTGCCCCAATGAACTCTATTTGCCAGGCCACCGTTAAGGTGGATTTTTTCTCATTTATTAACAGGCTCAGGTTGCGGCAGGAGGAACGCACCAGATTGAGGCTCCTCTGCACTTGCTCCTGATACCTGCCCTTGATGAGCCAGTCGTCGAGATATGGGAAGACCTGGACCCTTCGACGTTTCAGGTAAAAAGCCATTGGCACCATACATTCTGTGAACACCCTCGGGGCCGATGAGAGGCCAAAGGGCAGCACCATGAATTGAAAATGGCGTCCGCCCACTATGAAACAGAGGAACATGTTACCTTGAAACATGGAAATAAGTCGAGGGCAGAGTACCAGTCTCCTGGATTCAGGGAGGTGATGACGGAGGCCAGGGAGACCATGCAGAACTTCAACTTTCTGAGAGACTTGTTGAGGCAATGCAGGTCCAGAGTTGGTTTAAGACCTCCTTTTGCTTTTGGGATTAGGAATGGTATGCTTTGCACCGAGGCACTAGGCGAGTCTTGGTGGGATGGCTCAGAAGCCGGACAAAGGGGAGCCTCCAGGAGGAGAGCCCACAAATGAATATTCCGCTCTTTGAGTCCTCGGTCGAAAATTTTTACAAATACAAACACTTGTTCTTCACATGTGATTCTCCCAAACACTTGAGGCAGCTGCTGTGGGGATCACTTACAGGCATAGGCCTGTTACCGTTGTTGCAGGGCTTAAATCCTGGAGACCGGGGCACGCCCCACCTGGGGCGAAGTGCCCGCTGGGATTCTAACTCCTAACTAAACTTAACTACTTAAACACTAACTACTATAAACAACTATTTACAAGGCCCTAAGGCTTGAAGTCAGAAGAGACGAAACCGCTAGTCCTTGTTATACAAGGAAAGGCCTCAGACTAACCATCCCAGGTGGTAAAAAGTAACTGAGAGAGTGTAGGGCCGGCCATGCCTGATATACCGACGCATAAGCGTGGCACTCAAGGAGGTGCTACAGCCGGCCCTACAGATACCGGTAAGGCAAAAATCTCCGACAACTGTGTATGTGGGCACACGCACACCTAGAATGGAATCGACACGAGCAAGCTCTCGAAGAAGAAACAATGTTTTTAACATTGCATCTGAAACTAATTTACACTGACCTTACAGTTACATCGTTTCCTGTGTCAAATTTAAAAAAATAAAAAACAGAAGAAAAGAAAGCCAGAAACTAGCTAAAGGCAACAGACTTGTCTTCTTCTGGATGCAAAATAGTATAGTCTAATGCAATGGTGATGACTGTCTTATTTAAATGTCTTCCTCGTTTCATTGTATTTGTAGTTATTTTAAATTAAATTACATTTAAAAAAATCCTATGTTGATTGATTGATTTGATTTTTGTAGTACACACAATGACGGTTTATTCTTTTGAATTGCAGAGGGCATGGCTTTGGGTGTGTAATGAAGATGACAGATATTTCTGGTCTCCTCTTCCTTCCCACGCCACACCCCATACACAGAAGTAAGTAGGCTCAGTTCTTGAGCTACTGAGTTTTAAGATAGTTTTTTGATCCCTACTAATGCCTTTATATGAAGGAGAGTAGTTTCCCATCTGCTTATTAACGCTACTCCCACTAAATTCTCTGGGACAAAACCTAGTTCTATCGAAATAAATGGCAAAACTCTCCCTGACTTCAAAAGAGACCAAGATTTGTCCTTTTGCCTCCTGCAGAACAAAAATCAGCATTTTCTTGCTTATGTTTCTCATTAACTGGAAAAATCTTATGTGCTTCTTTTACTAATTTAAGATCAAAATAAAAATATCAGACTACAAAGCTAGACTTTCCTCCCAAGACAATCAGTTTTCCTTAAGTGTCTTCCCTCCAGAAGAAAACATGTCTTTGTTACCAAAAGTTAATATAGAGGACATATTTACAAAATAAAAATACTAACCAAAACTGAAAATATTTAAAGAAATACTAAAAGACAACCTTGTAAATAAGTTTTCCACTGTGGTAACTTCCTGACTAATTTGGTGTCAGTCAAGAATAATGTACAGTTAGGATTCCTAACAATAAAATCTTTATTCTTTATAACAACTAGGCAGGGGTCCTCAACCTTTTTCTTTCTGAACCCCCCCTCCCCCCCCCCCCAATGCTATACAACTCCACGGCCCACCTGTGCCACAACTATTTTTCTACATATAAAAGCCATGGCCAGCCTTAGAGAGTAGCAAGCAGGGTAATTACCAGTGGCCCCGTGGCACAGGGGGCCCCATGAAGCTAAGTTGCTCAGGTTTTGGCTTCAGCCCCGGTGGCAGGACTTTGGCTTTCTGCCCTGGGCCCCAGAGAATCTAATGCCAACCCTGCTTGGCTGGTCCCCTGAAACCTGATCGTGGCCCCTCAAAGGGCCCCAGGCCCCTGGTTAAGAACTGCTGAACTAGGGCCATTCTCTGAATTGTGAAGGAAGTATCCTAATGTGTACGCAAAACACTCCTAAAACTGTGTAATACAGTCTGCACTGGAGAAAATAAAATAAATACATAAATATTTAACTATCAAATAAAGCCAGACTCTCAATAAATGAATAAATAAAAAATTGCAACTTCCTGATGAAGTAGCCAAGTGTGTTTTCTAGTAAATCTGGGCTTTGTGTGATAATATTTTCAAATATCAACCTGTCAAAGTAGCTCTACACCAAATATGAGTTCACAAAGAAAGTAACAAAACCTTATGCTGAAAAAACAAGACACTTTACAGTTGACTCTGCAGCAGTTTATGTAAAAAAACGTGTTTGGGGGTTTGGTTTTTAAGTGAAAGAATTCTGAGTTTTTGTTCCTGCTGGTACTAATGTCTGTGAAAAGCATGTCAACTACAGGAAAATCAATTTTTATGCCTGTCTTTGTCCCCGTACGGTGTTCTAACATGCACGGACAGATATTAGAATGACTTTAGGAGACTACCAAGTTGAGAGCCTCTGACAAAGAAAAGGAATCCTGATTGGTTCTTTATCAGAGTATGACTTCGTTTCCTGCAGCCCTCATTTTAGAAATCCATTATCCAAAGATCAAATATATTTTATATGGCTGCTGCTAACATTTTATCATATATATTCTTTATTAATAATGCATTTTGCTAGCTGTTTTTAAATTAATATTGATAAACCAAATGCTTTGGGCAGCATCCAATTAAGCCCAGTACAGAACGTTAATCACTGAAAATGCTATGCCTTGCAATGTGGCATTTCATCTGTAACGATGCATGACAAACTGTTGGAATCCATCCCCGCCTCCGCTCCCCATTTTCACCACAAAACACAGTCCATCTCTTATTTTAATCGGTAGATTGCCATCAGTTTGACTCTGTTCTTACTAATCTGCATTAAAACAAATATTGAATACCTACACATCTACTAACATAGTAGACCACTAATGCAGTGGTGAAGGTTATGTGGCAACAGTGTAACAACTTTACAAGATGATCAGTGCCCCAAACTGCTTATATTCAAGAGAAGACAGCCCAATTTGTATGGACCCCACATTCTGCTCATCAGTCCCAGAAACACTCCCACTGTAGATTTGACCAGGTAGCAGCATATCAGCTAGTACCTATGCCACACCAAGTGACTGCCCGGTAGGGTTGCCAACTTTCTAATAGCACAAAACCATTTATTGCCCTGCCCCCGTCCCTTCTGAGGCCCCGCCCCTGCTCACTCCATCCCTCCATTGCTTGCTCTCCCCCACCCTCATTCACTCATTTTCACTGGGCTGGGGCCAGAAATGAGGGGTTCAGGGTACAGGAGGGAGCTCTGGGCTGGGGCAGGGGGCTGGATGCAGGAGGGGGTGAGGTCTCCAGCTGGGGGTACAGGCTCTAGGGTGGGGCTGGGGATGAGGAGTTTGGCATGCAGGAGGGGGCTCCGGGTGGGGGATGAGGCTGAGGGGTTCAGAGTGTGAGACTGGGCTGGGCCAGGGAGTTGAGGTGCAGGGGGTGAGGACTCTAGGGTGGGGCCGGGGATAAGAGGTTCAAGGTGCAGGAGGGGGCTCCGGGCTGAGGCCGAGGGGTTTGGAGTGTGGGAGGGGGCTCCGGGCAGAGGCAGGGAGTTGGGGGCCGGGGGTGAGGGCTCCTCCTGGGGATGTGGACTCTAGGGTGGGACTGAGGATGAGGGGTTCAGTGTGGGGGAAGGGGTCCCAGAGTGCGGGAGAGGGTTCCGAGCTGGGGCAGTGGGTTGGGATGCATGAAGGGGGCAGGTGTTCGGGCTCAGGGAGGCGCTTACCTCAGGCATCTCCTGGGAAGCAGCTGGCATATTCTTAGGTGGAGGCTCGGCCAGGTGGCTCTGCATGCTGCCCCCGCTTGCAGGCGCCACTCTGGCTGCTCTCATTGGCTGCAGTTCCTGGCCAATGGGAGCTGCAGAACCGGTGCCAGGAGCCAGAGGGACATGCCGGCAGCTTCCTGGGAACTGCACAGAGCAGGGTAGGGAGCTTTCCAACAATGCTGACCGGAGCGGCCAGGATCCCTTTTCGACTGGGTGTTTCAGTCAAAAACTGTACACCTAGCAACCCTACTGCATGGAGGTTGAAATGGACAAGCAATCTTGTAGAAGCCATTGTAAATTATGTATTTCTGTTACAATATTGCAATAGTTTATTTTCTTGGGTAACAGAAATCTAAACATTAAATTTTACCTACAGTATAATTTACTAAGTACTTCCCTAGGCAAGTTTATAAAGTGCCTGTGAGTTTGTGCTGTAATACAATTCATTTCTTATGAGAGTTTTAAAAAAAATCAAACCAATTCTTCCTCTGAACTGTGTTCAACACAGATTGCTGGTAATTTTACTGAACTCCCAACCTATTGCCTCCCCTCTGAGCTAGATAATTTACCTTTTGTGCTTAGAGATGGTAGTTTATCTCCAAGTTACTAAATATGCTGTATTACATGCTTCTTTTTTCCTCTTAAAATATGTATATCAATAATATCACAGTGTATTTCCCATACAATATTAACAGAACCGTTGTCACTAGTTGTACAATATACACTACAAAATATACAAGGGGACCTTTTTTGGGGGGTGGGGTGGGGGGAGGTCCACTAAAAATTCCATTTCACAAACTATTAATCAATAAGATATATTCATTTTAATTAGAGACTAAAAATACAGGAGACTTGTCCAGCTGAAGAGTAGTCAAAATGATATACCCAGTTAGTGAAAATTAAAAATCCCACAGTTAAATGATCTAATCCATGAAACAGAGGACAATTCCACAATTAGCGGCATTTATTAGATTGATTTTTTTCTTTTTAAACTATACTACAAAATCATCTGGATTATAGAAAAGGTTAAAGTAATTTTGTATTGACATGGATATACTTTTATTACAGCATTCATTTTATTTAAATTTCAGAGATTTAAAAAAAAACCATTGACTGAACAACAGTCTCTAATTAAATTTCAGGAAAAATTTTTACATGTAGATTCACAGCCACTATTAAAATGTAGTTCAAAAACCTCAAGTGTTTCAAAACAAGCTGAAGTAGTAATTTTACATCCCTTATGCGGTACTACATACCCCTACTAGCAAATCAAGGGAGACTTTCTTATATGGAGGTTGGCGAGCTGAGAGTTCTCCATCTATAATGTTTGGCTAGAATTAAAATGTCAGGGGTGGAATGAACTTCCCTGTTAACTAAGGAGCATCACTTTCTAACAAACAGACATTAAACAAAACAAATCCACCCTACAGAAACAAAACCAAACACTGCCAAAAAAACCACCCCTCAATCCCCGCAAGAAAAAACAACACCCCCCCCCCAAACCACCCCTCGAACAACGAGAAAGATTCCTACCAAAATACACCACCACCCTGCATTCTCCCCCTTAGGAGCCGATGAACAAATCACACGTGACAGATATTAGTCATACTCTAAATCCACTACTGGAAGGTGCTCAAAATCTACAGTGATAAGTGCAGTATAAGAACCTATCTAGAACACAAGGAACTACCCACAGACTTTGCCAAATATGTCTCAAAGTAATAAAATAAAGTTCATGATTTAAATCAAATCCACCCTGCAAAGTACTAATACACAGGTAATGAACAAAGCTTTTTTAAAGCAGTATAATTAATTAAATGCTTATCTGAGAGATTGCCAGCAACAGGGGATAGAGCCAAAGACCACACTCCGATTATGAACACAGTAGTATCTTGTATTACTACAATATGAAACCCATTCTACATAGAGATGCTTTAAATAAAAGTTGGCTCTACATACAGTAGGTTTGGTCGAAGACTTTGTTGTAGGAGACAGCGGGGTCAATAAAAAAGGTAATAATACCAACAGCAGTAGGTGTTGCCTAGGACAGAGACAGACATGTATGGCATTTGCAGCATGTATTGGCATCACTGCCTTTCCTTTGGATACGTGCTATGAACTCCTGACCCTTCATATTAAAAGCTCTTCGATTTATTCTGCTTTCATTAAAACTGGAGAAGGGAGGAGAGGATTAAGGGCCAGTCTTTAATTTTTAGCATCACAATTTAATTTAGAGCTAAATGTCCTAAAGGAAATCTTGGCAATTTCATCTTAGTCCTCCAGAGGCCATACTGGTAAAACGAATAATTCAGGATTACAATCAGAAAAGACTATATTACACAATATCTAATTGCACCTTGTCCCAGAATGAGATAGCTAGTTCCTCTGAGGTAATGAATAATGCTGATAAAGAGGACCAGGAATTCTTCAAATTATAGTCTGGCAAATCTTATCTGAGTTAAGAGAGAGATTTGCTTTATTCAGATGCCTATGTAGCCAACTGATGTTATATGCAATGTTAATTATAGCTTAAATTTAAATATATAATACACACACACTATTCAATTTGGATTAACAAAAACAGTCTGTTAATAAAATGAGATTTTCTGTTCAACACTCCCCTAATACAAATCATTAAAATGTTGCAGCAAAGTGAGTTTTAAATAAAAATCTACATCAACAATGTTATAGTGCTTTATACCACAGTTATATCTTTCCTGCTATCATTTTGTGCTGGCTTTACTAATTCTTGTATGTTCTTTTTCTTATTATCTTAAAATAATTCTATTATTTTGCTGTTTATCTGGGATGTATTTTACCTAGCAGTTAGACTGTAAATCTTCGCAGACAATACATGCTGATTCCTGTTTGGATCATAGAATCATAGAATATCAGGGTTGGAAGGGACCTTAGGAGGTCATCTAGTCCAACCCCCTGCTCAGAGCAGGACCCATCCCCAATTTTTGCCCCAGATCCCTAAATGGCCCCCTCAAGGATCGAACTCACAACCCTGGGTTTAGCAGGCCAATGCTCAAACCACTGAGCTATCCCTCCCCCCTAAGGATGGAAATATTCATATCAAAGCGTACAGGAAATTAAAGTTATCCTGGAATAATCTGGCTCAGTACCCACCGTAGCAACAATTTCCACAAGACTACATATGCAACTGTTAGAGATAAACTTAATGTTTTAAAATGTAAGCTTTAATTCTACATGATACAAAATCCCAAACCCCCATATCTCTGCAAGCCATGCATTTTCTATTTTAAAATATTTTTATTGTGAATTCCACAGTGATGGGAATTCACCTGACTGATAAAAAGCTGTATGATTAAGAGATGATTTCCAAGTTGGAAGTTAATAAGGGTCTCTCTCCAGTCCCAAATTGTCTCCAGCATGGCTATGAAGCAATACAGATTACCACTCTAGAACAGAACAATAACATTACCATCACTACATTTCTAAAGTGAAGGTAGATTCCACTAGTCTACTCCCTCTAATCACTGAAGTCTCTCCTTCCAAGGAACTGAGTCACATACTCCACCCAGCTCAATTTCTATGCCAAGTACATGAGAACAATAGAAGATGCTCAGAGTATCTTTTGATGTCAATGCTAGTTACTGCTTCCCTACCTCAAGGGAAAGAGGAGAGGGGCAGCTGCCCCAACCACTGCTCTCTTGGTCAGACAATAGACAAAGAGAATGGGAAGTCCACATAGAAGCTGATCCAAGACACATCCATCTGCACTCTTGTGGCCATGCAGAAAGCTAACTTTCACCTTACAGGCTGTGAAAGCCTGGACGAGCGGCTCTCAACCTTTCCAAATTAGCGTACCCCTTTCAAGAGTCTGATTTGTCTTGAGTACCTCCCAAGTTTCATGTCACTTAAAAACTACTTGATTACAAAATCAGACATAAAAATACAGACGTGTCACAGCACACTGTTACTGAAAAATTGATTACTTTCTCATTTACCATATATTATAAAATAAATCAACTGGAAAATAAATATTGTCCTTACATTTCAGTGTATAGTACATAGAGCAGTATAAACAAGTCATTGTCTATATGAAATTTTAGTCTGTACCAACTTCACTAGTGTATGTAGCCTGTAGTAAAACTAGGCAAATATCTAGATGAGTTGATGTACTCCCGGAAGACCTCTGTGTTACCCCCAAGGGTACGCGTACCCTGGTGGAGAACCACTGGCTTAGAACACAGATCTAGAAAAAGCAATGCAAGGCAGAGCACTCACTGGCATGAGCACCCGCACACCTCCCCATCATGTCTCCCCTTCCTGGCCCCTACTTCCCTTTTTGCTTGCGTTTTAGGCTTCTGGATGTCCTTCAGGGCAGATGTCTCGTGTAAATAGGCTGGCCAACTTCAGGGCCACCAGTACATCCTTCTGCAGCTTCAGAAGCTGTATAGATACAATATAGAGGACAAGACAAAGCCCTATCCCCATTTGCAACAAATGCTGCCTCAGAGCAAATTCAGTTAAAGTGAACAGTTTAAAAAGTTAACTGTACCAGCCCTATGGAAGGCAGAAACCCTTCTTGAAGAGGGAGTGGGCATTTTTAAAAGCAGCCCCATGGCTGATTAAGCAACAGCATTAATTAGCTCAGTGTCCTCTGAAAGGATATGATACAAGACCATGGAGGAAGGGAAAGTTAAAGTAAGAAAAATAGGAAGAAGACTCAGAGGCCCGCTCTCTTTTGAAATGCTTTTATAGATCCAAGAGACATACACATCTCATTGTAATATCTCTCTATGCACCCATAGGCTGACCATTTAAAGTTTAAAAATGGGGTGGTTAAGACCAGTCAGATCCTTCCCCAATCCACAGTTATTCAAAAGAAACTGAAAAGTTGATTATTAATATCAAAAGCATGCTCATGGGGTTATTTGCAGATATCGTCTACCACCAAAAAACCATACCTGTAAACATACATAGTGGGAATTTGTGCTTCCTGTAGTGGTAAAGCCTTCCAGATATATTTTGTGTTTAAGGGAACAATTTTTCACCTTTGTTATCAAAGCCATATATCAAGTTTCTTGTTTGATGTATGGTAAATAAGACATTACATGTAGCAAATTACTGACTGCTACCTTAAGCCTGATGAACTTGTTAATGCCGCTCAATACTTAATTTATGGTATGTTTTTAAAATGAGAAATGCCATCTGTTCAAGATTCATTCAAGGTAAAGACTGAACATTTTTCAAGCATTTGGTATTTTTAATGTCTCTTTGTATCCAGTCTTGCATTTTTCTTTCCAGTGGCACCCATGTATTAAAATCCTATCAGATTTCTCTAGTTTAAAGGTGCAGATGTTAGCAGTCTATTCAACAATATGATCTGATTACAAGTGAAGCCACAATCAGCATCTCATCCAAACTGTTCCCAGCCTGCCTTCACCTCTTATGAACCTTCTGACTAGATCAGGGGTTCTCAAACTGTGGGTCGGGACCCCAAAATAGATCCCGACCCCATTTTAATGGGGTTGCCAAGGCTGGTGTTAGACTTGCTGGGGCCCAGGGCCAAAGCCCGAGCCCCACCGCCCAGGGCCGGGGAGCTAAGATTACATGCGCCCCACCGAGGGCAGAAGCCATTGGGAAACTTTGGTGCCCCCTGCCTGGGGCGGTGGGGCTCAGGCTTTGGTCCCCCCTCCTGGGGTCGTGTATTGATTTTTGTTGTCAGAAGGGGGTCACGGTGCAATGAAGTTTGAGAACTAGATGCTTTTTCATCCTGGGTCCATTTCTACTAATACAATCCGTAAGGACATGCTTCGCATCACACGAGTGGCTTTGGTATGCAATTTATAAGCATTTTATTGCTACAACTTACAGAGAGGAATACAAAATAACACCCTTGAGCGTATTTTGTTCTTTGAACAGATGGAAAGTAACAAGCAGAACTAAAAAGCAAAGGAAACAGACTGCAAGGCTTTGTAGGTCTAGAACCAGGCCTGCAGAGCTACCAGGCATCTGACATCTCCAGGCTGCTACCCAGTGGCAGCTGAAACTAGCTTGCACTCCATTTCCCATGACCTAAGGTGGACACAGACCACAGGAGGTTCCACCTCAAAGATTTGACAGACAACAACCTCCTGGCTCCCTGTCCTATATAAACCCAAGGGGCATTCCAGGAAGTCTCCAGAAAATAGCACAGATCTCCTGTACCTCCCACAACCGTTCCTGCTCCCGAATTATTGGCTTTTACTTAAGCTTGATTTGAACTTTGCCTCCTGGCTCAGACCCTGAAATCTGACTCAGACTCTGACCCTTGGTATCCACCCTCACCTGGAACCTATGAACTCCTCTGCTACTCCAAGCTTCATGTTTGCCCCTGCTCAGACCCTGGGCCTTGACTGCCCTTGTTGCAATCCTGACACAGATAAAAGTCACATAGTCTGTGGTTACTCTTTACCCCGACTTCCCACCAGGATTTGAATAATTAATGCATTCATGGAGTTATATGCTGCTGGTTCCTGTAGCAAACAAAGTTAAATTCAGACAGAAGCCATGAGACCTTTGAAAAGAAAATCCTATTTCCAAAGATGGAACTAGAAGACTAATTATTTTTCATATCACATTTTCCATAGTCTTTAGAGTCTCTAACAAGCATAAATGATGATCAATAGATCTCACATTAGCTCTCTGGACAGATGAAAACTTTATGTTCCCCCATTAAGCCTTCAAAAATATGGCTCCCGTGTGATGATTTGAATGATTAATTAGACCATTTACAATTTTCAGACAAATTAGTTAATTCGTTATTTATGGGAAAAAGCATTCTCCAGATGTCCTCCTTAAAATAAGTTACCAAAAGTGAACACAGTGGATAAGCCATAGTTATCTTGGAAAATAAAACATTAGCTCCTTCACAATTTGGTGTTGCTAGCAATTCCTTGCCTCAGGCACTGCCTTGTCCTTATAACTACAGCTGCTGTTAGCACTATGGTTAAGACTCCAAACTAACTTCAGTCCATCATTGATGGAATATACTACAAATCATATTGGGGTGCCAATGTTTTATTGAAATCTAAAATGTTGTATATACAAGCTTTCACAATATTGCTGTGAAACAAGTCCAAATTTAGAAGTGACAAAAGATGGTGTAAGTTAGACCTTTTCATATTCAGACTCCTTTAGACACACTTCTTACACCCACTCTATCCCTATATTAAGGAGTCTATGTTAATGCAACTTAGAAATTGATGAAGTGGAAGGCTGTAAAAAGTTATAATTTAAAGCAGGGTGGGAACTACTTTGACTTGCATCTTCTTCTGGGTACTCAGAATGTAATTTACACCAACGCAGACTGTCCAATATGTGGGCAAAGTGGGTGAGGTAGGTCAAGGGGTCTGAGTTAGTGCAAAGAGGTCTAATTTAGCGTAATGGGGTCCAACATACACACTCTTATGGGTCCCTTCTGTTTATAACAACCCTCAGCTTCTTATAAAGCTCTCAAAAGGAACCTAATAAGCTGACATTGCATGGGAGTGTTCTTCAGTCCATCAGCTTTTGCGGGGAGCAGAAGCACTGACACACTTAGGGCTGGTCCACACTAACCCCCCGGGTCGAACTAAGATACGTAGCTGAAGTCGAAGTATCTTAGTTCGAACTTCAAAGCACTTACCGCGGGTCCACACGTGGCAGGCAGGCTCCCCCGTCGACAGCGCTTCCTCCTCTCGGCGAGCAGGAATTCCGCAGTCGACGGCGAGCGCTTCCAGGATCAATTTATCGCGTCTAGACAAAACGCGATAAATCGATCCCAGAAGATCGATTACTACCCGCCAAATCAGACGGGTAGTATAGACGTACCCTTAGATTTAAATGTTGGTAATAAAACTATTAGGACAGAACTCTTTGTGGTAAAATGTACACATTTCTCTTGCACATATATGCTTTTTTAGTAGACTCAAAATACAGGAATTTATTGTAATTCAGGAACTCTTAATCCAAACTTTTTTAAAAAATATTTGCGCCAATGTTTTTAAATGTTGTAGCAAGTCTTTCTGCATACACATAGAACACGTTTTTTTAAAAAAATCAGGACCACAGGAATGAAAAAGTGCTTTTTCCCTTCTTAAAAAGCAATAAAACCATACTTTTTATGGTGCCTCTTCTTTTTACAGTAAAGATACACTAATAATTTTTATATTCTTGAGATTAGAACATCTAAATCCAGACTCACTCCCCTCTCCTTTCCTGCAGATTTGCTCTAATTCTGCTTCTGACAGATGAAGATATAAATAACAGCTAAATATATTTGTTTATAAACAGAAAGGATGGTAAAGCCAAAGTAACAACCTCAAAAAGGATCTCATCTTATATTTAACAAAAAAAGGGGACATTCAGGAGCATATATGGCACAAATAATAATGCTGAACCAAATACACCACTGATGTAGGTGGTAAATTAATCTAATCTATTATATACACTGGGAATTTACTCCTAGAATAGATTTCTCTCTACTAAGCATTCATTTTAAAAGGATTTCCTTCTCTATGATTCTACTATTAGCAGCCAAAAACCATGTTGATATCCGATTTATTCCTGGTTAATTTCCCCATTTGGTATATGGGTTTTTACTTTATTTTTTTTATTTGAAGGGATTATCATCATAAATAAAGGTTCTGTAAGGGTTAGTGTCCAGTGCATTTATTTTAAGCTCTGAGAAAAAAAATTCAAAAGTATTTAAACAATCTTCAACATCCATCTATCTTGAACAATTACTAATAGCCTTAAAAGACCTTTAAAAGGTATTGAAGAAATTCATGAAAAAGCTTAAGACTATTTTGCATTTAGCTGATATTCAGGGGTTTGATAAGCAGAAGTGAATATTCAGATTTCAAATTTATCTAGGTCTCTGGTCCCGAGATCACTAGAATAGAATATATGCATGTACAAGATTTACCTCTAAGCACCTTTACAGTCAGCATTTTTGCTGGTCTATTCTAAACATTTTTACCCTTACACAGAGCATATCCTAGAAAATCATTTTTGGCTATTTGGTAAAGAAGTCCCCCTCGCCCCAATGAGTTTTCAGCTTCCTGTATCGGTAAGCTATTAAGTGTGCAAACAGATTTAAAAAAAGATTTATGTGGAATAGTTGTGCTTTAATTGATGTACACCACACACTTTGCTTATGAAGTTTAAATAAATGAAGGTACTCAGAGTCATGACTAATACAGAATCTACAACATCTCATTGCCATCTTGAGACTTTCCCCAAATGGCTTCTGGCTCAGGTGATACATTTGGCCACTCCCTGGATCTCATGTTTGGTCTGGGACTGAGAATTTTACTTTTGCTGTAGACCAGCCAATATCTACTCTAGTTTAAGATCAGGGCATGCCTTATTTGCTTGGAGTGAAGACCTTATTTGTTCACTCTCAGAGTGGAATCAGTGTATTTCCAAATAGTCCTAAAAAAGCCTGCCATTCAACTGACAGATAATTGAAACAGTGGCTTGGCTGGACTTTATAATGATCTTTCATCCTTGGCTACCAATAGACGGGCATCTTCCCTGGACCCATTCTTATAGGTCACCTATTTATATAGAAGTGACAAAAAGAGTCCTGTGGCACCTTATAGACTAACAGACGTATTGGAGCATAAGCTTTTGTGGGTGAATACCCACTTCTTCAGATGGCATGCCATCTGAAGAAGTTGGTATTCACCCACGAAAGCTTATGCTCCAATACGTCTGTTAGTCTATAAGGTGCCACAGGACTCTTTTTGTCACTTCTACAGATCCAGACTAACACAGCTACCCCTCTGATATTTATATAGATCTGCTCCCTTCTCTAATCTATTGAAGGCTATCTAGGTACTCACTGGACCACATTATTGTACTATCTCGTTAGAGCACTGGTGTTGAAAATATTTTCCCAAAGATGGATTATCTGTACTGAGGTTTTTCAAAGTTTTTAGTCATGGCAGCACCTGGTAAGTCCCATACGGTAGCCCTGTTCCAGATTGTGTTAATCTTGACAGCACTCCAGAGTCAGTACAGATTTCAAATTAGCTTGTGGATGGAAGTTAAGGTACTGGTTGTGGTCCATAAAGCACTTGGGATCAAATTACCTAGATGTTAACTTGATATCAAACAGAATTTTGCACATAGCAAGGAAGTAAAATCTAAATAGATTGGCTGATCAAAAGCCCGTTACACCAGGTGCATGGAATCTGAAAGGACTTGGTCTTCAAAATCACTACTGGCACACCAGGCAGCCTGCCAACATCCCTTGCGATGAATAGGTCTAGCAAGATTGAAAGATGTTTCCAGTTAATATCTAAGATCTGGTAGTTGAACAAGCTGCCCTTGTGATCACCTTCTTAGGTGTTCCCATCTGCATTACAACAGACAATTTTAAAGCAATCTTTACAAGTGCAAGTTGTAGATTCCTGCCCCCGTGATGACCTGCTTGAATGATCTCAACTAAATTTTTGACCAGGGTGCAGGATTCTCACGGGATGCCATTAGTCCAAATAGAGTCATCAGGTTCTCAAATCCTGTGTTTAGATAGTTCAGTTCAATGTTCTGTTCAACAGAGATTTGGTTTTCCTGTCACTGGTGTGCAGCGTCAGGGCGGTAAAAAGAGCATTCTTTCGAACTGGTCACAAGTTTCAAGTGCAAGAACATAACCCATATTCTCTTTATTGCCAGCGTTGCCTCCTCAAGCTACCTGGCGCTATTAGCAAGATGAAATATGGGATTACGTAAACTCCCATCCACAGGCTGGCTGGTGCAACTAGTGCCATCATTGTTGTGAACATCCAAGGAGCTGTTGCCAGGCGAAAGAGAAAAGAAGTATTGAGAATTTAAATATGAGGTGCCACTGACAACTAAAGACTCTTGGCTCATCTAGTGTTAATTACACGGATTTAGACATGAAGAAGCTCCTAGGATCAATTCAGAGAAGACACCATTCTGAATCAGACACCATACATACTGATTCTGCTATTTTAGGTCAAAAACTAGACTAGTATTTCTTCAACTTCTCTGCTTTTTTGGGGACTCCCCCTTATTGTACTCATTTCAGTAGATGCCATATGGCATCCAGGAATGGAACTTTCTTTACCAGGGAGAGACTGAAGAATCACTATGCTGGATGAAGTGGGGCGGGGGGGGGGGTGTGTGGAATTCTATGAAATGCTCTTTGTACGTAATAAAAAATCCCTGTCTGTCCCCATACTCCAATGCGCTAGTTCCCCAGTATAGAAATGATCTATGCCAGGCCAGTCTGTTTCAGGTCCATGCCTTAAGGCATAATTTATTGGTTAAACAGAAACTTTGGTAAACAACAAAATATTTCCTTTGCCCAACATGAGTTACAGTTCCCAGATGCTTTTTCCTCGCCCCCCCCCCCCCCCCCGCCCCTTCAGCCAGTACCCTGCCCCAAGGAGCTTTTCTACTCCCTGCAGTTCTCACACCCCAGGCCATCTGCCTGGAAGTATCCAAACAGCTGGGTTCCTTCCCTTGACCTGGGGACTCTCACAGGAATCAATTTGTTCCCTGCAGCTCAGCTGAGCTCTTCCTGGTCTTCATAAGGACCAAGCTATCCTACTGTATAATCCCTGGCTCCACAGTCTCAGCTGGGAGGCAGCTGATTAGTCACATCTCCTCTAAAAAGGCCAGCTACCCTCTAACAGTCCCCTGTAAATCAAGCTTCTGGCCAAGAGGTAAAGGGATACTTTCCATCCTACTATGAGAGAGTTTGAGGGAAAGTCTTCTGTTTATTAAAGCATACAAGCTTTCCTATGTCTTTCCTAGGTTTAGTGTAGGTCTCTCACGAGATGCTTGATCAAGCACTGTGCTATTCTTTTGCCTCTGTACTTTACAATAAAAGCAGCAGCGACTTTATCGAAAACAGTTTTGCAGGAAGCTTCCAATAATAGCAAGATGCAGTTGCAGAAACATGAACCATTGTGTAAAGCAAGTGCAGTATACTGCGTGCCAGGCTTTGACAACTCAATCGGCCTTGAATGCTGGAAGAAACAATCTTACGTTTTTTGCCTCTCTATTGTCTGCCCCTTTAGGGCTTGGTTTCTGAAGCTGAAAACAGTCGGAAATGGCAACTACTGGAAATCAAAGGCCATATTACAGGGCATGGAGTTATTTTGCTTTTGTTGTCTTAGAGGAAGACTTAAGTGATAGAATTTCATAGACCTTCAGCATTAGTTTGCTTTGTATCTTTAAAGTGTTAAGTATTATATACCATAAGCTACTGGTGTAGCTATTCAGTCTATCACCTCTCTGTACACAGGTAGGAATAGTTTTTGCTTAAAATCAGTATGTTTCACTCAGGTTACACTTGTATTTGAGAACTAATTCAGCCAACAAATGCATTGCATTGTATTTAATGCAGAAACATTAAATTTAAAAAAAAATTTAGTCTTGAGGGGAAGTCCACTATGAACACTGACACAGGCTCCTTCTCCTGCAATATCAACAGCATAAATTAAACTGCAAATTAAAACTTAACTTTACCCCCATTTAAATAGTCTGGGAAGCTTGCAGTAATTTGAAAATTAATCAGTACATGCAGTAATTAGTGAAAAGCGTATAACGAAACTTGCTGTTTGCTACTCAACCAACATTAGCAATAAGATGACTGGCCATTCAGAAGCAATTCTAGCTTCTTGAAACTGACAATTGTTTATGATCACATACATATGAGCTATAAAAGAAAGGAAAGGACTAGAGCACTTTGAGGACTTCATATTCAGGACTTGTCTACACTTAAAACGCTGTAGCAGCATAGCTCCGGGGGGCATGGATCAGCATTCACCTCGCACTCCCCGTCAGTATCCAACCGGAGCCGGCGAAGCTAATGATCCAACCAGCAGACCAAATTCGGTGATGAATCCTGGTCGTGTGCCACGTGAGGCACATTGTACATACACTAAGAAACAGCAGCATAGCTCCATTGTTGCAGCTGTACCGCTGTAGTGCTTCTTTTTACATAAATTTAGATCGGGGTGGGCAAACTATGGCTCGTGGGCAACATCCGGTCCGCAGGACCATCCTGCCCGGCCCGAGCTCCTGGCTGGGGAGGCTAGCCCCTCCCCTGCTGTCCCTCCTCCCCCTGAGCCACGCCACCACGCGGGCAGCGCTTTATGGGGCAGGGCTGCGTGCTCCAACCGGGCCATGCGGCTGCCAGACATGCTGCTCTGAGCGGCATGGTAAAGGGGCCGGGGGGTTGGATAAGGGGCAGAGGGTCCCAGGGGGCAGTCAGGGAGCGGGAGTGTGGATAGGGGTTGGGGCAGTCAGGGGACAGGGAGCAGAGGGGTTGGATAGGGGATGGGGTCCTGGGGAGTGATTAGGGTTGGCGGGGGGGGGTCTTGGAAGGGGGTGGTCGGGGACAAGGAGTTAGGGGGTTGGATGGGTCAGGGATTCTGAGGGGGGCAGTTAGGGAGCGGGAAGTGGGATGTGGCAGATAGGGGGCAGGGGCCAGGCTGTTTGAGGAGGCACAGCCTTCCCTACCCGGCCCTCCATACAGTTTTGCAACCCCGATGTGGCCATCGGGCCAAAAAGGTTGCCCACCCCTGACTTAGATGCACTAGTTTCAAAGATTTTACACTGCATTTTGTATTACAGTATAAAACGTATTTCACTATCTTCACACTCCTATTACATTCAATGCTTATTTAACCATTGAAGCAATTATTTCAGGAATAATTTTTTTTTAATTCATGAAAAAAATTGATCTCATCATAGGTTATACTGTTAAAATAATTTTAGGGTGGCATAAAAATAAGCTTCTATCAGAGCAAAAGATAGTTGGAATGTTCTCTTAAATTAGATCACTTGTGAATGACAAACATTTGTTAAACAATTTCTCCATATTCACAGGGTTGCCAAATTATTTCCCAGTTCTTTAACATAAAATAGGATAATTACAAATTGCCCTAAAATTAATTGTGAATTAATTATGTGAAGTAGAATGTGATATGAAGTGGAATTATTAACGTAATATAATAAGAGAAAGCTAATTATCTTATAGTAACTGGAGATTCTTTGAGATTGGTGATCCCTATCAGTATTCCACTGTGGGCGCATGCACTCCATGAACCCAGAGTTGGAGAATTTTGAAAGCAGCATCTGTTGGTCTGCGCATGCACTCTGGCTCACATCATGTCTCCAACTGAGGAGATAAAAGGTGGGTCAGACTTTCCCACTCTCCAGTTCCTTCTCTACCACATAGCATAGAAGATCCTAAGCAGAGAGGAAAGAGGGTGAGTAGTGGAATACAGAAAGGGACTACACATGTTGAAGAACCTCCAGTCACTATAAGGTAAGTAACTCTTCTTCAAGTGCTGGTCCATGAGCGGAGGGTATAAATCTCGCACAAAACTCAAGGCAGGAGTGGTAGTGGCAGACAGGCATAGCTCAGATGGTCTGGACCATGGACAAAACAGAGCATCACCCTGGGAGTGGTGACTTAGGGCCCCTCTGGAACAGTATATGTTGCATTTCCTGCTTGATTGGGAAGTGAACAGGTCACCACTGGAGGTTCACACCCACAGCACAGACCTCTTCCACTTGAGCTAGAGGAACAAATGCTAGAATAAGTAGGCTGTTATGATTTACGTAGACCAGTGACTAGAGGGGGGGAAATAGCACACACGTTGCCATCATATTTCAGGACATTTCCGTCACCACATTAAAACTGACAGGCATAAACTCCTATTCATAATAGCAGGTGTTACATACAAGACATAGTGCATCACACTGAAAGCGTGTAGGTGGACAGAATCTTGTTTTTTAAAAAACCCTATTGTTTTCACCTTTTTCTCCACATGTGCGGCTCAGTCTGAGCTGCAGCTCAAGCAGTGCCTTTCAGCTACTTCTAAGTAGGTATATAAACCAACTCCACAAAGCTGAAGAGAAATATTTTCAGTTCTGTAAAGAGAGCAAAATTTTGTTTGTGCTAGTTCAGAAATAAGTAACGATGTAAAAGTACTTCTATGAACCAGTTCAAACTCTTTTCCGATTTATTTTACTGAACATTCCTGCTTAACATCCACTGTATGTCACATACTTGAGATATTACAGAGGATAACAGGAAAGCTCTGAATTGGGCTTGCTATATCAGAGTTTATAATTTATAGACATAGCCATAGCTTTTAGGCCTAAGGTTTGATGCTTCCAGCTTCATTTTGGTGCTGAAAAATAGCTTGTAGAGCCAAAAAACCACCAATTTTGCTAACACCTGTGGTGTTATTAAAGATGGGGATTTTTTTTTGTAAACAAATTTCCCTAATACAGACATTTAACACTTGATGATAATAAAATATGTAAACAGTCCACTCCAAAAAAAGGGAACATTCATTTCTTTTTTTATGAATGTCATGATTTTCTTCCTTCAGTGCTCTTGAGAGTGAAATATTAATGGCATGCATTAGAACCAATCAATCATTCTAAAAACTCACTTAGCTCTGCCCAGGCACCCCAATCCAGAGTTTCAGCAGTAGCATCCTGAGCTGCTTAAGCTAAAAGTAGTTCCACCAAACTGAGTAGCAATTAGTGGCATGGAAAAATTTCCAAATACTTGAGTGAGATCATCAGTTGCTATTCATCTGTATCCTCAAGCATGTTCACAAACAGAAGCATGAATTCTACCATGCTATCTAATCAAATACCAGAATGTTTTTTAAATGCTGCCAGAAACAAAATTAAGTGCCTCTGTTGAATGAAGAAAATATTAGAGAACAGTAAGTATAAAATATTCTGTGTATGGAATTCAGAAAGCAGATCTAACAAATCTATGTTTTGTTAGAACAGTTATGTTCTTTCGTCAACCCTAATTCATCCACAGATTAGGAAAATAGAATCGTTCTATAAAAACACCCTATTTTTTGGTTTCTTCTTCTTTCAGATGTGTCACCAAAAAGGTTAAAATGAAACTAACAGCAAACATGCCTAAGTTGGCCCCATCCTAACAGTTTAGTGATATAGTATGCACACATCAAAATAGTCAGACATCCCATATTATATCATTGATAATTTGTTAACTGAATTATCACGATCAGTGATTACTACTGCTATACAAAGAACTTGTGTTATTGCGCTTGTTTCCCATAAACATCTCCAGATCTTTGCAAGAAACCACATAGACTCAAAAAATTACTTGGTTTACTGTCTAGAGACTGCATGCTTCTGGAACATTTTTGTGAATAATCTTCTGGAGTATTGTGATTGAACACGAAGTGGTATGCCTTATAGCCAAGAACACCTAAGTATGCATTTGCTAAAAATTAAACACCCTACTACAATCTGTGGTCAGTTAGCTAAACCTACAAGTTATAAACTCAAGCAGCATCCTCCCATGCATAGGGCCTTCTCAGTAAAGCCCGAAGACATCAGCAGTGGCCAGCTAACAAGAAGTACTTCAGCTAATGTATTCCAATCTGTGGTACCACTAAATAAAATTGAGGTTTACATATTGATTTGTTAATTATGTAGGCTGAACATTTAGCAAACAGAGATTATTACCCTAAACCATGAGCTGGAAACAATCTATGGGAGTGAAAAATATGTGAATTGTGAGGATATGCAGGTTACACACACAGTATTATCATGTGTTCTCCAGAATCTAGACTTCAATTGAAAAAAAAATAGAAAATGGATTGTTCCACAGTGTAAACTCATTCACTATTGCCTTTGAATTTGCAGTCAGATTAACAGCAGCAAGGAGGGGTGTGGTTTTCCTACAGTCATATCCTTTTGAAAAACTATTGTGGCCATTTAAAATGCCAATATTGTTAGCCATTATACTGGTGACAGTCTCACTAGAAGAATCCAGGAGTACACTCAGCCAGTATCCTGGTAGTCCAGATTGCAAAATTTGAGAATGCCAATAACTGAAATTCTATCTAATATTAAGATAGTTGAGGTGCTTCCAAATATTTTTTAAAATGAGTGAAAAGGAGATGTTAAAAGCTCCTGTTGGACTATGGGAGTTCACACAAGTACTTGAGTTCTAAGTAAATCGTTTAAGGGGATCCAGGAGAGAGGCAAACTAAAAAGTTGATGGGATTATGTATGGTATATTTGGAATTTAGTTCCGAAGAAGTGCAAAGGACATCATGGATAGGTCTCCGTGTTTGTCACGGAGGTCGCGGAAGTCATGGATTCCATGACTTCCTGCGACCGCCATGACTTCTGCAGCGGCCAGTGTGGCTGACCCCAGGGCCACCCGAGCAGCTGGCCCTGGGACCAATCGCACTGGCCACTGCTCTGGTGGCCACGGGGCTCCCTCTGTGGTGGCTGCTGGTGCCGCGGGGCTCCTCCTCCCCACAACACCTCCCCCAGATGCTGGTGCTGTAACACACACAATCAGGGTATTTATGGTCTAAGTCACGGGCCGTGATTTTTTGTTTCTTGCCTGTGACCTGTCCATGAGTTTTACTAAAAATACCCATGATTAAATTGTAACCTTAATCATGATGGATCAACCCATCAACTGAAGACAGCTTCTAAGAGCAAGCCAGCACCTAGGATAATTGCATTCCAACCAAGACACTGATACCTATTACTCTCCCTCCAAAGTTTTGCCCCTATTTTCCCATCCAGAAGTTATAGTCCAAACGGCACTCCTACCAGCACCCTGTTTGGATCTTCTATTTGTTTCCCAGGGTGCATTAGCCTGTTTATTTTCTGTAGCTTGCTAGTGCCAACGCGCCCTGGAAGGCACTGTGGGCTTGGCTCCCATACCCATTGTGACTGATGGGAGCAAAGCCTTGGGGGTGCGCTGGCACTCCTTCAGGTGGATGTGACAAAAACGCATTGCAGGAGCTGCTGGGGAAGCTGTGGGGCTGAAGGCTGTATAAAACTGCCTGAAGAGTCCATAATACATCATACTTTCATGTATGGAAGGAATTGCCCTCCAAGTCACATTTCTACAGTGCAATTTAGAAGAGTTTATTATGGGTTATATATAACCTTTGGTCAGGCAGTTTATTAAGCCATAAACAATTTATAATGGAATGATATCATGAGTTTCTTGTTACGATATAATCAGCATTGCCAGAACTATAATTTTTGTAGGCAATTTTGAAATTTCAGCACAAACTTGGGTCACACAGCAACATGCATGTCCAGTCATTGCGGCAACACTTAGTTTTCAAAAGAAAAGCCCTATTAATAAGGTTTTTATCTTATAGCAGTTGCCTTTACGTTAGTCATATTAATTTGGTAGTTAGAGGCAATTGCTCTGAACTAACACTGCAATAAAATTCCTTGTTTGGCTGCAAACTACCATCATTAATGACAGTTAATGTTACCTTCCTGATCTCCATGCCCCTCAGCTTGGAGAAATAAAGTGAAGTCACTCGGCTAAAATTTCTATGAAAGCTCTCTCAGAGATGGAAAAAATAACTGTGGAAATTGCTACAAGCACGTAGCCTCTATTTCATCAGGGATCAAAAGCAGATCTTTGGTCAAAATTAAATTAATTTTAAACAGCTCCAGCTGTTTGATACAATACAGCTACAAAAGAAAAAATGGAAAATTTCGACCTAAATGTCAGTATGACTTCCTACAACACAACAGTCACCATTCGTCATGTTTCTGCTCAGTACATGCTCATTTTCCCAAAGGAACAAGGCAAGGAGATGGGGATGGGAGACAGTTGTATGCAGTATTGAAAAAGCATAACAAATTAAATGTGATTGGAGAACATAAGGCATTTCCTCAGAGAAGCTTTATGAAAAGAAAAAAAAAATCTGACTTCAAAAATGGAGTAAGTCACCCGACACTGAAATGGTATCTTATCTTCTTTTCCTCCCACTCCCTCCATATAGACTCATCCAAATCAGTATTTGCTGCTATTGGCAGTGATAGCCTTAAATCCAAACTGGTAAATTTTTAACTGACATATTGATTGGATCACTTTTGTGTACTGCAGTTTTTGAGCCAAGATAATAATTGTAATAATTGGATCCTAAGTATGTCAAACTTTGAACCTAATATAAGTTTATCCCAAGCAAAGTTGCATTACATAAAAAATGGACAATAGTAAACAGATCTTAATATCTACAATAAACAGATCATCATGCATCATTCTGGCAGAATCATAATAAATATGCACAAAGAAGCTGACTGAAGAAAACAAATAATAAGGCTAAATTGGCAGACAGAATATTTTAATAGAATTCTATCTTTAAATACCAGAACATTGCAATATTTCCAACTCACTAATTTTGATTTGCTTTTTAAGACAGAAACTCTTTTGTAGTGTTTTCTACAGACTAATCAATATTTAAAATTCCACATAACCCATGAGGTGTCTACAAAGATATCATTTCAACTCAGTCTCCCTTTTTAAAGGATAAAAGGCTGAGTAAAGTGTAAAGATTACTCAGGCCTGGTCTACACTGGCAAGTTTCTGCGCAGCTTTCTGTGTTGTACCTCCCAAGGTGTACGCACTGCCAAGTCACTTAGTGCACAGAAACTGCGCAGTTGCAGCACTGGGGGGAAAAAAACAAAAAACAACCCCCCCACCCCCCCCAAGAGGCATACAGCTTTCTGTGCCGGGGTGATCTAAGATACGCAGCTTCAGCTACATGAATAACGTAGCTGAAGTCGAATATCTTAGGTCCATTTTTAAAAGCACTTACCGCAGTCCACACGGCAGCAGGCAGGCTCCCCCATCAACTCCACTTACTCCTCGGGCGGAGTTGGAGTTCCGGTGTCGACGGGGAGCGCTTCTGGGATAGATTTATCGCATCTAGACAAGACGCGATAAATCGATCCCAGAACATCGATCGCTACCCGCCGAATCGAGCGGGTAGTGTGGATGTAGCCTCAGTGTAGACACCCTGGTCAATTACAGCACTGCAATTGGCCTCCGGGAGGTGTCCCACAATGCCTGTTCTCGCCTCTCAGGTAACCCACCGTGAGCACCACCCCTTAAATTCCTTGGAAATTTTGAAAGTCCCCTTCCTGTTTGCTCAGTGATGCGTGTATTGGTCTCATGTGGGGGTGGGGCAGAGGATTGGTGTGCGGGGGGGGAGGGCTCTGGCTGGGGGTGTGGGCTCTGGGAATGAGGGGTGCAGGAAGGGGCTCAGGAGTAGGGCCGGGGATGAAGGACGCCTCTCCCCCGGCCACAGCAGGTCTGTGCTGGCGGAGAGACATCTCTCCCTGCTGCAGCCCTGAGCTCCTGCGCAGGGCTTAATAGGCAGCTGCGCAGCCACGCAGCTTAGAAAGAACTTAGCCCACCAGTCAGTGCTCGTTTCCCAAGCCCCAAAGCAGCACTCCACTGTGGTCAGCACCTCCATGAAAGCCACAAGCAATCTCGTGTCGCAGCTACTACGCATGGCGAGATCAATGTCACACTCCTCTTGCCTTTGTAATTTAAGGAATAACTCCACAACCACTCATGATGTGTTAGTCAAAGCAAGCAGCATACTGATCAACAGTGCGGGATCCATTCCTGCATCCCGAAAGAGCACAAACGGTAGAAAGATGGCGCCAAATGCGGATGGAAGCACAGGGATTGCTGAGATGTGAAGCACTGCATCATGGGGCATTGGGACAGTACCCAGAATGCCCCAGGACCCCCTCCGCCTTCCCACAACTCTTAGTAGCAGAAGAGAAAAAGAGGTCCTCTGTGGGATAGTTGCCCAGAGTGCACTGCTCTGACTACCGCTGCAAGTACCGCAAGTGTGAACACGCTATTGCGCAGGCAGCTGACAGTGTGAACACGCAACAGCAGTTTCCCTTCAGAGCTCTCTGAGTGGCTCTGTAACCATAGGTGCCGACTCCGTGGGTGCTCCAGCACCGGAGCACCCACGGAGAAAAATTGGTGGGTGCTCTGCACCCACCGGCAACTCCCCCCCCGCCCCGGACCCGCGGCAAACTTACCGGGCACCGGAAGATGTTGCGGGGCCCCGGCCCCGACGCTGGGCAACGTTGCGTCGGCGTCGGGGCCCCGCAACGTCGCCCGGCGTCAGGGGCGGGGCCCGGCGTCGGGCGGAGCCCCGCCCCTGACGCCGGGTGACAGCACCCATGGGCGGGGCCGGAAGTCAGCCCCTGTGTCTGTAACTGCCGGCACTGTAACTCTGCCAGTGTAGAAATACCCTCAGATTTGCAGGGGGAGACTGAGTAGGTGTTAGTAATAATATGATGAATACTTTCAGTCTTTAAAAGAAAAACACATTACAAAAGCTCCTGCCATGATATGCTAATTTTTCTATGTTTGGAAAGAGGTATTAGACTGAAAATACTTTGTACTGTTATGAATATAAATGACCCCTAAATAATTCTTTTGCAACTGCCAAGATAAGAACCACAAATAGACCTTCTGCCCCAGGAGAGAGAATCATATCAGAGACTGAAGCCACCTCCTGTTTAATCAGCAGAGAAAGTCTGAGAGCATTTGGTACTGAATCTCCATAGTATATTAAACAGAGCCATGGACAATACCAGGAACTACTGATATAAATGTAAAACCTCTCAAATTAGTGGGGAGTAATTAATACATGAAAATAAATTACTACTTTCATGTTTTGCTGGTGTGCTTGTATATATTTTCATAATATAACAAAGATACACTTGAATAACTGAGGTGAATTTTAAAAAACATCTCAAATACAAATATTGTGAAAGATTTTCTAATAGTCATATGACATCTACAACTATGTGGCATTGAACACATGATATGATGATTCACATATTAAGATATGACAAGAGATTTCTTAAAAGCTATTTGGAGTCTCGATTCTTGCTGTTTACATTTCATACCAAATATCATTTAGTAACAGAGTATATATTTACCTGTCTAGCCAATCTATTAGTCACCAGTATATTAACATTCCAAATAGAATATTTGTCACTACATAGCATACAGCAACATACTCTTAATAAACATTCAGAAGCAGTTATTAAAATGCATTCTACCATTGTGGAATAATTCTGCTTTAGTTTATTCTGAGGACACCACAATTCCCAAAGTTAACAGAGCACATGCGATGTAATTGGAGACAGAATTTCTCTTAACAAATATTGTGTCAATGTTACTCCAAAAGTCAATTGGCTTGCATGAGATGTTAGCAATCGCAGAATTTAATCCAGTATAACCAAATGAAGTTGTCTGTCTGTAGTGGGCAGTCTACAGCTACAAAAAGCCTATTTACGAGATCTAATTCAGAATGTGTCAAAAGACTAGGTACAAAAATGGAACACACTTATTTACCCAAAAAACCCCACTTTTTTCTTCATTCTTAATAGTTATTTTTAAATTCATGTTCAGACAATTTCTTAGTTAAATTTTTATAGTTCTTATTTTAGCATTTTAAAAATACATTGATATGACTGCAGTCTCTGGAAATAGTACAACATTGAGTGACCTGTGTGTTCTCTCACTGCCAGGGTAACATGAGTGGTGAGAGAGGAAGAGCATCTCTCTCTAACAGAAGGAATTTATGCTGCAGTTCACTAAGTATCGTCATAAAAGTTAAAAGCCACCATGTAGAAAGCAGACACAGAAATATTAGCTATACGGTACCATAACATTTGAGAACTAGCCTCCAGAAATGAACCACCTCCAGATTTTAACAACTCTGGAACATCTATTTGAGCCAAATATGGAAGGTGAAGGGCAGAATGAGTCTCCTTCCCTCACCCCAAATCTATAGTTAAATG
The DNA here is from genome assembly GCA_037349315.1 of Chelydra serpentina. Lineage (NCBI taxonomy): Eukaryota > Metazoa > Chordata > Testudines > Chelydridae > Chelydra > Chelydra serpentina. Next base: position 77,971,398 of record JBAIAC010000008.1, read on the forward strand.
TTAGTGTCTATTCAGAAGTAGTTGCAGCAATTACTCCCTGCAGATTACAGGTCATTTTGAAAGGAAGATACTAAAATTTTGAGAGTGCACTACCGATCTGAGCTGAGCAGAAACTTACAACAACACTATGCATCCGATGAAGCCTCCTGCTGCAAGACAAACCGAAGAAAGAAACCAACAGAACTCCTCTGGCCATCACTTACAGTCCTCAGCTAAAACCTCTCCAACGGATCATCAGTGATCTACAACCCATCCTGAACAACGATCCCTCACTTTCACAGGCCTTAGGAGGCAGGCCAGTCCTCGCCCACAGACAACCCGCCAACCTGAAGCATATTCTCACCAGCAACTACACAGCGCACCATAATAACTCTAACTCAGGAACCAATCCATGCAACAAACCTCGATGCCAACTTTGCCCACATATCTACACCAAGAACACCATCACAGGACCTAACCAGATCAGCCACACCATCACCGGTTCATTCACCTGCACATCCACCAATGTAATATATGCCAGAAATGCCCCTCTGCTATGTACATCGGTCAAACTGGACAGTCCTTACGCAAAAGGATAAATGGACACAAATCAGATATAAGGAATGGCAATATACAAAAGCCTGTAGGAGAACACTTCAACCTCCCTGGACACACAATTGCAGACCTAAAGGTAGCCATCCTGCAGCAAAAAAACTTCAGGACCAAACTCCAAAGAGAAACTGTAGAGCTTCAGTTCATTTGCAAATTTGACACCATCAGCTCAGGACTAAACAAAGACTATGAATGGCTAGCCAACTACAAAAGCAGTTTCTCCTCCCTTGGTGTTCACACCTCAACTGCTAGAAGAGGGCCTCACCCTCCCTGATTAAGCTTACCTCGTTATCTCTAGCCTGAATCTTCCCTGCACATTTATATCTGCCCCTGGACATTTCCACTGCTTGCATCCGAAGAAGTGGGTATTCACCCACGAAAGCTTATGCTTCAATACCTCTGTTAGTCTATAAGGTGCCACAGGACCCTTTGTCGCTTCTACAGATCCAGACTAACACGGCTACCCCTCTGATACTGTGTGACTAAAGTGATGAGTTCTCTCAAGTAGCCTCCCATCACTGACTTTCACTCTAGGTGGAAATTCTGGACACTGTCTACACACTTTTACATATAAAACTATAACAAAACGGAACAACCAAGATATTTATACAAAGAGCGTGCCTCATGAGCTTTCAGCTATGTAAACTTTGTCCTCCTGCATCCTCCTCCCCTGCACTTTCCTATAGGCATCCCTTTCTATGTTGTGTCTAATTGAGAGTGTAGCTCCTTTAGTCAGTGACCTTTTTTAAGATCTGTAAATGCGTGGACACTAACGGAGCTGCATCAATAAAAAACAGCAATACCAATGCAACTTGAGCACCTTTTCAACGTTTCTTCCAACACAAAGCTTTCGTATTTAATGGTGAAGACCCACTGCATTCTCTCATGACGATTGTATAATCCCAGAACACAGATGAGCAAAAGTGGTGTCGCAATGAGGCACAGGACTTTTTACCACTTGTGGACAAGTCAGCTACAGAAACTGATTGAAATAACCAGTTATTAGAGTCAAAGTAAAACTGAATGGTCACAAGATACTAGAGCTTAGGTCAATAAACTATTAAGGCAGGGAGCCAAACCTCAATAAATTTGTTATACAAGTACTACAACCCTTCTGTCACTCTTCACAACAGGCCCTCTCCTTCTCCAACACGCCTCTGTATAAACCCACATCAGTCTGGAATATTAGGTGGCGTAGATGACAACATTCAGATTTCAGCAGTAGAAAAATCTGAGGCAGAAAAAAATAGTAAAATGGGTGTAGCATGGGCCTCCTCTTGAAATTTTTGAAGCATCAGGTTTAAACAACAACAATTAAACCCACATATTTCATGCAAATATATATAACTCTATCTGGTATTTAACTGAAGTTCTGTACTAGAAAAACCTGCCAGGAAAGGCACAGGGAGCAGAGAATCCGTCAGCACAGCAATGCCCCCTACTTAAGTCACATGGTGCAACAAAGTGTTGGGTGGCTGAGTGGGCTCTTCCTGAGCCAGGCGGAGCTCCTGACTGTCTGCCTCCTTTTGGTGAGCAATAGAAGGTTTCACAACTTTGCATGAGAGGCAATTTTGCTTTGCAGCCAGACCCATAAAGCCAGAATGAAAGAGCCTTTCCTCTCTGCTTTACCCATATTATTGTTCTGCCCCACGAGTGTAAATGCAAAGAAAGAATTGGGGAAGAAAAGAACACAGATTCATAGATTCTAGGGCTGGAAGGGACCTTGTGAGGTCATCAAGTCCAGCCCCCTGCCCTCATGGCAGGACCAAATACAGATGAATACATACGTTAAAGGGATGACAAGGGCCAAGAAGGATGGGGACAGGCAAAGAAAGGAAGAAAAGAGAGCAGAGAAACAGTTGTTTTAATCTGGAATTTCTATAATTCTGTGTCAAAATTGTTTGGATATCTTAGTTTACAGCTGATGTACAGAAATGGTGGTGGTAGTGCTCAATAACTATGCAATAAATCAGTTTAAATATTCTGCAGAAAATGCTACTTGAAATCCCATTAGCAAAGAATTTACTATTCTAGTGTGGACAAGGAACACTGCCATTAACACATGCAGATATCGGATGTTGGTGCAGCTATACTGCCTGTATGACTACCAAGCACAGGAGTGCTACTCCACCTGTATCCGAGTAGGTGTGAGGGGGTACTATCTGCTGGGCTTTATGGAGGGTACAGCAATAACATTATTGTAAATAGAGCTGACAGCAATCCAAAGTGCACATGGCCTCATACAGTCTGCTATCCACTTCACCACATCAGGTGGCTGGCAGCTCCTTTTGGGTGGGATGGTTGGGGCACATACTCCTATCATTTATGAAATAAAAAACAAAGTGTTCATTCACATTAATGCACAGTGAGGTGTGAGGTCATGGCAGACTAGAGTCAGTCATTTTTTGAAGATGGCAATGTTGCACAGAAAATTAGCTTTTTGGGGAATAAGGAAGCAAGTGACAAAATATTTTGCAGGTCTGGCAGAGAAAGCTAACAGCCCTGACATGACCCAACAAGAAACCTGATGCAGTTTCCAGTAAGAATGAAACCGAAACTCCTAGCATGACCGTACAAGTCACAAAATTGAGCTAATTAGCATATTAAGCAATAATATGTACATCATACAAACCTCAGTAACTGTAGAGATAGCAGCTATTACAATTTTATTCATCTATTTGCAAAGCATGTGTGGGGGGTCAGAAAGGGAAACAAAAAGACACTTCTATGTCTGCCCTTAAGACTGAACTTTCAGCCTGGCACAATAAGCCTAACTGTATACAGGTCCCCATTTTCCACACTTGCTTTGAAGTGCTACTGACTGCGACACCTCTTGCTTATTCCAACTGGGTCAAGAGAGAGCAAAAAAAATATGGGCCTAGAATATAGTTGGGCCTTTTCTGGCAGACTGACAGAGTTGAAAGGCCAGTCACATAAGCAGGGCTGACTTTAGCGGGTGCGGGGCCCCACATCAATAACGACGGCAGGGCCCCGCCGCCGATCAGCTGAGAAAACAAAAGAACTCCGACGCGATTGGCTGAGCAAAAAAAAAAAAAAAAGCCAGAGCGGGGCCCGATTCCAGGGAATCAGCCTAAGGCCGGCCCTGCACATAAGTATCTTTCCCCTTTCACTCCAAGATACTGCAAATTTTCTAGTGAACAGGGTAGAACAGCCCCAAGCGGAGGAAGAAATGATTTGGTAACAGAACCAAAAAAATGAAACTGTTACTAGAGTTATTGGATTTATGCGACGTATGTCTTACTGCTTAACATTTTAATGGATTTGATTAGTCTTGGGGCCTGGGGTGGTGGTGCGTGCCTGTAATCCCAGCTGCTTGGGAGGCTGCGGTTGGCGGATCGCTCAGGAGTTCTAGGCTGCTGTGCGCTGTGTCAATCGGGCTACTGACAGCCTGGCCAGCGAGTAGTTGGAGGACTGGCTAGAACAAACACGTCTGACGTGTTGTGATCGGCGCTCTCTCGGTGAGGGCTGATAGACCGATCGATGACAGTGACAGTGATTAGTCTTGCTCATGCTGACATGCAATATTTTATTTCTTCTATTTGTACTGCAGGATAGTCCAACTCCAAAAACAAAGAACAGCTAAAGATTCTTACACTAACATTTACTGTCCCACCCCCTGGTTCATTTGGTAATTTTATAATTTTACTCATTGTTCTCCAAGAGTCACAAAGAGGCTTGAGGTCTCAGATGATGCATGGAGCCTAAACACTGCAAGTGGGACTGAAGTTATCCTTCTCCAGCACCTTTATAACTCACTGCAAATAAAATTCTGTAAATTTCTTCACAGCATCTACTTTGACTGCTGCCAACTAGATTACAATTCTAGTTCGTTCAGTTTTTGAGCCCTTTTAGAATGAGGTCAAGTTCATTACTAAGTAGCTCCAGGTCTTCAATTCTTTCCTCTTGGCTATCTGCAATTTTAAACCAAAGCTTCTTGTCTACTGTAATTGCTGAAACATGTTTAAAGGACACTGGAATTCTTATTTAGCATGTCTGACGAACCATAGCCTTACCTCCCACTGATTTAGGCTTATTTCTCTTCTGGCTTATCTCCCACCAAGTGAGAAAAAGAATGCATCTTTAGCTGCCCTGGGTATATTTTTATGCACTGTAGACTACCAAGATAGACCGTACTGAATTAGAAAATGTTAGTGCCAGTTCTGACTTTAAAGTGTTTCTACTCTGTGGCACTCATGATCAGATACTGATATATGACAGTGTATTTTACATTAAGTGCTACCTCATACTTTCTGTATGAAATGTAACAATTTAACTTCTCTATTTCTATTCTAATGTTGCAAATCCAGAAATACTATTTACCTTGGCCAATCCTGATGACTTTTCCCTCCCATCATAATGTGATGGGTTGGGTCACAGAAACCCTCGTGTGACTGCCACCTGATGCGCTGGGAATATCTCTGAGCCTGTTTCCCTTGGCAGCTTGGGACTTCAGTACCCTGCCTTGTTGAGCCAGACATGCTAGCCTGCTACAAACACAGACCCAGGTATGAACCATGTCCCCCAAAAGCTGCAGGCTTAACTGAAAACATCTTAAGAAGTACCCCTGTCTCCAGCACCCAGATACCTAGTTCCCAATGGAATCCAAACCCCAAATAAATCTGTTTTACTCTTTATAAAGCCTATACAGGGTAAACTCACACATTGCCCGCCCTCTATAAAACACTGATAGAGAGATATGCACAGCTGTTTGCCCACCCCTCCCAGGTATTAATTGACCCAGAGTATGTAATTAATAAGCAAAAAATGATTTTATTAAAAAGTAGGATTTAAGTGGTTCCAAGTAATAACAGACACAACAAAGTGAATTACCAAGCAAAATAAAACAAAAACACACAAGTCTAAGCCTAATACAGTAGGAAACTAAATGCAGGTAAATCTCACCCTCAGAGATGTTCCAATAAGCTTATTTGGCAGACTAGACTCTTTCCTAGTCTGGATCCAGCAATCACTCACACTTCCGTAGTTACTGTCCTTTGTTCCAGTTTCTTTCAGGCATCTCTTTGGGGTGGAGAGGCTATCTTTTGAGCCAGCTGAAGACAAAATGGAGGGGTTTCCAGGGCCTTTTATACTCTCCCTCTTGTGCAACATCACAGCCACCAGATGGAGTCTCTAGCCACCTGGGCAAGTCACATGTCTATGAATGATTCGGCTTTTTGCAGGCCGATGCCATTGTTTACGTTTTAGTTTGAACATTCCCAGGAAAGCTCAGATGTGGATTGGCGTCTCCCAAAATCCATTGTTAGTTAAGTACTCCCAACTACTTGTATAAACACTTTACACTATTTTGACCAAATCTGCCTTATGTGTTTCCTACAGCAAACACTTTAAATACAAGCATAGAGCCAATGCTCATAACTTCAGCTATAAAAAGATACATGCATACAAATAGGATGAATATATTGAGTAGATCATAATCTTTGCAAAGATATGTTGCATGGTATATTAGCACAAAACATATTCCAGTTTTGTCATATTTACACTCAAGCATATTTCTATAAAGCATTATGGGGTGCAATGTCACATGTAGTATTTCTGAAATTGAGGTATCAGAAGCACACTTACAAATCCACTATAGATTATTTTTTTTTAATCAGAGACACTGAAGCATTCCCACCTCATTTTTCCTGTAATCTTGTTACGTGTTTAAATAAATCTGTATAGGAAGTAGGATTAATCTCAAGATGTGTCAATTCTGCCCTTGAGGTTTGTTTGAATCCCAAGCCTAACTAAATTAATAAGCCTTAATGCTTACAAAAAACTGCAATGACTTTTAAGTCTAACACATGGAAGTCAACATACGTGATTTAATGTCATCTATAGGCCATAAGTCACTTTCAGTCTGTGTGACTTGTTCTCTTGAATGAGAGAATTACTAGGTCATTTGAAAGCTTCCCTTACTTACTGTTTTAGGGTCCAATCCTGCAAATCTTTATGTATGTTAGCAGTTTTACTGAAGTGCACAGTCCTATTAATTTCAGTGGGACTACATGACATGAGTAAAGACAAACACATACAGTGTTTGGTAGATCTCATCCTTAGCCAGCAATTAAAAGGATAGCTACTTTCAAAGGACCATGTCAATTAAAAAACAAACCCCACACATTTCTTTGTTTCTGTTATTAACACCATCTTTGATTGATGACTAAATGGAAATGATTTTTTTTAAAACACCACACCCATTTTGGACCAAAACTTAAAACTTTTTAAAGGAATGATCTTGTGTAACACTAACCCTTGGACTTAAACTAGATGAAACTTTACAAGGATACATCTGAGACATCTATTATACTACAACAACTATACTCTACTTTAAAAATATACTGATGATATACAGACTATGTTTTCATAATGCTGTTCTAATTAATTTAGGACCTGTTCCAAAGACCACTAAAGTAAATGAAGGGACCCCAATTGATATCAGTGCCTATTGGATCAGGTCCTTATTTATATTATTGGGTTGATTAAAAATAACATACTTTGCACGCACACTTTTCATCCAGAAATATCAAAAGAGACATAAGCATTACTAACCCTATTGTACAAATGGCTAAGCAAAATCCAAAGGTCACTGACTTATTCAAGGCCATGCAGCCAGTCAATGGAAGGATTTAGAATAGAAGAACCCAGGTTTCATGACTCAAAACTAGATTTAGGATTAGATTTTTTAATCAGTAAATGTTGGTAAACACCAATTTCTTTATACACACATCCATGATAATCAACATTTTACCATTAGGCAAAGAAAGAAAAATGGGGCTTTCAAACATATTAAAGTTTGATTTAAGGATATTCTGTATATTTTGACATGTGAGGTTTAATTAACAACACTAATGGAAGTAACAAATTACTTTATCTGAACAAACCAAAAGAATCAATACTTTCATTCATTCTACCATATGATTCCCTCCAATTACACTCCCCCTTCAACATCTCCCCAAACTGAGGTCAGGTCTGGACTGCAGCACATTTGCCTATTGGGTCAAGATGCTGAAACTGGATATCTAGCAGTGACCATTTGATTTATAATCTGAACAGCAGTACAAATCAAATCAACTTTGCTGTCTGTATACCACCAGAGTAATTGTCCTTGTGCAAGGCTGCCAAATTAAGCGCCCTTCTAAAAGCCACCCAAACCAACCAAATCAAGACAATCAAACCAAATAATTAAAACAAATGTGTGTGTGTATTATATATCTATGTTTAAAGTAGTAACTTAGACCCTGATCCTGCAAGCAATATGCACAGTAACAAGGATCCACGAGGGGCATAGCAGCAGGAATGAGTCATTACACTGTTTTGGCTAGAGCTGTGCAAAATTTTCTGGCAGAGACCCAGAGCGAAGTTCACATATATCTACCCAGGTTCGAAAAATTCTCAGTCAAAAATCCATTCAAACTTCGAAGAGAACTCTGGTCCCCATTTCCAATCATCTTCGTAGGAGCAATGGGGTGTGTGTGTGGGGGGGGGGGGGGGGCTGGGGGGGAGAACAGTGGCCTTTAACCCACCCCCGAAATATGTGTGGGCACAAGACTATTTGCATAGATCACAGGACTGGGGCATAAACTAGCAGTACACTGAGACACAGGCAAACATGTTAAAATACATACCGAGCTGTGGAACAATTTTTTCATCCTACCTTATTTCACTTGGTTTAGCAATTAGATTTTTTTTTTTAAAACAGCAGCAGCCATTATTATTTCAGCTGTATTTAATCTGGAAATTAAAGGATACAACTTCGTCAGCTCCCTGCTATTCAATATTGTTCTACTGGAGTATTCAGTTAAAATTTTTTGAAAGTCAGCAATTTAGAAAACTCTTCCATTACATTGTTGAAATATCCGTGTTTGGTTAGGAGCATCCTCTAAAACAAAAGGCATTCATTTTATCCTAGCTATCTTTTCTTTTTTTCCTGCAGTTTTAGATTTCCCCCCCTCCTATTCCTAGCATCCTGGCAGTAGACATCCCATCATTTTATGGTACCTCAGGATGGGGCACCCAAGACTTCAGAGATGCTGTGAGGTAATGAGAGCCATATCAGCTTTTAAGGAGGCCTGAATAGTGTTCCGCCTCATCACATTATCTTGATTTTTCCCCCCCTAATGTAGGAACATTTGTAAGGATGCTCAAGTAGACTGGACACAAAATATTTTGGAGGGGTTCTTTTACAATATTTTCATTAGAAATGTCTTGATATTTAAAGGGACACTGTCAATATACAATTTCATAAAATGTACATATAAAGTATATATTATACTTTAATAGAAATCCTCATTTGTTACCATCACAGAAAAAAATATTTTATCCAGCACTCTGAAAATACACTTGTAAAAGAACTTGCGTATCTATTATTAACTTAGACTATCAAACTTAAGTTAAAAGTGTGGTTTCCTTTTCACCATATATGCAGTTTACTTTTGAACTGCACTTAGCATGGGCCGTGGAGCTACAATAGCCAGTTAAACTGATCATAAACAGAAAATGTACATTCTGGTTATGCTTCTGGAGCATAAAGCTCCGTTGAGGATTTTGGTTCAGATCCATTTCTCTACCTAAAATGCTGTAAATCCCCAAATCTGAAAACCTGAGTTTGTTTGAAAACCAGATCTGAATTTTGTAGAGAGACTGTCACTTGTTTGAAATAATTTTTAAAAGCAGACACTTGTCATTGATTTTTTTTAAAATGACTGCAGCAAAGGTGAATCAAATGCTGCTTTTTTGTTTTAAACCTTTTCTAATAATGCAAAAAGAAGGGCACTAACTAGACTTAAAAGTGAGAAAAGGAATGTTTGTAACCACATGACATTTATACAAGTAATGAGAACATCCAGTTATATTAGACAGATTTACATTTTTATAAAGGGATAAACTCAGTGCTTAATTTGTGATAGGGCTTGCCAGGGCTGAGCCCAGGCACCTCTAGGCTTGGCAGTTCATAGCCCCAGCCCTTCTGGGCTTGCTGCATCAATTATCAATGTAAAAAAAAAAAATTTGCTTGAGCCCCATCACCGAATTGCTTGAGCCCTGGCAACTCTTTCATTACAAATTAAGCTGAAGGATGAGTTTATCCAGTGGTTATAAACCTGCCACTAATTGATGGGGATTAAGGGGGAAAAAACAAACGTCTCTTATGGGCAGGAAATACAGTAATTAGGGTTTCCTGCACCTTCTTATGAAGCATCTGATACTGGTCAGTAAGACAAGGCACCTGACTACATGGACCATTGATGTGACTGAGTAGGGCAATCCCTATCTGGTTATGCTTTAAAAGTTTGTTTTCCCAAAAAGAATTGTCTTGAAGCACATTGTGGAAGAAATGAGACCCTTGGTACTTCTTTGCCTGGCTTTTGTTAACGGCATTGTTCCAAAAGACTTCAGTTGTTTTAGTGGATTACAGATGGAGATGCAGTTGTTGATGTACCCCAATCTTAACCAAGGCCTAGAAGTGGAGTAGGAACCAGCCAGTGGAGGGTGCGGAGCTCAGAGTCAGGGATGACATATTCATAGCAGCTCTTATTGAGACGGTGAGCTGCTGCACTCTGTGCAATTTGAAGTTTTTGCATCACTTCAACCTTCAGCCCCAGAATTACAGTAATCCAGTCTGGAAGCAATGCATGCACGGATTGCTTTGGCCAGATCCTCACTGGGGAGGATGGGGCGAAGTCTCCTAGCAAACAGAATTTCTTGACGCTGATAAAGTCTGCAGGACCCTGAAGCTTTGCACCTCTTTGATGAATTAGGGAGAGAAAGACACTTTGAAAGGAGGAGAAACCAGTGGCCTAGCTAGTTCTTCAAAACTTTGCTTCTTCCTGACCAGTATCAATTTAATTTTCCCAAAAAGAATGAGCCAGCTGTTCTTCATTCAAGTGCTCATCTCTTTTAGGCAGTGGGATCTTTGTGATGGTGTTGATTGTATAGCTCAATGTCATTGCTGTTTAGCTGGCAGGCGAGCCAAGGAGGTCTGACTGTTTCTCTAAGTGGTCTCGGGTAGAAACGGAAATGGAGGAAGAGCCTCTGGTATGTTAACTACAGTGGAGTTTAAAAATTACTTTCCTTCCCTTTCCTGAGATTCTACCATCTTGATATTCCCCTTTCATAATGAACTGTTCTAACTTCGGTGCAAACTGAATCTGCTGGGGGGTTTTCCCCCTCCAGAACAGACAACAGGTTTTTTCTCTTAAAAATAGACTTCATTTTTCCTTCACTTTCTAATCTGAATTATCCTTAGTAGAGTTCAAGATGGACACGGTGATGTGTAGCGCTTGAAAAGTCTCAACACCTGATCTCCCAGGTCTCCCTGATCTCCTATGTTTAGTCAGTCAGATTAAAACATCCTGCACCATCATGCTCCCAGCTCCTCCTAATAAAATCAATCCTGACATCTCCTTCCCTCCTAATCACCCCCTCCACCTACACACACCTAATTAATTAATTCCAGGCTCCCTAATTTTGTTTGCAGGGCTTCTGTGGGGCTGCTGCCACCATTCTGGACATGCAGGAAACCCTTGGCCTTCCACTTGGGCTGCTCTGCTTCTCACTCCCATGTCCCTCCAGGAAAAGCAGCAGCAGCAGCTTGCTTTGGGTGGCCCCCGTCCAGGCCTGGGCCTCCGGGCAGGGGCTGGGCTCTGGCGCTCACCGGGCGGGAAAGCTACAGTTGGGGTCTAAACTGCTTGACAAACTCTTTGTCTTCTGGTTGCATTCCACCTCAGTCTCGTTGGGAGAAATAAATCCTTGACTCCAAACCAGAGCAATGGCTACAATGGTGGCTAAGCAAGAAGGGCCTCATTTCATCAGCGAAGGAGCAGTCTGAGGGAATGCAGCCATTCTGGATTATTGCAGGACGTCAGTTTCTGCCTTGCCAGGAGCAACAGCAGCTTCAGGTGCTCTGCTCTTCCTTCCCACTCCCCTTCTCTCAAAAGAAGAAATGATCCTCCTTCACTACAAAGCAGCAGCATGGCTTGCTGCTCTGCTTCCTGCCCACCCCAACCCCTCCAGCTAAAGGATAGCAGAGTTTGAGGGTAGGTCCACACTACCCGCCCGATTTGGCGGGTAGAGATCGATCTTCTGGGATCGATTTATCGCGTCTCATCTGGACGCAATAAATCGATCCCAGAAGCGCTCCCCCGTCGACTGCGGAACTCCTGCTCGCCGAGAGGAGGAAGCGCTGTCGACGGGGGAGCCTGCCTGCGCCGCGTGGACCCGCAGTAAGTAAACTTAGTTCAATCTAGGAAACGTCGACTTCAGCTACGCTATTCTCGTAGCTGAAGTTGCATTTCCTAGATCGATCCCCCGCCCCAGTGTGGACCAGCCCTAAACTACTCTGCTCCTTCCTTTCCCAATTCTCAGGGAATGAGCAGAAGCTATCCAGCTCACTTATCCAGGAAAAACTACTTGTCCTGGGTAAGGTAGAGCGGAGTTTTTCCAGCCTCCAGCCACATGATGCATAAAACTATCCAGTTACACAAGACTCCATTTTTTCCAACTCTTTTGATTTTATCACAGGTCTCTTTATATTAGGCATTTTTCTTAAAGCCTCAGCTCCTAGAGTCATGTGATTAGATCAGTGTCTCAGCTTGCATTTAAAGAAAAAAGTAAATTTCTAGTCCTCATGGTTGCAGAGAAAAGCCTTAAAACATGAACCCTGATGTTTAAACCATCAGAATGCAAATAAAAAGGACCCAACATTTTCTTTAAAAAAAAAAAAGAAATGTCATTATTTTTGAACACCTGGAGTTGGCAATACTGAAAACTGGTCATGCTGCTTTGTTCCAGCTATTAAGTCAATCTGCCAGATTGATGAAACGTCAGTTTAAATTCTCAAATAAATTAAGACACATCATCAAGAATAATACACATGTTTTCTTCTGTTATCATGCTAAGTGATATACTGTAGTATGTTTACCTTCCAGAAAGAAAAAAAGAATTAGGAGGTATAAAACTAATTTGCTCAACGCTATTCAAAGAAGTAGACATCAGTACTGTTGGTTTATGTATAACGTGTGTGAGTGTCAAACGTATAGTGCAAAGACCATGCTATGCTGATAGCATACCAACAGTAAAAGCCACAGTGAATGAGGTTACTTAATTTAAAACATTTCATTATGCAGAAACAATCTGAAGCACACTATCTCTTGTCTAGCAGTGCCATTTAATGAGATGGGAGGGGTGGAAAGAAAGACTAGCATTCTATGTAGGGAAAGGAAGCAGTCTTCCTCCACAGATAAATAATCCAAGTACTTCAAGCTGTGAAGCTCATTTATTTTGAAGCACTAAATATCTTGTCTAAGTAGAAGAGAGAAAGCAGAACAGCTATTTTTGCCCACAGCCAGAGCCAGCAAGAGGAAATTACAATACAAAGAAGAGCAGCTTTGCTTTCTTTTGCTTAACCAGAGTCATAAATACAGAGAGGACTTTGCCTGCTTAAACCAAACAGGTAGCTGGAGATTTAAAATTTGTACACAAACTAGCCAACCCATTAGTCCCATCCATAGTGTAGTCATACATGTAATTACACACACACATATTATGATCACTAATATAACAGGTGCATGTACATGCAGATATCAGGCAGTGTTAAAAAATGCTAAATTATCAAACAAAACAAATCTAACCTGCCACTGCACCATGAGAAAAATTGCACCTCATGGAATCTATAGTACGTATATAAATATATTGCTCCAACCCTCTTAGAAGTAATTTTAGCATGTAGGTTGCCGGGTGTCCAGTTTTCAACCAAACACCAGGTAGAAAAGGGACCCTCCGCAGACTGGTGAAAATGGGCAAGTGAGTGAGGGTGGGGGGGAATGAGCAACAGAGGGGGGTGGGGGGGATGGAGTGAGCAGTAATAATTGCTCCCTACTGCAGAAAAATAATTTGCTCGGCAGATCTTCACTTTAAGGGAAATTTAAAATAAAAGGCCTTCACCTGTATTACCTAAGCAAGTTCTGAGAGAGACATCCCAGGGGTGTCTAAGCATAAACAGTTAATCTTCAAAGAATTAAACAGCTAGTTTTCTGTTCACTTTTCGTAGTTGTTTTCCATTACTCTCAGTTTGAGCTAGTTTCTTTAGTGAATTTATCTTGAACTTCAGTTTCTACAGTCTGTCAACAGTCATTCATTTTCAGTTTCTTACGCAACACAGCAATGAAGCAATGTTTGGGTTATAAACACTGAATGGGAAAGTTTATTAGAAGTTTTCTTTTAGGTTAAGAAAAATAGTCATGGATATAGCTATTTTGTGAGATTTATTTAAAAATAGAGCACCCAAGTTTTGGTCCAAGTTTCAGCCCAGAGCACGCTTTCAAAAGCACACCTGAATTCAAGGCTCACACGGACACTGCTTATTACACTCTACACAGAAATGCAGTGGGGTTGTTACATGGCAGGTCGTCAACTTGTCGCCCTCACTTAAAAAAAAAAATACAGTTGTGATCCCCACAACTGCTGCGGCTTTTAGTCATCAGCAGGAGCAAAACAAGCTGTTTTGTTACCTTTGGACTTTCAGAACTAAGTGTGTCAAGCGCCGGCCACGAATCCCTCATCCGTAGCGCGTCCACTAACCTTTAGCAACTACCACCACCACCTCCCGTACAATCGAGTGCACCGGCTCGGAGGCGAGAGCAGCGCGCACAGGAATGGAGCAGTGGGCCAGGTGTGATCGCTGCCCAGGCACCCCGTGGCTGCTTCGGGGCGACAGGAGCTGAAACCTGAGATTACACGGACAGTGGAGCAAACGTTTGGATTTGGCTCCCAGGGAGACAGGCGCCTTTTAAGCACCCGAGACAAACAGATCTCTGCACCTCCGCGGAACCCCAGCCATTGCCAGCCCAGATCCCCAGGGAGGCGACAGGGGCTCCTGGAACAAGCCTGCGACGGGAGAGCCGAGAGCTGCAGTGGCCGGTGGGCAACTAGCCCCCGCGGCGCGAGGGGAATTACTAACCCGGGTCTTGGCGCGCTGGTGCCTCTCCGGGTCCGAATAGGTCCTGTCCACCGCCAGGCCGGTGTCGCTCCCAGGCATGGTGCCCCCCGCGAGCGGCTGCTCTCCTCGCGCCGCCCGGGAGCCAGCAGCGCCGCCCGGGAGCTGCGCCCGAGCAGGGGAGCCCGCCTCCTCCCCCGGCTGCGGCTCCGGCTGCCGCCCGGTGCGCGAGCGGCGGACACGCCCGGCAGCTGCTCCTACTGTCCCCGCCCACAACCCCTGAAACCCTCCGGCAGCCGCGCCGCGCCCCTGCCTGGAGCTGGGGCCGCTCCCTGGGCAAACCCGTCCCGCAGCACAGGGCGCTGCTGAGGGGAGGAAGACAGAGGCGCTCGGATGAAAGGAGAAAACAAAAGGGGCCCGAACCCCCTGGGAGGCTCGTGTAGCCGCGTTACTCCCCGGCAGCCCCAACTTGGCTCAGCTTGCCCAGCCCTTGCTCTGCTCCCGGCTTCATTCGAGCCTCCCCGGACCCCGCACTTTCATTCAGCCGGGGAGGAGATCCCAAAACTGCCTTTGCCTTTCAAACCTTTTACAGCTGGGGTCCATTCAGTGCCCCTGGGCGAGAGGCACTGGCTAGGCAGGACTTGTACTAGCTAAGGCTAAGCCATCCGCTCTCCTCTCGCTCCCAGGGCTAAGGGCTTGTCTGCACTTAAAACGCTACAGCAGCAGCACCCTAGAGCTTCCGTGTAGACATGACCTAGACCAGGGGTTCTCGCAACGATTTTTTTGTGGCCTCAGAGTGCGGCCACTAATTGCTGCTGGTGGCCGCTATGACAATTTTTCCAAAACACTTAATTAACTCTAGGAAAAACAAATAAATATGCACACATACCTGTCCAAATCATTGTAATTTATTTACATAGGGTGCTTTTTCTCCCCAGACTCATTAATAACAACTTACAGTTGTCCCTATTCTTTACTGGACCTATACAGAATAGAAACACAAATAATATGTTTTGCATGTTCTTGTCTTTTTGTGTTGGTGTTTCGTTTCTTTTGCTTTTTTTGGTTTCTGTTTTTTTGTTTTGTTTTGATAGAATTGCTAGCTAGTAAGTCTACTTCTGTGAAAAGTGATATTTTGTATGTTTGTTAATATCACTGTTCACAGCAGCAGAGGTGGTAGCTAGCTGGGAGGCAGTGAAAAGTGATATTAACAAACATACAAATATCACTTTTCACAACAGCCCTGGTAAGCTGAGGGACAAATTAAGCCTTGGATGGAGAGGTGGGTAGCGAGGATGGGTCAGGGGCTGGGGGAGGCAGCGGGGGCTAGAGGCAATGAGGGGGGTAGTGAGCCTGAAGCCCAGTGGCCGGATCCTGCCGCCACATGGCCGAAGCTTGCCGCCTGCCACCCCAGGGCTGAAGCCAGAAGCCTGAACCCCACTGCCCACAGGAAGGTGGGGAACTCACACCTGCTGTCTGCCCCTCTGACGTTTGTGGCTCCAGAGTGGGGCAGGACCCAACCCCTACTTGCAGACCCAGGCGAGGGGCCAATGCTTTGCCTCCATCCCCCCAATCACTGCCCAGGTGGCTGTGGCCGCAAGAAAAGCCTCTGCTAGCCACATTTCAGAAACACTGACCTAGACCGAAGGCAGGCATTCTCCTATCAGCATAGATAGTCCACCTCCCCAAGAGGCCATAGCTAGGTCAATGGGAGACCTCTCCTGTCAACCTAGCACTGTCTACGGCCCGGGTTTTATCAACTTAACTGTGTCGCTCATGGGTGTGGATTTTTTACACCCATGAGCAAGGTAGTTCTACTGACCTAATTTCCAGGCTTAAGCATCCACCAGTGTCCAATGCTTCCATCAATATAGGGTATGTCCACACTAGAAAGGCTACAGCTGCCGCACTGCAGTATAATTAGTCAGGCTGAAAAAGAATTTGAAGAGTGACTAGCAAAAGAATCAAGAACAGCACATATCTGAGGAGATACAGCGCTGCAGGTGCCTTGCAAGTGTAGCCAGTTAATGAGTTACAGCGCTGCCGGCAGTTTTATTGCGCTGTAACTCGTAAGTGTAGCCAAGGCCTCAGTACCAGATGACTAGCGGTTAGCTAATGTGATGAGTTTGCTAATGTTATGGGTCAGCTGATGTTATGGTCATATGATTCTTTGGGCTACAAAATATGAAATGAGAAGGAACTGTGCCATATGACATTCACTTTCCATAAATCAGAGTTCTTAGTCTTCCAGTGATGTGACTGCTCATATTTCCAGGAGATAATTTCAGTGGGAAATTCACTGTGTGTGGATTGACAGCAGGATATGCTGAAGACTCTGTCTCCATTTAAAAGGTCGTGAATTATTTTTACCCAACATAGTTTCCCCCACAAAAAGGAAGATTAGGATGTTTATTTTCTATATCGTCTATAAATCGCACTATTATCACTAGTGTTGCTATTGTTTCCACACATTTCAGCCCCATAACATAGCAGAATGTTATCTGTTTAAATAAGAGCTCCAGAAACCTCTTAAAAGACCAGTTATATGCTGAGAAGTGACTGTAAAAAGGGTATAATGGGGTTCTTTGTTTCCTCTTGCAACAAATTTCAGGCCAGATTTGCTCACTTTATACATACAAATACAGGAAAGAGAACTGTTAGGCTCAAGGTAATCGAGCAGCCCCAAAATTTCTGTGGGCCAAGTCCTCTTACATTCCCAGTGGAAAGTCTCTCCCTAGCGCTATTAAAGGGTGTTGACTTTTTCACCATTTGTATTAACAAAATTTAATAGCTAGCAAGAAACAGAATTAAGCAAATGAGTGAGAAAAAAATCTGATTGTTATCAGTGCTCTTCAGTACTTTGAACAATTTCATTAAAGACTACTTGATCTCCTGTCTAAACTCTGTGTTTTAGCTATAAATAATAAAGATGCAACTGCATAATGACAAATGGGAGAGTTCCTCTGTACTTGCATCGATTTGTAATCACTATGGAAGCATGTGTGAAATTGGTTACTGATGCAGAACTCTTCCTCATAACACACTGTAATGGTGTCATGTTAGAGCAGGGGTCGGCAACCTTTCAGAAGTGGTGTGCCGAGTCTTCACTTATTCACTTTAATTTAAGGTTTCACATGCCATTTTAACATTTTTTAAAAGGTCTCTCTCTATAAGTCTATATATTCTATAACTAAACTATTGTTGTATGTAAAGTAAACAAGGTTTTCAAAATGTTTAAGAAGCTTCATTTAAAATTAAATTAAAATGCTGATCTTACACCACTGGCCCGCTCAGCCCGCTGCCAGCCTGAGGTTCCATTCACCTAGTTTGGCAGTGGGCTGAGCGGGGCCTGCGGCCGGGACCCTGGCTGGCAAGGGGCCGGCAACTGGGACCCCAGATCAGCTGTGGGCTGAGCAGGGCCAGCAGCCGGTACTCCAGACCAGCAGTGGGCTGAACGGCTCAGCTCGCTGCCAGTCTGGGGTTCTGTCCGCCGGCTCCTGACAGCCGGGGTCCCGGCTCCCGGCCCCGCTCAGCCCACTGCCGGTCTGGGGTCCCGGCCCTGCCCACATAGAGTGGGTACCTACCTTCTCCCTGGTTCTAGCCCATTCTCTTCCTCTCTCTCTGCACTGAGCTGAGGGTGGGAGTGCACTGAGCACAGGGTTGGGGGTGAAGGAGCAGGCTGTGTTAGAGTATGCAGCTTTGAAAGTAGAGTAAGATAAAGATACATTTATTGATGTAATTACTTCAGGGGTTTTCTGTGATGGTCATCAACTTTAGTATTTGATTGTCCCACAAACAGTTTGTGCATTTACCCTCACAATGCCTCAGTGAGGACAAGAAGTATGTTAATGCTCGTTTTACAGATGGGGGAAGCTAAAGTATTGCAGGCGACTAGCTCAAGACCACACAGAAAGTGCACATCAAATCCAGAAACAGAACTTAGTTTTCCTGCCATAGAGTCCAGTGCCTTAATTATAAGATCATCCTTTAAGGAAGACATGGCCATTGTGGAGAAGCTAAATGAATTCTTTGCATCAGTCTTTACTGCAGAGGATGTGAGGGGGATTCCCACACCTGAGGCATTCTTTTTAAGTGACAAATCTGAGGAACTGTCCCAGATTGAGGTGTCCATACCGGAGGCTCTGAAACAAATTGATAAATTAAACAGTAATAAGTCCCCAGGACCAGATGGGATTCACCCAAGAGTTCTGAAGGAACTCAGATATGAAATTGCAGAATTACTAATTTGGGTATGTAACAGCATTTCTCAAATGCGGCTACCATGGCCACATGTGGTCGCCAGTAGCTTTTCTTGTGGCCTCGGGGCGGGGGGGGGGGGGGGGTGAGGGGGCGGAAATCAGTGGTGCCCACCCCTCCCCTGTTGCTCCTGGATGCAACATCTTGGGGTTGGTTGCTGGGGCCGCCAGCAAGGCTTGGCACCTTGCACCACCTCTGGAGACACATGGGGCACAACGCTGGAGGAATGGGTGGCCGGTGAGTTCCTGGGGGTGATGGGGCTTCAGGCTTCAATCCTGGGGCAGTGGGACTCCCCACCCCGGCCCCTGCTGTCTCCACCAGTTCCCCTTTCATTCCCCCTGGCCCCCGCTGCCTCCCCCCAACCCCCCATCCAGCCCCTCATCGCGCCAGCGCTCCGCTGCCTCCCCCTGCTGCCATCCAGTGCCTAATTTGTGTCAGGGCTAATAGCACAAACTTCACAACAGACTTACTAGCGAGCAAGTCTGCCATGAAAAGTGATATCGGTTTTTAAATATACTAGCTAGCAATAAATAAATGACAATGTTTTGGATGTGTATATGTACATATTTGTTTTTCAATCAATACTAAAGTTAAGCATTTTAGTAAAAAGTTTCAGAGTGGCCACCAGCAAGAGTTGGTGGCTACATTCTGAGGCCACCAAAAATTTGTCATGAGAATCCCTGATGGTTATCACTTAAATCAGCTTCTGTACCAGATGATTGGAGGATAGCTAGTGTGATGCTGATTTTTAAAAAAGGCTCCAGAGGCGATCGTGGCAATTCCAAACCAATAAGCCTCACTTCAGTACCAGGTAAATTGGTTGAAACTATAATAAAGAACAGAATTATCAGATGCATAGATGAAGTCAAGCTGTTGGGGAAGAGTCAACACAGCTTTTATAAAGGGAAATCATCCTCACCAATCTATTACAGTTCTTTGAGGGGGTCAACAAACATGTGGACAAGGCTGATCCAATGGATACAGTTTACTTGGACTTTCCTAAAGCCTTTGACAAGGTCTCTCACCAAAGGCTCTTAAGCAACGTAGACAGTCAAGGGATAAGAGGGAAAGTCCTCTCATGGATCAGTAACTGGTTAAAATATAGGAAACAAAGGGCAGAATTAACAGTCAGTTTTCATAGTGGAGAGAAGCAAAGACAGGACGCTAGGTTAGATGAACTACTGGTCTGACCCAGTATGGCTATTCTTGCGCTCTAAAAAAGGTGTGCTGCTGTAGCGCTTCAGTGTAGACACTCACTACAGCAACACCCCGTCAATGTAGTTAATCCACCTCCCTGAAAGGTGGTATCTAGGTCAATGGGCAAATTCTTCCACCAACCTAGCAGTGTCTACACCAGGAGTTAGGCTTAATTACATCGCTCAGTGGTGCGGATTTTTCACACCTGAATGATGTTGCTAGATCTGCGTAACTTTCTAGCGTAGGACAGCCCATAGCTATTCTTGCTTGGGGAGGTGGTGTTCCCACAGATTCAGAAAAAGCCTTTTCCATCAATGTTGGCTGCTTCTACACTATGGGGTTATGCCTCTACAGCTCTGGCACCATAGGCTGGTGCAGTCTCCATAATGTAGACGTACCCTAACTCTTGCTCAGCTACTATTTTGTCCTCCGTGTCTCCCTTCAAAAAGACTGTGTGATCATTTCTCCTGTGGTCACAGATGGGCTTAGGTAAGAACACCACATTTCCAGTGTTGTCAGCTCTCACTATATTTGGAGTTTTTCTGAAAGCTCCAGCTCCTCAAAGCCAGTGATTATGTGACTACCTCAGCTTTCACTAAAATAAAAAAAGTAGTAAGTTTCAAGCCCTCACGGTTGCCAACAAAAAATGGCAAAAACAAATAAGAAGAATCTGACATTTATTATTTTTTAAGATCTCATGATTTTGAGGGCCTGACGCGTGATTTCTGATCTCTTGACATTGGCAACACTGAGTTCTGTTCAACGTTTCAGTGCCACTGCTGTGGAGCACTCAGGAGCCATTCCTTTTAATATAACACCTGCTTGATGGAGTCTAGCAAATCTACAAAATAAACAGGGCCCAGATTTTCAAAGGAGCCTAAGGGAGTTAGGCACCCAATTTGCATTGATATTTTTCTTGTTTGTGAGCACTGTACATTACCAGTATGGTGATAAATCTGTACATGTGATAGAAAATAGAAGTCAAGAGATTAAATCTGCAAACATTATGCAAATCTAAGGAAAATATACTTTCCAGTGACATCTCAGTATAGCATTCCTAGTCCAGAAGTGTTTTGAATACCCTATTAGATGAATACATTTAAACTAATAACTTAACAACAGGAGCAATGTAGAAATAAAAGCATTTTGCAGAGTTACTCATTTATGGTGCAGGAGGCATTTACAATCCCCCCCCCCCCCCCAAGTGCAATAATGAAACAGCTCAGGGACCAAATTCTGCTCCAAGTTACACTATGTGAATCTGAAACAACTTCAGATTTACACCTGTAGTAACAAGAGCAGGATTTCACGTTCTGTTCTCATGAAATGCATGTGAATGCACGTCTTGGTGCTGGCTTTGTTCTCAAGCTTCAGGGAACAGAACCCCTGAGGCCTGCATAGATATACATCCCTCATTACACTTGCACACCCTTGAGTGATTTATTGCCCATTTTAAAAGATTCACATAATCATTTACATTTTGTTTGCTAAACCTTACATTCAGTAGCATTGTGTATGAAACAGGATTTGCTGTTGATGGTTAATTATGTGACACAACAGCCTAGTTAGTTTTCATGTAGTAAAATATTAGGAAATATTCTGAGTCTCAAATAAAAAGAAAAGAGAACTAGAACTCACTCCTTTGGTAGGTTTTACTTCTGTTACTCTAACAACTAATTTTTTTCAGTTATCTCCAAATATAGAGCCAAATCCAGTAGTCAATGGGTCTTCTAGTGTAGAGGGAGCACAATTTTCTCAATAGATTTATTCATGTAAGCAAAATCATACAGTATACCTGTACATAAGTGCCTATCTGCCATTCCACCCAACAGCTTTTATGTAGCTGTAAGACAAAGGGTACATCTTCACTACCCGCCAGATCGGAGGGTAGTGATCGATCTATCGGGGATCGATTTATCGCGTCTCGTCTAGACGTGATAAATCGATCCCCGAACGTGCTCCCCGTTGACTCCAGAACTCCACCGACGCGAGAGGCGGAAGCGGAGTCGATGGGGGAGCAGCAGCGGTCGACTCGCCCCCGTCCTCACGGCCAGGTAAGTCAACCTATGATACGCCGACTTCAGCTGCGCGAATAGCGTATCATAGGTAACAAGTTGCGTATCATAGGTCGACCCCCCCCGCCCAGTGTAGACCAAGCCAAAGGCAGTAGTTGAAGTTGGAAGGCTGTTGGGCAGATGCTTTAAAATAAACGTTGGCTTTCTTCAGGTCCTCAACATTAACATAGAAGTAAGGTTCATTATCCAAAACATGTTTTGGGGGTTGGTTTAGAGCATGGGGACAAAGCTCTTTGGGTCAGGGACTGTCTTTTTGTTCTGTGTTTGCACAGTGCCTAGCACAATGGGGTTCTAGGGCTCCTAAGTGCTATGGTAATACAAATAAATACAATAATAATAATGGGACAATAAAGAATGGAAGAAGCATTAGTTCCCAGATTTTCATAGTAAAGTCCACAACCATGCATTCCTGAAGCAGACTATGCAATTTACGGAATCAAGGAAGGAGCTTCCGCATTCCCTAGTCCTCTTCGTTTCCTCAGAAGTGTGCATGACGTTATACTCTTCCCAAATTCAGCTGAGCAAAGTGTTTGGGAGATAAGTAGTTGGAGAAGGGACATGCAGAAAGCTTCAAGTGCCAGACTATTTAACAATATAGGACTTGTTCTATTCCTAGTTCATGCAAAAGTTTTAAGAGGCCACAAAATGATGGAACCTACAATTCCCTCCACAAAAGAGGGAGACAGGGCAGCACCCCACAAGTAATACCATAACACGTGCAGGCAGAGTTCATTGGTGGAATGATGCAGTGTAAGTAAGCAGTATTTCTGGTAAAGGGGATTATGAGGAGACAGAATAATGTGTTTAGCTTCATAGGACATTGAAACTGCATTAAAGGCATGATTATCAATCAGATCTAGTGAGTAGTTCTTTTCATCACCTCCATTTGAAAGAAGATGGAAGGAGGAGACGAGTTCCAGACTATATTTTCATAATGCAAGCAAGTCTAGAGGTACCATTAAAGATTCTAGCCAATCTAATGCTGCTCTTTCTTCCATCTCCCTCACTACTCTCTAGGGTGACCAGACAGCAAATGTGAAAAATCGGGACGGGGGTAGGAGGTTATAGGAGCCTATATAAGAAAAAGACCCAAAAATCAGGACTGTTCCGATAAAATCGGGACATCTGGTCACCCCACTACTCTCACACAGTACTACTACATCCTCCATGGGCTGTAGCATAAACACATGGACTCCATTATCCTACAGTATGTTCACTGAATACATTTAATTTTTCTTGGCTGAGTACAGACAAAAAACCCCAATCCAACCACCCCACCCCCTGCTTTGTGCAATGCCTCTTCCCCACCCCTAAAGTAGAGATACAGCTCTTTAACATAGTTAAATGAACACAGAACTTCCCACAGCCCCATGAAATGTTATCTCTGCATTATTCTCAAAAACCACACTTCATTTCTCAGTTTGTATATTCACATTCAGTGTAAATCTGTGTGTCCATTTTTGTCCTGATATTGGCAACATCACTTAAAGAATATGAAGTTAGTTTAAAAGTGGCATATATAGTACTGGTGACTAGTAGATAAATTCTCTTATCTTCCTGTAGTTTTCACCAACTACTTTATAAAATTCAGTTGTATGGTGATGTTTATGAGAAAACAATGTGAAATCATCCTAGCCATCCATCATGTGATTTCTAAAGTTCAAATTTCTCATAAGCATTCACTGACTGACTTACTGTTCTCAAAGATACACTCTAATTCCATCCTTTTTCAGTTTTCTCCCTTGTCAATACTGTACTGACACTATCCACAATTCATAACTCCCGACACTTCCATTGCTTTTCTCGCCTATTCAAGAAGTGACCTTTTAAAAATAAGTGAATTGGGAATGGGAGTAGGATTTACAAATGCCATGCAGGATGTTTGGAGAAACTAAAAGGATATTAAGGCACATAGATGGGAACCCGCATTCTGTATTTCTACACACAGAAGGGCAGATTTTCAGCCCCAGCTCTGGCTGCTTTGTATTGCCTCGCGAGCACAAAGTGGCTGGAGGGCAGCAGAAGATTCTCTCTGACAAAGGAATCCTTACTTTATAGAAATGGGAGGAAGGGTGATCAAGTGGATGGGGATGGACTGGGAATCAGACTGGTTCTGTTCCCACCTCTTCAGCTGTTTGACCTTGGGCAAATCACTGTATCTCTCTGTGTTTTCATTACCCCATCTGTAAAGTGGGGACAATGGCACCTACTCTGTGAAGACCTTTAAGATCAATGGATGAAAAGTGCTATTATATGCAGTATTTTATTGCTGGCAGAAGAAATATTACGCACAGTATCCAGTACTGGTGGAGGCAGAATCATTGGAAAGACGGAGGTCTCCTCTCCTCCCACAATGGGAACTTTTGTTCCCTACACAGAGTACTTAGTATACATATGAGTTTTATCATGCACTCAAAAGCCTTTTCCCAAAAGGTCACCAGTTGAAGCAACCATCTCCAGCAAAAAGTTTATGTGAAGGAGTCTATCAGTGCCACTTCTAGTCAGACAGGTAATGGGACTCAGCGGAATGACATAGGACTCACAGAGACAAAGTTGGTGAGGTAATATATTTTATTGGACCAACTTCTGTTGGTGAGAGAGAAACTTTCAAGCTACACAGAGCTCTTCCTCAGGTTTGGGAAAGGTACTCAGAATGTCACAGCTAAATACAAAATAGAACAGATCAATGGCACCAGAAAAGGGGTGGGGGGCAGGGAGCCATGGCCCATCCACTTTTTGCTGGGGCGGACCTCATCCTTTCCCCTCCACTTCCCCCCGAGGCCCCACCCCTCATCCTACCCTGGGTCTGTGTTGCAGCTGGCTTGCGTGTCTGGCTCAACAAGGCAGGGTTCTGAAGCCCCAAGCTGGCAAAGAAAATGGGCTCAGAGGTAGTCTCAGCACATCAGGAGACAGTCCCAAGGGGGTCTCTGTGACCATAGGCGCCGACTCCGTGGGTGCTCCGGGGCTGGAGCCATAGGCGCCGACTTCGTGGGTGCTCTGGTGCTGGAGCACCCACGGGAAAAAATTGGTGGGTGCTCCACACCCACCAGCAACTCCCCACCTACCCCGGACCCGCGGCAAACTCACCGGCGCACCGGGAGACGTTGCGGGGCTCCGCCCCTGACGCTGGACAACGTGGAGTCAGGGGTGCGGCCCCGCAACGTCACCCGGTGTCGGGGGCGGGGCTTGGCATTGGGGGCGGGGCCCCGCAACGTCACCCGGTGTCGGGGGCGGGGCTTGGCATTGGGGGCGGGGCCCCGCAACGTCACCCGGCGTCAGGGGCGGGGCCCAGTGTCGGGGGCGGGGCCCCGCCCCTGACACCGGGCATCCGCACCCACCGGCGTAACAGGAAGTTGGCGGCTGTGGCTGGAGCACCCACGGGGAAAAACTGATGGGTGCTCAGCACCCACCGGCAGCTCCCCGCCAGCTCCGGGGCCCGCGCCCAGCTCACCTCACCACCGGGAGACGTTGCGGGGCCCCGCCCCCGACGCCGGGCGACGTTGCGTCGGCGTCGGGGCCCCGCAACGTCGCCCGGGGTCGGGGGCGCCACCGGAAGTTGGCACCTATGTCTGTGACCGAACCCATCACAAGGGATTACTGGGTTACAGATTGATATAATAAGCCATACATCCAGTTATCCATGAGCCTGTTGTCTTAGCAGCATTCCCAGTTTGTGTTTGCCAAAGTGTGAGCCTTTTACACCCACTGGAAATAAGATATTCTCATTACCAGTGCACAGTCCAGCTGCCATGAAACCAGGCTGAAGTTTACTAATCACTTTGTTGCTTTGGAATGCTGATGCTGATGAAAATTCAGATATTTCAGACTAAAACCTTACATCCATTTTCCTTTCAGGCTTTTTTGGATTAAGAATCTCTTGCTGTGTTTTTCACTTACCAACACTATTTTTGTATACACGAGTGTTTGAGCCTTTAGTGCCCATTGTCTATCTGACCTGGTAGCAAACTCATACAATTGGACTGTGCCTAACTGCTATTCGGGTGTGTGGAAGGAGCGTGAAGATACAGAAGACAGTGAAAGAAGCCATCCCCCTCCCCGCCCCTCACCCTTTGTGCCTCAGTGTGGGCCTTGTCACAATTTCAGTTCTTGTGCTCCCTGGACTTGTTTCCTATGGGATATTTTGGCTAAATAATTCCCCCCCTGTTGCTACCCCCAGTGGTAGCAATAGTCGGAGTGGTGCTAGTGTAGACCAGGTGCCAGAACCCACTAGCATTATAAACACTGACATGTAGACTTGTTCTGAGCAGGGTTAAATGACACTGTGCTTAACATGAGGCGCTGCCTGGAATCCTGTCTACACTAGCACTCCCACTGCTGCTACCATTGGCAGAGCTGAATTATTGGTAATAGCAATGGGACATTTTAGCCCAAACAAAAAACGACCAACAAACAAAAACCTTAGTGTAGCCCCTGGGCACAAGAACTGCTCCTGGGAAGTGTTAACAATGATGCTAGGTTCCACAGTGGGATTCAGACCTTCCTCCCCAATAGGTATCTGAGCTTGCCCAAGGTTTGGAGAAATGCACACGACACCTTTCAAATGATGAAGCTGGGGGCAACTCTTGTCTGAGTTCCCAAAGGCATTATGCCTGAACAACAGCATATCCCTATGCACACCCTGCCACTAAAAGGCTGTCGCATTAGAGCCACACTAACTTAGAATGCTTGGAATTTAGGCCATTGTCCTGCAAACACTTAGGCCTGGTCTACACTACAGAGTTAGGTCAATGTAAGGCATCTATACCACAATGTTCCTCCGGCCAATTAACTCACCCACTATGCCGACCAACTTCAGGACCAGACTTCAAAGAGAAACTGCTGAGCTTCAGTTCATTTGCAAATTTGACACCATCAGCTCAGGATTAAACAAAGACTATGAATGGCTAGCCAACTACAAAAGCAGTTTCTCCTCCCTTGGTGTTCACACCTCAACTGCTAGAAGAGGCCCTCATCCTCCCTGATTGAACTAACCTCGTTATCTCTAGCCTGACTCTTCCCTGCATATTTATACCTGCCTCTGGACATTTCATAGAATCATAGAATATCCGGGTTGGAAGGGACCTTAGGAGGTCATCTAGTCCAACCCCCTGCTCAAAGCAGGACCAATCCCCAATTTTTGCCCCAGATACCTAAATGGCCCCCTCAAGGATTGAACTCACAACCCTGGGTTTAGCAGGCCAATGCTCAAACCACTGAGCTATCCCTCCCCCCAAAATCAGCTTGCAGGCCACAGGCTGCCGACCCCTGTTCTAGACCATAATAGTTATAGTCTCATTTCCAAGAATTTTTCTCTTCAATAGCTTTTCTGTCATAGAATATCAGAGTTGGAAGGGACCTTAGGAAGTCATCTAGTCCAACCCCCTGCTCAAAGCAGGACCATTCCTGAATTTTTGCCCCAAATGGCCCCCTCAAGGATTGAACTCACAACCCTAGGTTTAGCAGGCCAATGCTTAAACCACTGCACTATCCCTGCCCCCAGCATGCATCCGATAAAGTGGGTATTCACTCACAAAAGCTTATGCTCCAATATGTCTGTTAGTCTATAAGGTGCCACAGGACTCTCTGTCGCTTCTACAGGTCCAGACTAACATGGCTACCCCTCTGATACTATGCCGAACTAGTAACTCTATCTCCATGTGAGGCGTAGCTATTTGGTCCATATAGTTAGGTCGACGCAGTGTCCATGTAGACACTGTGTAGCTGACATTGCCTGTTGCTGCCTTTGACAGCCCGAGCCCTGCCACCCTGTAGGGGGCTGACAGCTGGAGCCCCGCCGCCCCATAAGTCAGTGTAAGTGCTCCTGGTGAGGACACGCACCACCGACAGAAGGTGGGACACAAAGAGACAATTTAATTACTGCGGTGGTTCTAGGTCGACCTAACTCAAATCGACTTAATTTTGTATTGTAGGCACATTCTTAACTTTATACAAAAATGTTCACAAGATTGAGGACTTAGATTGTAAATTCTTCTAGTCAAGGACTGTCAAATTCATTTGTCTGTAAAGTACCATGGTCCTGCATAAATAATATAGTGCTAAATGTATGACATCAATTATTTCCATAGCAATAGACAATAATGTGAAACACAGTATTAGGACTTCTTTGCAAGTCAGCCAGAAAATGACACTGGATTGTGAGGGAATAGAGAAATTATTGGCAACATAAGTGAGCCTGAATCTCCTCTTACTAAGTCGTGCACAACAAATGCAACTCCACTGGCTTCAATGGAGTTACTCCTGATTTACACTGGAGTAAGTGACAGGAAAATAAGACCCAAGTTCCTTTAGTACTAACAAAGGGAACACTGATGACAAATTGTATAGTTTTCTCTTCCAAGTTTAGTTCACTCTGGTATGAAACTTCTCCTTTAAAATGACATGAACACAGTGCAATGTTAAGTATGTAAGCTAGAAGTCTAATATGCTGTTTAATGAGCCATTAAATAAATGTGTCTAATAGCCCATTTAAAATTAGCATAATCAAAACAGGACATTTCTATCTGCCCCTCATTAATTGCAGCTCTTAACCAGCCAACGCCCAAACATGTGACATAGGGCTCTGAATTGTGTGACAAGGACCTGAAACGACAACTATTAATAGGGGAGAGGCCAACATGCAAATCCATTATGTTTAACCTGCATAAAGTTCCCAATAACCTGACTTTCATGACTTTTTAAAGCTAGTAAACTACAACAGTAACAAACAGCAGCAGCAGTCTGTGCGGTAGTAAGTAAATTTGTGTCTCAAATGAAGGGGAGCCATTCTTCTTAATGCGGTATTATATCAGAGATCCAGGATACAGTTTTCTTGACAGCTAATTTAACTAAAAAAAATTAGGGTTCAATTTTGCTTTTGTCACACCTGTGTAAATACAGAGTAGCTGCACTGAAATTAGAAGAGTTACTCCAGATTTGTGTCTCTGCAAATGAGGCGCAAATCTGGTCCTTGGTCCCCAAAGCAATCTATTGATTCCCCTTGGGACAATTTGTTCTTGCTGCATTGACAAAATGGAAAACTAATAGAAGTCCAGTCCTGCCTGTTTTCTGTAATACTCTAATAATTCCAAATGTGCCTTTCAGGTAGAAAGCATAATTAAAAGTCCAATGCAAATATAATGTTAATCTGAGCAACAGAAGTCATTTCCTCCATCCCATCCCCAAACAAATGCCTTATTATTATTCTATACACAATATTATTCTATATTACTCATCCGAACTCTGCAATTTACAATAAAGTTGCCACAGGGATCTGAGCCATGACTATGTAATCCTATCGTATTTTTTTATTTAATATGATGCTTTGCACTGTTTCCTTTGGGCCTTTACAAGGCTGTTTATTGGAATTAAGTTTGTTTTACTTTCATGTACAAGGAAGTTTCCGTGGGTGAAATCCTGGCCCCACTGATGTCAATGGAAGTTTTGCCAATAACTTTAATAAGGCCAGGGTCTCACTCTACATTTCTGTATATTTCCATTACAAATTCACTTACTATTAAGGGCTCAATCCCACAATACCTATAAACATGCATAGCTTAATGCACATGAAACCTCTTAAAACTCTTTAAACACCGGTGTTTAAAATGAAATATGCATGAGTGCTTTGTTGAAGCAGGGCCATATTTCTGTGTCACACAGACTTAGATTTGGTGAGGTTTAAAAATTTGTCTGGTTCACCACAAAGTAAGTGATAAGATATTGCCTCATTCCACCCTGGCACCGTAACCGATATTCAGATGGCCTGGGAATTAATAAAGGTTTTAGGCAGAAACCAAAAGAAATCTCAGTTAGAGGAAATTACATTTAAACACAATACTAATAATCATGAGAATATGAATTATTTATTATATTTAAAATTTAATCCAGTGCTGTTTTGGGTTGGCTCTTTGCCCCGTTGAAGGCTCATATGAACTTCCAAGAGTTCTTTTTTTATATGCAAGGCTTAGGAATCTAACAGTATAAAATTATGTCCTTCTTGATGAAGTGGAGTTTATAGTCTCAATACATTTCACATCCTCTGCTTACTGCAACTTACCAGTGAATTCTAGCTGTTGTTACGAACGTCAACCCAGATTAACCGCTCCAATGAAAAAAATCAAGAGAGTAGGCTCTGGGGAAGGAAATATCCATGGTACCCTCTCAGACAATCATTCCATGGGGGGTAGGGCATGCCTTTCCACAGAAAAGTCTGCTGGGATAGCCCCCAAACCTGGTTGATCCCAGGGGATCAACAGGAGACCGGGGTCCCCATCCTACCCACACTTCACATGCAGTCTCCAGCCCAGACTCTAGATTGGATGCTGAGGCATTAGCAGAGTCTTGGCTGGGGGGAGGAGGTGGTGAATGATGGCGGCATGCAGGTAGCTAAATTCCTCTTCCTGAGAGAGGGAAGATCTGCTCATTGGAGACACCCTCCATGCTTGGTTCCAGGAGCTGGATCTGTCCTGTCTCAAGTATAAAGCATCATGTTTCCTGAACTTGCTTATAAAAGCAATATTTCCTGACTAACCTTCTATTTCAGCGCTGCTGGTGAGATCTAAAGTTGCCTTTTGAACTAAATTTAGCAGGAAAAGAAAAACACAGAAGTATGTAAACGAATGCTTGTGCCAAAGAGGAGATCTTTAGCACAGAAATTAATAAAAAATGTTTCAGACAGAGCTGGTGGTGGTTCTATTGAGGAAAACATGGTAGCTAGGGAAAAAAGTGTCTTTCAGTCCAGTGGTAAGTAGTTAGTTCATCATTTGCACAACTAACAGAAGTTACTAAGCTATAAAAACTCAGGGCTGCTTCCCCTCACTCCCCTTAGTTCTTGCACAACCACTACAGTTTAGATCTAGTATAGTAAAGATTTCTTCCTCCTCCCCCTCACCCCCGCCCCCTGTATTTTGGGAGAAACTTGCAGGTTTGGACATATTTTGCAGTATCTTCAGCAGCCACTTGCAACAACCTGGGATGAAATACTGGCTCCATTGAAGTCTATAATTTCCCCCTGGGGTCAGGATTTCACACCAGGAACCTGAGGCCTTGTCTACATTAGAAAGTTGACTAGTGGAAACATCTTATACCAGTAAAAGGGCTCTTTTGCCAGTATATTTTATACCAGTTACCCAAAATAATCTATATTGGCATAAGCACTTTTATGCCAGTGTATAGCTAAATCAGCTAGGGAGTATGATTTTTTTCATATTCCTAAGCAACAGCGCTATGCCAGCAAAACCTTTAAGGGTAGACCAGACCTAAGAGAGGCAGAGTAGTAGAGAACCATCCCTTTTTACAGAAGCCTGAAGGCTCCAGTGGAGTGATAGAGTAGGAGACATCTAGCAGCAGTCAGGAGGCTCTGGAGTGAGACAAGACAGAAAGCTCCTTCTCCCTTCTAAGGCCAGAATGTGTGGGGCTTCAAATTTATCAAAGGCCAAAGATGGAGCTCTTAAGGACACTTACTCCAACAGTACCCTCACTTACTCCAACAGCTTTGGTTGCTGGATTGGGGCTGGTCTGATCTCCTTTATGAAGCACTTTTAGATCTGCTGGTGAAAAGCACTATATAAGAGCTAAGTATTATATTATTACAAATATCATCATCGTCATCTGAGCTTTGGCATTGCTGCTGATCTTGCTAGGGCAGCCGGTCATCTCATTTTTTGTAACCACCTCAGGCATGCAAATGTAATAGGTCTTTGGGAAATTTTCAAGACCTGTAGACAAGAATGTCATTCTTGACAAGAATCCTGCATGTACATGCCTGTAACTCAACAGAAAGTTGGTAAATCTAATAGGTCTGCCAAATTATTCCATTTAGATCATATATTAAGAACTAATACATTACACGCACACACACGCACACCCCTCTGGACTTTTTTTTTATTAACATTGTAAAGAGGGAATTGAATGAACCAGCTTTCCTGTTTTGAAGACATAGGCTGATTAGCACCTACAGGCACTGATATATTTGTCAGCGTGAATTTTGTTTAGTAGAAAATCCTACAGCCAGATGTATAACAGCCTATGGACACATCATATTTTGAGGTTTTGGTAATTAGTGGAGTCATTAGAAAAACAGAATTATTAAGTAATCAGGCTTCTTTGTTCCTGGGCATTTACAAATTTTGCCAAAATAATACAATATGTCACTCTCAGGTTTTAACTGAGTAGAACTCACAATAAACAGAGCAATACAAACTATTCAAAAGACAAACTATTTTTCGGTGTACATTTAACAGAAAATTCTGGTGTAGTGGTGCCAGTTCTGTCTATCATGTGGCTCCATTGGTTTCTCTTATCTCAAATATACAGGACTGGATTTTTCAGAGTTACTGAGCAGCTGCATCTCCCATTGACCTCAACTGCACGTTCGTCACTACAAGTGATCAAAAAACTTTCATTTGAAAGATTTTTCAGTGAAGATCAGCATTTTTCTAAATGAAAATTTTCATTTCCGTCAACATTTTCGACAAAATACTCAACACTTTTTGGAGTTTGAAAACTAAAAGTAACAAAAAAAAATGTTTTTATCAAAAAAATCAAAACCAAAATTTAATGTCTTGTGCAAATTTTCTCCCACCAGATTTGTTCAACACTTTTGAAAATCAGGCCTCATGGCTTTCAGTTATCATGGCCCTAAGTGGGGGATACTTTCCTATCCAAAGGTTCATAATGTCTATGCTTGTAAGGGCTAGTGAGCCAATGAGAAGAAGGAGAATGACAATTAATTCATCATTGAAGCCTTCTTAGTTTTATTAGGAAGTGTACAAGTATGGGCATCGGGAACCACCCACCATAGAACAGTGCCGCTCTTCCATGACTTTTCCAAATAGAACTTCAATATAGGTCTGGTATATTTAAATTCTATTTTCTTATTTATATTTGAAGATTTAGGAGTCAAGACAGAATTATGTTCAGGAACAGGTGTGGAACTTCTGAAGGAGCTCTGTTGATGAGTAACTCAAGATCAGAGTTCATGTCTGGGAGAACACTTGTCCTCATGCAGACAGAGTTGACATTATACAAGTAGAGAGGAGACAACTAATAAGGATTCTTGAGGCATCAAGGACACTGCCAATCTGAGTCTGTAGAAATAAAGCATCTGAGCTAACAGTTGAAACAGCTTTCTAGTTTGGGGACAAAAGCCATTTATAGCCACACAATAAAAATCTAAAACATTACTGTAAGAATGAATTGGAATAGTTAAGAAAAAGTATTTACATATAACTCCAGAACAAGTGACCTATCAGGAGAACCATGTCCTTCTGTTCTCTAAATCTGTGTCATCTTCTGGAGATGTCTCAATAAATCGATGTAAAAATTCCTTTTCTGTTACTTAGCTGGAAAATTCCTCTGATTATGCAGGCATTGTTGGCCCACTACCCAAAATCATAACGAAGATTTACAAAAATGGTGATAAATAAGTCAAAGACACATCTGTATGCCACTCAGGTTCATTGACGTGGAAAAGAGGCAGATCAGTTGAGTCTAACCAGCAGGGAATGCTCACATTACCATGCACTGAACATAGACAAGGCAGCAGAATAAACATTTCAAAATTAAACTTTATCCCTAAACATTTAAATTGCTTTAAATACATCCTCCTTTAAGATCAGAATAAAAAACAAATAAATTGTGATCATTGCATTGAACAAGATGTTGTTTGGCTCACCGAAAGTCATGCGGTGATTTAAAAATATTCAAGGTTAGCGGGCCTAAAGTTTGCCCTCTATCCCCCAACAGGGCATGTTGTTATTTTACTGATGGACATATTTTTTTTATTTCATAACTAGCTAGATCCCAGATCCTGAAATCCTTACACTCTTTTTTACTTTGACAAGACTCCTATTGAGCCAATGGCCGTCCCCTCAAAGACTTCAGAGTTTCTTTGTATTTCTTTGAATGAACATGTTTTTCTCTTAATCTTTCAATATTCCTTAGCCAAACAGTGCCAGCAGTACAGTATTCATTAACAACCAAGAAGTTAGTAAATCAGTGAGAAAATGCTATCTTCAGTAGCTTTTTATATCACACCCATCACCATAATATCTGAGTACCTACAATCCCGGGAATTAAACAGATCCTAGTTAGAAAATGTCAAGACGTTAAAAACAAAATGTATATTAAAATATATTGTGGAAGATGTCTTAGTCTTTTGTGACGGAATGGGACAGTTCTTAATGTTTCTATGCGTCAGTTTCCCCGAGGCATGTGCTAAGTCTCTAGGGGTGGGATAAATGTGTGTAATTGCAGAGCCCTAGAGGGCCAGTGATGACAGAGAATGGCCGACAACCTGTCTCCTGGCAACTGATGGCCTGGGCCCCTTCTCTGTCATCACTGGCCCTCTAGGGCTCTGCAATTACACACATTTATCCCACCCCCTAGAGACTTAGCACATGCCTCGGGGAAACTGAGGCATAGAAACATTAAGAACCGTCCCATTCCGTCACATCTTTGTTCACTATTATCTTTATTTTTATATATTTCATATACATACGCATTATCACTACAGTATGGCATTTTACAAGCAGATAAGAGAAAACCACTTGGAGTATAGATTCAGCATAGTGTGATATGCAGGTGGAGTGCCACACCCAAACCAAGCCCTGTAGACTCCAATCTACCCATGCCCTGAACAGTACAGAATCAGGGGCTGTGTTAGACAAAGAACAAACAGCGAGATGGTATGGTGGGCATGAGGATCAATCTCAGGACATAGAAGGAAGGGTATGCTATTCATGGAGGAGGGTATTTTCTTTCCCACAGAGAGCAGAATAAATTGACTCATTTTGCATGTTATTGGTTGGTTATTTAGAAGTAGGGTGACCAGATAGCAACTGAAAAAGCGTGATGGGGGTGGGGGGTAATATGCACCCATATAAGAAAAAGTGCCAAAAAACGAGACTCTCTCTATAAAAACAGGACATCTGGTTACTCTACTTAGGGGAGTTGTTATGATAATTGAGCCTAAAAATTTACCCTAATTGTGAATTCAACTGTGAAAAGTGATTGAAAGTTCATAGGATTTCACAATAACCCATAACAACAAATGCTAATGGGAAAGGTACAAAAGTGAGACAGAAAGACTGAATTAGTCCAAACAAAAAGGTCTACTGATATAAATTAAGCACTGCATTAATATCATGTTTGGTAAACAAGAAGAGTGTGGAATAAGAAATGAGTGAATCAAAATTGGTCTGTCAGAAGTTAGGCCTAACTGGTGGACAAAAGAATGAGCGGATGGGTTATTCCGCTCATCGCTCCCTTTTGGGGTCCTCAAAAAGAGACTTTGGGGGAAAAGCTAATGGACCATGAGAACAGCGGGACGACAACTAACTGAAAGAAGGGAAGTGAACGAACCTTATCATCACAGCTGACACCCCCCATCATCTCCTGGGACACCAGACTTTCTTTGTCTTTAGCCTTCTAAAAACTCTCTCCAGCTAAAGGGAAGAAGGGGTGTTGTTAAAATGAAAACCTTACTTAATACTTTACATTTCAAATGCTTTAACTGGTTTCCTTCTTTTCTGTATCTTTAATAAAAGGTTGAAAGGATGTTTAATGGTGTGTTTGCCATGGTACTAAGCAGGCTGAGGTCTCTACAGACCAAACCCCAAACCTCCTTTAAAACTGTTTAATGTTGGACACTGAATGGTTTGTGTTAACATCTTTAGACCATATATGCCATCTAAATTAATACAAACAGTTTGAATTGCTTCTTAGTAATTAGTAAATATAGTCATTGGATCAGATTCTCAGGTGGTATAAAACTGGCCCATTGACTTCAGTGGAGGTTCACCAATTGACACTAGCTAAGAATCTGCCCCAGCATCTTCAATTACTGTTGATAAGTTTCTGTTTAATAAGTCTTGGTAATACATGAAGTTTGAACGCCCACTAACTCCTCTAGCATTTTTGCTCTTTTGAGCAAACTAGTAATGCCTAGTAGCCAATGACAATGTGTACAATCATTAAACATTGACCATTGACTCTTCTGTATCTATAGCAAAGTTGACTCTGCAAGAAGAGAGATATTTAATATATTGCATGGGCCAAATTCTGTTCCACTAAACCCACTGAAGGCAATTGATTGTACACATGCAATTAACTGAGAGCAGAGTTAGAACCAATTACTCAACACTGGTTTTAGTCTCTGAAATCAGCAGGGTTTAAATTTAGGTGGATCTGATATAATATACTTCATACATTGCAGGATGCTGCCAAATCACCATGATTAAACTAACACCATACAGTGAGAATTAAAAGTTTTTGTGAACATATTTATCCCAGTTGCCTTAAAAAGATGGCACATATGGGATCTACCAAACTGTAAACAAGAAAATTCCATAAGCTTGGTACATAAACTACCAAGTGCCCTAGCTCCCACTGACTGAAGCAAACCAAATAGCCTTCTGGTTCTAACCACAGTTAACAGGAACTTAAAGAGATAAACAATAGACTAGATAAACTGGGCCAGCAGCTATACAGATCCATATATGTAAGTTCAAGGACTTTTAAAACCAACACAAGATTTAAGAGGAAGCCAGTGCAGTTTTTAGAATACAGGCAATGTGCGCAGCCTGCCATGCTCCAATAAGTATGCAAGTTGCTGGTTTTTTAATTAACTGCATCCTAGTTGTAATACCAGTATGGATTTCTAAAAGATAAGGAACAACAGTAATCGAGCCTTGAAAAAAACAAAGGTGTTTGTCAGCAATTCTTTAAACTTTGCTGAGCAATGGTCTCAGCCTGAAGATGATTTGTAGACATCAAAATTAGGTTCTAGTAGTAGACCAAAGATGCATGTCCATTAATAAAACTGAAGACACGACAGCATCCAGATATTTTACATTTGAGGCTCAAGTCGGTAATACTTTGTCTAAAAGAATCATCAAGATGGGAGCATTCGCTCAGCCGCCACTTGGAGCTAATAACTAGAGCTCCCATTGTGTTCAGATTCAGTTTAATAGAACGTTAGGGCAAATCAGGGCAGACTAGGGTGACCAGATGTCCCGATTTTATAGGGACAGTCCCGATTTTTGGATCTTTTTCTTATATAGGCTTCTATTACCCCCCACCCCCTGTCCTGATTTTTCACACTTGCTGTCTGTGTGACTAGGGCAGACATATGAGAAATCACAACACAATAAGGGATAGCAGGAAGAACAATCGAGTATCATCTGCATACAAGTGAAAGGGCAGATTATATTTCCTTATGACTGATCATTTGGAAGAACATAGATACTTAAAAGAAGAAGCCTCAAAACAGATCCTAGAGCAGGGATCTCAAAGACGCAACCCACGGGGTTATTTCCTGCGGCTCGCCAAACTCCCCACGCCCCCGCCGCTCCCCTGCCTACCTCCAGGCCAGGGGTGGGCAAACTGTGGGCTGGACCCGGCCTCTCAGGGCTTCGGATCCGGCCCGCAGAATTGGCCCCCCGTGGCGCCGCGAGCCCCGCGCTGCTCCCTGAAGCAGTTGGCACCACGTCCCTGTGGCCTGGGGGGTGGGAGGGCGGGGAGTGGCAGAGGGCTCTGTGCATTGCCCTGGCTTCCAGGAACCGCCCCCCACAGATCCCATTGGCCAGGAACGGGGAACCGCGGCCGATGGGAGCTTCGGGGGAGGTACCTGGAGGAGCGGCAAGGGCAGTGCGCGGAGCCCTGTGCCCCCTCTCCCCCTCAGGGGCTGAAGGGACATGGTTCCCAGAGTGGCGTGGGGCCAGGGCAGGCAGACAGGGAGCCTGCCCTGGCTGCAGTGTGCGCCGCTGCCACCCCAGAGCCGCTCTAGGTAAGTAATGCCAGGCCGCAGCCCACACCCCGAACCCCTCCTGCACCCCAACGCCCTGCCCTAAGCCCCCTGCCGCACCCTGCACACCGCCTGCACCTCAACTCCCTGCTCTGAGCCCCCACCATACCCCACACTCCTCCTGCACCCCCTGGGGGCAGGAAGGGGGCAGAGTTGGGGTGGGGACTTCAGGGAAGGGGTTGGAATGGGGGCAGGGAAGGGGTGGGAAGAGGCGGAGCAGGGGCGTGGCCTCATGGAAGGGGTGGAGTGGGGGCGGGGCCAGGGGCAGTGAGGGGTGTGTGTGTCAGTGATGCAGCCCTCGGGCCAATGTACTAGTCCTCATGTGGCCCTCGTGGTCATTTGAGTTTGAGATCCCTGTCATAGAGGAACATGATAAGGAAAGGAAGCAGATGCTGAACATGACTAACTTAATGAGATTATTACTGAGCAGTATGCAGTTGATTTTGGAGGAATTATTAGCTTTCAGAGATGCTCAGGCCTTCTTCTTTTGAGACGTAGGAGATTTCTATGTCACATTGCCTAAAGCATCCAGATGCTCTTCATTGTAATTTCACCCTGCATCCCTCTACTGACAATGCTCCCATGAGCATTTCTATTTCTGAGGCGAGCACCAGGAATTAATTCAAATGTGGATATCAAAAGTCAAGGAACACTATTTTATATTTCTGCACCATTTTGTACTAATTAAGGCAAGTCTTCACCCAAACACACACATCATTGTGAATGAACATCTGAGCCTGTGCATGCTAATGAAGGCGAAAACTGAAAGTTAGTAAACTGTGTAGGTGATCGAACAGGAAGGGTAAGTTAATAGGAAATACAAGAATGAATTCAAAATGAAAAGGCTGAAAAAAAATTATTGAAAATCCTTAATGAACTCAACAAATTCACCATATATCCCTGGGATTGTATTGATCTCAATACTTATGGAGTCATATTATATTTGGAGAAAAATCAGTTAATGTCAAAATCTAAAGTCCAGAAAAAGAATAAAAGTTACATTAAAATTAAATTAAAAGCCACTAGGAAAGTTCCCAATGAACCAACTGGGAGCTTGAGTAGACGATATCTAATTGTTAGAGCAAATGAAGAGGAGGAAGACTAGCCTACAGTGAAATGTTCCTTGTGGAAAAAACAGGTCCCATCCTACACTAATTCAGTTTTATGCCACCGTTGCTTGAGGGCTGATAAAGAAGTAGCCACACAAAAAATCTTACTAAAGGCCAAATCCTGGAACTAGCATGGAGCCCAAGTAGCTAGGTTCTTAGTTTGGGGTCACAGTAAAGAATATAGAGTAGCATGAAAACCACTGAGGTGGCTACTACAGACTCAGTGATACAGTAGCCCACAACCCACCATAAGCACAATATCCAGTGCAGAATATAGGAGAGCCCTCATAATACAGAATTCTGTGGTATTTGAGGTACACAGATCCCTGTGTGGGGATCACCAAACCTTGCCTCACTGTCTTTCACTGCTGAACCCATCTGGTTCCTCTGGGACTACCACAGAAAAGGGGGCAGGGTTTAGTCTTCTAATTGGAATGCTCAAACTCCTCTAATGCTCTGGGATAGATATTTGAACTGTGATGCAATATCAGGGATTACAATCCACAACAGCACTGTTGACGTCATATGATAATCCACTAATAGCTAAGGGCTAGATCCACAAAGAGATGTAGGCACCTAAATTCAACATTTAGGTGCCACTCAGATCCTCAAAATCCCATTCAGTTACTGCCTAACCCCATAGGTATCTAAATTTCCACGGTTAAAGTTCCCTGGGCTCCTAAATTTCTTTCAGTAAGCATGCACGTAGCCACCTCTGGGTAGGCACTCAGGCACCTAATCCCAAGAGGGATCCTCAAACTGGGCCTTCCTCTGCCTATCTCCTGTGCAGGGCCCAAGCCAGAAGGCATTCTCAGAGTATGTCTTACCCCACACAAAACAGGAGGAGGAAGTGGTGGTGGTGGTGCTGTTTGCCTTATAACATTTAGCCCAGTGGTTGGGAAACTCACCTGGGATGTGGGAAACCTGGGTTTAATACCCTTTTTCACATCAGGGGGAATTTGAATTTGGGTCTCTCCTCTCCTCTTCAGGAAAGTGCTCTTTCCATGGGGCTAAAAGTTATCAGAGGGGCACCACCATCACCTCCTCCTGGCTTTGGCACCTAACTCCAGGAGAGGGTTCCTGCCTGAGAACACCAAGTGGAGACAGGCGCCTAACTCTCCTTGAGAAGCAGAGATTAGGCCACACCCCTCTCCTCATCATTTCCTACTGGCTATTTTAGGCGGCTCCTGACTCAATTTGCTGGCTATTTTGGGTACCTTCCTTTCCACACACTTTGTACAGGGAGCATGGGAGCCCAACTCAGCACTGTGAATAAAAGCTATCGCTGCAACACTCACCTAAATCCTTTTGTGGGTGTAGCCCTAAGGCTTTGTGTCACTGGTAGTGTCATGGGACATCACAGTTGTATTTGATCCTGTAGGTCATACAGTTCTTTTAATACTTTTTGATTTCTCTCTCTGATTATCTATGATGTAAACCATGGGCTAGTTATAATACCAACTACAATGGATTTTAAAAAAACCTAGACATTTTATTCAGACCTACCTAGGGTATTTTGAATTTTAGATTATTTTACAGAAACACTGTGATGTTTCTGCAAATATTCGGATAAATACGTTAATCTCAGAAAGAAGATGACACCCTGTTAGATTCTGCTGTGCCTAGAAAGATCACAGTACAAACAGTTCTGACTCTTTTCTATCTTCCAGATTTTAAATCTGTCACACTCTCTTTTTATAGAGATA
The DNA here is from genome assembly GCA_037349315.1 of Chelydra serpentina. Taxonomy (NCBI): domain Eukaryota; kingdom Metazoa; phylum Chordata; order Testudines; family Chelydridae; genus Chelydra; species Chelydra serpentina. The sequence goes on from JBAIAC010000008.1 coordinate 78,012,089, forward strand.
ATTGCACCATTGACTTAGTCCAGGGCCAATCAGTCCTTCAGAGTGAGGTTCATAAAGAAAACAAATGTCCCTTTATTACGAACACATCTGCTATTTTTCTGAGAGTTCCCTCTCACTGAAGGCTGTAGTAGTGGCACCAATGGCTATAAAGTTTACACTTTTCACAGCTGATTTCTCCGGTCTTCTTTCTACTCCATTACAAATCCAGGAGAAGAGTGTAGTGGGGTAATACAATTAGGAAAAATTTAGTCAGGTTTCAGACAAGCCCTCAGTGCTAAGATTGCTAAATGAGGGGTTTGCAATGACCTTCTGTTGCAGATGGATTCCAGTATTCCATTAATATTAAATCTTGCTCTTTCTGCGGCCTTTGATTCTATGGTGCATGGTGTTCTCTTGAAGCACCAGGAGCATCCTGTGGGCCTTTCAAGCACTAACCAATATGTTACTTTCATTCCTGTTTCCTTCAGTGGTGTTAGTCTCTATACATAAGCACCAATGATATTTCTGTGAATAGAGGCCCCCAAGCCACCATCAGGACTATTGTCATGCACATGTTTATGCAGAAGATGCCAGATTAATTTATCTCTTTTTACAAATTTTTCCACACTAATCTCAGTTCTGTCAGCCTGTCTGAAGGAGTGAAGAAACTGGATGGAGGGCTCAGATGGCAGCATTTGAAAGTAATTTCAAGTAAGAGATGTTGCTGGTGTGGACTCTTCTTTTGTTGAAGGGTCAATAGTGGAAATTGCTTGTCATCACAAATGATTTGTCTGGACTCTACTGTACCATTTAAAAGCTGTAACAGCATCAGGAATTTGGAATATTTTTGAACAGCAAGCAGTTTTCAAGGGAATTAAAAAACATATATGAACAGAGAGAGCTAATCCAATTACTAAGCACTCTACAGTGAATGCCAATAATTTTAAATATAAATTACAAGATATATATGTATATTGGCATGTACTGAACTGCCTCTGCTAGCACGCTGTAATGCATCGTGGTAGCACATGCTGTTTTAAATTCGTTCTTGGGCAAGAATCCATTGCAAACAAGTTGGTTCACCTTAACTGGGATATCCCATGAGAACATGTTAATAAATAGAGGCGGGGTGGGTTAATATGGGAGTGTACCAAGTCCATGTTCTACGCTCATTTATCAGCTGTAACAAAAATGGAGTCTGTTGCATCAGAATAAAGATAAAGATACATGGTGGTTCCTAGACATTACATTTTACTTTGTTTCACATTTGGTTCTTCCCTCAATATCCCCCGTCCGTGGTTGTGTTTACAAAGTACTTTGGAAAGCACCCTAGATTTGAAATTTCTTTAAAGGGTATAAATTCCACAACCACAGCTGTAAGTGCTTTTTAATGGAGTGGGGGGAAATAAAATTAAAATCTAATTGTGAGCTGGGAGGCTCTCTGTTAGAAGAAAGTTATTTTCAATATAGGCCTTGTCTATGTGAAAAGGGCAGTGCCAGTTTAACTAAATCAATCTTAAACGGAACTAGTTAAAAATTGTGCAAACCCCTAATATAGATGCATTTGGGGGGAGGGATAGCTCAGTGGTTTGAGCATTGGCCTGCTAAACCCAGGGTTGTGAGTTCAATCCTTGAGGGGGCCATTTAGGGATCTGGGGCAAAAATTGGGGATTGGTCCTGCTTTGAGCAGGGGGTTGGACTAGATGACCTCCTATGGTCCCTTCCAACCCTGATATTCTATGATTTAAACTGCTTTCGCTTAAATTGGTAATTTATTAATGCAAGCTAAACTGGGTTAAGTGCATCTAGAGGAGTGTTCGCACTGGTTTAACTAGATCTATTTAAAATCAATTTAAATAAATTTGTGCAGGTTCTCATATAGACAAGAGCTTATAACTGAAAATATTTTTGGAATGTCATGCTCATAAAATGTTTCAGATAGTCTCCCAGGCAGGCAATCTCTCCTAGTCATGTACCCAGCAGAGAGATACAAGGGAACCCTCCCTACAGTTTCCTGCCAGTGTGCCCATAGAGGATTAAAGATAACTGGGGCCCCGATCCACAGAAGTGATGGGCCCTACTAGTTCAATATAAACCTCCTGCAACAGACTCTTTCTGCCCTCCACCCCATCTCACTAACTGCCCCCAGCCTAGCAGTTCCCTTACAGTCTTCTCCTTGAGACCCATCCTGGCAGCTCTACCCAGATCCTTGTTCTAAATTCAGTCCCCAGTGGCTGGCCTCGACTTTCTCCTCTCTGGCCAGCCAGCCTCAAACATGCTTTTGAACATTTCTGCTGTGTCCTGTACCATGTTATGGAGGACTCTTTTCATGTGGACACTCATCTTCCCCTTAGGAACTGAGCAGAGACAATTTTACATAAGCCACTGAAGAACCATTTGTGACAGTTTGGGTCACAGAAACCCGCTTGGGACTGTCACCTGATGTGCTGAGACTACCTCTGAGCCCATTTTCCCTGGCAGCTTGGGACTTCCGAACCCTGCCTTGTTGAGCCAGACACGCCAGTCGGTTCCAACACAGACCCAGGGTCTGAACCACGTCCCCCAAAAACTGCAGACTTAACTGAAGATGGCTTAGAAAGTGCTCCTGTCTCTAGCACCCAGATACTCAGTTCCCAATGGGATCCAAACCTCAAATAAATCCGTTTTACTCTGTATAAAGCTTATACAGGGTAAACTCATAAATTGTTCACCCTCATTAACACTGATAGAGAGATATGCACAGCTGTTTGCTCCTCCAGGAATTAATTACTCACTCTGGGTCAATTAATAAGCAAAAAGTGATTTTATTAAGTATAAAACGTAGGATTTAAGTGGTTCCAAGTAATAACAGACAGAACAAAGTAAATTACCAAGCAAAATACATCAAAAACACGCAAGTCTAAGGCTAATACAGTAGGAAACTAAATGCAGGTAAATCTCACCCTCAGAGATGTTCCAATAAGCTTCTTTCACAGACTAGACTCCTTCCTAGTCTGGATCCAGCAATCACTCACACCCCTGTAGTTACTGTCCTTTGCTCCAGTTTCTTTCAGGCATCTCTTTGGGGTGGAGAGGCTGTCTCTTGAGCCAGCTGAAGACAAAATGGAGGGGTTTCCAGGGCCTTTTATATTCTCTCTAGTGGGCGGAAACCCCTTTGTTCTCCTGTGCAAAATCACAGCAACAAATGGAGTCTGCAGCCATCTGGGCAAGTCATATGTCTATGAATGATTCAGCTTTTTGCAGGCCGACGCCATTGTTTACATGTTAGTTTGAATGTTCCCAGGAAAGCCCAGATGTGGATTGGTGTCTCCCAAAGTCCTTTGCTAGTTAAATACTCCCAATTACTTGAATAACCCCTTCACACTATGTTGACCAAATCTGCCTTATGTGCTTCCTACAGCAAACACTTTAAATACAAACAGAGCCAACGCTCATAACATCAGATATAAAAATGATACATGCATACAAATAGGATGAATATATTCAGTAGCTCATAACCGTTGCAAAGATATGTTACATGGCATATCTAGCATAAAACATATTCCAGTAATGTCATATTTACACTCATAAGCATATTTCTATAAAGCATTATGGGGTGCAACATCACACCATTAAATAGTCATTTTTTTCTGGATACTACTGTCCCAAACTAGGTTTGAACCAGTAACCAAGAGCTTCCCTATCCCCATATCTGTCCCTTGAATTGTACCATCTCACATCTTTCATATTCTAGTACGGGCAAAATTTGTATTCAACCACATGCACCTGTATCAGCATCTATATAGACACGGCTAATACACTGATCTAAGGGCATGTCTTCACTAGCGACGTTAAAGCGCTGGCCGCAGCAGCGCTTTAACGTGGCTTGTGTAGTCGTGGCACAGAGCTATAAAAAAACCACCTTCACGAGGGGAGTAGCTACCAGCAGTGGGAGAACGGCTCCCAGCGCTGGTGCACTGTCTACACTGGCACTTTACAGCGCTGAAACTTGCAGCGCTCAGGGGGGTGTTTTTTCACACCCTGAACGAGAAAATTGCAGCGCTGTAAAGTGCAAGTGTAGACAAGCCCTAAGTGTTAAGTACCCTAGAACAACAGATGTGGTTGAGAGATGTAAACAGGATATTTGGAACTAAATACATATGTTATGGGAGTTACCCAGATACAACATTATTGGGACATTTATTAGGCAGTAGAACCACCTCGTATTCATGTAACACATTAGAGTTTGTGTGACAAGAAACCACCACTGTGCCTTCTTAATAACACTATGCTCTTATATACCAGACGACAGTTCAGAGCTCCTACAGTTCACAAGTAAACAAAACAACTGGATTCACTTAAGACGTGCTGACTAAACATCAGTCAAAGACACTGACAATGTATAGTGACATTGTAACTACTGCTCTTAATATCTTTTGGTGTAAGTCCCAGAGCTAGGGGGCCAAGATTGTCAAAGGTGGATGTCCAAAATTAGGCTCCTAAATCTATATTTAGGTACCTAAATAGGTGGCCTGATTTCCAACATACTGAGCACTCAATAGCTCCCATTTACTTCAATGAAATACAGACTTCCCAAGCTGGGGATTATTTTAAAAGAAATCACAGACCACTGCAACCAAATATGTCCCTAGTTTTCCCCTCTCTTACAAAGGAGAGTTTAAAAAAATTGTCCTATCCCTAAGCTACTGGCCAAAACTCAGGGGTTCCTCATATCCATGGACTGGTGACTGAGGTAATGTCTGCGATTTCCAAAAAAGGTTTTCCACAGACCCCAGGGAGTTTGCGTTGGAAGTGAAACAAGTAGAGGTCCACATCTATAGTGACAGAATAAGTGTAAAGAGAGGAGGCAGGTAAAGATTCTACACTTACCTGCTGCAAAATTATAGACATGGTGTTACATTAATACTATGGTGATTAGTACTTTATAAATACAGATTAGAGAGCAAAGGGAAGAAAGGAAAGGACCCCTTGCAATCTTAAATGAAAATAATCCTACACTCCCTAAACATTTTAGGTGGGCCCTCACTCTGCGGTTTGCTCCAAAGTTCTGGTTATGAAAGTCCCACCCCACCTATGCTTTCGGAAAGTTTAGACCCTTTCTAGTCTCAGAAGAAGATTGTAGAAGAGTTTGGGAATATCAGGAACACAGCGTTGGTATATCTAGTGGGACTCCCTCCTTTTCAGTGCTATGAAACTTACTATACGTTCATGCTTAAGATTTCCCTTTACTATTTAGCTGCCAATACTGAGATAGGTTGATTATATTTATTAGACAATGTGCCTATCACATATGTTCTACACAAGCAGAACTCGATTTTCAGTGGGGATGGCCCCACTGTTCCATGACCGAGGTTAGCAGAGTATAATTCTGCTTTTCTGGGAAGCAGTTAACTCTAAAGGATTTCCTCCCTTTGTGTACATGTTCTTGAATTGTTGGGTGTTTACTTTTGCTTTCCTCTCCCCCCTCCCCCTTTTCTCTTTGTGGTACTTTGCCACTTCTAAGTCCTGATGGGACTCACTGCATTACAGAATCTCAGGGATGTCTTATCATCAGTGATTTGCAGCTACTGAAACCCAGGTTCAGACTTCAGGCACTGAGGACAGAGTATGCTCAGTGCAGGACCCAGCTGTGGAACTTCACGTCAAAGGGGATCAGACTCAACCCTGGACAGGCTATATTCAGATGAGGCTCAAGCCCCCCCTAAAGCCTTCCTCCCACTAATATCTGCATTAACGTCCAACAGGGATGGCAAGAGTAGGAAGACAAGAGAAAGAATCCTTCCTGCAATCAAGGCAAGCTCTCGATGAGATCACAGAGGGATATACTGAATGTGAAATGGATTTATATGTACAACACTTGGATACACCAGTGATAGGTGCCTAGACTATTTAGATTTAGGAAGGGGACCTGCAGCAATGATTTGAAGGCTGAGTTTTTCCCCTCTGCTATGCAGATGTGGGGTTCATGCTAGGAAGAGCACTGATTCTCCCACTATACCCACAGAAGTGATGTTTGCAAGAAGGAGTGCAGAGGGCACACACAATGGCTGTGCCATGGTAACAGACCCAGAGGATTACACCATCACTCCTCCCCCACAATCTCTCAAAGCAGACATGACATTACACACAATGAACCTCAGCCCTGATACGTCCCTTTTACACCATGGAGCAGTGCAAAGGTAGCAACAAGGCTCACCCTAAATTTGGGGTGAGAGGTTGATATCGTGTGGAGTGCCAAAGTGACTTTAAACCCCTCTCAGGCCCAGCACTGAGTACAGCTCAGCTGGACTGCGGGATGGACTAATCCGAACATTTATAGAACAGACTCTGGGTGATAGCTCACTCTTGTGTATTGATAAAAGGCCTGACGAACACACATAAATATCCTGTTAGATGCCATAAGAAATCCTGCTACCAAGAAATTAAAAATATGTACTCCCTAACATATGCTTGCCCTCGCCCATCTTGTAAAACTCAGATAAACTGGAATGTATTTATAGAACACACGCCTCGTCTATATAGCCTAGGATAATAATTACAGTATCTACAGTTTAAAGTCGCTTGTGAGTTTTTAAAATGTCTCAGGGAGAGAAGGGGGTGGGAGGGGAGAGAGAGAGAGAAAAGCCCAGTCACATAGTATATATTTCAAGAAATGAAAAGACAGACACGCACACGCACGCACACACACACATTAATGCTGCTTTCTTGGGTCTGCTGCTAACTTCTATCTCAGTGTTTACTCAAGCTCAGCAAGAAAGCAGTTCTTCCAATCCTCTTCCCCATTATGATCCCTGAACAACAATGTAATTAACTGAGTTCAGAAGAGCCAAGGTACATTGCCCTCCCATCCCTCTGTGCTTGGATCTTTCTGCACTGATAGCAGACACCTGCTGCATTTCTGTTGTTCAGCAAGTCTTTTAGCCCCATACCTTCCAGACGCTGTGTAAAATCCAGACGTCTAATCCCGTGTATTCGGCATTCATTTTACATATTTCTCAAAGTTATAGGTCTGTAACATTGTTCCTTTGCAAGGTTCATTTATCAAAGACCGTAGAAAAAAATTTGCATCTTCTATTGAATTTGAAATAGTGTGATTAAGTAAAGACAATATCATAGTATCTTTGCACAACGGTTGTAATGCAGCCTTCACTGTACTACCTTCCTGACATTTGAATGTTGAATGGTGCAACTGTAACATTCTTTTGTAACAGTTTTTTATGTGGAGTTTCCTAGAATATTTTTTTTAAAAGAAAGAAGATGGAAAATGAAGATATATAAAAGAGGCAGCATTTCACATGCCAGGACTTCAGAGCTGTGATGGCTTAAATTTAGGGTGACCATATTTTCCAAAGGGAAAACAGAACACTGCGCAGGGCTGGCCCGAGGCAGAGCCCCCTTCACCCTCCCACCCGCCCCCCCAGCCTGAGCCGCTTGCCTGAGCTCCTCTCACCCCGGGGCTGATGCGAGCATCACTGCTCACTCAAGCCCTGCCTGCCTCCAGCCTGAGCCCTGCCACCCTCTCTGCGCAGGGCTGACATCACCGCTCACCCCCCGCATGTTCCTCTGCACCCCACTTTTTTGACAAAAGTGGACATTTGTCCCATTTGCTCCTGCCAACAGTTGGGAAGAGCAAACGGGACAAATGCCCACTTTTGCCAAAATTCAGGACGGCCAGGACAGGGCTTAAAAAAAGGGACTGTCCCAGCCAAAATGGGACGTATGGTACCCTACTTAAATTGGTTAGAGCATGTATAAATTCTATCATCTGCAACTACTTGGCTGGAAACCACCAAAACATTCTTCCCACAAACTGTAGGAGGTTTATAGCAGAGAGTCCCTCTCTAGTACATCTCTGGAGGATGACAGAAGGAAGCCTCTCTCCTGGGAATCTTACCAGCTGCTCAGCAGAACAGAGCATCAGAGTAGAACTCCCTCTTTTGAAATTTACAAATGTTTATCCCTTCTTAATCCCTAAGCCTAAAGACCAAGTAGTTAAAGATGTTATTGTGACACTGCCCCCCATAGTAATATTATTATAATATGGTTATGGCACAATTATGATGCATTTTGTACAAGATAAGTCATGTGAGGTGTCATTGGAAAAGTCATGATTTGCTAAATATGATTATCCTATTTATATGCATGTATAATTTTTGTATCTGAAATTATAAATACTGCCTATGTACCTGTACTTCAAATGTAGTTACACCTGGGTAATGCCCACTAGACAAGATGCTTTCAGTCCAGATAGCTGGTTGGGAAGGGCCTATTCAGGGCAATGAGCCATTAGAGAAAACAATAAGCCTCAGTTTTCCGAGTGGTAGCCGTGTTAGTCTGTATCCACAAAAAGAACGAGGAGTACTTGTGGCACCTTAGAGACTAACAAATGTATTTGGGCATAAGCTTTCGTGGGCTAAAGCCCACTTCATCAGATGCATAGAGTGGAATATACAGTAGGAAGAGATAGATAGATAGATAGATAGATAGATAGATAGATAGATAGATAGATAGATACACAGAGAACATGAAAAGATGGGGTTTGCCATACCAACTCTAAGAGACTAATCAATTAAGGTGAGCTATTATCAGCAGGTGAAAAAAAAACCTTTTGTAGTGATAATCAGGATGGCCCATTACAAACAGTTGACAAGAAGGTGTGAGTAACTAGCATGGGGAAATAGATTTCAGTTTGTGTAATAACCCAGCCACTCCCAGTCTTTATTCAAGCCTAATTTAATGATATCCAGTTTGCAAATTAATTCCAGTTCAGCAGTTTCTCGTTGGAGTCTGTTTTTGAAATTTTTTTGTTAAAGAATTGCCACTTTTCGGTCTGTTATTCAGTCATGCGCCAGCAACGCCCCTCTGACATGTACATGTACATTGTTTTATATGCATAGTTGGGATTATGTTTTCCAATGTGCATTACTTTGCATTTATCAACATTGAATTTCATCTGCCATTTTGTTGCCCAGTCCCTTTTGTGAGGTCCCTTTGTAACTCTTCTACTTTGGACTTAACTATCTTAAGTAATTACAGAAGGCAGTCAGCACCTTGAAGGCCTGGGTCCTTCACAGAGCAGGAAGTATTGGGAGAAGAAAGGGGAGATAACACCAAGGTTCCTCATGTGGAAAACATGTTCACCTGCTTGCTAATCACACAAGTCTAGTCATGTACAAATGAATCACACAAAAATAAACACCAGTCTGTGCCATGCTGGATTTGTCATCATGTCCTCATGATCACTCTGTCAAGTCAGGCAGATGATGATATTTTCTTTAAAAGCATTTCAGGAACAATATCAGAACGTTAGGAATTTTGGGTTTCAGCTGTCAGGATGACATGCAAATAACCAAAATGCCAAGCAGGTCACAGAACCCTCAGAGCTACTACTCTCCACTTCACAGTGAGGCTGGCTTCACTTACAATTGGATTTCACACATTTATTTAGTTTCTACAGTTACTTAGTTATTTCAAATGGCACACTGTACATGTAACACAGAGTTTGTTTCTTCCTTGGCCAATTCAATTTAGTCAGTGAATTCATGTGTCATATGGATGGTCTCAGTTATTAGGCTGATAAGGGGACAGAAGAGAGTCAAATAAATTGCCAATTAAAGTGGGAGGACAATTACAGGAAACTTGAATCAACAACTTCCTCTCAGTTATGGGGATTTGTAACTTTAAGACAGTGACTAAGGGTACGTCTATACTCACGCGTCCTGTCGGAGGAGTCCAATCGATCTTCTGGGTTTGATTTATCGCGTCTTGTCTAGATGCGATAAATCGAACCAGGAAGTGCTCCCCCGTCGACGCTTGTAATTCTGCTCGACGAACGGAGTAGGCGGAGTCGACGGGGGAGCCTGCGCGCCGCGTGTGGACCCCGGGTAAGTACCTTTTCATTCAAACTAAGATAGTTCGACTTCAGCTACGTTATTCACGTAGCTGAAGTTGCGTATCTTAGTTCGAATTGGGGGGTTAGTGTAGACTAGCCCTTAGTCACTGCAAAAGCTCTTTATTGCAAACTACCATCAGCCGGCAGGGCACTTGGAATACATAAATTGGACATGCCCAGGAAATAATATTCTGGACAGATGGCTACACTGGGGGCAACTGGAGATATCATTGGATAAATTATTCCCTGTTTTTATGGAATTAATACTAATGCCATTGTAAATAAAACACAGTAAACAGAACTCTGTATGATTAGTCTACTCAACCTGCATTGCCCCATTAAGCAGCTACTGTTATTTATATTCAGTAATGCTTTGAGATTGCACTTGAGATCAGGACCCCATTGTGCTAGGTATGGTACAGGCAACATAAAAGACAGTCTGCGTCTCAAAAAGGTTACAATCTAAACACAAGATAGACACAGGATGGGAGGGAAGGGATATAACGTACATGCAGAATGAACAATGAGATGTTGTGCAAGTATTGTTACTGCCTAACTTTAAGCATGTAATTAAGTCCATCCCTATTCTGCAAAGCACTCACTATTTGTTTAAGCACATGCTTAAAGTTAAGCATATACATTCCGATGAGGCAGCATAAAATCACGGATGATCAGATATTTGGTGAACCACTGCTATGAAGTGACTGACTTTGCACCTCTTTTCAAAGGTGAAAGATTCAATATAATAGGAAAAGCATCAATGTAATTTGTACCCAGAGAGGATAAGTAACAGAAGATTAAATGTTCAAATAAAGATAAAAGATTTTTGCTTTAAATGTTAAAATATCAAATGATCTGATCAAATATTGTTGACATTATAAAATCCTTCAGCAACAATCACTCGCTAAGAGCGTATCTGTCACTTTCTGGAGAGTTGACTCTTGTTCTACCCAAAGATGGAAGTGAGTGGCTGATTATCTCAAACTGTTCATTATGTACTGGCTTAAAATTAAGGCTACGATTATCTCACGGAGGTCACGGAATCCGTGTCTTCCATTGTCCTCTGTGACATTTTTGCCCCACAGCTCCCAGCCCCTGCCCTGGTGGGGAGACCCCGCGGCCAGCCACGGCGGGTACAGTGGGGAACTCCCTGCAACTGCTCAGCCGCGGTGGACGGACCATGTGCAGCTGCTCAGTTGAGGAGGGTAACCCCCCGCAGCTGCCCAGTCTCAGTGGGCACTCCCCGCAGCTGTCAAGCCGGGGTGGGCTGTAGGGGACCTCTGCAGCTGCCCAGCCCCCGCCGGTGGCTGGGGGACCCTCAGCGACCAGCTTCTTGGGGGTGAGGGGATGCACTGCAGCCAGGGCCAGCTCTAACTATTTGGTCGCCCCAAGCAAAAAAAAACCCCAAGCGCCGCCCCACCGAAACAACCCCCCGCCCCCACCCCCCCCGGCCAGCGCCCATGGAATCCCCCCCAGTGTTGCGCTGCAATATTTCCCTCCCCCCACCCGCCGCCAGCGCCTCTCCCTGCCGGAGCGCCGCAGAGAGGGCGGCCAGCCTGGCCCCGCTCTCCCGGCCGCTGCCGGAGCGCAGGGGGCAGGGCGGCCAGGGTGGCCCGGGCCCCGGCCCCGCTCTCGTGGCCAGAGCACCGGGGACAGGGCGGCCAACCCGCCCCCGGCCCCGCTCTCCTAGCCGGCTGCAGCCCCGAGGGCAGCTCCACAGTATGTTTAAAAAAAAACAAAAAAACCACACACACACCTGAGCGCCGCCCCTCCTAAGGTGCCGCCCCAAGCACGTGCTTGTTAGGCTGGTGCCTGGAGCCGGCCCTGACTGCAGCGGTGGGGAACCCGGGAGCCCCAGCAGCAGTAGGTGCTGAACCCACATACTCCTTTTGTCAGGGATATTTTTAGCGAAAGTCAGGGACAGGTCACGGGCTTCCATGAATTTTTGTTTATTGCCCGTGACCTGTCCATGACTTTTACTAAAAATATCCCTGACAAAAACTTAGCCTTACTTATAATTCATGAAGAAAATTGTGACAAAAATTGAAGAAACCATTAGGGCTGGAGTAGAAACTATAGAACCAAAGAAATAAATAGAACATGTGTTGAGTGTTCAGAAACCTATTTCCTTTGCCTTGAATGAAGTACAACAAAAAAAGAATAGTTATATTGCTGCTGTTATTGAGACTGGTAAGAAACTTCAGGAAACACTGAAGAAAGAAATACTTAAGGACAAGATTAAAGAGTAGGTAATTTATCAGTCATTAAGCATCAGAAGCATTATTCTTATGAACCATCCCCTCATTGAAGTGATGTCCATAATAACCAATAGTAACAACGCGTAGTAAGTTGCCTATACTTTTAATACTTTACATCATAGTGCCAATGTGTTTTGATTATTATTCCATGAACTCTTTTTTAGAAAATAACTCACTGGAAAAGTAATCTTTTCCCCGCCTCGAGAGCTTCTACAAAATACTATATAAGGCCATAAACATCACCTAACAAGATACAACTACATTATCTCTCTACCCAGACGGCCATACCTCTCCTTACCGACTTTTCTTTTTTCTACCTTCGCTCTATCTCAGTCTCTTCTTCTGTTCCTACTAGCTTGTCCATTTCCTCTTTCTTGCTACTATTTTTACTTAACTTTGGTACCTGCTTAAGTAACCCACCAAATAATAATAAGGATGAGGAAAGGAAGAGTAATGTAGATTGTAAACTCTTTAGGAGATGGACTGTCTGCTACTTGGTGTTTGTACAATGGGGGCCCCACTCTTGATTGGTCCTTTAGGCACCACTGTAATAATTCATAAACATGAACATAGAATGAACACTTTGTGCCAGATTTGGTGCAGCACCTCTCAGGAAGTGCAACACAGAAGGTACAGCCCAAGCAGGGGGAGGAGAAAGGTGGCGTAAGCAACCTATGTGACTTAGATTCTGGGTTGACCTGAGGTCCAGAACAGCTCCCAGGACATTTTAGAGCAGCCCCAGGGGTGCTCTAACTTACAGCAACCTTGCATATCTGCCTATAGTCTACTCTGCAATCCAGAATACCTGGAGAGCAAACGACGCCAGCCACTCCCCCCTTACCTCTGACATGCCCCTGGCCCTATTATTCCTATGTTCCTGGCCCCCGCATCATGGGGCCTGCCGCATAGACCCTACACTGCAGAAATTTCACAGGATGCCATTCCACACAGGAACAGTGTGAAAGGGCTGTAGCAAAGGCTGGAGTCTGGCCCTTTGTTTTTGGTATTAATAAGAGTTATCTTTACTTAATGTACATAACATTCTTTATCCTTCCAGTATGTTGAGTGAATCTTTGTTTGCAATAAACTATTGTTATTGCACTTGCAATTATTATTTTATTTTAAGAAATTAAAACTAATTAAAAAACACTTTCTTGATACCAGCATTAGAAAGCTTGTGTCAACGTGAAGGGGAAAACCCTATAACTCCATATGCTAAAGTGATAGATGCTCATGCATATAATTTCCAAAATTTTCTAATAATCTGCCACCATAGATAACACTAGAGCCTTGGAGAACTTGGCACTTGGATTTCTGAATCAGAAAAGCATCAGGGACCACATGCCCTGGTCTTCAAAAACAAATAAACCAAGTCATTAAGTTAAAATGATAAAGAAAGACTAACTTGAAGGTTTACTCAAGCCTAAACGCCTAACCTACACAAGAGACAAATACCATATATACACACAAGTGTTGCTTCTGTACTACTGCCACCTATGGGTATTTTCCTCCTTCCATGAAAATGAGAATTCAGGAAAACATTTTGCCTTGTAGACAGTCTACTCTGGTAAATTCAATTGTCATCCCATAACTAGTTGAAATCATAATGCCACTGATCCTATTTCTCCTGATTGCAAACACTAAGTGAAGTTTAACAAACTTGGGCATCTTAGATTCCTATTATTGCAACTGCTCATCAAGAAATCAGATCAAAGACTCACTGATGGGAAGGGAGAAAAGAGGAAATTCTGCTTAGCTGAAGGAAAAATAAGTTAGATTTACCTTACGTTAGCAGAGATGAGTGACTATTGTATCATGTAGGTAGAACAAGCGGTTGTCTAGGGCAGCAAAATAATTAGTGGCCATTTGATATTCAAGGGATAGTAGGCAATGAGCATCCATTTTCAGGTGTGCCTGGGCAGCAAAAGTCCTAGAAGTGGTGCTGGCTCTGACCTCTGCTAAAATGTGTGCTCTTCTGGTTTGGGTATCTTCAAACTACAGTTTATAATAGGATGAGCCCTCTGAGATGTGGCTGCTGTTTTCTTAGCATGCTAAAGCACATTTCCCTATGTAGAAGGGAAGCCAGTATGTCAAACCCTTTTTAAGTAATGCATGTTTGTACAGTGCAGACAGACTTCTAAGCAATATTAACAAACTTGCCACTCTCCCCTCCCACCCCAAGTTGGAAGTCTTGGGGGAAAAGTGTGCAGTTTGACTGAATCATGGTATGGAGCTGTTACAAAAACACAGCATGTTACTTGTATTGATAACCACCCAGAAATAAGTCAATGGCCAAAATACTCAAAATAAAGTGCCTAAAGTTAGGCATTTGAGTCCATATTCTCAAATGTATTGAGGCATCTATAACTCCCATTGATTTCAACTGGAGTTAGATGCCTAAATACCTTTGAGGATCCAAGCCTTAGATTGTAAGCTCCTTGGGGAAGGGACTATCAGTTTGTTCAGCGGTTGCACAGAGCCTAGAGAATGCATTTCTGCTCCATGGTTAGGGCTCCTAGATAGCACAGTATTATAAATAAATAATAATAATAATCATTTGAATTCCTGTTTAAATGCTTAAATAAAAGCACCATGATTTTCAGAGGTGCCGATCCTCGTTACATCCTAGAAGCCAATGGGAGCTATGGGTGTTCAGCACCTCTTAAAATCACATTATTTTTTACTTAGGTTCCTAAATATGGATTTAGATGCCCAACTTTAGATAACCTTGTTTGAAAATGTTGGCCTATGTTGAAAGTAGGGATCTGATTCAGCTCTAACTTATCCTGGTTTTACAATAGTGTAACATAATTTCCTTTGATGGATGGCTAGGTGCAACCACAGAGATGGGGAGAAGGGTAGGAGGGTGTGTCCTCTCCAATTTTTTGCTGTTCTGAAGTTTGTCCACTCAATGCAGCTGCAGGACTTTTTCATTCTCCCACCCCTAACCAATTTTTAAAAACCAGTTTGCCTCACTCATCCTTGTACCCTTTTAAGCAAGATCAAAATCAGCCCCTATTTACAGAATTACTGACAAGACTAAATCACTGTGACTAATGCTTAAGCTGCAGCTGATGCTATTAATTATTCCATAGACAAAAACTGTGATATCTCTGTTTTGAAAACAAACTAGTGTGGCATATGTATCTATACAAAATGTATTCAGCACAATCAAAAAACATTTCTTTGACAGGCCTTTTATCATGCATTAATGTTATATGAGTAAACATTACACATTGACAAAGAAATGTATGACTTCATCATATGCACGTGGTCTAATTTTAAAGTAAATGACCTTTCTACATCCCTGCAAATCCAGAACTTCAAGGCGAGCCTATTTTTAAAGTAAAATGTGATCATAAGTGACAAAAAAGACTTCATATTAAAAATATATTCTCAATTGTGAGAAACAAAATGCTTCCATTTTATTAACGGTTAACACTGTTTTCTACCAAGAGTAACCGTAATATGAAGACATACAGTTCCACCACAGTTTAGCTTTTCTTACATGATCAAAAAAGGATGACCAGGGACATTAAGAAAGCAATCCACTATTGTCTGAGTTTAAAGCTGGGAGCTTTTAGACCTTTTAATTATCTTTTATTTTACAATAATTGAGACATTGTGGTGGTTTACTGTGAATAAACTCTCTCGCTACACACACCCTTCCTAATCGTATCTTATTATTGCCTACACGTTTTAGAGAGCTGGGGAAACATATCAAATATTTAGCTCCAAATATTTAATCATTGGTATTCTATTGTTTAATACTGCGAGTAAAAATGCAATTAATCGCGATTAACTTTTTTGAGTTAATTGCATGCGTTAACTCCGATTAATCGACAGCCCTACTCTAAAGACAACTCATTTCCATTCTGGTCCTTCAAAACAAAAGCTTACACCACACACACTACCCTGATCCCGGCAGACTTTATAGGAGCCATCAATCATTTATTACTATAAGTTGCACCATACTTGTAGAAAACAAAATTTAAAAGTAAATGCATTAGATCTGTAGTTTCTAAAGCTTCATGTCTATTGACTATTCAGCTATGGTGTATCAAGCTTTTACATATTTGGATTGCAAAGGGTTTTGCGGTAACACTGCACATTAGAAGATGGTGTCAGGGTATGTTAGGAAGTAACCACAGATTAAATTGCCCCATGACAGAAATAATTTTTGTGAACCACAGTAGTAATTATCACAGGAGAGTCATGGATAATTATTACTAGCTTATCTATTCTGAGTAACGAATTCACCTCTAGCTAAGGAAACTAAACTACCACTTTTAAACAAAGCACTAGTTTTGTATCTTAGCGAACAACCATCATGCAAATTGTGTAGTGTCTATGGTATATGCAGTGAGCAAACACATGCCATTCTTGGTTATGGTTGTACAGAGGCAGCAGACATCCTGATAGGGAGAGGATCTCAGTATAACCAATGTCTCATGACATTGTGCCTATGTTACCCGAGCTACTGTCTGACCAGCAAACCCAACAAGGAGTCTGCCTACAGGTCTAATAAAGTACCAGACACTGCAGGAAGCAATGTTCTTCTGGTCTGTATCCCTACAATCCCAGCTGAAGTCCTGATCCTGCAAACTCTTATATGTGTGCTTAATTTTAAGCATGCGAGTAGTCCCACTAAACTCAATAGGAACTTAAAACACACGCATAAGTGTTTTCAGGATCAGAGCTTCTTACAATCGGTAAGGTTTGTGGAACTCTTTCAGCCCATGTAGATGAGAGGGCATTTACTCTTTGTCTAGTGCTAGGGAGTGGGTCAGACAAGAACAAGCAACACGCAGCATAATCACACTATGAAAAAACCTTTTTCTTTGGATGCATTAGGGTAGAAGCTTGATTCTCTCTCACTTTGGCCAGTGGAGATTTCGTGACAGGAAGGGCAGTTGGATAATAACGCTTAGCCCATTAACCGTACTCAGCATCTGCAAAGGGCTCTGCAATATGAAGTTATAACTATTCCACATAACATCCCTGTGAGGTGGATAGGAAAGTGTTAACCAGAGGTGAAAGTAAGCCGGTACACCCAGGTACGGTGTACTGGCAAGAGCCGGTGCGCCGTACCAGGGCGGCCCGGCTTCCCCAGGTGGCAATTTAAAGGGCCTGGGGCTCTGGGCCCTGGAGTAGCAGCGGGGCTCTGGGCGATATTTAAAGGGCCTGGGGCTCCCGCTGCCTCTACGGTCCCGGCCCTTTAAATAGCCGCCGGAACCCCACTGCTACTCCAGGGCTCTGGGGGCTATTTAAAGGGCCCAGGGCAGTAGAGGCAGGGGAGCCCCGGGCCTTTTAAATAGCTCCCGGAGCCCTGCTGCCGGAGCCCTGGGGTAGCAGTGGCAGCCCGGGGCTCTGGCAGTGGTTTAAAGGGCCCGGGTGGTAGCGGCGGCCAAGCCCAGGGCCCTTTTAACTGCTGCCGGAGCCCCTGGCTGCCGCTGCTACCCCGGTGGGGGAGGGGAAGGGCACTGACTGGTACAGGGCAGGCCGGGGCTGGCTCTGACCCCCCATCCCCGCCCCTTCCCCCTGAGGCCCCGCCCCTTCCGGGGGCCAGAGCTGGGACCAACCCAGCCCCGTACCAGCAAGTCCCTATTTCTACTTTCACCCCGGGTGTTAACAGCCTTACTTTTAAAATGTGACTAATGAGGCCCCTATTTTCAGAGGCAGCCTCTCATGTTGGGTATCCCACATCATTCATATAGAGGCAGCTTGCCCAGGGCCATGCAGTGAATTGATGGCATTTAGGGTGAGAACTCAGAAGCCTGTGATTCCCAGGCCCATTCCTCACGGCCATACCACTCCTCACAGAAGGGGCAAAGCAAAAGGAGAGAAGAGGATCTGCTTTTTTAAAAGGTGCAGAGACCAAGAAATAGAGGGAATGCTTTTGTCAAACATATGGCTGTCCTGGCCATCAGCCTTTCATTTCCCACAAGGTAGGAGGAAAATTTATAGCATAATGCTTTACAGACAGAGAGATACAGCGAGGAGTTTGTGTACATTTCACAGTGTGATGCCTCCTGCATCACTGATCTAGACTGAATTTTGTCAAATTTAAGTTCATTCCACACCTTTATCAAAAACCTGTGTGCGGTAACTCCCCTACCTTGTTATGTATCTTAGCTGCTAATAAATCCCGCACAACGCCTCTAAGGGGAAAAAGGCTTTTGAGGTCAGTGGTTCCATACAGTCACTGACCCATTAGCCATTCCCCAGTCTGTTTCCTGCCCTGTTCCTAAAGCCATCCTGTACACTGTCCTGGAAAAAAGTGCCCAGGGTCTGCTCAAGGCACCCTTGTCCCCTCCTCCTCATCCAAGCACAGAGGAACTACATCAGCTCCATGGTGTGTGGGCCTTGGAAATGTGCTGGGGCAGAACTTCATCCATGTACATTACTGGGAGTTGGGTGTACATCCTAAAGAGATTGTTGCTCTTTAATGTGCAGATCCTAAAGCGGGACTGACCGTGTAACAATGTGACACTTCCACTTTTAGATATAGCTAACTCAGTGCTGCCAACTCACGATTTTATTGCAGATCTCATGGTATTTGGTATCTTACTTAAAGCCTTGGTTTTGGGGTGATGTGATTAGGTGAAAATTGCAGCTTTCATTTAAAATAAATAAATACATTTATAACCTTCATGGCTGCAGAGAAAACCTTGGAAACATGACTTGAGGGTACCCTAATGGCTCGCAAAACAGATGGTGAAGAAAAATAATCCATTTTTCAAAATCTCATTACTTGTATGTCAATTTCATGACCTTTTCAGGCCTGACTCATGATTTTGGGGCACTTGGATTGGAAGTACTGGCTGAGGGGTTTTGACACCTCTGAAAATCAGGCCCAAGGTATATCACATGCTGCACCCAAAATCTGATGCACCTAAAATTAGTAGATGCTTTAAAAATATTGGCCATAGTCACTTGCTCAAGGTCATAAAGCTCCAGCAATGCCGGGAATAGAACCTAGAGTCAAAGAATCATAGAATCTCAGGGTTGGAAGGGACCTCAGGAGGTCATCTAGTCCAAACCCCTGCTCAAAGCAGGACCAATCCCCAACTAAATCATCCCAGCCAGGGCTTTGTCAAGCCTGACCTTAAAAACCATTAAGGAAGGAAATTCCACCACCCTGGGTAACTCATTCCAGTGCTTCACCACTCTCCTAGTGAAAACGTTTTTCCTAATATCCAACCTAAACCTTCCCCACTGCAACTTGAGACCATTACTCCTCGTTCTGTCATCTTCTACCACTGAGAACAGTCTAGATCCATCCTCTTTGGAACCCCCTTTTAGGTAGTTGAAAGCAGCTATCAAATCCCCCCTCATTTTTCTCTTCTGCAGACTAAATAATCCCAGTTCCCTCAGCCTCTCCTCATAAATCATGTGCTCCAGCCCCCTAATCATTTTTGTTGCCCTCCTCTGGACTCTTTCCAATTTATCCACATCCTTCTTGTAGTGTGGGGCCCAAAACTGGACACAGTACTACAGATGAGGTCTCACCAATGCCGAATAGAGGGGAATGATCACGTCCCTCGATCTGCTGGAAATGCCCCTACTTACACAGCCCAAAATGCCGTTAGCCTTCTTGGCAACAAGGGCACACTGTTGACTCATATCCAGCTTCTCGTCCACTGTAACCCCTAGGTCCTTTTCTGCAGAACTGCTGCCTAGCCGCTCAGTCCCTATTCTGTAGTAGTGCATGGGATTCTTCCGTCCTAAGTGCAGGACTCTACACTTGTCCTTGTTGAACCTCATCAGATTTCTTTTGGCCCAATCCTCTAATTTGTCTAGGTCCCTCTGTATCTTATCTCTACCTTCCAGCGTATCTACCAGTCCTCCTAGTTTAGTGTCATCTGCAAACTTGCTAAGGGTGCAGTCCACACCATCCTCCAGATCGTTAATGAAGATATTGAACAAAACCGGCTCCAGGGCCGACCCTTAGGGCACTCCGCTTGATACCGGCTGCCAACTAGACATGGAGCCATTGATCACTACCCGTTGAGCCCGATGATCTAGCCAGCTTTCTATCCACCTTATAGTCCATTCATCCAGCCCATACTTCTTTAACTTGCTGGCAAGAATACTGTGGGAGACCGTATCAAAAGCTTTGCTAAAGTCCAGGAATAACATGTCCACTGCTTTCCCCTCATCCACAGAGCCAGTTATCTTGTCATAGAAGGCAATTAGGTTAGTCAGGCATGACTTGCCCTTCGTGAATCCATGGTGACTGTTCCTGATCACTTTCCTCTCCTCTAAGTGCTTCAGAATTGATTTCTTGAGGACCTGCTCCATGATTTTTCCAGGGACTGAGGTGAGGCTGACTGGCCTGTAGTTTCCCAGATCCTCCTTCTTCCCTTTTTTAAAGATGGGCACTACAGTCAACCGGGACCGTCTTGACTGCCAGTTGTCTGCTCTAACCAGCAGACACTACTGCCTAAGTCAGGGGTGGGCAAACTACGGCCCGGGGGCCGCATACGGCCCTCCACACGTTTTAATCTGTTCCTTGAGCTCCCGCCAGGGAGCAGGGTCCAGGGCTTGCCCCGCTCCGTACGGCTCCTGGAAACAGCGGCATGCCCACCTCCAGCTCCTATGTGTAGGGGCAGCCAGGGGGCTCTGCACTCTGCTCCCACCGCAAGTGCCTCCCCCACAGCTCCCATCCTCACCCCAGAGCCCGCACCCCCAGCCAGAGCCCTCACCCTCTCTCCCACCCCAACCCCCAATTTTGTGAGCATTCATGGTCTGCCATACAATTTCCATACCCAGATGTGACCCTTGGGCCAAACAGTTTGCCCACCCCTGGCCTAAGTGGTCACTGACAATGAACAATGTTTGATGTTTTCAGAAAGCTAAAATACTTGATTGTTCATTGTGGGCCTGACCCTGTCTAGTTCTTAGGGCCCTCAGCTCTCATTAACTTCAGTGATTTGACCTTCCAGGATCAGGCCCTTAGATAATGTAAAAACAATTAGGCACAATTATCAGCGCAACTGCGTATGTTCCTTCCTAGCATTCCTGCTAATTCTATGCCTACAGCAATTGGACAGTAACATCTTATATAAAAAAAAACCACTTAGCAAATTCATTAGTGTCAGTTCAAGTTAATTGGAGGTATCGGCACAGTGCAATGTTCGGCCTTAATTTAAAATATGCCAAATTAATCTAGGACCTTGAAATGTCATAACATAATACGCATGCATTTTGGGTACAGATTAGTTGTATACTGTTTTCTTTTTCTTGCTCTTCAGTCATTAAACAGACTGCCTCATTTACAGCAGTTTATAATTGCTCATTTCAATAACACCGAGTAGATACTGGAAAACATCTTCATCAAAAGGGATGGAGATTACTCCTTGTGCATTTAGGAGAGGAATATGCTTTAGGACATAGTAAGTCAGGGGTCATAACACAATCATGGCTCAATGGATGCTGTAATGATCTTTTAGGGACTTCTTTAACTTGGATTCAAGACTCACCATTTGGTGCTCAGTATCAGACTATTCCAGCATAGTTCTTTCTCTGAGAAAAACAGAAGTTCCTGTCTTATTCTTTCTGTGAGAAATCGTGGGTCTCCAGTTCCTAGTGAACAAATGTCCGCATCACAATAAACAACCACTGTAAGTGTCATTAATTTTCAACCTTTGTTAGTGAGGCCAAGTCTGGACACACACAGATATTTCTCTTCTCCATATCAAGGTTGAGATCCTGGTGAAGCAACATGCACTGCGGCTACACACAGTGTACCCATTCCTGCGGATCTATCTAGCCTCCCCACAGCATATGGGTGTTATATAACAAACATTAGGAAACATCTCTTCTATCACTAAAGGATCAGAACTCCACTCCTTCACACTTCAGTTTAGGCCACATCCTGAGCTCAATAATCTATCTAGACACATAAATGGCCCCATCACTGTACTATCTGAACAGCTTCCAAGTGCTAATGACAGTATCCTCATGATACCCTGTGCAGAAAAGAGGTGGTATTGTTCCCATTCTATACATGAGGAATTGAGGCAGAGAGATGAAATTACTTTCCCAATGTCCCAGAGAGAGTCTGTGGCAGAGCTGGATAATGAGCCAACATATCCTGAATCCCCGTCCAATGCCTTAGCCAGAGCAGCCTTTTCCCCCACATCCAAGCTTTTGTTTGCACTACTACTCCAATCTCTCCTTCCAGCCTTTCCACCAAATCTCAGTGTCCAATTTGGGCATCTCTTGCCTTAACTCAAATGCCACTGTGCGTAGACACTATAGTGATGAGCACCTGATAAGAACCTAACTAGGTTCTAAATAGCTAAATATTAGACCCTGCTCTTCTAGGGTCTCCTTGACTCTGACCTCAAACCCACCTTCCGTGGCTGCTGCTTTCACCATATCACTCCCCTTCTTTAAGTATTTCACTAACACTTGTCTTCTGCTTCCAACTCATTGCATTGCCTTCTAGACTCTTCACCACCCATTTCTATACTACACTGATCCAATTTCTTGCTCCCTTCCCTCTGGCTACCCCTCATGCCATCTACTCCCACTGTATCCTTTTCCCACTCTTGTTTCTCTTGTGTTCTCAATCCTTGTACATGCTCCCTAAAGCAGTGCACCAAGCATCCACCCTTTCCTCTTTCAAATCTCTCCCCAAAGTCCACTTCTTCCATAAATAGTTCCGCTAATGGTTACCCTCCTGATCCCCTTCATGTCTGAGTTCTCCCTCTCCTGGGTGCTCGTCCCAATTCCTTAATAATCTACTTCCACAAGAGTGGGTGTGTGTCAGCAACAGTGGATGAATTAAATAACTTGGCTCCTGCTGTTAACTGAATCAACATCCCAGCAAATTAACCAGCAATGGCACAGTCCACTCGTGGTAGACAAGCAATCCAAGGACAGGACAGGACTAGTTTGGGGGTTGGGACCCCTGGTCTCTACAAACATAATCTTAGGGCTAGTCTACACTAGAAGCGCTACACTGGCACAGATGCACTGATGCAGTTGCACTGCTGTAGCACGTCTGGTGAAAACACCCTATGATGACGATGGGAGAGAGCTCTCCTGTCAGCATAAAATTACTCCACCTCTGCAAGAGGCGATACCTTTGTCAGCAGGAGAGTGTCTCCCACCAACGTAACGCTGTCCACACCGGCACTTAGGTCAGTGTAACTTGCGTTGCTCGGGGCAGAGGCGGACTTTTTCACACCCTGAGCAATGCAAGTTATATCGATATGAGCGGTAGTGTACACCTGCCCTTACTCTCACAGACTAGGTTGATTGTTTCTAGGATACCTACACCTATGCCTGTGTTGTTTGATTACTCAGAGAGCTTAAACCATTTATTCATTGTCCACACCTAGTTTGCCCACTGAACTTGATATTAAGTGCAATATTATGTTTATTATGGATGGACAGCCTGTACATTGCTGCACATGTCATGACTTGTACAAGTAGTACCTCCTCTGCCACGGTACGTCTCAATACAGCAGGTAATACCTGTTGATAAACAAAAGGTCTGATTAACAGAGAAAACAAAGAGAGTTCACGTCCTTTGTGATTGGCAGTCAGATAGGCTGGGTTACGATAAGTACCTGGGACACCCATTATATTCACTTGGACTGTTTAAAATGTTTTTAATCAGCTCCCTTACCGTGAAGGGTGTAGCAGGTTGAACAGCTGACTCAGAGTCAGCATGTTACACAGCAAGGCGTGGCAGATGCTACTCACCCTCTGAATCTGTTTGCTAGCAGAGCCCAGGTATGATTAACTGATGCCTTTAAAAGCAACAGGTTCCAAAGGTGTCACTCAACCTTAGACAACTTCCTCAGTACACAGGTATCACTGTGCTCTGAGAGCCTGTTCAGTAACTCACAGGGATGTGTCACGGTAAGGGGAGTAAGTTAAGTGCTGTTAACATAAAGAACAAAAAAACAAATCAGTGTAAGCTTTCCCCTGAGTTTGTCTGTTTGTAGGGTTTTCCTTACAGGACCCCCCTCTCTCTCTCTGATATCTAGTTCTCTGAACCTCACCGAGGTTCAACCATCTTACACCTGGGACAGAGCTAACAGGACCCACTTTCCAGCACGAGTCAGCACAAATAACTGCAGCTTCATGCTGGTTCTAGCACCTGACAACCTGTCACATTCACCAGGGAAGCCAACAGCATTTCTGGGGCTAAAGTATTAGGCTGGTATCTGGATAACAGAACATCCAGTTATAAAAGCACGAATTAAAAATAATATTTAAGAACATTTAAAGGGGCTTGTCAGGGGTATAAGCCCTAAAGCTTCAGGGGGGCTAGGAAGAAACTCTCTCTGTTGGCACATTAATAAATATCTGCCATCTCCAGGGTTTCTTACACCTTCCTGAAGAAGACAGAAGATTGGACTAGATGGATCACTGGTCTGATCCAACAGGGCAATTCCTACATGCCTTTATTTAAACTGCTGCATCCATTCATGCCTCATTTACCCTCAGAATGGAATTCAATATTAGTTAAATAATATGCCATCAAAGGGAACTCTTCACCTATCACCTCTAAAAAGCCAGTTGACCTGGCTGAATGTGAGGGTATTGATGTGAAGCACAAAGATCTAACCACAGGACAGAACAGCCATGCTGTCAGTAAATTAATCATTTAACACCTTTTCTTGCTAGAGTGCAGAGTTGACCATTGCTACACAGCACAAACAGTCACATAGGTTAAAGTATAACAGCAACAAGCCTGACCCCTTGTATTGTCTCAATAATTAGCAGACCATCACAATACACCCATGGCCTTGGTTTAACTAAGAAATGACTCATAGTTGTTTGGTATGTGGGCCCTCTCAAGTAGATCGATACCAGACCATTTAGGGTTGAAACCAATACCTTAAACTCCACCTAGAAAGCCAGGAGCAGCCAGTGCAGATAACAAAACGTCAATGCAATATGCTTGCAGCAATACTGCCCTTAATGGTGGACTGCCACAATCTGGGCTAGCATCAGTTTCTGAATGGATTTAAGATGAAGTCCCAAATATAATGCATCACAATAATCTAGTCTCAAGATGAATCATGCTCACAAGGTCTACATTGGAAAGGAAAAGTCACTGCCTCCTGGCAGATGCAAATGAAACAGGTCTCAAATGCTGAAAGCTGATTATCCACAATAACTGGGAGTCTAATCAAAGTCTCCAGCTATGACCACGAGTAACAAATGGTGGGCAAACACCCTCCCTCAGTCAGAGGGGCAGAGATATGTTCATATCTTCTGGTTGCTTTTCCTAACTCTGTATTATCTAGACAGAGATGCAGCCAGCTTGCTGTCATCCATGCCCTGATCTCAGACACTGAAAGAGGGGCACAACTGCACCATCTGAGCTGTAAGAGACAGAAACATACAGCTGTGTGCCATGCATTCTGAAGACATTGAAACCCACTAACAAGCATTCCTTGCTTATCAAACATAAGAACATAAGAACATAAGAATGGCCATACTGGGTCAGACCAAAGGTCCATCCAGCCCAGTATCCTGTCCACCGACAGTGGCCAATGCCAGGTGACCCGGAGTGAGTGGACCTAACAGGTAATGATCAAGTGATCTCTCTCCTGTCATCCATCACCCACCTCTGACAAACAGAGGCTAAGGACACCATTCCTTACCCATCCTGGTTAATAGCCATTAATGGACTTAACCTCCATGAATTTATCCAGTGCTCTTTTAAACCCTGTTATAGTCCTAGCCTTCACAGCCTCCTCAGGCAAGGATTTCCACAGGTTGACTGTGCGCTGTATGAAGAAGAACAGCCTCATATACACTTTGCACTAGAAGACAGAACCCTGCTGAACTCCCTATGACAGTCCCATTGGTGAAGAGAAGCAATTGCTCAACACTATCCTCTGGAATCTCCCATGATCTAGGAATGAAGCCACTGGCAAGCAAACTCATCAATTCCTCAAGGTGCATAGGAATGTCACTAGCACTCCATGATCATCAGTACTGAAGGCAGCTGACAGCTCTACTAAACTCAGCATGGGTGCTTGATCTTTGTCCATCATTAGGAGGAAATCAGATTCAGTCAGTGCAACTAGCACCGTCTCTGCACCATACCCAGGTTGGTACACAGATGAGCACGAGTCAAGGAAATTGGAGGCATGTGGATACTGTGAGAGTTATCTGATCACAGCCATGTCGATAATCTTAACCCCAAAGCTATATTTAACACAGAATGATAGTAGGCCAGATTGTCAATGTCAAGTATTAGCTTCTGGAGCCTAGGCCATGCCAAGTGAAGCCAGAAGGCTGCCTTTCTTCAGGGGGATGCTGAGACTCTCCATTAGCACTGGGCCCAGCATTTCTATATTAGTGTCCACCAGCCAGGAAAGCATGAGTCCAGAGTACAGGTTCTGACAAAAAATTCCTCCAACACCTCCACAGCCTAACTAGCTAAAATTCAAAGAGAGAACATGTAGCATCTGTTCCTTGCATGAGACATACTTTGCCTCCATGGACACAGACTGTTCAATCAAATCCAAGCTATTTTCTCCTCAAAATGACTAGCAAGGTTCTCACAATGGGAGGAACTCTCATTGGCCACCAAGTATACAGCCAATATGAAACAGGCTGTCAGACACCCAGAAGAAATCAGATGGTTATTGAGATTATGTGGATGCTATGGTGAAAGCAATGAACCTCTTTGTTACGGCTGAGGCTGGTGCAGTGATGCTTAGTGAATGAACCTGGAATTGGGCCTAATTGGTAGGGCCAGAGAGCCAAGGGTCAGAGCCAGAATCAGGAACCATACCAACGGTCAGAGCCAGAGTCGGAAGCCAGGATCAGAGGTGGATTGGGAAGCCAGGAACCAAAGCAAGATGAAGGAGCAGGGTGTGTCATAGCAGACTGCTGAGGATCAAACTTCCTGGTGTTCTTACCAGGCTTAGGTAGAGCACTTGGGCCACGCACACATCTTGGGAGCACGGCCAATCAGGCCCTCTGTATGGGGCACATCCTGTGGTGCTTGGGTCCACAAGGCTCACAGCCAATGGCTGCTCTGCCAGAACTATCAGGCGGTGGTGTAGATGCAATAGTTGCTCAGGGACCAGCAGGCCCAGGTTCTAGTCCCGTGGATCCTCACACTCTCCTTTGCCACAGCATAAGAGTTTAAACATCTTCATGATGCAATCAGCCAGCATCACACAAAGTTTTACCATCAGCACCCTACTCATCTGACTGAAGGTTGAAAGATAAATCAGCATAATGCATAGTAATCCCCTAACCCAGGACAGTAGTATACAGTTTAGAGAAGCTTAGCAACAGACAGACAAACTCAGCCCAGCTGGAAGTGGGCAAGGATGCAAGTGGAGCAAGACAGTGAAGCCAACTTGATTGCAGGAAGGCTGATTTTGCCCCAGGAAACTGAAAGGCATGTGTTTAAAGACACACCACTGAAAACTATGATCAGGAGATGCTCAGTGGCATTTCCTGGAAAAAGTCTATGGTTTCCCAAAGATCAGAGAAGCTAAATACTATTATCAGAAAAGTGAGTAAAGAAGTTTCTGCGGCTGGTTTTTCTTCTCCTTTATTGTAAATGGGAAGCTGTACAAGTAACTAGAGATAGGAAAGCTGGCTTGATAAACATTTCTGTTCTGTCCTTTTGGCAGTCTCTTTTTTTTAAATCGTGCAGGTTTTCATTCTAGCAAGCAACTGCATTAGCATTTCATGGCCTTACTCAAGTGTGTAAAAGATAGTAGCTTTATTAGTGCTATTAATTTCACATATTTGCTGCTGTAAGAGAGTCACTCCTGGGTAAAGCAGGCAGCGATTCCTGCAGCTAGAGGCATAAGCAGCACTCAAGTGTTTTCCGACCCCATTTTCTCAGACTGAATTTTTATCCTTTCCATTTTTCTCACTTCTTCTTGCCTCCAGCTGCTGCTATCATAGAAGACATTTTCCCTTCTGATAGGAAGATACAGAATGTCAGTGCCAGTCTACAAATGGGCTGGTGTCCCATTGTCTTCCCTAGCATAGTGAACTCAAGCCTTGAACAATGGATGTTGCCAACAATGCAACTTTATAAATGCCACTAAAGTTCCTTCTGAAAAGTAGTTACTGAGCATGAATACTTAACATATTGTGACAAAGTTCCTCCTCTACCTAGGTGGGTCCTGCGCTTATTGGCGGATTTTGCTTGCCTCAGAGATCTTCCCCTCTAGTAGAATTCACAGTCCAGGTTAACTCCTCCTGTGTCTGATCAGGAGTTGTGAGTTTTGGGGGGAACCCGGGCCCGCCCTCTACTCCGGGTTCCAGCCCAGGGCCCTGTGGATTGCAGCTGTTTAGAGTGCCTCCTGGAACAACTGCACGACAGCTACAACTCCCTGGGCTACTTCCCCATGGACTCCTCCCAACACCTTCTTTATCCTCACCACAGGATCTTCCAGCAGTACGCCCTCTTACTCTCAGCTCCTAGTGCCTCTTGCTCCCAGCTCCTCTCACGCAACCTCCTTCCACAGCTCCTGACATGCGCACCTCACTGACTCACTGGGAGGCTTTTGACTAGTTTCAGCCAGCCCCTGATTGGCTGCAGGTGTCTCAATCAACCTCCCTGCCTTCCGGAAAGTTCTTAATTGGCCCCAGGTGTCTTGATTAGCCTGGAGCAACTGCCATAAGGTATCAGGGATTTGTTTAGCCTGGGGCTAACATACTGGTTCCTTACCACTTTCCTATAGCCCTCTGGCCTTGCCCTGTCACAATATGTACTGCCACCAGGAAAAAGTCACAGAGAGAGAGAGTGTGTGTGTCTGTGTGTTGGGAGTGCCCCAAGGGTCGGTGCTGGGGCCAGTTTTGTTCAATATCTTCATCAATGATCTGGAGGATGGTGTGGACTGCACCCTTAGCAAGTTTGCAGATGACACTAAACTGGGAGGAGTGGTTGATACGCTGGAGGGTAGGGATAGGATACAGAGGGACCTAGACAAATTAGAGGACTGGGCCAAAAGAAATCTGATGAGGTTCAACAAGGACAAGTGCAGAGTCCTGCACTTAGGACGGAAGAATCCCATGCACTGCTACAGACTAGGGACCGAATGGCTGGGCAGCAGTTCTGCAGAAAAGGACCTCGGGGTTACAGTGGACGAAAAGCTGAATATGAGTCAACAGTGTGCCCTTGTTGCCAAGAAGGCTAACGGCATTTTGGGCTGTATAAGTAGGGGCATTTCCAGCAGATCGAGGGACGTGATTATTCCCCTCTATTCGGCACTGGTGAGGCCTCATTTGGAGTACTGTGTCCAGTTTTGGGCCCCACACTACAAGGAGGATGTGGATAAATTGGAAAGAGTCCAGCGGAGGGCAACAAAAATGATTAGGGGGCTGGAGCACATGATTTATGAGGAGAGGCTGAGGGAACTGGGATTATTTAGTCTGCAGAAGAGAAGAGTGAGGGGGGATTTGATAGCTGCTTTCAACTACCTAAAAGGGGGTTCCAAAGAGGATGGATCTAGACTGTTCTCAGTGGTAGAAGATGACAGAACAAGGAGTAATGGTCTCAAGTTGCAGAGGGGGAGGTTTAGGTTGGATATTAGGAAAAACTTTTTCACTAGTAGGGTGGTGAAGCACTGGAATGGGTTACCTAGGGAGGTGGTGGAATCTCCTTCCTTAGAGGTTTTTAAGGTCAGGCTTGACAAAGCCCTGGCTGGGATGATGTAGTTGGGGTTGGTCCTGCTTTGAGCAGGGGGTTGGACTAGATGACCTCCTGAGGTCCCTTCCAACCCTGAGATTCTATGATTCTATGATTCTATGGTCAACTGACTTATGGCACCCCCAAAAAATTATCAAAACTAATTGCCAGATAATTATAATGAAATTATAATTTCACTTCTATGGCATCTCCTAGCAGAGGATATCAAAGCTATTTGCAAACATCGATTAATTAAGCCTCAGACTCCTGAGAGTTAGGCAAAAATTAGCCGACTAACTTGTTTAGATAATACAGTGATGCACGCTATAGAAAAATCTAAGTACTGATGTATTATTATTGAAGTCTCTGGGTGCTAATGCGAAAGAATAATTAGTATTAATTGCAGACTTGTCCACTATCGTTCCTAGATCTGTTTCAGCATTCTTCTTCTCTAGTTTCTGTCTCCTACCAAAACTGTTCCAGATTATTTTGCCCTAGACCTTGCATTTTTCCAAGATCAATATCATTTTGTTATTTTCTGATGATGTTCCTAATCCCCCTAGTACAGGGGTCGGCAACCTTTCAGACGTGGTGTGCCGAGTCTTCATTTATTCACTCTAATTTAAGGTTTCACATGCCAGTAATACATTTTAACGTTTTTAGAAGGTCTCTTTCTATAAGTCTTTAATATATAACTAAACGATTGTTGTATGTAAAGTAAATAAGGTTTTAAAAATGTTTAAGAAGCTTCACTTAAAATTAAATTAAAATGGAAAGCCCCCCAGAGCGGTGGCCAGGACCCAGGTACTGTGAGTGCCACTGAAAATCAGCTCGTGTGCCGCCTTTGGCACCCATGCCATAGGTTGCTTCCCCCTGCTCTAGTAAATTAAGTGACATGCTCGAGGTGATATAGGAAGTCAGTTTTCAGAATTGGAGATGGAACCCAGAATTTGTGTTTTCTAGTTCTGTGCTCCATCCACTGCACCATTTTTTAACTCAACTCTAAAAACCACTGAACTTTGTCCACTTTTTGGGTTCTTAAACATACACATGAGAACTGTGAATTAGGGAGGAGTAACTAATTTTGCCCTAATTATGTCCCTGTTTATCTTGAGCATTTAAATGGCCAAACTGTTTCTGTCATAGATAGAAAGAGCTGAGATCAGTCCTGCAAAGCTTCATGTGAGGAAGTACCCGTCACTTCAAAGGGAGTTCCTCATCTGGAAGGCTTGCAGAATCAGTGTCTAATAAATCTTCATATGTCTGGGCTGCTTCTTTTCCAATTGTGCTGGGTTTTTTACATGTTTAGTAACAGATAACAGTCTTGGTTTTTTTTGTTTTATGTTTTAGAAATGTGAGCAGAATTAATTACTCTATAATGACACAACTGGGGAAAAGATTAATAGGAATTTAAAAAACAATTCAAACCTTCATGGGATTTGAAGAATCCCTTTGAAATGTGAAGAAGCCACTTATCTACTAAACTACACATTATTTTAATACTCACTGAAATTCTGAGATATTACAGCCACTAGAGGGCTACCGTATTTTGCTATTAAAACAGAAGTATATTGAGAATGATGCAAAACATGAGCTGTCAAGTTCAAACACAGTGCATGTCCTAGTTCAGACCCAGCTCCTTAGTCAGGAAATTAGTCTGAATGCTATTTCACTCCACTTGCATAAAGGCTGAGTATCTGGCTTCTATGCAGTGGAGAGCAGAGTAGTTGGGAAAGTGCCATTCAACCACCTACCTGCCACAGGGCCCACAAGCAAGGCAGTGGTTTAGAACTTCTTCCATATCTCCCAGGCTATGGAGTGGAATAATGACCACAGTCCCTCAGAGCTAAGGATTGTACCACTGGATCCACATAAATGTGGGTTTTCAGCCTCTCTCCTGGACCACCCCCACAGTGGCTTTCTACACCAGGCTATGCAGGACCAGCATAGAGACCCTTTCTGTGGCACATAGGTAGAGTGCAGGCAAGGCCCAGACAGCAGACCTCAGGAACAGCCTGTCTGAGGGTCTCCAATGGGCTCGGGGGGGGGGGGGGGGGGGATATTGTGATCTTGTATGGAGAACATTTCCTGATGAAGGTATTAAGCACTGAAAGTACAGTGAGAAAATACTTATGAATAATCTTTAACCAAAATAACATCCCCAAAGTAACTGAACATGTTTCAGCAGTGAGGTAGACACACTGGCAAAATTCATCCTTAATGTAAGCGCATGGAAATTAATGTAGCTACACATAGCATACACTTGGGCTTTTATCAGCTAGGTTAGAGTGTTTGCTTCACTTGCTCTTACCTATTTAAAGTAACCATCAGCTTGATAATGAAGGACCTGATCCAAAGCCCACTGAAGTCAGTGGCAGTTTTTCCATTAACTTCAAGGGTTTTTTGGTCAGGTTCTAACTCCCAATAATAATGAGGGAACTGTAATAGTATTATATTAGCCACCACATAGCTTCCATATTTTTCAACGAATGCAGTGAAAATATATCAAGGACAACTAAGAAAAAAAATCTGACAATTAAAATTCAGAGATTCTTCCTACATTTAAACTGAGATCTATTTACATGTTAAGACTTGATTGATTATTGGCCTGATTCTGTCGTCATGCCCATTTTACACTGGTGTAACTCCACTGACTTTTAAACACTTACTCCTGATTCACACGAGGGAGACCGAGAGGAGACTCAGGCCCTTGTGTTTGCTTTATTCATCCAAAAACTGGAAAGAACAATAATTTCCCAACAATTTAGCTGTAGGATGCTCAACAAATGGAGCAGTTATCAAAATACCGCCCCCCCTTTGTATGCAATAGGGGATAACATTTTCCAAAGCACATAAGCAATTTTGGAGGCTAAGTCCAATTTTCAAAGTGATTTATGCACTTAGGAGTCTACCTCCCATTGACTTTCAATGAAACTTAGGCTCCTAAGTCAGACAATGGGACTTAGGAGCCTTTGAATATTTTACCTTGGATCTAAATAGAAACATAGAAATTACCAGAAAGAACACGTTACCTGACCCCATTACAGGAACTGCAAGTCCGCAACTGTCCCCGACTCCACTAAACTAGCTCTAAAATGTCTGCCTCCATCAGAACTGCTCTGGGCACTGAGGTGCACATGCCATGTTTGCCCCAGGCCTTCCTATCCTGTGCCTGTGACATGCCCAAACTGAGCAGGAAAGGGAGGATCCTATTCTCTCTGTTTGAGGTATTTCTACTTAAATATCTTTTAACCAGCATCTGTATGGTTCTACAATGATAGTCTTAAACATAGTTATTTTATATCCAGAGTTCTGCCTGTTGATGAAATCAGAAACAAGTTATGCAATGTAAAATTGAGCAACGTCATACCCAGAAATAGACAACTAATAAGCCGAACACAATGATGACAGTGTAACATTGGTACTAATTACAGACAGACCGTAGCAGAGCTGAAGGGCTAGAATGCGTAGCAAAGAGCAAATTTCTGGAATGAGCCAGGAACAAGATGTACTTGTAAAGCTAATACTTTGTAGGGTGCCACTGTGAAGACGGTTTCACCATCTCGATCTCATACTCAGAGACAAGGAGAGAGCCTCTTTAAATCATTAGTGAAATTGCAGCATATCATTATTTGAAAAGCTCTTCACAGCAGCATTCGTGCTAAAGTACCTACTACGGAAGCTGTATTCATAGCTTCCATAGCTCATCAAGCCCTAGGAGATTATACCACAGTGTTAGACCCGCACTTAAAATGTTGGATGTGCTGCACTGGAGCCACAGTCAAAAAGCTCTCAGCAAATCCTCTTCTCCTGCCCACATTTGGCGTCATGTTTCCACTGCTGCTGGGAGCCTCTAGCTGACTCCTTCTTTGTGCACTGTCTCCCGGCTGCCCCACTCCCATGCCCTGTTTGTCTCCTACTAGGGCAGAGCTTCAGCTGGTACAAATCATCATAGCTGCACTGGCTTCAATGGAGCTATGTCGTTTACCACTGGTGCAGAGTATGGGAGCCAGCAAGCAAAGAGCAAACGCCGGCAGGTGCCCTCCTCCCCACTAAATCACCTCAAAGGGGGGAGCACAAGCGATGCAGGAAGAGTCCAGGGGTGGAAGGAGGACTGTGAGGAGGGCATGAGAATAGAAACAGGAGACACAGCGACAGGAGATGATGGAAGCGGAGAAAAACGCGGAGTGGGGACAGGAAAAGGGAGAGCACCAAGGCAGGGGACCAAACCACACAAACAAAAACAGAAGGGCAGTAAGGGTTGCCACCTGCCCAGGTTTTCCCAGGATTGTCTGGTTTTTGAGGGAGCTGTCCTGGGAAACCTGTAAGGATGTGCAGGACACACTGCCACATGTCCAGTATTCTGGGCTCAGCATCTTCCTGGATAGCCTGGGGTTTTGTACCTCAGAGGTGGTGACCCTAAAGGACAGATATGGAACCACTAAGGCTTTCACAGCAGAGCATGTGGTGGGTTTGAGGGAAAGTCAAGAGATGAAAGATCAGCTTCGCTGATGGCTTGAAAGTAAACATTTATGCCTAGACTGTACCTGGCTACTCCCTGGCCTCGCACAGGGGAGGGTACAAGGAACTGCCCAGCAGATGGTCACAATTAGTCTCTGCCCACCCTGGTGCACATATTCTGCTCCCCCTCTCCGCCCCCAGCTGTTGGGGAAGCAGCAGGGCAGTGCCCCTCCTCCCCCACATGTTGGCTGCCCATGCAGAGGGGTGTACGCAGCACCTCTTCTGGTTCCAGAGGAGACACCATCCAACAGGCACACACTATTTACTTGCTTGTCATCTGGCTAGCTGCAGCCCTCACCCACCTCTCATGCCAATTGCTTGTCATGAGCTGGAGTAATCTGTCTGCCCAATAAGGGGTGTGCATGCATAAATACGTGGGTTATGCCCCTGTGCCCTAACCCTGCTCTGGAATGCCCCTTTGTGGTGCAGGTCTGGGGGGAACCTGCGGAGCACTTTCCTCTGGGTTCGGAAAAGGAGCCACAATCAGCACAAAACAGCGTCTTAAATTCCCGCATCCCCATCCAGTGGCTGTGGCTTCACAGCGGGGGTCTAATGTGCAGCTCAGAAACTGACCCCTGGGGTCTATTTCCTATGCATGCACACAGAGTTAATATTTCCTGAGAAAGCAGGTTTTTGCCAGACACTGCGGGGTATAGCAAAATGGGCTGCATTAGTCAAAATGACTGAACCGCTCATCTGAATAAAGGCAATAGCATTGCTGTGTGTTATTTACCCAACAACATTTTAGCATTGCTCAAGTAGTCATGTCCTAATGTCGCTATTGACCAAAACCCAGCACTTCCTAAAGATCTAATCCTGTTATCATCATATGCCAGCTTTTTCTAACCAGAGAATGTGATTGATTACAATTAGAACTACTCATTAATATTCAAAAATAGATAAATAATGAATAAATGCCAGTCTCCTCCCTTCTCCCACTAAAGCTTGAACAATGCCTGCTGGTTCTCTCTGCATCCTGCCCAATATGCCCTTTTCCCCAGCATATGAAAGAACTATGCTGTGTCTAAAATAACATGTTTGAATTCTGCCTGCAGCGGAATATTGCTACTCTGAGAGCTCAGAGACAGACAGCAGTGAATGACACCCTTTTATTAAGAACATTTTTCTTACAGAAAGTCTTATTTTTGACTTGAAATGGCCAGGCACAATCTCCATTTTGGATTCAGTCCTGCAAATCTTGCATCTTGGCAGGGGGTTAGACTAGATGACCCTTGTGGTACCTTCTAGCCCTATTTGGAATCATGGTCTATGATTCCAAATGCTTGTCAACCTGTGTTACTGTACTTACGAGTAGCCCCCCTGTGTTCCATGAGATTATCCATGCAAGCAAAATTACTCTCATGTTTATAAGAGATGCCTACTCACTAAGGCCTGGTCTACACTAGGACTTTATGTCGAATTTAGCAGCGTTAACTCGATTTTACCCTGCACCCGTCCACATTACGAAGCTATTTATTTCGACATAAATGGCTCTGTAATTCGATTTCTGTACTCCTCCCCGACGAGGGGAGTAGCGCTAAATTCGACATGGCCATGTCGAATTCGTGTTACTGTGGACGGAATTCGACGCTAATAGCTCCGGGAGCTATCCCACAGTGCACCACTCAGTGGACGCTCTGGACAGCAATCCATGCTCGGATGCTCTGACCTGCCACTCAGGAAAAGCGCTGAGAAAATTTGAATTCCTTTTCCTGTCTGGCCAGTTTGAATCTCATTTCCTGTTTGGACATCGTGGCGAGCTCAGCAACACTGGCAAGGATGCAGAGCTCTCCAGCAGAGGTGACCATGCAATTGCAGAATAGAAAGAGGGCTCCAGCATGGACTGATCGGGAAGTCTTGGACCTGATCGCTGTGTGGGGAGATGAGTCCGTGCTTTCGGAGCTGCGATCGAAAAGATGGAATGCGAAGATCTACGAGACGATCTCAAAAGCCATGACGGAGAGAGGATACACCCGGGATGCAACGCAGTGCCACGTGAAAATCAAGGAGCTGCGACAGGCGTACCAGAAGACCAAAGAGTCCAACGGACGCTCCGGATCGCAGCCACACACATGCCGTTTTTACGAGGCACTGCATGCTATGCTCGGTGGTGCTGCCACCACTACCCCACCAGTTTCCGTGGACTCCGACGACGGGGTCTTATCTACGGCCACGTCGTCTGAAGTTTTTGTGGACGGTGAAGAAGAAGAAGGAGAGGAGGAGGACGAGGCAGTCGACAGCGCTTTCACTGCTGATTTCCCCGACAGCCAGGATCTGTTCATCACCCTCACTGAGATCCCCTACGAACCCTCCCAAGGCAGCATCCCGGACCAGGAAGCAGGCGAAGGATCAGCAGGTCAGTGTTTTAAACATTTATTTGGAATAGAATAGGCATGGTGTGTTAGCAATGTGTTTGCATTGCTTAATTGGCCATAGGCGCTTTAGTTTTTAGTCGTTTCCAGTGCAACTACTCGAAAAGTCTGTCAATATGTATGGGGATAGAGGAGAAATCCCCATCGGAGATCTCCGCGAAGCTCTCCTGGAGGTACAGTGAAAGCTTTTGCATCAGGTTCCCAGGGAGAGCGGCCTTATTGTCTCCTCCATGGTAGGATACTTTTCCGCGCCATGCAAGCTGCAGGTACTCTGGTATCATTGCCTTGCATAGCATGGCTGCATACGGCCCCGGGGTTTGCTGGCATTCATGCAGCATGCGGTCTTTGTCTGTCTCCGTAATCCTCATCAGCGTGATATCAGTCATGGTGCCCTGGTTTGAATGAGTGGTTTTTTTAGTATAGTGACTTCTTGATTTTTCCTTTAAAGAACGACACCCGGCGGTTTCCATCCACACGGGGGGGGCGGGAGCTGGGAGGCTAACCATTGAAACTTAGCGGTGCACAGGCAGGGAGAGTTCCCGGGACCGGCCACGTGGAGGGGGGGAAAGGGTAGGCGAGCCGTTCAAACATAGCGGTTCGCGGGCACATACATTTCCCAGGAACGGCCGCGCAGAGGGGGGGAAAGGGTAGGCGAGCCGTTCAAACAGAGCGGTTCGCGGGCACGTACATTTCCCGGGAACGGCCACGCGGAGGCGGGGAAAGGGTAGGCGAGCCGTTCAAACAGAGCGGTTCGCGGGCACGTACATTTCCTGGGAACGGCCACGCGGAGGCGGGGAAAGGGTAGGCGAGCCGTTCAAACAGAGCGGTTCGCGGGCACGTACATTTCCCGGGAACGGACGCGCGTTGGGGGGGTGGCAGGTAGGCGAGACGTTGTAGATGAGCGGTTTTGGCAGCAGCAGGAACTGGCCACCGCTAGGAACTGTGCTTGAAACATGGGAGTAGAGCACTGCTGTGAAGTAAGCTCTCAGCAGTCCAAAGGCAACGGCTTACCATGGTCTCCAGAGAGCCGATTTCCAGTATCCAGCACCGCTTGTGGGATCTGTACACCAGGACCCCAGGCACTCAGTATAAAGACATAATATTCGACCTTGTAGTAAGTGCACATGTGATAGGTAGTGTGCATGGTCTTATTCACAGGGAAAGAGTATAGGCATTGTTTGGGAAAATGTATCTTTCTGAGGAATTCACTCCCTTTCTCCCATCCCAGAGCTGCGAGTGTCTCCCGCCCTACCCATGGATCACCCTCCCAGAGGCTTGCGCAGATCAGGCGGCGCAAAAAGAGAACCCGGGACGACATGTTCTCAGAATTGATGGTCTGTTCCCGAAAGGAGGCGGCACAGCGGAGAGAGGACGTCTCAAGGTCCGAGCGAGCAGTCAGCGAACAGGAGCAGAGGGCTGAAGCTCGTGAGGACAGGTGGCGGCAGGAAGACCAGCAGGCGACTCAAACGCTGCTGGGACTAATGAGGGAGCAAACGGACACGCTCCGGCGCCTGGTAGATGTTCTACAGGACAGAAGACAGGAGGAAAGAGCCCCTCTGTATGTTATTTCCAACCGCCCTCCCCAGCCACAAAGTCCAATCCCCCCCTCACCCAAAGTCACTAGAATGAGGGGAGGCAGGGGCCATGGAAATAATCACTCCTCCCCTGCGGACTGCTCCAGTAGCAGAAGGCTCTCATTCCCAAAACTTTAGATGGGTCCTTTCCTTCCCTCCAACCGCACCCCACCCCAGTCCACGTCCAAGTTTCATCTCAAAACTATGCTCCCCTTAATAAAAATGTTTGTTCTGTACAGTGCTGTTTCCTTGACTTTCTTTGATTTGGGGGGAGGTGGTAAGGGGGTTAGTAATTTGAGATGACAGGCGTCTGTACCAGTGTACAGACAGGGGGAAAGGTTCAACAGAAAGTCACACTCACATTGCATTCACTAGGCACACTTGTCATTCTGGGAGGGGGTTTTCATGTTCTCTATGCAGCGGGGGGCGGGGGGGGGGGCTCTGTGACTTTCTGGTGGGGGAGGGTGGCTGCAGATCTTTTGCGGCCGGCAATAGCCTGCATGACAGATCCATGCAGCAGGGGATCTGTGGCCGCAATCCACGGCCAAAAAGTCACACAGCCCCTCCACCCCCCCTGCCCCTCCCGCCACAGAGCTGCGAATAGGAGGGGTTGCAGGCTCCCTTGAAACAAGCAGTCCAGCACTGCGGACTGCTCTGGGAGCAGGAGCCTGTCATTCCCCGAGTTTGGAAGCGTCCTTTCCAACACTCCACCCGCTCCCGAACTGCAGTATGTGTCCCAGATTAAACCCTTAACCGAGAAATCATTAATAAAGACGGTTTTAATAAACAATGTTTCCTTTATTATACTTTTAAAGCGTTGAATGAAGGGGGGAAAGGGGGTTGGTAATTGGAGAGGATAGGCAACAGAAACTGGGTAAAGAAACGGGGGCAGGTTCAGCTTCTGTTTAAACAAGCGTAACAGTCACTGGTTACCCTGGTCAGTCTGGAAGCTAGCTTTCAAAGCTTCCCGGATGCGCAGCGCGTCCCGCTGGGATCTTCTAATCGCCCGGGTGTCCGGCTGTGCGTAATCAGCAGCCAGGCGATTTGCCTCAACCTCCCACCCCGCCATAAACGTCTCCCCCTTGCTCTCACAGAGATTGTGGAGCACACAGCACGCTGCAATCACAATGGGGATATTGGTTTGGCTGAGATCAGAGCGAGTAAGTAAGCTTCTCCATCTCCCTTTCAGACGGCCAAAAGCACACTCCACCAGCATTCTGCACTTGCTCAGACGGTAGTTGAAGAGCTCCTTTTCAGTGCCCAGGGCTCCTGTGTATGGCTTCATGAGCCAGGGCATTAGCGGGTAGGCTGGGTCCCCGAGGATCACTATAGGCATCTCCACATCCCCAACACTTATTTTGCGGTCCAGGAAGTAAACACCCTCCTGCTGCCATCTAAA
Source organism: Chelydra serpentina (assembly GCA_037349315.1). NCBI lineage: Eukaryota > Metazoa > Chordata > Testudines > Chelydridae > Chelydra > Chelydra serpentina. Next base: position 78,051,731 of record JBAIAC010000008.1, read on the forward strand.
CAGACCAGAGTTCCTGAAAACACGAGCGTCATGAACCTTGCCCGGCCATCCGACGTTGATGTTGGTAAAACGTCCTTTATGGTCCACTAATGCTTGCAGCACCATAGAAAAATAGCCCTTACGGTTAATGTACTGGCTGCCCTGGTGGTCCGGTCCCAGGATAGGGATGTGTGTCCCATCAATAGCCCCGCCGCAGTTTGGGAATCCCATAGCAGAAAAGCCATCTATGATCACCTGCACGTCTCCAAGGGTCACTACCTTTGAGAGCAGCAGGTCAACGGTTGCATGGGCAACCTGCATCACAGCAACCCCCACGGTAGATTTGCCTACTCCAAATTGATTCGCGACTGACCGGTAGCTGTCAGGCGTTGCAAGCTTCCACAGGGCTATGGCCACTTGCTTCTGGATAGTCAGGGCAGCTCTCATTCGGGTGTCTTGGCGCTTCAGGGCAGGGGACAGCAACTCACAAAGTTCCAGGAAAGTGCCCTTATGCATCCGAAAGTTTCTCAGCCACTGGGATTCATTCCAGACCTGCAGCACTATGCGGTCCCAACAGTCAGTGCTTGTTTCCCTTGCCCAGAATCGCCGTTCCACAGGATCAACGTGCCCCATTGCCACCATGATGTCTACGGGCCGGGGTCCCGTGCTTTGCGAGAGGTCTGTGCCCCTCTCAGAGTTCATGTCCTCCCGGAGCTTCCGTTGCCTCCTCGCCCGATTTATCTGCATCTGCCTCTGGAAAAGGTGGACGATAAGGCGCGAGGTGTTGACAATGGACAGAACAGCAGCGATAATCCCGGAGGGCTCCATGCTCGCTGTCCTGTGGCGTCCGCGCTGTCAATCACCAGAAAAGGGCGCGGATTCATTGCCCGCCGGCGCTTTCACGGAGGGAGGGCGGGAGTGTGGTTCGAATGACGACATTTACCTATAACCACCCTCGACACATTTTTGGCCCCAGAAGGCACTGGGGGCTACACCCAGAATTCCAGTGGGCAGCGGGGACTGCGGGAACTGTGGGATAGCTACCCACAGTGCACCGCTTGCGATGTCGACGCTTGCCCCGTTACTGTGGACTCACAAATTCGATTTAATGTCCTTGGTGTGGATTGCACGCTCGACTTTGTAATATCGGTTTCACAAGTTCGGTTTAAGAAAAATCGAACTACTCTCGTAGTGTAGACATACCCTAAGTCACTTTGTCCTCCTCCGGTGTTAGAGATTTATGAGCCTGCTACAGCCATGGGTAAGAAAGCTGCATCCTGTAGCTCAAGGCAGTTGCAGCTCATGTATTAAGATCCAGAAGTCCCAGGGCCAAGTTGGTTGGTGTCACCTTAAGTAGTTTCAGAATTTGTCTCTTGAATACAGTTAATACATAAAATATATTAAAAAATGAAAAATCAGCCAAACCAAATTTCATCTTGTCATTGAAAGTTTTGAGGAAATGTTAGATTGAGCATGTTTGTTTTCTGACCAGGAAGAACATAAGAATGGCCACCCTGGCTAAGACCCATGGTACATCTAGCCTGGTATCCTGTCTTCCAACTGTGCCCAATGCCAAGTGCTTCAGAAGGAATGAACAGAACAGGTAATCATTAAATGATACATCTCCTGTCGTCCAGTCCCAGCACCTGGCAGTTAGAGGTTTAGGGACACCCAGAGCATGGGATTGTATCCCTGACCATTTTGGCTAATAGCCATTGATGGACCTATCCTCTATCAACCTATCTAATTATTTTTTGAACCCACTTATATGTTTGGCCTTCACAACATCCTCTGGCAATCAGTTCCACAGCTTGACTGTGCGTTGTGTGAGGAAGTACTTCCTTTTGTTTGTTTTAAACATGATGCCTATTAATTTAATTGGGTGACCCCTGGTTCTTGTGTTTTGTGAAGGGGTAAATAACACTTCCTTATTCATTTTTCTCCATAACTTTTATGATTTTATAGACCTCTGTCATATCCCCCCCCTTAATCGTCTCTTTTCCAAGCTGAACATTCCCAGTATTTTTCATCTCTCTTTGTATGGAAGCTGTTCCAGTCCTTTAATCATTTTTGTTTCCCTTCTCTGTACCGTTTCAATTTTTAATATATCTTCTTTGAGATGGGGCAATCAGAACTGCATTCAGTAATCAAGGTGTGGGCATACTATGGATTTATATTGTGGCATTATGATATTTTCTGTCTTATTATCTATCCCTTTCCTAGTGGTTCCTAACATTCTGTTAGCTTTTTTGACTGTTGCTGCTCGTTGAGCGGATGTTTTCAAAGAATTATCCATAATGACTCCACAATCTCTTTCACGAGTGGTAACAGCTTATTTAGATCCTATCATTTTGTATGTGTAGTTGGGATTATGTTTTCCAATATGCATAACTTTCTATTTATCAACACTGAATACCTGCCATTTTATTGTCCAGTCACTTAGTTTTGAGAGATTCTTTTGTAACTCTTTGCAGTCAGTATGTTTTGGATTTAACTATCTTGAGTAATTTTGTACCATCTGCAAACTTTTCCACCTCACAATTTACCCATTTTTCCAGATCATTTATGAATATGTTGAGCAGCACAGGTCCCAGTACAGATCCTTGGTCAACCCCACTATTTGCTTCTTTCTACTGTGAAAACTGACTGCTAATTCTACCCTTTATTTCCTATCTTTTAACCAGTTTCTGATCCATGGAAGGACTTTTCCTCTTATCCCTTTGATGCCTACTTTACTTTAGAGCCTTTGGTGAGGGACCTTGTCGAACACTTTCTGAAAATCCAAGTACAGTATATCCATTTTGTGATGCTATATACTGTGGAATGTGGCCATCTACACTAATATGGTTGCCACTTTACAAAAGTGTGATAACTCTTATACAAAGTATGCCTTGTAAGGTATTATTGGAAAAGTTATAATCTGTTCTGTATTATTATCTAGTTATAAGGTGTGTTTCAACCTTGTGTATGGAGTTATTACATTTTTCTATGTGCTTGTAACTCAAACCAATTGTGAATCTGGGAAACGCCCACAGGTTAGTTCTTCCAGAGTAACAAAAGATCTATAAACAAACCCTCCTGCTCGTCAGTCCCAGAGACACCTCCTACATCACTTTGACACAGAAGAGGCAGGCAAAATTTGCAATTCAAATGAAGGGCTGGTGGAAGAGCACATAGACTTTGGAGCTGTGTAACCCAGCATGTAGCCAATGAAGGCCTAACTCCATGGCACAGCCATGATTTTTCCAGAAAAGGGGTCAAGATATAAAAGGCAAGAACAAAGGCCCCTGATAGCCTCTTTCCTACCTCATCTCTAGAACGATGACCTTTGACAAGGAAAATTCTGAACAAAGGTCTGAGGTCCCCAATACTATTTGGGCAAATCCAGAGAGACTGATAAAAAACTAGCAGATAGAACATCCCTGCTAGCATTTTGGATATACAAGCTTTAATTCACCTATTTACCTGCTTTAAACCTCTGAATAACTCATTTCTTTCTTAGCTAATAAACTATAGTTAGTTATTGAAGTAGCTGGTTGGCAGCCTAGTCTTTGGTGAGATTATGGGCATCTGGTGACCTGGGGTGAGTGACTGATTCTTTGGGATTGGGAGTAACCTAATCATAGGTGCTGGAACTAGGAGTGCTGGGGATGCTGCCGCACCCCCTGTCTTAAAGTAGTTTCCGTTATATACAGGGTTTACAGTTTGGTTCAATGGCTCTCAACACCTCCACTATGAAAATTGTTCCAGCACCCCTGAACCTAATGTGTAGTGATTTCTGGTTTTAATAACCTTTCATCACAGTAGTCCAGTTGGTCTGGGTGGTAAATGAGACTGGAGCGCTAAAGGGACTGTCAGTGTCTTTATGGTGAGCAAGTAAAGTGACCCAGGAGGAACACACACATATTGTTGGCTTGGTTAAATCTAACTACAGAATATACCACCAGTTTGGGAGTGTTTGTCCAGTTTGGACAGCCTGACCTAATACTGGCACTCACAGTTGTGACCTCTATTAGACCCCCGTGACACACTTCATCACCCTAGTCCACATGTTCATTGACACTCTCAAAGAATTCTAGTAGATTGTTGAAGCATGATTTCCCTTTACAAAATCCACATTGACTCTTCCCCAACAAACTGTGTTCATCTTTGCGTCTGGTAATTCTGTTCTTTATTATAGTTTCAATCAATTTGCCTGGTACTGAAGTTAGGCTCATCAGCCTGAAATTGCCAGGATTGCCTCTGGAGCCTTTTTTAAAAATCAGCGTCACATTACCTATCCTCCAGTTATCTGGTACAGAAACTGATTTAAGTGTTACGTACTCCAGTTAGTAGTTCTGCAATTTCATATTTGAGTTCCTTCAGAACTCTTGGGTGAATCCCATCTGGCCCTAGGGACTTATTAGTGTTTAATTTATCAATTTGTTTCAAGACATCCTCTAGTGATCTGGGACAGTTCCTCAGATCTGTCACCTAAAGAGAATGGCTCAGGTGTGGGAACTTCCCTCACATCCTCTGCAGTAAAGGGGATGCAAAGAATTAATTAGCTTCTCCTCAATGGCCTTGTCTTCCTTGAAAGATGGCCTTATAATTAAGGCACTGGACTGGAAGGCAGGAGAACCGAGTTCTATTCCTGGATTTGATGAAGACTTCCTGTGTGCCCTTGAGCTAGTCCCCTGCCATACTTTAGCTTCCCCAGCTGTAAAATGAGCATTAACATACTTCTCGTCCTCACAAAGGCATTGTGAGGGTAAATGCAGTAATTGTTTGTGGGACAATCAAATACTAAAGGTGATGAGCATCACAGAAAAAACTCTAAGTAATTAAATCAATAAACCACATGTCCTTCTTTTGATTTATCTTACTCTATTTTCAAAGCCACATACTCCAACATGACACCATTACCGTGTGTTATGAGGAAAAGTTCTGCATTAGTAACCAATTTCACACATGCTTCCACGGTGATAACAAATTAATGCAAGTACAGAGGAATTCTCCCATTTGTCGCTATAGAGTCACATCTTTATTATTTATACCTACAAACATAGGGTTTAGACAGGAGATCAAATGGTCTTTAATGAAATTGTTTAAAGTACTGAAGAGCACTGGTAACAGATTTTTTCTCACTCATTTGTTTAATTCTGTTTCTTGCTAGCTATTAAATTATATATTTTTGTCAATACAAAAGTAAAAACATCAACATCCTTTAACTAATAGCACAAGGGAGAGACTCTCAGATGGGAACTAGAGCTGTCGATTAATCACACTTAACTCACGCGATTAACTCAAAAAATACTTCCTTTTGTTTGTTTTAAACCTGCTGCCTATTAATTTCATTTGGTGGCCCCTAGTTCTTGTGTTATGAGAAGGAGTAAATAACACTTCCTTATTTACTTTCTCCACACCAGTAATGATTTTATAGACCTTTATCTCTAGGCAGGGACGGCTCTATGTTTTCTGCTGCCCCAAGCATGGCAGTCAGGCAGCCGTTGGCGGCGTTTCTACAGGAGGTCGCCGGTCCCGTGGATTCGGCGGCGTTCCTGCGGGTGCTGCGCCGGTCCTGCGCTGTCGGCGGACCCACCGCCGAATTGCTGCCAAATCCGCGGGAACGGCGGACCTTCCACAGAAACGCCGCCGAAGGCTGCCTGACTGCCGCCCTCATGGCAACCATCACGCCGCCCCCCGCAGCTTGCCGCCCCAGGCACGCACTTTCTGTGCTGGTGCCTGGAGCTGGCCCTGTCTCTACGAAATCAAATGGGTTTCATGTGTGAAATCCTGGCCTCACTGAAGTCAGTGGGAGTTTAGCCATTGACTTCAGTGGGACCAGTATTTCACCCCACATGTGTAGCTGAAAGCAAGACTTGGCCCACAGAAATTTTGGGGCTATTTCATTCCCTTGATCCTAACAGTTCTCTTTCCTGTATTTGTATGTATAAAATGAGCAAATCTAGCCTAAAATGTGTTGCAAGACAAGAAATACAGAACCCCATTACACCCTTTTTACAATCACTTCTCAGCATATAACTGTTCTTTTAAGAGGTCTCTGGAGCTCTTATTTAAACAGATAACATTCTGCTATGTTGTAGGGCTGAAATGTGTGGAAACAATAGCAACAATAGTGATAATAGTGGGATTTATTGAAGAGAGAAAATAAACATCCTAATCTTTCTTTTTGTGGGGAAAACTATGCTAGATAAAAATAATTCATGACCTTCCTTTAATTGGAGACAGATTCTTGGTCACATCCTGCTCTCAATCCACACACAGTGAATTTCCCCCTGAAATTATCTTCTGGAAATATGAGCAGAGTCACATCTGGCAGAATAAGAACTCTGATTTATGGAACGTGAATGTCATGGCACAGTTCCTTCTCATTTAATATTTTGTAGCTCAAAGAATCACATGATCTTTTATTAACACAATCAGAGCCGATTTACAGTAAATGTACATGGTAACCCATAACATCAGCTAACCCGTAACATCAGCAAACTCATTCACTTCGATTAATAAATGCCTCATATTCCTATGTATTTGCAGTGATGAAGGACATTAACTGAATACGAATGGACTGAAAGTATCAGGGACTATCAGGAAGAAAAGTGGCATTCCTCTGTTAAAATACTTGTTTATTTATTAAGCAGGGAAATCATTTCCAAGCTGTTCAGAAACATCTGTTTAGAAAAACTTACTGAGATCTCTATACAAACATATCCCAGGTCAAAATCGCTATTCCCTTGAAGACGGACCCTTTGAAAGAGAATCTCACCATCAGAAGGTCTGATACAGCTTTCATCTAGCTGAGGAGATAACAGCTAGCAGGGATAAGTGTAATTTTGTGGAAGTGGATGACAACTTTTCAACAGTGAAGCATGAAAATTTTATGGGAGAGGGAGGGACAGAGGGCATTGGAAGGAGAAAGCAGGATGGGGGGGTTGGGAGAGGAGGAATTAGCACTTAGGTAGCGCTCTTCATCTATCTCAAGGTGTTTTACAAAATGATGAGTATGTATCATCATGCCAATTGTACAGAGGGAGAAACCAAGGCAGAGAGAAGCACTTTTACCCAAGGCCATCCAGAAAGTGTGTGGCAGAATCAGGATGAGCGCCTAGACCTCCAGATCATTAGGCCTTTGCTTTAGCCACAAAGCCATCTCCTCCTAATACTTAAACAAAAAAATTACATCACAACTCAAAAGCAAAGTGGCAGAATTCACTTGTATGATACAGAGAATTTAATATTGACCCTACATCTCATGTGCACTTTTGACTTGAGCTAAGACTTTGTCCCATTAGCTGCAGCAGTGGCTGTTTGCATGACGTTAACACCAAAAATCCCCAGGCATCTAATTCTCTTGTCTGAAACTCCCACAGCAAGATCATACAAATAGCTCAGCAGGGCCTTCAGGAGTCAATGCAAAGAGAACTTCCATACTGATAATAGGGGATATCTTCAGCAACTTGATGCCTTTGTAAAGCAATCACAACTTTGTAGAGGCTGACAGCATTGAAATCTCTCCCTTTTACTATTGCCACTTCATAGATTTTGTGGTAAGTTTGATGGTATGTGGCTTATTCCATTTACACTTGTGTTTCTCTTGGACTGTATCTAAACCTGCCATAGACACTGGGATATTTGGATCACGAGGTGAAATCCCTAGCTAGCTATCTTACTTGACTGAAGCAGGTTGGAAAACATCAAAGCAAACTGTGTAGACACTTGTAAACTATCTGGGCTCCTAGCTATTTTGTTTGATTTTTTTCTTTACATTATTATAAATGAGTTCAGTTTTCTATTGCTGAAAAATGATGTAGTAATGGATGGCGCCACCTTTTGGTGAACATGTAGAAAGAGTCAGCATCTTTGCTAATTTGCAGATCCACAAATAAAGGGTATAATAATATAATATAATAGCAATTGGTTATTATTATTTTTATTTGTATTGCATTAGCTCCAAGGTGTTCCAGTCACACTTGTGTTAGGTGCTGTACAAACTTGGAACAAGAAATGCAATTCTTCCAATTTTAATTGTTTTCAGATATATCATGTTATGTCTGGAATACCTAGTTATGCTAGGGTGGTTTTTTCCATATTTATGTTAACATTACAATAGTAAGTAAACAGCAATCTCTGCCTGTGGCACATAATCTAGTCTTCTGTGGGCTGTACTACTTTGGTCAATTTTTGGTGGTTGGGTTTACTGTGCAGGTGTGATCTACAGGAGGTCAGACAGATGATCTGGTGGTCCTTTCTGGCCTTAAACTCTGACTCCTATGTAGGTCAGTCAGCTTGGTAGTAGTGTATCTCCCTCCCCCACAACACTGTTGAAGACTCTCAATAGGGCCTGAGGGTTAGGCTGATCAGATAGCAAGTGTGAAAAATCAGGACACGTGGGGTGGGGGTAATAGGCACCTGTATAAGACAAAACCCCAAATATCAGGACTGTCCCTATATAATTGGGACATCTGGTCACCCTACTGGGGGTGCATGTACTGGTAAGGGGAAGATAAGCCCAGTTGCCCCCAGCTAGCAGTGGTAACTATGATGAAAAGCCTCAGGCTAAACTAACTTTTATGTAGCCTTCCCCTGTGAGAACCCCTGCACACCTTTATCAGAGATAGCAGTTGGTGGGGAAAACTCTGCCATTGGTGCTATAATAGTATTGCCCTGTCAGGAAGCTGAGGAATAAGAGCAGGGAGCTCTGAAGCTGGTGCAGAGGCACATGGTCTCCATGCAAAGACCTCTTGCAGATATTGTGGGATACACAGGGCTTGATCACCAAATCCCCTGCTTGTTTTACAGGGACAAACTCCTCTTCCACTGATGGCACAATCTGGGGAAATCTTTGTGAGGGAAGGGTTAAGACAATGCTTAAAAAAAATAAATATGCTACAAGTTACCTCCAGGAGGCAATCCGATGCCCTCAGAAATCACTGTGAAGTTTCTCCAAGGTTTCCAGTACAATATAGTCCAGCTCTCAGCCAAGGTATAATTAAGAATAATGGGTTAAACTGAGAAAATGAAAATCGAAGATGAATAACCAGGAATATTTCTAACAGACAGGTTCATTAAACTGTAAAATAGTTTCCTACAGCAACTGATGAAAGCTTCATTGCCTGATTTACAATTAGACTGGAAAAACCACCATAGAATATACCACAGGGAAATATCCTGAATTGTCAGAGATAAACAATATGACCCAACAGGTTTTTTTCCATCTCTCATTTACAGGATTCTATGATTTTCTTATTTTACCTCTTAGTTTCATAGATTCATATATTCCAAGGCAAGATTGGCTAGTCCGACCTCCTGTATAACACAGGCCATAGGACTTCCCCAAAACAATTCCTTTTCAACTAGAGCATATATTTTCAAAAGCATCCAATTTTGATTTAAAAATTGCCAGTGATGGGGAATCCACCACAAACCTGGATAAATTGTTCCAGGGGGTCATCATTACCCTCACTGTTAGAAATGTACACCTTATTTCCAGTCTGAATTGTCTAGCTTCAACTTCTAGGCACTGGCTCTTGTATAACTTTGCCTGCTAGCCTGAAGAGCCCATTATCAAATATTTGTTCCCCATATACGTACTTAAAGATGGTAATCAAGTGATATCTTAACCTTTTCTTTATTAAGCCGTCACTATGATACATATTTTCTAATCCTTCAGTCATTTTCATGGATCTTCTCTGAACACTCTCCAATTTATCAATCTCCTTTTGAACTGTGGACACCAGAACTGGACACAATATTCCAGCAGTGATCACATCAGTGCCAAATAAAGAGGCAAAATACCTTCTCTACTCCTACTTGAGATTCCCCTCAATGCATCCAAGTGTAAGCGGGGGAATAGTCCCGCTCTTGTGGGGAACTTTCCTCGTCTCTGCACTACCCCGGTGAAATGGGCTAGCGGAAGGATCTGAGTCCTCGCTCCCACCTCCTTTACCCAGAGGCCTCCCTGCCCTCGAGAACTCCCCTTGCACTCTTCTGTCTGGCAGAGTCCTCGTAACCCCCAACAAGGCTGGGCCCAGGATTCCTGGGGGGCTTGACCCCCAACCTTGCTGTGGTCACCTAGGTCAGGGGGTAGGGTGTCCCCACTCCGGGGTACTCTCTCTAAACAGGATGCTTCCCTGACCCACTGATCACTGCATACAATTGAAAGCAAATGCAAATTATTTAATTAACAATTAATTTGTAACAGGAATAAGGAAAAATGGGAAAGGCTAATGGAAACACTTCACCCCGCTCTGTGGCAGGGAACATCTCAACAGTGTCTCTGCAATGTCAGGGCAGTTCAGTCTGTTCCTTTGTAAGTCCCAGGCTCCTTTTCAGGCCCTGGCTGTGCTGCAGGGACGCTGTGGCTTAGATACTTGCTCCGGCGGTGGCCACACGCTCGCAGGCTCTGGGTGGCAGGACCCTTCTTCCCAGCGTTGCCCCCGCCCGGTTGGGGTTTAGATCCCCCTGCAAGTCTGGCCTGCAGGGCCCCTTGGCTGAGGCCTCTCCCTGCGCTGGGCCCACTGCCCAGGGTCCCCCTCGCTCTCCCCAGCTGCTCACCACACCCGGCTCCGGACTGCTCCAGTTCCAGCTCCACCGCTCTGCCTCTGCACGGCTGCTGCTGCTCTGCCTCCAGCTCCCTGGGCTGCTGCCCTGGGCCCTCTGGCTCTGGCTGCTGCAGCTTCTCCCCCCAGGGCAGGTCTGTGTCTCTGGGCTGCAACTCTGCTCCCAGGGCAGGTCTGTGTCTCTGGGCTGCAACTCTGCTCCCAGGGCAGGTCTGTGTCTCTGGGCTGCAGCTCTGCTCCCAGGGCAGGTCTGTGTCTCTGGGCTGCAGCTCTGCTCCCAGGGCAGGTCTGTGTCTCTGGGCTGCTGCTCTGCTCCCAGGGCAGGTCTGTGTCTCTGGGCTGCTGCTCTGCTCCCAGGGCAGGTCTGTGTCTCTGGGCTGCAGCTCTGCTCCCAGGGCAGGTCTGTGTCTCTGGGCTGCAGCTCTGCTCCCAGGGCAGGTCTGTGTCTCTGGGCTGCAGCTCTGCTCCCAGGGCAGGTCTGTGTCTCTGGGCTGCAGCTCTGCTCCCAGGGCAGGTCTGTGTCTCTGGGCTGCAGCTCTGCTCCCAGGGCAGGTCTGTGTCTCTGGGCTGCAGCTCTGCTCCCAGGGCAGGTCTGTGTCTCTGGGCTGCTGCTCTGCTCCCAGGGCAGGTCTGTGTCTCTGGGCTGCTGCTCTGCTCCCAGGGCAGGTCTGTGTCTCTGGGCTGCTTTTCTGGCCCCTCCAGATCTGGCCCAGCTCAGCTCAGCTCTGGCTTCTGCCCTCTCCTCAGCTCGGCCCCATTCACTCTGACTCAGGCAACTTCAGCTCACACGGAGGACGGGATTCACCCTGACCTCCTGACTCCCTGATTCGCCTGCCCGCCCTGTCAATCAGAGCTGACCTGGAGCATTGGCCTCTCCCCATTGCCCCTGGGGACTGTCAGTCCCATCGACCCTTCCCCTTCTGGTACTGGGAGCTCTGAATGTTAGTAAGGGGATAACAGTCCCCTTACACAAGGATCACATTAGCTCTTTTGGCCACAATATAGTGCTAGGAACTCATTTTCATCTGATTATCCACCATGACCACCAAATCTTTTTCAGAGTCACTTCTTGCTAGTATAGAGTCCCCCAACTTGTAGGTCTGGCTGCTCCAAGATATATACATTTAGCCCTATTGAAATGCATTTTTCCCTGTGGCCAGCTTACCAAACGATCCAAAGCACTTTGTATCACTGACCTGTCTAGGGTGACCAGACAGCAAATGTGAAAAATCGAGACGGGGGTGGGGGGTAATAGGAGCCTATATAAGAAAAAGACCCCAAAATCGGGACTGTCCCAATAAAATCAGGACATCTGGTCACCCTAGACCTGTCTTCTTCATTATTTACCACTCCCCTAATCTTTGTCTCATCTGCAAACTTTATGAATGATGATTTTACATTCTCTTCTGGGTTATTGATAAAATGTTACAAAGGGCAGGGCCAACAACTAATCCCTGTGGGACCCCACTAGAAACACCTCCCTTCCCTCTTTCCCCCCGCCCCCCGAATGATTCTCTGGTTATGGTTACATTTTGAGACCTATTAGTTAGCCAGTTTTTAATCCATAATATGTGCCATGTTAATTTTGTATCATTCTAGTTTTTGAATCAAAATGTCTTGTGGTACCAAGTCATATGACTTACATAAGTCTAAGTATATTATATAAACCCTGTTCAATATGTAATCTTATCAAAAAAGATATCAAGTGAGCTTGAACTGTTTTCCACAAACCCATGTTTAACTGTCTGGCCTACACAGTTATCTTTTAAAAAACTGAAGCACAATATATTGGCCTGATCCAAAGCCAGTTGAAGTCAATGGAGAGACTCCCACTTCAAATGGGTTTCGGCTCAGACCTCATATTTGGAAAAAGCACAAACTCCAGATTCTGCCTGTGTCTATTACTAGTGTTTATCCTTTTTTGCCTAAAATCCCCAGAGATTTCTGCAGGCTTGGTGCTGAAAAGCTATCCACAATTTGTTCAGATGTTTATTGGCACAGGAACACTAATTCATGTGTTAACAGCAGGATGATAATAGTCCTGGGTTTTCTGTAGCAAAGCAAAACAATACATAAATACAACACTGGCCTGCTCAAAGACATCAAAACCTACTAGTGCGTAAAGATGCAATTACCATGGGGCTGAATCTGACCCAGAAACTATACAAAAACAAAAGTTAACCAAATGTTGCTTGAGCATTCCACCACAGAACATCCACGAAATAATGCAATCACACATTTTACCATCCCAAATTTGGCAAGATCTTGCATTTTATTATTTTTGATTTTTAAGAAAACGTGAATCAGTATTGTTCCTCTCATAAATTAGGGTATTGTGCCAAAGCTTGTAAATGTCCAAGATAACAAAAGTGCAACTCAGGCCATTATATAAAATTGATTATAAAAGCAAGCCAAAGCCAGAAATGGAAAGAACAGTACGAACTGCATTGTTCACGTTTAAAAAAACTGGCTTCAAGGCTTCTGGCAAACAGGGTTGGCGTAACAAGGAATAAAAAGATTTTAGAAATGTGAGGAAACTTTTATAGTTGAAATCACCAAAATTTGTTATGATTGGTTAATTTTAATGAGATGAGGTCACTGCCCCTATTTGAATGATTTTTATCTCGGGAGGGGGGTCACTAAAAGAGCCAAGGGAATGGCAGCATGGGGGTTTTAATGTGTTGTCCCCCAACTGCTCTAGGTCCACAGGAATGAGGTTCTTTTTAGAGCATGCCAGCAGGGGCTACATGCGGCAGTTAGAGTATAGCACGTTAGTGAACTGTACAAATCACACCCCTGTGGTGTGCTTTGCTGTGCAGACACGCCCTCTGTCCCAACTTCCTCTTTTTTGTCTTGTGTCTAACAGGAGCCTGGTTTCAGTGGCCATATCGTCTCCACCCTTTGCAACATCACTGTGAGCTTGTGACCAGAATCCAAGCTAAAAGTGATGCCTTAAAACAGCCTGTGACCAGTAAAAGTTTGCCAGATCTCAGAGAGAGGCTGATGCGCTATGCCTACAATTTTGTAGCAGCGAGGTTGCGACCGAGAGTGAACATCAGCGACAGGAGCTGCATTGACAGTCTTTGCTATCCTTTTCTTTCTCTCGCGCGCTGCATGTCCTGTTTTGTCTTTTAAAAAAACAAAACAGGGTCAGACGTCAACAACAACAGCTCAAAACCATCTAATCCAGGGGTGGCCAATCTGTGGCGTTGGAGCCACATGCGGCTCTTCAGAAGTTAATATGCGGCTCCTTGTATAGGCACCGACTCCAGGGCTGGAGCTACAGGCACCAACTTTCCAATGAGCCGGGGGGTGCTCACTGCCCCAACCCCTGGCTCTGCCACAGACCCTGCCCCCACTCCACCCCTGAGCCTGCCGTGCCCGCTCTCCTCCCCCTTCGCCCCAGAGCCTCCTGCATGCCACCAAACAGGTGATTGGAAGGTGTGGGGAGGGCTGTCGGTGGGTGGGAGGCACTGGGAGCTGGGGGGCGGGGGGGAGCTGCTGACGTATTACTGTGGCTCTTTGGCAATGTTCATTGGTAAATTCTGGCTCTTTCTCAGGCTCAGGTTGGCCACCCCGATCTAAACCAACTTTCTCCTCTTCCCTAAAACAACAGTTTAATACCTGCTAAAATCTGTCAAACTTCCCCCCCTCCACACACAAGATTCTATCCACTAAAGGGGAAAGCAATAAGGGATTGTATTAATATCTTATCCTTTCTTGGGCTGAAGATGGCTCCTTACAGTAAAATACAGGTTTGAGCCAGACATACAGGTTATACGCTATGTAAGTAGTTCTGACACTAGTTTACCAATGGTGATCAGTCACACCCTTACTATCATAATTCATAGATTTTTAAGGTCAGAAAAATCCATTGCAAGCAACCAGTCTGATCTCCTGCATAATGTAGGCTGTAGAATTCACCCAGAAATTCTTGCAGTGAAGGGAATTATTCTTCCATACTAGTTAAGTGAACAAAATTGAACTCAGTAACTTATGGCTAAACTAAATCACTGGCTTGATTCTTATTTACACTAAGGCTCCTCTACATCAATGTGATGGTTCCTTTAAATTGCCAGAGAGGTGTAAAAAGAGGCCTTAGTGTAAAAGAGAATCAGACCCCCTGTCTTTTAGAAAAGAATATCACGCCTTGCATTGATTTTTAACCCTTTAGTTTTTTAAATGGAGGTCACTAATCATAGCATGATTCTCTGGTGTGCATAAATTGAGACAAGGATGAAACTCCCAAACATGTGGCCTAAATCACAATTTGAATCTTAATCCTCAGAAGCAAAAGCCTAAAGTGCTAATCCTTTGAACTCTTATCCCACAGGATTGATCTCAAGCACCCTATTGTTTTTAAACTCAAGCTTCCAAACTACTGAGCTCCTAGGCTCTTGGAGTGGTTGAGAGAAACTGGATTGCAACTGATGTAAATGTTACAGTCTCACTATTCCCAATAGCAATTGCTTTACAAAGCATGGTAGGAAGTGATGGGCAAGTCAGGTTGATAATATAATTAAAACAGGTTAAACAAAAGTTCTGTATCCAACCACAAATCAGGGCAACCTCTCTACAATTTTTATAGCCTCCTCTTTACCTGCATATTTTTAATGCATGGGCTGCAGGAATTTATCATCCCTTACTGCAGGTTCAAGGTCTCATTCCTAAATCACCCGTTAAGAAAACCAGTGAAGAATGTGAAGGAGAATTGAAACCCTTTAATAATCCTTGTCCCCTAGAGGGGGTCTATTTATCCCATCTGTCATGTGGTTCCTCATGAGCAACTTTCTCATCAATTAATAGATTTTTAAGGCCAAAAAGGGTCATTGTTATCATCTAGTCTGACCTGCACAACACAGCCACAGAATTTCACCCAGGCACAGTTCCCAGCAGTGCAAAGTACAGCTACGCTCCCATTGGGCACTGAGTTTTGCTCAGATGTCCACAGCAGGCCTGGCATGCTAGGAGAAAGGTGGACCTGGGCACAGAAAACGGAGACACGGTCAGTGTGAAATGAATTGCAATCGTTTGCTCCTTTTCTAAAACATGAATAAAAACCCGAAGTAAGGAAGGCTCGGTTGATTCTTAACAAATAATAATACTGAAAGGGCATAAAGCAAAGCAGCTCCACTGTGCACCACTGGGATTGCATACGATGAAGAGCATCTGGAAGAAAATGACCTGTGACTGCCTAGTGGGTACTAGGTGGAACTAACATGCATCATTCCATGATGATGTGCAAGGGCTGCCCATTATCCAGGCAGCATATTGGGTCTGTCCCCCTTTTCTGGGCTGGAATCTTTATTTGGGCATGGAGCACTTTGGGTAATCGTGCCTACATCTGCCCAATGAGCTTGATCCTGCAAGGTCCTAAGCACTCTGGATCCAATACAGGAAAGCACTTAGGGCCAGATTTTTAAAGGTATTTAGGCACCTGCCCAGTGATTTCAGTGGAAGTTGGGCACCTACATACTTTTAAAAACTCTTTCCCCCTCAAAGCAGACAGAGACAACATGTAGCGTTTTCTAGAAGCGACTGCCTGCCTGTTGTAGCTACCTGCTCCTGTAGAATCAGAAAGTGAGTCCCCCTCATTAACAGTGGCTGTAAGATATATTACAGGATTGCTCATTCACTTCACATGTAGCTATTTTTAAAACAAGGAAACACCTAATAGCTTGTTATTTTATGGGATCTGAGCTTCTCCCAAGTTCTTTTGATAGGAGAATACTGCGTGGGAGGAGTTTTCATTTTGTGCAGTGATGTTACAGAGCTACATTTGGAAGCAGACCACAACAGCAAAGTGCAGTACAATTTAGATGATATTTCAAAGGAAAGGTGAGCATATGCTTTTTCTGTACATGAGTACCAGGGCCCTCCTCCCAAGAGGTCCTGGTACTCTTACCCACATGTATTCAGCTGAGAACTGATGTGCTACCTGCAAGCCAGGACTCCAGACATAAAGGATGGTTCAGATTGCACTGTGGGGCTGTCAAACCTATCATTTCTTTTTGAAGCACTACTTCATCCTCTCCCTCCTTCACATGCATGTAACCCACTCCCTCATCCCTTTTTCAGCCTATCATCATCCCTAGTAAGCAGCTACATTGAGTAAGGAGCCATTTTAAAGAAAACAGTCTGAGTAGGTGTAAAATGACACTATGCTGCAGTGAGTAAATATAACAAACACTATTAATTGGTAAGTGGTACTTCCTCATTCAGAGACAAAGATTAGCCAGTGAAAACTGATTATTCCTTTTTGCTTCAGTACAGGGACTTTGTCTGTACCCCATTCAAACTTTCTACAAGAAGCAACTGCTAAAGCATTACAGTGATGCTATACTATGTGTATAGCTGTCAGATGTGAAATTTATTATTTAGTTGCTACATTAAAATACAAAAACCTCACGGCAATAGAGAAATAAGATATTGGAGTTCCCCATTGGCCCTGATCGTGGGGTGGGGCTAGGAGGACATACCATCCTCCCTGGGCACTTCATGTTGCCTGTCAACAAAAGGGGCTCCCGAGGGTCAATCTAACAAACTCTGGGATTGGCCAACAGGTGGCATGACACGCCTCATAAAAGCGAGTATGGGGAGGAAACAAATTCTACAAACCCTATCATGTCTCCATCCTCATTGGCCCCATGCTGTTCACAATGTCTTCTGCACATTTAGCTACCTATCTTAGGTTCTCAGATGGCACCCATTATCATAGTACCTGAGCACCTTACAATGTTTGTATTTATCCTCACAATACCCCTATGAGGTCAAACAGTAGTATTATCCCTATTTACAGATGGAAAACTGAGGCACAAAGAGAATAAGTGACTTGCCCCAGGTCACAGGAAGGTTGTGGCAAAGCAGGAAACTCAGTCCAGATCTCCCAGGTCCCCATATCTAACAGCACTCAAAAAGAACATATCTTTCTGTTAAGTGTAACCATTCATGTGTTTTATACTTCGTCTTCTCCTGGCTTTTCTTCCATTTATCTCAGCCTGCCATTCTCTGTCATTTGGACTCCTCAAATGTCCACAGAAATTACTCCAGCTGCCATTGCTTTAGGATGCTTTAAAAGAATCAGTCTTACCATGCCAAGCATAATCAATCTGTTTTGGGCAACAACTCAGTGACATTAAAATGACTCAAGATAACTTGTTCTCTTTCAATTATCATCCTTTTCTCAGACAAACACACACACGTCTACCCCTATTACGGTGGTTTATTGCATTAGCAACTACTACTGTATCTTGAGCTATTGCTGAAACACAATTTAAAGAGGTCATTCAATCCAGGGATGTGTTTTAGCTCCTGGGAAATAAACCCCATTTTGTTTCCTCTAACAGTAATATTTTAATTGTATTTTTGTTGTATGCAAGACAAACAGAAAGACGAACAGTTACATGGGAATCAGAGCAGATCAAATAGTATAGCAGGTAAAATGAAGAGAAAACAGTATTACAATTTAAAAGTATAGATAAATGCTTCAACATATCTCAACCATCTCTAAGAGTCTAAAAAAGTAGTCTATTGATTTACCATTGAACAAAGAGCCAGGATATTTATTTATGCACCCAATCATTTATAGCAGCTTTCTTTGCTGGTGATGATCCAGTCTGTTTCAATAGGTTCAGAATTCACTAGGGTGTAATGTAAGTGTTGTTGCATAAATTTAGGCTAATCCTTTTGCCCACCATAGACACTGTCTTCTGTACATTTAAGTCACTGCCAAATAGTTGGTCCCATTGGCCAATTATTAAAATGTACAATAAAAGATTAAAGACTGAGTCAA
This sequence comes from Chelydra serpentina, assembly GCA_037349315.1. Taxonomy (NCBI): domain Eukaryota; kingdom Metazoa; phylum Chordata; order Testudines; family Chelydridae; genus Chelydra; species Chelydra serpentina. The sequence goes on from JBAIAC010000008.1 coordinate 78,070,061, forward strand.
TTACTAATTTGGAACATATGAAATGGCAGATCAATGCCCAAAATTGGCAGCTCCAAAAACAATGTTATGATTGGGGGCTAGTGACACCTTAAATGTAGATTTGGATTTATTTTGTTCAAATTAGAAGGAAAATAGTGAAGTCCCTACCGCACAAACCACTGCATTTGCTTGGAAGTGTTGCAAATATGGGCTTCAAAGAGGCATCCTCCAGTATTTTTTATCTTGTGTCTGCTTCAGAGATAAAACAGCAACAACTTCAGAAAACACTGGGTTTTTTTATCATATGGAGACCAAAACATATCATTTACTGGTGATTATTACTCCCAAATTCTCTGTAGTGTGGATACAAAACGAAATCCTTTCTATGTAATAATCACCTATGCAGGCTAACTGCTTGATTTCCTTGTCTCATATACTACGTTTTAGTCTTGGTTTTGATGGTTTAACCCCCCCTCTTCCTTTTTGTAGAAGGCCAGGTAAAGTACCCAGTCCCTGCCTCTGAATCACCTTTTCTGAACCTGGAGAGCATTTTCATAGCCTTTTGTTCAGAGCCAGTACTGAATTTCAGACTAGTTGCAGAATTTGTCTGTTTTTGTTTTTTCAGCTTTAATACAAAACTTTTCAATAACAGGTGTGAACGCTGAGTGCCAGATCTCTAGGAATGCCTGCAGGGCCATCCTTAGGATTTATGGGACCCTATACAATATTATTAAACTGGTGCCTCTATGCCCGACGGCAGCCCAGGCTCACATGTGTATTTTAGATAAGGGTGGTCTTTTGAAGGATTTAGTTTAAAAAATTATGTCTGAATATCCAAGCATTTAAGGCTAAAGATGAATACTCAGATTGTGCATCTAAAAATCTATGCAAGGATTTTTTTAGAGATGTGATTTTATAATCTTCAGCAACACACTAATGAAATATTTTTAAAGCAAATTTTAAACTAAGGTTCTGTATTCTGACATGTTCTGAGTAAATATTACAGTAATGCACAACTGTTTTCGTCAGTGAATTCAGAAACTGGCAGTATATACCTGGAGGTTGGCAAATGCCTGTTAAATGGCTTCATTCATTACCACTTGAATAGCTCATTAACAGTTTCAATGTTAGCAAAACGAAAATAAGAAAGAAAAACTTGTAGCACCTTAGAGACTAACAAATTTAAATTTGTTAGTCTCTAAGGTGCTACAAGTTTTTCTTTCTTATTTTCGTTTTGCTGACACAGACTAACACGGCTACTACACTTAAACCTAGTTTCAATGTTGTGCTAATAGGCCTGGCAGGGTTTTTCACTTTTAAGTACTAGATCCCCTCCAGAGGAAGACTCACCAGGCTGCAGCAGCCAGCTGTGGTGGGAGCCTGCAGGAAGGGTCAGATTAGAACAGGGATAGGAAGAGGTGGGAGGGTGGACACGAAGACCCAGGGGTGGCCCAAATTTTCAGCTGCCCTACACAGCCACATATGCTGCCTATGCCTAAGGATGGCCCTGAATGCCTGGGAGAAAGAAACCCACAGCGGAGGGTCCTCCTTCTGCCTTTAAGTACTCCACTGCATCAGCATGGATTTTTATGACTGGTAGCTACCCTCAGTTCCCACAGGGGTGAACCTGGCCCCATATATAATTTTCATACTAGAGAGTAATTCATTCATTTGGTCTTATCGATAAGTTATAATTAAGGATGTCAAGCGATTAAAAAAATTAATCGCGATTAATCACACTGTTAAACAATAATAGAATACCATTTATTTACATTTTTTTGATGTTTCCTACATTTTCAAATATATTAATTTGAATCACAACACAGAATACAAAGTGTACAGTGCTCACTTTATATTTATTTTTATTACAAATATTTGCACTGTAAAAAACAAAAGAAATAGTATATTTCAATTCACCTAATACAAGTACTATAGTGCAATCTCTTTATAATGAAAGTTGAACTTACAAATGTAGAATTATGTACAAAAAATAACTGCATTCAAAAATAACAGTGTTAAACTTTAGAACCTACAAGTCCACTCAGTCCTATTTCTTGTTCAGCCAATCACTCAGACAAACAAGTTTGGTTACAATTTGCAGGAGATAATGCTGCCCACTTCTTGTTTACAATGTCACCTGACAGTGAGAACAGGCTTTCACATGGCACTTTTGTAGCTGGCATCACAAGATATTTACATGCCAGACGCACTAAAGATTCATATGTTGCTTCAATCACTATACTAGAAGACATGTGTCCATGCTGATGATGGGTTCTACTCGGTAATGATTCAAAGCTGTGCGGATGGATGCATGTTCATTTTCATTATCTGCGTCAGATGCCACAAGCAGAAGGTTGATTTTCTTCTTTGGCGGTGCGGGGTTCAGTAGTTTCCGCATCGGAGTGTTGCTCTTTTAAGACATCTGAAAGCATGCTCCACACCTCGTCCCTCTCAGATTTTGGAAGGTACTTCAGATTCTTAAATCTTGGGTCGAGTGCTGTAGCTATCTTTAGAAATCTCACATTGGTATCTTCGTTACGTTTTGTCAAATCTGCTGTGAAAGTGTTCTTAAAACGAACATGTGCTAGGTCATCATCTGAGACTGGTATAACATAAAATATATGGCAGAATATGAGTAAAACAGAACAGGAGCCATACAATTCTCCCCCAAGGAGTTCAATCACAAATTTAATTAACGTTTTTTTTTTTAAACAAGCATCATCAGCATGGAAGCATGTCCTCTGAAATGGTGACCGAAGCATAAAGGGACACATGAATGTTTAACATATCTGGCACGTAAATATGCCCAGCTATAAAAGTGCCATGCGAATGCCTGTTCTCACTTTCAGGTGACATTGTAAAAAAGAAATAATCAGCAGTATCTCCCGTAAATGTAAACAAACTTGTTTATCTTAGCGATTGTCTGAACAAGAAGTAGGACTGAGTGGACTTGTAGGCTCTAAAGATTTACATGGTTTTGGTTTTGAGTGCTGTTATGTAACAAACAAAAAAATCGACATTTGTAAGTTGCACTTTCACGTTAAAGAGATTGCACTACAGTACTTGTATGAGGGGAATTGAAAAATAGCATTCCTTTTATCATTTTTTCCGTGCAAATATTTGTAATCAAAATTAATAATATAAAGTGAGCACTGTACACTTTGTATTCTGTGTTGTAATAGAAATCAATATATTTGCAAATGTAGAAAAATCCAAAAATATTTAATAAATTTTAATTGGTATTCTATTGTTTAACAGTGCAATTAATCATGATTAATTTTTTAATCGCAGTTAATTTTTGAGTTAATCGCGTGAGTTAACTGCGATTAATCGACAGTCCTAGTTATAATTCAGTAAATGCTCTCCCTGCTCAGACAAAAGAAACAAGCCAACTTCATTGATTCTGCACTGCAGAGCAGGCCTCTGCAGAGCAGGCCTCTGCAGAGGGATTTAGCCACTAGCTTGCCTTCATTTTTAGGCTCTTATTTTCCTTCCAAAATACAGGGTTTTTTGTACCTGATGCACTAGCTATGCCCAAGGGGGGGGAACATACACCTCCCGCGTTTCCTGTCATCCCACCTACATCTAGTCAGGCAGCAGAATATTGTGTATGCTGCCCAGTGCTTTAGCTGTGCTCATGCAGGATGCAGACACATGCCTCCTGGGCGGCTGGACAGGGCCATCCTTAGGCATACGCAGCTGCGTAGGGCACCCGAAAATTTGGGGCACCCCTGGGTTTTAGGGCTAGTCTACATTGGCAACGTTAAAGCGCTGCCGTGGCCGCACTTTAACGTGGCTTGTGTAGTCGGGTCGTGGCAGAGCACTAGGAGAGTGGCCAGTGGGGCAGAAGCTCACCTCCTTGTGTTGCTAGCTATCCCCACTACACCCAGCAGAGATTTGCGCTTCCTGTGGTTTCCAGATGCCCCACCCTCACACAGGGTATGCCTGGCTTTAATCTAGTGTTCGCTTTAATCTAGCTAGCATGGTTAAAAGTAGCAGTGAAGGTGCAGTGGCATGGACTCCAGCACGGGCTACATAAGCCAGCCCAAACCCCACGTACGTATTCTCGTTACTAGCCTGTGCTGAAGGCCATGACTACATCTTCACTGCTACGTTTAGCATGCTAGCTAGGTTAAAGTTGGTGCGGGAAAGCCGACCTGAGCTGCAATCCCACCTCTTACTGCAGCACAGACGTATAGTGGGGCAGGGACACTCCTCCCATGTGGCCAGATTTAGCAGTGAGCTTGGCCCTTTAGGGACTGGAGCCTGCAAAGAAGTTTAATGTCAGTTAAAGGAGACTCTCCCTTTTGCAGAACTGGCAGAGCTGCTGCTTTCAAACTGGGCAATCTGAACAGGGAACAGTTCCTCACACACTGCGAGGTGAGCCCGCAGCCGAACCAGGGCTGCACTCAGGTGCCATGACTTGCCCTCCAATAGAGCCTGCAGTGACTCACCTCCGAGGTATGGGGAATGAGCCTGTCCCTGAGTAGGGCCCAGGTCAGGTGCAGACATACCAACTCTTGCAAATGTATTGCGAGAGATCCGATTTCTAAAATAAAATTAAGTCTATCTCATGATCGAACTCTCAAATGTCAGGATTTTTTCAGCCCCGCTGTCAGCCCCCGGGCTTAGTGAGACTTCCGCTGTCAGCCTGGGACGTGGGAGAGGGGACCCTATTGCAGCCCCCCCCCACCCGGCTTGGGGAGCATGAAGAACCCTAAAAGGCACAGAGAGGTGAGGTTAGGAGGGCTGCACTATGGCCTGAGGGTTGCAGGGGGGTGGGGGCTGATTGATAGGGTAAGTGCTGGGAGGGTGAACTGAGGGCAGTGGGGGTCGATAAGGTAGGGGGGCTGAAGTGATGGGACGGTGATGATGGGGCAGGCGGATTGAACTGAAGGGAGCTGAATTGAGCGGGGTTGGGTGGAACAGGACTGATGAAGGTCTGGGGACGATTAATTGCCAAGCAGGAAAGGGGTAGATGTGGGGGGGCGAGAGCTCCTGCAGCAGGGGCCAAAATCACCTTATCCAATACATGGAGAGCAGGCAACACTACTTGCCACATGCACACACCCGTGGGATGGGCAGGGGGAGTTAAAAATCAGGACACTGACCTAAAGAAACGTAATCCAATCTTTGGCACAAAAATCACGAGATTTTTTTTAATCTCGTGATTTTAGGGGTCCGACTCATGATTTTTGATCTCATGAAGTTGGCAGTACTGCAGGTGATCCCCAGGCACAGGTATTTCACTCTCACTGCCAGAGCTGCAACAGTACCACTCAACGAGGAAACCTCCTGCTGCATTGTGAGGTTATAGACTCCCTAGGCGTCCAGTCTGGCCTCCGTCCTGTCTCTTGTTGTGGGCCGCTTCAGCCTTGTTCCAGCCCCGTTCCTGAGCCACTCCAGTCCTGCACTCGCCTCCTGACCCCCAGGCCTTTGGATTGTCTCCAACCCGGCTTTGACCTTTGGCCTGCATCCAGACTCCAACTCCGATCCTCATTTGACTTGTCTACAGCCTCTGACTCTAATAGGCAGCAGGTTTAAAACAAACAAAAGGAAGTATTTTTTTCACACAATGCACAGTCAACCTGTGGAACTCATTGCCAGGGGAATGTTGTGAAGACCAAAACTATAACTGGATTAAAAAAAATTAGATAAATTCATGAGGATAGGTCCATCACTGGCTATTAGCTAAGATGGTCAGGGATCCAGCCCTATGCTCTGGGTGTCCCTAAGTTTCTACCTGCTAAATGCTGGGACTGGATGACAGGGACTGGATCACTTGACTTTTGCCTTGTTCTATTCATTCCCTTTGAAGCCTCTGGCACTGGTCACTGTCAGAAGACAGAATAGATGGGCCAGATGGACCATTGATTTGACCCAGTATGGCCATTCTTATGACTCAGGCTCTGACTCTCGGCCTGTCCCTGGACCCAGCTTTCAGCGCTGCCATTGGTGCAGTCCTGACTCTACATCCGGCTTTGACTCTTGTACCTGTTTCCAGTCCCCATGTCTGACCCTCTAGAACCCAGAGCCTGATCTAGAAGACATGAACCTCCTCTGCCAACAGTAAAACCTGATTTTGTATAACTGCTCTAGTGACTTCAATGGAATATGCTTTTAAAAACAGAAGAAGGGAAACCCTGGGGGAATTGGGCAGAACAGCAGTGAAGGTGATACATATTCAGCCAGCCTCAGCCCCTCCCGATACCATGGTTGTTCTAAACAAGGAGCAAAATAACAGATTAGAAGTCTAGCTGACCACTCATGTAGCATTGGGTGGGCATCAAGATTACCAATAATGAGGATAATATAGATAAAATCACTGATTTAAATGTTGCAAAATTTCACCCTCTGTGTGGGGATATGGGTCTTATAGGCAAGGGTGCTGGTACAATTTTTAGGGGTGCTGAGAGCCCCTGAACCAAACTGTAAATCCTGTATATAATGGAATCCACTTCAAGCCCAGGAGTGCAGCAGCACCCCCAGCAGCCCTAGTTCCAGCACCTAGCCATATAGCTTTTGCACGCATTATTTCAGCCCCAGTATAAAATGTAAAGCCCTGGCGCACAAATGAAACAGGCTTTTTAAATAGCCTCTAATATTCCAAAGAATTGGATAACAAATGTAAAGGCCCCACCTACTCTTGATCCTTTCTGCTGGCAGAACATTTTGTGTAATAAATCACACGAGCACTGCATTACTCTAAAGCTAAAAATGGACCAGAGGCAGGAGGCGGCAAGGGAGCTCTGAATACAGATTTCAGAATTTCACTTGATAAGATCGGCACTCAGTCTGATTTGAAGCTTCGTCATTCCTCATGAATGCTCCTACAAATGAGGCGGGAGAGGCTCATAGGGTGATTGGAGCCGAAGCCGGTTCTTATGCTTTTTTCCTTTGACTTTACTTTTTTCACAGTTTGATCCTGGCTGGATAAGCGACTAGAGAAGGTATTTACTGAGTCATCTTTTATGCTTTCCAAGGCCTCAGACAATTGGTGAGAGGGAACATCTCCCCAGGGCTGTGGGAGAGAGGCTTGGCTGAATGGCTAGGTGCAGAATAATCTTCCTGCAAGTCAGTGGAGTGAGATCAAACGGCTTTCTTCTGGTGTTGGCTGCTTTAGATATAAAGCTTTTAACAAGCGCATCCCACTAGCCATAAAAGGGCTCACAAGTGTCAGTGACAGCACTCATAGCCTTTCTGCTTCAGGAATACCCTCTTCATTAGGACGGTGTATTTGAATCCTTCAGATATCTGAATAAAGCCACAAACACTATTATTCACATAAACTTGGATAAAGCAACGTAGTTCAATATTTGACATTGAAAAAGCCTGTGGAAAAATGTAAACACAAAAGGCTCCATTTTGGGGACCAGAAGTCACAAGATTTTGCCTGGCGGTAATCTGGCCATCCAGGAAATAAGTTTTGGTGCGATGGCCAGATCTTGTGCTACTTTGGTGTCACAAATGATTCTTGGAGACATTAAAAAGTCAGATTTGTTACATCATGGGAGTTAATGGAACAACAGATGTAGACTGAGTTTGTTGGGAACTGTGGCACCACATGGGCCTTGGTCATGGGTTCTGGCAATTCCCAGTCCCACACAATTACCATAACCCCATGTGATGGAGTAACATTTGAAAAGCCCTCTCCATGTCCATGTTGGTATATACAGCCTTATTTGTTAGATTCCTGATTTTTAAGGTACCCTGACATATTTAAATCTTTCACTTACCCCCTTTCTGGAAAAACAGCAAAGCTCAAAATTGCTATCTGCCGCTGTGCAGTAACTATAATTATATGGGGAAATCAAAAGGAGCTTCCTCAAGTACAGATCTAAAATTATCAGTGCCTTTTTTAAAAAACAAAGATAACTGATGAATGAAATTAATAGAATCCATAGCATGGAGCACAGGTCACTTGCTGGAGGATTCTCTGCATCTTGAAGTCTTTAAACCATGATTTGATTACTTCAATAGTTGAGACATAGGTGAAAGGATTATTCCAGAAGTGGGTGGGTGAGATTCTGTGGCCTGCATTGTGCAGGAGGTCAGACTAGATGATCATAATGGTCCCGTCTGTCCTTAAAGTCTATGAGTCTAAGGCCAAAAGGCCATTATGGTCATCTAGTCTAATCTGCATATCACAAGCCAAAGAACCTCATGACAACTCTTTTCTTGGTCAATTAGTTTCATGTCGGCTGAACAGTGGTGCAAACACTGAGTATTATTAATGAATACTGTCACTTTGCTTTAGAGCTGGTCTCTCTCATCTTAACCAGGAAAAGTTGCATTACACAGTATACTTCTTCAGCTTGCACAGTCAATAAGACAATAAGCTCTAAGGCCCTCATCCAGCAAGGTACTTAAGCACGTGAGTAATCCCATTGACCTCACTGGGGATACTCACATGCCTAAAGTTAGGGACATCCACAAGTGCCTTGGTGAATCAGACCCCAAAGAAGAGCAGCCACTATTTCTTCTTCCTTTTCCTCTGCTTACGGCCGTGATGGTCCTAGGTATGCGTGTAGGTTCTCCCTCAACCCACTCAACTCCAGCTTCAGTAAGTTAGTTCTAATTAACAATCATTCTAATACTACTAATGAACTGATTCCCTTTTTATTGACCACATCAAGGACTTGTTGTGCCTCTTCCCCATTTTATAAAACCAGCTCTCAGAGACAAATGTCTTAGCTATTGCATTGCATTAAAATTGTGCTAGTTACTATGCTGGTCACAAACCAATCCCAAATTGTACTTTCAACACAAACCGCACCTAACAGCTAAAACATAGCCAGTGGATTTTCTCTCAGTGGTATCTTTAATCTTCCCTTTCCACCTCTTCTATTTTTCCTTCCTAGACTTCATTTTAATTGAATTTAAAATTGACATTTTCCCTGCACAGTTTCCTGTCAGGTGCCCTAATGAGGTTTCCAGTCAATGGTACTATCTTGACAGCAGAATAGCATTTCCTGTCTAGCTGGTTATCATTGTGCCACCTGCTTCAGACCAAACAAAATTAACACTATACAGCATAATCTACCTCTGGATGGACTAGCACAGCATCAATTGACACTAATGCCTGGGGCTGGTGATGGTGACATCACATTGTAATTTGATTTATTTAGAATAAATAGGAGTGTCTACCTATTTCCTCTTAGGCACCCTCAGTGTAATTTAAAATACAAATTAGGGCTGTCAAGCAATTAAAAAAAGTAATTGTGATTAATTGCACTGTTAAATAATAATAGGATATCGTTTATTTAATTTTTTTGGATGTTTTCTACATTTTCAAATATATTGATTTCAATTACAGTGCAGAAAACAACGTGTACAGTGCTCACTTTATATTTTTGATTAAATATTTGCACTGTAAAAAACAAAAGAAATAGTATATTTCAATTCACCTAATATAAGTACTGTAGTACAATCTCTTTATAATGAAAGTTGAACTTACAAATGCAGAATTATGTACAAAAAATCACTGCATTCAAAACTAAAACACTGTAAAACTTTAGAGCCTACAAGTCCACGCAGTCCTACTTCAGCTAATCGCTCAGACAAGCAAGTTTGGTTACAACTTGCAGGAGATAACGCTGCCCACTTCTTGTTTACAATGTCACCTGAAAGTGAGAACAGGCTTTCGCATGGCACTGTTGTAGCCAGCATCACAAGATATTTACTTGTCAGATGAGCTAAAGATTCATATGTCCCTTCATGATTAAACTGTCATTCCAGTGGACATTTGTCCTCTGATGACGCAGAGCAGACCGAAGCATGTTCATTTTCATCAACTGAGTCAGATGCCACCAGCAGAAGGTTGATGTTATTTTTTTTGGTGGTTTGGGTTCTGTAGTTTCCGCATCTGAGTGTTGCTCTTTTAAGACATCTGAAAGCATGCTCCACACTTCATCCCTCTCAGATTTCGGAAGGCACTTCAGATTCTTTAACCTTAGGTTGAGTGCTGTATCTATCTGCAGAAATCTTACATTATACCTTCTTTGTGTTTTGTCAAATCTGCTGTGAAAGTGTTCTTAAAATGAACACGTGCTGGGTCATCATCCAAGACTGCTATTACATGAAAAATATGGCAGAATGTGGGTAAAACAGAACAGAAGACATACAATTCTCCCCCCAAGGAGTTCAGTCACAAATTTAACTAACACATTATTTTTTTAAATGAGCATTATCAGCATGGATGCATGTCCTCTGGAATGGTGGCCGAAGCATGAAGGGGCATATGAATGTTTAGGCATATCTGGCACGTAAATACCTTGGAACTCCGGCTACAAAAATGTCATGCGAGCACCTGTTCTCACTTTCAGGTGACATTGTAAATAAGTAGTCAACAGTACCTCCCGTAAATGTAAACAAACTTGTTTGTCTTAGCGATTGGCTGAACAAGAAGTAGGACTGAGTGGACTTGTAGGCTCTAAAGTTTTACATTGTTTTGTTTTTGAGTGCAGTTATATAACAAAAAATCTACATTTGTAAGTTACACTTTCACAATAAAGAGATTGCACTACAGTACTTGTATGAGGTGAATTGAAAAATACTATTTCTTTTATCATTTTTACAATGCAAATATTTGTAATAAAAAATAATAATGTAAAAGTGAGCACTGTACACTTTGTATTCTGTGTTGTAATAGAAATCAATATATTTGAAAATGTAGAAAAACATCCAAAAATATTTAATAAATTTCAATGGGTATTCTATTATTTAACAATGTGATTAATCGTGATTAATTTTTTAAATTGCAGTTGATTTTTTAAAATTAATCGTGTGAGTTAACTGCGATTAATTGACAACCCTAATACAAATATTTAAAAAATTATTCCATTATGCACAGTCTTTCCTTCCACGGAAATGGAACAATTCCATCCCATATAACAAGACATTTTAGAACAGTCCTCCCTCTCTATTAACCACCCTTTTCATTCTTCCCTATTGGTAAATGCTCAGAAGAAAGAGGGGCGCTTCTGCATCCCTTGAAGGTCACTGGATTCTGGCTATCTCGGATTAAGGAGGGAAATGAGTTCTAAAGCCATGGGGGGCTCATAGAGAATGCCCTGGATAGCAAGGAAGCTCTAGAGGATAGAGCACTGGATTGTGACTCAAGAGACGTGGATTCAATTCCTGGCTCAGGCACCGGCTTCCTGTGTGAGCTAGGGCAAGTCATTTAATCGACCCTGTGCCTCAGTGCCCATCTGTAAAATGGAGACAGTACTCCTCTACTCACAGGGTCCTGTGAGGATAAAACCCCATAACATGGTGATAAGGGCAAGATAAAGTACCTAGACAGATAGCAGCCTCCTCTCACACCAGTACTGAGTGCAGCTGTATCACATGGGGAGAGAAGTGATCTCCCTGGTTGGTCTTAAGCCACTTAGGGCTTTACAGGTGAAAATCAGCACCTTAAACGAATCAACAATATGTGTTAAACTGATACCTAACATTGTCAAGTCAGATTTGTGGAACAAGGGAGAACAGAGTATGGAGTGTGTGATGGGGTGGTATGCCTTTAAGAGCAGAGCAGCCTGGGAAACTTCTTGAAATCAGAAAAGCAGAGTTAGCAGAGGGAAGGTAGAGTAGGGCAGGTACTGGTGAAGGAAAAATGTGCAGAGACTACACTAAAGACCCTAGTTTGGAGATACGGTTTGTTCCTAATTTTTCCCTCTATCGGGTGGTATTTGCTTCTGTGTTGTTGCTAACAGTAGGTATGTGACCATTTAACCCGTGAATCATGGCAGTTCTTAGGGTCCAAGTTCTGTAATCCTGGTGATTTTGTGTCATACCTAGTCAGAGAAATGGAAATAATAAGGTAACTGCTGCCTTAAAGGATGATTGAATTCCCATGTCAATCACACTCACACAAATCAGTGATTAGAGCCTGACTAAAAAAACATATCCATTACAATGTATTTTGTAACAAATCTTCTATTGAGGAAACACTCTGATTACATGCCTATTGTCTCTGCACTAATCAAAAGTATCTTTCTGACATCGGTCCTATTATTCTCCAAATAAACTATTTTTCTTCAGCCTAGGAACTTTTATTTTATTAAGCGATTGCTTAGCAATGCAAAATCTTCATAAACAATTCATGAAGTCTCCAAGCTATTATTGGTACTGCCAGAGTGCACAATAGAGAGTGTGAGAGATTAAACAAGTTGTCTTAATGGCACTTGTGTAATCAACTTATTTCGGAGGCTTGGAAAAAGAATAGAAGGCGCTGCCATTTATTTAACGCTAAAAAAATAACATTTTGACCGACCCTACTGACCAGGAAATTACCTTTATTGGTTGTGGCAAAGGTTCTCTCATTAGAAGTACTGTAAGTGGTTTAGTTACAGCCAAACAATCCAATCAGTCAAGACAGGGGCACAAGACTAAAGGTAATTTAGCCTTACTGCCATCTTAACACGTCAGTATTTCAATATTTTTATTACAGTAGAGTCTAGAGACTCCAGCCAAGACTGGGTTCCATTATTCTAGGCACTGAACAAATACATAGTAACAGACCAATATCACCAGTCCAAAGGGTTAAAATAAATATGAATCAGGCCCCCAAAATTCATGAGACTTAAAAATCATGAGATTTTACATAAGGTTGCCTCTTTTTGACCTGAGTGGCCAGTCTAAGTTTGGAGCCCTGGGGAAGTTCCAGTTGGAAGTAGAATTTGATGGAATCTGGCGTTTTCTCTGATGCAGTCTTGTTTATTTACAAGGAACATACAAAGTCCTGCATCTCTGAACAAAGGGGAAAAAAGGAGCAGTTTCTTAGTTTATAGGCCCACGCTTCTTTAGCCAATAGACCCGAAAGCTCTCTCTCTAAATTTTCCTAGGGTCACACCATGCTTACAGGCTGCCACTTGATTTAATTGCTTTTTATCTTTGCCTTTCTTTCTGTTCTACATGTTCTGCCTGCATACACATCCCTCAGCAAAACTATTCCACCCATCCAATCCAAAATTCCTGGGCAGGTTCACAAACTCTTTTGGTCTTAGGTACAGGGTTTGTTATTAATCCTGATAATTTTCTAAATTAGTGTGACTGGACATACCCTTCAATTATCAAAGAGGTTCATGACCCAAGCAGTTACGAGTACCTCTGAGCATAATAATAAATGTTGGGCTGTTTGGGGGTTCTCTCTCTCTCTCTCTCCTGGTTTCTGAGCCTTTCGGGTTCACATTTTCAAGCTTTTTTTCTACAATCACGAGGGCCAGAAATGTACTTATTTTAAATTGAAATCTAAGATTCTCACTTAAATCACGAGATTCTGGAAAACAGGATTTAGAGAAAAAAATATTGCAAGACTCATGACAATATCCTGTGAGTTGGCAATACTGAAAGAGTCCCTCTGCTGAAGATCTGTGTAATCTAAATAGACAAAGACAATAGGTGGGAAGAGACACAGAGGTACAAATGCCCTGATTCTGCAAACACCAATGTGCTTAACTTTACTACTTAAGTAGCTCCATTCATTTCAATGGGACTACTCATGGTAGTAAAGTTAAGCACGTGTGTGTTTGCAGGATCAGGACCAGAAAGATTAAATGACTTATACAAGGTCCATAAGTATTTACATGGGGAACAAATATTTAATAATGGGCACTTCAATCTAGCAGAGAACGATATAACATGATCCAATGGCTGGAAGTAGAAGCTAAACAAATGCAGACTGGAAATAAGGTGTAAATTTTTAACAGGGAGAGTAATTAGCCATTGGAACAATTTTCCAAAGGTCATGGTGGATTCTCCATCACTGACCATTTTTAAATCATGATTGGATGTTTTTCTTAAAGATCTGCTCTAGGAGTTATTCTGGAGAAGTTCTATGGCCTGTGTCGCACAAGGGGTCACACCACATGGAAACAATGTTCCCTTTTGGCCTTGGAATTTATGAATCTCGGAGATCACCCGTCAGGTCTGTGGCAGAAGCAGGAACAGAACCCAGGTCTGTATGGTGCACTGTCTGAGACAACTGCATTGTGTTTTTCAGTTTAAAAGATGTGACTCTTTCTACCCTCTCTCCACTCTTTTTTTTTTTTTTTAAAAGGGCTGGTCAAATGGTGCTGTAAATTTACTCCACGTTCTCTGGTGGGCTATTGTAATTCTAAAGGCAACTTAAAAAAACATTACACAATGGCTAAAAAATGTGTCCCTACTATAGTTACAAATAACAGCTAAGATCACTAAAACTGAGAATTAGCAGGGAAACAATATTTTGTTGAGTTGGTTTACTTAGAGCATTTATTGACTGCGCTATGTGCCAATACAGTCTGTTTCACTGTTCCCCCTTTATAGTTACTCAGTTTCTGCCTGGCTGAAAAATTTAAACATCCAAAGAACAGGAAAAAAAAAAATCTTGATTACTTATTTTCTTTTAATCTCAGGACATACTATTTAAAGGCTGCTCTGTCTAACTGGAATGGTTTTAAATAAGCCAACTTAACCACCTACACTGAATGTGTTGTTTTAACTACTCTGTCACAGTAACAGGAGCATCCCTGATCCCTCTCTCATCTCTCTGAGTCTATCCCCTTGGCCTCAGGCCTTGTGCCTTTACTTTTCCAATGTGGAATCCTGTGATTCTCCCACTCTTAGACCAGTTCCCAGGCCACAGTACCCTGTGTACAAATCATGCTTGCGCAGCAGATCCAACTGCAGTTCTTCACTTCAGCACTTCTATGAACAGTGCATAATACAGTGACCCAAGACGGCCTTCTTGAAACAAAGAACTGTTTAATCTTAACTACGGGAACAAAAGATAACATAAAAGAAAAAGGGTTTTCAAACAAAAGGTTCACATGCATGTCTATCTTACCCTGAGTTTTAGGTAGGTCTTCTGACAGACTATACCTCTGCAGTCACACTCTACACACTATTGTAATAAAGTTTGTACAATGTATGCTTTGTGAGGTGGTATTTAAAAATTCTTAATTTGCTGGTCAGTATTGTCCTGATAAAATGTGTGGCAACACTGTATGTGGAGTTCTAAGATTCCCCTGTATGGTATTATTAACACATGTTCCAAACCCCACAGCCCTGCCCAGACAGAAGTTGGCAAACAGATCTGTCCTAAACAAAGAAATGTGTGCGCTGCTTAATTTGCATTTAAGCAGTAACCAGAGTCATCAAGCAGGAAGGGAAGGCGAAGTTTAAACTGGTGAAAAAAAACAGCAGAGAACATCCTTCTATGTAGACTCTTTGGCTCCTGGTTCTCAGCCGAAAATGTTTTTCAAGAGGGGGACTGAAACTGTAAAAAGGAGGGACAAACACAGCAAGGCACCGCTCTTTTTCTGTCCCTTCCCATCGCATTCACTGCTCCTGAAGAGACAAAGGAAACTGCCGTTGGATTCTGGTGGAGGGGTCATGACCTAAAGAGCCTGATCAGTAAGACTACTGAAAGTATGTGGTGAGAAAACTTGGCTTTGAATCGAATATAGTTTGTTAAATTAGGTATCAGTAAGCATTTTATCTTTATTTATTTTGTAACCATTTCTGACTTTTCCGATTCATTACATGTACTCACTTAAAATCTCTCTTTTTCCAATTGAAAATGCAGTTTCCACAGAATCAAAATTTTCCATTTTTCATCAGACATATCTAAATCAAATATTTTGTTGATTAAACCCACATTTCATTTAGAGCAGACAAAATTTGGAATTTCTCCTCCAGGAAATTTCAACATTTTATTTTGTCCCAAATTGAAGCAAAATGTCAAAATGTTTTGTTTCAACATTACGCAATCAGAACAAGACATTTTGACACTCCCAAATCAAATGGTTTAACTTCGGTTTGTTGAAATGACCTGAAACACTTCATTTTGAGTCAATTTAACATTAAATTGCATTTTTCCATTGTGACATCGCCTTATGGGAGTTGTAATTCAGGAGCTGGATACTACTATTCTCCCTTATGGGCCAGGCTCCCTGGCTGGACTACATTTCTCATAAGGCACCCTGAGTCATACGACTCCCATGATGCACCACACAGAGAGTCAGAGGGAAGTCCCCATATTGCATTATGGGAGATGATGTTCTCCAGGAAGCTCAGCCCATATGAGAGAATGGGCGCGTGAACTACAACTCCCAGGAGGCAGTGCACGGATTAGAAAATACAATTTAATGTTTTGCTGAATTGATTCAGAACAAAACACTTCATCTGAGTTCAAAACAAAATATTCCAATTCAGGTAGAATCAACCTGAAACTCCCAGTTGTGAATTGCCTTTTGATTTTACCCTTTTGGAGAGTTTAACGTGCATGTCCCTCTAAGATAATCAAACTTCATGCTTCCACAGTGCTTTGTGAGATAAAAGTTTGGGCCAGATTCCGATTTCCTTACTGCCGGTGGAAATCCAGGGTAATTTCATTGGGGCAGATTTTTTAGCCACTGGTGTAACACCACTAGTAAAAATCACTAGTCTAGATAAACTTCACCACAGTAAACCCAGACTCATATAGATGAAACTTATCTCTGCTTTAAGCCAGGGTAAGTTGTATTGGTGCAATTCACAGTTTACACTGGTGCATTTATACTAATGTAGCCAGACCAATACTATAGCCCTAATGTAGGCAAGGCCTTAGGGTTTACTCCACTATCAATGAAATCACAACCTGGCATACTACCACCACCCTTGTGAGTTAAGGACGTATCACTGTACCCATTGTACAGGGGGAAAGCTGACGCTTAGCATTTAAACGATTTGCCCAAGGCCACAGGGACAATCAATATCAGAACTGACAGTAGAGCTCAGAGGTCTGATCATCCCATCATTTACCCACACGCAACTCCCCTTCATTTCAATGGGGGTTATGCACGCAAAACTAACAGCATGATGGGGCCTCAGGAGTAATTCAGGGGCCTCACAGACCTCTCGGCTGCTCTCTCAGTGATCGACTTAATGGAGAGCCAGAACTTCTTTGCCAAAAGCAAGGAGATTAGAATTAAAGAGGGCAGGAGAGCTTGCTGGAAAGTGATAGGGAGAGAAAAATTACAGGAGAAAAGGTGAGAGGGAAGAGGGGGAGTGAGAGCAGCAAATTTACAGAGTCAACAAGAGTGAGCTAAAGGACTGGGAAAAGAACAGCTATCATTTAAAAAACCAACACCATTCCTGGCTGCTCTGTTGACAAAGTCCTGTGGAATCCAAACACAGTCACTAGCAATTCTAATACACTGATCACCAAAGGAGATTTTAGAGGCTTCTCTCTCTTTTAAATGTAAATCAATATCAACCAAGCATATTCAAATTCAAACAGAACTGCAGTAAGAAATAACAATGCCTTTAAGGAGGCCTGGGGAATTCACAGGGGCCCAACACGGAATAATGTCGGCTTGCTTATTGTCCCTCATTAATATATCAAACAGTTAACAGGTTCATTGTGTGGCCTTGTCATTATCCTACAATGCTGTGCAGTATGTGCAGAGAAAGACCTGCATTTTAGGCTCACTAAACTTCTGCTCTTTAGAAAAACAGTACATTTTGTAAAGAGCTGTCCAAAAAAAGTAAAATCTTGGCTCTAGGTTCCCACTTCCTGGGAAGTTTGGGTCTGGAAATACCTTGGAGAGGATACATCTGGCCTCTGGAGGGCGTAAATCATCACCACTTCAACAGGGACCTCTGGCCAATTAAGGTGCGGTGCTGACGTGCTCCTCACCAAGGAAGATGGCTGTGAAGAAGTGAAGCAATTTCTTATGCCATGTTCCCTCCTCCTTCCGTTGCCATCCTGGGCTCTCCAGGGGAACATTTATTTATTTGGGAGCCCTGAAGCAAATGTCACAGAACCTTCAAGTTGTGTAGGGATGCCCAATCAAACCTGATCAGTCTGTCTGCATAGTGCTTATGGCCCCTGTCCTCCACAAGCTTCATTAAGAGAAAGGGGGCTGTGCAGAAAGTTACTCCTGCAGATCTACCACCAGCTCCTCTGCAATATGGGCCTGATCCAAATACCATTGAAGTCGATGGAAAAACTCCCTGGATCAGGACCCAAATGAGCATGATAGATGGGCCACAAGAAAAGGGGGTGAGCTCGGGCAACAGGGGAAGTAATCAGAGAAGAGCTGCTCTGTCTGGCATTTCCTCATTTCAACGCCATTCCATACTTACTCCTGTTCAAAGGAGCATTGACTCTTCTCCTCCAGTAAGGGATCTCCGAAAAAATGCAGCCATTGCCCTACTATCCAATGGTAGCATAATGATGGAACAGGCTGTACTACTAAAGCTAAGGAGGGTAGGCTGAGAGGAATGCATAGAAAGAGCTCCTCTGTATGGTCGGAGGGGAACTAATAGGGTTCTTTGTAGTCTATAGATACGCAGGCTGCACTCTCTCTTTTGTAGCCTATGGCCCCATCACCCACCCGATGGTGGCAGAGGGAATGTGCCCAAACAGTGACTCTGTCAAAGCCACATCCTGTTTGCTTATAATTTTATATAAACATGAGGAGAAGAAATTTATCCAGAGGGAACATAGAGGCCATAGCACTTCCAGTAGGAATAGTCTTTGAGCATGTATTGTACCAGATGCCTGCTAGATTAGTTTAGAAGCCATTACTTTATTTCCTTCAGATGATAACACCCGATAAAGCCAACAACAGAACATTTTAGCTGTGATGAAGGGCTGGGGTTACAGTGAGATTCTTATTATCTTCCACTCTTATTTATTCATGTTTGGGCTGGGGGAAAACCAAACAAACTCTGATTCAGCTCATGAAATGGGCAAAGGAAATGATTTCAACCTTTAACGAGTCATAAATACTGTATGTAAAATATAGCTGTCACCAATACAGTTCTGGTCAACGATCTGAAATGAACTTACAATTGATTTTATATTAGAGCAGAGGTCAGCAACCTTTCAGAAGTGGTGTGCCGAGACTTAATTTATTAACTCTAATTTAAGGTTTCGTGTGCCAGTAATATATTTTAATGTTTTTAGAAGATCACTTTCTATAAGTCTTTAATATATAACTAAACTATTGTATGTAAAGTAAATAAGGTTTTTAAAATGTTTAAGAAGCTTCATTTAAAATTAAATTAAAATGCAGAGCCCCCCAGACTGGTGGCCAGGACCCGGGCAGTGTGAGTGCCATTGAAAATCAGCTTGCATGCCACCTTTGGCACACGTGCCATAGGTTGTCTACCCCTGTATTAGAGAGATCCTTTTACAAACCAATGTGGGCAGAAACGGCAAATGGAAAAAAAGAACCTCAGTAAATATGATAAACAAGTACCTTTCCTGTGACTTTTTATAGATAAACAATGTGGATACATAGGGGAAAATCATCATATTTTACATATATATGGCCATGGACTGAATTTTTGTTCTGATGGGCACTATTCTCTCATTTTGCAGACCCCTAATGCAAATATGAAGGCACTCACTGAGTGATAGTCATCAAAGAGAGCAAACCTGTGATAAGAGTTTGGAATGATTGGACATATGGGTACCATACATTGTTCTAGAGGGACCATATGGCACCATATAAAATACATAGATGTAGTCTAGGGTGATAGGTCTTGGGAGGGTTGGTTGATGTAGGCTCTTTGAGAAGGGAGTAACAAAACAGAGGAGAAAAGAGCCAGGATTTGTAAGGATCAAGAGGGACTTCGCGAAGACGCTGCATGGGGAGTGTACAGATCTCGTTTCAATGATTTGCAGCAATGTCCTCTCAGCAGTGACATGTGCAGAGCAGACTCCTGAGTTATGGCAGATGGTGGAAAGGCACAATGCACACCATTGCTTTCATCATTTGAAAGCCACTACAATAACAAGCACTAAATGCACCAGCAGTAGCATCAAATTAAAAGTCTATCGTGAAATGAATTCCAATTTGTTTGCTTGCCCTCTGGGATTTTGCAAACTAATGCTATTAAGTATCTTAATGAGAGAACTTCGAATTGTTTTCTTTGCCACCGTTGTTTTCATTGTGTTCAATTTTTAAACCCAAGATGATCAACAAGGAAATTCTCTTGTTCTGTTTTTTCAGCCCGGTGGATAATGAAGAAACATTCTGCAATACTGTGTTTAACTGCAAAGTGATAAATGAAAGGCATATACTACTTGGCATATTGGAAAGCATATTGCTGAGTGTCGGACAAATCTACAATATTTTACAAGGATTACAGCTGGGGGAAAAAACCAGTACGCAGCACCCAAACATTGGAGGTAGAAGAAATCGGCTAGAAAAAGTAAGCAAAATCTGTGCAAGAATTCGACAATAGCTATCCACTCAAAATCACTAGGCGTTTGTTGCACTGTGTTTAAAGGAACAGACTGTCAAACTAAAATTCACACTTCTAATTTTTTGTAAGTCTACTAATATTACTTACAACATCAAAGATTACTAGAGAGAAAAACAGAAAAATGTGGCTGTAAAACCAAAAAAGGGTCAGGAGAATCAGGGGCAAAGGCAGTACCAGAATCTACTTCTAACAAGTTTTTTTTTAAACTGTCTACATTGCAAATAAAGTGCCCCTCTAATGTCCATGGTTTCCAGCATGCAGAGATGCACCAAACGTTACCTAATAAAAACGTGTACAAACACACAGGTGAGTCAGTACTGTTAATAATGAATTTTTATGTTCATTGTGTTTGTTGGTAGAAGACAGATATTGGAGATGGAGGGGAGGCTTGATTCCATTGTAGTCTTTCCCCTAGTGATGTTATTTCCCAGTTTATAGTAACCATTTGTGTGTACCATACATTGGCACAGTTCTACTAAGGTACCAAAAGGTCTTTCCGCCCTACAGTCTTTTCCTGTTCCAAAGAAGCACGACCAGAGAGCCATGAGTGTGCTCAGCTGTATGTGATTACTAACACTGTAGCAGAACCAACCAATACCAGGGAGCCTGAACCAAATTTGTAATTCCTTCTGAGCAGCAGAATCTATGCGCTTGCTGAGATACTAGACTAGCAGGTCTCTCTAATATAAAATGTCATACTACAGCCTCAATTAACTGAATTTATTTATGAAGTGATGCAATTAACTCCGTGAGAATAACACAGGGAAACAGCGGTCTTCTTGTTCACTATGCTGCAGAAAGGTAATAAACCTGTTCAATAATTACTAAATAGAATAAAACATAGAATAATAAACAGGGTAAAGGGAGGAAACCACTACAGAATATATATAATTTACATGGACACGAAATTGAGTTTTGTATGAATTAAAATAAGGAAAATTGGAACAAAACATTTGTTGGATTCTATTGAATTGAAGCACAGAATCGATATTTTAATAGCAGGAGTCCTCCAGTGTATGTTTGAATACCAGGAAATTACTCCAAAACATATCACTTTGCCTAGTCCAAACAGTAGACTAGTAATTTAGCTCAAAATGGTGTTTGCACTTTCCAAATCTCCTAAGTCTGCTTATTTTTTCCATCCAGTTATTACCACTCCATGCTCTGCTTATGTAGCACTTCTCACACAGTGTGTCAAAAGGTAATTCTGAAAGCAATATGTAACCAGCAAACGAAAACATATTATAGCATAGACGTTCTCCCAGCAGTCATTAAAGATTAGCTGAACAAGCTCTTGAATTCTGATTTCTCTCTCTCTTACACACACAATACTGAGACCTACCTACTGCTAAGCAGCAAAAAATGAAATTAAATACACCTCCCTTCCATGCAATAAAATACACAAATACGTGTGACAATAAAGGTAATGTTATCCCATTCTAGCTGGTTACTTTGCAGCCATGAAAGAGGAGACAGAACTTGCCCCCAGAGGACCCCAGATCCTGCAGAAGCAGGGCGGCTGTGCTGCCTGAGTTGGGGCAGGCTTTGGGAAGCCTGTCTACGAATCCATATGAATGGCACATTATGCAACAATTCCAGCCCTGACTCAGCAAGGTACTTCAGGATGCAATGAGTAGTTTCGCTGAAGTCACTGGGGCTATTCATGTGCTTAACAAGTTATGCATGTTATGCCCCTCCATGCCCACTGGCAAAGGGATCACTGTCACATAACAGCAACCCGTATCAAGCCTGACAAACTCACTACACCTAACGTATTGCTGTCATGATATTTATCTGTAAAGAATCTCGTGAGATATCTAATGAAAGCCTGTGACACACTGGTCATTAATTATCATTGTGAAATTTATTAACACTATATAAGGAATTATGGATATGTACTGATACTATGCTTTAAAGTCTGTAACCATACAAAGGGAAAAAACAGCTTTTTCCACCCCCCCAGACACTTAGGGGACAAAGAGGCCACCTCTCCTTGCAGCTTTCAATGGTGAATGTTTTGCAGTGCGGGTGGGTGATACTGAAAGGTTGCTTCAGGTGAGAGACTTCTCTTTAGTCAAGGATTGCAGCCTGTTAACTTTTAGTCATTCAGAAGCGTGTTATACTTTTGTTTTATTTGTAATCATTTCTGTCTCTATTATTCTTGCTTAGTATCACTTAAATCTCAGTGCTCATTGTTTTACC
The DNA here is from genome assembly GCA_037349315.1 of Chelydra serpentina. NCBI lineage: Eukaryota > Metazoa > Chordata > Testudines > Chelydridae > Chelydra > Chelydra serpentina. The sequence continues at coordinate 78,092,489 of JBAIAC010000008.1, forward strand.
ATAAGTTCATCTCAGTGCCGCTATATAGAGCGGAAGAGTGTCAATTTCTGGTTAAATAAGGCAATCTGGTGTGTACACTGTCTCTTTAGGGACAGCAGACTTGGTAATTTCTATGAGCAGTGATGGGCTGGATGCTGCAGGGAGATGCTTGTGGAGGGCTTGGGAGCTTTGAAGTGCACCATGGGTTGACCTGCAAGGCAAAGTTAGGACTGTTGGGATCCTGAGGAATCTGTGGGGCTGGCTAACAAACTGGAGTGGCAGGTAGTTGTCATTCCGTTTAGCACCAGCAGATCCCTTTTATGCTGAGGCAAAGGGGTAACGGTGAGTTACAGTTCTGGACACCCCCAAGAAAGTGTCACACACGTACTTACGTATCTTGCTGAATCTGAGCCTTAACTGGAACAAGGACTAAAATAATCTATTAAATTACACAGATCTGCAAAGAATGACATCTGTGGCTCCTCAGCAATAGTGTTTTAGGATACATTGCCCTAATTAGTTCTATTATGTATCTTCAGATCTATGCTATTCTTCTCAATAAATACCTTTTCTTAAAAAAATATGGGAGCAGTGCATGCACATTGGAGAACAGGACGTGGCTGTCAGAATTAGGGTGACCAGACGTCCCGATAAAATCGGGACCGTCCCGATTTTTGAGCATGCGTCCCGACCGATGGTCGGTCGGGACGCCTTTTGTCCCGATTTTCAGGTTGTTGGTTTTTTTTGCTCCACAGCTTCCGGTGGAGGCTCTTCCGTTTCCGGCGACCCCGGAGAGAAGCCCCAGAGAGAAGCACTTGGGATTCCGGAGGCAGATGCTTTTTTTGTTTTTTTGGGGCTCAACAACTTTGAGCCCCCTCCGTTTTTTTTTTTTGCTCAACAACTTGAGCCTCTTCCGTTTTCTTTTTTTTTTTTGGTGGGAAGTCCCGATTTTTGGGTCTTCTCATCTGGTCACCCTAGTCAGAATGCATGAGTCTGTGCACATACTCATATCATATTTATATATATGTTTGTGCTTTGTCGGCCTTTCAGTGTTAACTTTTCCTGTGGTGATGTCTATATTCTGTATTTTAAAAAAAAAATTCAAGTTTTAATACAGGTGTTTTCATGGAAAGTCATTTTTTTAAAACTAAGTTATTCAATTTCATGCTGAGTTCTGAAAGCCATTGAAAACAGCGAAGTAACAAAACATCTGTCATGTGACTTCCCACGCAATTAATGATTTGTCTGTTTTCCTGTCCAATCGCAGAAACTGCCAAAGGGAGTGTTTTCTCACCAGTTGCTACAGCCAAGTTTTTCTAATCCACGATGAGCCAGAAATGAATCAACTCCCATTTTAAGGCAGCATTCCAGAGAAATGGTTCACTATGAATCACTGTTCCCAACAAAAACAACTGCTCAGGAAGGAGTAGGCAGCATTGTTGTCACCTGACCTCCGTTTGGGAGAGGGATGCAGCTCTACATTCCAATACGAGACCCTATAGTGGAAAGTGATGTTTGTAAATAAGCATCTTCTTTGGCAGCCCCATCCCATTTTCAGGTGGTTCTAGCAGAGGCCAGGTTTTGGCCATTTTGTGCCTCAGCAGCCTACTCTTCTGGCAGACTTTCCACCACCGAAGTTCTGTGATAATGTAGATAATGTGATGTAGATAATGTACCTGGGATAAAATATAACATGGTTTTACAAAAGGTAGATCATGCACACCAACCCGATATCTTTCTTTGACAATATAACCGATTTTCTAGACAAAGGAAATGGAGTAGATCTAATCTACCTGGATTTCAATAAAGCATCTGATACAGTTCCACATGGGAAATTATTTAGTTAGATTGGAGAAGATGGGGATTAATACAAGAATAGAATGGTGGGTAAGGAACTGGTTAAAGGGGAGACTACAATAGACCATGCTGAAAGGTGAACGGTCAGGTTGGCAGGTGGTTACTAGTGGAGTTCCTCAAGGATCGGTCCTGGGTACAATCGGATTTAACATTTTCATTCATGACCTTGGCACAAAAAGTGGGAGTGTGCTAATAAAATCTGCAGATGACACAAAGTTAAGAGCTATTGCTAATAAAGATTGCCTAATTGCCTTCTATGATGAGATAACTGGCTCTGTGGATGAGGGGAAAGCAGTGGACGTGCTATTTCTTGACTTTAGCAAAGCTTTTGATATAGTCTCCCACAGTATTCTTGTCAGCAAGTTAAAGAAGTATGGGCTGGATGAATGGACGGTAAGGTGGATAGAAGGCTGGCTAGATGGTCGGGCTCAATGGCTCCATGTCCAGTTGGCAGCCAGTATCAAGTGGAGTGCCCCAAGGGTTGGTGCTGGGGCCGGTTTTGTTCAATATCTTCATCAACGATCTGGAGGATGGTGTGGACTGCACCCTTAGCAAGTTTGCAGATGACACTAAATTGGGAGGAGTGGTTGATACGCTGGAGGGTAGGGATAGGATACAGAGGGACCTAGACAAAGTAGAGGATTGGGCCAAAAGAAATCTGATGAGGTTCAACAAGGACAAGTGCAGAGTCCTGCACTTAGGATGGAAGAATCCCATGCATTGCTACAGACTAGGGACTGAATGGCTGGGCAGCAGTTCTGCAGAAAAGAACCTAGGGGTTACAGTGGACGAAAAGCTGAATATGAGTCAACAGTGTGCCCTTGTTGCCAAGAAGGCTAACGGCATTTTGGGTTGTATAAGTAGGGGCATTTCCAGCAGATCGAGGGACGTGATCATTCCCCTCTATTCGGCACTGGTGAGGCCTCATTTGGAGTACTGTGTCCAGTTTTGGGCCCCACACTATAAGAAGGATGTGAATAAATTGGAAAGAGTCCAGCGGAGGGCAACAAAAATGATTAGGGGGCTGGAGCACATGACTTATGAGGAGAGGCCGAGGGAACTGGGATTGTTTAGCCTGCAGAAGAGAAGAATGAGGGGGGATTTGATAGCTGCTTTCAACTACCTGAAAGGGGGTTCCAAAGAGGATGGATCTAGACTCTTCTCAGTGGTAGAAGATGACAGAACAAGGAGTAATGGTCTCAAGTTGCAGAGGGGGAGGTTTAGGTTGGATATTAGGAAAAACTTTTTCACTAGTAGGGTGGTGAAGAACTGGAATGGGTTACCTAGGGAGGTGGTGGAATCTCCTTCCTTAGAGGTTTTTAAGGTCAGGCTTGACAAAGCCCTGGCTGGGATGATTTAGTTGGGGTTGGTCCTGCTTTGAGCAGGGGGTTGGACTAGATGACCTCCTGAGGTCCCTTCCAACCCTGGGATTCTATGATTCTAAGAGGAGAACCAGAATATCATACAAGAATATTTGGACAATCTTGAAAACTGGAGTAATAGAAATGGATGAAACTTAACAGTGCAAAATGCAAGATTAGGCACTTAGCAAATAACAACAAGAATTTTTGCTATAAGCTGTGGACTTGTTAGTTGGAAGTGACAGAGGAGCAAGACCTGGGTGTATTGGTCAAACACAGGATGACTATGAGACGCAAAGATGATTCAGCCATGAAAAAAGCTAATGCAATCATAGGATTCATCAGGTGAGGTATTTCCAGTGGAGATAGAAAAGTGTTATTATTACCCCTGTACAAGGCACTGGTGAGACCTCATCTGGAATACTGTGAGAAGGGCTATTAGGATGACCAAAGGAATGGAAAACCTACCTTACAAGATGAAGATGAAGTTTAGCCTAGCAAAATGAAGGCTGAGGGGAGATACAATTGTTCTCTAGAAGTACATCAGAGGGATAAACACCAGGGAGGGAGAGGAGTTATTTAAGATAAGGGCCAATATTGGCACAAGAACAAATGGATATAAGCTGGCAATCAATAAGTTTAGGCTTGAAATTAGACAAAGGTTTCTAACCATCAAAGTAGTGAAGTTCTGGAACAGCCTCTCAAGGGGAGCAGTGGGGGCAAAAAATTTAACTGGCTTCAAGACTGAGTTTGATAAGTTTATGGAGGGGATGGTATGATGAGATTGCCTACAATGGCATATGGCCCATCCGCAACTGCTATTAGCAAATATCAGCAATGTCTGGAGATGGGACACTAGATAGGGAGGGCTTTGAGTTACTATAAAGAATTCCTTCCCAGGTGTCTGGCTAGTGGGTCTTGCTCACATGCTCAAGGTCTAATTGCCATATTTGGGGTTGCCATATTTCCCCCCAGGTCAGATGGGCAGAGATTGGGGGGAAGGAGTCACATTCCTCTGCAGCATGAGGCAAAGGTTTGAACTAGAGTAAATGGTGAATTCTCTGAATCTTGAAGTTCACGATTTGAGGACTTCAGTTACTCAGCCAGAGGTTAGGGGCCTTCTATAGGAGTGGGTGGGTCAGGTTCTGTGACCTGCAATGTGCAGGAGGTCAGACTAAATTATCATAATGGTCTTTTCTAACCTTAGAGCCTGTGAGTCTATGAGAATCAGCAGAAGCTGGTGGAGATCCAGGAATGAATCTGTGTTCTCTCTGTATCTGAACCCAGCTCTGAAACCATTATCTTTGATGTCAAAGGGACTACTTGTAGGAGGAGAGACTACTCATGTGACAAAAGCTGCAGGATTAAGTTATTTGTTTAAATTTATTTCACTCCAGAAGACTTATAGCAAACCCGCAGGAAGATTGTGTGTGTCCCTGTGTCAGTCCCAGAGAAATAGGCTTGGGGGAAATAATGAATGGAAAAAACAGGTTCCTTTTTAGAGTGTAACAAAAGAGCTGAACTCACTAAAACTAGAGAGTCAGTCTGAAGGGACATAGAAAAAATCTCATTCCAGTGGAAACTAAACATTTTCAATTTGAACATATTTGCTACAGTGGAACTGTCTCTCAGCAGGGAAAATCATGCTGCAACTGAAAGAATTAACAATAGGTTCCAGCCTGACTTTACTCACCAGACTAGAGTGATCGTGTATGCGGAAAAAAAGTCAAAAGGATGTGTCTATCAGCAGACACTCTGTGAAAGGCTAGGAATTTCCACTTGAATATAAATCAGTATCAGCTTCACAAGCTGATAAGGGTTTTTGACTTCCGCTTCACATTTGTTGAAAGTCTAGCAGTTTTGTTTTTAGTACTATCTTAATTCCAAATGAACCTTTTTACGTTTTAGAAAACTATACGTATAGGTCTGTGTGCAGCCAAGCATCTTTGATTAACATAAAAATGTAGATTTTTGGGTCACTGAAGTGCATAACTGAGTCAGGCTGATTTTCTCTTCCTCCTCCCCTTGCTCCCCCGCACAAAAGACATTCTTTTTTAAACAAAATATTCTAACCTGCTTCTCTCAAAAGACAGCACTGTGCCATTCTCCAAGGCTGGCAATTCATGCAAGCAGGAAGGAATGGTACTTTCTACCACGGGAGATGTAACCATTTCGGTATAGTCTATAAACAGCCACTTTTAAATGAGGAAGAATTAGAAAAACAATCTACAAATCTTGGAAGAGAGCATCTTCCCCGCCATCTTCCTTGCATCCCAGTAAATTCACTTTTGGATACCATGGGCTTTGTCCCTGATACAGCACAGAGAGGATAAAGCTGCCTTGTCCAGACAGCTGGGAATTTCCTTAAAGGCCTTCAAACCTGTTTAGTCAGCTCAATGCCACCCTCTCCTGAGTAAGAGGTGTGACTTAGGTGGGCCTGGGGTGTGGGGCCAAAGCATGCTGTGCCCTCGTGACCCCCCAATGGGCGAAAAGGCCCCAGGGGAGCTATCACTGGCTAGCTTAAGTTGGAGCAGCTGTAAGGCCACTCAGACGGGCTGGCCCACAGCAGCTCTTGGGATCGGTGGAGTGCAAACGTGACATACATACAGCTACTTCTGCTCACTGTCCCCTTTGTTTCAGCATCAAGCACCACAGTGGACTCAAAGATCAGGGCAACCATATATTATTTTTAAATAACAACAATAGTATTACAGAGATTACCCTTGTTAGGCAACATCCTACATTAAGAGGCCACTTCAAAATATCTTCACAAGTATTAAGTATAATTCTGCTACACCTTTACTCAAGGGTCACCTCAATTAAGGAATCCATTTTTATCAGCTCCTTGAGAGGTTGCATAAGAGAGTTTTCATGTAATCACAATTTTCTATTTTGTTCCCACGATCCTCAGAAAGACACTTAAGGTGCAACACAAACAAATAATCTAAAAGAGACAATGTGTAAAAAGCCAGACATTGATTTCACAGGTGCAATGAGGGTGGGAGGGGAGAGGGAGTTGGTTTGGTATGGTTCTCAGCATCTCTCCCAACATCCAAGCTTTTGCACACCACCAAAATCTGCCTTTTCCTCTCTGTTCCTGATGCTAAGGCCTTTGCCCAGGTGTCATGGGAACTATATACCCATGCTGGTTCAGCAGCCAAAGGGTTAACAAAGCAACTGCCTGCCTGCTCAGACAGAGCTGATTTATCCTGCTGCTGTGGGGCTGCCTGCCAGAGAGACAGAGGGATTGCAGAGAGGATCCCTCCAGAAGGCTGATGAGACCCTGCCCACCAAAGAGGGAGACGCAGGGCAAGAGGCTGGGGAAGACAGAGGCAGGAAGTGGCTCAAGAAACCACAAGGAACATGGTTCTGGCTGTTCCAAATAAGGGCCCAGAGCTGGAACCCAGGGGAGTGGGCAGGCCTGGGTTCCCCTACCTACCCAGCCAGGGCCCCTGAGAGAAAAGCCTTCTGAACTCAGGGGAACTAGTGCTGATTAGCTCCTACTGGAGCCATGGAACTTCCACTCCCCCATTATCCTACAAGGGACAGAGACTACTGAGGACCCGGCCAGGAGGGGTCAGTCCTTGATGAGGACTTGACAAATGAAGAGTCGGGTATGCTGGCATCGTGGGGGGGCGCAGCCAAGTCGATGGAGCTCCCTGTCCCACCACAAGGGGACGCTAACAGATAAAGACCCCCATATTATACCACGCCTTGATCATCAGGCATTTATTACTGTAACCTCCTCTTCCCTGCCTTCCCAACTTCTCTCCAAAGTGCCACTGCTAAAATCATCTCCCTTAGTGTGCCGGCCACATCAGTCCCCCCACCCCCTTGAATACTGTCACTCACTCCCTTTCTTTTACTACATCGAAACCAAGCTCCTTGTCCTCACCTTCAGAGCCCTTAATCATCTCATCCCCATATCAGTCTGTTTTCCTTTCTTCTTCTCCCCTTGTTTTGTCTCATCTTTCTTCCACTGTAAAGTCTTCAGGAAGAGAAAAGACACTCCTACAGAAGCAAGCATTCTGGTGGATAATCTCCTAATGGCTGGCGTGAGGCAACTACCTGCCCTTGAATAACTCAGCTTCAGCAGGGCAATGTGGGCTCAGTCTTATCTAGCTCTAACTCCTTACGGGATAGTATCACTGCTGACCTTTACCCATTATGAATGAAAGTTCCTCAGGATCAGGACCTTGTCCATACCTCAGCTCTGCCACTGACCAGTTCTGCGACCTTGGTCAAGTCCCATTACCTATCTAGAACATTTTCAGTGGTATACCCATAATTAGTAGTAATAATGTATTGCAGATAAGAGAGATTAGGTAGCTGCCTATCTAGACAAACATAACACGTTCTGAACCACATCGCCCCCTTGCTGTGGTTTAGAGAGATGATAGCGAGCAACCTTCATTTCCTTCCCTGTTATTCTCCCTCATGACAGGTGTTAGATTTAGAATTCCGTGAAGGAGCGGACACAAAGACAGGTGTTGCTACGTTACTGCCGATGAGATTTTAGGAAATGAGACTGTCTGGCATTCAACAGTAATGACGAAAAGTCCAGCAGGATCATCCACATGGCTGCCTACAAATTCAAGTAATGCTACTAGCCTGCTTGAAAAGTATGTAAAAACATACCAGGGGAATATTTTGCTGAAACTGGGGATGCACTTATCTAGAATCAAGAAATGACCTTCACAACAAACAGGGCAAAGGAAAGAGATTGACAATCTCCTTAAACCAGTCTAAATAGCTGTTGGGCGTTCTTAAATTCTGCAGACGGCAGCACATTTCACACAACAAACTAATGCCCCAGGGTCCTTGTTCATATCTGTTATTATAAGCAAACTGAGGACACCAGCAGAGCTCCATCCTAATCCTGGAATAAATGCATTCTAAGGGGTAAAACAAGGTTCATCCTTATCCCTTGACAAATGGAATTGGAAAGGGAAATAATGCCAAAGTGAAAGTTCACCTAATTCCTACTAATAGCAATTTCATGTTCAGACAAGGCATGGTGACTCCAAAGCCAAGCACCTTCTGAGAGCTCTGCTTAGAACAACAAAAGCGTGCTCTCTCTCACTCTCTCTCTTTTGACTTCTGTTCCTAAATGATTCAAAGTGAAACATTTCTTGATCTAAACTTGTAAAAGGACCAAAGTATCTCAAAGTAAGGAGTAGTCACCTGAGTGACATTTTTTCCAAGCCAAGTGTATCCTATCCCCATCCCTCTTTCCTCATTGTCATCCTTCAGAGCATCGGGTGCTGTATCAGGATAAAGTCTGGAAATTCAGAATGGGAAGGTCTGTGTCTGAATGGAAAAATTCCAACTCAGTCCAGCATGCCTCCTTCTGCTGAGAGCAACAGAGCAGTTGAATTTTACACTCACTCTTCACAGCTGTAAATAAGTCCACAAGGCAGTGGGGACTTAGGCCCTGTATGTTAATTTTATGCCTTTTATGTATGTATCTGCCTATTCCAGACAATCTGCACATACAGTCTGAGGGCTAGTTTACACACCAAAGTTGCACCTGTTTAGTTTAAATTGGTCTAAAAAATTACTTAGGCCTGGTCTATACTTAAAATGACCTAGCTATGTAGCCTGAACACTGTAATTAAGCCAACACAACCTCTGGTACAGAATGGCTAGGTCAGCGGCAGGATGCTTCTGTAGACCTCGCTACCACCGTTTGGTGAGGTGGATTATCTACATGGAAGGAAAATGCCCTTCCGCCAATGTAGAGTGTGTCTATACTACAGCACTACAGCAGCATAGCTGCACCTGTGCCATTGTAGCGCCCATACTGTACACATGCCCTTAGTTAAACTCCTGTGTGGACACTCACATTGATTTACCTTGTACTTGCGAGTGTCCACACACAAAGCTGTACCAGTGTAACTCAGTTGCTATAGAATCATGCGGTTCGCTGACCTGGTGCAAACTTTGTGTGTACACCAGTCCTCACAGTGTTCTCTTTCAGATGTTCACCCCTTTTCTGCAGATGCTTTTCGAGCTTACTGCTGAGAAATCTGGGCCAATTAGCATGTGGGGTAACAGTTTGTGATATGAGGGTAAACTAATTCAGGAAGATGAAATCAGAAGCCAAACAACCTTGGTTCTCTGGCTTGAGTAAGGTTTTAGGTGCCTTTTGAGGAGAATGTAAGAAAAACTACAAGCCCTCTTGTTGCTATTAATTTTAAAGCAATAGATCCCAGGGCTTAAAGTGGTCTCCCAGAAATGCTAGTTCTCTTTGCACAAGGATGGAATTGAATTCGTTTGTTATTTGCATTTCAGGGCTTGGAAAACTTGTTTAAACAGGTGAAATGTCTTCTCACCAGATATTGCCTTGTTTCAGACCCATCTTATAGCTCTAGTTTTTTACTGTCCCCAAGAGACTCAGGCTGCTCTATGCCTTGCAGTCTATTACTGTTAGAGACAAAAAGTAATGCGCATGATCACACTTATTTCCTCCACTTCATCCCTTCCTCCGCCCAAAAGAGAATGGAAAAGTACAAAGCATTGTTACTTTAAACACACAAGTAACATGTAAATTACAAGATGAACATAGTTAAGATATTGCCTGAGCACATGAAACTCAGAACACTGCGCTGTTCCCTCCCATCCTCTCACCCCCTGCTGCACTGTGATCTGTTCAGCTCATTAGGCTGTATATGGCAAACATTACTTTCGTCCTACCGCAACTGCATACGCATCACGCTGATACAGCAACACTGCAATTAAAAACATTTTGATGAGCCAATTTTCTCGGAAAAGAGTAATTTTACATTTTCTTAATTTCTAGGGGCACTTGGTTATGCTCTGAGAACTGCAGTCAGAGGGCTGTGGGGATCCCCAACATACGTTCCAACCACATGAGGCTCAATCTTTTTCTGCAAAGTGTAATTTCGAGTGCTTCTATAAAATGATTTTAATTAGTTAAGACGTTGCTTAGTCTTCTGCTGAGGGAGGGACACGATATTTTCTAAGTGAAGTCAGATGGCTGTGATAAATGAAACCATCAACGTGATATTAAAACAAATGTTAAGGTTCTAAAATACACGCACAGCAACTGAGAGCTGAACGCTTACATTTTCTAAACTGGCCTCTGAATGTGGGTGCCCAATTTGAGATACGGGCAGCAAAAAATCCTGAAGTACCAACAAATCGGATGCCATTCTTGAAAAATTCTAGCCCTGCAGTCTGAGCCCAAAGGATGCTGTGTGCCCTCCCTCACCTGCCATTGAAACCCATAGGATGGGCTGCTAGTCCCTGTAAGGATGGGCCATGTCATTTAACCCATGTCAAGTACCCACCTTTGCTGTACTATCTAGGCACAATGAGATTGAGTTCATAAAAGGACTTAGCAATTAAATAGCACTTTTCATCTTCCAAAAAACTTAATTCATCTTCACAGCTAAGGCTTCTTCACCTATAAACGTCCGTAGGTCTACGTTACATCTGCTTTCTGCTCTGTGGGCTACTAATGTTGTATGTCTTGTAAAATTAGTCCCTGCACTTGCAAACAGATCTAAAGTTTTTTTTACAAGGTATGTTGGTGCACATAAATGGCAGCATACAGCCTTATTTTCTTGTAATTTGTCATGTTTAACTCCCACTATATCTTCATGTCTGTGGGCCTGTATTTATCACGTTTGCCAAAGTAAACTATCTAGAAACAGAACAGACTCAGCACACATGTTAAAGGTATAAATAGAGATTAGTTCTCCCCGCATTTGTCAAATGTACTATTTAAATCAATAAATCCTAGAGAGACACTAAAAGTGCATCAACCAGGTTCGGCAACTGTTTAGGAATGGGTCTCTTGCCAGTTAAGCACCGTCAATATGAAAAAAAAATAAAACACACTTCTGTCTGAACATTTTGTACTTGCTACAGTTACAAGTGACACCTAAGATTACCAAAGCTGAAAGATGCTTGCCGCAAATAAGACTGTATCTGTTTTTCAATTTACTCTGTGCATTTCACAGCATTTTGTCTAGTCAGTTTCAGAACTTTCCCTGTACAATCAGTCAGTGTCTCCATTTCTGAAGAGGCCCTTAGAAACATCAAGGGAGGAGCAGAACAGACCTTTTAAAGGGCATGCGAAAAAGGTGCCCTATTTTAAACTGGATTCTAACAAAAGCATCCCTTTAAAGAGGAAGTATTTATGAAAAATATGTTAGTGTGTAAGATAATAAACAACAATATTTTGCATTTCTATAGCACTTTCCCTATGAACAACTCAAAGTGCTTTACAAACTTTAATGAATTTACCCTCACAGCACCTTGGGGTGAGGTGGGGTGTGTGGGGGGGTCCGATTCCCCCAGTTTATTGATGATGAGGCAAAGACAGATTAAGTGACTTGCCCCAAATCACACAGGCAGTTTGTGGCAAAGCTTGGGGTAGAATGCTAGTCTCTGGACTCTCAGTCCTGAGCCTTAACTACAGACCAACCATCCATACTCTTATCTCATGTACAGAGGAGTTCTCTTGTGAAATCACATCCAGAAGCCTGGACCCACAAGAATGTCGAGGTCCTCCCAACCAACCAACTTCAGCCACTCTCATTCTTGAATCCTTGATCTTCACGCTAGATCAGCAAAAACAACGAGGAGTCCTTGTGGCACCTTAGAGACTAACCTCACACTTGGTAAGGCAACTCATATCTTTTCATGTATTTATACCTGCGCCTGTATTATAGACTCATAGACTCATAGACTTTAAGGTCAGAAGGGACCATTATGATCATCTAGTCTGACCTCCTGCACAATGCAGGCCACAGAATCTCACCCACCCACTCCTGGAATAATCCTCTCGCCTATGTCTCAGCTATTGAAGTCCTCAACTCATGGTTTAAAGACTTCAAGATGCAGAGAATCCTCCGGTAAGTGACCCGTGCCCCATGCTGCAGAGGAAGGCAAAAAACCTCCAGGGCCTCTGCCAATCTACCCTGGAGGAAAATTCCTTCCCGACCCCAAATATGGCGATCAGCTGAACCCCGAGCATGTGGGCAAGACTCACCAGCCAGACACCCAGGAAAAAGTTCTCTGTAGTAACTTCTAACATCCCATCATTGACCATTGGTCCTATTTACCACTGATGGCAATTAATTGACCTTTGACTAAGATCATGTTATCCCATCAAACCATCCCCTCCATAAACGTATCTAGCTTAATCTTGAAGCCAGTTAGGTCTTTTGCCCCCACTGCTTCCCTTGGAAGGCTGTTCCAGAACTTCACTCCTCTGATGGTTAGAAACCTTCGTCTAATTTCAAGTCTAAACTTCCTGATGGCCAGTTTATATCCATTTGTTCTTGTGTCCACATTGGTACTGAGCTGAAATAATTCCTCTCCCTCCCTGGTATTTATCCCTCTGATATATTTAAAGAGAGCAATCATATCTCCCCTCAGCCTTCTTTTGGTTAAGGTAAACAAACCAAGCTCCTTGAGTCTCCTTTCATACGACAGGTTTTCCATTCCTCGGATCATCCTAGTGGCCCTTCTTTGTACCTGTTCCAGTTTGAATTCATCCTTCTTAAACATGGGAGACCAGAACTGCACACAGTATTCCAAATGAGGTCTTACCAATGCCTTGTATAACGGTACTAACACCTCCTTATCTCTACTAGAAATACCTCGCCTAATGCATCCCAAGACCGCATTAGCGTTTTTCACGGCCACATCACATTGGCGACTCATAGTCATCCTGTGATCAACCAGGACTCCGAGGTCCTTCTCCTCTTCCGTTACTTCCAACTGATGCGTCCCCAGCTTATAACTAAAATTCTTGTTATTAATCCCTAAATGCATAACCTTACACTTCTCACTATTAAATTTCATCCTATTAGTATTACTCCAGTTTACAAGGTCATCCAGATCTTCCTGTAGGATATCCCGATCCTTTTCTGAATTGGCAATACCTCCCAACTTTGTGTCATCTGCAAACTTTATTAACACACTCCCACTTTTGGTGCCGAGGTCAGTAATAAAAAGATTAAATAAAATTGGTCCCAAAACTGAACCTTGAGGAACTCCACTAGTAACCTCCCTCCAACCTGACAGTTCACCTTTCAGTATGACCCGCTGTAGTCTCCCCTTTAACCAGTTCCTTATCCACCTCTCAATTTTCATATTGATCCCCATCTTTTCCAATTTAACCGATAATTCCTCATGTGGTACTGTATCAAATGCCTTACTGAAATCGAGGTAGATTAGATCCACTGCGTTTCCTTTATCTAAAAAATCTGTTACTTTCTCAAAGAAGGAGATCAAGTTGGTTTGGCACGATCTACCTTTTGTAAAACCATGTTGTAATTTGTCCCAATTGCCATTGACCTCAAGGTCCTTAACTACTTTCTCCTTCAAATTTTTTTCCAAGACCTTGCATACTACAGATGTCAAACTAACAGGCCTGTAGTTACCCGGGTCACTTTTTTTCCCTTTCTTAAAAATAGGAACTATATTAGCTATTCTCCAGTCAAACGGTACAACCCCTGTGTTTAGAGATTCATTAAAAATTTTTGCTAATGGGCTTGCAATTTCATGTGCCAGTTCCTTTAATATTCTTGGATGAAGATTATCTGGGCCGCCTGATTTACTCTCATTAAGCTGTTCAAGTTTGGCTTCTACCTCGGATATGGTAATATCTACCCCCACATCCTTATTCCCATTTGTCATGCTGCCACTATTCCTAAGCTCCTCATTAGCCTCATTAAAGACTGAGGCAAAGTATTTGTTTAGATATTGAGCCATGCCTAGATTATCCTTAACCTCCACTCCATCCTCAGTGTTTAGCGGTCCCACTTCTTCTTTCTTTGTTTTCTTCCTATTTATATGGCTATAAAACTTTTTACTATTGGTTTTAACTCCCTTTGCAAGTTCCAATTCTACATGCCTTTTAGCCTGTCTCACTTTATCCCTACATGCTCTGACCTCAATAAGGTAGGTTTCTTTGCTGATCCCTCCCATCTTCCACTCCTTGTATGCTTTCTGTTTTTTCTTAATCACCTCTCTGAGATGCTTGCTCATCCAGCTTGGTCTAAAACCCCTGCCTATGAATTGTTTCCCCTTTCTTGGGATACAGGCTTCTGATAGCTTCTGCAACTTTAACTTGAAATAATCCCAGGCCTCCTCCGCCTTTAGGTCCATAAATTCTTTAGTCCAATCCACTTCCCTAACTAATTTCCTTAATTTATTAAAGTTAGCCCTTTTGAAATCAAAAACCCTAGTCTCAGATTTATTTTTGTTTATCCTTCCATTTAGTTTGAACTGAATTAGCTCATGATCACTCGAGCCAAGGTTGTCCCCTACAACCATTTCTTCAATGAGGTCCTCACTACTCACCAAAACCAAATCTAAAATGGCATCCCCCCTTGTTGGTTCAGCAACTACCTGATGAAGGAATTCATCAGCTATCATATCTAGGAAAATCTGAGCCCTATTATTATTACTAGCACTTGTTCTCCAATCTATATCTGGGAAGTTGAAGTCTCCCATGATCACACAGTTCCCATTAGTATTTACTTCCTTAAAAACATTAAAGCGGTCTCTATCCCTATCCAAATTAGATCCCGGTGGTCTATAGCACACCCCAAGCACTATCCCAGGGGAGGCTCTAGTAGTTTTCTTCCCCAATGTGATTTTTGCCCAGACAGACTCTGTCTTATCCATTCCATCACTTTTTATTTCTTTACAGTCTACCTCATCATTGATATACAATGCTACTCCCCCACCTTTACCTTTATTTCTATCTTTCCTAAACAGCACATACCCTTCAATACCTGTACTCCAGTCATGACTACTATTCCACCATGTTTCGGTTATTCCTATGATATCTGGTTTCACTTCCTGGACCAGTAGCTCTAATTCCTCCATTTTGTTACCTAGGCTCCTCGCATTGGTGTACAAACATCTTAATTTTTGCTGTTTGGCCTCACTCACATTCTTTACCCAATTTGGTATGGACATTGTACTGCCAGTATGACCTATTTGACTAGTATCCACTCTGCCCTTCCTCCTTATGTCCATTCTCCTACCCCCGGCTATATCCTCTCTTACTTGGTTGTCTTCCCTCTCAATGTTAAAATCCAGCGTGGAGATTACCTGGACATCTCCCAACCGTCTCCCCCAAATTCCTAGTTTAAAGCTCTCTTGATCAGTTGTGCCAGCCTCCATCCTAGAAGTCTATTTCCACTCTATGCATCTGATGAAGTGGGTTCTAGCCCACAAAAGCTTAAGCCCAAATAAATTTGTTAGTCTCTAAGGTGCCACAAAGACTCCTCCTTGTTTTTGCTGATACAGACTAACACAGCTGCCACTCTGAAACCTGACACTAGATCAGGCAGCCCAACCATCCCAACCCCACCCCACAGGCGGGCAGTCAGCTAGCAGCAATCAGCTGGGCAATGCATTACCACCTGCTACTCTGCCTCTAACACCCTGCTGCAAGCAAGCACCTACAACCATGGGACCCAGTTCTTGAGAAATTAGCTCATGCAATAACAACAGAAATCAGAAGCAAGAGAGGGCCCTGGCAGTGTTAGGCTAACCACTGGGCACCTTCTGTGCAGAAATAAATACACT
The DNA here is from genome assembly GCA_037349315.1 of Chelydra serpentina. Classification (NCBI taxonomy): domain Eukaryota; kingdom Metazoa; phylum Chordata; order Testudines; family Chelydridae; genus Chelydra; species Chelydra serpentina. The sequence continues at coordinate 78,108,268 of JBAIAC010000008.1, forward strand.
TAACTTCTCTGCTAGTGCAGTTGTCCTGCAGCTCACCAAATAACCTTAGGCAATACCCACATCATTTCGTTATTTATTCTTGAATCACACTAAAACCTACACAGATACTAAGCAAACAGTTGGTGGGCTCTGCTTTATTTGATGACTTAGCAGTGTTTGCACCTTTTCCAACAGAAATACTGTAGGTGAGATTTTTGTTATTTTTTAAATGAAGCAAAAATTGAAAATGTCCATAAATTTCCTTGCCAGGTGCAAAAAACAATAATACCACTCTGCACTGCTGGAGACCTAGAGATTGCTTCAGATGTGAAGTTGCTATTTGAGCCTCTCTCCTCTGAATTCCAGGGGCAGGGTAGGGAATCCCCAGATCTTATCCCAACCCTGTACTTTTAAGTGTAGACTTGATCTAATACTGCTGTTTTCTGGATCTGGTTCAGATGCAGACCTCAATGGCAAAATTCTCACACCATTTCCACTGTTCACAATAAAGGAAAGCTGGAGTGATCTTGGTAGATTTATATTGTTGTACTTTTAGTCCAACAATCATGCAATAAACCAGGATTCTGCACCATCAAATCCAAACTCTAGCCCTGGTTAGGCTTTGAACGCAGCCTAAATCTAATCTGGATCTGAACAGAGAGTCACCTCCTTCCATTTATTCCCAATGCCTTTGTTGGAGGATCTCAAAACACTTAACAGTGGGCAAGTATTATGCACATTTTGAAAGAGGTGTGGAGCAAATGATGCACAGAGAGGGCAAGCGAGTTATCCACGCTCACAGAGTGGGTCAGTACGAGTTAAGAGAACTCAGATCTTCTGTTTCCAAGGCTTGTGCTTCAAATAACTAAATCACCCTGCTTCCCTACTGTGATTGAATTACTAGCCCCATCAAGTGCCACAGTCATGCTAGAATCCACTTCCTCACCTGAGAATCTGACCCAAACCTTAGCCAGAGAGGGGAACGGGTAAATTAACCTATTTTAGTGAATGGGCAGGCTTGAGCCTGGCAGAGATTCCAGCCCATGTTGTTATTAAACAAATGCAGGGGGAGGGGATTAGCGACTGCTGATTATAGTGGCCTCCTCTGGTGCATAAGGACATAGCACAATAAAAATCAGGAAACTTTAAAAAACATTCACTCAAAAGGCGATTTCTAAAGAAACAGGGATCTTAGGAGCAGTGTGGCCCAGAGCAAAGCCTGGGAGGTCAGGGATGCCTAAATTTTAACCTTATCTCTGCCACTGTTAACTTGACCAAGTCCCTTCATCCCTCTGACTCAATTTCACCCATAGGCACTGGAACTAGGGATGCATGGGGTGCTTCCACACCCCCTGGCTTGAAGTGGTTTCCATCATATACTAGGTTTACAGTTCGGTTCAATGGCTCTCAGCACCTCCACTCTACAAACTGTTCCAGCACCCCTGATTTAACCACCTGAAAATGGGGGAGCAGCACCTTCCTTGCCTACTTCACACTTGGTGCGAGGGTTGGTTGTGCATGTGTTCCCTTAGTGAATGTGTGCACAGCTTTTTGAAACTGGGAAGTGCTCTATAAATGCTCATTATTACCTTGTCCTCCAGTGCCTACTGAAATCTGAGACATTTTTTGGGCTGGGGGAAAGGGGGTAGCTGCAGCATGTGCTGTGGGAGGCCTCTGAAGTTGCTTATTTTGGACTAAAGCTGTTCTCAGCAACTCAAGGGAATTACTTTGTGAATGGGGGAAAATCCCTTTTCTAGATTATTCACAGCAGGCTTCCTTTTCCTCCCACAAACAGCTGGTGTGTCTCTTGAGTGCCAGAGTGGTTTTAGTCCAGGCGATGGCTATTTCAAGGACCTCACAAAGCAAATGTTGCACTTAAGCTAAAGATGTCGTTTCAGTGACACTGGAGGATTTAGCATCCTAGAGTCCCTTTGCGCCTTTAAACGTGCATTTTCTCAGTAGATCATCATACTCCAAGGTCTGCTCTTAGCCAGTGAACCACACTTCTCAACAGGCACTGGAGGCATATGGCCTTTGCCTTTATGTTTCTCCATGCACCTGAGGCTTTCGGGTATCTCATAGCAACTGCACATCCTGTCTCATGTTATTCCTCGCTCTTACCCATCAGTGACCAAAGTGACAAACAGGAGGAAAGTTTGATGGTGACAGAGCTAAGGTTTGAGTCAGTTGTGAATAACCTAGAGCTGAGGTCAAACCAAAAAATTAAGAGCAAGGCCCAAATTTTGTGGCTGATCTTTATACGGAGCTGAACTCCAAAGGCAGACAGCCTGGATCTTTGGGAGCATCTGGAACTGAACTATGTGGCTCAATCCAAGTTCTTACCAAAGGCAGAAACCTTATAGGCAAGAATCCAGTCAAATTTCATTGCTGAAAACAGAGAGCTGCATTGTAATTCGTCAGCTAAAGATTTGCTTTCTTCTATGCTATAGCAGTAGTAGTTTAGCAAAATTAAAATAGATATTTGTAATCTAGATATCTGCTTTAAAGGATCTGATCCAATGCCCACTGAAACTAATGAAGACTCCCATTGACTTCAAATGGGGATTTGATCAGGGCCCAAATAAAATAAAAAATTAAACACACAATTATATCTACATGCTGACACTACAACTTCTGAGAGGAAAAAGAATGGAGAGCAACATCTTTAATCCTATCGGGTGCTTTTCTCCCTATGTAAATACAGTACATACAGCTCTCTTCAGCCTTTTGCTGATGTTCACATGCTGTATATTTGTTATTTGTGTCAAATGTTATTTTGTGATTAATTAGTACTAAATAGAACATGCAGCCATTTACCACTGAGTATGTTCCATTCTGTATTCAGGTTCCCCTTGATTATCGCCATACAACGTTGAAAACAGAACCAGTATTCTACAGTAATAAATAAGATAGTGAGTCTGACTGAGCTAGATACATAACAGTAGACTTAACAAATGAACTGTTCCTGAGTGTAGCGACTTAATATGGCATCACCTTGCATTTTAATGCTGCTGATGCCAACACAAAAATCAGTCTCTAAACATTACAGCCCCCTTCTGAGCTTTTTTAGGTGTAGAATACTATGATCTGTCCAATTAACAAAACAAAGAGATGTCTGTTTCTTTTAGCAGCAACAGCACGTTCGAGCTTTATTACCCTCTTAAGTCACGTTAAACGCTACACAATCTCATACGTGCCATTCAGCACGAGCTATCGAGTAAGTTACCTGTACAACGTGTATCTGTAGGGCAGTAAATAATTCAGCATTTCTGCTGCTGAGCCTGGAAACCAGCAGTGAGAGTTCCCAGGTACACTGTGTAGCTACTTACATTTGTCTTTGCACCAGTGAACACTCAGATCAACTGCCAGCATCTTTCCCCTCCTTCCTGTGGTGTGACAGCCCTTCCTTCCCTTTTGAAGTGCTCACAACACATTATTGGTGGGGTGTGAAGGGCTGTGTGTAATGAGGTTCATGTCATGTATTTTAAATATGGGCATTTCCTTGGATTTCTTGACATTTTCATGTGTCTACCAGGGATTTGCCAACACTTCATTCTATAATCCACTTTGCAAAGCAAAATCCTTTTACGGACAGTTTCCTAATCCCTCACCTTCTTCCTATTATTCCCCTCTTGCTCTGGTGGCCAGGTGGTTGATTACAGACCATGTCTGAGATAACGCTGTGTATTGTATAGGAATGTTCGTAAACTAGGGCACAAGCAGAATAGTGGGTTAAAAAAGCTTAAGGGCCAGATCCAAAGCCCACAGAAAGCAACGGAAAGACACCCTTTGACTTCACTGGGCTTTGGATCAGGCTCAACGAGAGCTTGGTGCCACTGGGATTGTAACATTGCCCTGTCCCATAGGGGGCAAGTTGGGCTATTGAATCAAAATCACACTCTTAGGGGAGGGGAGGACTTCCCTTTCAGGAGGTCTTGGAGCAAAGTAACATACATTGTATCTTCCAAAGAGGTTCTGCAATCACCTTGTTTTCTATTTTAAGGCACTAGCCTTTACCCCAATCCAATGCTGCATAGATTTTCCTCGAAGCCAACTCCTCATCCCTTGATCAAGTGGCAGACCTCTTCCCATCCTTTCAAACCTCCCAACAGGGTAACAGTATTACTATTTATTTGTTCAGTGCCATCAGTGCATTAAGGATCTGATCCAAAACTTCCCATGGATTTTCAGTGGGGTTTGGATTGGGCCTGTAGTTCTGTACAAGACACAAATCCCAAAGAGCTGGCAATATAAAATACACACACAACCAGCCGATGCAGAGGATGGTAGCAAGTTGGATTATTTCTTTTATAAACTGAATCTCTTCGGGATATGGCAATAGACTAACATGGGTTAGCATTTGTAGACCTTGCAGAAGAAGGGAGGTTCCTTGACTCCCTCTCTCAGTCAACCCAGCTTCCACTATGGTCTCTCCCAGGAGTCTGCGAAAACTTTATGCTCAATCCTGTGCTAATAGTTTGCTGCACAAGGTCAAAAACACAGGCATTCAAAGGTCCTATCCCAGGGATGGGCAACCTTTCAGAAGTGGTGTGCCGAGTCTTCATTTATTCACTCTAATTTAAGGTTTCGCTTGCCAGTAATACATGTTAACATTTTTAGAAGGTCTCTTTCTATAAGTCTTTAATATATAACTAAACTATTGTTGTATGTAAAGTAAACAAGGGTTTTAAAATGTTTAAGAAGCTTCACTTAAAATTAAATTAAAATGGAAAGCCCCCCAGACCGGTGACCAGGACCCAGGTAGTGTGAATGCCACTGAAAATCAGCTCATGTGCCGCCTTTGGCACCCGTGCCAGAGATTGCCTACCCCTGTCCTATCCTAATGCACCCCTGCTGACCACGGCAGGCCTCTATGAAAGGGGACAATCTAGCAGACAGGACTCAACAGCACAGTGTTTGGAGCCCTGCTCAGAGATATCTAGAGCATAAAGCCTTATATTGAACCCAGTCTCTTAGGCCCCAATCCTGCAACTGACTCTGTACAGACTGACCCTTCCATCCACACAGAGCCGCAGCAAAGTCAGGCACTGATCCTACAACAGGGTCCATGAAAGCATAAAGGTTTGTGTAATGTTAATTACCTAGTGTTTTGAGGCTACCCTGCCCCTGCACACTGCCACACACTGTGATTGCAGCAGTCACAATAATTATCCCCGGAATATGAAACAAGATTAGTTTCAATTGAATTCATTTTTTCAAATACAACTAATTATACTGAAAAATTAAAATTTCATGTCAAAACAGAACTCTCAAGCAAAATAAGTAAAATTCATCATCTTATTGCCTTTAAATATACACTCTAAGTCTATATCATCCCCTGCAACACATGCTTAATCCCTTTTCCCCAATGCATATGAGAGAAACAGAAAAAGAGAGTGTGTGTGTCTGTTTTTGTGGTTTTAGGCTAGAGAAAAAAGCTTTCAAAGCAGTGCCTCTTTAAAATGGAAGTTTCATCTTTCTCTTAAGAACAGTGCAAAGACTTCAAATGCATTCGGGAAAAAATGAGCAGTGGGTGTATATTGATGGTGCAATTAGGCTGGAAGCAGATCACAGTTTAGGTGTCAGAAATTACAAGGCTCTGACGGATCAAGAAAACACTTGCTAACAAGAAAGCTACATGGTTTTGAGTCTTGTCATTCTGCGTAGAGACTGAGTGCTTGTAAAACATAAAAATAAATAGAACGGGCAAAACTCCAGTGGTGAGCATTTCCTGGGAGCAGGTGCAGGGAGGTGTGCATGTCTTGATTTTAGAGATGCTGAAAATCTGTGGGACCTGTTGAAGTCAGCTGAACCAATGGGTACTCAGTACCTTTAAACTTGGCCATAAACAGCTAGCAGCGGGTTTGAGAACTAGTGAGCCACCACTTCACTCCTGGAATCATCATTGAACTTTCTTTAAAATCTTAATCGGGGGTTGTTGGGTGAAGAAAATGAACCCAAAGGATTCTGTGTGGAAGGTCCTACTGGAGAATACTTGACCAGCAGCCACCTCTAAAACATAGGAGTCACCCTAACACTAGAAACAATTTTTAACCTGAACATGCTAGTACGAGTGTCTCTGGAGTTCTGTCATCAGATGCAATTCAGACAGCTGCTGTCCCTTTCAGAGTGTTTCTTTCTGTTCATACAATGAACCCCATCATTACAAGAAAATGCCAAGTTCTATCTTATTTGAAAAGGTTAATCTCCTTTGTCTCTTTAATATTCAGCAATAAAGTGAATATGAATGGTTAAAACTGATTTATTGACTATTAATAAAACGTACTTAAAAAGAGTCAAACTCCTCTGCATGAAATCCAAACAAGAATAAAATGAAAGTACATGCTTAAAATGCTAGCAACATTCAAATGACTTCAAAATTTAAAAAACAAAAACCAAACCCTGCAAGAATGTCACAAAGTAGCCACTTACATTAAAGTATGCACATTATTTCAAATCCAGTTTTTCGCAAGCATGCCCATACTTCTTATCAAACAGTACAGAGGTAAATCTATTCCCGTTATTATACGTTGCAATGGGAGGTATGCCATTGCCATCTTCTGGGCAGAATCAGAGCAGCTCACCTATGTGTCATAGGCCCTATACTGCTAATGAAGTTTCTTCTTTAGCTCAAGTGGTAAGGCCCTATGCCTAGCAGGGAAATGTTAGTTCTACCACTGGTATCGCTGTTGAGCATCTGAGTTGCCACGGTATGCAGCATAGTGACAACTGTGAAATCCTAAATTGCCACAGGCTTGTTAAAATACCTACAAATGCCTATAAGACCTACGTTTATAAACTTCAGTAGCTCATATGAATCGTCACTGAAAGCCACTTAGAAACCAAACTGAAATTTTGGTTACATAATCTACTGGCTATCTCCTTATTTTGTGCCCAGTGGTTTGTGTCTTTGAGTTACACCCATAAAGCATCATGGATTAGGATGAGAAAACTCTCCAAAAGGGAGGAGATTTTGTTGAAAGATTGTTCTTATCAAAGAGAAGTAATCCTGTTCTTTTTGCTGACACAGACTAACACGGCTGCTACTCTGAAACCTATTCTTATCAAAGGTAACAGGAAACATTTTTATTTGCTTTACAGAGAAACATCCCTTTCGCTTAAATCCATTCCATAACAAAAAGCAGTGAGTATTTTATACAAAGCTTTGTTGGGATGAAAAGGAAATGTCAGCCATATAAAATGTGTGTCAAGCAAAGAGAGAAGCGATTTCTGGTAGAGGCCGCCAAGCTATTATTGCTGAATTCACAATCTCCATGTGACAAAGTCACCCGTGTACTTTGAATGCCAAGGATCAGATCAGCATAGTTCCCTTGTGGTGATGTTAAACATGTACAGTTTAAGGCACATTGCAGACATTGTTTATCATTTCCTTCTTCCAAAATATCCTCAGCTGATGCAACTTTAATTTGCATTCATTTGAGCTACTCCAGTTTGCACTAGCTGAGGAACTGACTATGTAATTTGGATAGTGGTAAGCAAAGTTTGCAATGCACCTCAAACTGTACAAGTAATTGATCAACATTGGTTCAGAATTTTACAGAACAGCTACATTATCTCTATCTTGGTTTGCTGGACTGGCTCCCTTCATCTACCACTCTCTTTCTTGTTCTTCCATTTTTTTTCCTCTTCTTTTATTTTCTTAAGGCCCATCCTTTCAGCTTCGTTTTTCTTAATGTTTCTTCTTAAACCTCACTTGCAGCCTACAGGTGTTGCAACTGTTTCTTGTGGCCAACGATTTAAAAACATTTAGCCAGGTGTCTATGGTGGAGTTCACCACAGTAGCTGTATTTAAGCGAATATTGATGGTGGAATTTTTGGCGTGGGGGTGCAGGAGAGGTTCAACAAACTAATGAACTTTACCATCATCTATAACAACTAGAGCTGCTGCTCAAGACAGAGTGGATGGTAGCAAACCTGAGAAACTAGCTGGACTGGCCATTCCTGTCAGCACTGGGAGAGCCGTTGTCTAGATCGATATATGTCCAAAAGGAGATCTGGAGATCAAAGGGATCAGTCCACCAAACAGAGACAGAGCTCATATAATTGTCCCTGTTTACTTTCGCCCAAACTGGCACTAAACTGATTTAACTCCCACCGATAGAGTCACATTGGTTGTGAACCAGAGTAACTTCTATTGATTTAAAATCAGAGAGCCACAGATTGGAGAAAGTTTGCATGTGTATGTGCCAGTGATTCGCCATCTTGACTGACACACTGGGGACTGAACCTGGGAAGTCCAGAGCTAAAAGCATAAACAACAACGGTTTGCGCTAAAGAGCAAAGCCCCTGCAGCTGGTGACTGTACCAACTCATATCCTCTCTGGATCAGCACAGAGGCAGAGCTGCAACACATCCACCAGTGGGTTATCTGGACACACAGCAGTTCTCGCTGATAGAATGAAAGCTGTGACCTCTTTACGCAGACCAGGCTTTTTGTGTGTGTTTACGTTTAGACCTTGTCCCAACATTAATTGGGAGAGCAGTAAGTGATTAGAACAAGAATTGTTTACTTGCAATAAGCAGCAAAGGATTCCATCCTGGAGTTTTAATCTCTAATCCTTTGCAAAAATCTGAGGATTTAACATCAAACTATGCCCTGTTCAGAGTATGCTAAGGCCATTACCAAATCTAGCATTTCAGTCGTCTAAGAGCCAGCCACTCAGCATGATAACAAGGGCGCTAGCTAACCTCTTCAAATATATCTGCATGAAAATCATGCTGTCAGTTTTCCCTAATCTTTGTTCCCAACCATAGTTAACTGAAGAGAGGCCATTGCAGTGAGAAGCAGCTGGACCTATCACAAGTTCTTAGGAGTCTTTTTCCTGTCAGGTTCTAGTAAAGTGGATTGGACAACAGCCCACATGCTAAATGCTATAAATAGACTCAAATCAAATACAGAATCACCCTGATTTTCCAAACCTTGGTGTCATCTGAAACAGGGTCAGGATCCCCAATGCTCATTCATTACATTGAATATTCCCTCAGTTTTTTGAAGCCTTGATTATCCAAGTTTATTCATTGTCCCCCAGGATGTATGATAATTGAGGTTTATAAGATGTATGCAAAATACAGTTTGTACTATATTAAACTGATCCCATTTGATTTTTCCCCCATGCAGTAATGAATCAACTATGTATGCTTACCACTGCCTTCTAGTCAACAGAATCAGAATGCCTAAACTGTGGTCATAAACCCTATTCTGCAGGAACTAACAGAGTCTCCTTTAAATCAAACAGGAAAGGCTTCTGCCATATGGTGCAGCATTGTGATAGCCATTACAATCTAAGTAACCACATATTTGTAACAGTATTAAAGCTGCTCACAAAGAAGATCTGGGAGAAAGTTGCTGATAAGAGACTAGGAAGAGAAGTAAAGGTCAGTGACAATCAGGTTGGATTCGTGTCAGGCAAGTCAACAATGGATGCTCTCTTTGCATTAAGATTGTTACACAAGCAATCTAGAGAAAAGCAGAAAACACTGCACATAGTATTCATTGATCTTGAGAGGGTTTATGAACACATTCTGAAAGAAGCCACCTGGTGGTTGAGAATGAAACAAATACCTGGAGACATCAGACTCATCCAAGACATGTACGAGAATACTGTTACCACAGTCCACGTGGAGACCACGTGGAGAAACTGAACAGTTTCTAGTAAGAGTCACAGTACATCAAAACTTGGCACTAAGCCTCTTTTTGTTCATGTTGGCGCTTGATGCACTGACAAAAACTATCCAGAGTGGCACGCTGGTGCATGCTTTTTGCAGATGATGTAATGCTCATCAAAGAGAAAGCAAAAGAAGATTTAGAGAGATGGACATTGTGACAGGTCCCCCCTGGGGTGCCACCTGGAACTGGGATACCACCGAACCCCCTGACCCACCAGTCTGGGCTTACTCTCACACTGTGCTGCTGTGACAAGCTGCAAAGCCCTCCAGCCTGAACTTTCACCAGCATTCACACAGGTAGGGACACACCCAGCTGCAGTTACACACAGACTCTCTGACCACCAGCTTCCCAGCCTGGGACCCCAGAGCAGTACCGTCCTGTCCTGGTCAAATCAGGCCAGTATATGGGTTTAATACCTGGTCTGCCTCTCCCTCAATGTGAAGAGGACAATGCACACTTGTGGTGAGTAAGCAGACACTGGTTTAGATTAAAACAAAAACAAGTTTATTAACTACACAAGATAGATTTTAAGTGATTATAAGGGATAGCAAACAGATCAAAGCAAATCACCTAGCAAATAAACAAAAAAACACAAACTAAGCTTAATATATTAGATAGATTGGCTATGAATTAGCAGATTCTCACCCTAAGAGATGATACAAACAGGCTGCAGATTCTTAAGGGGCAAGCTGTACTTCCTTTACAGCTTGTAATCCCAAAGTGTTTCACACACAGGCTAGAAATCCCTTTAACCTGGGTCCAGCACTTCCCCCAGTTCAGTCTTTGTTGCTCATGTGTTTCCAGGATTCTTCCGGGGGAGGGGGAGCGTGAAGAACCACCAATGAGGTCACTCCCTGCCTTATATAGCTTTTGCATATGGCGAGAAGCCTTTGTTCCAAAGCTTGGTTCCCAGACCAGTCTGTGGAAAAATACTGACATCCCAAAATGGAGTCCAGCATCATGTAGTCTCATCACATGTCCTTGTAGAGTCACAGCAGCCATTACTTGGAGGCTGTCTGTAGTGTTCTCGGGAAGGCTCCCCAGGTGGGCGATAAGCTTCTCCTCAGGCCTATTGTTCTTTCTAATGGCCCATTACTCTGAATAGGCCCTTTACAAAGAGCTATTTAGACTGAAAGCATCTTGTCTAGCAGGCGTTACCCAGGTGTAACTACATTTGAAGTACAAAAACAGAGTCAGTATTTATAACTTCAGATAGAAAAATGATACATGCATACAAATAGGATAAATACATTCAACAAATCATAACTTTTCCAATGACACCTCACATGACCCATCTTGCATAAAATGCATCATAATTATGCTATAACCATATCATAATAATATCGCTATGAAGAATATGGGGTGCAGTGCCACAGAGGTGTGTAGCTGAAAGAAATGGCATGAAAAGCAGAAGGAATACAATGGAGGACATGGTCTGTAGATTCGATGATACCCTTCAGGAAGGTGACAAGTCTGTAGATCTGGGACACGAGCTACTACCAACGGTGCAGCAATTCAAGTATCTAGGTTCGATAATACAGAAAAATTGTGAACTCAATGGTGAACTTATAAACAAAACAGGAAAGGCATAGACTAAACCAGGGGTGGACAAACTATGGGCTGCGGGCCGGCTCCAGCCCGTCAGGGCTTTGGCTCCGGCCTGTGGGATTGCCACCCCTCTGGTACCATGGGCCCCGCGCCACTGCTAGAAGCGGCCAGCATCATGTCCCTGTGGCCACTGGGGGGGTGGGGGGACGCAGAGGGCTCCATGCGCTGACCTCGCCTGCAGGCACCACCCCTCGCAGCTCCCATTGGCCGGGAACAGGGAATCTTGGCCAATGGGAGCTTCAGGGGAGGTACCCGCAGGCAAGGGCCCTCAGCCCTCCCTCCCCCAGGGGCTGCTGGGACATGGTGTCAGCCGCTTCCAGGAGCGGCACGAGGTCAGGACAGGTAGGAGCCTGTCTTAGCCTCACTGCCACCCCGGAGTTGCTCCAGGTAAGCGGTTCCGAACCCCTCCTGCACCCCGCACCCCAATCCACTGCCCTGAGCCCCCCGCCGTATCCCTCTTGCATCCCAACGCCCTGCCCTGAGCCCCCTCCCATACTCCACACCCCCTCTTGCATCCCAACCCCCTGCCCTGAGCCCCCCTAGCCCCCTGCCTTGAGCCCCTGCTGCACCCCTCTTGCACTCCAACCCCCTGCCCTGAGCCCCCTCCCATACTCCACACCCCCTCTTGCATCCCAACCCCCTGTCCTGAGCCCCCTTATACACCCCACATCCCTCCTGAGCCCCAATCCCTTGCCCTGAGCCCCTTCCTGCACACCGCACACCCCCTCCCACATCCCGCATTCCCTCCCGCACCCCGACCCTCTGCCCCAGCCCTACATTCATGGCTCTGCATGAATTTCCCCACCCCTGGACTGAACAGAGAGAAGTGAGCAGTAAAATCTAAACTGAACAGTAAAATCTATAAGATGGTAATTAGGCCAATCTACAGAGCACCACTACAATGGCACAGAACAGAAATTCAGACACACTACACTGCATGAAAGTCACAGGGCATAAATTTGTGAAGGTGCAAGGAGAGCCACTTGGGGAGCCCTCATGAAAGAAGTGGGATTTAAGGAAAGAAAGGAGGGAGAAAGTATCACACCAGGCCACGTCTACACTTACAAGCTTACAGCAGCACAGCTGTACTGATACAGATGTGCTGCTGTAAGAGCGCTCGTGCAGCCATGTTATGCCGATGGGACAGAGCTCTCCCGCCGACATAATAAAACCAGCTCCACAAGTGGCTATAGCGATGTTGGCGGGAGAGCGTCTCCTGCTAACATAGAGCTGTTCACACGAGCACTTATGCCGGCAAAACTTATGTCGCTCAGGAGGGTGTTTCTTTCACATCCCTGAGTGACAAAAGTTTGGCCAACGTAAGTGCTAGCGTAACCATGGCTCAGTGGCACACAGATTGAAAGGTGGTTCCAAATCAAAGGGATGGCATGAAAGATAGTGCGAAGCCAAGAGTTGGAGAAGACAAAGGCAGCAACTGAGAGAGATTTGGGAGGAACTAAAGGAGCAAGGGAGAGGAGAACAAGTAAATTGACCAGGCAGAGTTGTACAGAGCCTTGCAGAGGGAGGACAAGGAGCTCAAGTTTGATCTCAAAAACGGAGAGGAAGGCACCAAACCAAATCTAAGAGCAGGGCAATCTGAGCTGAAGTGGCTGGAGATGATCTTCAGAGCGTCATTCTGGATGGACTTTAGGGACCAGACGCAAGAGGACTGAGAGGTAAGAGATTGCAATGATCAGAGTTAAAGATCATCACCAAATGATTTATGCAGTAGGGAGGAGGAGGAAGAAAGTACTTATTTACACTCAGAGCTTCTGAAAATTAGCTCCTGTGGGCAAGTAAGTTTATTAACAACCTCCCTGGAATAGCTTCACATTTTTGCCTTGATAGGTAACCCTTTCAAGGCCAAGACTTAGAAACAGGGCCAGCTGAGACAGACTCTGAAACCTGAAGTCCTTAGAGGGCCCCAAGTTGCGATGGGGATCATAGGTGGGTGTTCGCGCCCCCGGCCCCGCCTCTATTCCACCCCTTCCCCAAATCCCCACCTCCTCCCCAGGTGCGCTGCATTTCCCCTCCACTGCCCACCAGGCTTGCAAGCCTGGGAGGGAGGGGAAATGCAGCACGCCCACCGGCAGCTCCCCGCCAGCCCCCCCGCGCCCAGCTCACCTCTGCTTCCGGGTTCTTGCCGGGCCCTTTGCCTCCTCCCCATACCTCTCCCGCCGAACAGCTGACGGGCGGTGAGCCTGTGAGCTAAAAATAGCAGTTTCGCGGGGCGGCGCCTCCGGAGGCGGAACCCGAAAGCGGAGGTGAGCTGGGCGCGAAGGGGGGGCTGGCAGGGAGCTGCTGGTGGGTGCTCCAGCCCCAGAGCACCCACGGAGTCGGCGCCTATGATGGGGATTGAACATAGTGGAGATAAAAATGGTGTGCAATATGCCATTTAGATGGTCCTAGTCTCATGGTTTCACAGGTACCTCAGCACTCAGAAACCATAAAACTTGAAGAGAAAATAAAGCCGATTGTTCTGAGTCCTATTTGTGCCCTAAATCCATGCATTTGTCTTGCAAGAATCAAAGATTTCATTCTTACTTAATCTCTGGCTACTACACACCATTCAAGATTTAACAACCTTTGATCAGAAAACAAAGTTTGTTCCAATGTATATGATCCAGAAAAAACACATTTGGATAAGTCACTCTTGTCTCAGCTTTCGTCAAATGAAACAATATGCTCACGATAAAATGGATTTGACAGAGATAGAATTAAATATTTGATAATATTTAATTAAATATTAAACTGAATCCAATTATCCAGTTTCCACCACTTGGTGGGTATCAGAACTTTTCCAAACCACTTGCAGATCTGCACTGTCTTTCTTAGATACAGGAGTTTAAAAGCAAAAGGAAAGACAACTTCACCTAAATTAATATTTGTCGCTCTCTTTAGGGGACAATCCTATAAAATGCTGAGTTGAGAGTGCTCAGTTTGAATCGAGCTCAGCACATTGCAGAATTGGGCCCTTTCAAAGGAGACAAAGTTTGTGATATACAGGTTGAAATAGATGACCTGATGGTCCCTTCTGGCCTCAAATTCTATGAATCTATAAGATTAAGCATAACAACTTATTTCATAGAGTAGCTTGACAGCTGTTCCATGTAGAAACTTTAACTACTCCAAAGATGCATTGGTGTCATAGGCCCTGATTCAGGAAAACATCCCTAAGGAGGAAAGCCCATGCTTACTTGCTTTTCTAAATAAGGGCCATAGAAAGGCGTGGTCTGTTTGTCTCAAAAAGAAACTAAGATTCAAGAACTGCTGGTACTGACATTGATTTCCTCTGTGGCTTTAGGCAAATCACTTAACCCCACTTCCTCTGCCTTCCCGTCTGTAAAATACAGTGCTCCACAGCAGTGCTACGAGGATGAATTAGTTAATGCTTGTAAAGCAATTTGAAGATGAAAAGCGCTATAGCATAGGTGGGATTTTTCAGTGAGTGTCACATCATGACAAGCCTTTTTATGCCTATTTAGCAAGCAGCACAGCTTAAAAAATGACAGCTCTAAAATTGTTAAGCTAAGATCTACAGTATAGGATAACAGTCAAGGCAGATCAGTATTTAGACCTATCAGCCTGGACACCATGTGATATCTTCAGGGAACAAAGTGAGCTGTAGATGTCTTGTAAGCAGCTAAATTGGAGGTCAGGTATCTATTTTCAAAATGCCAAAGGAGGCAGAAACTGTTATCAGTGCCAAGGAAGTTAACGTGCTTAATAGAGCCATTTCAAACTGAACATCTGAATCACAAATGAACAGAACCTAGGTGGGCATTTAAGCTCTGGGGAATTTTTTCTTCTTCTTTTGATTGAATAATGTCTGCCTCTTTCAGAGATTTCTAGGTTTCATTTTTATATTGTTTTCAGTTTAAATTTAATTGATACACACAGCATTAAGTTGGGTTTGAGTCACTTACATATTTGTCATATGCGCTGCCATTTGATAGCTGTTTTCTCCTGCATGTCTTTTTAGTGTGGTGGTTTGATCAGTCAAATCCCAAGAAGATGTTACTTGAACCATGTGGATGTATGTATGCATTCATCAGGGAGTCAAGAATGGGAAACAGAGGCTGCAGACAACCAACCCCAGCAAGGTAATGGCACCATCTCCCAACGAACAAAAGTCGCCACATTCATTTATTCCTTCTGCTCTCTGCTGAGATTGACAACAAGGATGCAAGTAGTGATGCTAGTCTTTGTAATATGAACATTAGGAAATGTCCCAAATCCACTAACTCACTTCACAGGAGCCACAAGTCTCTCATCAAGGGGTGATAATGTTCAGATAATACCAAAATGGCTAGACCTGAACTACTTACTTAGAGGGAAAAGGCTGTGTATTCCTAGACCAATTCCAGATAACATGGGAACAGAACGATTCATTACCTGTCTTCATATCCCTGGGAAGTTACAGCTCCTGTAGAAGCTAGTATCTCTTCTCTTTGTATTTTGTTTAGTAAGCTGACTGTACATAACAATGGTCACTATTAAAAGGCCTGAGCTTTTCTTCTTCTTCCTGTAATTCATCTCTGCCTTTGAGAAAAAAATTATCAGATCTTGTGATGGGTCAGATCACAGAAACCCCATTGGGGTTGCCAACTGATGTGCCAAGACTACTTCTGCCCCTGCTTTCCTGCCCTGGCAGCTTGGGACTTCAGTGCCCTGCCTGGTTTGAGCCAGACCTGCTAGCCTGCTGCAAACCCAGACCCCGGTCTGAACCACGTCCCCTAACAGCTGTAGGCTTAATTGGAAGCAGCTTAAGAAGTGTTCTGGTCTTTAACACTCAGATGCTCAACTCCCAATGGGGTTCAAACCCCAAATAAATCCGTTTTACCCTGTATAAAGCTTATACGGGGTAAACTCATAGATTGTTCGCCCTCTATAACATGGCTAGAGAGATATGCACAGCTGTTTCCCCCCCACCCCAGGTATTAATACATACTCTGGGTTAATTAATAAGTAAAAAGTGATTTTATTAAATACAGAAAGTAGGATTTAAGTGGTTCCAAGTAGTAACAAGACAGAACAAAGTGAATGACCAAGCAAAATAAAATAGAACACTCAAGTCTATGTCTAATACAGTAATAAGACTGACTACAGATAAAACCTCACCCTCAGAGATGTTCCAGTAAGCTTCCTTTTACAGACTAGTCTCCTTCTAATCTGGGCCAGCAATCACTCACACCCCCTGTAGTTACTGTCCTTTGTTCCAGTTTCTTTCAGGTATTCTTGAGGGTGGAGAGGCTCTCTCTTGAGCCAGCTGAAAACAAAATGGAGGGGTCTCCCAGGGGTTTAAATAGACTCTCTCTTGTGGGTGGACACCCCTCCCTCCCCCTGTGTAGAATCCAGCTACAAAATGGAGATTTGGAGTCACATGGGTAAGTCACATGTCCATGCATGACTCAGAACTTACAGGTAGCAGCCATTGCTCACATGCTACCTTAAACGTCCTCAGGTAGACTTCTTATGTGGATTGGAGCCTCCCAAGATCCATTGTCCATTAAGTGCTTCTTGATTGGGCACTTAACTTGCACATTCCTTTCTCAAGAAGCTGACCAAATGCTTTACTAAGGCTACTTAGAAATCAGGCAAGTACACAGCCAATATTCATAACTTCGAACACAAAAATTATACATGCATACAAATAGGAGTAATAGATTCAGACATAACCTTTACAGAGATATGCTACATGGCATATGTAGCATAAAACATATTCCAGTTATGTCATATATACATTCATAAGCATATTTCCATAAAGCCTTATGGGGTGCACCATCACACATCTCTCTTATTTAAGATAAGTATCCACTTTACAATGCCACTGCAATTTTGCCTGGTTTGCTGCTTTGGGTATTAGTGTTTTAGATTGTTGACTTCTTATTAGAGCAGTTAAAATACCAATGACACCACACACATTACACAGAAAAAACTGTTCAGGAGAGCCCTGCACAGATACAAAATTTGTATCCGCATCCAATCCGTGATCCGCAAACATGGTCCGTGGATATCCGCAGAATTGCAGGCTCTAGTGTTCAGATTCCCCACAGGTCTTAAGCTCTCTGGCCTACTGTTTAATCAAAGGTAGTAAAGTGTCTCTATTTACCATGCAGTTTTAATGTATCGCTACTCTTGTCTCATTGTGAAACCATTATTATATTTGCCAGATTACACCTACTCATTTGACTGAGAGCTCTTCAGGACGGAGATAATGGTTCCTAGGTGTCTGTACAGTGCCAAACACAATGAGACCCAGGTCACAACGGGGGCCTTTGGGCACTACCACAGTTCCAATAATAATTACTGTGCTCTTTCGGTAAATGGTGCTTATGCCTAATAAGTTCAGTGTACAAATTATAAAATGCATAATGCATTTCTTTGCCGGAGCATGGCCCTGGACGGCAAAAAAATTGCTATCACCAGTTTAGCGCTGATCCAATACCAATTGAAATAAGTGACAGTCTTTCCATTGGTCTCAATGGGAAGTTGAGTCAGGGCCCTTAAATTTAAGTTGGAATGTCACATGACTTTACACCCATTCCAGTAAAAAAGGATGTTTTCTTCCTGTTTACTTTTCAGCCATCTAATGCCATTAATACCATTCCTTATTCAAACTACAGTGTATGCATAAGCCTTCATTTTTGCCTACATAATTCTTTTCATGACTTTTTTCCAGCGACAGCCCAAGTAAGTAGTAACCCAAAGACTACACTAACTGGTAGCCTGTGGCATCTGTGAAATGAGCTGGTGAGGTCAGTACAATTCCTGGTAGACTGGTGGTGTAATATTTTAGGAGGGGGACACCATCACCAGAATTGGCGTCCCTGTTGGCATTTTCAGCAGAGAGCCCAAGGAATGAATGAACAGGGAGACTGAACTCCCTTTTCAAACCAACACCTGGTTCCTCCTAGTAAGGGTTGAGGCTTGTTGGTGAGATGGGATTGGTACTATTACAGCTAATACTACTTCTGTTTTGTGGGCAAATAAAGGATTTCAGACTGTCTGATTTCAGATTGACTGTGGCTGTCAATCTGGCCCCTCTGTCACCTGAAAGGGCTTCCACTGCTTTGGTGGACTCTGCCCATCAATACCATCAAATAGGCTGGCACCACTCATGAGAGCAAGGGAAAAATTCACAATTTAGAGAAATTAAAGTTTTTAAAATATCTACAGGGACATTGTCGAAGGCAAACATGTATAAATATCTGTCTACTGTATGTTTCATTCCATGCATCCGATGAAGTGGGTACTAACCCACGAAAGCTTATGCTGAAATAAATGTGTTAGAAAAACTTGTAGCACCTTAGAGACTTTCTTATTTTCGTTTTGCTGACACAGACTAACACGGCTACTACACCGAAACCTATGGAAATTAAGCACACACTTAATTCTTATTGCAAGACCATGGGAGCTGGACACCTATCTCCCCTTCACATCTTTGAAAATCTCCCCCCTGCTATCCTTACTATTTTTGTTTATAACCCTGTCTGTAGCTCCCTGTTCTTATGCATGCTATTTAACAAAATTAATATTTCATATTAGTACATTTATAGTGAAAGGTGTTAAACATGTTTACAAAGTTTCATGTCTGATTCACAGGCAATTACTCCCTTTGACAGCAAAGATTACATATAAATATCTAACGGAAACCTAGAGTTAATTAATTCTGCAACTATTAGCATTGCTGCTGGCTTGTTTATTTTGCACAGTAATATTCTATTTGAAGGAAGGAATTGCACACTATGGTGTAACGTGTGCTTTGGTCAAAAAGGAGTTCTCTGGAACATTCTGAGATACTTGGTTAAAATAATTTCTATCTTCATACATTATGGTTAGTATTTATCTACATAGCAATGTATAATCATAAAAACGTAGAGCTGGAAGGGACCTCAAGAGATCACTAGTCCAGACCCTATGCACTGAGGCCAGACCAAGTAAATTTAGACCATCCCTGACAGGTGTTTGTCTAACCTGTGCTTAAAATCCTCCAGTGACAAGGATTCCACAACGTCCCTAATAACCTGCTCCAGTGCTCCACTCTCCTCATAGTTAGAAAGGTTTTCCTATTATCTAACCTGAACCTCCCTTGCTCCAAATGAAGCTGATTACTTATTTTGTATGACACAGTTATTAATGAAATGCATATTATCAGTTATTGAGATAGAAGTACTCAATATGAAACTCTCCATAGAAAAGGTAAAAAGAGGGTGTGATGGGCTCTGAAACACAGGCTCAGAAAGAGTAAATGTAGGCCTGAGAGGGCAGTTATGCTACCTGGCTACACTTGGAGGATGGGCCAGGCTTAATTAATGCTGAATGCCAGGGCTGCGAAAGGAGCTGGGTAGTTAGTACAAACAGAGGAAGTTGTACCGGGGGGGGGGGGGGGGGGCGCGGATTCTGCACCAAACATTACAAATTCTGCACACAATATTTTAAAATTCTACATAATTCTGCCTATTTTCTTTTTCAAAAAAACGCAATATAATCATGCTGGTTTCAATTGTTGAGGTAATTTATTTAAACTACAGTACAATGGATGGAGAATGGGAGTGGGGAGCACTGGAGGAAATCCCCAACCCCCCTTGCCCAATAGTAATATAGCTAGGTTTGACCCTTTATTTCTAGTTATTAATCAACAAATACATGCAGCCATATGTTCAGTGTTACATCATAGGAAACTGAAGAGCAAGTGAGGGCTGGGGAAATCAAACTCACAACTTATATTGGCTACTGACCATCTCCAGAAAGGTCAGTAGCAAACATGGAGCACATTTTGATACGAAATTTTTTCAGTCAAAAATGTTTGACCAGCTCTAATCACTAAAGCACCATAAGCATTTATAAGGCCAAACTGTCCTTACTACCGCTCTGGACATGTAAAGGAGCCTTAAAACTTTTACACCTGTTTTATACTCCTGGGGGAATTCACAAAGACAATGGGAACAATTCACTAAGAAGGCAGGCTGCTACATTCTGCTTTGCCTGAGGGGACAGTCTGCATCACGCCTACCTCCTCAGACACACCCTGAAGCCCTGCCCCTGCATGCTGAAATAGTGAGCAAGAGGGATAGAGTCTCTCTCTCTCTCATATGCACGACATCCCACCCCTTCACACACACCTCCCAGTGGTGATTTACGTTTCTATTGGCTGCTCTGGGTGCCTGAATCGAACTGCCTGTGCTGCCGGGGAGAGGCAAGTGACTGCTCTTGTGGCTTCCCTTTGCTCCCTCTTCAGAAGTTATTTTTCTGCAGGGAAGCAAAGAAATCTGCGGGGGACATGAATTCTGCGCAACATTCCCCCAGGAGTAAAGCTGAAAGCAGAAGGAGGCTGCAGGCATAGGTGACAGGTTTTCAAAAATTTTGGTAGGGCTCAGGTGCAAAGCTCACAACACAGGTAGGTGTAAGGAAGGAAAACAGTGCAGTGGATGGCAAGTCCCAGGTTTCAATGAGAGCTTTCACCCACATGTTCATCACTGTGCAAATCAGCACCACCAGGTAAGTAATGTTAGGGGGTGTCATAAATATGAAGGGAAGGGGGAGAGGGTCTGATGCAGTGCTATAAAATCCTCTTTCCAGTAAAGGGTTAAGAAATGCAGGTAGCCAGACTGACACCTGACCTGGCTGGGCTCTGACCAATAAGGGGACAAGATACTTTCAAACTTTGGGAGGGGGGAAGTTTTTAGTGAGTGTCTTTGTCTGAGAGAGAGTGATCTTGGAAGACAGAAGGAACCTACAGAAAATCAAACCTCCCTTTTCTGAAGTAAGTTTAGATAGTATAGCGTATAGATTCTGTTTATTTGGCTTGGTATTCCCTGTGTTAGAAAGGGCAAGGGGTGGGGGAGGTATTCATGGTTATCTGTAACGTTAAGGTTTTGTCCAGAGGGGGAAATCTCTCTGAGTGTGGAAATATAGTGCCCTGTGAAATAGTTACCATCCTGATTTTACAGAGATGATTTTACCTTCTTTATGTTTAATAAAATCCTTCTTTTAAGAAGTTGACTGTTTTCTATAGTGTTAAAACCCAGGGGGTGGGTTTTTAGATCACTGTGTAACCAATTGGTTGGGAGATTGTTCTCAAGCTTCCCCAGGAAAGGGGGTGTACGGCTTGAGGGGGCATTTTGGGGGGGAGGGAAGTTCAAGTGATTCCTTTCCTGGATTCCTGTTAGACATTTGATGGTGGCAGTAAGAAGCATTTCTCGGGGTGCAGGGAATTTTGTACCTTGGGGGGGTTTACCCTAAGCTGGTAAAATAGGCTTAGGGGCTCTGAATGCGGGTCCCCACGTCTTTACCCTAGAGTTTAGAGTGGGGAAGGAACCCTGACATGGTGGCAGAGCGGTGGGATCTATTGAACCAGAGAGTTTTTTTGAACCAGACACAGGGAGTTTAGATTTTTTTTTCTCTTCTCTCTAGCTCTTTCCTGTAGCTGCTGGAAGCAGGGAGGGGGGAGGGGTTAAGCTGCTAGGAGCTAGAGTATCTACATATGAAAGCAGGTAGTTAACCCCTACAGGGAATACCCAAGCAAGGTTTTTTTTCTTTTCTAACACTATCGGGTTAAGACAGATTAAAAACAGAAAAGCTAAGATGACTGCCAGTGAAGCAGCTATTAAACTTGAGATAGCCCGGCTACAAGCTGATGAGGAGGAGAAGAAACATGCAAGACTGCTACAACTTAAACAGATGGAGATGGAAGAGAAGGAGAGAGAGAGGAAGCATGCTGAGGAGGAGAAGGAGAGAGAGAGGAAGCATGCTGAGGAGGAGAAGGAGAGAGAGAGGAAGCATGCTGAGGAGGAGAAGGAGAGAGAGAGGAAACATGCTGAGGAGGAGAGGAAGTATGCTATGGAGGAGAAGGAGAGAGAGAGGAAGCATGCTGAGGAGGAGAGGAAGTATGCTATGGAGGAGAAGGAGAGAGAGAGGAAGCATGCTGAGGAGGAGAGGAAGTATGCTATGGAGGAGAAGGAGAGAGAGAGGAAGCATGCTGAGGAGGAGAAAGACAGAGAGAGGAAGTATGCTGAGGAGGAGAAAGACAGAGAGAGGAAGCATGCCCTGGAGATGGAGAAGACCAGGGCGGAGCAGAATCTACCGGATAACACTAATAATCCTTCCCCAACAACCCACAAATGGGAGCGACTATGTCCACCGTATGATGAATCCCGGGATATTGCTGAATATTTTCTCACCTTTGAGAGACTATGCAATCTCCATCACATTCCTGATGATCACAAAATGACCCTATTGGTAGCAAAGTTGACTGGAAGTGCTCTGGACATATTCAATGACATGCCTATTGATGAGGCTTCTGACTATGAGAAATTCAAGGATTTGGTTTTAAAACAATTTCAAGTTACACCTGAAACTTACAGAGTAAAATTTCGAACCCTTATCCGAGGGCCTGGACTAAGTAATGTAGCTTATGTAAACCGGATAAAGGAGCTGTTAAAAAAATGGGTCAAGGGAAGGAATGTTACTAGCTTTGAAGGAGTGTGTGATTTGATGGCTCAGGAACAATTCCTGAATATGTCCAAGGATGATATAAGACAGTGTTTATGGGATAAGAAAATGGACTCAGCAGACAGCCTTGCTGCTTATGCTGATCAATACGAACAGTCCCAGATCAGCAGAGGGGCAAGGAAATTTGGTACACAAGGGGTGCAGGAAGCAGAGAGGAACAACCCTGGTCATAGTTTGGGGAGATACCAGAAAGGAAAACCCGAGACCACATCCCCTCACCAGGAGCAGCCCAAGGCCCCACAAGGGAAAACCCAGACCCCTTATTGCCCCACCACCCCATTCTCCAGCAACCCACCTCGCCCCACTGACCAGTCAGCTGGGCGATGTTTCAAATGTAACGAATTGGGGCATGTGAAGGCCAACTGCCCCAAGAACCCCAACAGAATACAGTTCATTGCACCGGGGTCACACCAAAGGTCCTCAGGCCCAGATGCCTCCCAGATACCCTTGGAACGAAGGGAAACGGTGAGTGTGGGCGGAAAAAGGGTTACAGCGTGGAGGGACACCGGAGCACAAGTGTCGGCTATCCACAAATCCTTAGTGGACCCCAGCTTAATCAACCCAGAGGCACAAGTGACAATTCAACCCTTCAAGTCCAACTCTTTTAATTTACCTACAGCCGTGTTGCCTGTCCAGTACAAGGGCTGGTCAGGAAATTGGACTTTTGCAGTCTATGATGATTATCCAATTCCCATGTTGCTGGGGGAAGACTTGACCAATTGTGTGAAGCTAGCCAAGAGGGTGGGAATGGTCACCCGCAGCCAGGCTAAGCAAGCTGTCACACCTAGCTCTGTTCCTGGGACTTCCACCGGAACCCCATCTGTACTACCAGAGACCCAGATAGAGGTGGTGGAACCGGACCCCCTGCCAACGACTGCAACAGCCGTCGTGGATCCAATCACAGAAACCCGACCCAAGCCAGTCTCGGAACTGGAACAGACGAAACAACCAGCACCAGAACCATTGCCAGCACTGAGTCCAGCGCTTGCAACCCCAGCTACCGTACCAACACCCGAGGGCACCACCGAGCCTGCAATGGCAGCAGCAACCGATAACTCCATACAAGAGGCTCAGCCAGAGCCTGAATTACCACATTGTGCACCAGCGGAGAGTGGTTCACAGTCAACGGAAACAACCCCATCACCTACATCGCTTCCAGAGGGACCCAGCCCAGGTCTACAACCCAGTGAGGAACTGATGTCTCCAGCATCTAGGGAACAGTTCCAAGCCGAGCAGGAAGCAGATGAAAGCCTACAGAGAGCTTGGACGGTGGGACGGAGCACCCCACTGCCTCTCAGCTCTTCTAATCGATCCCGGTTTGTTATAGAAAAAGGCCTTTTATATAAGGAGACTCTTTCTGGTGGACACCAGGAAGAT
Organism: Chelydra serpentina; assembly: GCA_037349315.1. Taxonomy (NCBI): domain Eukaryota; kingdom Metazoa; phylum Chordata; order Testudines; family Chelydridae; genus Chelydra; species Chelydra serpentina. The sequence goes on from JBAIAC010000008.1 coordinate 78,132,434, forward strand.
TGGCGTCCTCAGAGACAGTTAGTGGTTCCGACTAAGTACCGGCTAAAGCTCTTGAGCTTAGCCCATGATCATCCTAGTGGTCATGCTGGGGTGAACAGAACCAAAGACCGTTTGGGGAGGTCATTCCACTGGGAGGGAATGGGCAAGGATGTTTCTACCTATGTCCGGTCTTGTGAGGTGTGCCAAAGAGTGGGAAAACCCCAAGACCAGGTCAAAGCCCCTCTCCAGCCACTCCCCATAATTGAAGTTCCATTTCAGCGGGTAGCTGTGGATATTCTGGGTCCTTTTCCGAAAAAGACACCCAGAGGAAAGCAGTACATACTGACTTTCATGGATTTTGCCACCCGATGGCCAGAAGCAGTAGCTCTGAGCAACACCCGGGCTAAAAGTGTATGCCAGGCATTAACAGAGATTTTTGCCAGGGTAGGTTGGCCCGCCGACATCCTTACTGATTCGGGAACTAATTTCCTGGCAGGGAGCATGAAAAGCCTGTGGGAAGCTCATGGGGTGAACCACTTGGTTGCCACCCCTTACCACCATCAAACAAATGGTCTGGTGGAGAAGTTTAATGGAACTTTGGGAGCCATGATACGTAAATTCGTAACCCAGCACTCCAACGATTGGGACCTAGTGTTACAGCAGTTGCTCTTTGCCTACAGGGCTGTACCACATCCCAGTTTAGGGTTTTCACCATTTGAACTTGTGTATGGCCGCGAGGTTAAAGGGCCATTACAGCTGGTGAAACAGCAATGGGAGGGGTTTACGCCTTCTTCGGAAACTAACATTCTGGACTTTGTAAGCAACCTACAAAACACCCTCCGAGACTCTTTAGCTCTTGCTAGAGAAAACCTAAAAGGGGCTCAGGAAGAGCAAAAGGCCTGGTATGATAAACATGCCAGAGAGCGTTCCTTTAAAGTAGGGGACCAAGTCATGGTCTTGAAGGCACTCCGGGCCCATAAAATGGAAGCGTCATGGGAAGGGCCATTTACGGTCCAAGAACGCCTGGGAGCTGTGAACTATCTCATAGCATTCCCCACCACAACTCTCAAGCCTAAAGTGTACCATGTTAATTCTCTAAAGCCTTTTTTCCCCCGAGAATTGAAGGTTTGTCAGTTTACTGCCCAGGGAGCAGAAGACGCTGAGTGGCCTGAGGGTGTCTACTATGAAGGGAAAAATGATGGTGCCGTGGAAGAGGTGAACCTCTCCATGACCCTCGGACGTATGCAGCGCCAGCAAATCCAGGAGCTGTGCACTAAATTCGCACCGATGTTCTCAGCCATCCCAGGACTGACCGAACGGGCATACCACTCCATTGACACAGGTAATGCCCACCCAATTAGAGCCCGACCTTACCGAGTGGCTCCTCACGCCAAAACTGCTATAGAACGGGAGGTTCAAGACATGCTACAGATGGGTATAATCCGTCCCTCTAGCAGTGCATGGGCCTCTCCCGTGGTTCTAGTCCCCAAACCAGATGGGGAAATACGCTTTTGCGTGGACTACCGTACACTAAATGCTGTGACTTGCCCAGACAACTATCCAATGCCTCGCACAGATGAGCTATTGGAGAAACTGGGACGTGCCCAGTTCATCTCCACCTTAGACTTAACCAAGGGGTACTGGCAGGTGCCGCTAGATGAATCCGCCAAGGAAAAGTCAGCCTTCATCACCCATGTCGGGCTGTATGAATTTAATGTGCTCCCTTTCGGGCTGCGGAATGCACCTGCCACATTCCAGAAACTGGTAGATAGTCTCCTAGCGGGATTGGGAGAATCGGCAGTTGCCTATCTTGACGATGTGGCCATATTTTCTGACTCATGGGCCGAACACCTGGAGCATCTCCAGAAGGTCTTCGAGCGCATACGAGAGGCAGGACTAACTGTTAAGGCTAAAAAGTGTCAAATAGGCCTCAACAGAGTGACTTACCTTGGACACCAGGTGGGTCAAGGAACTATTAACCCCCTACAGGCCAAGGTGGAGGCTATCCAAAAGTGGCCTGTCCCAAAGTCAAAGAAACAGGTCCAATCTTTCTTAGGCTTGGCCGGATATTACAGGCGATTTGTACCGCACTACAGCCAAATCGCCGCCCCTCTAACTGACCTAACCAGAAAGAACCAGCCAAATGCGGTTCAGTGGACTGATGAGTGTCGGAAGGCCTTTAATCAGCTTAAAGCAACACTCATGTCTGACCCTGTGCTAAGGGCCCCGGACTTTGATAAACCGTTCCTAGTAACCACAGATGCGTCCGAGCGTGGTGTGGGAGCAGTCTTAATGCAGGAAGGACCAGATCAAGAATTCCATCCTGTCGTGTTTCTCAGCAAGAAGCTGTCTGAGAGGGAAAGCCACTGGTCAATCAGTGAGAAGGAATGTTACGCCATTGTCTACGCTCTAGAAAAGCTACGCCCATACGTTTGGGGACGGCGTTTCCACCTGCAAACTGACCATGCTGCACTAAAGTGGCTTAATACCGCCAAGGGAAATAACAAAAAACTCCTTCGATGGAGTTTAGCTCTCCAAGATTTTGATTTTGAAATACAACACATTTCAGGAGCTTCTAACAAAGTGGCTGATGCACTCTCCCGTGAAAGTTTCCCCGAACCAACTGGTTAAAATCGTCCTTGCAATGTGGACAATATTGTTAGTCTTTATCCAGTTATTAGTATATTTGGAGATTCATGTGTCTTATTACTTTGTTTTCTTTTAAAGCTCCAGGAAGAAATCACAGCCAGTGTTTCACACTATCGGTGATTTGGGGGGCGTGTCATAAATATGAAGGGAAGGGGGAGAGGGTCTGATGCAGTGCTATAAAATCCTCTTTCCAGTAAAGGGTTAAGAAATGCAGGTAGCCAGACTGACACCTGACCTGGCTGGGCTCTGACCAATAAGGGGACAAGATACTTTCAAACTTTGGGAGGGGGGAAGTTTTTAGTGAGTGTCTTTGTCTGAGAGAGAGTGATCTTGGAAGACAGAAGGAACCTACAGAAAATCAAACCTCCCTTTTCTGAAGTAAGTTTAGATAGTATAGCGTATAGATTCTGTTTATTTGGCTTGGTATTCCCTGTGTTAGAAAGGGCAAGGGGTGGGGGAGGTATTCATGGTTATCTGTAACGTTAAGGTTTTGTCCAGAGGGGGAAATCTCTCTGAGTGTGGAAATATAGTGCCCTGTGAAATAGTTACCATCCTGATTTTACAGAGATGATTTTACCTTCTTTATGTTTAATAAAATCCTTCTTTTAAGAAGTTGACTGTTTTCTATAGTGTTAAAACCCAGGGGGTGGGTTTTTAGATCACTGTGTAACCAATTGGTTGGGAGATTGTTCTCAAGCTTCCCCAGGAAAGGGGGTGTACGGCTTGAGGGGGCATTTTGGGGGGGAGGGAAGTTCAAGTGATTCCTTTCCTGGATTCCTGTTAGACATTTGATGGTGGCAGTAAGAAGCATTTCTCGGGGTGCAGGGAATTTTGTACCTTGGGGGGGTTTACCCTAAGCTGGTAAAATAGGCTTAGGGGCTCTGAATGCGGGTCCCCACGTCTTTACCCTAGAGTTTAGAGTGGGGAAGGAACCCTGACAGGGGGTAGCAGAGGCAGTATGGCCCTGGTCCACACACACCCTGCATATCCAGTCTGGCAGACCTGCAGGTTTTGTGTGGCAAGAGGGATGGAAACCCCCCTCCACTCAGTGCCTCCTCACCAGAAGCATACAAGTATCATTGGGGAAGTGCGGGAAGAGTGAAAGTGACTTGCCCATGGCCACACAGTGAGTCAGTGGCAGAGAGGCAAACTGCGTTGTTCATCTATCCACATCACATATGTGCACAGCTCTCAGTCAAGTGCACACAATGGGGTAATCTGTCCCGAGGAGTCCAGATCCCCAACTCCTGTGAAGCCTGAGAACTCACAAAACTGACTCTAAACTTGACACTTGGGAAAAGGGCAGCATTTCCAGCCTGCTTCATCCCCTAGTTTGAGAGACGTCCGTAGCTGAGCACCTAGAGGGCTGCAGAAAAACAGGAGCAGTGTGCCAGGTACCAAGGGAGGGCACTGGGGGAGTGGGGTGTAAAAGTGAGACTCAACAAGGTCAGAAAGAGACACCCTTTGGGCATCAAAGTATCACTCTGGAGAAAGAGGACAAACGCACACAGCAGCATTCAGCCCAAATTCTCAATGATCACAGCAGCCTTCCAGCAACACAGGACACCCACAGCTCAGCATCAGCCTTCCAGGGAGTAGGGAAGAGGAGAGAGAAGCCTGGACAGTGTTTGGACTTCACTCCAGAGCCCCTCTAGCCATCTGCAGCTCTTCCATTCACCCTGATGCCATCCTGCCCTGCCCTCAGCACCTCTGGAGGGACAGTCTCATGAGGGCACACTTCCTGCTTAGCTGTGAGTTGCTTTCTCTTTGCAATGTTTAACATCAGCCCGCCTGCTATGACAGCCCAGCCAAGCAAGGTGTCTACCTGCCCTTGGCAGGTTCACCTGGGCTGCCCTTGGATTGACTCGGACATCCAGACTCTCCACTGCAGCCAACAAGTCTTCCCATTCTTCTGCGTAACCACACTGCATCCGACACGTGGAGCAGGGAACCAGATGCTGCTGGCCTGGGAAATCCCAGCCTCTAGCTTCCCTATGGTTTTCCTCAAGGGGGAAACTGAAGTGGCAGTGCAGTGTTATAGTCTGGGGTCATTTATGCCCTCCTGTCCCTTCTCCAGCCCCACCACAGAGAGGCACTCAGATATTAGACCTAATCAGTTTCTCCCATCTAGTCTGTGCCCCCAGGCTCATTGCAGGCATCTTCCCTCATGTGCGTTTCCTGGTACTTTTCCAGTCAAGGTTTCAGCATCCCACATGACAGGGCTCCACCCCCTTCCCAGGTCTCAGAAGAGTCTCCCTGCCCCCATTGTCCTTTTTTAATCTCATCTCTTCACCCCTAAGTTCTAGCCCTCTGGACTCCAGTAAACGTTCCCTCCTTGCTGTTTACCCTCTTCAGGCAGATGTAGGCACCTCTTAGTCTTGCTCTTTTAACATCTTCCCCCACAGCTCTGGCCCAGGCCCACGATCAGGAGTGATGCTCTTCCCTGAGCTCTCCTAGCGCATTGATTACAGGAAGGCATCCCCCAGAGAACCAGGAAATGGAGTCCCATGGGAAGGCAGCAGGGGGAGGCCAATAGTGGGAGGGTTTCTCTTTTATTCAGACTCTCCTGCCATAGTCACTGCCTCAGTGCCAGGCTCCATCCCCCAGGACAAGTCAGCCCAGCCCCTGGACTGTGAAGTTCCAGGAGCCCGTCTCCCCACACTAAGCCAGGGACTCAGTGAGGTCTGCCTCTCCTCAGGCCCGATGGAAAGAGTTGCCAGCAACTCAGCAGCGTGAATACAGAGCCTTCCGTGACCCAGACTGGGCAGGCCAGAGTGGGGACCACATCTGGAAGGGCCACCTGGTGTCCCCACAAGAGCCTGTTGGCCACGCCCCTAGCCCTGCCTAGGAAGGTTGGGTGCTGTCAGGAGACCCAGGCCAGGGGGTAAGCTGGACAGCACTGCATTGAACACAAGCTCCTCCGTGGTCCCAGGTGGAGGGATAGGCTAGGCACATACCTGGTTCAGACCTGGGCTCTTAAGCCAGAGAGCCCTGTGGCCATACCCTTTACCACTGATGCAGCCATGCTGATGGGTACCCAAGAGTGGTCTTTGGAGCCTCCATGCCCATTCCATGGCCAGGGCAGAGCCTAGCACTCACATGGCCCAGCAGTGCGCCTATTAAACAGGGCAAGATTGGGGGCAAAGGGCCCTAGCAGGCCCATCCCAGCACTACTAGTTCAGTCTCCCCCCACAACCCCAAGAGTCCCTGCAAGTCACAGATACAACCATTTGGTGCTGGTCCACCTGATTGCAGAGGAAAGCCTTGCAAGTCCTGGCATGAGAGATGAGTGAATCTAGAGAGGTTGTGGGGCAGAAGCTTGAGGAAGGCTGTGGCAGGAGGTAGTCCAGAGAGGCAGCAATAAGGCTGTAAATACAGCCTTATTGCTGTATTGCTGCTGGTTATAGGATCCCCGGGCTGGAACCAGTGTAGAAGGCAGGCCTAGATTCCTCCCCAGCCACCTGAGAAGTGGGGTGAAGCGTCTGAGAAGGACATACAGAAACAGGAAGCCCTGAGAGAAGGGTATGAGGACCAAAGGACTCAGTTGTAGGGTCAAAGTCCTTTTTTGTCAGGACATTGGGACTTCTGCTGGGCTTTGTTACCCTGGAAGGAATGGACTTAAAGTGTGACCTGGTACAGCAGGAGACACCACCACAGGGCAAGTGTCCATCGGCAGGGAGCACTAGAGAGAAGACACAGCCTGCCATGCCACACTGAACAGTCATTAAGGGGAGCGTATGAGTTAAGCACTCCATGGGTATGTCTTCACTGCACAGTGAACTCAAGTTACTTCAGTCAAGTTAGCCAAGTTTGAGTGAGAATGGCCCCACTGCAAAACAACACGCTGGTCCCGGGCGCTGTCCAGGAGCAGCAGCGGCGTCCCAGGCCGCCCCCGCCTGGAGGAGCAGCAGTGGGGGTGGGGTCCTAGGCCGCCCCCGCCTGGAGGAGCAGCAGTGGGGGTGGGGTCCCAGGCCGCCCCCTGCCCAGAGCGGCAGCGCCACAGGCTTCCTCCCACCCCCAGGAACAGCGGCATCCGCTAGAGTACTCTCCCCCAGCAGGTAAGATTTAGTCAGGGTTATTTTTAGTAAAAGTCACTGACAGGTTATCAGCCGTGACTTTTTGGTTATTGCCTGTGACCTCTCCATGACTTTTACTAAAAATATCCGTGACTAAATCGTAGCCTTATTCATACCCCCATGATTCTTTGCAATGCAGTAACCTGAGCCACTCTATAAATTCTCTTCCAAGGAGTTGTGAGAGAACTTCTCTATACCTTCAGGGTACATGGGGGAAATTATGGCAAGGGACTGGAGGATCAGCAGCACTCGTGTGATGGATCCACACTACAGAGAGGTCATGGTAGCAGCACTCAGGTTTCGGCCAACTCAGATGGCCTCGCCATTTTGAGTTAAAAGCACAACCACAGTCAAGGTAACAGTTTGTGTGTGGACTAGACTTGAGTTGGGGGCAACACTGGAGTCAACTTTGTAGTGGACAAAAGTCCTAGTTTGTCTGGATGGATAGTAGTAGATGAACTGGCACTAATGGACACTGGTTATAGTAGAACCTGTCTGAGAAGTTCCCTTTGTGTTACAAAGCAGCTGAGCCAAAGGAAGGTTTGTGGCCAGGGATCCCTGAACTAACCCATGCTATGTATGGATAACAATTAGCTTCATATGGTCCCCAGCCTTGGGGCTAAGGGGTTTCCCAGATGGCAGGGCATGGCGTAGGACCAGACAGTGTGCTGGTAGCAAAAGAGAGAGAGAGACACAGAGAGAAAGACACCAAGGAGCTGAGATAGGACACTGCTTCTTGATTGCAAGACTGGACACAGTAGTGTCTTAGCTGGGGTTTATGCAAGTGGAATTGCCTGTGTGCAGTTTTGTTTGTTTTTTGTCATCTCTGTTCAAAGTAAATATAGAGACTTGTGTACACCCTGTGAATAAATAAATCACATTAGAAAATTCCCTGAATGTGTGTAACTAAGGGTACGTCTATACTACCCACCTGATTCGGCGGGTAGTAATCGAGCTTCTGGGATCGATTTATCGCGTCTTGTCTAGACGCGATAAATCGATCCCGGAAACGCTCGCCTTCGACACCAGTACTCCTGCTTCCCGAGAGGAGGAAGCGCTGTCGACGGGGGAGCCTGCCTGCCACGTGTGGACCCGCGCTAAGTGCTTTGAAGTTCAAACTAAGATACTTCGACTTCAGCTACGTTATTCACGTAGCTGAAGTTGCGTATCTTAGTTCGACCCGGGGGGTTAGTGTGGACCAGCCCTAATTCTGTTCCCAATGAAAAACTGACCAAGTGCACAGCCCCCAAAATCTGTCAGCCACAGTCTCCAGGAAAACCAGAGACACAAGACCTGAATTTCTAATGTTAAGAAAAAGGAGCAATTCTCCCCCTCACTACCCCTCCTTTACACATCGTGGAGAAATAAAAAGAAATAAAATTAAATGTATATTTAATTCCACTGCAGGTCAGCTTTAAACTAAATCCATCTGCATTCATTAACTGAATTATGATTAGTACCAAAGGACTGCCAGTAGGGGACAAATTCATTTAAATGTTAATGAATTTTTATTAATGGTGTTACCTGGAAACTTTGGCCATACAAAAAGGAAAGTTAATAGAAGTTTATGAAGGAAGTTGTTTATTTTGTCCAAAAACAAGCAAAGAAAGGAAAAGACTGACAGAAGAAAAGAGCTTCTTTGTAGATGTGTATAGCCCATATGAAAAAGACCTTTAACTAGTGAGGCTCTGGGAAATGAATTCCTGATAATCACATGTGTTTGAAGCCAGTAAGGAATAAATATAATGTGCACTGACCGATTTTCAAAAATGGAGGCTGTCTGAATCAAACTATTGAGTATTATTATGAGAGAGGGCTAGAAAACTGGTTTTTCCTCCTCCTCCTCCCACAGAAAATTTTGACTTTTCATCAAAAAAAATTTGTTGTTAGTTATTTTCAGCTTCAGGATTTTTTTATTTTTTTTGGTTCTTTGACCAAAAGGTCATCATTTTCAACAGCGAGCAGGTACTTTCAACAAAAATATTTGTTTAATCAAAAACCCAATTTTCCACTGAAAAACAATTTTGACAAAAATAACTAGGGCCAGTCAAAATTTTTCTATACAGAAGCTTCTGTAAACCCCAACCAAGCTCAGGGCTCCACTGTACTAAGTACTGTATAAGCACAATAAAGGAAGAGCTTCTACTCTAAACAGACAAGACAGGACAAAAGAGAAGGGGAAACAACTGGAAGGACTTGCCCTAGGTCACACATCAGATCAGTGGTTGATTTGGGAACAGAACACACATCTCCTGACTCCCAGCACAGTGGTCAATCCACGAGACCATCCTGCCTCCCCTACAATAATGCATTGTAAAGAGCAGCTTACAGGCTGAGCTCACATTTACTCAAGAGACATGTCATTCCCATAAATAGCACTGACAAGTAGTGAGAGAAACACCATGGCTGTTAGAAGGCTTAATTCTACCACGACAGAAACAAGCTAACCATCCATTTATCCTCTTAAAGTGCCAAATAGATACTCTGTTGGTTTGATTTGAGCTGAATTGCTTGGGGAGGAAGTTTTTGAGTTTTTTTACTCATTTGTCCTGGGGTCATGCCAGCTGGTGCTCTCACAAGAAAAGGATCCATTTCTCCTCTCAGAGGTGATGGGCAGCAACCTAACAGACAAAAATATTTCAACTCTCAGCACATGTAGCTACTTGAAGTGGCAACGTGAGGGAGTCCATTTTTGCTCTAATTGCTAACTACTTCAGGAAGGAATGACAGGAGAAAAATAATGAGATGTGGGTTCGTTACGAGGAATTTATCCCAAGCTGAACCCACTAACTCTGTTCACTGGGCCCCTCAGCCCAGCCAATTCTCCTCTCTTGCTAACAGGAACAAAAGGACTTGATGAAATTGTGATTTCTGGCAGAGCCTATCAACAGTTCCAGGTAAAGGATGCAATTCCATTTCCCCCCTCTCCCCCCTTCTGTTCCACTCCTGCTCTTGTTGATCTGTGATTGAAGGGTTTGCTTTGGCGATGTTCTTACAGCAAGGTGCATCTTTGGGGCTAAACTGTGGCTTTGTCACAAGCCCAGAACTAAGGGCAGAGCAACAAGGCTCTCAGACACCTGCCAAGTTTGGTGCAGCTCCATGTGCGACATTTCATGCAAATCGGCTCATTAAATATTTTGCAGATAATTTGTACTGGACCATAAAGTTCAGCTTAAGGTCAATACACACTGCCACAAGCTGGGGCTGTGGTAGGATGTAGAGCTACATAAGACTTGGCAGCTGACTGTGGCAGGAGGGGGGTGCTAAAGGGTGTCTGGAGAGGTGAGTGCTGGGCGAGGGCTGTCTGGGGCAGCTGGGTTTGTGGAGATTGTCCAGGGGATTGGAGAAAATGAGGGTGGCTCTGGGGCAGCTGGGGACAGGGAAGGTCTGGGGGAAGATGGAGGTAAGTGGGTGCGGTGGCTTAAGGCTGGATGGAAGCAGGGGCCTACCTCAGGTGATGAGGGATGATAACCGACTGGTTCCTGGAGAGCCAGAGCCAACACTGAGCCTGCTGCTGCTGCTGCCACCACTGCTTGGCTGCTCCTCCCAGCTGCTCTTTCCCCTTTCAGATCCAGCAAGGGAAGCAACAGAAGTGCAGCAGGTACCATAGGGGCTTTGCTGCGATTGCAGGCCCATCCTGCCTCCCAGCTGGATGTGAGATATTCAGTAAGGGCTACAGGTATGTGTGAGAATGGCTGTATGCGCACTCCTTGGCAGGTCTGCATGTAATAAAACTGTATACAAACAGTGCCAGCACTCGCCTAGTAAAGCTGTAATGTGTGCCCAGATGATCACATCAATTCAGTTGGTTAAAATGACACTTAAACTGTCTTTGAATAACTTTTGCATGTACTTTGCATTATCTGTCACATAAGCCACTACATTTGAAAAGTCAATTTCATGTTGTTTATAACAGCTTGTGCAACTGTAGAGTAGCTAAGTTCTAACTCCACTGTTTCGACAAGCTTGGCAGCAGCTAGGCAACCTTCTGAAACCTCCATCAGTTGTATTACAATATTTGCAATATACCCGTTTACAGGGCCGGCCCTAGCTTTTCAGCCGCCCCATGCAAAAACAAAAAAACCCACAAGCGCCGCCCCCCCCCCGCAACGCCGGCCAAAACACGCCCCCCCCAAAAAAACACCGCCCCGCTGCCCGGGCAGGGCGGGGAGCGGGGCACGCCGGCCGCCCCGCTGCCCGGGCAGGGGCGCCAGAGGAAGTTTTTTTGTTTTTTTTTTTATTTACAAAAAAAACCTAAAAACCTTGAGTGCCGCCCCCCCTCCAGGTGCCGCCCCAAGCACGTGCTTGGTAGGCTGGTGCCTGGAGCCGGCCCTGCCCGTTTAGGCTGTCTGCATATTCATGCACAATTACAGCTACATGCGGATTCTTCAATTCAGCGATCAGTTGTTGCTTGTCTAGTTCAAAGACGCAGGGAAGATGGACTCATCTCAGAGTACTTGCTGGCAGGACCCAGCACCCATTTTGTACGTGCTCATTTAGGAATTCTCACGTTTTGGGACGGTCTGTTTTTTCTAGCTGGATGTTTGGACTGCAACAGGCCTCCGCCCAGTCTTGTACTATCGTTTCCCTGGATTTCTGATTTTCATTGTGTCATGCAAGCACACCAGTAATTGTAAGCTGTTGCTTTGTTGTGGTCATGTCACCGCTCTCTGCCCTTCATTTTCTTTTTTCTATTGCTAGAACATGACGTGGACCTTTAATGTGGTTGACTATGCAGTCCTTTTTAACATGATCAAGAACTTTGCTGAAAATTGTACAAAATAACTTCCCTCCATCCACATGCAGCACATCTTTGCCGAATTCTTTAACTCTATCCTCAGGTGTAACCATTTTAAGCATTGGTAGTTAACAGCTCCAACGGCCGAAGCACAAGGAATAGATGATTCCAGAAATGAAAGATAATTTTGGGGGGGAAAAAACCACGGCAACATTGGCAATTTCCAGAAAACACAGGCCCTAGTCATTGCTGAGATTCACCGTCTACTTCTCAGGTTCCCCTTTGCACCGAGTGGGACATCCCAGAGTACTGGCACAGCCATGCTGGCCGGTGCATTTGACCCTTTGTTAGCAGGCCTGCTTGTGTCCTGCGCTTTAAATCTGCCTGGGGACACAGCAGTTTAGAGTGCAGTCCTACTCTGAGAAACCTGTACAAATGGCACTTTCTTACCCAACAGGTCTAGATGCTACCTGTGTAGAGTCAGAGTTACATCTGCTGACATAAGGAACTAAAATATGTTTTAAATGGTTTTGACTCTTTTTAGCCATGCAGAGCCAATAGGCGTATGATTGTATTTCTTCCTGCACCTACTTATTGTTTTCCCTCAGAACCTTTCCACCTCTTCTGTCTACTGTATGCTCTTCTAGACTAATTACACATTTCCCTAGCTGAGCCACTCACTGAACCAGGTGAGTCACACACTTGACTGTACTGTCATTGGCCATCTCAAGATAGAACAAAGTTCAGTGTGCCCTATCAAAGCTCTCAGAGACACCACTTTACATCACGACAAAGAGGAAGAGAGGGGAAATGCTCATTTAATCTCCTCCTCACTTTCCCCCCCCCCCCCCATGCTTCCTTACCAGCAATGCAAGCAGGTAAGGAGAGACCAGAGGTAACATTTTCAAAAGCACCTATGTGACTTAATGCCCATATCCTTAAAGATATTGAAATCAATGAGAATTAGGCATCTAAATACCTTTGAGGAGATCGGTCCAAGCGGCCCAAGTCTCATTGAAAGTCAATGTGACTTAGGTTAGGCATTGCAACCCTAAGGCCCAGAGCCTCAAAGGTACTTTCGGTGTTGCTCCGCTCAGCAATGAAATGCCTAATCCCTAGGTGCCCAGCTGCCTAGTGGGCTCCTCGGCCCTGAGCCAGACACTCAGGCTCCACATACAATACACTGGGAGAGTTAGGTTCCTATGAAAGGGAGCCTCAGAAGCTAGCAAGCTGAGTGACGAGCTGCTTAAGTTAGCCAGGAACAAACTACCGGAAATGGGTGAGGAGAGGAGAAGGGCTTAGGTGACTAGGTGGTTGACTGGTGCACCTGGCTGATGGGCCAGAGATAGTCACCTCTCTCCACTTGGTGTCTTCAGCTGCGAACCCTCTCCTGGAGTTAGGCACCTAAGTTGGGTCATAACCACTTACGTACCCCATGCCCTAGCAACCAAAGCCATCTCTCTCGCTCCTGCTTGATACCTCTCTCACACTCGCTTGATGCATTTCCCTGTGCCTCCAGCCATCTTTGGTGCAGGTGAGTTTCAGTGCTCTGCATCCAGCCCTCCTGCTGCTTCTGATAGGTATCACATCTAAGGTGTTCGCAGAGCATACCTACAGGATTGGGCTCGTCTGGCAAAATAGGCATTCCCCTGCCTAGTCTGAGAATCCTATTTCAGAGCCTTCGGCTTGAGCTCAGGCTCAGAGCTGCTCATTAGCTGCGGAGCAGTGTCACAGCTTAGGCTGCTTTGCTAATGCCAAGCAGTGGAAACTTGGGTACCCACAGGGTTAGGTAACAGCCGAGCAGTGGCTCTGAAAATGTCAATGGCACTTAAATGGGGGATTTAGGCACCTTAGGTACCTTTGAAGATCTAGGCCTAATCATAGAATATGAGGGTTGGAAGGGACCTTAGGAGGTCATCTAGTCCAACCCCCTGCTCAAAGCAGGACCAATCCCCAATATTTGCCCCAGATCCAGAAATTTTACTCCAGAAACAAAGGCAAACAATTCTTAGCATGTAGATTTAAATAATAATGCTGCCTAGCTCTTATTGTGACATTACACGCCATATGATTTTATGAAAATATGCTAATGAGTGTGAATATAATGTAACTGGAATATTCTTCATGCAAAAGGCCTCTTTCAAGGTATCATTACAAAGCTTATAATCTACTGAGTGTGTTCATCCTATTTGTATGAATGTATCATTCTTGTATCTGAAACTAGAAATATGAAATATAACTCTGAGGTCCTATTGTTATTATGCAAAAAGTGTGGGCCATTATTGGTGGTTTGGAATCTTGATGGCTCCTATTAACCAGGACAATTGACTGTGGATGGCTCTGTTTACTTGGAAGCCTTCCTGTGAGTCAGGCCTGGAAGAATGAAGGCTTGGGGTCTCACAAGACATATGACTATGTCACCTGGTACTGGAATCCATCTTAAACCTGGTACTTGTTACCTGATCAGAGAGTTCCCCCTCCAGTGTTCCAATGATGCTGACATGCTACTGTAGAATTCCACAAACATCTAGGCGAGAATGACAAAATAGCACCTTTCTCTCCTAACACAGGTGCACCAGCATCCACCCCCAGTTTCCCATTTAGTGGCAGTGAAAGTGCAGCTCTACACAACAGGCTCTGAAGAAAAGCCAACTGCAAGCACTAATCAAGTAATCAACCTCACTAATTTTAAGATGGAGCTTGATAACTTTATGAACAGCATTATATGACAGAGTTGTTCATGATAGCAGGGGACTGGACTCAATGACCCAGGAGATCCCTTCTAATCCTACACATCCCTGGTTTATTTTAAAAATAGATTTCCCCCCACTTCAGCCAACCCTGTGTGTGTATGTATCTATTCATTCTGATTTATAACACTGCACTCCTCTGCTACATGCATCTAGGTGCCTATATGTCCCTCATTGCTACATCTAGTTGACTCACAAATTAAGAAAACAGAGTGTGTATCAACAAATAAACTGTTCTCTTTCTCGCTCCCCATTCTCCACCTGCAGGAATAGCTGTTAATATTTAAAGGAGTCAGGACAGAGACTAGGTAGCAAAGCCTAAAAATATTAAATGGTAATAAACCTTGATCTCATGCCTTTTAAACATTTTCATTCAGTCCAGCTTTGATCTTCAACAGGATTTTTTCCCTCACCTCCCAAATATTAATTTCTTGTCAATCTCTTTTCTAAGAATGGATTTAATCTATTCCAGTCATCAGCTGGTGGCATCTTGTCAGGATAAATCGCTGTAACAGAATTTACTATGTGAACAGGTTTTTTCTATTCTCAGATGAAAACAAATGAGAGAGACATAGGAAAAATGCCAAACAGGGAGGCAGTGGTCAATGAGAATTTAAATCCAAAATGCAGGTCCATGTTCTGGGGACTGAATGCCTCAGCTAAACAAACTGGCCTATAATAAGGTAAATTCAGACAGGTAGGTCATCCAGTGAAAGAAGCTGGGGGAAAAGTTCAAAGAAATGAGAACAGTGAGGACTGAGAATTTAGTTTTTCTGTGGCTGCCTGGAAAACCCAGTTTCTCCACTCCTCTCTGTTAATTCCATCTAGCACCACCCACTGGGTGACCTGACTAAGGGCTGGTCTACACTAATCCCCCAATTCGAACTAAGATACGCAACTTCAGCTACGTGAATAACGTAGCTGAAGTCGAACTATCTTAGTTCGAATGAAAACGTACTTACCCGGGGTCCACACGCGGCGCGCAGGCTCCCCCGTCGACTCCGCCTACTCCATTCATCGAGCTGGATTACCAGCGTCGACGGGGGAGCACTTCCTGGTTCGATTTATCGCGTCTAGACAAGACGCGATAAATCGAACCCAGAACATCGATCCGACTTATCGCGTCTAGACAAGAAACGATAAATCGAACCCAGAACATCGATCCGACGCCTCCAATCCAGCCGGTAAGTGTAGACCTACCCGTAGTGAGAACACTGAACAAATTTGTTTGCCTGGTGGGGTGGGGGCAGCATTCTCTCCATTTCAATATTTTTTTCTTGGTATATTTATCTGTGAGGGCTTCAATCTACAGGAAACTGGGGCAGACATAGGTGAGGACGGGGATGTAAAGAATCAGATCTTCAACTGGTGTACCTCTTTGAAATCAGTGGAGCTACATCTATTTAGGCCAGCTGATAAATTGGTCCGCAGTTTAAATATTTAGATATCACTGTTTAGATATCAAGGTGATGGGAGGGGGGTGTCTTAGAAATACTTAGAATAGATACACACACTTGTATATTACATATACAAAAGTGTGTGTTGTACACAAAAGACCATAAATACTTGTGAAATGTTTACTACGTCAGTGTTAACTAATATGGCCAGTCTTTGGGCATATAGGATAGGATTGTGGCTACTGCCTCATTTCTAGGTGTGGTTTGGAAATAGTATACAGGCATAATATTTCAAAGGTCACTAGTGATTTTGGGTGCCCAGGTTGGGACACCTTAAAGGAGCCTGATTTTCAGAAATACAGGGCACATCCACCCTCTGAAAATCAGGTTCCTTTAAAGTGTCTCGAGTTCAGCATGTAGACAAGGTACTCAAAATTACTAATCACTTCTAAAAACATAGACAATACTTTCTCTACCACCTTTTCTAAAGTTTGAGGAAAAGGCCTACCCCCTCAATTCTCCTTTCCCAGGTTACACACATCAATAGCTTCCAAAACTGAAAGTATCTGCAGTATATCAGAAATCACAGTGCTTCGTTATTGTCAAAAATATCCAGATTTGCCTGGATTCACATCATCTAGAATCTTTGTCCCATCACACATTGCAAGCATTGCTTGCCCTATGCCCTATCACTTTTACATCCTGATCTCTATTTTTTATTATTGACAAGACACTGTCCTACACAAGAGCCTCTCAATTAAAAAAGAAACAGGTGCCAAGCATTTCATTATGTTGCAGTTTGACTGTAGGCCTGGCTGGTGGGTTAGAAATAACAGACAGAGAAAAAGACTAAAATAATAAGTGGTTTGTAAGAGAAGTGTTGAAATAATAAGGAAGTGAAAGTCCCTTAGAGATTTCTGGCAAACAACAAAAAGTGTACCTAGAAGTACCGTTAGAATTATTATTAAATAATCACGTTGTAGCATCTAGTAAATAAAAGGGTGAAAACAAATAGATAACATAGATTTGTCAAAAACAAAATCATGCCAAATCAATTTAATTTTCTTCTTTGACAGGGTTACTGGTGTAACAGATGTTGGGGGAAGCAGTATATACATGATTCACCTTGATTTTAGTAAGGCTTTTGATACAGTCCCACATGGCATTCTCATAAGCAAACTAAAGAAATGTGGTATACATGAAAATACTATAAGGTGGGTGGACCAGTGATTGAAAAACTGTACAGGAACTCCTCGCTTAACGTTGTAGTTATGTTCCTGAAAAATGCAACTTAAAGCGAAACGATGTTAAGCTAATCCAATTTCCCCGTAAGAATTAATGTAAATGGGGGGGCGGGGTGGGGGGGGTAGGTTCCAGGGAAATTTTTTTCACCAGAAAAAAAATCTGTTATATAAATATATACACACACAGTCTACGTTTTAAACAATTTAATACTGTTCACAGCGATGATGATTGTGAAGCTTGGTTGAGGTGGTGAAGTCAGAGGGTGGGATATTTCCCAGGGAATGCCTTGCTGCTAAATGATGAGGGCTCAGCCAAAAGCTAGTTCAAGGGTTAACACGTTGTTAATGTAGCCTCACACTACAAGGCAAAAGGGAGAGACAGCATGGCAGACAGACACACACCCTGTGTTTGGGGGAGAGAGAGAGAGAGAGACAGACAGACACACACAGACAGATGCGCACTGCCCTTTAAGTGGATCAGGAAGTTGAGAAAGCAGCTGCTGCTGCCCCAAGCTCTGTCTGTCTCTATCTGTGTCCCCAGCCTGCTCTATATGGAGAAGGGGTAAGCGGGGTGCAGAAGCAGCAGGACACCCTGACATTAGCCGCCCCCCCCCCCCACAGCTCCCCTCCCTCCCAGCAAGCAGGAAGCTCGGGGAGCAGCTCCACGGCAGAGAGCAGGAGCAGCACATGGCAGTGAGGGAAGGGACAGTTGAACTGCTGGTACTTGATAGCCTGCTGAGCAGCTGCAGGCTGAGCACAGGGAACTTAGGGGAGCAGGGAGATGATAGGGGGGCTCCCAGTCCACTCTGGTTCCACACCCCCACCAGCTAGTTCCAACAGGCTGCTCTTCCTGCAAGTAGTGGAAAAGCAGGCGGCTGCCAAACGACGTTATTAGGGAGCATCGCACAACTTTAAACGAGCATGTTCCCTAATTGATCAGCAACTTAACATCGAAACATTAACCGGGACGACTTTAGGTGAAGAGTTCCTGTACTCAACTAGTAGCTATCAATGATTCACTGTCAGACAAAGCGTATCTAGTGGGATCCTGCAGGGATCTGTCTTGGATCCAGTACTATTCAATATTTGCATTAACTACTTGAATAATTGAGTGGAGAGTATGCTTATAAAGTTAGTGGATGACACTACACTGGGAAGGCTTGCTAGCACTTTGGAGGACAGGATTAGAATTCAAATCAGCCTTGTTAAATTGGAGTATTGGTCAGAAATCAACAAGAAGAAATTCAATAAAGATAAGTGCAAGGTACTATAATTTAGGTAAACCCAATTATAATTTAAAAAACCCAAATGCACAAATACAAAATGGAGAATAACTGACTAGGCAGTGGCACTGCTGAAAAGGAGGGTTATAGTGGATCACAAATTGAACAAGTCAATAGTGTGATGCAGTTCCAAAACAAGGCCAATATAGTTAAAGCAAATTGCAAAAAATTATGCTTCAGTTCTGGCAAATAGATTGCAAAAATATTTATCTAGATATATTAACAGAGACCAGACAGCACTGGACTAAATGGGCAGCTAGCTACTGGACAATCTTCAGAGTCTTAGACCTGATCTTCTTTGCAGACTCTACCATTAAGCCCCCCACCTAATTTATCACTAGATACAGAAAAAGCTTTTGACAGAGTAAACTAGCAGGTCTGAAAAGACACTAGATACATTTACTTTAGGCCCTAAATTTCACAACCGGATCTCTGTCTTGTATTCCAACCCATATGCTGCTACTATAAGAGTAAACAGATATGTCAGAAAATTTCCTCCCTTCTTAAAGGCACATACTAAGGATGCCCTTTATCTTCTCTTATTTTTGCTATGGTAACAAAGTCATTTGCCCAGTTGATCAGGAATAATCCTAGCAAATAGAATTTCAATAGGAAAAGGAACACAAATTAGTGTTATATGCAGACGATGCCATAGTATTTGTTACGAATCCAGCTCACAGACTACTAGAACAGCAAGAGGTCATCTTAAAATTTGGCAAAGTATCTGGATTTAAAATAAGTTATGACAATCACAACTCCTGGATATAGGTGTGGGCTCTGATCTACAGAAAGATAGAAAGGGCAAATACCAATAGATAACGACTTCAATGAGGTACCTGAGAATACACATTTCTAAAAGATACTAAGACACATACAATATTAGTTATACTCAGACTCAGAGACTTTAAGGTCTGAAGGGACCATTATGATCATCTAGCCTGACCTCCTGCACAATGCAGGCCACAGAATCTCACCCACCCACTCCTGGAATAATCCTCTCACCTATGTCTCAGCTATTGAAGTCCTCAAATCATGGTTTAAAGACTTCAAGATGCAGAGAATCCTCCAGTAAGTGACCTGTGCCCCATGCTACAGAGGAAGGCGAAAAATCTCCAGGGCCTCTGCCAATCTACCCTGGAGGAAAATTCCTTCCCGACCCCAAATATGGCAATCAGCTGAACCCTGAGCATGTGGGCAAGACTCACCAGCCAGACACCCAGGAAAAAGTTCTCTATAGTAACTGCTAACATCCCATCATTGATCATTGGTCCTATTTACCATTGATGGCAATTAATTGACCTTTGAGTAAGATCATGTTATCCCATCAAACCATCCCCACCATAAGCTTATCTAGTTTAATCTTGAAGCCAGATAGGTCTTTTGCCCCCACTGCTTCCCTTGGAAGGCTGTTCCAGAACTTCACTCCTCTGATGGTTAGAAACCTTCGTCTAATTTCAAGTCTAAACTTCCTGAGGGCCAGTTTATAGCCATTTGTTCTTGTGTCCACATTGGTACTGAGCTTAAATAATTCCTCTCCCTCCCTGGTATTTATCCCTCTGATATATTTAAAGAGAGCAATCATATCTCCCCTCAGCCTTCTTTTGGTTAAGGTAAACAAACCAAGCTCCTTGAGTCTCCTTTCATACGACAGGTTTTCCATTCCTCGGATCATCCTAGTGGCCCTTCTTTGTACCTGTTCCAGTTTGAATTCATCCTTCTTAAACATGGGAGCCCAGAACTGCACACAGTATTCCAAATGAGGTCTCACCAATGCCTTGTATAACAGTACTAACACCTCCTTATCTCTACTAGAAATACCTCGCCTAATGCATCCCAAGACCGCATTAGCTTTTTTCACGGCCACATCACATTGGCGACTCATAGTCATCCTGTGATCAACCAGGACTCCGAGGTCCTTCTCCTCTTCCGTTACTTCCAACTGATGCGTCCCCAGCTTATAACTAAAATTCTTGTTATTAATCCCTAAATGCATAACCTTACACTTCTCACTATTAAATTTCATCCTATTACTATTACTCCAGTTTACAAGGTCATCCAGATCTTCCTGTATGATATCCCAATCCTTTTCTGAATTGGCAATACCTCCCAACTTTGTGTCATCCGCAAACTTTATTAGCACACTCCCACTTTTGGTGCCGAGGTCAGTAATAAATAGATTAAATAAAATTGTCCCAAAACTGAACCTTGAGGAACTCCACTAGTAACCTCCCTCCAACCTGACAGTTCACCTTTCAGTATGACCCGCTGTAGTCTCCCCTTTAACCAGTTCCTTATCCACCTCTCAATTTTCATATTGATCCCCATCTTTTCCAATTTAACCAATAATTCCTCAAGTGGTACTGTATCAAATGCCTTACTGAAATCAAGGTAGTCTTTAATGAGGCTAATGAGGAGCTAATGAGGAGACTACTCCTTTGACTAAGAAAAATCAAAACATATCTGAAAAATGGTCAAAATATATAATTTCGTGGTTAGGCAAAATTGCAGCAGTTAAAATGAATCTCTTATCCCAAATTAACTTCCTTTTCCAAACTTTTCCAGTTCTGGACCCAGGAGGTTTCTTAGATCAATGGCAATCCATGATAAATTAATTTGGGGAAAATTAAACCCAGAGTTAAGCAATCTGCTTTATTCAAAGGCCATGGCAAAAGGGAGGCTTTACCGCACATTAAGCACTAATATCAAGCTAGTCACATCAGAAAGTTAAGTTACTGTACTGCACCAAACCCTAGTAAACAGTGAGTAGAAAGAGAACAAGTTCACTGCTGTGCAAACAAGCTCTACATGATCCCTGGGATAAAGAAATCCCATAGGATAAAATGAATATAACCACCCTTTTAAGAAAGCAACAGTAGAAACTTGGTATAGTTTATTTAGAAAACTAAGCCCATTCCCATCACCTCTAACACCCATAGTAAATAATATAGAATTTAAACCCAAAGCCTGGGAAGTTGACATTTGGGACCTCACAGGTATATCAACATTCAGCCTACTATTTAGACACAATATATTTAGATCACTTGATGAAATTTGACTTGCAAAAGACACCAAAATTTCAGTATATCAATACCTACAATTTAGAAGTTTTTCCCCCCACTCCCACAAAATGGCAAACAAACATAAAATTGACGGAATTTGAAAAACACTCACTACATCCATAAAATAGAAAGGACAGTAAGCCATTTTGTAAGTAACATTTAGAGATTGCTTTGTAAAGGACAAAACTATGTTCATGAAAGTTGACAGACACCAACTGAGGTGTGGGAGAACATACGGCACAATGGTCCCCACACTTAAACACATTAATAGAATGTTAATATAGTTTTCTTTTATCAGTGGTACCTAACACCCCTGAAAATTAAAATTAATTTATAGTACAGGGATGGGCAAATGCTGGAGAGAATGTAATGAAATGGGAAGAGTTCTCCATAAATGGTGGATGTGCCGAAAAATTAAGACCTTTTGGAAAGCTGTTTGAGACTCCATAAGCTGACACCCTTTTATCTCCCTGTCAGATAATGTATTTTTATTAAATTATCCTGAAAACTATAAATCTTATAAAAGCCATAAAAGTGCATCATTCATTTCCTAGTTCCTGCTAGACTTACTATATTATATATAGCAAGGTGGTGGAAATGGAGTGACTTCCCTAAATCTGTTAATTTGTATCAAAAAGAGTGTGGGAAATTCTGGTACTAGAAAAATTAAATCTTCAAGTCAGAGTCTTATATGGTA
Source organism: Chelydra serpentina (assembly GCA_037349315.1). Classification (NCBI taxonomy): domain Eukaryota; kingdom Metazoa; phylum Chordata; order Testudines; family Chelydridae; genus Chelydra; species Chelydra serpentina. Next base: position 78,154,306 of record JBAIAC010000008.1, read on the forward strand.
GAAGGGAAAAAGATAACTACTTCAAAAGAGTTCCACCAGACTTCTGAGTTTGCTGGAAGAGAGTCATCACCCACCAGCAAAACTAGTAGTTTGAGAACTTTCTTTGAATACCAAGGAATGCAGAAACTCCTTCAACAACAGTTAAAATTAAACTTAAAGTCAAGCTATTAAAATAGGGAAAAGAGATGGGATAAAAAGGAGAAATTTTAATATTGTGTAGAGTTTTGACAGGACAACAAATAAACACATTACACATCTAAATGTAAGAAAAGCAGAATTTTGGATCTAAGCACAAGACAATGAAAGACTGACACTATCAGCTGACAAGACAGAAGAGGGAGTCTAAGAAGAAAAACTGCAACCACAATATGTGATCAATATCACGAAGAAAGCGACTGGTAGCAGGGAGACTTCCAATGTATATTTGTGTATGTACTAAGTGTATCTCTATTTAAATTGTAAAACAAGTTTTACAAGGAGTTCTGTTCTAAAAGATTGGATCTGTTAATAAAATAAAAATAAAATACACCAAAAATCCCAGCCTAAAGCCAGAAGAGAAAGCCAATGACACCATCAAAGCTCTAAATGTAAGCCCTCCTCTAACACCACACACTAGAACCAAAAGTATGTCTCAAAAAGAACATGATCTGTTGAAAGGTTCTTCACACAGCTGTTCTGCATCATTAACTTTGTCACTCTCTAGAACAGGGTGGCCAACCTGAGCCTGAGAAGGAGCCAGAATTTACCAATGTACATTGCCAAAGAGCCACAGTAATACGTCAGCAGCGCCCCCCCCCAATCGACTCCCAGTGCCTCCTGCCCACGAGCAGCCCCGCCGATCAGCACCTCCCCATCCCTCCCCACATCTCCCGATCAGCTGTTTCGTAGCGTGCAGGAGGCTCGGAGAGGAAGGAGAGGAGCAAGGGCATAGCAGGCTCAGGGGAAGGGGTGGAGTGGGGGCAGAGCCAGGGGTTGAGCTGTAAGCACCCGCAGCACATTGGAAAGCTGGTGCTTGTAGCTCCAGTCCCGGAGTCGGTACCTGTACAAGGAGCCACATATTAACTTTTGAAGAGCCGCATGTGGCTCCAGAGCCACAGGTTGGCCACCCCTGCTCCAGAACATCGGCATTTTTATTTTTTATCATCTTGGGACTAGATTCTCAGCCCACATTAACTCCCTAATTATGCCACTCCCATAGCTGCCCCACTCATAGTGGAACCCTGCAAGGTGGCATTAAACTAGTCACAACCTTAGAGATAATTCTGGAGCGATCTGGCAGAGAGAGGGGCAGTGACTGGAGTATATTATAGAATAGGACAGTCCTGCCAAAGTATCTTAGAACAGCCTTTGGACCCCCAAATCGGCAGCCCCAGAATCAGGGATATAGAAAGGGGACTCAGAGACACCTTTCACCCATAACTCCCCCCCGGTGCTGCATGCAGTTCACTTTGCCAAACCCAGGATATGGACTTTGATATTCACAGTTTAAAGTTAAGGGCCTAAACTTGCATTTCTTTCTTAGGAAAAAGCGGGGGGGGGGGAGGAGAAATTCAACAAATGAATTAATTGCTCCACATTAATCACGTTGACAGGCTAGAATTAGCTTTCTTTTAGAGCTTTCTTGCCCAATCTGTACATGAGCCACACTTTAATGACACAAAATGCACCCTGCAGAGATTTGTAAAATAGGTTACTACTGGCACATTTCAGGATTCTGGAAGAGCGGAGGGTGCCTTTTCAGAATGAAGGAAGTGAAGCAGAATGTGCCAACTGCCCTAAGCTAGGAAAGTAAAAATAAACAATGAAAACAGATAGCCTCAATCATCTTATTTGTTTTGCCTTGGCTATGCACTGCCAGACTGAGTGCAACCATCAACTCCAGCCTAGTACAGAGAGACCTGCTAGAGAAGACACTGGGATACCTTCATCATCACTGCACAGAAAAGGTTTTATGACTGACAGTCCTGAATTCAGTGGACTGCTTTGCAGCTTCAGCTACCATTAGGTGCTGTAGTTATCCAATGCATAACATTAACTGAGGCCTAAATGCATCGCACAGCATGCGACACCACCACAAAATGAGGAAACAATAGAGAGTAGATCACGAAGCCCAAATGGATGTGATTCATTCCTTTAATAATGCTTTGTGCACTGTCAGCTTCCTGATGTAACCAATTTTCAATATTTATGGGAACTCCAGCTTGGGCCAGCCCAGAGTTAAACTTGCATCGATAAGGAGGAACAACTGAGAAAAATAAGTTCAGAGCTGTAATGGCCTGATCCAAAGCTCCCTATTATCAAATCACAGGACTCCACTGACTTTAATAGGCTTTGGATCTGGCCCAAAAGAGGAGACAGTCATGCAGCAGCATCAAGCTGCAATTCACACCTGCACATTATTCTTCTATACCTCTCTCCTCCTCCACTAACAGTAAAATGCCTTGTGCACATGTTGAAGTAAATGGGTTAGCTGGCAAGCATCTATTGCACAGCATGAGCAATGGAGAGCTGTCCAATTTCCCAAAATCGCTTCATGCATGAGCTACTACAACAATGAAATAATCTGTGGCTGTGCAACAAACAACAGACGCATGCAGAAAGGCCACGCCTCAACATTCCCTGCAGATGGCTGCTTCCAAGACCTTATCTTCTCCTGCCCAGCAATTCACTCACAGGAGCAGCTTTCACCAACTCCAATCGCACCACACCAAGTCCTTGACCAGCTGGATTTGCCTCCCATTTATAGTAAGATTTTTAGCCAGATGTGGGGCCAGGAGGTAGAGCCCTTTTCACATTCTCAAGCTTCCTAAACGCCATAAACAATAGCATGTGCTGCCAAGCTGACTCAGACCCTGCAAAAGTAACATCAGTTTCAGTACCTGCAGTCATGGCAACTAAATTCTAAAAGGAACTAATTGGAAGAGGCTTCAGCTGTGAGTGGGAAAGTTTCACTATCATCATACTTATGGGTTTACTATGGCTTTAGTGACCCTGAACACGTTCATCTCTGACAATGTGAATCTCCTAGTTAAAGTAGGGAACTAGTTCTATAAAAATATTAATTCCTCTGATGATTTTGGAGAGGTCACATTAAGCAAACTTCTGGCTATGTCTACACTGCATAGTTAACACAGGTGACTGGCACCCAGGTCTGAGCACCCAACTTAGCCTAGCCTGGGTGTGAGTGTCCCCACAAAGTCCTACCCACATTACTGGGTCCTCACTGTTTCTATAGGCACCATGGGAGCATATTCCATGGTTCTCCTTGCAAAGATGCTCTAGGAATCTCTGTCAGTTGGGTCAATCGCAGGAGAACCCGTCTGTCCTTCCAGGGGAATTGTTAGTGCTTAAAGGGATGGGGGTGCCAAGGGGTCACAGGCCTGGCCAAATACATAAATACAAAATCAAGCTGGGTCTCAGCAGGGCCCCCTTTGAGGACCCTCTTACCATAACTGCTACTCCCAGATGAGGACAGACCCCACACACTTGTTTCAGACCACTGGGAATATAGGAAGGCACCAGAGGACTATCCGCACTTGAGTGATTTAGCTCAGGCCCTCACTACAGAGTGGGAGGGTTACTAACCTGAGTTAAGGCAGATCCAGGCTCTCATCCACGCCTCCAGCCAGGCAAGCTACTCTAGTGCTTGATGCATCTCCGAACCCAGGTCAGAAGTTTTTGTTTGGATAGCAAGGGGGGAGCTTAAGGCTAAAACTAGGATTAACGGTGCGGTGTAGAGAAACTCTCCCTGGGCTGGTTCACCTGATTAGCATGGTGGCATTAGCACGGCAGGTTAACCCGTTGCTGTGTTTCCCCTCCCCCTTTCCTAGCGGGTGCATTTCACAGAGCACAGCTCATCTGCTGTTGCAGGGGGAAGTGACACATTGTAAGACTGGGGCTGCTATGAACACAGCGGGCTTTGCTAGTGCTCGGGCTCCGTCCTGCTCACCTTCTCTCGCTCTGCAGACAGGCCCAATCGCTGGCCTCCGAGGTTGACGGCGGTCACAGCGCTCCAGCAGACACGGGAAACAGACTGATCCCACCTGACCAGGGCTCCCACCAGCCCAGCAACGCTTCCAGCTGGCCGGGGCGCAGCGCTGCGGCTTCAGCTAAGCAGATGAGAGCTGTGCCGAGAGGGGGGCCCTGCAGCCCCCGTTAAAGCAGCCAGCGGGGTGTCCCCTGCTCGGGCTGGTCGCGTGCCCTGCGCTGGGCTGCTCGGGGGATGCAGCGCTGAGGGGGGAGCTGAGAAGAGGCGCTGCGGCTCCTGCCCAAAGGCGAGGGCACGAGGATCGCGCCCCCCACCCCAGGTCTCTGCCCCAGTCCCCCCGAGCAGCCGGGCACCCGCGCATTGGCGCGCTCAGGAAGTCCGTGCCCAGGTCCCCGCGCAGGCTGGTCATGGAAAACCAGCGCCGGCAACCCCAAGGACTGGGAGGGGGGGGTCTGGCCCGCCGCATCCCCCCCACCCCGGGACTCGTTATCCAGCCCGGAGCCGGACCCTCCAGGGCTTCCGCGAAACTCCTACGGCGCAGAAACTTCAGCGAGTGCGAAGCAGCCGGGGAAGCTGGTCTTTGCAATGCGTAAAATGCACCCCCGGGACCCCGCTTACAGTCCCCCAGCCAGTCCCGGGGCTGGCGAGCACAGCGCGGCAAGCGGGAGCCACCCAGCCAGCCCCGGGGGACTAGTCCCGACACACGCGGAGTTAGTTGCGTGTAGAAACGACCCCTCCCCCCGCACCCCTATTAAACAGAGCGGCCGAGCCCGAGACGCTCACACCTGGGAAGCCGGCTCCGGCCGAGGCTCGGGCTGGGCTGCTGAACTAAGCGAAGCAGAGCCCCCGAGCGGCCAGACCCGCACAGGGCAGCCAGGAGGCCGCTCCGCGCAGAGCCCCGCGCGCGGGCGGTGGGGGAGCAGCGCTGCTCACAGCCGCGCGGCGGGACCGCTCCCGCTCCTCCTTCCCCCGGGCCCGGAGACACCCCCCCCCCGCCCCACACGCACCCCTGACCCAGGCTGCCCGCCCGCCCTTCCCGGGGGAACTTGGCGTGCAAAGAAGGGCTCGGCCCCAAAGGATCCCGGTGAGCACGTTTCCCGGGGGCAGAGCGCACAGATCTGCCGCACCAACCCCCTGGGTGCCGGTATCGTGTCATTCTGATCGGGGCAGAAGCTGCCTGCTGGGGTCCCTCGTTGTTGGCTGCCGGTAGTCAGCCGGTGCCCGGTCAGTCAGACCCCTCTGCAGGCGGGCAGCCGCGGGGCCGGGGCTCTCTCTACCCTGCAGCGATCCCCGCCTGCTGAGCCAGGGGCAGGGCACTCCTACCTTTCGCAGCATGCTGGGCAGCCTGGGCCGAGCTCCGTGCACAGGCGATGTGCTCCCCTGTCCTCTCACTCCCTGGCCAGGCGGCAGCACATTTCTTGCAGGGGGATCTTGCAAGCGCACATTGAATCCCCAGGCACCGGAGTCTCTAGCGGCGCTCCCGAAGCCCGCTCCGCTCGCACATGCGTGTGGCACCCCAGGGTAGGTGCCCAAGCAAGCAGGGCGCCGTTATTTGCAATCAACACTGACTCTCAGCTCTAGGACCCCGGGCCAGCCTGACACTACAGCAGCAAGCGAGCAGCGGAGCGGGAGCTGCGCTACGCAGCCGCCGGGCTCCTCCAAGCGCAGGGCCGGGGGGACCCAGGGGACATAGAGCCGCAGGTCCGCGTTTTTGCTCCACAGATCGCCAGCCCCGTGCGGAGACGCCGCCTGTTCTCCCGAAGCAGGGGTGGCCCCGGTGGTGAAGCGGGGAGGCGGCTGCAGCTCAGCCGCTTGTGGAAAGCGAAGGATCTGGCGGGAAGGCGGCTGCAGGGTCCCTCTCTTTGCAGGGGCGGCGCTCAGCCCCCGCCCCGATCACACCCAAGGCTGTAGCTACCAAGACCCTCTGCAGTCAACCACTGTGATCATCAGTCAGCCACCTGAGACCTGCCTCTGGCCACGCCCGCCAGGGGTCAGCTTGGATTTGGAAGGAGAGAACAGCTGGCGCCTTAGGGGCTATTGGGGCAGGTAGAACAGCTGGAGCGATAGGGGAGAAGCGGGTGGAGTGAGCACCAGCTGGGCCTGGGGGCCAGAGAGGAGAAGAACTAGGGTCAAGAATGGGTTAGGTAAGAAGAAAGCCAGCCAGCTAGGGGGAGGGTCATGGTCACTTTATAACCACTGCCTGCTTGTGCTTCCTCTTGTAAAGTGATGCTGGCAGCAGGCCCACCGGTGAGGGGGCTTCATCTCTTATTTCATACAGGGCCCTAAAAATCCTAGGGTCAGCTCTGCTGAAAAGAATATGGGACCAGATCATGGAACCATAGGGTTAAAAGGGACTGCAAAGGTCAGCTACTCTAAGCCCCTGCCAAAATACAGCTCAATGAGGCCCTGATTTACACCAGCTGAGGATTTGGCCTAAAGAGTCTTACCTGTTCCAACAGAATGTTAAGGTCCCGTTTAAGCATGTACCTAGCTCCGAGCAGAGAAGTAGTCTCTCTGAAGTCAAGCACCCGGCTAAAGGCAACTTCCGAGTCTTAAAGCCAGGCACCCGCTTAAGTACCTTCTTGAGTCAAGACCATAGAAACTAAAACTTTGCCCAGCCTCTCCCTGCTGACAAGAAGCACTGAAAGGTTTTCGCATTTCATAGTCAGCTAGAGACAAATCACTTTTGTTATGTGGGGTCAGGAAGGAATATCCCCCCAGATCAGATTGGCAGTGGCCTTTCTCTGTAGCATAGGGTGCAGGTCGCTTGTCAAGGTTATCAGTATATAGCTCACTTAGTGAATTCCCTGCCATTGCAGAAGCCTCAGGCAATGGTGCAGCTCAAAGAAAAAAGAACAGGATTACTTGTGGCACCTTAGAGACTAACATTTATTTCAGCATAAGCTTTCGTGGGCTACAGCTCACTTCATCAGATGCACTCCATACAGCTACATGCAGTGCCTTGCATAATGACAGGTTTCAGAGTAGCAGCCGTGTTAGTCTGTGTCAGCAAAAAGAACAGCAGTACTTGTGGCACCTTCGAGACTAACAAATTTATTTCAGCATAAGATTTCGTGGGCTACAAGTGAGCTGTAGCCCACCAAAGCTTATGCTGAAATAAATTTGTTAGTACTCCTGTTCTTGTTGCTGACACAGACTAACACGGCTGCTACTCTGAAACCTGTCATGGTGCAGCTCAGTCCCTCCTATTCTCCGCCTATAGTACATAATAGTCTAGCCTCCTGGGGGCTGTAATACTTTGGCCTAATTTCAAGCATTGGGTGGTGGTGGCTTGTGATATACAGGAGGTATCTGTTGGTCCTTCTGACCTTAAACTCTACATTTCTGTAACAGTTTAATAAAACAAATGGCACCTAATACAACTTTAAAATATTTCAGTGAACGGTTCACATCTTTTACTATCTATAATGCTTTTGCCTGAGTTAAAAGTTCTCATGTTAAAATAGTAATTAATCTGGAAGTTTAGAAAGATATTCAGCCTTGATTAAAAAATAAATTCAAATGATAATTAAAGGTTGTGGCTCTTGCCCTCCAGTGCATGGCTGTGAATCATTGCTTATTTTGTCTAATCAGTGCTTACCCATCATGTGCATACAAATGCCCAGTTACTGATGGTGAAAGACAGAAGTAACAAATTGTGTCAGTGCACTGGAAGGGCAGAAGTAAGCATTTTAAACTGCTGTCACACACTGTAACAATGCATTGTATTATCACAGTCACGCACGTTGCATGATGTGTATCTCCTCCTGTAATATAGTAAGCTATAAAGTTTCCCACGTGTAGGAAGGAAGACAAATGTTTTGTAGTTTAAGTAATATAAAGGTTAAATTAGTTTAAAAATAAAAATATATGGTTTTGTAGCTCATGTAAAGTGCAGGTCTGTTAGCAATCGTGGAAAGGCCTGGAAAGAATATGGCTTAATTAGAAAAACAGGATTTGAAAGGTAACTGATAAGACAGAAGAGCAGCCCCAATTATCAGGGATGGTTACTAATAAAGGAGGATTGCGCATGTTGAAAGAGTAGTGACCCCAATTCTGTTTTTTAGCTAAAGTTATCAATTGGCAATTACTCCAGCTGTTTGTTACAAGGTATAAAAGGGTAAGTGCTTGAAGGGTTCATTTCTACCTACCTGACCAAGTTGGAGCTAACTAACCTGGGGCTAAGCATGTCTGGGTTTAACCCTTTCATGAGTTTCTTGTTCAAATACTTATGAATGTCTGTTACTGTTTGGATGTAGTAATTGCTTATTATTTAGCCTTTTAGACATGTTTAGAGAAATTGTGTAAATACCATTCAGCCGTTGGATTTAATAAAGGAATTTATGGTTAAATTAGTGTCTGGCAATATCCTCCATAATAATAATAATTTCAACACCATGTATTACAGCAGAATTTCACTAATTTGCATGAATACACAGGAGACCTATTGCAATTTAATTAATTCTGCAAGTTTGCGGTCTAGCAAAACACACAACAAAAGTCAGGGCAAGTCATTATGAAATGTATTTTATTCATTTATTTGACAAGAGCAGTTTTGTTTAAGTGACTGTGAACTTAGTAAGTGTTCTGTGATGTATTTTGTATAGCAAATGAAGTCTTCACAGTAGGACACATTACACCACTCAGCTATTCAATTTTTGCTGAAAAGAGGGAAGAGGCTATTATTTTTTGAGTGAGGATGATAAGTTTTGTGTACTGAGCCAGACTCTGATATTCATGCTGAATGGAACTTTACTACACAATATAAATATTAAATAATTGTCATCTTTCATTTCTCAGATGAACAAAACTCCTCCTAAACATTGTGATTAATTAGACTAGTCAGTCTACTTTAAGGCTCATTTTTCATAATTAGACTTCTTCAATTATGGTTATCACACACTACTATATTGTAACACAGACACCATGTTTAGGTGATAGATGGTCAGTCAAATCCTCTGGGCTTCTCTTCTCATGCTGACCCAGACTTGTGTCATTACATCTTAGGTTGTTAATACTATTTTGCTCTCCTTTGGTCTGGTCAAGACTGGCCTCTGAGGTGTTTGCTTCTTGGCTTCTCTGCATTATGGGATGCTGATCACTGGCTCCTCAGGAATCATTTGCTGCAAACTATCAGTTTATATATTAATCCTCTTTGGTTCAGGACACTTTTCCTCCCATCTGAGATGTTTGATTGCTTTCTGTAAACTATTAAAGTAAAGGACTCCATGCTTTTGTCAAAATCTCACTATGTTCAAGGTATAAGTGGTGTTTTCAGATGCACTGAAGTGGACTTTGGAGCACAAGTCCCAGTGAAATTCAATGGGATTATGCTCCAAAGTCACTTAGGTGCTTTCAAAAATGCCACCTGTTATAGTTCATATGACCATTCACTGACCTGTGTCAGCAATAGTGTTGTTGGACTAGATGTGCGCCTCTCCTTCAATATGCTGACATTACTGGTTCTGACGTGAGTTCTCACACACGCTTTCCCTTCTGCCGCACATTCTGTCACTTAGGGGCTTGCCTCCCTTTTACAGATGGTTTTCCAGATAAGCCTAATTCAATTAACACTTTTGTAAAAGAATGGAACAGAATAATTAGGAGGAATGAAAACAGCTGCAGTGGCTGTGGGTCACAGACCTTTGGGCATCTGTTGTTTCTACAGAAATGCTCATTAAAACACAGGTGCCTTCTCCAGCATGCCCTTAGCATCCCTTGGGTTCTAAAGAGGATTTTAAAAAAAGACTAAGAACTAAGCACTTGCTCCTTACTTCTGGAGTAGGGGTGGATGAAGGTAGAATGTGGGCTTCATGGGTGGAGAGGGACCCCAGTGAAAGGTGGCAAGAAACAACACAGCTCAGTGTTGTTAGTTGGCCAGAGCTGAGCTTTGACTAGCTAAGATGCCTCACCTGTGGAAGATCCTCAGCTAATGGAAATTGTCATAGTTGCATTGTATGGAGTAATGACAATTTTCTCCAGCTGGGACCCTCTCCCCTGGTCTTTACCTGTGACACTGTATCTCAAAGTAGCACCCTGAAACTCCCATCTTCACCACCGCAGAGAGCAGGGTGAAATGTGCAGCTTGTTTTTCTGAGTGAGATTTCCACTTCATACACTAGTGTAGAGATTTTAAGCGAGACTAAGTGTGGTGGCTCAGAACAGTCAAATAGAAAGTTACAAGTTTATTTTCTGATTGCTTGTTTTGGGAAAGGGAGGCAGGAACAGAAAAGGCAGAAAGATAGGCTAGAGTGATGCAGTTGCAAAGTTAGAGGTGCAGGTGGCAGAAAAAGAGAAGGAACATCAGCAAATCTTGGAGCTACAGCAGCTGGAGATTGAGGCTCACTTGTGAGACTTAAAGGAGAAGGAAGTAGACTGTCAGAGAAGCATCAGCACATCAGGATGCCCTAGAACTGAAAACCAAGGAGCCTGAGGAAAGAGAGAGAGGACAAAAACACCAAATGGACTTACTAGAAAAGCAGAACCAATGCGTGTGATTCATGAGATTCCTGAAGACAAAAATATCCCCACTGTGGTTCCAAAGTTAACTGGTAAAGTTCTGAATATATTAAATGAAACCCTAGTTCAGGATGCTTTGGCTTATTCTAAATTCAAAGAAACAGTTTTAAACCAATGTCGGATTACCCCAGAAACATATAGGGTGAAATTTAGGCATCTTAAGGGAAATGCTGGTATGATTAATGCAGAATATGTAAACAGGATGAAAGATCTGATGGGAAAATGGGTGAGGGGGGGAAAGGGGTTGCAAGCTTTGAAAAAATGTTTGACCTTGTTGCTCAGGAGCATTTCCTAAGCATGTGTAAAGATGACATGAAACAGTGTCTATGGGACAAAAAGGTGAAAACTGTGGATGAGATGGTGTCTCTAGCTGATGACTTTGAGCAGACCCAGGCATCCATTGAGAGTAAACCACAGAAAGAGGGGTTTAAACCTTGTGGGATGCAGGGTCCCCGTTTTATCTGTGGGGGAAAAGGAGGGTCACTGGGAGGCTGGGCACTCACCTCCCCAAAACCACTCCTCCCATTCCCAACCCCAATCTCCTGTGAAAAGAGAAGAATCCAAAGGTGCTATCACTGTAATTCTACTGATCATCTGAAGAATAAGTCCCCTGTGCTGGGAGGAAGCAGGCAACTAATAGCCCATGTTAATTCTGCTGGCCTCAACACAGAAACTTAACAGGTGCCTGGCACTTATCATACTGGTTTTGTGGGATTCCCCTCTGCAGATCGAGACATGGAGTACATAAAGGTTGTCAAGATTAATGGCAAGGAATAATTAGGATGGGAAGACACAGGTGCAGAAATGTCTGTGGTTAAGCAGAGTGTGATTCAGGAAGGTGACATATTGCCAGGACAAAAGGCAGAGCTTTTGTTAGTATGAGGTGTCAGGATTCTTGTGCCTTTGGCCAAAATGCACATAATATACTTTCTAAACCATCGGTTTCTAACGGTGGGAGTAGTGGACCATATTCCTGTTGACATGCTTATTGGAAATGATTTTTTCCATGCGGCTCAGGCTTTTAAGGTGTTTGCCCACAGCAAGAAGGAATATTATGTTGGGACCCCTGAGGAAAAGGGTAAAGTCCCAGGAACTGCTGAAGAAATGGGGGGAAAGACTCTTTGATCCCTCTGCAGCAGAGGGAAGCAGCATGCTTCCAGGTGTGGAGGAGATTGAGACCAGCAACTGCACTTCAGCTGAAGGCAACATCTCCTCGGGAAGGGGGTGAGGTGCCTGTCACTGAGAAAACTGTCCAGGTTGTTAGCTGTCACCACATTGCAGCTGAACAAGGCATAGATCCCACTCTAGAGAGCATAGAAAGATGTGTCTTAAAGGGGGGGCCCAGAGAAGGAAACTGGGAAAGGAATAGTGGGAGCACATGGATGTTTCCTCACTGATCATTTGGGAGAGGAAGCCCAGGATAGAGTGGCTGATTCAGTACCTGTGCATCCAGGCATGCAGCCTAGAACATAGGTACAGAGAGGGAATTGTGTAACTGACCTCCCGCAGGAGATCAGTCATACAGCTGAGTTTTCAGGGATAGAGAACAGAGTTTGTACCATCTATTAGGGTGAGACACCGCTTGATTCAAATCTTGTTAAGTTAGAATTTAAGCTGTGTTTCTATTTTTATTTCTTAGGTAACCAACTCTGATCTCTATGCCTGCTACTTACAATCAATATTTTTACAATCAATATACAATCAATCACTTAAAATCTATCTTTCTGTAGCTAATAAATCTGTTTTATATTTTATTAAACCAGTGTGTTTTGGTTGAAGTGCTTGGGGGAATCTCAGCTCAGGTTACAAAGGCTGGTGCATGTCCACTTTCCTATGAAGAAGTGGCAAACAGTAACAAGCTTACACTGGCCAGGCTTCTGACCAGGGCAAGATGGTATAGTTCTGGGTTGCAAGACTGGGGAGCTGGGGGGAACTGGCTGAAGCCTCCCTATTGATGGCTCATGAGTGGCTGGGAGATTAATTCAGTTGGGTGTGTCCCTGCCTGTGGATGGCTGTGTAAATGGAATGCCCATCAGAGGCTTGTAGCTTGAAATCAGCATCACAGTGTGAGAGGCTGCCAAGGTTGGTGGGCTTGGAGGGCTCAGGTTGCACCTCGGGAACCCCATCACATTACCAAACACTGTTGTCTTTCCAGTCTCTCTCAGAGAGATTGTTCTGTTGCTCTCCATCAGCATCATTTACTTCCCAGGCCTTCTCCATTCTGTCATTCACTCCTTTCCCAATCTTCAGCCAGCCAACCATTCTGACTTATGTGTGGAGCTTGGCTATCTCCTTTCCTCCCTCCTCTTGCTACCATATATCAGTGCTATGCTTTCTATCCCTTCCTCTGCTGTCATGCTATGCTATCTTCCCCTACAATCCGTCAGCTTTAGCTTTGCCATTACACTAGTTGTCCCCCCAGAAAGAGATTTATCTCTCTGGTGTGAGTGACTTTTCTTTACCTTAGACTCTCTCCAAAATCTGCTGTTTCCTCCTCTCCCCAGGACCTTGCAAACTTTTAAAGAGAACTCTCTTCCCCTTCACCTCCCTCGTGCTACTTTACACCCCTCCATTTTCCTTGCCTTTAATACATAATATTACTTTGCCCTTATGCAGAGAGAGTGGCAGAGCCACAAATGGAATCCAGGTCTCTCAGCTCCCTTACACAGTGGGCCATGATGCTTCCTTTTGCCTTGCTCTCTCCCATGGTTCCTTTTCTCTCTGGCTTCTAGCATTCTCTTGTATTGAAAAATATTTCTCCTGATCCCACCAGCCTCTGGAACTATCCTAGGACTGTCCTAGTCCTCCTCCCCTTTGCCTCCAAGATCCTAGCCATGCTCTCTATTCAGGTAGATTGCCTCCCCCCCCCCCCCCCCCGCAACTGTCTTCTCAGTCCCTTCTGAACTGGTTTCCACAACCCTCCACTCCACTTAAGCGACCCTGAAAAGCTCACTACTTGTCCTAGCTAACCCTAAAGGGTTAACTCACATTAAAGTGACACTGGAATATCAGTCATTTCTAAATTAAAATTTTTGCATCTGATCAAACAAATAACAGCCAGTCCAACAGGCTGTTTCCTCATATCCATTATACGGAGAGAATTCAAGCGAAGCCATATAGTTTGCATGGTATTAACAGGTTCAGGTTTCAGTATATACAGTGAAAGACTTTTTTTAATTGCATCTCTTTCATGCAAAGTGCTACAAGGAAGACGTACGTTCATAAAAGGATCCAGCTCCACAAGCCTTTCAAGTACAACAATATAAGCACAATCAAAACACTTGAAACCCGTCTTCTTCCTGCAAGTCTCATACAAAAATGTTGCTATGGGAACAAAACCCTCTGTCCACCCAATCAAATCAACCCAGAATTAAAGAAAGATGACAATATCACTAATATCTACACTTCATCGATACCAAAGAGAAAACAACCAGATTCACAGCAGAATGGTGGAAAACAACAAATACCCTCTCACTGAAAAAATAAAAGGTCTTTGTCAGATCATCGTTGTTTCTATAGCACTGTAAATTTACACAGTGTTTTAGAAAACAATTAAGGTGACATGTTTCCTTCCTTGAAGAATTTACAATCTAACAGGCAAAAATCAAAGCAGGGCAACAGATTCGAGAGAACTGGGGAAGAAATCCAAACAGGAAAGGGATGTGATGGTGCAGAGAGGGTGAACCCTACCAGTGGCAGGTGAACCATAACCATCACCTTCTTTGAGAGTGCTACATTTTTAAAGTCCTTACGTTGAGGATACTGTCCTAAAATTTTGGGGGTGAGAGGGGTCATCAAGCATTTGTTAAAGAGTGGCTAAGTGAAGAACAATGTGAACAAGCACACTCCCTGCTTGTTTACTGAGAGAGACACACTCAGTCCGACTTATTTTTCACATATGTTTTTAAGATGCATGTTTAAGGGTTTATATATAAAAAAACCCAACACACTGCAAACTCCATTTAAGCTTCTCGTTGGGGATTCCCTGTGCCCCCTTCTCATCTCAGGCAACACTAGAAAGTTTTGTCAGTTTAACTATACCACTACCAGTATAGTTAGACCCGGAAAACCCTCCTAGTGTAGACAGTTATAAAAAAAGTGCTGTTACCAAAATAGCTCATGCTGGAATTCATAATCCGTTTTATGATGATATAACTGTGTCTGCACTAAGACTTTTACTAGTCTAGCTATACTGGCAAATAATCATATCCCTAACCAACATAGCTATGCCAGTAAAACTTTAAAATGTAGACCAAGCCTCAATGCCTTATTTCATGCTATGGAATTTCTTCCTTCTCCTTGTTCACCAGTGGTGATTCATCCTGCTGCACAAGGGTCAGCACAAGGCCTAATGGCCCCTTAAAACTCTCCTCAGCCCAAGTGGCCCCAAGGAAATGGGGTAGGGACCCTTATTCTGGCTCTCTGCACTAGGTGAATTTCAACTCCTGTGGGAGGCCTTTCAAACATTCACCGGTCTGGTCTAGGTGACACATTTAAACATATCATACTAAATGAAAAACAAAGTCCCACTTTCCACCTATTTGTCATGTGTGCTGTACGTTGCATGCATGATGAAGTTATCTATAATATCTTTCCTGGACTTTGGTATCCACAAAAGGATTTAGGTGCCTGACTGCCACGTTTTAGCCTGGCAACACAAGCCCAAGTCACTTGCCCCGGACTCTGCCACGTGAGTTTTTTTGCAAAGTAAATGTACCCTAAGTTTCTGCCAAGCGAGCATGCATCCAGCTGCCTCAGTCAAGTGCCTGGGGGCTTAATCTCATCTTGCCTGTACCCCAGAGGGATCCTCAAGCTATGCATTCTCCTGCCTTCGTAGTAGGCACGCTCACACTCACAGTATGCTTAAACCCACATTAAACCAGCTGGAGCCAGAGGAGGAGGTGCCACCCACGCTGCTGTTATAACTTTTCACTCAGTGGCTAGAGCACTCACCCAGAACTTGGGGGACTCAGGGTTAATCCCCCCCTCTGTCTGATGTGAAGAAGGCCGCTGAACTTGGGTATCTCACCCCCCAGGACCTTCTCTCAATTAGACTGTAAACTCTTAACACGTAGTCTTCCTTGTTTTGTAAAAATTCTGGGTTGATTTGAGTGGTGGAGAGAGAGCTATGGGCTATTCTGAAGCAGGGCTCTCTCTCCCCCTCTTGCGGAAGCTGTTTCACTGTGTATAAATAACTGCTCATTGGAGCAGGGGGACAGGAACTTGAATATCTGAACCACTAAGCTATAGAGTCATTCTCACTCTCTCTGGCCCAATGACTATTTAAGAGCCTAGGCACTCACTCTCTGTACAAGATGGGCTGACAGCAAAAGCAGCACTCGGTCTATATCTAGAACCACAGCCTGCAACACCCTTAGGACTTGTCTACACATGGAGTAATTCAGGAACAGCTATTTCTGAGTAACTGCATGTGCGGACACTCTTATTAAGGAATAACAGTGCCTGATTCCTGTTTAAATCGATTTAATTACAGCAGTGCAACTTTCCTATAATACAGACACGTGCTTAGCTTGTTAGATCCTCAAGGCAGTGACCCTGGTCTTGTTCCATGTTCTGTACACAGAAAGAGAACACTGATGATGCTCAAATGATATTGCATGCACAATCGCGCACACTACGATTTCATTTATTAGAATGACTAAACTGCAATGAAGATTGACAATTCAATCACTTATTAATAGTGAATTATTGTATTTTCATTCATGTGTAGGTGAGTCAAATGCTATGCTGACTAGTAGTGATTGGTCACAAGTCACATGATATTGTTTATCTTCCTGAGTGGATGAGCATAACTCTTACAATCAAGTTTCTGGTGTAAATGCTTGTCGAAAGCAAACAAGTGTTTGTTCTTGGCCATATTATTGCAATCGTGGTGATGTAGGACTAGAAAAAAAAGGGGGTTGATCCTTTTATTCTCTCATGTATGTCCAGGACCGTAATAAGTTTGCTTTCTCTCACCCTTCTACTACTTATTGAATTGGCTTTATTGCTACTGCTGCCACTTTGTCTGACCATTTTAGAGCCATAGAACCAAATTCTGCTATCAGTTACTGATGCAGTTTCCCACTGCAGCCAATCCAAAGCTTCATGCATGAAGACTAAAACTAGAACCTTATTTTGAGAAGATGCATTGTTACGAACACATCTAAATACCAGACTGTGAGTGCCCATATTTTTAATGGAGATTTTAAAATCTAACTACCCACAGAAAAAATGCTACAATTCATTCATCCTGACTTCTGTGGCACAAGACTCTGTGATCTTTAACCGTTCCAGAAGAGATGCCTCCTTCAGTCCTTAGTCATCATAAATAAAACAAATCATCCATTCAGAAACATGATTGTGTTCATTCACCTACAAACCCCAGATCAACTAGCCATCAAAATACAATAAGGAAAGCAGAGCAATCCCATGAGTGTAAAGGGAAAAATAATGTCTAGTCACATAGAAATAGCATATAGAGTTGGCATGAATAGCAGATAACCCATCATAATAAGTTATCCTCAAATGCTAATTTCACTAAGACCCTTTGCACTAAAACCTCTCTCTTGCAATGCTTTTCAGACATCCAGTTACATTTGTGTCCTGGATCCTGCAACTGATTATGTTGAGCAGGAGATAAAGCAATGGTACTTGCCACTCCATACACATGCTATTTGTAACAGTTACTTCACTCATGGATAGCTAGATTGGCTTAAAATGATCTGTTTGCTTATCTATTTTGCATGGAATTTAGAGGAGTTAGAAAACATGTTAATAATCCAGAATAAAGGGCAGCAGTCTAACAGGGATTATGTAACTGACTTTTCATTCCTTGGATCTGCCTGTTGGCAAGGAAAAAAACCCATCACATTTAAGTGAATATTTTTGTTGAAGCTAATTTAAGCAGAAAAAAAAGTGATCAGCTCTGTCAAATAAACATTACATTAAAATAGAAATGTGTATTTAAATCCATTTGTAGGACAAATAAATGAAAAAATGTACTGTCTCACTAACCCATTTTGTTATACACCAGAACCTGCAGGGCTATACGAACTTAACCAGAATAGAACGGAAGCTGCTGTCATCAGTAAAATGCAAGAGAAATTGATGAAAGAGATGGGAATGATAATAAATGATAGCTGTATTGATTCATTCACTGTAACCATCTGAAAATGAGCAGCAAGTCATGATGAGATCTAAATCATTATAACACCGCAACTGTGATGTTAGTAACAGCATTTAGCATCAGCGTCTAGCAGTTATTAGGAAATAGCTACCAGTCAAGCAAATCACTTAAGCATGTGCATAACTTTAATCACATGAGCAATCCTAATGTCTTGTTTTTAGTGATCTGTTGAATGATTTTACATGGCTTCTCTCTCAGTAGGCAGTAGAGACCAGACACGTCATAGCGGTGCTGTACTAGGCCTCCCAGGCCAAAGACATAAGCTTGTCCAGAACCCATTCTTCCAATTTGTTAGTCAATTTCCTTTGCTTTCCTCAACAACACAAAAGACAAAAACATTTCAAACAGCAGGAAAAGGCAACTATAAAAATCAAAATTGGCCAGGGCACTCAGCAGCAGGTGTAATATCCAAAAACTATTTGTACCTCCAGCTCCATTTCTGAAATCATTTCAGCCTCGAGGTGAGAACATCTCTTTAAATTTCAAGAACAAATAAAGCCATCAAATGTCAACTAACAATTTTTACAAGTGACATACCACACAGCACAGGAGAAAATACAAATACACAGTACCAGATCAGACAGACCTGTCACATTGTGGATTCCAGTGAAATAGAAAAGCTTCAGTGTAGTGAGAAAGGAATACACAAAATTTCAGGACAACACTGCTGTAGGGCATGCCTGCCCTGTAGCATTCCCTGCTGAGTTAGTGTGGCGCAGCACATACCCCCTGAATCAGTTTCCCGTCTAAGGAAGCCAATAACTTCTCTTCAGGCACTTGAGATGCTTAACTCAAAAATACCCTCCTTAGGGCTTGTCTAGTCCCTCCTAACTCAAGACCCTGCAGAAACCTTTGGACTCCTTTCATTGACTGCAGTCATCCACCATGCTATGAGGAAGCAGCAATTATATTGGCCCCTTCTCCCAGCTCATTCCTTATTGGCTGAGTGAGAGGGTCAGCCTGCCCCACTCCAGGTCCCGATTCTTTCTAAATGCTACTTTTTCCTGGGACCCAGTGTCTCACTCCCCCCATCTCCTCAGGCTTTTTGTATCCCAAATTCTTAAAGGGCCATGTCATGCAACAAGGAGGACTGACCAGTAGGCATTTCTGCCCTTAAAGGGAGGACTACCCCATCACAGACACAGTGTCACGCAATGCAAAGTTAAGAATCTTACAGATTATAAAAGGTCTTTCAGCAACATAATTTGTTTCCATTTAAAGTTGAGCAACATGCATTGAAACCAGCTGGAAACATTAAAAATATCAACGTCTTAAAAGTGAGAGACTGGACAAGAGCTATTTATTAGCTGGCATCATGATGTCCTTTCACTCAGCCCAGTATGCTACCAATGGTATTTAGTCAGCGTAGAGGCAACGTGCTGTACAATGGAACGCCATGGATGGCTGTATCAAATGAGTTTGACTCCCCTGGCTCTATTACATTTCCTACCTGGAAAGCAAAATTGCTGTCCATAGCACAGGATATGGCACAAAGTTAATTTTTATGTATGTAAGCGGGTAACACACACAGTATAAGTCAAATATTAGAACAGTAAGTTAAACATTATGGGTCCCGCCTGTGCTTTGTAATCTTATTTTTAACAATTGCTCTATACACTGTTTTCTGTTTCTGTTTTCCGGGCCTGAACATTTTGCAATAAATCTCTTGTAGCATCCTGAGTTATTATGATTTGGCTTTTGTGGTTTTATGGCCAGTAAGGGAAAAGAAGCAAAAGGCACATCCTGAGATGGGATGTCAATCCAGGAACAGATGACCATTACTACATATAATTAGAAAAAAATAACAGTCTGAGGTTCTGATTGGCTTGGGAGATTGGTAATGTGAGAAAGACGTTCACCTTACTGGTTCAGTTATGGAGTAGATCAGCACTGATGGACAGTTGTTACCATCAGATAACTGCTCAGTGGCTTTAGTCCAATGAGTTGGTGGTCTCAGCGCAGTTCCTAGTGAGGAGGTGTCTACCTCAAAAAAGATCATACTAACTGGCCCCTTATTGTCAGTCTTGACTGAAAACTCAAGGAGTAAACTCCGTGGAGGAGACTGGGACTAGAAGTGAGTCTCCCATGTTTGGAAGAGTCTGCAAGACAGTCCAGACCTGATTTCTGCTCTTGCCTCATTCACACAGTAAATACAGAATAATTCCATCAAAAGCAGTGGGATTGCACCAGTATAAATTGGAGATGTTTGAAAAATCAGGTCCCAAAGCTTCATGAAAGGTACAAAACATTGTATTTTAAGTATACAGTTAGCAGGATTTTTAACAGTCAACTATGAAGTATTATGTTTGTAAAACTACCTACAACTGAATTAGGATTAGGTTTATAACAGGTGAAAAATCACCATGTCATTTAAAAAGAAATATAGTCACAGTTCATTTCCCCTTAGGGCTTCCTAGAGCACGACCACTAGGGTTTCCGGTTCATAGTCTTATTTGTGGAGTTACTACCCACACATCTCAAAAGGGTAATAAAATGTGACTCTCTTTCTTTGGAAGTGGCATGGGGAGTTCTGATGTAATGTATGAATGAGATCTAATTTTAGCTATGAGATCTAATTTAGCACACAAAAACTATGTCCTTTGCTGCATCTTTGGTACAGTAAAGCAGAAAATTAGGGCTTGAATCTCCTGCAATTTATTCTGATGTAAATCAGGAGTCACTCCATTGAAATAAAGGAAATGAAAAACTATGTAATAAGAGAATTAGGGTCATAAATTTTTCTCTTAACTGAAAGCTTAAAATCTGAAGACTATCATAGAATGAAGAAAAATTGCAACCAGACCCTAAAATTGTGGGCTCTGATTTTATTTTTGTTTAAAAGTTGTGCTTTCCCCCCCACCCTTGATATTCTCCTATCCCTGATAAGGCATGAATGGGGTAGGGGGTTGAATGAAAATGTAGAGGGTGGATTTTGTGTGTGTGTGTTTAATGACATATTTTACACTTCCCTCGTTACAGCAGCACTATGTGATATGTCTGTCAGGGTGGGCAGAAAAAAACATATATGGTGATAGCAAAGCAGGTACAGGCTTTATTAAAGGGATACTGCCAAGCTGATATTGTGAAAGGGACTAATTTTTGTTAAAAGCATGTTTTGGATACAGCATCCGTCAAACAATATGTTCTGGCATTTTTTAGAAAAATCCCTTAAAAAAATAAAAGGGTATCTTTGCATCTCTGCTTATTTTAGAAGTCTTTTGAATGAACCTGAAAGTGACAATATCAAATATGCTCAGGTCCATTCCCCACCTCTTTGTGCACATGCTTGTTTGCAGGTACTGTCTGATGGCACTGGTGAACCCCCTCTTGTATGCACAGGGGATGAGTGTGCGTGTAAGATTCCACCTCCCTCCCGAGCTGTGCACAAGAATGATGCCATCAGGCTAGAACATGAGACCAGAAGTGCAATTGGCCATCAACAAAACAGTGAAACTGATGACACACAAAGTGCGGTCAAATACACAAACAGCAGCTTGTGGGGAAAAGGGGGGAAGAGAAAAAGAACATTTTCTCCTCTAATCTCTTTTAATTATAATGATTTTTGGTGTAGTAAAGGAATAGTAGGAAAAAGACTTTAGATGGAAATGTGTTTTTTAGCTTGACCGTGTCCCTTTACATTCTGTTATCTGATTTAGGCAGACAGCCAGAGACCCTGAAGTGAGGTTTCCATTTGCTTGTAACTTTTTTCATGTTTCCTCCAAAACAATCCAATGGCATCAATCCTTATCGATGGCTATGACCACCCCAAAGTTCAAATATCAGCTCTTTTTTGTGTTAACTGCATTGGTATTTAAGAGTTGGCGGTATCAGCTTGCAAAGATATTGTTCTGGTCTCCTTTTAGAATTAATGGTGAAATAAATGATTCTAGAAGTCATTCATATCCAGGGTACGTGATCCTGCTGAAGCTGACTGTCGGGAGCTGCTGGAAAGCAATGAAAAGGCTGAAAGGCCAAAAGTGGTGGATAGTTTTTGTCATTCCTAAACAAATTCCTGCAGAGAGGACACACTTAATATCATGGTTAGATTATAGGCTCGGGTGGCCTGAGTCAAATAAACCCATGTCCTATCTTGTCTTTACTAGGAAAGTGTGGTTGATAGAGACTGCAAGTCCCAGAATGAAGTGTTCCATTTTGATCTGAGATGACTCTGACAAAGGCAGTTCTAAGAATACATTGCAGAACGCTGTTGGTCATGCATTTGCCTTATGGATTCTGCTTGGGTCAGGATGATACATCACATACTAGGAACTTCAGTCTTTGTGGATCATGTCTCCCTATTGAAAGGTGAGAGCAGCCACAGTGGTCCCCACAATGTGCTAATTAGGTGTAGCTCCCCAACTCATGGAAAGTTGACAATACCACCTGGGAGCTGCTAAGTTTGGATGTTTTTGGTCTAAGTAATTTCTTCATTTTAACTACTTTGTGCATTACATAATGCTTTGAGATAGTGCAGCTCATTTGATTGGCATGCATATGACTAACAAACATTAAACTACAGGTAGCTTGATTGTACTAAGGTAATTAAAAAGTTGCTCATGAACTACAAGTCTTCCCAGTAATCCTAGTGGGGAATAGCCTGAATTATTGTATACTATTCCCAGTCTACTGAGAATCAAAATATTTAAATACAGTTACAATTTAAGTAGTATGTTGTTTGGCCTATTTAAATTTTTTCCCATATCACATTAACTTATCCTGGACTCATATTTGTACCAGTTTCCACATGCTTTTGTGTAGTGTCACAAGGTGGACTTGGCCTTTTAAGAAGGAACTGGTCCAGTCCACCTTAGCATTGTTAGCAGCCTGTTGATGGGCTTGATAGAGAGCAACTGATCTCTATAAAGAGGCAGAGGGGAACAGGAAGTGAAAAATTACAAATTCTTCCGTGTGATATTTGATAACATGCTCACTTGGTGGGACCATACTGAAAAGAAAGATAAAGTGCAAAGAGAGAATTAATTTATTTGAAAGTGTCTCTGAATCATCCTGCGGAGCAGATAAGAAAATGGTGTAATGCTATACAAAGTGCTAATGAAAACAGTTATTGGTCATGCATTCCAGGCCTTTAGGTCAGCAGTGAACACAAATCTAAGAAAACTAGACTATATCTAAGCATAGGCATTGCGTATCGCATGTGGTGTTTTCATTACAATACCCCTGTGTGTACTACAGATAGCACCCAGTGAAATGCTTATTACTCTAAGGGTATGTCTACACTACAGAATTAGGTCAAAATTATAGAAGTCGATATTTTAAAACCCGATTTTATGGAATCGATTGTGTGTCCCCCCCACTAAAGAGCATTAAGACCATGAGGTCGACGGACTGTGTCCACAGTATCGGGGCTAGCGTCGACTTTGGAAGCGTTGCATTGCGGGTAGCTATCCCACAGTTCCCGCAGTCTCCGCCGCCCATTGGAATTCTGGGTTGCGATCCCAAAGCCTGATGGGGCAGAAAACATTGTTGCTGGTGGTTCTGGGTACATGTCGTCAAGCCATCAAACGTCCCTCCCTCCCTCTGTGAAAGCAATATTTTTCACGCCTTTTTTCCGGGGTTTCCGGGTTTGCTACGGAAGCCTGCTCAGCTCACAATTACCGTACATCTCCAGCGTACGCCTGGACATTAGGTCTAGTGGGGATTCAGTCGCGCTGTAATAGGGACAGAGGGATAGCTCAGCATTCTGAGCGTTGGCCTGCTAAACCCAGGGCTGCGAGTTCAATTCTTGAGGGGGCCATTCCACCTGAGACTGGTAGGTGCGGGCCTACACAGCATAAGCTCCTTTCCTTCTAGCAACATATGGTGCAATATGCCATAAATGATCGTAGTCACGGGACTACACAGCAAAAGGTCCTTGCCTTCTAGCTGCAGATTGTGCAATAGGCTTTAAATTCATCGTCCCCTGTGTGCTCCTGGCCGGCCTATGGTGTGGCTGGCCGGGGGCACTTGGACATAAATGGGAGTGACCAGAGTGACACTGGTCATTCTCTTTTTTACGTTTTGTTTAAGGGAGATTCAGTACTGCCTGGAACACGGGCAGAGGGATAGCTCAGCAGTCAGTGGTTTCCATGTTTGCTATGGCAAGCATGAAGCCAGCGTACGCCAGGACATTAGGTCTATTGGGGATTCAGTCGCGCTATAATACAGGCCAGAGGGATAGCTCAGCGGTCTGAGCGTTGGCCTGCTAAACCCGCAGTTGCGAGTTCAATCCTTAAGGGAGCCAAGAGATGATGATGGATATCAAGCCTATTGAACCATCTGCAGCTAGAAGGGAAGGTGCCTAACCCTTGCTTCCCGGTATATTGTACCATCTGCTGTTAGAAGGAAAGGAGCCTAACCCTTGCTCCCCCCTCCCTCTGAGAAAGCAGCGGAGGGGGGAACCCAAAAGCCTTTCGCGCCTCTTTTCATGCGGGCGCCATATTGCTGACACCATTGTTATTCACCTGCCGCTTCTGCTCCCACTCTGCTGTCCTGCAGACACCATACCAGGGAAAGCATGGAGCCCGATCAGATCACCGCGGCTGTTATTGCCGTTATGACCACCACGCGCATTGTCCAGGAGTATATGGAGAACGAGAACCAGGAGCTGCTACAGCTACAGCAGGCGAAGAGGCGACAGCAGTGCCCTGAGGACAGTGATGAGGACATGGACACAGACCTCTCTCAAAAAAGGCCCCTCCCCGCAAAGTGGACATCATGGTGGTAATGGGGCTTGTTGATACAGTGGACCGCCGATTCTGGGCCCGGGAAACAAGCACAGACTGGTGGGACCACATAGTGCTGCAGGTCTGGGATGAATGGCTTTGCAGCAATGGGGTTCCCGAACTGTGGTGGGGCGATAGACGGAACCCATATCCCTATCTTGGCACCAGACCACCAAGCCAGCGAGTACATAAACCGAAAGGGTTACTTTTCAATAGTGCTGCAAGCACTGGTGGATCATAAGGGACGTTTCACCAACATCAACATGGGATGGCCGGGAAAGGTACATGACGCTCGCATCTTCAGGAACTCTGGTCTGTTTCAGCTGCTGCAGCAAGGGACTTTCTTCCCAAACCAGAAAATAACCGTTGGGGATGTTGAGATGCCTATAGTTATCCTTGGGGACCCAGCCTACCCCTTAATGCCATGGCTCATGAAGCCATACACAGGTAGCCTGGACAGTAGTCAGGACCTTTTCAACTACAGGCTGAGCAAGTGCAGAATGGTGGTGGAATGTGCATTTGGGCGTTTAAAAGCTCGCTGGCGCAGTTTATTGACTAGGTTAGATCTCAGTGAAACCAATATTCCCATTATTATTACTGCTTGCTGTGCGCTCCACAATATCTGTGAGAGTAAGGGGGAGACGTTTATGGCGGGGTGGGAGGTTGAGGCAAATCACCTGGCCACTGGTTATGCGCAGCCAGACACCAGGGCCATTACAAGAGTACAGCAGGGTGCGTTGTGCATCAGGGAAGCTTTGAAAACCAGTTTTATGAATGGCCAGGATGCTGTGTGAAAGTTCTGTTTTTCCCCATTAATGAAAAGCCCCGCCCCTTCATTCACTCTACTTCCCTTTAACCAAACCGCCCTGCCCTAACCCCCTCGGTCACCGCTTGCAAAGGCAATAAAGTCATTGTTGCTTAAAAATCATGCATTCTTTATTAATTCGTAAAAAAAAAAGGGGGGGGGAAACTATGGGGGTAACTGCCACGGTTACCCGGGATGGGTGGTGGAGGAAGGGAAGCACCAGGATGGGTGGTGGAGGAGGGGATGAGGGAAGGACAAGGACACACAGCACTTTAAAACTTATTGAATGCCAGCCTTTTGTTGCTTGGACTGTTCTCTTGGCTTGAGTGGTTGGGTGCACGGAGGCCGCCCAAACGCGTTCTTGGGCGTCTCGGGGATGAGGTTATGGAACTTGGGAAGGAGGGCTGTTGGTTACACAGGGGGTGTAGAGGCGGTCTGGGCTCAGGCAGCCTTTCCTGAACCATACGCCTTTCCTCAGCCATAAGCCGAAGGATTTCCGTTTGATCCTCCAGTAGCCTCAGAATTGCATCCTGCCTTCTCTCTGCATGCTGACGCCACCTACTCTCTTCATCCTGCCAGTCATTGTCTTCAGGACGCCACCTGTCCGCGTGATCAAATTCTGCCTTCCTGGACTCCGACAGTGTCTCCCTCCACGCATTCTGCTGGGCAGTTTCAGTGTGGGAGGATTGCATGAGCTCTGAGAACATATCGTCTCGATTCCTTTTGTTTTTAACTTCTAATCTTCGCTAGCCTCTGGGACGGTGATGAAAGGGGTGGTGTTGAAACATTTGCAGCTGCGGGAGAAAACAAACGGGAGAGGAGTAGTTTAAAAGACACATATTAGAGAACAATGCTCCAAACATTACATAGCACATGTACATTTGGTCCAAAGTTGCACTTTGCCTGTTATATTGAGGGTCTGCCGGTTTGGTGTGAGAGATCACACAAGCAGGTCCGGCGGGCAACAGAATTCAGCTTGCAGGCAGCCATGGTAAGCCACAGTCTATAGGCTTCTTTAACCTTCATAACATGTGGGAATGGTTTCAAACAGCAACCCCCTCATTTCCCATAACAAACAGCCTTTGGGCTGGCAATTTAAAAAGGGTTGGCAATTGAAAAGGGAGGGGCGGCGGTTTTCGGGTTAACGTGCAGCGCGAACCTAATCGACACCCTCCCGCCCCCCCCACACACACATCCAAGATGTTCGCTGTTCCTCCTCCCCCCACCGCGTGGGTCACAGCGGGGAAGATTTCCGTTCAGCCCCAGGCAAACAGCCCAGCAGGGACAGCCCCCTCTGAATACCCCCTTAATAAAATCCCCCTATTTCAAACAGGTGACCATGAATGATATCACTCTTGTGAGGATAACACAGACAGATAAAGAACGGATGTTGCTTGAATGCCAGCAAACACCGGGACCATACGCCGCCATGCTTTGCAATGCCATGATTCCAGACTACGTGATACTGGCCTGGTGTGGTAGTGTGTGTTACCACGGAGCACAGGATAAGGCTGCCCTCCCAAGAAACCTTTTGCACAGGATTTGGGAGTACATCCAGGAGAGCTTTCTGGAGATGTCCCCGGAGGATTTCCGCTCCATCCCCGAACATGTTAACAGACTTTTCCAGTAGCTGTAGCTGTACTGGCCGGAAATTAATCATTAAACACGCTTGTTTATAAAACATGTATTACTTTCACAGAGGTACACTCACCAGAGGTCCCTTCTCCGGCATCAAGCACGCCTTGGGTGGGTTCGTAGGGTACTGGCTCCAGGCTGACAAAAAGTTCCTGGCTGTTGGGGAAAAGGGCTTCTCCGCTTCCTTGCTGTGTCTGTGCGCTATTTTGAGCATGATTATCATCTTCTTCTTCCCGAAAATGCTCCTCGGTGGTTTCTGATGATCCACATACGGAGTCATACCACATGGGTGGGTCAGTGCTGGCTGCACCCCCTAGAATGGCATGCAGCTCATCATAGAAGCGGCATGTCTGGGGCTCTGACCAAGAGCGGCTGTTTGCATCTCTGGTTTTTTGGTAGGCTTGCCTGAGCTCCTTAATTTTCATGCGGCACTGTTGTGCGTCCCTGTTGTAGCCTCTGTCCTGCATGCCCTTGGAGACTTTGGCATATGTATTGGCATTTCACCTTTTGGACCGTAGTTCTGCTAGCACGGTTTCATCTCCCCATACAGCGATCAGATCGCGTACCTCACACTCGGTCCATGCTGGAGCTCGTCTTTGGTTCTGGGACTCCATCACGGTCACCTCTGCTGATGAGATCTGCGCTCACCTGCAGCTCACCACGCTGGCCAAACAGGAAATGAAATTCAAAAGTTTGCGGGGCTTTTCCTGTGTACCTGGGCAGAGCATTCAAGCTCAGACTGCTGTCCAGAGCGGTCAAATGTTGCACTGTGGGATAGATCCAGGAGGCCAATACCGTTGAATTGTGTCCTCACTAAGCCTAGATCGATTCGGCAATATCGCTTTAAGCGCTAATCCCCTCATTGGGGGTGGAGTGGCGAGATCGATTTTAAGAGCCCTAGAAGTCGATGTTAAGGGCTTCGTCGTGTGGACGGGTGCATGGATCAATCGATATAATGCTAATAAATTCGACCGAAACGCGTAGTGTAGACCAGGGCTTAGAATGAAGCTCCTGGAATTAATCTTTTGAGCAAAAATATCAGGTAATAGCAAAGCTGACAATACTAAGCTAATATAAAATGATTGCTGGGAATTAAGTGGAGGCAGGGTAGGTCACAAACTCAAAATACTCCATGTAAATAGGGTACAGAACTGGATAAAAGATCTTAATGAAAAGAAAGGATTGAAAGAAACCAAAATCTATAGCTATCGGAAAATACTCTATCACTGGGAAACCACTCCCCTGGAGATAGACATGGAATAGTGACATAAATAAAAGGAGAAGAATGATAAATATACAAGAGATAGCAAATCAGTACATTTGTGAGAAGTGGTGACACTATTGCCAAAGTTATACAGACTGCTGCCAAGAGGAAGGAACAGGAAGAGCAGGAACAGCTTTCTGCATGCCCTCAGTTGGACTCAAGAAAGCCATAAGGCTAACTAACTTTGTATTGGTCTTTACAGCTGAGCTGACAGCAGAGGCGAGGTGTGTGTAGTGAGGGGGAGGAAGAATGCCGGTTTCACGTGCCACCCCAGATTTGCTGCTTGGCTTATACTGAGCATGCTCACAAGGACTGAGCATGCTCAGTAACACAGTTGAAGCTGGCTGGTGTCCTCACTCTGTCCCCCCCCACTAATGGCAGGCACGGGTTGTCTCTGGCCGACAGGAATTATGTTAGCACTAAATTGGGCTTTAGGTGTGCAGTCAGCTGCCATGGCCATCCTGTCTGATTCCTTATCAAAGTTTCAGGCAATTTACAATGGTAAGTGTGACAGCAGAAATTACATTCTGAATGAAATATTACTGCTAACAACCAAACTGGTGCAACTGGATATAACTATAATACTAGCAGGGCCGGTGCAAGGATATTTTGTGCCCCAGGCGAAACTTCCACCTTGTGCCCCTCCTGCCCCTGGCTGTGCGCAATGAGAAAAATGACATCATTGCCACTTTGTACCGTAGTGTGAAGCAGTACGCTTGTGCCCGCAACACAGAGCTGGTGTAGGCTATAGCTGTAATATACGAGAGAACAACTAGTTAAAATGCAAGTTCAACGACGTTTCTCTCTTCTTTATTCATTCGTTTTCCAGCAATAGTGTAAAAAAAATGGGGGGGGCACTGCTTTTTGGCATCCCCAAATCTTGGCACCCTAGGCAGCTGCCTAGTTCGCCTAGTGGTTACAGTGGCCCTGAATACTAGCATGGATCCCAGCGCATATAGGGATAGCAGGCAATGAACTGGAGGACAGACAAAAAAATGCTATTAATGATTAACGAGTTAACCTAGGGATAAACCGGTTAAGCAAACCGGAATTTAAACACCTAATAAAAAATGAGCTAAGGAAGGAATGGCATCAAATGTGGGCAAATAAAACAAAAGAAGAAAAATTCCAAGTATGCCCAACAGTTGAAGATGTTGATATAATCCTCCAGTACGGCTATACCGCCCCAGCTCTGTCTCCGGGGGCTGCTGTACAGATGGAGGAGACCCTGCTTGGAAGGGCTGGGGCAGTACTGCATGGTGGTCATAGACACAGGAAGCGAGTCTGCTATTGTACAAAACCAAAGAAGAAGAAACAGGAGGAGGAAGCTGGGGGCAGAGGCTGCAATGAACAGGAGACCCCTGCAGGAGAACCTCTACCAAGGGAGAGTTTGGGCCTGAAGGGCCACTTGGACACTGAAAAACTGCAGGTAGAAAGGTGTGGCTGGCCCTACCATGAGGCGAAATGAGGTGGCCCTGGGCCCACAACATTTTGGCACCTGAGGCGGGGAGCTCAAATAACATCCTGATGCCCCCTCGCTTGGGCCAAAACTTTGGAAGGTCTCAATTCTGCCTTCTTTCTGTTCTACTCCTCTCATGGTACTGCTCTGCTACCTACCCCAATAAAGGAGAACTAATAACTTAAAATGCCTTGTTCAAAAATTTTAAGTAACACTTAACTTTCAAACACCTGAACAGCAAATGTAACTTTTCTTGTCTGCATAGTAAACACTGGCATTTTTATCTGTTTGATTATTCAAAGTGGTGCTTTCTGTGCCTTCTTGGTTGCAAAGACTTGAACTGCTTCCTGAAGGTCCACAGTCTGGGCCAGCTCATGCTCTATTGAGATGGTTGCAAGGCCGACCAGCCTCTCCTGTGTCATTGTGGAGCGTAGATGTGTTTTTATTAACTTCAGCTTGGAGAAGCTGCGTTCTCCATTGGCAACTGTTACAGGAAGTATGCGCAGAGCAACAAAAGCATTTGGAAAGAGGGTGGTCATCTTATTTGTGCACATATATTCCAGAAGAGCCTTTGGAGTTGATCCTGCTGAAATGTATCTTGAAAGGGCTTTCAGTTCATCACCTAAATAACTCACAGCAATGTCGCGCATGTCATGATGTGTCAACACTGTCTCTAGTGCCCTGCATTGATGGTGTAGGTCTTCTTCAGATATAGTGAGGAGTTTTGGAATATCATACAACATCCCAAATATACTGCTGTGTTCCTTGAGCTGCATGAAACATTCAACTGACTGTATTGCACAATCTAGCATCTGGTTAAAGAATTCAACTTTGAATTGTTGTTTGGGGTCTCTTATGGGATTATCCCATGCCTCGTAATCAAAATGTCTTCTTCTTCGGTGACTCTTGGTATTCTTGAATGGGTGGGAAAATAGCTTCAGTGTGAAGTTCCTCTGCCAACTTCTGTGCACTCTTCAGAACATTTTGAAATCCCTCATCTGACCGGTAAGACTGTAGGTATGACTTTGCTTTGTCCAGTTGTTCCATTGCTCCAGAGATCAAGGTCAACACCTTGGAGTCTCTTGTTTACAACATTTATTTCAAACAGTATGTCATGCCACAACACTAAGCCACACTGAAATTTGAAGTTGTGTGTGTTTCTGGTGATTCCATTTCCCTCTGCCACTGTTCTCCCATGAACAGTTCCTGTCATACCATTATCCTCCATAATGGAAACTATATCATTTATCTTCCTAATTTGGTGTTTGATAGGCTTTAGCACCTCCACTCGACTTTCCCATCGTGTGGCACTCAGTGGTTTCAGTGTCAGAGAGGAGGTGGCGTAGCCAGGTTTAGAGCACAGGGGGAGCGGCGCTATAAAAAGGCGCCTCCCCGCTCCCCCTGTACTCACCCCAGCGGCGCTTTAAAGAGCCTGGGGCTCCAGCCACTGCGGAGCCCCCGGGCCTTTTAAATCCCTGCCCGAGCCCGGCAGCGGGGCTGGGTGGGGGGGGCACTTTAAAAGGCCCGCAGCTCCCCGCAGCGGCAGGAGCCGCGGGTCTTTTAAAGTGCCCCCCCGCCGGGTCCAGCAGCGGGGCTGGGAGGGGGGGGCGCTTTAAAGGGCCTGCGGCTCCCCGCAGGAGCCGCGGGCCTTTTAAAGCGCCCCCGAGCCTAGCTCCCACAGCAGGGCTCGGGCAGCGCCTTAGCGCCTCTTCTCACAGGGGGAGCGGCCACTCCCCCTGCTCCCCCCCTGGCTACGCTACTGCAGAGAGGATATTCCCAGATGTTGCTTCAAAATTTGCCATCGCTGAGTTGATGCAGAGAAAAATACATAGATGCCTTGAATTACATTAAAAAATTCAGCAGCCTCACTAGAAGCTGATGCTGCATCACTGACCACCAAGTTCAATGAATGAGAATTGCATGGGACAAAAAAAAGCTTGAGGGTTTAAACTCTCGGATCCGTGTCGGCACTCCTCCATTCTTTCCTCTCATGTTGGCACCATTATCGTAGCCTTGACCTCTCATGTCAGCTATCGCAATTCCCGTATCTTCCAGCTTTTTAAGAAGCATATTTGTCATACCAGCTCCTGTAGTATCATCAATGTCAATAAATTCTAGAAAATGCTCTCTGACAGTCACCATTGCAGGGACATTTTCACTAGGTTCTGTTGTTGTTACAAAATGCACCATTAAAGTCATTTGTTCAGTATGGCTTATGTCAGGTGTGCAGTCCAGAATAACAGAGTAATATCTTGCTGACTTCAGATCTGCCACAATCTTCTGTTTGACTTTTGTTGCCAGTAACTGTATCATCTAATTTTTAATGGTTTTTCCAAGGTAGTGGTGTGTGTACATCTCTTGGGTGGTGACTCTTCTTAGTTGCTCCTGGAGTACAGCATCAAACTCAGCCATCAGCTCCACAATTTTAAGGAAGTTTCCATTGTTTGGCACATACAGCTGATCTGAAGTGCCATGCAGTGCTAGGTTTTGGGTAGCAAGCATTCTCACAATGGCACTGAGCCTTTTCAGAACATTTTGCCAGTAAAGAGACTGATGCAATCTTCTCTTGATGTTGATCATCTATGGTGGCCTTTAACCTTAGTCTCATTTCAAGCTCTTTCCACCTATGGAATGCTCTCTGGTGATTTGCTGCCTTCTCATGGCATGCCAGATTTCTAGCCAGATTTTTCCAGTCCTTTGTTCCTGTAGAACCCAATGTGGCTGGAACATTAGACTGGAAGAGTTTGCAACAAAAAGAGTATGCAGCATTCTGGGGTTTTGAGTACATAAGCCATGGCCTCTCCACTTCGTCACCATTGGGGATTTCACGCCAGTAATGTGTTGGATGGAAACTTCTATTTTCATTGTCTCTGGGGAACATGAAGTTTTTCACTGGCTGTGGCCCATGCAGTACAAGGAAGTCCCTCAGGCTACTGCTCAAGTGGGTCCACAGTCCTGGATCATCTAGACTTAAGGAACTAAACTCAGCAGCAGCTGGTTCTTGCGCTTCCACCACACTCTTCTCTGATCTACATGTTTCTTCAGTAATGTGCATGGTTACATCCATTTGAGATGGAGATATGGATGCTGCAGTAGCTGCCAGGTCACCTGCACTCTGACTAACCGGAAGATCAGGCATCTCCTCACCACTTACATCGTCACTGGGGCCGGAAGGCTCACTGTGAACATTTGTGTCTATGTATCTCAGGAGAGCTCCTTCCTGCTTAGATAGAAAAGCTTCCTTTGCTTTCTTTCTTTTTCTGAATGCTGCCCCAGAGGGGCGTTTTCTTCTTTCACCCATGACTGCTATTCTGTGCCAACTATAGTGGCTCTCAACACTCAGTTGAAGGGGACAAATAAGCAGGCTGGTAGCAGGGCCTGAGTGAGGGAAGATATCAACATCTTAAGGGCCTAACTGGCTCCTACTACTTCAGTTGACTGCCCGTTCTCCTCAAGTGGGTTCAGGGAAGCAGCAGGAAATAGGAAGCTCCCTGAGAAGCTGGTGTTAATCAGTCCAGGCTCCTGGGGGTGCTAGAGAGGTACAGAAAAGGCTCCTCCTCCTCTCTCTCCCTGCAGCTCCTGCTGCTTTCTGTTATTCCCTCACCCCTTTTCTCCTGCCTGTTAGGTCTCTTGTGCCCTCCTTCCTCCAGCACAGCACTCCACCATCTCTGTGCATCTAGAGCAGAGAGAATACATATGCACCAGCAGCAGACACTCTGGGTCCTAGTAGAACCTCCCCAGAGTCTGGCACCTGAGGCGGCTGCCTCAGTTCGCGTCATGGTAAGGCCAGTCCTTTGTGGGTCAGCCCTGAAGAAAGGACTAGGAGTTTCTGCAGAGATAAAGACGGAAAGACTCTAGGTAGGAAGTTCTGAGAGCGAATGCTCAGAAGAGAGCAGGGCGTGGTGGAGAGCCCAGGGTGGGCTAAGGGGAGAGACTGAGCAGAGCCTGGGAAGGGCTGAAAAGCTGTGCCCAACTTGGAAACTTGATGACAGACAGACCTCAGGGAGGAGCGGCTTTGCCCAGCATGAGATGGGGAAAACAGTGTTTTATTTGGAATACTATGTTAATAAAACCAGATCCCCAAGCAGGTGTGTTGTTATTGGACACATAATGCTCTGTGGAGTTACTGAAGAGCCCCAAGTGAAGGGGGAACTGAGGCAGGGTGCTGCAGATCCACCCCAGGCCATGAGGTAGCACTCAGGAAATAGAAAGCTATTGCATGTAGATTTCCAGGAGCTGAGATGGTTCACGGAAAATCAAAGATTGATGGTAAATGGAAGCCTATATGTGAACCCTACTTGCTCCAACTCTTGTCTCCTCCTTGGTTACATGTTCCTGCTGCAGCCTGAAGGCAACACAAATCACAGGGAGTGGACTTCTCTGTCCACGCCCCTTCACCAAGACTGAGTGGGTGGTACAGGGCCCATAAACACTTTACCCTTCAGCACCTCTCCTGAGAGGTAATGGGGTTCTCTTCTCTTTGGGAATGTCTGCATGGCAGCTGGCAGGGCTAAGGACAATAAGAAGGAGTTTCTTAAGTATATTAGGAACAAGATAAATCCTAGCAGTGGTATAGACCCATTCCTAGAGAGATATGGTAAAATTATTAATAATGATGAGAAAGGCAGAAGTGTTCAATAAATATTTCTGTCCTGTATTTGGAAAGCAGTATGGTGATATACTTGTGTCATATGAGGATGATGAAGCACTTACCAGTCCATTAGTAACTGAGGAGGATGTTACAGGTAATTGGGTGAAATTTAATGGCCTGTGATATATACAGGAAGTCAGACTAACGATCCCTTCAGGCTTTAAGCTACATGAATCACGGTATCATAACAAAAACAATATTTATTAAAAAAAGACAATGTAATTTAAACTAAAGAAATTGCTCATTTAAAATTTCTAGACACTTCTAGATACCTCTCATAAACTAAACTAGATGAAGCATTCTCAGCCACATTACAGAGTTAAAAAGAAAAGTCAATAGCTTTAATCCCTTGAAAGCTGCTCACATCAGACTGGCAGCTTCTCTGACTACCCTGATAGCAACTCTTCTGCTGTGTCTGAGGATATCTCCAGGACCTGCTTAGCAAGTTAAAAAATGGTGCCCCCCGTTATATGCAGCGGGATAACAAGACAACTCATAGTATCTCAGTGAGAGACTTGTTTGTGCTTTGCAGGATATCAGTTCCCTGGCACCATCAGCCTGTTAGACACCTAATCTCCTCACGGTTCTGCCAGCCCTTACTTGGCCTTGCCGGTAACAATAGGTTTACCCCAGCCCCTGAACCTCGCTGCAACTGTCCCCTGTAGTATCCACTGGACACTCAGAGAAATTATCAGGTTTGCTGTCCCAAAGGGAACAATATACACATTGCATGACTGGTACAACTCAGGATCAGATCCTTTATAACATCACAGCACTGAGATACACCTATAGTGAAAACAATCCCAAATTTATCATCAAAGACTAAGAAGTAGGAAATAGTGTGTAAGGATAATGATGGAAACAGAAATATACAACATGCTTCTTAGACTCTAAATGCAATTTTAAAAGGCTATAAAAGCCTTGTCTAAAGTAATTCTCATCTAAAGCAATCTCCCAGTATCACCAACCAACATGGCTGGGATCCAACTTTCATGAATGCAAAACACACTGTTCTTTTTGCTTCCTCAGTGAAAGATAAAGATGTGTCCTTTTGCTTCTCCTTGGTTTGTCCCAGAGACTGGCTGACCCCTGTGGTTTCTTTCCTGGTGTCTGGCTCCAGGTTGTTTTCACATATCCATGTTGATTCTACATGCAAAACGGGCTTCCATTGTGTTGACTTACAATGCTTCATCTACATATGAACCTAGGCAGCCAAGTGAACATACATCGCTTTGTCTGGCACAACCTTTTGGTCAATTCTGTGTAGGACACAGACTCTAAAATGTATTTTCAGGGCATATACGCAACTCAACTATCAGTACATACTTCTCGCAATGATTATGAGGATTAGTGAGACAAACTTTTGTTAGACACCTGACACAACCTGTTTTGGGTAAATCCTATGAAAGCAGTGTGTTAGATGTAGTGAATTTGTCAGGCCTGATCGGTGTTGCTGTTACAGAACAGTTAGCCCTTTGCCAGCAGCACTGAGGGGCTCGTAGAATCACATACACATTGTAATTTCCATAACAGTTTTTGTTTTGCACTTGTAACCCAGTACTCCTGGTGGGTGATCAGTAACCGGGACTGAACTTGGCATCTCTGCACCTAAATAATGAGCTTTTGCTGTCTGAGCTAGCAGACCCAGATCTGTTAGCCAAGAAGGTACAGGCTCATCAACCTCTAGCTATGGTCCAACCATCATTACACAGAGAGTATTGCTCTGAGTGGGTTACAGTTTAAGTAGCAAATTTTCTGAACACACTAAATCTGTGCCTATGATTTTGCACGCATCATCATTTGAACATGCACTTGTACTTGACAGATAGTTTGTGCTTGTCAGATAGTTAGGCTTCTGATTCAACTGAAAGTGCTGCGCAAGTGCCATTTTCACATGCAGATTTGGGATTTATGTACTGTACCAAGAATGTAGGTTGACAGACCACGGAAGAGTTCCAGGTGGTTCAGTACACAGCTGCCTCCCTATAAACTAACAGACGATGACAAGAGTAAGTTACCCCAGTACTCTGCTCAATACAGTGGGTGCCAGTGAAACTAGTGAGGATGGGAGATAGAATCTTTTCTACAGCTGTGGTCCAGCAGCAGAACTCATTTCTACAGGAAATTAGAATGGCCACCAGTCTCATAGCAGCAAGACAAAATGTAAATCTCACTTCTTCCTCTTAGCTCCCTAATGCTAATAAATAATAATACAACCTCCCAGCAGCTCAGGATGTAGCGGGAAGAGAACCAGAGATCAGATCAGCCTTAATTAGATGAGCTGTGCAAGGATAAAGTACATACAAGTGACCTGAAGAATTCTGTGAAACTTGAAAACATATCTTCCACCAACAGAAGTTGGTCCAATAAAACAAGATTACCTCACCGACCTTTCTCCTTGCAAGTACGTAGGGTGATCAGATACCACAGCAAGGAGCACAGCATGAATACCTAGAAAAGTAAACTTGCATGATTCAGTAAGTCACAATGAGTATCCTAGCCCCTAGTGGGATTTAGTGAGGCTCACTAGGTTGTGATTCACTGGAATATAGTTGTAGATAGTTATAAAATAGCATTTCACCAAAAATACTGAGGTGGTTATGAGGTGGGGAGTGGGGAAGTGAAATTACTCAGGTTATTTCAGATTTTATTTAGGACAGAGGAAACAAAGATCGAGCAAAAAATGGCTGGAAAGGATTCCCCTCCCCTGCTTTAGTAAGTCATTAAAAATATGAAACCAGCACAGAGCCATTGGGTCTAATCTGCATTTTATCTTCTACCCATTGTCTGCTATAGTCTTCACTGGTGAAGTAGTTTAGTATTTTGTGGAATTTTCTGCAGGTTCTGTAAGATATTCCTTCCCCTCAATGCGGAAAACACATTGTAATGCAGTTTCCCTTCATTGTCATCAGGCTCTTACACATCCCACTACAGGGCTTTCCACTTTTCACATTCTCTCAGATCAGATTGGATTAGAATTGAAAGATGCAGGATGCCTGCAACAGCAAGTAAAGTCATATAAAAAGCTGTGACAAAGCTGAAGGAAATAATAAAATGTAAAAACTCAACATTTGCACACTGCTGGGCCATTATTCCTGTTGATTTGCCACATCCCACAGCAAAGGATTTCTGGGATATGTTAACACCAGTGAGGGTTCTATGCAAAGATAGAGGTGAGACAATATAGTAATATTAAGGCATATATCCACTGTAGTATGCAGCTATTGAAAGACTACCAGATGCTTGAGCAGATCAGGCATTCTATCAAGGAGGGGGCAGTGATACACATTCTCTGTGGAAGGACAATGGTGTCTTTATGATATCAATGTCCAATATGTACCTGCACAGACTTGAGACTTCTCTGATATTGCAGCATTACTATATTGGGTATCGGGAAGAGAGAGTGAGATGCAGAAACTCATTACAAATTAACACAGTTTATATATTCATAGTGGTAAGTGTCTCATGAAGGAGACCATGTTGTATCTATCTATAAAGTGCCATACACACCAATGGCCCTGTCTGAGTTATAATGCATGAAAATGCCTAAATTACTGTATCTTTTAGACGTCCGATCCGAGGCAGCAAACAGTGGATAATGAAAGTTGTTTGCTTCCTTCTTTTGTTAATTGCACAAAGTATAAAGTTAATTATACTCTATAATTAAGCAGCATGACAAGAGGGTGTGAATAATGGTGCTTTAATTTTGCCCAGTGTGGTGTTAGACAGATGGGTAAAAGGCTGTCATTGAAATTAGGCTTGTATTGATATACCATCATTTACAACTTTTTAATATAATACAATTATATTTATATACAATAGAATGTTGCTGCTTGTTTAGATGATTAGCAAGTAAGTTTACTCAATTTATTTTGCCTATTTTATAAATGAATCTACAGTAAAAATTAAAGAAAACAAATGGTAAATGATTCCCATATACACATGAGAGAGATTGAGAAGCCAACTACTCTACTGGTATAGTGGAAACACTAGTTATTTTGGTGTGAGATTTTTGAAAGCCAGGTTGCACTTCTCTTCCATAATCAGAACCAAAAATGTAATTTATAGGACACCAATGTAATCTGAAGAACATAGAAGCAGCATCTACTAACAAAGCAGCAAGTACTGTACCATTGCATACGGCTGAATTATGTCATTACTTCTTGTCCTCTATTCTGTAGCCATGACAGCATCTAAAACCAGCAGAAATAATCAAGTGCCATGTTTATTATTTCTCAGCCTTGAAACTGCAGTCTGTGATTCTGCAATGCAGAACTAATAGAAATACCCTAGACTATTAGGTTCTAAGAATTATGACAGTCATCTTCTAAGAATAACACCTGGTTCTAGACAGAGACTCAGGCCTAGGTCTGTGCTTCCCTCTTTAGGCACTAAGACCCAAATAAATAAGCCTAAATCAATTGTCGAGCCAGATGCAGTTATTTTGATTCTAGATGTTACACAACTAATGCATTGCATATTTGTTGTTGGCGTCCGTTAGTCTCGAGAGACGATGGATATGCGCCCATGGGGAATGACTGGAGTGTCCTCTCCAGGGCGCAAGCCAGGGCAGGGTGATATGGAGGAACAGCTGTGCCCATGCAGCAGAACCCCCCTCTCCACGCAACTGATGGATCCAAGGGAAAGACAATGTCGATACAACTTGGCACCAGTGGCGTCGCAGGAGTTGCCGGAATGATGTTGAGGACAATGTCAGACCGCCATCGGGACTCCGACACCGCATTTGGTTTCAGGGTTGACTCCCTTAGCCTTTCCCATGAGTGGGTATTGCCACAAGGCAGCAGAGGTTTTAAATCAGAGTTTTCCTTCTCCTAGGTGGGCTGCCTTCCAAGGCTGACAAGCCCCACCTACCCGTATTGCATATTTAAATACATGTAAATATGGTAGGGGCCGTGATTTTGTATCAAACCCCTACAGCTACTACGAACTCAGGAATAACTCACTGCATTTGAGAGGAAAAATGATCAAGAGATGAGGGTGCTAGCGTCTCTCTCTTAAAACAGAAGTTTAATTCCCTGCTCTGCCACAGACTTCTTATGTGATATTGGGTAAGTCACTTAGCCCCTTTGTGCTTCAGTTCCCTGACTGTAAAATAGGGGTAATACTCCTTATCTCAGAGGGGTTATGAGGATAAATACATTGCAGATTGTGAGGCGCTCAGACAGTATGGTAAAGGCAGCCATCGAAGTACCTAAAATAGATTAAACATTAGGATCTATTTTCTGAGACAATGAATAATAGACAAGATGCCAAGAATGCTCATTTCTGCCCCTGCCCCCAGTCCCATGGGGGCTACCAGATCTATCTTCTACCCACATAGACACTAGAAAATAAGGGTTTGACTTTAAGCCCACTGAAGTCAAAGGAATGACGAGTACTTGTGGCACCTTGGAGACTAACAAATGTATTTGGGCATAAGCTTTCGTGGGCTCACGAAACCTTATGCCCAAATAAATGTGTTAGTCTCTAAAGTGCCACAAGTACTCCTTGTTCTTTTTGTGGATACAGACTAACACGGCTGCTACTCTGAAGTCAAAAGGGAGTTTTTTTGATTAAACTTCAATGAGTTTTGGATCAGGTCTAAATTAAAAATCATCTGTGGCTTAACTCTTCATTCAGTTAATGAAAGTATTAACTGTTCTTGTTATTTACTATATGCTGAATGATTATTATTTTTGCCCTGTGTTTTTCCATTTTTTAAACAAGCACATTTGAAGAGATGTAAGGTACCTACTGCACAATTTAAAGTGATGCTATTAGATCAAATTTGCATTTGTGAAAAACTTACATTTTGAAAAACTGAGCTTTTATAAATCCTCAGAGTAATAGAAATGCTTCCCAGAGATTTTTCTGAATAAAAAAATTCCATTGGAAATCAATTAAAATAAAATACAAATTCACATCCCCCTGCAATATTTGCAACGAAAATATTGCAGCATGGAGAGCCTGAAATTGCAACTGACTATACGCAAAGGTGAAAGTTATTCAGATTGAGGGAAATGCAAAGAGTAAACAGCAGAAATTGAGACAAAGAAAGATATTCAGCCAGCACATAAGGAATATTTGTAATACTGTTAATGTTTGTTTTTAAATACACTGCTAAATTTTGCTGACTTGCAACCCCAGTAGCCCATCATTTTTAATTTGACACGGTCTCTAACTTGATGACAGGATAGAATACAGATGAACTTGTTAATGCTCCTTAGGGTTCTAACTCTCAGAGCAGACCAGATTGAGCCAGTAGAGACTGCCTTTTCAAAGCCTTAATTTCTTTCCCCAAAAAGTGAAAGTTTGAGATTTTGACAGAGCCTTTATATTAGAAAACTGAATCCAGATTTCCTATGTATTTGTTAGATATTAGATTAAGAAGCTTTAAAGTACCTATTTAACTCTGCTAGTTATACAAATGGCAGATTATTGCTCAATGGATATGCTCACTATACATGCTCTACGTCATATCAGCTTACTTCAATGACAAAAATAAGTTTTGACATTTTTATACCTATTGACAATGACTAGCAGATTTAGGTATGACGAGAGAACTGCATTATTTTCTGACTCTGACTTGTGTACCAAGTTCCAATTGCGGAATCTCTATGATGTGCAGGCTAAAGAAAACATCTCTTCTTTCATATCCTGGATAGAGTGTGATAACGGGCAGTTAGAAAGTCTCTGGCTGTGTCTACACTGCAATGTAAGTCCAGGATTCGAACTCAGGCTCATGCCTAAACTCCCTTTCCATCTACACACAAATAGTGCTAAGCCAAGTTCCCAGGGTCACACAGGGTGGAGGGTCCAAGCCGGAGTCAAGCTGGGACCCACGGTTCAAGTCGTATTGCTTTGCAATGTAGATGCATCCCCATTAAACTTGTACTCCGGGAGTCCACCAAAAGTATCTCATAATCCCAGGGGCCAACTTTCTTCGTCCTCTGGACAGTCAAGTTTGCTCACACTGTATCATGGAAAAAAAGCTAGAGTAGCCATATTTTGGGAGAGTGCTAGCAAGTCTGGAATATGGGTGGTTGGACTTGAGCCCCCATAATGCAGTTTAGATGCTGGAGCTCAGGTTTCAATAATTCCTGACCTGGGGTTACAAATGAGTATAGATGCTCAAGCCCTAGATCAACAAATCCAGGGTTTGCTAACTCGAGTTCT
Organism: Chelydra serpentina; assembly: GCA_037349315.1. Taxonomy (NCBI): domain Eukaryota; kingdom Metazoa; phylum Chordata; order Testudines; family Chelydridae; genus Chelydra; species Chelydra serpentina. The sequence goes on from JBAIAC010000008.1 coordinate 78,195,714, forward strand.
ACTAACCCTGGGTTTACATTGCAATGTACCCTCTTTCTACCTGTCAACTAGACAAATGCTAGTTGGAAGCCACTGAAACAGAAGGTGGGAAGGAGCTGTATCATTTTTATAGTCATAGCCTCTTTCTATGTGCTGTCTGAAGAGTAAGTTCTGTTACATGTCCATGAACAATATCCAGAATAAAGAATCCAAAGTAAACTTAAAAGAGCTACTAGCTCTAGATCTTGCACTGAGTCCTGTGACCGGAGAAGCTGTTTAAAACATAGATTAGCTGGTTCTAGTTGTGACAGGTTCCCCCCCTCGAGGTGCCACCTGGAACTGGCGTACCATTGAGCCCTCTGACCCACCAGCCTGGGCTCCCACTCACCCGGTAATGCTGTGACAAGCTGCAGACATGCTCCCACTCTCCCACTTTCACCACCACACAGGTAGGGACACACCCAGCTGCAGCTACACGCTCAGATGCTGAAATCAGCTCTGAATGGGAAGGCTTAGCTAAGGCACCTCCCAGTTCCTAAGGCACACCCCCCTTCTGGAGGGTAAACCCAAAATTATACCGTCTTGCACTGCAGAGAGAACTGTACAGCATAAGCTCATTAAATTCGCTCCCTCCCTCAATGTGGAGAGAGCTATGCAACAGCTTTTTGCCCCCCATTTGGATTTCCACACACTGGCTTTAGACAAAACAAAATATGTTTATTAACTACAAGAGAGAGATTTTAAGTGATTAGAAGGGATAGCAAACAGATCAAAGCAGATTACTGAGCAAATAAACAAAAACAATCTAAGCTTAATATACTAAAGAAATCAGATATGAGTAGCAAGTTCTCACCCTAATTGTTGGTTTAGGCAGTTCGCAGACATTCTTGAAGGCAAGCTGCACTTACTTACAGCTTAAAACTCCGGGTTTTCCTTTCACAGACTAGAAATCCCTCTAGCCAGTGTTCAACTCTTCTCCCCCAGTTCAGTCCTTGTTTCTCAGGTGTTTCCAGCTGTCATCTTGGGCGGGGAGTCAGTGAAGCAGCAGCACAATGATGTCACTCCCCTGCCCTAAGTAGCTTTTGCGTATGGCGGAAACTCTGTCTCCCAGTTTGATTTCCACACCCAGTCAGTGGAAAAACACTAGTCTTCTATGATGGAGTCCAGTCCAAGGTGACTTGGTCACATGTCTCTCTAGGACTATAGCAGTCATGACTCAGAGGCTGTTTGTAGCATCCTCAGGAAGGCCCCTGGGTGGAAGATTAGCATATTCTAAGACCTATTGTTCTCCTTAATGGCCCTTCCCAGCCAGCCATCTAGACTGATTGCATTCTGTCTAGTGGGCGTTCCCCAGGTGTAAACACATTTGTAATAGATGCATAGACAATATTCCTAACTTCAGATAACAAAATGATACACGCATACAAATAGGATAATCATATTCAGTAAATCATAACCTTTCCAATGATATCTCACATGACCTATATCACATAAAGTACACCATAATCATGCCATAATTATATCATAACAACATGGGGCATAGTGTCACACTAGTTATTCAAACTTGGCCCACAAAGCACTATTCTACTGGTTATCCAGACTCAGAAGCCAACTCTGAATTCTTGTTTCTCATGCTGGCAGGGGCTAGCAGCATCATGAAGGCACTATAGAACTGTGGGGATGGAAGGCCCAGTGTACTGCTCAGTGGCTGTCAGCAGGTGCTACAGGCAGAATCAGAAAGAACAAGGTCTGGATTATAATGAGAATGCTCAGAGGACCCAAATGAAGGATACCAAACAATAAAAACATCCCATTTGGACCAACATTTGTCTGCAGCATCATTGCTTCCTGGAGGGAAGAACCTCTCTGGCATTTATCCCCAGGCAAGAGAGTGCTCAAGCCCTGGCATTTTACTCTCAAAGGGAAAAGAATGAAGAAGCGAAACAGTTCATTGAACTGCAAAGGTACAAACATCAATATTATAGCAACCAATGATTCTGTAGCAGTGCTACTTCTAATTAAAAATTGCTAAGATCACATGGCACGCTCTGGCCCTCATTTTGATGTAGGACACAAGGGAAGCACCACACGGGCAGAGTTAATGCTGAATTTTATTTTTTTGCCTCATTGACTTTATAAGGATGGTTACCCTCCTTGAAAACCTACACTGTATTAGTAGGTCTGTGTCTGAATGGTATACTGCATGAAATTTCTGCTCTGTTACATACAACCTGTGTTTTGATGGATCACTATTCTTAATAGTCTTGTATCTGAATGGTATACTGCATGAAATTTCAACTCTTATATATAAGCTGTGTTTTGATGGATCACTATTTCTTCAACTAAAAATCTCTTCACTTATGGAAGTATGATAACTGTATTACAGTAACCTAGCCTGAAACCAATATGAAAATACATATAACAGTGAAGGGAAGTAGTAAATTAGTTGAATGACCATGAAGTTGCTGCACAGAAGAAGAATCAAATACACAGATGCTTTGGTCTAGGCATTACAGATTAATGGAAAACAGAAGTTCCTTCAGTTTTTTTTTGCTTAAATGCAGTTAAATATTTGTGCTAGTTTAACTTAAATATCAGATTTTGTAGTAAAATTCTTAACATGAACTCCTTACAGCATGCACTTTAAAATTTAGCAGGTGTTTTTGAAGACAATTTGCTTAGATTAATAATGTAATAAATTACCCTCTAAAATTTGGTCATTTTATGGATGTGTAAAATGTGAAAGGCTTTTGCATAGCATTCTTATGCAGAACTAGTGTTAAAATATTCTGGAGGTACAAAATAATTTGTTAGGTCTATCCCTTGAAGGATTGCTCCTGCTCTGATTACCTGATTTTCTATATCCTAGGTAGGCCTATGCCTTCTTTTCCAGCTAATGTTTAAAATAAAACGTTCAGGCTCTTCAGCCAGTGAATGATAATTCTGATGTTATGATAAAGTCTCTCTTTTCTGCCTTACCAGACTTATGTCAGTCACTGAGGCAGTCTGAGGAGTGGTGTTGACTGGCTCTTAAATAAGTTTGTGGTTATGAAACTTTAAACACTCTACATGGACTGTATTTAGCCTCAGCCAATGAGAGTTTTTATAATCAATAATGAAATAATCAGAACTTCCTTTCTTTGACCTCTCTAACACAGGAGAATCTTCATGGCCATTCCTGTTACCAGCCACTGTATTGAAAAAGAACTGAACACTGTCCATCTAAAATCAGTGGTTCTCAAACTTTTGTACTGGTGATCCCTTTCACACAGCAAGCCTCTGAGTACAACCCTCTCTTATAAATTAAAAACAATATGAAGCAGGGTTTGGGAGTGGAGGCTGACAGCTTGTGACCCCCATGTAATAACCTCACAACCCCCTAAGGGGTCACAACCCAGTTTGAGAACCCCTGATCTAAATTAACACATCACATGGTAAGAGCTCATGTGGAAAGGACACACACAAGCAGCTGTCCCACAAGATCTCTTCTTTGGAAGCTGCTTTGGAATTTGGAGCTAGTATTGGCTCGTATGTGTGAAGGTGCTACTCTCACCTCTTTGGTATACTTAGAGTTGGAGGATGACAGTTTGAGGCTTGACAGTTCAGCAGACGGAAAGCTCTGGTGAGTATGTGTCTGCTGTCATTTGTTACTTTGATCTTTCCCACGTAGTTGGCTCCCCAAGGCATAAAGTTGTACTTAATACATTAGCTGGGTGAGTAACTGAAGTACTATTTAGAGACTCGCTCCTTTTCTTGAAAGATCAGCTATCCAGGGTATTGTAGACACCTTGTTAATGTACCAGCACAAAAAGAGTCCTGGCTTTGTAAGTGTTGTTTTTATCCCCCAGCCTGGTAACTGTCATTCTTTTTTATGCCAGCAGTGAGAAGCTGAGGTACAGCACAAGAGATTTCCCTATTCCCCCATTATAATTTAATATTGGGTACCAAAATGAACATTTCGCTCTCCTGATTTCTTCTTTGAACAACTTACAGGGCCTGATTCACCATTGCCCTATCTAAATGCCTATATTGCGCCTATTAGTATAGCACCTGAGCCCCCGCATGTGCCTCTGAGCCAGAGAAGTACTAGTATCCCCCATCTCTCAGAGCGGGAATTGAGGCACACTACATGACTTGCCAAGGTCACACAGGAAGCAGCAGGAAACCGAGCCAGCACCTTGTACAACCACTTACAACAGTGCAAAGTAGGTGGAGCACACTTCAGAAAATTAGAACACAAGGTACAAGACAGCAAATCTAACCCACAACACCTCAGGAACAGAATAAGCCAGCTGGTTATGAAGCAGCAAGCTTTTCAGTTTACATCTGTGCCAGGACAAGCTGTTACATCAACTATCAAGGTTAAGAGCTGAAACACAGGTCACAAAGATTTGAACTTTTAAAAGCTCCAGTAAGACAGCAAAAAGCAGAGCTAATTGCACAAACATCTGACTCATTATAAGACACAGTACCGTTGAATGTAAATGTAAAAGGCTGGGCTCATGACTTACATGTGTACAAGAAACAATCTGATTTGGAATTTACCCTAAGCAACAGCACTCCAAGAGCAAGCTTAGCCAAGGAAAATGAAAACCTCACAGCCCAAATTGATGCAATGGACAATAAAAGGAGGGCACAAATATTCATATTGTAGGATGAGTGGTACTCCCTCATAGAACCAGCTGGGAGGATAATGTGCGGGAATGGTTCTGAGATTTTAGCCCTGTCAGTCCTCCTTCCATTTGGTGCCATTATCCCCTCTCACAATTAATAAAAATGGTCAGAAATCTATTTGCAGTCCTGCAAACATGTACTTTAGTATATGCCTTTGAGAGCAGGAAAGAGGGCTCAGGTTGAGGAGACATCCAGGAACACAGGGTATCCCCTCATGCACACATCTTCCCCATCCTGTCTCCATCTCTAGAATCCCAGTAGGGCTCTTATGTGACCAGTTTCTCATTTTGACATCTCAAATTCATTAACACTTGCTCTCAGTGTTTAGTGTTCTGTTATCTGTGACTTAAAAAAAAGGGTAAGAAGATGGCCCAAGACTCACCATATCCCACAATCCTTTGAAAGTACCAAGAATAGTGGGACTTGGGACATGCTCCTTGGTCCCTTGCCTGGGTTTCTTGTGATCCAGATATTTTACTACTCTCAACAGCTGGCTATGACCCAGTGGGAACTTCCTTATGGCCCACCACTCTATATGGACAGTATCTATATTCTCCTTTTCAATTAGCTTAGGTTCTTCTGAGTTTGTTATGCCTTTGGTTTTAAAATGGTTCTCTTGGTTATGCACTATCACCATCTAAGGTACTGGCTCTAGGTTAGAAGAAATGTTTCCTTTTTGGAGAGAAGAGGGTGCCAGGATTTGAGGTTGCTTATGCCACGTATTGAGGTAAAGTGGGTGAGGTACTATCATTTACTGGACTAACTTCTGTTGGTGAAAGAGAAGCTTTCGAACTCCACAGAGCTCCTCTTCAGGTGTGGGAAAGGTAAATCAGTGTCACAGGGGTGGCCGCTGGATCCGTGAAGGTAAACGTGGGGATCTGTGAGTTTCTTGTATATAGTTGTCTGTAGGGTTCCAATGCTGAAATTGACAGTGGTGTCCAGGAAGTTTATGCTGGTGTGGGAGTGTTCTAGAGAGTGTTTTATGGATGGGTGATGGTTGTAGAAGTTGTGGTGGAAATCTATGATGGAGTTTAGGTCATCTGTTCAGAAGATGAAAATATCATTGATATCTCTCAGGTATATCATGGGTTTTGTGTTGCATTTTTACAGAAATTCTTCCTCACAAAGTGCCAACAAAGAAATTGCCATATTGGGGTGCCATCCTAATACCCATGTCTATTCCCATGGTTTGGACAAAGTGTTTGTTGTTGAATGTAAAATGGTTATGGGTGAGGATGAAATGGATGAGTTTGGTGATGTTTGGGGTGGATATCTGAGTGTTGTCTATTGTCCTGTAGATATCCAAGGTAGGGGTGATGCTGTCAATGTGAGGGAGGTTGGTGTGTAGGGAGGGGCCATCCATGATGGCAAAGTATGGTGTTCTGAGGGAGACTGTTGATGTTGTGGAATTTCTGGAGGAAGCTGGTTGTGTCCTTGAAGAAACTGCCCCTTTGCGTGGCAAGTGGTTTGAGAATGGTTTCTAGAAGCACAGATATTCCTTCAGTAAGAGCGCCACAGCCAGATGGGTCTTCCTAAGTTCCCTTGTTTGTATATCTTGGGAAGCATGTAGAGGATCCTCGGGGGATGAAGTTACAGAGCTTCTCTTGAAGTTGTTTGGGGAAGAGTTTGATGATATCCTTAAACTTCCGGGTTAATTGTGGTGTGGTGTCTGAGTTTTTTTAAGTAGGTGGTGTCCGAGTTGTCGGTTTGCCTCACTGACAGTCATCACAGTTGAGAACTATGATGGCAACCTTTTTGTCTGCTGGTTTGATCACTATTTGGTGGTTCGATTTCAGGGACTGTATAGTTGTCCTCTTGGTGGTGGATGCAATATCTGTTAAGGATTTCATAGTCAAATCTTCAGTCCTATGACTACAGAGGTGTTACCTGACCACTTCATTTTGAATATTTTCTTGCAACGTATTAAATCCTTATGCTTAACAATCTGTTCCACCTTGCCTTTAGCTGTGACACTATGATTACCTTTCTCTGAAGAAGAGCTCTGTAGAGCTCAAAAACTTGTCTCTTTCACCTAAAGAAGTTGGTCCAATAAGGGATATTACCTCACCCACCCTTGTCTCTCTCATATCCTGGGACCAACATAGCTACAACATTGCAAACAATATTCCATGTATAAGCAGACAATACCCTGGGAGATCTATGTAATGACCACTAATGTATGTGGATACACTGGAACAGATTTCCAAAAGCAGTCAGTAAAGGCTTAGTCCAAAAATCCTGCATGGCATGCACATTTGTGGATACAGAAATGCAAATTACAGCCTAAGTGTCTGCATATGAAAATTTGTCCCATTAATTCAGCCCCTTCTTTCTCCTCCTGATGAACTTCCACCATATGGATTACTGTGGAAGTTTTAAAATATTTTATCGTGTTACATTACATGCTATAGCATAATGTGTGTGTATCCATGTGTGTGTATACACACACACACACACACACACGTATATGTAGAATACCAAAAGTATTTGTAAAGAAAAAGCTAAGATCTTTTATTGGCACTCCTTTTTCACTTTCAATATAATAATAATAATTATTATTTTTTAAGACATGGCTTCCTAGAAATGAGTCCTGGGAGCACTATTTATAGTATAGTGTTGGAAATGGTCCATTCTTACTTATCCTGCCTGTCATGGGGTCGGGACTCACCACCGTGACGCCTCCTGCTGGTCAGTCTGGGAATTAGCTCTTGTCAGCCATGGAGCGTCCTCCACGCGGTGTCTCGCCCGTTGTCTGCTCTGCTGGTTTGAAGGGACCCGCGTTGCTCCCCGCTTGGCGGCGTCCGCTTCCAGACAGTCCTCGTCTGCTTCAGGACACTGCCCTCTGGCAGTGCCCACTACTCCAGTCTCACCCCCTTCTGGGGAGGGGGTGTTAACAAAAGTCCTTTGCCTGTCACCTGCCTCGGTGGCCGATCACAACCCCAAAGTCTAGCCTCTCACCTCAGGAGCCAGTTGCAGTCCATCTCAGCCACTCCTCCACGGGCAGGTGAAGTGCAAGGGGGAAGGGGGGGGGGGGAGAGGGGGGAGACCCAGGCCCGCCTGGGTCCCGACCCAGGGACCCTCTAGCAACAGCCTCTCTGCCCTCCTTCTCTCCCCTTATTAGACTATGTTCCCTGGGCCACTTCCCCTTTGGCCCCTTGCACCTTCTCAGCCCTTCTAGTTAGGGCCGCAGCCTGGCAGGTAATGGGCCAGTGCTCTTCTCTGCTCCCCTGAGCCTGCCCAGCACTGCTCTCTCCAAGGTGCTACTCTCCTGCCTCAGGAGTCAGTCCTTCTCCCTTGCTAGTCAGGGAGAGACCGCCTGCTCCTCTGCTAGGCAGTCTTTATATAGGGCCTAGTCTAGCCCTGATTGGCTGCCAATCTGCGCAGCCTCTCTGGTCTGTTCTAGCCCAATTTCTCATGAAGTGCGGCAGCTGCCCCACTACACTGCCCCATTACATTATTTGTACATTCAGCCTAATAGGAACATTACTGTCTTTCAAATCCATCTAGATATTATAAAGATGAGAAATGACTGTCACAGTAACAGTTAGATGTAATAAATACTAGAAAAGTAAGGTTTACTTAAACCACAGAGGAAAAAAGCAAATGAAGATTTCTGATAAAAATGATATTTCAATAAAGGTAACACTGTATTCTTTACTTGGCCTCTTATCCACTTTTTTTTTTTTAAAACACTTCCTATTTTTGTTTGTAAAAATGTTCTTCAATCCCAATAAAAACAAACTTTTACTTTTGTCAGAGGCTTTTATTTTAAACCAACCAACCAATGAAGGTACAGTTTACATTGAGAATCTAGTTTTAGGCAAGTCAGGCTTTTCAATTATTTGTTAGCAGTCGTAGGTGGGATCCACTCCTGTATCTTTTTACGTGTTGTAGAGTAAGGGACATACTGCCCAGGAGTGCCACTCAGATTGAATGTGTGCTTCTCCCAAATGAATTTACGAGCAGTTGGTGGATGAGTAGTTGGAGGGTCTTCAGTTATGCAGTGAAGCCAACGATGCCTGAAGAGAAAAAAAAAAAATATATATATATATATACTGGTTATTAAAAAGTTGCTATATGATCTCCTATAATAAATCCTCTTCCTTAATTGAAAGTTTTTCTCTGAAGCTTTTTAATATCTAGCTTTTATTTTTGGAACTCAGGCTTTAAAACTTTAATCTATTCTGATATATTCAAAAAGGCGTATTTCATGGTATTCAGCTAAAGACTCCTAATCAAATAGTCAATTAGATGGATAAGAGTTCCATTATAGAACAACTGAGAATATACTAGATTTTAAATCCACTTTGAAATATTACACCATGCTGTAGTCTATGTCAGAATATATTTTTAATAATTTGATTTCTGGTAGTTTACCTCTTAGTCTCCTCCAGTCAAAATGCAGGACAGACTTCAGATCACATTTGGATTAGAAAGAACTGCTTCCGTTACATTTAAAAAACAGTGATAATTGACATTTTAGAATTAAGATAAGTATCTTTTGTGAGGCCATATTTTCTGGACAGCATTTTGAAGTACCTTCTATTACAATTCATTTATCAATCTACTTTTGGACATTTATTAGTTTTAATATAAATAGAAACTAAAAATAATAAATGTTTGGCTGAAATAGCATTTAAAAGCAGAATTACATTATCAGTTTTCTTCCTTGAAATTTCTACTTAAAACCCACCTATGTTGCGTTGCCTACAAAACTCTTGATTAAGGAGACAGGGTGCAGTATCAACTGCTTACTCCACTGTCCATAACTGTTTCAATGTTCCCTTGTGCTTCCCTCATCTGTTGTCTCATTTTAAAATTTAGATTATAAGCTCTTTTGAGTAAAAAACATTTTTGTTATAGGTTTGTACAATGCCTAACACAATGGGGCCCTAGCTTCTAGGCAAGCAGTACAAAGAAAAAAACAGAAGCTTTGTATTTGGAGGAGATTTTACAGGGCTCAAATAATATCAAAAGGCTGGGTACAAACCACTGTACTTGCATTACTGTTTACAATGCCATTTACAAAGCCTTCCTTATTTTTCAAGCACAGTAATAAGTAGTTTTGAGGTAACAGGATAATGATTTGACGTAAACACAACCTCGCCACATAAATGCTTGCTGACTGCATAATGTGATTAACATAAAAAGACTACTTACTGTACAGTAACGGATGTTCTTTGAGATGTGTAGTCCATATACATATTCCACAGCTGGAGATCACATTGTCCAGTGCACATGCAGAGAACTTTTCAGTTAGCAGTGCCTGTGGGGGCAGCACATGAAACTGTCACTCCCTCATGCTCTCAGTGAGAGAGTAAAGGCCTGCACCAGGGGCTCCAAGTGACCTCTGACTAGCCTGTCATCGAGGTAGGGAAATACTTGGGCATCTGTCCGTCTGAGGTAGGCTGCCACTGCTGCCAGGAATTTCATAAATATTTGGGGCGCTGTTGAGGGCCCAAACGGCAAAACCTGGTACTGGTAACGATGGTCTCTTATTGCAAATCTCAGGAAGTGCTTGTGGGCCTGGTATATCTCAGTGTGGAAATGCGCATCCTGGGGATAGGGAGGGTAGCATATTAGTCCTGATCTAGGGATGGGATGATGGATACCAGGGATATCATCTTGAACTTGAGCCTCCTGAAGTAGGGGTTCAGGCCCTGTAGGTTCATGATAGCTCACAGCCCTCCCTTTTTCTTGGGGATGAGAAAATATCTTGAGTAAAATCTTTACTCCAGTGATCTAAGAGGCCGTCTTCTATGGCTTCAAGATCTTAGACTGAACCTCCCAGTGTAAAGCACTCTCATGAGATGGGTCCCCAAATAGGGACAGGGAGGGACAGGAGAGGAACTGAATTGTGTAGCCTCTCTCTACAGTGTCCAATGTTAAACAGTGTGAAGTGATGCTGGACCAAATGTGGTGGAAATGCACTAGATGGCTGCCAAAAAGAGAGGAGGGCCAGGGATGGGTAGAGAGTGGTATGCTGTCCTTGGGTGTGAAGTCAAATCTGCTGCCTTAACACAGAGGAGGAAGGGCAGTCGGATGTGGTGGCCCCTTCTGAGGGGTTTTTCCTTGAAGCCTTCTGCCTCTTTTGGCATACTCAGGTGGTCTATAGTGGTAGCAGTGGGCCTGCCTGTAAAACTGTTGAGACCTGAAGTGCTGTCTCTTGATGGCTGGAGTATAGACCCCCAAGGATCTGAGTATGGCCCTACAACCTTATTTAAGCAACCTCAAACCTCACCTGTCCTGTCAAAAAGCAACCTTCAAGGGCAGGTCCTTGGTTGTGGTCTGTACCTCCCCCAGAATTGTCTAGAACAGCCATGACGAAAACTATCATCAACTGCAGTTGCCATTGCCCAAGAGGTTGTCTCCCTAGCATTGGTGGCACTGAAGGTACCAAGATCTTCCTGAAGGTGAAAACAGAGACAGGAATCTGGACAGTGGCATTGGCAATAGTGCTAGGACCCCGGAAGGGACCAGGAGGCTTCCATATGTATGCAGGGGGAGACTCTGACCCTGGGCCACAGAGACAGGCAGCGGCTGTGGTTCTGCTTGTGCTATTGTAAGCGCCTTGTGAAGTGGCGCTGGCACCAGTGATGCCAGTATGGCTCATATAGTGGTAGGCGAGACCTGCAGCCTGTCTGAGTCATCTCAGGTCATGCTGGCTCCTGTGCTTAGAGAGCTTCTTCTCATCTTTGAAGCACTTTTGATATAGGACAATCTTGTGATTAACATCTGATCTTGGGGAAGGTATTCTCTGCTTCTTCTCTCCTGAGGACTTCTGCTCAGTGTCTGGCTGATCCCGTGTTTCCTCAGTATGGAGGCAGAATTGAGGGGTGCCTTGGACCATTTCAAAGAAGTCTCAAGTGACAGTCTTGAGGACCTCTGATCCCCCAACTATCAGAAGATGAATCTGGATGCATGGACTACTCCAGCAGAAAGGCCCTCAAGTGAGACTCCCTTGAACTCTGGGTCCACTTTGAAAAGGATCTGCAGATCTTGCGCCGGTTCAAAATATATATGTCTCTCACTGAAGCAGAAGAGACACCTTGTGTGGCTGTCGTTGAGAGGCGTAACGGCCTCACAAGATGGGCAGTGCTCTAAGCCAGGGACTTGTGGTCTGCCATGAAGATGCTCCCAGTTCTGTAGATGAACGGGGGGTGGGGGGGGGGGTGTCTTGACAGTCCCAAAAAGACTAACTCACACGGCCAACTAAAAGGGCAAGTGACTCTAAATGGAGCTGCTCCGACACACACCATCATGGCAAGAAAGTACTGAAGGTAGGGGTGGTGGCTCTGCTTTTTAATAGCATTACTGAGCACATGAGGGATTGAAGAGCACATGCACTGCCCCCACAGGAACTGCTAACTTGAAAGTTCTCAGATGTGTGCATGCTAGACACATGATCACTAGCTGTGGAATATGTATATGGATTCTCATTCAAAGAAGAATTATTGTTGAGTAACTGAGTTTTTATGAGCATTTATCCCTGGGCCTGGCCTATAAAACTAGATGATACCAAGCCTCCTCTGCAAATTTCATTAATCTAAGCAAGTGAAAAATTTTCAACAGTAACCTTTTGGAAAAAAACAGAAGTGTATAAACAATTTGTTTTTTAGTCGGTCCCTATTCCAGTCCCCAAAAAATCTTTAAACCCAAACATATATTTTCATAGTTAATATTGTCATAATTGTACATATTACATTTAGTATTATCAGTAATGCTGGCAAGCTTTCTGGTGTGGAATTAATGAGGTTTTTGCCAGTCAGCTGTCACTTGACCTAAATATGAAATGTCTTCTGTTCCAGTTGTTCAAAAAGCTACAGATCTCTGTTACACTGCTAATACTTTGCAGTCAAACCTGAGTCTCTCATTTCTCTTCATGCAGCATCACAAAAAGGATCAAACTAGGAGGGAATGGAAAAAGTAATATTTATATAATTGAGTTCATCCCCCTGTAGGGATTTGCAGCATGCTTCTCAGCTAAGAGACTGTCTTTTCAGTCAAATTGCTCTTAGGACTTTATTTTAAATACATCTTTAATATGAGATCTTAAAATCTATTTTTTAGCAAAATTGGTTAGACTTATCTAAAATGTCAGAGTCATATTATTAACTAGAGTCCAAATTGAGATTAAAAATTGCTATAGGGAATAAATGTTGGCTAGAATTTGATTGGGAAATTCTTTACTGTACCTTTACTAGAAATTTAAACAGTGACCTCATTTCTAAATGCCCTTGCTAACGGAATATAAAACTGGAGGGAAGATTTTATTTTTAACAAGATGTTAAACAACTGCAAGTAATAGCCTATTTTAAATATAGACAATGGCTCCTAAGGGAAAACCATCCACTTGAAAGTTATACTTCTGTCTGAAAGTTCTGTATGCTCTAAAGTTAACGGACACCAATTATTACTATAACAATCAGAGAAAAATCCTTTTTTCCTAGTTTGTGAATTTGATAAGGCTATTGCCAGGCTCTAGGTTCAAGGCAGTCAGGCCTGGTGGTTAGAGCTGTAGTAAAGAATAGGTACAGGGGTTGAAGTGGACTGCAAAGTCGAGACTGGGCTGAGGGCTATGTGGAAACTGAGGTCAGAGACAGGCCATGGGTCAGAACCGAGATCACAGTCCATAGACAAGCCAAATCAGGATTATAGTCAGAATCCAAATGCATGTCAAAGGTCAAAGTTGGGTGGGAGTCAGCAGCAGGGTGAAGGGCTAGAGCAGATCAATAACAGGACTGGCACATGGTCTGAGTACGGAATGGGCAAGACTGAACAAGTTTTGGGCAAGAACTGGATCAAGGGTAGGTTGGAAGCCTAGGGAGTTTAACACTGAGTCAGCAAGAGGGTTCCTGGCTAAGAAGTGCTCTTGTGCAGACTAACTTGCAGCTCTGGTGGGGTCAGAGAAATATCAGAGCTTGGGGATCATCTGACCCAGGCCCTGCCCGGGGATAGGCTGCTGCATGCCGGAGAGATGAGTCACTGTAGGCTCTGTTGGAGGGCAAGTCATGGTACCTATTGAGGTTCCGGGGGAATGGGCGGACTTCTAAAGGCTGCTCTCCCCAACCTAAGGGGAGGAGCTACAGAACCCAGGTCTTAAGTGAATTTGGGAAACAAGAAATGAGAAAACAGGGATGGCAATGAGGGTGACAGCATTAAAAGGAGAGAGCCAGAGGAGGAACACCAAGCAGAGAACCCCAGACAGCACCCACTGCTCCTCGAAGGCGTCCAGGGAGTCATTGGACACAGCCCAGAGGAACTCTGCGTGGAGAGGTGACTTCAGGGAGGATCGGAAATAGGCCCCACAGTCACAGAGCACCTCCCCATCCAGTTTCCACCTCCTGTTATGGTGGATGGCCACCTTGGCCAGCACCAGGAGGAGGTTGACAAGGAGGTCTCATGACTTCATGGGGTCATTGATGGGGTGTGCATGGATCAGGAGGTGTACGGAGAAGTGCAGCCAGAATCTGAGGAGGTAGTTTTGGAGGAGTTGGAAAAGGGGCTACAACCTGGTACACTCGATGTAGATGTGGGGCAGGTGTTGGAGGAGGTTGTGAACTGCACCAGGTACACACCTGTGCTCATGACTCTGTGAAGGAGCCGACAACTAGTATCCCCCAGTGGGCAGCTGAGTGAGCAGCCCTGGTCTGGCTGCGGGTTTGCCTCACAGCTTTAAGCAAACTCTAATTTGCTGGTTGTCCATATAGTGAATTAGTTTCTGCCTAGAAGAAAAGACCCTCCGGAACATCAACAAGGAAGCAGAACTGAACACATAGTTTAAAGGGTACTTTATCAGAAAGTAGAATTTTTTGAAGTTAGCCAATTTAGTTACAGTTTTATAGACACTAGGATAAACAAGCGAGGTGCTGAACTTCATTTCATTTCCCCCCGCCCCTTACTGCCATATTTTCATGTATATGAACTTGTGGACACAGTTAATTAGCGGATATTGAATAAAACACCACATTATCATTTCAGTACTCTATCATGGTCAGATTCTTTCTGGAATCACAAGCAAAATAATTGTGCCCAGGTATGGCAGTTCATGAACGTATGTCACAGGAAAGGAACTGTCAAGTTTTCATCTGATAGATCTCCAATATCAGTACCTTTCAAAATATTTTATATTTTCACTTTTCAGCTCTGCTGACAGTGGTAAGTGTACAGTCACCGTAGAAGTCACACTACTTTTAACCTAATGTGATGAGTAATAACCCCTAAGAACGTTATAATTAAAAAATATTTTGCAGTTTATTTACTTTGCTGTCGTTAATATAGTACTTGTAACTGCAAGGCTGAGATATCACCTGCGTGGGTTCAAAAGACCATGCCATTTTTCTCAAGAAATTAAATAAAATTAACAATGGTAGGGCAATTTAATGCAATTCTGCATTAAGATAAATGAGCGGCTAGATGTTTGTTAAAGCCAATGTGTGAATCATATTTACAATGCAATAATAAAATTTAAATATTGTAATGAAGGGCAAATCAGGGCTTTAATTATTGACTACTGTGAAAGGGGATAGAAAAGAGATCATCTCTAGTTACTCTTTCATGTTTTTGCACAATTATGGGAGAGCAGAACAGAGAGAAATGAAACCAGGGTGGTTAAAATCAATAATGTAAAAAAAAAAAAAAAAAAAAAAAAAAAAAGATTTTTTTTATTTAGATCTGATTTTTTTTGATAAAGTGCTTTTTGAGGGAAAAAAACCCTATTTAAAGATAGTTGTAATTAAGATACATTATAGCTCAAAGATATCTCATGGAATAGGGATTATAAATTCTAATTCTATAGTATGAGACAATATATTCATGTAATGTTTAAGAAAAGTTTTGTAAATGACTTCCAATAGTTCATGGATTAGGGACCCAATTGTATGGGGTTTCACAGGCTTCTGTATAAATTATTTAGGTTAATCTTTCTATCTACCCAATGGGACTCAGTTCTCAGTCTAGAAGATACCATCAGAGATGCTTAGTTTTGCAGTTCTCAAACTGTGGATCTGTGTCTCCAGAGATAAAAACATTGTTGCTGTTAACAAGCATGTTAAATAAATAAATAAAATAGGTGAGAAATAAGAGACCTCAACCCCATTGTCCTTCTGCAAATTTGTGTACACAGAGTCAATCCCTTACCTCTCTCTAAAAGTGCAAAGTTTAAAAAAGTTCAATGAATAGAAGATTGTTGGGGATAGAATAGATCTGGACAAGGAGAAGTCTGGAGACAAATGTGAGAAGAGAGGGGCATATGCTTATTTTGTTAAAATATTATGTTTGCTGTTGAAGAAAAAAATCCAGAATACTTAACGTTGTTGTTTTAGTTAAATAAAACAATTGAAATGTCTGTCTGGTGATGTTCTCCTAATACAGCATGGCAAGAACTCTCCAAATATTAATGATTAACCCATTGAACTGGAGATAGTTCACCTCCCAATGACTTCATGAATATCTACTTCAATTACCTTTGGTAAATGAAACAATTATTCATTTTCTGATATAGCTGTAAAACTAATCTGAAAAGTTTTCAAACTAAATCACTGTTTAAAAAATGTATAGTGTGTACCTTCTAAAAATGAAACCTACATCTATCTCTCAGTTGTGAAGAATATGTATTAAGGTTATAACAACCAACAAAAATGCACTTTTATGTAGAAAATCATGATTAAAATAGAGTCTTCCTGACTAGTGATTTAAATCATGATTTAAATCACTAATTTGATTTAAATCAAATCCACCCTGAATGAAACGGACACCACACTTATTTCTGTTAGGATTAATTGATGATGGCTTCTATCTGTATTTACCTCCCTCCCCACCCCCCCCAACACCACCCTTGTTTCCATTTTCCTTTCACTTCTGTTGTGCTGGTGGAAACTACTATTCTATTGCACAGTAATAGGGTGGTAACCATGGCAGCTAATAGGACTGCAGTAGGGTCCGATTCAGTCACAATACATGTAGTTTATTGTGGAGTTAGTGAATGGATGAAACTCCACAGTTCCTATTCTGGAAAAAAAAAATCATTCTTTGATATCTCTCCCCCAATCCCTTGCTTTATCATTATTTTCTGGAAGACTCCAGCAGCAACAGCAGTTTTACAGCAAAGTAGCAATTCCTCATGTTTCTGAAGTAAGGGTTCTTTCATCAGAAGCTTGAGGAGTTGACCAAGAGTTCAGATAGGTTCATACTGTGTGTATATTATGAGGAATTAATCCAGGGGAGGGGGGAGGATGGGGAGAGAAAGTGGGAAAAGAGGAGGTAACTGCAGGGTCTTTGGAGTTGTGTGGTCCCTATTTAGATTCCAAAATGTGGGTGCGCATGCGCTCCATGCACTAGAGCAATTTTGTAGCAGTGTCCGTTGACCCATATGTGCGTTGCGTCACCCTTGTGTCTGCAGCTGAGGCTATGAGAGGCTGTATGGGTTGACGTCACTCCAGTATCCCTCTTATTGCTAAGTATTGTAATCCACAGCAGAGCAGGAGATGGAGGGCGGGCATTGGAATCCAAATGGGAACTACACATCTCAAAGAACCTCCAGTTACAGGTAAGTAACCTCCTCCTCTTCTTCGAATGATGGTCCCCATACGGATTCCAAAATGTGGGTGAGTAACGAGCAGCGAGCAGCATGGAACTGGGCGCGAGGACTCATGAGAACGTATACTCTGTAGTACAGAGTGGCCTATGGCCACATCTGCAGCCGCTGCCAGGCGATGGGATAGTGAGACATTAAGGTATGGACGGAGCTCCAGGATGCTGCCCAGAAAATGTCCTACCATGGCACATCTGCGAGACAGGCTGACGTGGCTACATGCACCTGCATGGAGTGTGCTATGACTCCAGGAGGTGGAGGCATTTGGTGAGCATGAAGCATTTGTGAACGCAATGGGAGACCCACTTGGAGATCTGTTGCAAGGAGGGTGCTTTACCCTTGCAACAGTTGACAATGGCGACAAAGAGCTTGGGTGAGACATGAAAGGCATGGGTTCGTTGGAGTTAGAAAGCTAGTGCACACCAGAGGTCAAGAGAGTGTCACATTTTGTGCCTGTGGGAGGTATGGGGTTTGGGATAGAAGACTGGGAGGTGGATGCACTGGTTGAAGTGGAATTCAGAGACCACCTTAGGAATGAATATTGACTGCCCGTCGCAAGGAGACTGTCTTTGTGGAAGATGGTGTAAGGGGGAAATCAGTCATCATGGCTGCTAGTTCGCTAGCTTGTCTCGCTGAGCAGTTCAAAGGGTGGTGGCGTGAGGGCAGAAAGAACTATGTTAAAGTCTCAAGAAGGGATAGGTTTGAGTACCGGTGGAAAGATGTAGAACAGACCTTTTAGGTGGTTGGATTTCCATTGCGGAGGACTAATCTGTCGTGGTCCATCCCTCCTGCTGTCATCCTGGCATTGCACCCAACCCTTACCCTTCACCTTGTGGGTGGTGAGCCAATGGAGCAGATCCACATCGCCTTTTCAGGCTGGGCTTAGCCAGGTTATATGGGTGGCCCGGCCACCAGACACTCACCAAACACCACCCCCAGGCCTGGCTCCGGGATGGGTCCCGGTACCCCCAATCCAGGTGAGATTCAGTTAAAGTATCTAAGGGAAAAGTTCAAGTATCTATTGGTCTTGCTCACGAGTGATGGTAAGCAGAAGCGTGAGATTGACCGGCGGATTGGTGCAGTGGCGGCAGTGATGTGGATACTGTAACGATCCATGGTGATGAAGTGGGAGCTGAGTTCTCAGACGAAGCTCTTGGTTTACAGGTCAATCTATGTCCCTATCCTCACCTATGGTCATGAACTTCGGGTAATGACCGAAAAGACGAGTTCATGGGTACAAGCAACGGAAATTAAGTTTCTCCGCAGGGGGGCTGGGCATACTCTCCAAGACAGGATGAGGGGCTCGGCTATTCGGGAGAGCCTCAGAGTAGAGCCACTACTTCTCCAGATCAAGAGGAGCCAGCTGAGGCAGTTCAGGCACCTGGGAGGCTTCCTCTGGAACTCTACCGAGCACGTCTCACTGGGAGGAGGCCCCGAAGCCGACCAAGGATACACTGGAGGGATGATATCTCCCAGCTGGCCTGGGAATCCCCGAGGAAGAGCTGGAACCTGCTGTGGAGGAAAGGGAGGTCTGGTCCTCCCTACTCTCCATGCTGCTGTCACGACCCTCACCAGGAAACACAGCATAAAGGAAAAAGAAGAAGAAAGAAGACAACGACAACAGTGGCTGGGTGTGTGAAGGTGGAGGCACCATCTATTGGGGGCGAGGGGGAGGAAGGCACTGAGCTCTGCCAAGTGGACTGGTATGGAGCTGTGGAAGAGGCCCGACATTCTGAGTTGGAGGAGGTAGTCCAGTATGATAGGAATGGATATAGTGTCCGGGGGGTATTGGTGGCAGTGAGCCCAGGAGGTGAATCATTTCCATTTTGCTTGATAACAGTCCCTGGTGGAGGCTTGCCTGCTTTGCGTGAGGATATTACACACCGGGGAGGAGCACGCCATGTCTATGTGCGAGCCCAATCCAAATACCAAGTCGTGAGGTGGAGCGGGCCCGGGTTTGGGGTGTTGGAGCGGCCCCGAGGAGGGTTGGGTGCATGAAAAGGTGGAGCAGAGAGTGAGCGGAGAGCTGGAGGAAGTCTGTGAACCAAAGATTATATGGACACTGAGAGAGGAGTCTGAGGAGGTTCGCTGTAGTACTGGGGACAATGTAAGTACCTTAGATAGAGAGATAGACTATGCTTATAGCACAATCCTAAACCACCTTCCACACATTCCTGGGTACCAAAAGGCCCAGTTGTTTCCTTCCTGTACAGCCGCAAAAACCCCAATGCTGCTTATTGCCACAGACTTTTGTATTGACATACTGAAAATTTAGGGACTGAGTAAAATTGAAGTGAAGAGCAAAATAAAGGAATTTTACAGATTCTATTCATTCTCATATTTAGTTACGAAACTTCAGTTTTTTAAAATGTACCTAAAATGGTACGGAATTATGAGTGAGTCCCTGAAGTACCACAAAATTTAGGAATCTTCCTGCAGACTGTAAGTTCAAGCCATAGGCTACATAGGATCTCTCATCGGAAACAGTACAAGAGAAGTCACATACAAGTTTCCTAACAGGAATCTATTAGATTGGGGAAACTGTTTCCCCAAGAGAAACAATAAGAGCATCACTGCTTATAACATCTTATATTAGATTGTACAGTGAACTCAAATATATAGTAAAAGAAAACAATTCTGCAATAGCAGGAGGACTAGCTTGTCCATCGCTGATTTAGAGAACCTATAAATACTACCTAAACACAAGAGTGCAACTCAGATCTATGGAACTATTGTATCTTAGGCCTGGTCTACACTAGGACTTTATGTCGAATTTAGCAGCGTTAACTCGATTTTACCCTGCACCCGTCCACATTAGGAAGCTATTTATTTCGACATAAATAGCTCTGTAATTCGATTTCTGTACTCCTCCCCGACGAGGGGAGTAGCGCTAAATTCGACATGGCCATGTCGAATTCGTGTTACTGTGGACGGAATTCGACGCTAATAGCTCTGGGAGCTATCCCACAGTGCACCACTCAGTGGACGCTCTGGACAGCAATCCGTACTCTGATGCTCTGACCTGCCACTCAGGAAAAGCCCCGGGAAAATTTGAATTCCTTTTCCTGTCTGGCCAGTTTGAATCTCATTTCAGCAGCACTGGCAACGATGCAGAGCTCTCCAGCAGAGGTGACCATGCAATTGCAGAATAGAAAGAGGGCCCCAGCATGGACTGATCGGGAAGTCTTGGACCTGATCGCTGTGTGGGGCGATGAGTCCGTGCTTTCAGAGCTGTGATCGAAA
Source organism: Chelydra serpentina (assembly GCA_037349315.1). Classification (NCBI taxonomy): domain Eukaryota; kingdom Metazoa; phylum Chordata; order Testudines; family Chelydridae; genus Chelydra; species Chelydra serpentina. The sequence continues at coordinate 78,216,202 of JBAIAC010000008.1, forward strand.
AGACGGAATGCGAAGATCTACGAGAAGATCTCAAAAGCCATGACGGAGAGAGGATACAGCCGGGATGCAACGCAGTACCGCGTGAAAATCAAGGAGTTGCGATAGGCGTACCAGAAGACCAAAGAGTCAAACGGACGCTGCGGATCGCAGCCACACACATGCCGTTTTTACGAGGCACTGCATGCTATGCTCGGTGGTGCTGCCACCACTACCCCACCAGCGTCCGTGGACTCCGACGACGGGGTCTTATCTACGGCCACGTCGTCTGAAGTTTTTGCGGACGGTGAAGAAGAGGAGGAGGACGAGGCAGTCGACAGCGCTTTCACCGCTGATTTCCCCGACAGCCAGGATCTGTTTATCACCCTCACTGAGATCCCCTACGAACCCTCCCAAGGCAGCATCCCAGACCAGGAACCAGGCGAAGGATCAGCAGGTCAGTGTTTTAAACATTTATTTGGAATAGAATAGGCATGGTGTGTTAGCAATGTGTTTGCATTGCTTAATTGGCCATAGGCGCTTTAGTTTTGAGTCGTTTCCAGTGCAACTACTTGAAAAGTCTGTCAATATGTATGGGGATAGAGGAGAAATCCCCATCGGAGATCTCCGCGAAGCTCTCCTGGAGGTACAGTGAAAGCTTTTGCATCAGGTTCCCAGGAACAGCGGCCTTATTGTCTCCTCCATGGTAGGATACTTTCCCGCACCATGCAAGCTGCAGGTACTCTGGTATCATTGCCTTGCATAGCATGGCTGCATACGGCCCCGGGGTTTGCTGGCATTCATGCAGCATGCGGTCTTTCTCTGTCTCCGTAATCCTCATCAGAGTGATAGCAGTCATGGTGCCCTGGTTTGAATGAGTGGTTTTTTTAGTATAGTGACTTCTTCATTTTCCCTTTAAAGAATGACACCCGGCGGTTTCCATCCACACGGGGGGGGGGGGGCGGGAGCTGGGAGGCTAACCATTGAAACTTAGCAGTGCGCAGGCAGGGAGAGTTCCCGGGACCGGCCACGCGGAGGGGGGGAAAGGGTAGGCGAGCCGTTCAAACAGAGTGGTTCGCGGGCACGTACAGTTCCCGGGGCCGGCCACGCGGAGGGGGGGGAAAGGGTAGGCGAGCCGTTGTAGATGAGCGGTTTTGGCAGCAGCAGGAACTGGCCACCACTAGGAACTGTGCTTGAAACATGGGAGTAGAGCACTGCTGTGAAGTAAGCTCTCAGCAGTCCAAAGGCAACGGCTTACCATGGTCTCCAGAGAGCAGATTTCCAGTGTCCAGCACCGCTTGTGGGATCTGTACACCAGGACCCCAGGCACTCAGTATAAAGACATAATATTCGACCTTGTAGTAAGTGCACATGTGATAGGTACTGTGCATGGTCTTATTCACAGGGAAAGAGTATAGGCATTGTTCGGGAAAAAGTATCTTTCTGAGGAATTCACTCCCTTTCTCCCATCCCACAGCTGCGAGTGTCTCCCGCCCTACCCGTGGTTCACCCTCCCAGAGGCTTGCGCTGATCAGGCGGCGCAAAAAGAGAACCCGGGACGACATGTTTTCAGACTTGATGGTCTGTTCCCGAAATGAGGCGGCACAGCGGACAGAGGAGGTGTCAAGGTCCGAGAGAGCAGTCAGCGAACGGGAGCAGAGGGCTGAAGCTCGCGAGGACAGGTGGCAGCAGGAAGACCAGCAGGCGACTCAAACGCTGCTGGGACTAATGAGGGAGCAAACTGACACGCTCCGGCGCCTGGTAGACGTTCTCCAGCACAGGAGACAGGAGGAAAGAGCCCCTCTGTATGTTATTTCCAACCGCCCTCCCCCGCCACAAAGTCCAATCCCCCCCTCACCCAAAGTCACTAGAACGAGGGGAGGCAGGGGCCGTGGAAATAATCACTCCACCCCTGTGGACTGCTCCAGTAGCAGAAGGCTCTCATTCCCAAAACTTTAGATGGGTCCTTTCCTTCCCTCCAACCGCACCCCACAACAGTTCCCTGCCCAGGTTTCATCTCAAAACTATGCTCCCCTTAATAAAAATGTTTGTTCTGTACAGTGCTGTTTCCCTGACTTTCTTTCACAGGACGGTTTGGTTTTGGGGGAGGGGGTAAGGGGGTTTGTAATTTGAGACGACAGGCGCCTGAACCAGGGTACAGACAGGGGGAAAGGTTCAACAGAAAGTCACACTCACATTGCATTCACTAGGCACACTTGTCATTCTGGGAGGGGGTTTTCATGTTCTCTGTCAGGGGGGGAGGTCTGTGACTTTCTGGTGGGGGAGGGTGGCTGCAGATCTTTTGCGGCCGGCGATAGCCTGCATGACAGATCCATGCAGCAGGGGATCTGTGGCCGCAATCCACGGCTAAAAAGTCACACAGGCCCCACCACACACAGTTGCGAATAGGAGGGGTTGCAGGCTCCCTTGAAACAAGCAGTCCAGCACTGCGGACTGCTCTGGGAGCAGGAGCCTGTCATTCCCCGAGTTTGGAAGCATCCTTTCTAACACTCCACCCACTCCCCAACCGCAGTATGCTTAACCGAGAAATCATTAATAAAGGCGGTTTTAATAAACAATATTTCCTTTATTATACTTTTAAAGCGTTGAATGAAGGGGGGGGAAGGGGGTCGGTAATTGGAGAGGATAGGCAACAGAAACTGGGTAAAGAAACGGGGGCAGGTTCAGCTTCTGTTTAAACAAGCGTAACAGTCACTGGTTACCCTGGTCAGTCTGGAAGCTAGCTTTCAAAGCTTCCCGGATGCGCAGCGCGTCCCGCTGTGATCTTCTAATCGCCCGGGTGTCCGGCTGTGCGTAATCAGCAGCCAGGCGATTTGCCTCAACCTCCCACCCCGCCATAAACGTCTCCCCCTTGCTCTCACAGAGATTGTGGAGCACACAGCATGCTGCAATCACAATGGGGATATTGGTTTCGCTGAGATCGGAGTGAGTAAGTAAGCTTCTCCATCTCCCCTTCAGATGGCCAAAAGCACACTCCACCACCATTCTGCACTTGCTCAGCCGGTAGTTGAAGAGCTCCTTTTCAGTGTCCAGGGCTCCTGTGTATGGCTTCATGAGCCAGGGCATTAGCGGGTAGGCTGGGTCCCCGAGGATCACTATAGGCATCTCCACATCCCCAACACTTATTTTGCGGTCCGGGAAGTAAACACCCTCCTGCAGCCGTCTAAACAGACCAGAGTTTTTGAAAACACGAGCATCATGAACCTTGCCCGGCCATCCGACGTTGATGTTGGTAAAACGTCCTTTATGGTCCACTAGTGCTTGCAGCACCATAGAAAAATAGCCCTTTCGGTTAATGTACTGGCTGCCCGGGTGGTCCGGTTCCAGCATAGGGATGTGTGTCCCATCAATAGCCCCGCCGCAGTTTGGGAATCCCATAGCAGAAAAGCCATCTATGATCACCTGCACGTCTCCAAGGGTCACTACCTTTGAGAGCAGCAGGTCAACGATTGCATGGGCTACCTGCATCACAGCAACCCCCATGGTAGACTTGCCCACTCCAAATTGATTCGCGACTGACCGGTAGCTGTCAGGCGTTGCAAGCTTCCACAGGGCTATGGCCACTCATAGAATCATAGAATCTCAGGGTTGGAAGGGACCTCAGGAGGTCATCTAGTCCAACCCCCTGCTCAAAGCAGGACCAACCCCAACTACATCATCCCAGCCAGGGCTTTGTCAAGCCTGACCTTAAAAACCTCTAAGGAAGGAGATTCCACCACCTCCCTAGGTAACCCATTCCAGTGCTTCACCACCCTACTAGTGAAAAAGTTTTTCCTAATATCCAACCTAAACCTCCCCCTCTGCAACTTGAGACCATTACTCCTTGTTCTGTCATCGTCTACCACTGAGAACAGTCTAGATCCATCCTCTTTGGAACCCCCTTTTAGGTAGTTGAAAGCAGCTATCAAATCCCCCCTCACTCTTCTCTTCTGCAGGCTAAACAATCTCAGTTCCCTCAGCCTCTCCTCATAAGTCATGTGCTCCAGCCCCCTAATCATTTTTGTTGCCCTCCGTTGGACTCTTTCCAATTTATCCACATCCTTTTTGTAGTGTGGGGCCCAAAACTGGACACAGTACTCCAAATGAGGCCTCACCAGTGCCGAATAGAGGGGAATAATCACGTTCCTCGATCTGCTGGAAATGCCCCTACTTATACAGCCCAAAATGCCGTTAGCCTTCTTGGCAACAAGGGCACACTGTTGACTCATATTCAGCTTTTCGTCCACTGTAACCCCTAGGTCCTTTTCTGCAGAACTGCTGCCCAGCCATTCGGTCCCTAGTCTGTAGCAGTGCATGGGATTCTTCCGTCCTAAGTGCAGGACTCTGCACTTGTCCTTGTTGAACCTCATCAGATTTCTTTTGGCCCAATCCTCTAATTTGTCTAGGTCCCTCTGTATCCTATCCCTACCCTCCAGCGTATCAACCACTCCTCCCAGTTTAGTGTCATCTGCAAACTTGCTAAGGGTGCAGTCCACACCATCCTCCAGGTCGTTGATGAAGATATTGAACAAAACCGGCCCCAGCACCGACCCTTGGGGCACTCCACTTGATACCGGCTGCCAACTAGACATGGAGCCATTGATCACTACCCGTTGAGCACGACCATCCAGCCAGTTTTCTATCCACCTTACCGTCCATTCATCCAGCCCATACTTCTTTAACTTGCTGGCAAGAACGCTGTGCGAGACTGTATCAAAAGCTTTGCTAAAGTCAAGAAATAGCATGTCCACTGCTTTCCCCTCATCCACAGAGCCAGTTATCTCATCATAGAAGGCAATTAGGTTAGTCAGGCATGACTTGCCCTTGGTGAATCCATGCTGACTGTTCCTGATCACTTTCCCCTCCTTTAAGTGGTTCAAAATTGATTCCTTGAGGACCTGTTCCATGATTTTTCCAGGGATTGAGGTGAGACTGACTGGCCTGTAGTTCCCCGGATCTTCCTTCTTCCCTTTTTTAAAGATGGGCACTACATTAGCTTTTTTCCAGTCATCCGGGACCTCCCCCGATTGCCATGATTTGTCAAAGATAATGGCCAATGGCTCGCTTCTGGATAGTCAGGGCAGCTCTCATTCGGGTGTCTTTGCGCTTCAGGGCAGGGGACAGCAACTCACAAAGTTCCAGGAAAGTGCCCTTACGCATCCGAAAGTTTCTCAGCCACTGGGATTCATCCCAGACCTGCAGCACTATGTGGTCCCACCAGTCAGTGCTTGTTTCCCTTGCCCAGAATCGCCGTTCCACAGGATCAACATGCCCCATTGCCACCATGATGTCTACGGGCCGGGGTCCCGTGCTTTGCGAGAGGTCTGTGCCCCTCTCAGAGTTCATGTCCTCCCGGAGCTTCCGTTGCCTCCTCGCCCGATTTATCTGCATCTGCCTCTGGAAAATATGGACGATAAGGCGCGAGGTGTTGACAACGGACAGAACAGCAGCGATAATCGCGGAGGGCTCCATACTCGCTGTCCTGTGGCGTCCGCGCTGTCAATCACCAGAAAAGGGCGCGAATTCATTGCCCGCCGGCGCTTTCACGGAGGGAAGTCGGGAGTGTGGGTCGAATGACGACATTTACCTATAACCACCCTCGACACATTTGTGGCCCCAGAAGGCACTGGGGGCTACACCCAGAATTCCAGTGGGCAGCGGGGACTGCGGGAACTGTGGGATAGCTACTACCCACAGTGCACCGCTTGCAATGTCGACGCTTGCCCCGTTACTGTGGACTCACAAATTCGATTTAATGTCCTTGGTGTGGATTAGCACGATCGACTTTGCAATATCGGTTTCACAAGTTCGGTTTAAGAAAAATCGAGCTAGTCTCGTAGTGTAGACATACCCTTAAGAAAATGCTATTTTTCTACCAAATGACTAGGATAGACCTGGTAACTCAGTCTGAGGAAACAGTAAACAAAAATCCAGTAGGATTCCAAAATAAGATTAATCTTTAAATTGATAAACTTCAGTAGATCGGGGAGGGATCGTGGCACCTATATGACAGTTCTATTGCATATACAATAGGAAAAACTCTGCATTGGCCGAGACTCTTTCTAGTTTTAGACTAGCACATCATTCCTTCTAAGATCAGCAAAACTCCAACAGCTGGAGAAAACAAAATCAGATTATGATCTCAAAAAACAGCAAAATAAAGTCTAATCATATTAGACTATGTCTGCACAGGAAAACACAGCATGACACTGTGCAAGGTTAGTAACAAACATACATTAACTACATAGATAACTTTAGCCTATCCACCCTTCACTGGAATGTGCATTAAACAATCACCATAATTTAAGACACTCCATTTTAAAGTCCATAAGAGTTCATAATTCATCTCAGTCTGAACTCCAAAACCACCCCAAGAGAAAATAAATTTGTTTGAACCTTCCTTCTTTATTCCATCCACACCACGAACCCCCATCACATTCCTATTTCCCTATTGCTGAAGTGGTATTTGTTTTCTCAAGCATTTGGCAGAGATTACCTCTCAAATAGCTGGGGAACAAAACGATTAAGATGACAGTCATATCTTTACATTCTATTTGGTGTGTTCATACCCCTTGCACTAGTAATAAATGACAATTCAGAAAGATACCCATCTTGGTTCACCATGTCTCTCCCCATATTCAGATCCCTCGAAATTTTCAAAACCTTATTCTACTCCAAGTATATTATGCCAGCAATGCACTGAAACTGATACATCACTCAATTGAGGGAGTTTTGCCGCAGCAAGTGAGAGTACACTAGAAAAGGTAGGATGACAATGATGTCCTATTAAAATGAGAGCACTGTGCTTTAGCAGCTAAAAACCAGCAAGCTTTAAGGTCTTCTGGCGATTTGCAGAAAGCAATTCCATAATTCAGTGAAGAAATCAGAACAGTCAACTGATATTTAGATACAGTTTTTAAAAGAAGACAGATATATCAATGGACATACAGGCATTCACAGGATAGGTGTAATATTTAAATAAGAAAAACTCTAATTTAACATCAAAACTAAATAATTTAAATCAACATTTAGAAATGAGTCCGATTTATGTGCCTAGCCTATTTTTCTTAACTGGCCCATTTCTGGAATGTATTTAGCCTATTTTAATTTGCTGATTATATCTTGATTTGCTGGTAAATCTGTGATAATCAGATGTGCCTGTTAGCTCTAAAGTCAAATTATTTGATTAATCCCAAGAGGGTAATTTATATTAGCATCCCTATTTTGGATGTAATTACAGTTTATACACACTAATACATGAACAGCAACAATCTTTTGTACAATTAAAGTATAAACTTCATAAATCAATCATTCAAGTAGTGGTAAACATTAAATAAAGGCAATACCCTAGCTCTGGGATAGTCTTTAAATATATGAAAGGCAAAGTGTACAAATTTAAGCTAAATATGCTGACAGTAGCTGAGCAACCGGAAATATGTTGCTATACCACATCAGTGGCTAGGTTCAGATAATACCACTGGCCATCCAGGACAAGAAATCTTTAAATCATGCTTCCTGTATCTAGAAATAGAGATGTATAGGTCACATGAGGCAGCAATACACTATTGCAGGCCTGCACAACATGCGGCCCGGGGGCCGCATGCGGCCCGCATGGGCTTACTCTGCGGCCCGCGGGGAGTGAGTAGGTGGGCTCACTGTGCGGCCCAAAATCTGGGACTGTGTCCGTTGGTCCTTTTTGCTGCTTGTCTCTGGGCTGGGGTTGTCCCAATGCTGCAAAGAGGGTGTTCCCAAAGGAAGGTGCTTGCTTCTAACCCCCGAGGCCGTCAGTATGTCTGCTCTTCTCTAGTCAGCCCACTTGACAAGTTTGATTGTCCTTGGTCTGGTTCCCATCCCCTCTCCAAGAGTTGCAGCTGTCTGGAGGTGCCTGCCTTCCACGCCTTCCTTATTCACACCTCATTCATTCAACAGGGCAATAGAATACAAAGTGGGGGGAAGATCTTATTCTACTTCTAGCAAAAAGACATTTTTCTTTTACCTTAATTATACTACCTTAGGGGCCCGCTATAACATATTACCAAGGTTCAATACAAAGTCATATAAAAGTTATACAAAAATGCATAATGCAGAGATTTATCTACAACTGCATTGATTGACTGTTGTGTGCAGTAATATAGTGACCCCTGGGGGGGTGAAGAGGGGTGTGATGGTGGGGCCGAGCGGGGAGGGGGCGGGTCCTATTTTACTGCTGTGATCTGGTCACCCTATGCGTGCTGTTTCTTTCCCCCTCTACAGGCTTCCACACCCCAGCGCTGGGGAAGGAGGGGTTTGTTTCCGCGGGGTGGGCGGCGCTGGGGTGGGGGTGTTTCCACGTGGACGGGGGGTTTCGGCCCTCAGCTGTTTTCTTTGGAGTAATATGGCCCTCGCCACTTTATGAGTTGTGCAGGCCTGCACTATTGTAAACTTTTTTTGCATTCAGAAGATGCAATCACAGCTAATGAAAAGGCAAACTGAATGGAGTGTCAAAGAGCAAAGCATTGGCCTGGGATGAAGGAGTAGATGGAAAGCCTAAAATTCAGCAAGATGATTTTCACACTCTCAAAAAAATGTACATACATCCACTGTGGATGAGGAAAAAACTACGCAATAATACTAGGCAATCCAATGCAATGAAAAAAAAAAAAAGAATTTTAGCTCATGAGACAGTAAAAAAGTATCTTCTCCTATTACTTTTATTCAGAAATCCACAGAATGTTCAGCACATCAAAATGTGCCCTCAATTGAAAGTGTTTTTTTTTTTTTACAAAAGAAAACCAAAACAGTAAAATGATGAGTGAAGTTAGTGCTTGTGAAAGTGAGCAACAGATGGCACAGACTTCAAACCAGCTTGGTATCAGCATGTACTCAGCAAAATTGCCTACACAGCTCTGCCACTACACTTTAGTCCTTGTCTGCAATTCTCTAGTTACCCACTCACAGGCATTTCTTTCAACAAAGACTGACAATCGTGCCTAATTAAGCAGTGGTTTTTGTGACATGCACAAATGGGGACTGGGGCAGGACCATCAAACTCATTTTCTCATGACCTAACCCATTGTGCAATCTAGCCCCGGATACAAAAGGTTCTCATTTCAGGGCAGATTTAATACAAGCATAAAACTTCAAAGCTGCTGTACCAATACAAGTTCTACACAGCTATGGAACTGTAATGGGAAGTTTCAGAGCAGATACCACGGAGTCAATGAAGACATTTATACTTGTATGCCCATTGGAAACAACTGCCAGAATAAATTTATTTTCAGGTTTGTCTAATAGGAATCCATAAAAAACAACATGTTCAGTTCTTCTAGACATCGTAAGAGGTACCAGTTGAGAGCAACCTTGGGGTCTTCACTAATCTCTATCCAGATGTCGTCTCATTTTAGACTAGACTACAAACATTGGTTCTTTGTACTCTTTAGTATGTAGGCAACAGTGTACGTTACTTATTTCAGTATTGAACAGTACTGAAGGAATAAGAAAATCAGAAAACTGAAAAAGTCATGTAAGCACAAGGATGACTCTTCTCAGGCAGGCCACACTATGAATAGGTTAGGAAGATGAATATTTGAGAGGAAACATTATTCAGCCTAACTGGTGATACCATTATATATGGGAGAGATTGCTAGAGAGGAGAAAACCTACCTTCCAGACTATCTTTATTTTATTCAAAACTATTTAGTTCTCATCGCTCTCTGCATATGAGGCAGACATATATTTTGCTCTGCTGCAAATGAAATAGATGAAGTCCAACACAGCGCAGTACGAAAACTCAGCAATGAATTTTCTCAGTCCCATTCTCCTTACAAGTCTCACCCATATTACTATGACAGGGTGCAGAGGCATTACTTAGCCCACAGCGAACAAAGTTAGCACCAGTCTCCCCTTCCTTGCACAGGGGCTCACGATAAGGTTAATTTGGTGAGAGTAAAGATGAATGCCTTTGTGAATGCCAGGTTCAGACATAGCAGTAAAATGTTGGGTCCAGGCCAGGCTGCTCAATCCAGTGCTGGTTCAGACCTGGAAATTATAGGGATTCCCTATAATATGGGCAACGCAGAGATTTGGCCCAAATACAATTCTCAGAAGAATATATTATTTCCGAGTAGAAGAATAGAGAGTTACAACGTTGATCCTGCATTGTGATCCTGCATTGTGATCAGGTTACTGATTCTAGAGAGAGCACGATGCAGAATCATGTCCTAAGTGAGAGAAACGAAGGTAATAATTGCACTCAATAAGAGGCAGTGAACTGATGACTGGTGGCACAGTGCCTTAACCAGCAAGAGCGGGCATGCTGAATCTTTTTTTATTTTTCCTCTGGGGGAAGATGGGAAAGAGTCTTCAGCAAAGCTGCCTTCATAACCAAAAGAATCAGTATACCCAACAAGGTAAAGTACACACCAGTAAATACAAAAGAGAGACATACCAAAACTTTTGCTGGCAGCAAAGCATTTATTAAACAGATTATCAAGAGTGGCCAACAATACAATCACTCAACTGAATCCTAATCAAAAATTTACACTGTGTACATGGGAAATAAGTTTTTTCATCCAGCTTTCCCCACTCCACAAAATTTATAATGCAGGAGGTAACCACATACACAAAACTCAAATCATGCCAGAACACTCCAAAACAGTGTTCTGTTTTTTTTTAGGGGAGCTAGAATAGTATACTGGTACTTTTGCCAGTCCCGGGCCAGGCAGCTCCTTTGCCTCACTAGCTGCAGAGCATTCTCTGAGCCATTGGGTGATGGCGCCAGAGCTAGGATGGGGCACTCAGTGGCAAGAGAGTGGAGGGCACCAGGGATGCTGCAGCCAGGACAAGACAGGGGAGCAAGGGCTGGAGCCACTATGACCCTGGGGCAGAGATATAGCTGGGCAGCAGGGATGCCTGGACAGCAGAGTTCCCGGCAGGTAGTAGGAGCTAGGCACAGGTAAGAAGGAGGTGGGGATGGGACAAGCTCTGCAGGGAATCACCCCCAACTCTCTGGGTCTTCACCCAGCTCCCCCAATCTTACTCCCAACCCCCGCAATGTCCCTTTGGGGCGTTCCACTGCCCTGATTTCAGACACTTTTTTTTTTTTTTTTTTTTAAGGACTCAAGCACTAGCATATGCGCAACTTTTTTAAAATCAGTTTGGACTCTCCATGCATGCATAAATTCTCCTCCGCTTTTGACTGAATAGGGTCTGAAAGAAGATGGAAGCCTGGAGAGTGGGGAGATTAAGTTATTTGCCTATAGGCCCCGATCAGTAATAGGGTCCATATTGTGTTAAGTGCTCTACAGAGTAAAAGAGAGCCATTCTTGCCCACTCTTACTTTCAGAAGCTCCTACATGTCCCAGAAAGCATTTCAGACGTTGGGCCCTGAACTTCTAAGCTCTCCCACATGGGCAGCCTCCTTTACCTAAGCAGACCCCTCTGGAATTCAGTGGAGTTCTGTGTGGGCACAGGGATCTGCCTTATGGAGCAGCCTGCAGGACTGGGGCCTTAACATGTGCATGGGGGTCTGACTGTATGGACCAGCTTGAGGATTGGGGCCTTAACCCGAGACTCAGTACACCCAGTAGTAGTATCAACTCTCCTATGTCACTTTCAGTTATCACTAGATATTTCAGTTGTAGTCACATGTGCCCCTTGATACTCCTGGTTCCTGTAAGCGCCATAACCTTGCATGTTTGGGGATCCATAGTTCTGGAGGGCTGAGAAGACTGGGGACATAGCTGAGTTCATGAAGGGAGAACCTTTTTCTAAAAAAACATTCTCCTGGGAACTCAGTGGTGCCACTCCCTTTGTGCTCTCAAACCCATAAACTAAGAAGTTTTCTAAGTAAAAATAAAAATCTGGCCAGAAGGACTTTCACCCTATACAGAAAGGCAGAGTCCAGGAAAACTATTCTGCCTTGAGGTCAGGTTTACCTCCATCTGCTTTGTAACTAAGAATTTATGTAGAAGAATTTGCAACATGCAATTATACAACATACACAAAATGACTATTATTAGACTAATTGGTTTACCATTCCGGTGGCACCATGCTTCCATCTATTTCCCAGAATGTATTTTTGCCATTCATTTCAGTCGTATAGTCAACCCATCTATGACGACCTTAAATTTGACAAACAACATTGTATTAGCTAAAAATAATTATTCCCAAAATAAAAAATGAAAGATTATATAGTTAAAAGTTCAACAGCGCGTTATACAGACATAACCCCAATTCACCAGAGGCAATATTTTATTTTTTCTCAATGGAATCTTCGCTCTTTACAGAGCATGGTGTATGCATAGATGTGTTCTAGATTAATGCAAAGTGTCATGATACATATGGACACGGCAATTGGGCCTTCACACAATGACGTAAGTTCATTTCTGATAACAAAACCTACACCACACTCTCTCCTTACTCCTTCAGGTTTGCCATGCCAGGAAATAGCATAGTCCTTCTCCCTTATAAAGCCTGTGTCTGAGAGCGGAATTTCCGAAAGAGCTGCAATATCAATTCTGAAACATGTAATCTCGTTACTCAACACAGCCATTTCCCTCAAATCCGAATTCATATCAAAGTCAAATCCAGGGCTCAAAGTCCAAATATTCTAGCAAGCAATTCTGTTTTTATAAACAGCTGAGCCAGGATGTAAACAATGAGGCAGGGCTCATTTGCCTCACCTTTTCTAGGGCCACTCTCACACGAGGCAAGCAGGTCATCCCTAAATAGGGCTGCTTGGAAATCCTGGTAGCTGCTCCAGGGCCCTTATGCCTCTCTCAGATCCCTGCAACCATCTTGCCAAGATCTTCAGCGCATACACCTAAGCAAAGTTATGGAGGAGTGGAGGCTGCTATAGACATGTATGTCCCCTTTAGACCACAGCCAGAAACCAAAGGTCACAGTGAGTCTTGAGATTCAGTGACACAGAGGTTGTAGCGTCTGCCAGAGAGCAACCTACATAGAGCTGCTAACTGCCTATTGTTTCAGCATGAGTGCAATTTCTGTTTATTATTTGCTTATTTTTGCTAATAAACAGATTTACCATTATGGACACACCTTCTGGGATTAATATAGATGTATATTTTTAAACAACCATATTGACCTTTTATTTTTCTGGATTTTCTGCACATAAGGGTTATTTCCACTGATATTGTATTTATTTCCAATTTATTTTTAAATGGGTGAATCTGGAGCTCTTACAAGTGAATGACTAATAGTTAGGGCCCTACCAAATTCACCTCCATGAAAAATGCGTCACGGACCGTAAAATCTGGTTGTGTGTGCGCTTTTACCCTATACTACGTAGATTTCACAGGGGAGACCAGTGTTTCTCAAATTGGGGGTCCTGACCCAAAAGGGAGTTGCAGAGGAGTCACAAGCAGTGATGAGCTGCCAAAACCTTAACAACCGGTTCCCATCAACCCCCTGCTCCCTGCTCCTTGTCCTCTGACCACCCCCTCCCGAGATACCCCCCCGCCCAACTGCCCCCCCCCCCAGGACTCCACACCCTACCCAACTCGCCCCGCTCCCTGTCCCAATTGCCCCGACCCCATCCAGCACCACCCCAACAGACCCCCAGAACTCCCATGCTTACCCAACCCCCCGTTCCCCGTCCCCAACTGCCCCCTCCCCAGAACCTCCAACTCCCCCGCCCCCGTCCCGATTTTTCACACTTGCTGTCTGGTCACCCTAGGGTGTGCACATGTGTGGGTCCCAGCTGCTCCCTGCCCTCCTCATTGAAGCAGGTGTGCAGGATTACTGCCCTGGGAACTGCAGGGCACCAGTAGAGGTGGGGCCGGCTGCAGACAGAGGCGTGGGGCAGGGCTAGCTGGAGGCAAGGGGTGCGGGGCTGGCTGCGGGTAGGGCAAGGGATGAGGAGCTGGCTGGAGACAGGAGGGTGTGGGGTTGACTGGAGGCAGGGCAGGGGCTGACTTGAGGTAGGGGCTGGCTGCAGGCAGAGCAGAGGTGTGTGGAGCTGGCTGGAGACAGGGGGTGTGGGGCTGGCAGGAGAGAGGGCAGGGGGTGCGGGGCTGGTGTGGGCACGGCAGGGGGTGCGGCAGGAGACAGGGGATGGCTGCGGGCGGGTACTCATGGGGAGAGCGGCTCGGAGCAGCCCTAGCAGCAGGACGTAGCTCAGGCCCAGCAGAGCAGCTGGGGACCCACCAGGCAGCAGCGGGAGCCCCAGGGCCGGGGGAGCAGCAGCAGCAAGAGGGCCCGTGCCCAGGGCCAGGCAGCAGCCCACATGGCTCCCGCAGCGCAGAGCCCCCGGCAGCTGGAGGAGGAATTACATCACTGCCCGGCCGGAGCCCATGAAAGCCGCAGATCCCCCTCGTGGGGAAGCGGGTTAACAACCGGTTCTAAAACTCCAACAAAATTTAACAACCGGTTCCCGCGAACCGGCTCCGGCTCACCACTGGTCACAAGGTTATTTTAGGGGGGGGGGGGGGGGGTCAGTATTGCCACCCTTACTTCTGCACTGCCTTCAGAGCTGGGTGGCCGAAGAGTGGTGGCTGCTGACTGAGGGCCCAGCTCTGCAGGCAGCAGCACAGAAGTAAGGGTGGCAATACCATACCATGCCATCCTTACTTCTGCGCTGCTGCTGGCAGCGGCTCTGCCTTCAGAGCTGGGCTCCCAGCCAGCAGCCGCTGCTCTCCAGCTGCCCAGCTCTGAAGGAAGTGCCGCTGCCATCAGCAGTGCAGAAGTAAGGGTAGCAGTACTGCAACCCCCCCTACAATAACCTTGGGACATCCTCCCACCCCACACACACACAAAACTACTTTATGGGTCAGGACTCTTAAAATTACAACACCATGAAATTTCAGATTTAAATAGCTGAAATCATGAAATTTATGATTTTTCAAATCCTATGACCATGAAATTGAACAAAATGGACCATGAATTTGGTAGGGCCCTACTAATAGCATTAGCAGTTGTATGAACAGTTAGCAAAATAAGATTATTTGTGGAGTTCTGAAAATTTACCCTTTGACATACCAGGGCTTCTAATGAGAAAAGTTTTATGTTTCAGACTAATGATGTCCAGGACTTTGTCTCCCTGATAATCAATTTCATTAGTAAACTAATTGGATTGTTTAAATAATTGAAAAATTATTGAAATAGGATAAAAACATAAGCCAGAATACACAATTCAAAATATACATCTGTTTCATACATGAACAAAATATCTACAATTGACTCCTGTTACCTTATACAGTGACAATCTCGATAGAACACATATAGCACACTACCAATAAAACAATGACCAAACACAGGGAAGACTTGTTTACCTACCACTGTCAAAAGCACAGCAACAAACATTTTAAAAATTTGCTACTAAAACTATAAGGAAGAGTCTAGCTATCGTGTTTCTAAGGGTACATCTATACTTACTTCCTGGTTCGGCGGGAAGCAATCGATCTTCTGGGATCGATTTATTGTGTCTTGTCTAGACGCGATAAATCGATCCCGGAAGTGCTCGCCGTCGACACCGGTACTCCTGCTCCGCAAGAGGAGTATGCGGAGTCAACGGGGGAGCCTGCCTGCCGCATCTGGACCCGCGGTCAGTACCTTTTAGTTTGAACTAAGATACTTCGACTTCAGCTACGTTATTCATGTAGCTGAAGTTGCGTATCTTAGTTCGAACCGGGGGGTTAGTGTGGACCAGCCCTAACGACTTCAAAAAATTAAAATTTTACTTCAAAATTTTCAGTAAACCTCTATAAACCTACAAGGCAAGGTGGTCATTAACTTTAGCAACTGATGAATATTTTTCAGTTAAAAAAATAATAAATTAAATAAAATAAAATACTACTTATACTTTAATGGTATCAGGAGCCAACGCAAATTAAACTAGATTACTCAGACCGTTCTATCATTAAGAAGAGATGTATTTACTTCATTATATTCTTCCTTCTAGAAGAGATACTCCTGTTAGTGACCTCAAAATGGAGATAGATTTGCTGGTTAGCAGCTCTAGATGTGGGACTGGGAAGGAGAAGGAGCCAGATTGTTCTTTTCCCAGGTCTCCTGCACAGAGCCCAAGGAGAAGAATCCTTCCTTCTGTGTTGCCCCCCTCTCAAGGCATTGCTCTTTCCAAATCACTCACACAAGGCACAGTAGATTCCGGTTAATAGCAACTCACATCTTAACTTTCTATTAACATTTTGTGAGAACCAATCCAGTTGCATTGACTGTAATGTTAATGTGATTCAGATATTGGCAATGGCATGCTGCTTATTAAGAACATTCTTTGGAAGAAAGGCCCCAGCTGCAGACCGATTTGCAGGGCTGCTGCCAGAGAAGGAAGCACTAGGACCAGAGGCGGTGCTAGCCCACTGTGGGCCCTAAAGCAGGAATATTTTTGGCCCCTCCAACATACACTAAAAAAGTGAATACAGGTCCCCTTGAGCTTTCGGGGCCCTAAGCAATTGCTTAGTCTACTTATGCCTAGTACCAGCACTGGTTAGGACGAGCCAAGCATCTGCCACAGGCAGGTTTTGCAGCTGCCAGGGAAGGAAGTGCTAGAACATGCCTTCCCTGGCTGCAGTCCCACAAACTTGCCTGTGGTTGGTGCTCAGCCCATTTGAATGCTTCCTCCTGGACATGCTGGGAGAGGAGGCTGCGGGGAGGACAGTAATGGGGAGAGGGGTAATGGGCAGATGCTGGAGCTGCATGGTAACTCTCCTTGTGCTCACAGGGCTGCACCCAAGGAAGGAAGCGCTGGGATGTGGGGAGTCCAAACCCTGGAGAGCACAGGGAGCAGTGTTATGCAGCTCTGCAGGACCTCACTGCCTCCACCATAGAAAGCCCCAGCATCTGGGCTGCAGCACTACTCCCTGCTACTGCCTTCATGCAGGCAAGTTTGCCGGGCTGCCGCTAGCGAAGACACACCCCAGCGCTCTCTTTCCTGGCTGCAGCTCCACAAACTGGCCGTCCACTTATCAGCAACTGCTAAATAATGGCAACTCTTTGCTGGCAAACAAGGGGTTGCTAATTGTCTACACTAGAGTTTTTAACTGACATTAATTGATTGTCAATCACCCAGGGTAAACCACCTGCACTTTGAACAAATGTTTGTAAATGTCAGGACACTTTACAAACACATTAGCTAACAAGCTAACTGGCACCAATTCAAGAACTCAACTGTAGACAAACCTACACACACTCTTGTACATCTGATACACAAAAAAGGAATCCAACCATCTTGAGACTAAACTAGCTACTGCTTAGGGGGGCTCTCCATAGAGCAATGGGCTGGAGTTGTGGGGAAGATGACAGAGGGCATTTGCCCTCCTCCCAACTTTTCGTGGGCCTCCTGAGGCCAGAAAGCCATCCGAAACCCTTAGGGAGCTCATCAAAAGCCACTCCACCCCCAAAAACCTCAATATGCAGATAGGTTTTTTTAGGACTTATTTTGGCTTCTTTGGGGAAGAGGATCCTATCGAGGCTATGCATGGGAAGACAATTGGACTGTTTGCACTCAAGGAGGCTCCATAAACCTCTTGGGTATTTAGGAGACTGATGCTTGCAAGAGGTGGATTTTGACTAGGTGACCAGATGTCCCAATTTTATAGGGACAGTCCCGATTTTGGGGTCTTTTTCTTATATAGGCACCTATTACCCCCCACCCCTGTCGCGATTTTTCACATTTGCTGTCTGGTCACCCTAATTTTGACCCTCCCTCCCAAGATTCACCAGGGTATTGATGTACTTTACCTAAGTGGAGTCCTAACTCCTATGCCTCTCCAAAAGGTTTCCAAAAGATAGGCTTCCCTTCTTAGGAGGGATCTTAGGAGGTGCACTGGCACCCCAGTCTCCTTCTACAGATCTCAGAAGGAGAATGCCTTCCTAAATTTCTCCTTTCCACAATCCTAAATTATGACTATTTTTAAATAAAAATATTCCCAGACCAAATATTTAAAAAATAGGTTAATGAGAAGTCAAAGTTGGGAGCGTATATATCAGTATCTTAAGGATAACATTTTTTAAAGGAATGCTGTAGTTAGTGGGAAAACACCATTAAAAAGACATGTTCACAGTTAAGATTAAATAAGAAACCTAATCATTTTAAAACAATGAAAACTCAGTTAAGGTATCCCAATTAGCTTAAATCTGCCCATTATGATGCCAGCTCCAACTTCTTTGCAAAGTGTGTGAATTAGGGGGAGTGGTCTCCAAAAACATACAGATCATTCATAAGGAAACCATGCAATGTATTTCATTTCAATTTCACCAGCAGAATCTAGATAAACTATATGAAGTTACTAGGATATTCAGTTTCATATACTTACCAAAAAAATACTTTTTGTCTTCATAATACTTGTTTCCATATTTGTCAACACCTACTAGGGCACCGGTCTTCAAATCGTTGACCCTGTGAATTCCCAAGACACAGTCATTTCAATTGGAAGGAATTACAAACATTATCTTTTATTAGAATACAGTAAAAAGAGTTTACAATTAGGTGAATTTAGAACACGCACTTATACAGTGAAGTACCTTTAAAATTGAAGGATCCCAAAGCACATCAGCAACTCAAACTGATGGTCTGCAGGATCTGGCCTGTAGTCTATTTCCTGAGCAGTCTTTAATCATAGGAAAAATCCTACTGACTTCCACAGGAAGAGTCATAAGTAAGGTTTTGCAGGACTTCACCATCCATTAGAGCGCAGCCAACTCTGACACAATGCCACTCTTACACAGCAAAGAGCAATACTACACAACATTTTAGGAGGACATGACAAATACTGTATCTACCTAAAGGTGTAAGGGTTGTAGCAGAGTTTGAATACAGAAAAGACACCAGGGTTCATTTCTCATGTCTTATGAAAAATACCATGGGATTTTTAATAGCCACAACTGGCCAAGACGTTGGTTTCAAATCTCATCAAGTACAGTACATTTTACCAGCATAATAATACTTAACTGAATGCAGGGCTTGCATACTGTTCAGATCAAAATCACAAACATGAGTTAAATGGTTTGGGACATGCCTTCACGGATTATTTCCTCTTTACTACAATCACTTACAGTTATGGCTGCCTGACACTTTCCACTAGAACTCACTGTTTCCATGATGTAACACATCAAGTTATAGTTTGATGCTAGTCATTCTTAACATGATACAACATTATCTCTGTTTTAACACAAACTACTGACCCTGCACACAGTTAGAACATCTGCAGGGTCAGTAGTTACCCTCTATTGCCTCAGAGCTATTTGCAGGTCTCCCAGCTAGCCCTCATTGGAGCTTAACACCCAAATGGTGCCAGGCTTCAGTTTGAGTGACATATGCTGGCAGTCTCATGCTGCCAATACTAAAACACCCTTGAAATTTCTAAACATTATGGAGGACAATTTCGTAATTTAAAAAGTGTTGCAGCCAACATGTGGGAATTCTTTATTATATCTTGTCTTAACAGACAAAGAGGAACTGTTCACAGAACTACAAATTAATGAAGTGACAGAGTTCTGTGCTTCAGGTTGGCGGTTTGTCTGTGGGCGAGGACTGGCCTGCCTCACTTTCACAGACCTTGGGAGGGATCGTTGTTCAGGATGGGTTGTAGATCACTGATGATCCGTTGGAGAGGTTTTAGCTGAGGACTGTAAGTGATGGCCAGTGGAGTTCTGTTGGTTTCTTTCTTCGGTTTGTCTTGTAGCAGGAGGCTTCTGGGTACACGTCTGGCCCTGTTGATCTGTTTTCTTATTTCCTCATGTGGGTATCGTAGTTTTGAGAATGCTTGGTGAAGATCTTGTAGGTGTTGGTCTCTGTCAGAGGGGTTAGAGCAAATACAGTTGTACCTCAGTGCTTGGCTGTAGACAATGGATCGTGTGGTGTGTCCGGGATGGAAGCTGGAGGCATGTACGTAGGCATAACTGTCAGTGGTAAATAGGCCCAATGGCCGGTGATGGGATGTTAGAAGAGAATTTTTTCCTGGGTGTCTGGCTGGTGAGTGTTGCCCACATGCTCAGGGTTCAGCTGATTGCCATATTTGGGGTCGGGAAGGAATTTTCCTCAGGGCAGATTGGCAGAGGTCCTGGGGAATTTTCGCCTTCCTCTGCAGCATGGGGCACAGGTCACTTGCTGGAGGATTCTCTGCATCCTGAAGTCTTTAAACCATGGATTTGAGGACTTCAATAGCTGAGACGTAGGTGAGAGGATTATTGCAGGAGTGGGTGGGTGAGATTCAGTGGCCTGCATTGTGGTCAGACTAGATTATCATAATGGTCCCTTCTGACCTTAAAGTCTATGAAATGTGTTTTAATACAGCTAAATATAAATATATACATCTAGGAACAAAGAATGTAGGCTATACTTATATGATGGGGGACTCTAAGCTGAGAAGCAACGACTCTGAAAGAGATTTGAAGGTCGTGGTGGATAATCAACAGTGTGATGTTGTGGCCAAAAGAGCTAAGGCGCTCATGGGATGCATAACCAGGAAAATCTTGAGTAGGAGCAGAGACGTTATTTTACCTCTATATTTGCAACTGGTGCGAATGCTGCTGGGATACTGTGTCCAGTTCTGGTGCCCAAAATTCTAGAAGGATGTTGATAAATTGGAGAGGGTTCAGAGAAGTATACAAGAATGATTAAAGGGCTAGAAAACATGCTTTACGGTGATAGAATCAAAGAGCTCAATCTATTTAGCTTAACTAAGAAGGTTAAGGGATACTGATAGACTGTAATCACGTTATCTACATGGGAAACAAATATTTAATAATGGAGTTTTCACCCTAGCAGAGAAAGGTGTAACATGATCCAGTGGCTGGAAGTTGAAGCTAGACAAATTTAGATTGGAAATAGGATGTAAATGTTTAGCAGGGAGAGTAATTAATCACTGGAACAATTTACCAAGGATCGTGATGGACTCTCCATCTTGACAATTTTTAAATCAAGACAATGTTTTTCTAAAAGGATCTGCTCTAGGAATTATTTTGGGGAAGTTCTATGGCCTGTGTTATACAGGAGGTCAGACTACATCATCATAATGGTCCCTTCCGGCCTTGGAATCTATAACAGCTGCCTACACCAACCTTTGCACTTGGAAGGTCCCCTCACTCTGATTCCTTATTGCAAGGACCCTGTCCCTAGGTGCTCTTTGAAGACCACTGCAGGAAAACCCAGTCACTACAACTCCACTCCAAACCTGGTTAGCAAACTCTTACTTTTTTACTTACAATTAAACTCATGAAGGAAGTCATTCACTGTTCATCTAGGTTTCCTTTTTACCCTCTCAAGCACAGGGAAGTCTTACTACAGACCCAAGTTCAGATTTCCTTCTCAGGAACTGCTAGATCCTACATCCTCTGAATCTGGTCTCAATCCCACCTTCCTGATAGCCTGGACGCCTACCGTCTCTGATGGACTAGTTTCTGGTATCTTGAGAATCCATTCCTGGCACCTTCAGTTAGGTCCCAGAAAATCCCACTTTTAGCTGGCAAGCCCCAACTCTCCTTCTACTGGATGGCTCCTGGTATCCAAACGGGTCTTTACAGAGAGTCCTCAGATGTTAAGACCCTGTCTCATGTCCAAACACAGGTTTTACTTTGCACAACCCCATATGTAAAATAACATTAATTCACCACCTTACTTAACCTTCTCCACAAGCTCAATCTACTTAGTTTACCAAGATGATGATCAAGGGGTGACTTAATTATGGAGTAGTAACCTTCATGGTACTAAAGGCCTCTTTAATCTAGCAGAGTAAGGCACAGCAAGAACTGATGGCTGGAAGCTGAAGCCAGACAAATTCAAATTTAATTAAGGCACAAATTTTTAACAGTGAGGTTGATTAATCATTGGCTCAAACTACTGAGGGAAGTGGTGGATTCTTTATCTCTTGATGTCTTCTAGACTGGATGCCTTTCTGGAAGACACACTTTAGTCAAACACAAACTATTGGGCTCAATAGAGGAGTAACTGGATTAAATTCTATCACCAGTGTTACACAGAAGGAAAGACTAGATGATTTAAAGGTCCCTTCTGGTCATAAAAATCTATGAATCAGATGAAACCCAGCAAAGTTACAATGTTGGCAGTATAATGAAATAAAACAGTTACAAGTTTCCTCATCCTGTATCAGGAAAACACTGTATGCTCTCCACTAATTTTAGTCCATTTATATGATCCAATCCAGGTCTTTATTAGTATACTGATAGTACCCAGCATGTTTTATTTGCAGTAATGCAAAATATTATAGGAAAACTACAGTTTGAAATACATTTTGTCAACAAGAATGGATCCTGGAACTGAATCCTATTAAAAACAAGATTAACATGCAAATACTAATAAAGAACATAGTGCATTTCAGATGAGGTTCTCAAAGCCCTTCATGAATATTCAAACAAGATTCACAATACTTTGAGACAGGCATGATTATTTTACTCAGAACATAATTACCTCTGTCACTGCATAGAAAATCTATTTTAGGTAACATGGAGCTTAGAAGTCATTTTCCAATACTTTTCACCTTTAACTCAAAAAGACTTGATCTCCACAACTTCCCTGTTCACTGAAGATACTGCGTCCATGGAGACAACACTGTAGTAGTTGAGGGCACAGCCAGGCATCCTTGGAACCTTTTTAGAGCAATAGCCTGCAGTTACGGGATACCTCTTCTAATTGACTTAGTTCCTCTCCACCTCCAGAAGCCTTATTTTAAAGATAGTTTCCAAAAAGAGGAAGGGAGGAGGAGCATCAGAGTAGCTCAGTGAGGGCAAATCATCCAATTTTCTTGTTCATGGCATTGCCTCCACAGAGACCTGCTATAGATCACCAGCTAACAGTGACTATCTGTCAGGACCCCAGCTACAGGGCATGGGTCAAGGTCAGGGCCTGGGTTAGAGGGGACATGGTCCAAATTCAGTCTAGAGGATCAAGGCAAGAAACAACAAGCTGTTGTAGTGTCATGCCACAGGATCAGGTTGGAGTTGAGGTTAATGAGCTGCATTGGTCAGAGCCAAGTGAGTCAGCTGAAATAGGGTTAATGGAACAGAGGCAGGGCAAGATGTCAGGAGCTAAGCAGGGGACCAGAAACTGAGGCAGGGCAAGGAGTCAGGAGCAGAGCTGGGGCCAAAAACCAGGAGTAAGGCAAGGTATCAGGAATGCACAGCAGGGTCCATTTGCAGCAACAAAATGGGGATCTGCCTACTTGAACAGATGTCTTGAGGAAACACCTGCAGGCTCTTAAATAGCGTGCCTGAGCCCATCAGGGAACACGATAGGCTCTGCCAGTTAGGACATCTGTGGGCATGACATCTAGTGGAGCTTGGTCCCACAAGCCTCACAGCTCATGGACTGGATGCAGCGATCACTCAGGGACCAACAGTATCAAGTTCTAGCCCCACAGATCCTTACACCTTCCCTGATGAGCCCTACCAGTTAGACAGCAATTGACACACTGTGCTCTTGGTGCAATATCAAGAAAATAATGATCCATGAAGATAGGAACCAAATCCCACGTAGCAGGCCAACAGATTTTAGATAAAGGGACATTTCAGATGCATGCCATTGACTGCCATTCCCCTAGTTGAATGAGTCCTAAGATATTCAGGTGCAAAAACACCAAATAGGTACTCAGCATCATCATTTCTCCACTTTATCTTTGAGCTGAAATGGATGGACACCCAGAATTCTCCAAAAGCCACAAATCATTTTTGCCTTTCTAAACAGCTTAGTCCGGTCTTAATAGTAGCTAAAAACACCCAGGAAGTTTAAGGCCCTGGGGCTTTTGAAGGAAGACAGTGATAACCTTTAAGAAAGATACAATTCAAGTCAGAAAGCTGGAGGCCTGAACATTATGGAGTATTGTATAAGGCAGGTTGGCTGTCAGAACCCTTTCTCTGATCACGTTGGTAATGGCTACCAGAAATGAATAGTGTTAAAAGGTGGTACAGAAAGCAAGACCGCAAGGGCTAATAGAAACTTCCTATTAGTTTTGTTACCAAATTCAAGTTGTGAGAATCAGCAGGCTCCCACTTGGGAATGTCTGTTAGGCCTTTTAAAAATTGTTTAATCAAAGTATTTATAGCCCCCGGCCCCGCCCCAACCCCTTCCCTAAATCCGCCCCCTTCCCCGGGCGCACAGCATTTCCCCACCCCTTCCCGGCTTGCAAGCCGGGGGGGGGGGGGGGGGGGGATAGAAGCAGCAGAGCACCCACCGGGCCCGGCAGCTCCCTGCCAGCCCCCCCGCGCCCAGCTCACCTCTCCGCCATGGCCTCTCCGCCTCCCGAGGGCAGGCTCTGCCCGACAGCCAAGCTGAAGCCCGCTTTTCCTGGCTCCAGCTGGTCAGTGGCAGCGCGCCGCACGCCTGGGGCGGCACCTCGTGGGAGGGGTATGGGGAGGAGGCGGAGACGGCGACGGCGCCGACCAGCTGGAGCCAGGAAAAGCGGGCTTGGCTG
Source organism: Chelydra serpentina (assembly GCA_037349315.1). Lineage (NCBI taxonomy): Eukaryota > Metazoa > Chordata > Testudines > Chelydridae > Chelydra > Chelydra serpentina. The sequence continues at coordinate 78,240,561 of JBAIAC010000008.1, forward strand.
TCGGGCAGAGCCCGCCCTCGGGAGACGGAGAGGCCGCAGCGGAGAGGTGAGCTGGGCGCGGGGGGGCTGGCGGGGAGCTGCCAATTTTTCCCCGTGGGTGCTCCAGCCCTGGAGCATCCACGGAGTCAGCACCTATGGCCTTGGTCTGTAAAGTGTTGGGTTCAAGGGAATCGTGCACACTTGCTATCTACCAACTACTGTTTAAAAGGTGTTGTGGCCATGTGCCAACTCTTACAGCAGTGCTCTCTATGAAGTCAGATGAAGAAAGAAAATATGCTTTGTTATACCTGATGGAAGACAATTGGACCCTATCTAATGGACCCTATCTTGACGCTTACAAGAGTATGCCTTGAGTGCCCTATTTTCCTGCCTAGATGACCTACTGAAGTCCCTTCCAGTCCTACACTTCCCAAGTTCCCACACTGGCACTTATGTCGGTGATATGTCACTCAGGGGAAGGATGATTTATTCACCGCCCTGAGCAACATAAATTCTGATGACATAAGCTGTGTCGCTTAGACACAGCTAAAGTGTGGGGGCTGGAAGGGACCTCAGCAGGTCAGCTAGGCAGGAAACACCACAAAGCAGCTTTGCAGTGGCTATGAAACTATAGTAGCGCCAACACAGCCCTCACTTACCCTCCCTTACCACACCCGTTCAGTTACCAGTCCGAAGGCGTTACTCAGCCAGGCTAAGGGAGGGGGAAAGAAGGCACTTCAAGGCCGCTCGATAACAAGCCCAGACCCCCCGGGAACAGACAGACTAGTAGCCACACAACCCAACCAGCCTAGGCTGACCATACGTACCGTTTTAAACGGGACAGTACCGTTTTTTTCATATTTCCCGACTGTCCCGTCATTTTAATATAAATGTCAATTTTGTCCCGTTTTTAATAAACTATATATAGTTTTTATTTTTTTGTAAAAAACTGAATGCTGGCTTGTTGCGGCTGCCCCTCGTCTCCCCGCCGAGCGGGGAGACGAGGGGTAGCTTGTTGCGGCTGCCCCTCGTCTCCCCGCCGAGCTGCTGAGCGGGGAGACGGGGGGCAGCTTGTTGCGGCTGCCCCTCGTCTCCCCGCCGAGCTGCTGAGCGGGGAGACGGGGGGCAGCTTGTTGCGGCTGCCCCTCGTCTCCCTGCCGAGCTGCTGAGCGGGGAGACGGGGGGCAGCTTGTTGCGGCTGCCCCACGTCTCCCCGCCGAGCTGCTGAGCGGGGAGACGGGGGGCAGCTTGTTGCGGCTGCCCCACGTCTCCCCGCCGAGCTGCTGAGCGGGGAGACAAGGGGCGGCTTGTTGCGGCTGCCCCTCGTCTCCCTGCCGAGCTGCTGAGCGGGGAGACGAGGGGCGGCTTGTTGCGGCTGCCCCTTGTCTCCCCATCCCGTTTTTGCCATACCAATGTCCCGTTTTTGTCTCAAGGAAATATGGTCAGCCTACAACCAGCCTCCCCCCGGGGGCGGGGAGCGCCTGAAGCCAAGGCGAGGAAGCCCCGCAAGCACGGCGTGCACCTGCCCGGACAGACGAGCCCCCCGCGGCCAGGGGACGCTCTAGTCCCCGCGCGGAGCTGCGACAGCCCCGCTCCTCGGGCACCAGAGGTCGGGGTCTCCCTGCCCCACGGTCACTCCCGTTCCCGGGGGAGGGTGGTGTCACTAGCCGGGCCCAGGCGCGGAGGAGGAGGGGGGGGGCGCTTCGTACCTGAGCAGCTGCCAGAGGGCGCCGCGGAGGCCGCCGTGACCCCCAAGCTGTTGCAGCGCCCGCCTCAGCACCCGCACGTACTCCGCCATCTTGGCGGCCGCCGCTAGGCCTGGAAGCCGGGCGCAGCCGCAACCGCCAGTTCCGGGCGACCTGGTTCCGGCACCGACAGACAGCGCCGCCCGCCGCGCCCCTCAGGTCATTACATAGCCGGGCCGGGCCGGGCTCAGCTGGGCGCTGGCAGAGCTCGCGCGCCCGTGGCCTCCTGCAGCTCGGGACTGGGGCCGGGGCTGCCCGTTAACTGGCGGCCCAGCTCGAGTAGCGGTACTGGGCAGCCAGGCCGGGGCAGGGGGTTATGTCCTCCCGTCCCGTCAGCGCTGCGCTGGCCGATCGGGGAGCCGCCCGCGGGGGGTTAACTGCAGAGGCCTCTCGCTGCTCACGTTGATGTTTCGCTCTTTACCCACCAGCAGCCAGCCCGTTGCGGGGCTGCGTTTGCCCCAGGCCGGGCATCCAGGTTTGTGGTCACCCCAGCCCCTATGATTTATAACCACACTGTGCCACTAAGGGCCGATTTCACGTGCTTACCCCCCCTGCGTTTGTTCCGAAAACAGCTACTCTAACTAGCGGGCGTAGAAGAGCAGGGCCGCTTACCTCCAGTTAGAGTAGGATGCCAGTACAATGCAATAGTCATAGTCCGTTTTATACAGCAACAGAAATTCAGAGCTAAAATGCCCCTCACAAAGCAAAAGACAGCTCCACCTCATATAACCAAGCAGCGTCACCTCAAACAGCACACTTACCAGAGCTCTCCTTTCCTGCATCATGCAAGCCAGAGATGGACTGCTGGGACTGGCTAGAGCCCTCCGGACTGGAAAAAAGGTCCTGACTCACCGCACCACCTGACAACTCTTCTGTGTGCTCCACATCGTCCTCCAACTTTATCTCCTCATCCACAACTTCGTCCTTGGGGTTGTGTCCACTGTCGGCCACCTCCAGCCCTGCAGAAGTATCCCTGGGGCTCTTGGCAGTGGAGAGGGGGTGTCTCTGCTGAGGCTGGTGTTAGGGTGACCAGATGGCCCGATTTTATAGGGACAGTCCCGATTTTTGGGTCTTTTTCTTATATAGGCTCCTATTACCCCCCCACCCCCTGTCCCGATTTTTCACACTTGCTCTCTGGTCACCCTAGATGGTGTCCAACTCCTTATAGAAGCAGCAGGTCTTCAGCGCAGCACCAGAGCAATGGTTTGCCTCCCTGGCCTTCTGGTACACCTGCCTCAGCTCCTTTATTTTCGCACCATGCTGCTGCGTGTCCTGCTTATAGCTCTTATCCAACAAGCCATGAGAAACCTGATCGTAGGTATCAAAGTTCCTACAGCTAGAATGGAGCTGGGACTGCATAGCCTCCCCTCCCCACAGTGCCAGCCGATCCAAAAACTAAGGTGTGCTCAAAGCAGCAGAGTGTTTGTTGCATGGAGCTGCCACTGTCGGCTGGGAAGATGCAATGTGAGCTCTCCATACCAAGCAAATAGGAAGTGGAATTTCAAAAAGTCCTGGGACTTTAAAGGGGGGAGGGGCGGATACCTGTGTAGCTGGATGCAGGACAGTGGAGTTCAAACTGCTGACCAGAGCAGTCAGGATGAGCATTGTAGGACACCTCCTGGAGGCCATTTACAGTGACATAACCAAGTGCAGCATCTACACCAGGGGTGGGCAAACTTTTTAGTTCGAGGGCCACATTGGGGTTGCAAAATTGTATGGAGGACGGGGTAGGGAAGGCTGTGCCTCCCCAAACAGCTTGGCCCCACCCCCTATCTTCCCCCTCCCACTTCCTGCCCCCTAACTGCCCCCCTCAGAACCCCCAACCCATCCAACCCCTCCGCTCCTTGTCCCCTGACTGCCCCCTCCTGAGACCCCCCACCCTAACTGCCCCCCCACTCCGACTGCCCTGACCCCTATCCACCCCCCTCCCCTGACAGATGCCCGGGAGTCCCATGCCTAGCCAATCCCCCTGCTCCCTGCCCCTTATCCAAGCCCCTGGCCCCGGCCCCCTTACCCCACGCTGCTCAGAGAAGCTTGTCTGGCAATCGCACGGAGCACACAGCCCTGCCCCCTTACCAAGCCGCTCAGAGTGGCAGGAGCTCAGGCCCCACCGGAGCCAACCACACCGCTGCAGTGCTGCCTGGCAGGAGTGACGGGCCGGAGGGGGAAGGCGGGGGGAGCCTCCCCCGCCGGCAGCTCAGGGGCCAGACAGGACGGGCCCGTGGGCCACATCTGGCCCACGGGCCATGGTTTGCCCACCCCTGATCTACACAGCACTCTTTGTCAATATAAGTGTGCCGTAAAAAGCTCTACACTTCTTATCGAGGTGGTTTTATTTTGTTGGCAATGAAGGAGAGTTTTGTCGGCAGAAGGAGCATTGTAATGTATACACCTCCACTGTTTTGTCAATGAAATCTGACTTTTGTTGACAAAACTGTAGTGTAGACAAGGCCTATGTCTACACTATGGACCTTACAGGAGCACAGTTGTACCTCTACAGCTGCACAGCTGTAAGCTCTCCTGTACAGCTGCTCTATGCTGGTGGGAGAGAGCTCTCCCACCAGCATAATTAAACCACCCCCCAATGAGCGATGGTAGTTGGCGGGAGAGTCTCTCCTGTCAGCGGGAGAGTGTCTCCTGCTGGACATAGCACTGTCCAGACTGGCGCTTTTGTTGGTGAAACTTACGTTGGTCATGGGTGTGTTTTTTCACACCCCTGACCGACAAAAGTTTTGCCAACAAAAGTGCTAGTGTAGACAAAGCCTTAGTTTATAAGCATAGTGATTCCTGAAACAAAAAGATGAAAGTCAAAATTTACGCTTCCGATTCTGCAAAATGAACACAGCACTGAAGAGCCCACTCCACTAACTAGAGACCCATGTTCTTGTTTGTTGCCATAGACACACTAATACACTTAAATCTAAAAATGCAAATAATTTGATATAAGACTCCTATGAAGCTTTCATCAAACAATCTGAATATATTCAAAGTATGCTCAGTTAATTGTAAACTAACTGGGCAGGAATGTAGGTCTTGTTAAAATTAACATTCTGGAGTGTTCTATCTTCTGTAATTTTATGTTTACAGTTCTCCACCATTTTGATACAACAAACTGTGACACAACCTCCTTCATAACCAGATTTGGGATACAAATCTGGATCTCCAATTTTAAATACTAGAACTCATACTGACATGCCACCAGCAACATTTCAGCCTCTTGCTCCTATTCTTGCCTTTGACATTTGTCTTTGAGATCAAGCAGCAAAAAGGTCCTATAGGTTCTTTGAATCATATTTTGATTTTCTCCTTGTGCTAGTTCTTTCTTTTTAATTAGATCAAGCCAAATTTCTAGAGACTGTGACTTTAGCATTATCTGTTTGTAATCTCTCTAGTCCCTCCAAAACCTCCTTAAAATGTTGTCAAGTATCAAAGGGGTATCCGTGTTAGTCTGGATCTGTAGAAGCGACAGAGTCCTGTGGCACCTTATAGACTAACAGACGTATTGGAGCATAAGCTTTCGTGGGTGCATACCCACTTCGTTGGATGCATGCAGTGGAAATATCCAGAGGCAGGTATAAATATGCAGGCAAAAGTCAGGCTAGAGATGAGGTTAGTTCTTAAATAGTTGGTAATTTTAATGTCTGACCAGAGCATGAAAAATGCATGGTATTATTTTGCTCAAAATCCTCCTGGGCTCAGTGCAAATTTCAGCATATTTAAGGTAGCTGAATGCAAATGCGAGCACACAGTCTTTGGAAATCTGGAGTATCAATGCTCCCTTGTCAGTAAATCAACTGTAAGGCTGATGGTGGTTCTGGAAGAAATTTTGAATTTCTGCAATGTGCTCTAAGACTGTTTGATATACTATTTAAACCTTTTTGAAAAATAGGTAATACCTAACACCAGTACCTCAGAATGTTATGATAATTAATTTAAATTCCTTTTTTTTTTGGTTTGTTTTATTTTTGTTGTCTGAGCAAATGGCAAAGAACTCATCATAATTTTGTCAGCATTCTTGAATGGTGTCTTCAGCAAGCTGGACAGAATAGCCTGTGGTTTTGTTTTCAGATGTAGAATCAATTGCATTAAGTGGGAATGTTTCAAAGAACAGATACTTCTGAATGAAACAGATGATGCACTCCAGGAAAGCCTGGAATAAATATGGATTTAAGTTATTACCATGCCTTTATGACTAATCCCATGAAAAAAGTCACACATGATCCTATGTGTTCTGCTCTTCCACTGAAATGGCATTTTATGCATCAACACCTTTGATTTAGAAAATAATAAATAAATTAAATTTTCTTCACTTTTTTGAGATTCTGTCGCTGCTGAACAATGCTAGATAAACTTTACATTTTATTTTAAAATAACTTTTCATTATTTCACCCATTCTGTTATTTATTTCCTACCACTAACTTTAGGCACATTAGATAAATTCTCACTGTGATATCTGGCAATCACTAAAGTCTCTTTTGCAGTATTAATCAGTAGCTTTAATATTTACTGGTTAGACTGAGAAACAACTATCTTCAAACACATTGAAGACTGAAAAATAAGACATTATCACATGTCCTGCCCACCCTCTTGAACTTCCAAGAGTCTAGCGAACCAAGTCCCCTATAAACATCACGACTCCCCTCATTTCTCTCTTTAATATCCTGTGACAGTTAATTCCACTCATTAACCATGACCATTTCTCCAATCAAATGACTCCAACCATTCTACTTTTCCTCTAGGGTTTTAAGACAGTTCTGTAGTTTTCACATGGTTTCCCAACAGACACAAGAACCTTGACGTTCTTGTCATTTATCTCTATTTTAAAAAGTTAAGTGGATTCATTCAAAAATTGAAATTAAAGTGTAATGTTTCTAGTATCTAAAAAAACTTTCAAATATGTTCATGGAAGTATTTGAGTGACACAGAAGTTAAAAAAAAATGGAAAAACCTAAAAATAATATTTTTCTGGAAAGACAGTCTCCCCAAACCCTGTGTTATTCATAAATCTGGAGCTGAGGCTTCTGAGAGGTAGAATCAGTTGTCATTGTAGAAATATGTACAAGTGACCCTTTTATTTCTATATAAACGTTTAACAACGGAACTGACAAGATTGCGTTTTTAAACTCATCACAGATGCTAGCAGACACAGCACTTTCCCCCTTGCTGCTATGGTGGTGAGAAACAATTTCAGCAAATGACACTCAAAAATAATAGGGTGGAAGAGCTCACTACATGAAAGAAATATACTGTGCATCTTTTACTTCTTGCAGTGGTTAAACAAATGTATATGCAAATTTAAATCAAAACAGATCACTTTTGATTATATTTCCAAATCTATTTCATACAAATGTGCTGGCACATTAGATCTAAAAGAAGGGTTCACTTCTGGGCGATAGGAACTCAAAGAATTCTACAAGTAACATTTTGAAATTATAGTAGCTTTAATCCAAAGAGCTCAATGTACTTTTACAAACATAAATTAAAGCTACCCAATCCCCTTATATGTATGCATCATTAAACATAAATCTATTTCCATGCCAAAAACTGCATTTAGATATTTGTTTTTGAATACAGTCATTAATTTGAAACAATTAGAATGTTGTAGTTAAACACACAATTGTTTGAAAGTCAGAAAATTTGGATTTGATGTTAAAAATAAACATTTGAAAAATTAAAATTAATACTTCACTGATAGTTCTAAAATCATATGTTGGGTATTCTGGAAATTCTTAAGGTTCCAATTCAAAACAGAACTCTGCCCCATTGCCCTCACTTTCCAATACGAGAACTCCATTAGCGTCAACATGGAAGAGACTCATAGCTTCACTGTTTTGCATGGTTTGATCTCAATTAGCCATATCCCAGTTAACTTCAATCCTTGATTATCCTGTATGTTACCTGGTGAAATTCCAAAATGAATGAAGCTTCACAAGATCAGAGCTCTTGCGAAGTTCAGTAGGGCACAACTTCTAAGTAGCTCCACAGGGAATGAGCTTCAGTCGTGTGGATCATCTAAATTTTTTCATGATAGAAGCTGCAGAGTTAGCAGTTTTGGGGTTGCCCGCCAATTTAATAATATGTTGTATGTGGTGTAATTGTTGCTGAGTTGGTCTCAGGATATTAAAGAGACAATGTGTATTAGACTAAGCCCTGGTCTACACTATGAGTTTAGGTCGAATTTACCAGCGTTAAATCGATTTAAGCCTGCACCCGTTCACACGACGAAGCCATTTTTGTCGACTTAATGGGCTTTTAAAATCGATTTCTGTACTCCCTGACGAGGGGATTAGCGCTGAAATCGACATCTCCGGGTCGAATTTGGGTTAGTGAGGATGCAATTCGACAGTATTGGCCTCTAGGAGCTATCCCAGAGTGCTCCATTGTGACCACTCTGGACAGCGCTCTCAACTTGGATGCACTGGCCAGGTAGATAGGAAAAGCCCCGGGAACTTTTGAATTTCATTTCCTGTTTGGCCAGCGTGGCAAGCTCATCAGCACAAGTAACCATGCAGTCCCAGAATCAAAAAAGAGCTCCAGCATGGACCAAACGGGAGGTACTGGATCTGATCGCTGTATGGGGAGATGAATCTGTGCTATCAGAACTACGTTCCAAAAGACGAAATGCCAAAATATATGAAAAAATCTTCAAGGCCATGATGGACAGAGGCTACAACAGGGACGCAACACAGTGCCACATGAAAATTAAGGAGCTCAGGCAAGCGTACCAGAAAACCAAAGAGGCTAACAGAGCCCCAGACATGCCGCTTCTACGCTGAGCTGCATGCTATTCTAGGGGGGTACGCCACCACTGTCCCACCCCTGTCCATGGACTCCAGCTGTGCCATTGTGAGGTACGTAATGTAGCTGCACTGGCACTTTTCATCGGTAAAACGTTTGTTGGTCAGGGGTGTGGTTTTTCACACTCCTGACCGACAAAAATTTTACCGACAGGAGTGCAGTGTAGACATAGCCCAACTTCTGTTGGTGAGAGAGAGAGAGAAACTTTCAGCCACAGAGCTCTTCTTCAGGTCTGGGAAAGATATTCCGAGCACCACAGGTAAATGCAGAGTGGAACAGATGCGTTTCTCAAATGCAGTCGCCGTGGCCGCATGTGGCCACCAGTAGGTTTTTCTGCGGCCACAACAGCCTCCTGGGTTGAGATGGGGGAAGGGTTAAAGCAGTGGTCCCTCTCTGCAATGCCCAGGAATTCTGGGGTAGGGCTTCAGCCCCCCATCTTCAGCTGCAGGATTACAGGGGTGGGCTTCAGCAGCAGGATTCACCCTCCTCCCCCTGCTTTAGCTGCGGGGCTCTGGGGGTGAGCTTTGGCCCTCGTTGCTTCAGTTGCAGGACTCCAGGAGTGGGTTTCAGCCGCAGGGTTCTGGGGATGGGCTCATTTTTGAAAGTGTTGTGGCAGTTTCCTTTGAGGTTTTCAAAAGAGCCTGGGAGCTAAATTTCATAATTCTGCTAGACACTAAAATTAATGGACTGAACAGACACAATGGATTTAGGGCTCATTACAAATATCTGTAACCCACAATCCTCCCGCTCCTTTTTTGCCCTGTGACTGCAGAGGTGTTAAGGGCCACTCCACCCTGAACGGTCACCTAGAATATGTGCTAAACTACTTGTGCTAAACAATCTATGGTTGCCAGGTATCCGGTTAGATGTACTGATCAGATACCAAAAGGTCGGTTGCTGGGGCGAGGGGGTGGGGAAGGCAACAGGTCATAAACCCGCAATACCCCTGCTGAGTTGGGGCCACCTCATACCTGCATCTCCTGGGCAGGCCGTAGGCTCTGAGTCAGGATCCAGCAGCACCCGGAGCAGTGGGAGCCCAGCTGGGGGAGGTGGCGGAGGGAGGTGGAGAGGATCCCGCAAGGAGGAAGGGAGAGGAGGGAGAGCAGCGAATGACAGGGGGATGAGGGAAGGAAGAGGAGCGAGCGAGCCAGGGAAGAGGCAGAGCAGGAGGTAGGGCCTTGGGGGAAGAGGCGGGGCACAGGGTCTGGTTTTCAGGCATTAGAAAGTTGGCAATCCTAAAACAATCTGTTCCACCCTGTATTTACCTGGGGTGCTCAGAGTATCTTTTCCAGACCTGAAGAAGAGCTCTGTCTGGCTTGAAAGCTTCTCTCTCTCTCCAACAGAAGTAAGTCCAATAAAAGATATCACCTCAACCACCTTGTCTTGCTAATCTAATCATATAATAAAATAATTTCTAATTATGGGAGCTGGTATGCAGACAGGCTTCCAGGCCTGGCAGTTTGGCTCTCTCAATTATCCAAAACTCCAACTATCTGAAGGCTTCAGAATATTTAACAAGGAAAATCCCTATACCCAATTCATGTGTTCCGCTATAAATGAAATGAACTGTATTAATTATCTCCCACCCCATCCCCACACTCCTAATTAATTTAGGAAGTTAATTTGAGCAACCTTTACTAACAACCCAATCACTAAAAATCAGAACAATTGCTAGATAAGCCAGTATCAACAGCCACAGCATCTTCAACTTCAACATTACCCAAACGTTATAATACTCAAGCATAACAACAAATTGCAGAGATGTACAACAGACTCCTTTTCAATTCCAACACAGAATCACGCCACAATGCACATTTCCAGTACCACACAATTACATTGAAATGCAAAACCTTAACTGTCTTCAGATAACAATATATTTCTTATGGACATGCATGTAGTGAAAAAGTCTGTGATGTGTTCTTTGTACATTAACAAATATGAGGTTGAAGCTTGGGCTTTGCATTTGAGTGCTTGGGGGTAAGGGAAGCAGGGCTGTATGACGAAGGTCATGGAGGGGGGACGAGAGTTGTCCAGAGGCATTCATGGATTGGTGTGGGCTGAGTGTGTATTGTATTAGAGAAACAGGAGTGAATCCATGGAAAAAGCAAGGTGCATGTGATGGGGAGGATGTAGAAAATATTTTGGGAAGTCATAGGGGGAGTAGGAATAAATAGGGGAGGTATAGAGGGAGAGTGGATGTGTGTGACACAGACCATCTGATGAAAGAAACTGTGGAGTTTCTGCTGAGGGAGGAAAGATGCCAGGGGAGAAAAAGCTGGAGAGAAGCTGCACTCCAACAAGCTCCCTTTGATTCAGCAGAGGATCACTCTTTTCCCTAATGCTCCTCTCCAGCCTAATTTCTTCCCTTCTTAGGTGAGCACAAAGCTGTGTGAGGGAAAATGGATTAGGAAGCAGGGATGAAAGAGAGGGTATAGAGATGGGGAACAGGACTCGGCAGCAGGGTTGAGATCAGGTGGGCACTGGAACCAGAGTGAGCCACAGATTTAATTTTGTTTTTGGGGAAAGATTCCTTGTTTCCTCCTCTTGCAATTTGGCAACCCACTCAAACACCAACATCCACCACTGTCCCCAATAAACACATTAACTGGATATTTCTGCAAAGATGATGGGCAGCAAAACAGGTAGCTTTGACATTAACATTGTCGTAAATATATTTCAGACTTAACACTCCTCAAAATAAATGGCAATTCATTCCCTTGGACTATTGTTTCTGGTTACCAGCACAGTCTGGTGGACTACATTAGTTTACATTCAGAAGACTGTCTTTTGGTTGCAAAGGAACAGACGTTTAAATTTTTTAAATATTTAAGCTACCAGTGAGAAGCTAAATTCTGTAACAAGAGATGGATCCTGAGGCCAATTCCACAATGGTAAATATGGGACCCCGAGTGTTTTAATGATTTCTCCAGGAACAATTGTGTCCTTGAACACTTAAAACTGAGATAAAACCAAGACCAAAATCAAAATTGTAATTTGTAATACATTCTTAAGCAAAACAAAAAAAATCTTCCAATCCAGCAACACCCTACTTCTTATCCAAAACTGATTCAACAGTCTTTTAGTTCTGATGGCATTGAATAAACATCCTGAAATATAAATTATAATTTGTGACATGAACAACTATTACCAGAACTCATAATGGCACATTTCTATAATTATCAATTGTATAGTGCTTTAAAAGCAAAGGATACTGCTTAGGCAAAGTTTTACAATAAATTATCAGATGTATTATGTATGCAAACTTATAAGTTAAAGCTAAGTGATAGAGAAACTAAGTGTTAATGGCAAAGTTAGAAATACCAAACTACTAGCACTGTCCCAATGTCTTATAATTGACAATATTACATTGCACAACAATAGTGTACCCAGACAACCTATAAGAAATTGAATACACTGTCACAGTCTATGTATCAATTAATATAAAATACTACAAATTGATAGGTAATTGCAATTGTTATTCTATAATAAAAAGTTACAATTTATTTTAAAAAATACAGCCAAAATAGAATTTACAATTTTAGTCAGGTTTCAAGACATTTACAGTAGCTTTTATACAACAGCAAGACAATCACTGCGACATTCTGATGCTTACATTAAAACTGAACTACCAGTAAGATGTAGATGTGGGATGGAATGAGCAAACAAATGACTTCCAATGACACTGAAGAGAGAGGACACAGAACAAATGTACTAAGAGGACAGGATTGGTTTGTAATGCAGCTGACATTACAATGAAGTTCTCTTGAAACTATTCAAAATAAGCTGTACCAGGAAATATACCAGTAATAAACATAATCTAGCACACTGTACAATAAATATTTTTAAGAAAAAATTATTTTTGAACTACTCAGTTCATTATTTAGAACAGTGCTCCCATCTTTAATTGAAAAGTATAAAACTATTCACTTTTCCATTCAAACTGTTTATACTAAAAATCAATTTTTTTCCTTAAATCAAAAATTATAAACCTGTTGCAAATAATTTTATCCTTCAACTGGCAAAGAGGCCATTCTTTATTGGCTGGTAAAGACCATAAGTTGACAAGTCTTGACTAGATGCAAACTAGTTAGATTGGTGAAGACTGAATGCTGAAAATAAATAAAGTATGTGTTGTGGGAGACATCCCCAAAAAACTTGTCAAGCTAGAGAATTTTTAAAAATACCTTTAATGCCCATGATGTAGTAATTTTCAGAGTTTAATTTTCGGTAGTAGGTCAACTGATGTTACTGGACTGTAACAAAATAGGAATGAACTTGGCCAGCCTTCTAGCCAACATCAACATAGCGCAGAAAAATTTAACTGCAGACAGCAGAAACTATTCAACAGCATGAAACCGAAAACAATCAGAATGGCAATGATGTGAGAATCTGTGGACACTGTTGATCAGAAAAACGTGTCTCTTTAGACAAAAAAGTTATGGGCTTGAGCTGAAACTCATTAAAGCTGGTACATTTATCTGAGCAGCAGTAAACTTCAAAACAAGCTTCATTCCTTAAAAAAGCCCGTAAGACACCAAAGTGCAATGGTAACTGCAACAGTTAAAATAAATGCTGGTAAATGAACAAAATGAATATAAAAATAAAACAATCCCTTTATTCATTTATCTGTTTTATTGTTTAAGATTACCCCTACTAAGAAAACTCAGCTCCCCCCAGCTCCTGATCAGAAGCATGAAATTATATTACAAGAAGTGAAAACCATTTATTCAAACCTTGGGGAAGGGAGAGAATGTGGTGGAGAGAACAGAAGAACCTACATTATGGGGCCTCAGGTCATGATAAATAGAAGAATGATGGCCCAGCAGGCACAGAACAACGTGTACTCTAGGCCCCAATCAGTACTAGACATTTGTTTAGTTAGAGAAATACAACAGAAATCTGATATAGTAATAAACTATTTTGGAAAATAGTTTATTCTTAGTCAGTTTCCCACTGTATAATACAAATAGCTAGTATCTGCCAATACACAACACTAGAACATATTAAACTCTTGACATCCAGAATAGCATCAATCTTATTGCCAATAATGGAGGTGGACTATGATCTGCTGCATTGAGGTATCAACAGAATATTTTAAAAAATCTGCGTGCTTTCTATGATTTCCCTGCCCTTTTCATGGTACCAACTGCTTCATAAAACAAGAACTTCAGCTCTTTTCAAAGTAGCTGAAAGAAAAATGAAGTTGATTACAAAGGTCGCACTTCAATTGAAATATTTTTGCCTTTTTAGGATTTCTGACCATCATGTTCCATTGAATCAGTGAGAATGAATTATAGCAAAACACTGAAAACACAACTCAGAGAAGAAGGTTAATTTATTTTTTTTCTAAAATTAAGTAGTGACACCTTAATTCAGTCAACACTCTTCTTCACCAGGCTGGATTTTCCTATTCGTTTTAGACTTCATAAACAATATTCCAGGTTCATCTATCTACAAAAATACGGTGGATAATTTTTGATTTTCATTAAATGCCAGATAATTTACAAGTCCTTGAAAACCAGATGAAAAAAGGAAGTAATTCTGTATCCCTCAAGACACTCTGCAGCATTTCCCAAATGTACTGGAAAGGAGGAATTTTAGCCTTCTTTAAATTTTTAAAAGTTGCCGGGGAAGGCTTCTTGCCATCTCTTGGAGACAGTATGCCATGACTGCCAAGGTAATGTACATTTACATCACCACAGCATAGAATCCTTGTTTTCCACCTTTATACAGAATGACCAATAATTTGAGAGTTGTAGTCTGCTGTCTCCATTCTTAGGATATATGGGATGATGCTGTCAATCTGAACGTTTCCAATCAGTCCTGCAAAGAACAACTCTTCTGTGATGGTAGCACTCATCAGTCTGAGGGCAGGCAATCGGAGAAGAAGCCTAGATAGCCTGAAAAACAGGTTTGGCAAAAGAGCATTACAGTTTAATAGGAAAAGCGAGGCTTCCTTTTGATGTTATCTAGTTATCAAAAGAAAAAAAACATATAAAGGATTACACTTTTGGTCATGGTTCAGTTAAAGCTCAGCTCTTAGGAGGTCTAGTATTAAGCTTTTGTAGGTATGGAAGACAGATCAAGTTTTAAATTAATCCAGTATTTAATTTATAACCAGTCACATCTTTGACATTAGCACAAACAGATCTTAATAGGCATTTCAATATATGTGGGTTGCACAACCTGCTAAGGCCTGCAGCAGACAAAAGAAAACAAATGGAAGACCTGGCTTCAAAGAGTCAGGTGAGTACAATTCAAAAAATGTAAATACATTTTCATAAAGTTTAACTTTTAAATGTAAAATGCACTAAGTTATTTTGAAAATTATTGGAAGTAACAATAAAGTCATACACATACAGCGACTAAGAGTAGGACTAAGGTTTCTCAACCCTTTTCACTTAATTGATTCTCACATTTCTTACAATGAAATACTTCTCAAATCAAAATAACTGAAGCTCCGAAGAAAAGAAATGAAAGAAAAATCAAGCATGTGATGTATATAATGTACATACCTGTAGGTATCATCTGGATATGCTTTTGTTACATAATCTTGGAACTCCATGTAAGCCTTTTCTTGAAACTTTTCAATCTGTATCACATTTTCTAGACCTGGGTGATCTGAAACACAATTTATATTGTTATACCTGCTCTGGATAAGATGCACAAAACAAAAACAACAAAGCCCATCTGGGGCAACCATCCGATTAATTCTTTTGCTACTGTAGCAACTTCTAGGGGTTTTCTGACAATTTTGATGCTGAGCACCTCTCCTTATTTGGATTCTTTTCTTAGATGATGGAGATCTATTTCATTTACGTTGCTCAGATTAATATATTAAATTGCTCTAGTAGTCCAAGCAAATGCAGTTCTTGCCATGTGTAAAACTATTTACATAATCTCATTCATATTTGATCTTGGCTCCAGTTACTGTGTTGCAACTGAACATAGCAGCGTTATTCTGATATGTTGACAGTTCATTGGACAGTTGCGTGCTTAAACATTACATGAAGTCTAGCTGCCATCCCAGACTCCATTTTCTTTACTTTATTTTGTCTCTGGAACTGCCGGAACTAATTACCCTCCCGTCCCTCTCCCCCCTTCCTGCAGACCAATTCCTCCCAGCCCATTGTCTGCTCCCTGCACTGGTTCAGCTCTGCACATCTGAAGGGTGGCCAGTTCCCCCCCGAAACTGAATCAGTGCTGATGCCTTGTCCTATGAGCTTGGCATGCTGGGAGCTTCCTGCTTCCCTTGCCCTGCTGGGGGCTTCCTGCTTCCCTTGCCCTGCTGGGGGCTTCCTGCTTCCCTTGCCCTGTGTGCCTGCGATTCGTCTGCAGCTACCTCCTGCTTACGAGGTCAGTGAAGCGGCAGCTACCATGCCCTGCTCCTGTCAGCCGCTGTTGCCTCACTCTGCTGTGCGTGCTGTGGAGTGAGGTGACAGTGGCCAGCACGAGTAGGGCACAAACCCCACAGGCAGGAAGAGGTGATCGGAGATGACCTGAGCCAACCCAGAGAGCATCAGGTTGTTTTTATACCCAGTCTGAACCCGACACTTGTAATCAGGTGCCATCAGGTTCAGATTGAGCTGGAAGGTGCTACAATTCTCTCAAACCCAATATTTCATAGATCAATGGTATAAACATCCTGTCCTGTCTAATGATCCCTCAATTTCTTACCTCCATAAACCACCTATAAAGCATGGTTCCAAAGTAAAAAGCACAAGGGAAGGTCAAGTGTGATTGCATAGAGAAAATGTGTTTTGAGAACAAGAGTTACTGCTGTAAGTAACTTCTATTTTCTCCTTCATGACATTACTTTCAGAGCCCAACTATAGGAGGTTAGTTAGTAATGATCTCCCTAAAAAGGCAGGCTGAGGAACTCTAAAGCCATTTGTGAACATATCAATTGAACTCCATGTAGCAGCCATACAGATTTCAGATAGGGGCATATTGTAATACATTCCCACTGAAGCTGCCATCCCACTAGGTCAGTTAGCCTTGAGACACTGAAGGCACAGAAACATCAGCTAGTTCATAACTTGACTGGATGAACATTCCTTTCCAGTTAGAAAAGGCTTCCAGGGATACTTCTGACAACACAAATGTCAGGAGAAAGTAACTGGAAACACACAGGAAACTAGGTCAAGCCTTTGACATTTGAGCAAACTTTTAAAACCTGTTCCACTTGACAGTGTAAAAATTCCTAGTGAAATGTTTTCTAGATTCCTACTGCCTTTATCTCTTTAGGCAAGGACAAATCATTCTGTCCTAAAATCTAGCAGTCATGCTGTCAAGTAAAGGCCTTTGAGGCATGTTTGCATCACCTTGTTGCTATGCTGGAGCATGATATATCAACATAGGGAGGGTGAATGAATAATTTTTGGAGAAGCAAGTTACCACAAGGCATGAACTACCCCTTTGTAAGACTAGGCTCTTATGAGCCAGTTGTGCCCATAGGAAGACTTTTGATGAGTCAGATGAGATGCAGATACCATCAGGCACTTGGTGAATACCATGGGGGCAATTGCTGAACCTCTCGCGAAACCGAGGTACTTCTCGTGGTTCTTATCTGAATGTAAAAGCAAGCATATTAAATATCAAGGACACAAATCAGCCTTGAAGTTCTAGAGCAAGGATTATGCTCCCTTGAGAAAACAGGTGATTTTACTTTCCTTCGGTATCTGTTCAATATAAGGAGGTCAAAATAGGGGGAGGCCTTTGCTTTGGGAACTTCTTTCTGGTACCTTTCTTCCAGTGTGGCTTCCATTTCCAACATGTCCTTTTCTCCGACTAGTTTTTCATGAGAGGGATTAATAAAAATAAAAAGGAAATAGAAGGTAGATAAAGTTTTGTCACGCTGTGAACTCCAAGGAGTACCCCTTTCAATAATCTTTAGGACTCAGCTACATGAATAAATGGCCTGTCATGCCTGTAAATATTGTAACAAAGAATCCTAAAAGATTGGGGTAGAAGAGGAAGAAGGATGAGGACTTGGGTCCCCTGAAACTCACCCAGGGCTCTCTGGCACATCCTCAAACTTGCTGCTTACGTGCAGCGCCACCAGAAGATGAAACTACTGAGGCAGAAAAGAACACCCTTTCTCTCTTCTGAAAACAAAAGGGCTTCCCAGATTGTCTCTGTGTTTGCTGGTACCAACATTCCTGAGCCCGAAATATCTCTTCAACATGACAGCCATAGCTAAAGACCTGGCTGTAGTGTCCATGATATCAAGTGAAGCCTCCAGAGAATTTTTAGACAACTAGCCTTTCTGGTATAAGACCAGAAATTCCTTGGTTTGGGGAACATACTGGGTCTAAGTAACAGCTCTGGACTAGAACAAAACATCTTATTTGGCCATAACTCTAGCAATTTGGTCTCTCTGTGCCCACGTTTTGATGACACTGTCCCAGCTCTAGATTTGTCATTTACAGCAGAATTCACAACTGGCCCAGAGTAAAATATTGGAAAAATAACTGACACCCAAACTAGTAATCTGGTATAAGGAAACTGGCTTATAAAGGGGGGAGGGATAGCTCAGTGGTTTGAGCATTGGCCTGCTAAACCCAGGGTTGTGAGTTCAATCCTTGAGGGGGCCATTTAGGGATCTGGGGCAAAAATTGGGGATTGGTCCTGCTTTGAGCAGGGGGTTGGACTCGATGACCTCCTAAGGTCCCTTCCAACCCTGATATTCTATGATTCTATGAATTCCTAGGACTGCCTCACCAGACCAGTTCCTGCTCCTCAGAGAGAATGCATCTGATTTCAAATCAGGTACAACTACCGGTCTTTAAGATTTAAAGTAGAGGAATCCCAGGGATCTCTGAAGAGCCCATCACCTTTGTAGAGAAGGCTTCCTGGGGGGGGGCGGGGAGGAGGAGACAATGTTGGTCTTCCATCATCTCATCACAGAGGACACTTAAGGAGTGGGTAACATTTTAATTTTGGAACTGTCCAGGCTGACAACTGAGGTTCCAAAAGTTTTCCTCTACCTAAACCAAGTTCCCTTTGAAGTGGAGCTGCAGCAGATTGGGAAAGTACATGGTTTTCTCAGTTCCAGGAAATCTACAGCACCAATCTTGGAAAAGGCAGGAACCATGGATCCAATGATGGGTCCTCCATATGACAACCTGGGGCAGATTCATTGTGGAATCCTCGCCAGAGCACCTCTTTCTCTCACAGTACAGCTTTTTAGAATGGCCAGTGCCAGAAGATGTGCCTTCTTTGGCTCCATCTGAAGAATTCAGGTCTTTAGCTGGGTGAATGTGCTTCATCAGCCTGGGATTTTATGGTAGGCATTAGCACTAAAGAAGGCTTATTGTCCACATTACTTGTGTCTGGGAAGACTTTAGGGGAAGGTCTATCAGACTCTTGCATTACCAAAGCCTCTTGCAGCAACAGATTCTAGAGTAGAGTCTTATGATACTTTGGGACCTTTTCATGCCTATCTGAAGTACAGAACTTTGTGAGATAAGAGGAATATCTTTTAAATCCCATTCTTTTCGATGGGCCTCCCATTGTGAGTAAGGCTGAAGGAGACCTAATATTAAAAAAAAAAAAATTGAGAAGTGAAAAAACCCCTCAAATCCTTTAGCTTAAACCTAATGCTAACAATGCAACTATTTACAACTAGATTTGCATGTATAAGATTAGAGAAAAGGAAGAGTTTGTCTCTGTCACTGCTCCAGGTGGCAGACTGTGGAATTTGAAGAGGGAGGATATTTATACCTGTGGTCTGTGGAACGTTGGGCTTGAGGATATTGAGTGCATCCCATAACTGCCATCTGCTGTCTGAAAAGCTTCCATGAGTAGGCATGTGACTCCTACACTGGGGCTCTGTATAGGTAATATCATGAAGAATGTACAGGAACTACTCACTTAATGTTGTAGTTATGTTCCTGAAAAATGCGACTTTAAGCAAAATGATGTTAAGCGAATCTAATTTCCCGATAAGAATTAATGTAAATGCGGGGGGGTTTAGGTTCCAGGGACATTTTTTTCACCAGACAAAAGACTATATTATAATTATATTATACAGGAACTCCTCACTTAAAGTCGCCCCGGTTAATATTGTTTCGATGTTACGTTGCTGATCAATTAGGGAACATACTTGTTTAAAGTTGTGCAATGCTCCCTTATAAAGTCATTTGGCAGCAGCCTGCTTTGTCCACTGCTTGTAGGAAGAGCAGCCCGTTGGAACTAGCTGGTGGGGGCTTGGAACCAGGGTGGACCGGCAGCCCGCCTATCAGCTGCCCGCTCCCCTAAGTTCCCTGTGCAGCAGCCACCCAGCAGGTTATCAACTGCTGGCAGTTCAGCTGTCCCTCCCCCCACTGCACGTGTTGCTCCTGCCCTCTGCCTTGGAGCTGCTTCCGGGATCCTCCTGCTTGCTATGTGGGGGGAGGAGAGGGGAAAAGGGGAGGGACTAATGTCAAGGTGTCTCTCTCCCCCCTGCTCCTGCACCCTGCTTACCCCTTCTCCATATAGAGCAGGGTGGGGACACAGACTAAGAGAGACAGAGAGAGCTTGGGGCAGCAGCTGCTGTCTCAACTTCCCGATCCACTTAAAAAGACAAGGTACTTAAGAGTGGGGTCAGCTTACTTAAAGGGGCAATGCGCATCTCTCTCTCTCACACACGGTGTGTGTCTCTGTCTGCCATGCTGTCTTTTAGAATGTGAGGCTACATTAACAATGTGTTAATCCTTGACGGCTCGGCCAAAAGCTAGTTCATCATTTATCAGTAAGGTTTTCCCTGGGAAATATCACACTCTCTAACTTCACCACCTCAACCAAGCTTCACAGTCATCATCGCTGTATACAGTATTAAATTGTTTGTTTAAAACGTATACACTGTGTGTGTATATATAGGTTTTTTGTCTGGTGAAAAAAATTTCCCTGGAACCGAACCCCCCACCCCATTTACATTAATTCTTATGGTGAAATTGGATTAGCTTAACATCGTTTTGCTTAAAGTCACATTTTTCAGGAACATAACTACAATGTTAAGCGAGGAGTTCCTATATTATATTATATATACACACACACAGTATACGTTTTAAACAAACAATTTAATAGTGGTACACAGCACTGATGATTGTGAAGCTTGGTTGAGGTGGTGAAGTCAGAGGGTGGGATATTTCCCAAGGAATGCCTTACTGCTAAATGATGAACTAGCAATTGGCTGAGCCCTCAAGGATTAACTCTCTCACTCTACAAGGCAGCAGGAAAGGAGGGAGGGCAGACAGAGAGACACCGTGTGTGTGAGAGAGAGAGATTATGCGCATTTCCCCTTTAAGTACACTGCCTTGTTAATTAGATCCGCGAGCTGAGACCAGGAAGCTCCCTGGCCTCTGGGATTGTCGTGTGTCCCCCCTGCTCTATGGAAGATGGGGTAAGCGGGGTGCAGAGGGGAGAGGAATACCCTGACATTAGCCCCCGTCTTTCCCCACCCCTGCCGCACAGCAAGCAGGCAGCTCCCGGGAGCAGTTCCAAGGCAGAGGGCAGGAGCAGTGCATGGCAGTGGGGAGAGAGACAGCTGAACTGCCGGCAACTGATAGCCTGCTGGGCAGCTGCTGCACAGGGAACTTAGGGGAGTGGGGAGCTGCTAGGGGGGCTGCCGGTCCACCCTGGTTCCAAGCCCCCACCAGCTAGCTGCAAAGGGCTGCTCTTCCTGCAAGCAGTGGACAAAGCAGGCGGCTGCTAAACGACGTTAGAAGGGAGCATTGCACAACTTTAAATGAGCATGTTCCCTAACTGATCAGCAACTAAACAACAAAACAACGTTAACTGGGACGACTTTAAGTGAGGAGTTCCTGTAGAGGCACAGTATGATGATTGGTGTGGAGAGGAAGTAGTGGGGGGCCTTCCTGTTATTACTTCCTGTTCCTGTTTGTTTCCTGCTCCCTGAACTCAGTGTTCCAGTTCCTGTTCATGTGTGTATGTAGTGTTGGGTGTGATAGGCTGAAGGCAATGGAAAAACCTTAACATGAAAATAGGATGTTTTCCAGTCTGAGTGATGAATGGTTACGTATAATGAATTCCTGGTGTTTAAATAATATATAATGAAGTACTGTACGACAAATATAACCACTGTATTTTTACTGTTGCCTTTATTGTCTATACACATAGATACGGCACACATAGTAAAGGCTACACAGCAGCTGCCTTCTATTCCTCAAGACTCACAATCTATCGAAATAAAACAAAGCCTTCACTGTCACCGAAATAGTATGCAAATACAGGATACAAATTATGATGCTATTCGCATAGATGCAAAAATTATGATACTACTGACAGAGCGGTATCCAAGGGGATTTAGTGACTTTTTAAAATTCACCTCTGTTGGGTATCAGCTTCAGGAAAGGTAGAGTAATGAGAAGACATACTTGTTATTGTTGCTTTTAGAACATTTATGAGAAAAATGAACAGACTGCAGACTTGCTCAGCAAATATCAGAGTCAAAAACTGCCCTAAAAACAGAAAAATACTTGGCAGATCATGTTTCCGTATAGCAATTTTTGTTTTTTTCTTTATTATAAATCTTTGGATCTGTAAACGATGGATGAAAATCCTGGGGTCAAGAGATAGTATCTTGGTGTAAATCAAATTACACACAAAAGACTACATTAAAAGAACGTTAAGGTAGCAAAATCAAGCGCTCAAAAGTTAGGAAAAGCAAGAATTAAGGATAATTTGCCCCCCTTCTGTTTATGTAGTATGATACAGTATTTAATTATCTGATCAAACATTACTTCCACAGAACCTCTGCCTCAAACTGAATATGATAGACCATGCTACTCAATATTTTATTTCATGCTCATTTTTCAATATGTGCCACTTCCTCTCCTCGCCCTCGTTACTTAGTGCACACTATTCAAACCCTGGCTCTGAATACAGAATTATTTATTTCTTCATGAGGTTTTCTATGTTGCTAGTCACTATATTATCTGAGTATTTCACAAACATTTATTTAATTTAATTTCACAGCCTCCCTGATGAGGGAGTGGTGTTACCCCCTATTTTACACAGGGGGAACTGAGGAACAGAATGATTAAGGTCAGAAGTATCCACTAATTTTGAATGCCCATTTGACGTATCTAGGACCTGACTTTTCAAAGCATTATATAGCAGTTTATACATTCAAAGAACACCTTCCGTTGTCTTCTGCGGCAGCTGAGAGTGAGCAGTACTTCCACAAATCAGGCCCCATGGTCCCATTTTGGGCCTCCAGAAAATAATGAACACACAATTAGTGACAAACTGTGAAAAGTTTGGTTTAAGTGACCTGTCTACCAGCACACTGGAACTCCGACAGAGGCAGGGATAGAATCCCATTCTCTAGGACAGCATTCAACATCCTTAACTATGAAACTATCCTTTCTCTTTCTGTTATCCCCTGCCTCATTCACTACATCAATTTCAACTTCCACAACAAATGAGGCAGGAGTCGTACAGACAACAGCATCCTTTACTACACAACACTGAATCATCCCCAGAGCAGGTGTCCTGTGGAAACAATAGTACGTGATCATATAATTAGACTGTATCATAATGCATATGCACAAGGCAGCTAAATCAAGGTTGCACAGGCAACCATGATTCTCGCATTTTTTAACTTTTGAATGCTTGACTTTGCAACCTTAACATTCTTTTAATACACACCCCTCTCTTCTCGCCTTCACTCCCAGGCTCCTCATCTAATCTCTGTGTTCCCCAATCCTGTCTCAGTCTCCCTCCCTCAAAGGCTTTTTGTCCCAATCTCCTAGTCCTGCCTGCCTCCTCACCTACTTATCTGATGTCACCCCCAACTGCCAAACTGGCTCCTAAGTCTTCCCTCCTTCCAGTCTCTCCCCACTCCAACTGATTCTCAAGGAGCAGAATTAGAGAACATGATGGTAAAAACCATTGGTGGTCAGTCTGCCTTATCATTTCTAGCATTGCTAGCAAATTGCTGAGCTGCACTGGTGCTACAGCAACTTTGGGAGAAATGCCTAAAATTCTCAGTGAAGATGGAACCTTTGGTAGACCGGGAGGAGGACTTTTAAATTATCACCTAATTAAAATAAAAACAGGTTCACAGATTTGTTGCAGCTATAGAACTAAAATGTTAGAAACGAATGAACTTACATACAAAATCACTCTCTCCCACACCTTAACTGAAAGCTTGGATTTTGGAAAATACAACTTTTAAATACACTGTAAATACTCAGATCTCAATTGTCACAGAAAAAAACAAAATTGTAAGTTAAAAATAATTACATACCAGGACTGAAGAGGACGATTGCTTTCAGATAAGCATATTCATACCCATCTAGGCAAAGCTTAACCATACTGTTACAGAACTCTTGCAGTTTGAAGATATGCTCCATCACTAGTTTTCCTCTATCTGTAGACAGCTTATCTAGATTAGTACAAAAAATTGCAGAATGGATTTTCGGGATAAATTTACTCCTGATTTCTAAATGATTCATACAGCTGGTAATATGAATCCATATTTTTCTTCTGAAGGAAAAAACTACAGGCCAATGAATATATATATATATTTATTTTCATTTAGTTAAACAGACTTCATGATTAGTCTGTTAATCCTACTAAAGAGTTCAATGATCAGAGGTGGACTGGCACTTGAAATATTAATCACCAGAAGGGGGAAGAAGATTACATACCAGTAAATGGAATTCCCTAAACGTATTACGCCCCGGCAGATGTAGTCCATAAGAGTCATGTGCCATGCTCACTCATCACAGAAGCATTAGCAGCAGCAAATCTATTAAAGAGCACTTCTTCCATTTTAGAATCTGAATGTTCTAGAATCAAAGTCTGTAAAAGGATCCACTCCATGCCTGTCTTAGCTGTACCCCCTAAACTCTCATTTTAAATACATGACTGCACTGGGAAAGGTTTTTGGATAGTAGCACGATTACTTTCCCCTTTTTAAAAGTGAGATGAGTCAATTTTTAGGAATCCAAACCAAGTGGTTGGTGAAGACATACAAAACATTCAAGATCTGGATAGAAAATCTTGCCCCATTTAGGGGTATGAGATCTAACACTACTAGGAGGAATATAGGGAATTCTCTGGAGAGGTCTATGAGTTTAACACCACAAGAGCCTGGCCCATGCTAGAACAATTAAAGTAACTTGAGCCCCAATCTAACTATTATTACTGTAAAACAATTAAAGCAAATCTATTTCTTTTTAGACATATAGAAAAATCATAGAATGGCGATTAAGGACAAAGTATCAAAGACTGAGATGCTATGTGTATCTCACAAGCAATTACAGCCCTGTTCTTTTTTTTTTTTTTTAGTAGAGTTGAACAACAAAGTATCATGGATCAAGATGTTTCAATATAAGGGGCTTATACCTGATACCTATGAGGGTACGACTACACTACAAACCCACCGTGTAATTACTGCGGTGGTGCATGTCCACGCTACCCTCCTTGGGTCAGTGGTGCACATCCTCACCAGGAGCGCTACCACCAATCTAAGAGGGTCAGTGTGGGGAGCTGAGAGCCCGGTCTCTCAGCTTCGCTGGTGGCTCCCTGCCATGAGCCTGGCTAAGCCACAGGCTCCTGGCGGGAAGCTCCCTCCTTGCTCCTCTTTCCCTGTCAGGAGTGGGGGGAAGTTGCCTGGAGCTTCTCGTCCCTCCCCATCCCGTTCCCCACTGGGAGCAGGGGAAAGCTGCCCTGGGCTTCTTGCCATTGGGGAGTGGAGTCCAGCCACACACACCCCCTGCCCCGCACACACACCTGGAGCTGGGCAACCTTGTTAATTTCACAGCTCACCTGGGCTTCTCACCTCAGCTGCCCAGCTCTCCAGGGGAGCAGGTGCTTTCTTGTCAATTTAACAGCTTTTGCCCTGAACCTGATAAGACAGCGGATGTAAAGGATGCAGTGTCTACACAGACACTGCATGGCCCTAACTACACCAACATAAGCCTTACACCTCTCGTGGAAGTGGAGTTGTTATGCTGGTGTTGTAGAGCACTTACATCGGTGGGAGGAAGGCTACAGTGTAGACATTGACATAATTAGGCCAACATAAGCTGCCTTATGTTGACCTAACTGTGTAGTACAGACCAGCCCTGAGGGATAAAAGATTTTTGCAGGTAAAGCAAAGATCTCTTTTGAATCTTTTTTTTTGGGGGGGGAGGGGGGGTAGGATTTTCAAAAATTGGTGCCTAAATTTGGTTTCCTGAGTAAATACCCTGATTTTCAAAATTCCTGAGTATCTAGCAGCTCCCCGTGAAATCAATGAGGCCACTGGATGCACAGCAATTTTTAGAGTCAGGCCTCTCATTTCGGACCCTAACCATAGGCACTCATTTTTGAAAACTCTAGCCTTAAGAATTTCCTTTTTTTCTGCTGTAATCTTCCATGGAGCAAGATGAAGAGGATGTGCATTGCGTCATTCCAGAGACCTCCACTCATTAAATAATTCAGTCAACTCAGGTTTCACTTTCTTTACCTTATTCTTTTGTTGTTGTTCTTGTTACTGCAACTCACCTAAAGGCCCAAGGTCACCTCCAACCTCCCAGAACAAGAAAAGAAAGACTGAAATTGGTGGGTTCTTAAGAACTGCTATTCTCCTCATAGAGTCTAAAGTAGCTCCTATAAATGTTAGTACCTGACTGTCTCATCACATATCTTTCCATACTGACAGAGACCCAGTCAAGCAGTTGTTTTCAGGGCTCGAACCGCCTTCTGAAAAGACTGCACCAGTCACCCAAGTATGCGTATAGCTTCAAACAGGGATGAAACCACACCAAAAAACTGAATTGTAGGGAAATCCTCCACCATTGCTCTAGCACCAGTGAAGCCCCACTAGGGCTAGTAACTGTGGGGGCACTGATATAGACTGGCCACTGGCATTTTTACCACTGTGTCCAAGCAATGGAAGGTATTTTCCTGAAATTCTCAATGTAGACAATGCCTTGGTGAATGGTGAGTTTGCTGGACTGGGTCTGTTGCCTCTCTAGACACACTGTACAAGACCTACGAGGTGAGCTATCATAGGGTTAACCTCTCACAACAGGTGAAGTCCAAGAAACGAACAATTTTTCTTCAAAGACTCAGTATCAGATAGGAGTAAGATGAGGTGATGACATGGCTGTGAAAGTTGTTGGAATTTGCACATTAAACCTGCAACATTAAATCAGCTAGGATCAGCTGAATAGTTCATAATTGCAAGTGCCTTGAAAAGAAACAGGAACCTCCAAACCTCTGGACTGGGATGAGGGAAACCAGATCCAGGGTAAGAACTGGGTCAAGCAAAAGAACTCTAGGACTCAATATGAATGAGATGGCGTAAAAAAGGTTACTCTTATAGGATTACAAGGGATGAGAGGGGGTGGCACCAGGGTAGAAACCACTGGAATATGAGATTTCTGTACTGACAATGAGTAACTATGCTGTAGT
This sequence comes from Chelydra serpentina, assembly GCA_037349315.1. Taxonomy (NCBI): domain Eukaryota; kingdom Metazoa; phylum Chordata; order Testudines; family Chelydridae; genus Chelydra; species Chelydra serpentina. The sequence continues at coordinate 78,267,497 of JBAIAC010000008.1, forward strand.
AGTTGTCCTGGGAAAGCTAGAGGCTTTGGAAGCTGAACAGGGGGACAGTTTTCAGAACATTGCAAAACGTGAGAGCTAATTGTGGTATCCAGGAGACAGATAAGGCTTTTTGTATTGCAGAGACGGATTTATCTTATCTTGGGCAGGGGCAGAAGTGACTTAAAATGTGTGGAAAGGAGTGTTTTGAATTTCTCATTTTCCACTCCCAGTAAACCATGACTGCAACTAGCAGCCTCACTGCACACCACCCCATATCTACTAGTGTGCCCCAAAATGACAATTAGCTTGATATTTCTGCTGAAAGTATCAGCAGTTACATAGTTATCACAGAATCAGAGAAATGTAAGGGTGGAAGGGACCTCAATAAGTCTTCTAGTCCAGTCTCCTGCCCTGAGACAGGACAAGGAATCTAGACCAGTGTTTCCAAACTTTTTTGATACCAGGAATCAGCTTGCTGGCTTCCTAAACTATGTCAGGGAAATCTCAGGGACCAGCACCGGTCGTTGAGAAATACTGATCTAGACCAACCCTAACAGGTGTTTGTCTAACCTGTTCTTAAAGACCTCCACAAACCTCCCTAGGTAATTTCCTCCACTGCTTAACTACCCTGACAGTTAGGAATTTTTTCCTAATGTCTAACCTAAATCTCCGTGGCTGCAATTTAAGCCCATTATTTCTCGTCCTATCATCAGTGGTTAAGAACAACAACCCTCCTCTTTATACCAACCTTTTATGTACTCGAAACTGTTATCATGTCCCTCACTCAGTCGTCTTTTCTCCAGGCTAAACAAACCTATTTGAAAAAAAAATCTTTCCTCATAGGTCATGTTTTCTACACCTTTAATCATTTTTGGTGCTCTCCTATGGATTTTCTCCATTGTCTTTATATTGTCAGGCTGTAGTGTTACCACCCGGAATGAAAGAAGGCAGTCCACATTTATCTTTGAGCTTTTATCTTTGGCCTTCTGCACCCTCTGGCAGCTATCACTGAATCAGTTTTCATCTAGTTCACATTCAGAAGGATTCTTTTCCCCCTCACCAGCACAAGGACTATTTGCTGTTGTTTTTTGGAGGGTGTGTGTGTTAAAACAAATTCTCAGGTACAATTATGTGGCAGTTATGAATAGAGCCTGACTAGCATAGCTCCATGGATCACGAGTTATGTCATGATACCTACAATGGGAATATATAGACCTAATTCATGAAGGAGAAAAAAATATTGCAACCTTTCCCTTCTCCATAATACATTTCAGTCAAATTCAAGTACATTTTAAAGTTAGGACTGAAAAGAAGCAACTACAATAAAAACACTTAAGTCTCCAGGAACATGGAGAAACAAAACAATACGCTAAAAGTTTCTTACACTATAATCTGCTTCTAGTTTTAGGAACATATTTGACATGATTTGCCATAATGTGACTTGTACAGTAATAGATTTTAAGGCCAGAAGGGACCATTGTGATTGTCTAGTCTGACCTTCTGCATAACACAAATAATAGGATATCCATGTATTAATTCCTTCTTTAAATCAACAGTAGCTGTGCTTGAATTAGAGCATGTATCATTTAGAAAAACATCCAATCTTGATTTAAAAATTTCCAGTGATGGAGAATCAACCACAACCCTTTGTAAAATGTTCCAATGATTAATTGCACTCACTGCTAAAAACTTGCAACTTATTACTCTTTCACTTCTCAAATCATACAAGCTACACACTGCCCATTACGTTTGTTTAGTTTGTGAAAACTCAGTTTTACCGAAACTCAAAATTTAGTCTTGCTTTATACCATACAAAATAGCAAGACTTCCAACACAATTTTATAGAGACTGATATCTGAATGCAGGACGCAAGTTAATTTTAACTGCACATATTTTCCTTGAGGATGTTCAGCATGTCCTATTGAACTTTGCATTTTTAATTAGAACAATTATTTGTATATATATTTTCTGGGAGGGGGAGGGAAAATGAAAAGGAAGGGGACCCATTAAAATACAGTTTTTATTATTACTAAATGTGACTGACTTCTGTAGGTTTGCTAAAATTTTCCACATTTTTCATGGACTTTATATTATTATTTCAGTAGTGGCCATTCAACTGTGTACACAATAAATTCCCATTAACAATTCACAGACAACTAGTAAACTTCTGCACAGTATAAAAATTATGCACTGACATTTAACTCATGCTGTTAATTAACACCCCATCTACACCCTGAAAAATGGCAAGATGCATCTTACCTTGCTGTAAGCTACCATGCAGGTGATTAACAAATGCAGTTAATATAGTTGCCACATTCATCACTTGTGAACACTGTGCAAGACCAAGTGTAAAAAGTTCATTCCAGCAGGCTTTTACTAATGATATGCTGTTATCTTGCCTATTTAAAGGAACAAAAAAATTTGGTTAATGAAATTGTTTACTTGCAATTAAAGAGTGCTTCACATCTGCAGAGCACAGTACAAATAGTAACTATTAATCTAGTTTTGCCATTACTACCACTTCCAATGAATCAAGACCCAGATCAAAAATATTTTTATTTCCATGTTAGAATTAAAATTCCCAGGGTTATGTCAAAAGTGGCATTTGTATAGAAGTTGGTTTGTTTTTAAAGAACTAAAATTAATAGTCTGCATCACAGAACAGGCCACCCAAATACTCAGAGAATTTGCTTCAATACAGAAATAAAACACCCTTCAATTGCACACGAATTGTGTAGTTCTCACAAGAGAACCTCCCCACACAAGAACCCCTAAGGGGGTATCATCAAACAACTACAATCCATACTCGATGGCGACCTCCATTCTGAAAGAAAACTTTCCTGAACCCCTCTTCTGGCCTTCAAACAACCCGCCAACTCTCCAAGCTCAGCAGCAGCAGCAAAGACAGGAGAGGACACACCAACTCAAAGTAGCACAAGACCCTGCCAGAACAGATGCAAAACCTGCAGACATGTCTCCACTGCAACAATGATCAACGCTCACTCCCCCCCACACCTTTCTAAACCCATGGGTCCTACACATGCCTATCACAACATGTGGTGTACCTCATCCAGTGCACTAAATGCCCCAATTACAGCTATGTGGGTGAAACCAGACAATCACTACACTCTTGAATGAACTCATGCAGGAAAATGATAAAAGAAAAAACATTGCATCACCTGTGGGTGAACACTTTTCACAAAAAGTGATCACACTATACCTGACCTATCAGTCCTCCTCCTCAAAGGAAACCTGCACAACACTTTCAAGACGAGCCTGGGAGCTTAAATTCATAACTTTGCTAGACACTAAAAATCATCAACTGAATAGACACACTGGATTTATGGCTTATTGAAACAATCTATAAATCACTAACAACTGCCCCCAATGTCTCCTCCCCTTCTTTGCCCCTCTATGACTGGAAGGGGGTTAACGGTCCACTTCACCTTGAAATGTATGTTAACTATTTATGCTAAACAATCTGTTCCGCCTTATATTTAGCTATGACGCTCTGAGTACATTTCCCAGATATGAAGAAAAGCTCGGTGTAAGTTGGTCCAATGAAAGATATTACCTTATCCACCTTGTTTCTCTACACCTCCCTAGCACAAGCAAGCTGATAGACATCATTAGTTAGATTTTCAATGCATGTCCTATCACATTAATTTGCTCAGGGTTTACACTAGTTTTCAAACAATATTTACATGTAGTGGCAGAAGTTCAGATGGCTCCTGTGTTGAGGATGCTGAATGGCAGGCGAAGGCCTTTTTTAAAAAACCTGAAAGCTGGCATGTTGTTGGATTATGTTTTTAAATAAATTTAGTAGAAAGTCAACAGCTGTTTCAGTATTTGATTTAGTCACAAAGGGGAAATGGAGACATCATGCAAGATAATCACAAAGAATTTATCCAAGGCATTCTAGATGTGTGCAGAGATCAATATGACTTATGTATGGGTGAAGGCTAACTTGCATTTTCTCCATTTTTTCTCATAGTTGCTATAGTATTTTTAACCGTTTGATTTTTTTTTTTAAGAGTATGTTCTGAAATTACTCTGTCTCATAAAATGACACCTGACGGGAAAGTTACAGAGTGCACACAAGATGTTTCTCTTTGTCTTGGAATTAAATGCATTTCCTCATGTCATGCAGAACTACATGAACTATATCAGAGCTAAGAAATTTGAGAGAGCTAATGGATTTTGCTGGACAAAGTGAAAGCTCTTAAGAAAACAAAGAGAATGATAAAAACAGGTTTTAGCGGCAAGAGGCAATTTATTTCTGGTAACTGCCACGACCTACAATAAAAAACCCCACCTCTCAATGTTTGATAAATGTTACTAATACTTCTCACTATCTCCCAGAATAGGTTAGTAATGTGACTACCAATAACTGATTTGCAAAAGGAGAACAATATCTGATGCCCAAGGCACATAGATAGCTATGTATCAGCCTCTCTCTAACTTTCTTTGGTGATTCTCATCACCATCACATCCCAGTTGCAAATGCAGGCTGAGTCCAATCTCACCACTTGCAACTCATGTACCACAGGAAATCATGAGATGTTAAAAGGTGACTAATTCAAGAAATGATGGTATGCATAGACAAGTTCAGCTCTCTGCCAGCAACCAAACATAGGTTTTAATTTTCTAATGCAATGCAATGATCTTCACTTTGTATTAGGGCTGTCAAGCAATTCAAATAATTAATCGCGATTAATCGCACTGTTAAACAATAATAGAATACCATTTATTTAAATTTTTTTTTATGTTTTCTACATTTTCAAATATATTGATTTCAATTACAACACAGAATACAAAGTGTACAGTGCTCACTTTATTTTTATTTTTGATTACAAGTATTTGCACTGTAAAAAACCAAAAGAACTAGTATTTTTCAATTCACCTAATACAAGTACTGTAGTGCAATCTCTTTATCATGAAAGTTGAACTTACAAATGTAGAATTATGTAAAAAAAACAAACCTGCATTCAAAAATAAATGTAAAACTTTAGAGCCTACAAGTCCACTCTGTCCTACTTCAGCCAATCACTTAGACAAACAAGTTTGGTTACAATTTGCAGATGTTGCCCACTTCTTGTTTACAACGTCACCTGAAAGTGAGAACAGGAGTTTGCATGGCACTGTTGTAGCCAGCGTCACAAGATATTACGTGACAGATACACTAAAGATTCATATGTCCCTTCATGCTTTGACCACCATTCTAGGTGATGTGTCCATGCTGATGACGGGTTCTGTTAGATAACAATCCAAAGCAGTTTGGACCGATGCACATTCATTTTCATTATCTGAATCAGATGCCACCAGCAAAAGGTTGATTTTCTTTTCTGGTTGTTCGGGTTCTGTAGTGTCTGCATCAGAGTGCTGCTCTTTTAAGACTTCTGAAAGCATGCTCCACACCTTGTACTTCTCAGATTTTGGAAGGCACTTCAGATTCTTAAACCTTGGGTCCAGTGCTGTAGCTATCTTTAGAAATCTCACATTGGTACCTTCTTTGCATTTTGTGAAATATGCAGCAAAAGTTTTCTTAAAATGAACAACATGTGCTGGATCATCATCCAAGACTGCTATAACATGAAATAGATGGCAGAATGCAGGTAAAACAGAGCAGGGGATATACAATTCTCCCCCAAGGAGTTCAGTCACAAATGTAATTAACACATTTTTTTTAATGAGCGTTATCAGCATGTAAGCATGTCCTCTGGAACGGTGGCCAAAGCATGAAGGGGCATAAAAATGTTTAGCGTATCTGGGACGTAAATACCTTCTTGCAATGCCAGCTACAAAAGTTCCATGCAAATGCCAGTTCTCACTTTCTGGTGACATTGTAGATAAGAAGAGTGCAGCATTATCTCCTGTAAATGTAAACAAACTTATTTGTGTTAGCGATTGGCTGGACAAGAAGTAGGACTGAGTGGACTTGTAGGCTCTGACCTTTTTCATTGTTTTGTTTTTGAGTGCAGTTATGCAACAACAACAAAAATCTACATTTGTAAGTTGCACTTTCATGACAGAGATTGCACTACAGTACTTGTATTAGGTGAACTGAAAAATACTATTTCTTTTGTTTATCATTTTTACAGTGCAAATATTTGTAATAAAAAATAATATACACTTTGATTTCAATTACAACACAAAATACAATATATACAATATATACGAAAATGTAGAAAAACATCCAAAATATTTAATACATTTCAATTGGTATTCAATTAACAGTGTGATAAAAACTGCGATTAATTGCGATTAATTTTTTGGAGTTAATCGCGTGAGTTAACTGCGATTAATCGACAGGCCTACTTTACACTTAATGTTTCTAATGAGTACTTAACAATTCTAACAAATTCATTTAATTGTTTAGATGTATTGTCGGGGATATTTTCAAAAAAGCAATATAAAAGAGATTTTTCAAAAGTACAAATTTACAATAATCCAAACCTAATTCAAGAACGTAAGAATGACCATACTGCGTCAGACCAATGATCCATCTAGCCCAGTATCTTGTCCTCTGACAAGGTGATCAGTATCAGATGCTTCAGAGAGAATGAACAGAATAGGGCAATTTATCCAGTGATCCATCTCTTGTCGTCCAGTCCCAGCTTCTAGCAGTCAGAGGTTTATGGACACCCAGAGCATGTGGTTGCATCCCTGACTAACTTTGCTAATAGCCATTGATGGACCTATCATCCATGAACTTAGCTAATTCTTTTTTGAACCCTGGCCTTCACAACATCCCCGGCAATGAATTCCACAGGTTGACTGTGCTTTATATGAAGAAGTACTTCCTTTTGTTTGTTTTAAACCTATTGCCTATTAATTTCATTCAGTGACCCCGGGTTCTTCTCTTATGTTAAGGGGTAAATAACACTTCCTTATTTACTTTCTCCACAACATTCATGATTTTATAGACCTCTATCATAGGCCCTCCCTCTGCCCCCCCGTCCCATTTCTTTTCTAACATAGGTCTTTTTAATTTCTCCTCATATGAAAACTGTTCCATACTACTAATCAGTTTTGTTGCCCTTCTCTGTACTTTTTCCAATTCTAGTATGTCTTTTTTGAGATGGGGAGATGAACTGCACGTAGTATTCTAGGTATGTGTGTACCACAGATTTATACAGTGGCATGATATCTTCTATCTTATTATCTATCCCCTTCCTAATGGTTCCTAACATTCTGTTCACTTTTTTGACTGCTGCTGCACATTGAGTAGATGTTTTCAGAGACCTATCCACAATGACTCCAAGATCTCTTTCTTGCGTGGTAACAGCTAATTTAGACCCCATCATTTTGTATGTATAGTTGGGATTATGTTTTCCAATGTTCCCTTGATATAAGAGTATATTCCAGGACAAATGGTCTATTTAGTCCATTGATTATATCAAAGAATGTTTGAACACTCACCCTAGAGCTTGGAAGGAAGGAATGGAGCGTGCCCAGTGCATGGACAAAAAGAGTAGTCTGGAGGCTGATTCACAGATGTAATGAACATTCAGGTATTCAGGCATCGGAGAAGGCATGGTGAGCTGAAGCAAAAAGGAATTGTAAAATTAGTTATCTTACTTCTTGTTAAAAATTTTAATTAGAAAAAAATAGTCTTTGACATAATGTCTTGCAAGGAAAAAAGGAATGTAGTGTATTTTAAAAATAACATGAATGAGATACAGCCTTGAAATAAATTGCATGACTGCCTTTGTTCAATATTAGCCACAATTGTTAAACTTGTATATAATTACAGAGCAGTGAAAATACAGGGCAAATTTATTTGAATTCCACACTTTATATAGATAATCATATATTTGAAAAATTTAGGTATGAACATCCCAAGTAAATTACATTGCAATCTTTTAAGACATTTTTGAGAAGACTGATACTTTAATCCCGCTGACAGTGTTTCTTCTATTTTGATGCAATTGCTTACACTTATAGCTTTAGATATTAAAAAAATACAAATTGGGAAGTAGCATACCTTTCCATAGCTTCCCTCAGAGGAGCGGAATAAATGGCCTGAAAAATTAGTGGAATTGCCAAAATTATTAGTTTTAGGGGGGGAAATATTTACAAAAATTCTTTGGTTTGTAGTTTTTAAAATGACTATTTTACAAATAAATATACTATTCTAGTAGGTTAACATGCTATACCTGATATTCAGCATATATAAACTGCCTGATAACCTAGCACTGCTCATGTAAACAAGATGCTCACATTAAACATAAATGGCCAAGCCTCCCAAGTGACTCTCACATGTAGTTCCATTGAAGTCAACAGGTTTATTGCATGAGTAAGGGCAACAGGATTTGACCCAAAATGGATATTTAATTATAAGGCAGTAGTTCTATCCCCAGAGATTAATAGTTGGCTATATATAAAATTAATAGAATTAAAATAGTTTTGACTAAGATAACTATTTTAAAATGTAGAAACTGTGTTCTAGGATTAGCATTAGATTTGTATTTACAAGGGTGACCAAAGAGTGCGCTGGTGGGGGAAGACAAAGCCCAATGCAATGCTCTGTACTGAAATGTTCATATATGCAGTCTTTTTATTTGCTCAAGTGGTAGCTATGAGTTGAAAAGGAAAAAGACGGAGGAAATTCCACAGGTTCATAAAGTGGAAATAAAAATACGAAGTATTTGGCTCCTCTCCCAAAACAGGTTATGGAAAATGGCAAGAGAACCACAATGGTTAAAGTCAATTAATATCCTAAAGCAGTGAGATGGGTAAGCAAAGGAGAAGTCCTGTCACAAATTAGGTCTAGAGCCTCAGTTCTAAATCCTGCATGCTTGGCTCATATGTCGAGTTTGTATATATGGCACACTGTACTACTTATGAATCTCTGTTTTTTTGTAACTACATGGTGCTTTAGATCCACCAGCATGGATTACAAACTGATTTTGAGAGAAATAAGCTACAGAGAAGATTGCAGCAAACAGTGCTGTTTATATAATAAACTGTGCTGCAAAAATGTTAATTTTCCTGAACAAGAAGTAGCTAACCATTGAACAAAAGCAGTGCATTCCTCAGAACATGAATGACAGTATTTCAGTACACATGGTTATTCCTTAAGAAATTCAAACAAACACATACCATACCAAATTCTTGAACTTTTAAAATGGCTAAGTATTAGTTTTAATGGTTATAAGTTAAAAACATTAAAAACATAAAATACCCTGAAAGCTACATGTGCATCGCTGAGAAGCGGCCCCTCTATTTCAACGATATTCATGCTTGTTTCTCCACCAATCAGATGTACATTGGCTTCAACCGTCTCTGCAGAGCTCTGACATGCTGCACTCTCTCCTGGGTTTAGTGCTTTCGCAAGAGTATCAAATGCCCTATCAGAAGACATTGTTATCTATGAGTTCAGTCAAATTAAACAGCAAAAGCAAGGAAAATGTAAAATCTTGGCTCAATGTAGGCTTCAGCCTAGATAGTATAGGCTTGTACTTCCAAATATATTCCATTTTGCTACCCGGTGTGATGATTTGAAAAATCGCTAAAGCACTGCTCCTATCCCCACACCTTACTTTGTCTGCTACAAGCATTATTTTAAAAACAAATATTGGGGGGTGGAGGAGAAGATAAAGGAGAAGGTGGGCATAGAATCCTTGGGAATGCCTGTCCCCAAGGCAGAAGTAAGCTTTGCCTCCTGCTATAACATCTAAGGAGCAGATCCCTGGGGCTTCCTCCTGGCTGCATTGGGGGGCGGGAGTGGAGAACACGAACAGTAGCCCAGTGGCTGCCACCATTGGGAGCCTTTTCAGGGCTCCTTACAGCTAACACAACAATAATCAGCCTTCACCTCTCCACCCAAAATATTTAGCAAGTGAGGGAGCAGCTGCCACAAAGAGGAGAGTTAAGGCAGAGACAGAGCCCTATCAAAACATCTGCCTATATGGAGGGACTAAATAATACTACTGCTGCCAGAGATGGTGTCAGGGAGAGCAAGCCAAAGTAGTCCGAAGGGATCTCTGATCTGCCTCAACCCTCCTGCCCACTTCAGTTTGGGCTGTGTAGTGGTGAAATGTGTGCACCCATCATCCCTTCTTTAGAAAAGGAAATAAGGCTTCAATACTCATACATTAAATGTTTATCTTCAAGGAAATCCTTTTCCCTTCTACACTGCAACTCCTTCTGCAACAATAAGCCAAGTTTTACAAGCCTTGCTCCTTAAGGGTATGTCTACACTTCCCGTGCCAGCTGACTAAGATCCCAATGCTCAAACTGTGGGGCTGTTTAATTGCGGGTGTAGATGTTCCAGGTTGAGCTCTGGGACACTCCTACTTCACAAGGTCTTAGAGGCCAGGCTCCAGCCGGAGCCTGGATGTCTACACTGCAATTACACAGCCCTGAACCCTGAGTCAGCTGGCACAGGTCAGCCGCGGGTGTCTAATCGCAGTGTAGACATACCCTAAGGCAGTGGTTCTCAAACTTTTGTACTGGTGACCCCTTTTCACACAGCAAACCTCTGAGTGCAACCCCCCTTATAAATTAAAAACACTTTTAAAAATATTTAACACTATTATAAATGCTGGAGGTTAAGCAGGGTTTGGGATGGAGGCTAACAGCTCGCGACCCCCCCATGTAATAACCTCGCGATCCCTTGAGGGGTCATGACCCCCAGTTTGAGAACCCCTGCCCTAAGGACCCAGTCCTGTAGCCCTTGTTCATGCAGGAAGTCCCATTATCTCCAACATTTACTAGCATGAGTAAAGACTGCAAGATAAAGTGCCAAGAAGGGAATGTCTAGAATACATTTCTAGTGTGGACAAAAAAAAAAAAAGAATTAATAATTCATTAAATAAGACAAGGTGTGTTCTGAGTAGTTTACGCATAGTATGGATTTCCTTTATTCTGAGTAATTTCAGTTCCTTTCCATCTCCTTCACTCATTGATGGCTATATTGAGCTAATCAAGCAGTAGGGAAAAATGATTATGGACAATTAGGCTGTTATCCAGCTATGAAACAAAAGCGATAAACTAAATTGCAATATAAAGGGAATTAGACACAGGCAATTTAAAGTGTAGCTTAAAATTATTGCAGGAAAGTAAAGGTTTTATTTTGGGTCTGTGAGTACCACACCCAACAGATGATGCAGAAAGAACAAATGACTAAAAAATCAGTTTGCCTTCTTGAAAGGCCTCAACCTCACTTTCTTTAGCAAATACTTTTAGAAGTCTCTTAGAATAAATTTCTGTAATATTTGGAGGAAATTATGTGAGATTTAGGCCTGATCTACACTACTACGTTTTACCAGTAAAGTTTGCCTTATGTTAACTCATGTTTGGGTGCATTCATGCTCAATTCAAACCCTGGCTTTCTGTCATTCAAGTTAAATCACATCCACCAAACAACATAAATCCTGTTTTGGCACAATTCTATGGGTATAACGCCCGTGTGGATGCTGAATTACCTGTACAAACAGTCCTCCAGAAACAATCCCACAATGACCCTTTCCCTGCCAGTCACTGTTCTGGTCCCAATTTTGAACTCTGCTGCCTGAAGATCACAGTGATCAAAGTCCATCCCCTTTTAAAATCCTCAGCATGTTTTGGAAATGCTTCTCTTCCTACCGGCCCACCTTTTCTGCCTTCACACACAGGTGAGGCATCAGGTAAAACTGCAGCTAACAGGAACGGGGTGAGGGTGGGGAGAGGGGGGGAGGGAATCAGGCAAGCTTTCACTGCAGCCTGTTCTAAGAAAGAAGCCCTGGACTTCCTCAACTTATGGAGAGAGAAAGCAGTGCAAACCCAGTTGTGGAACTGCTGCAGGAATAAAGATTATTCAGACATTGCAGAAGGGATGCAAAAGCTGGGATATGACAGGGAAAAGCAACAATGGTGGGAAAAGGAGAAGGAACTGCAGCAGTCCTACCAATAGGCAAAGGAGGCCAACAAAAAATCTGGAGCTCCCTCCCACACCTGCTGCAACTATGTGGCACTGGATTCCATACTGGGCATTTAACCCTGAGAGTGACAGTGGCCACCTCGTAAGACCCAGAAGGAAGAACCCCAGCAATACACAGCGATGAAAAGTTCACAGTAGAGGGGGATGTGGAAGATGTAATCCCTGAACAGAACAAGGAGCTCTTCAAGAGCCTGCTAAACCTAACCCTGACTCGCCCATAGGAGGAACCCAGTGAGAAAGGGGCAAAGAGCTCAGGTAGGTGTACTACGCTTTAAAAAAAAACTTTATTCATGGATTTTGGAACTCTCATCCCCACCTCTGAAACCGGTGGCTGAACATATGTGGGCAAGAAACAAAGAAAGCCTTTTGAAGTAAACAGTTTATTTGAACAACATGCACTGGCAGTCATAGGCAAAAAATAAGAGAGAACACTATAAAATAAGCAACACAAAAACATTCCCACATGTATCCTTTTGCCAGGGTGGACAGATAGAATTTTTAGTAATATAAATCGATGCACTGCAAGCAGGAAAAAAAAAATGTAGTGAAACCAACACTTGAGCATTCAATTCAAATACATAGAAAATTTAAAATAATCTTTAGAAGCAATCCAGTAAATATTTATTCAGACTATATGATTTTTTTCTGACTAAAATTGGATGGTTAACAGGTAATATAAACATGAAAAATGCAGTGCTGTGGTTTTCCAATCTTAAGAGTTCAAATCAAAAACCAATTATTTGCATGCAGCGCTTGAATTCAGGGGTAGAAAGAGGGAGAGATGGTTTATTGCTGTCTTAGGGGGTGTGGCTTAGAACTGACTTTGCACAGCTAGGCAGCAGCAACTACCCTCTCCTCTTTTGAAGTTTTTGGCTGATCTTGGAACAAATCTCTTATCATTTGGCACAAACTCAACAAAGTTTTCAGGTACTGTAGGATTTAAATTTTGCTTGAACATTTCTCAGGAGGGATGCTTTGTTTCTTCCACCATGATAGGAAACTTTTCCATGCCACCCCATAACAAGCTCCTGCCGCAGTGTTGGTGTGAAGAGGACGGCAGCATATGGACCTTGAGCAGTTGCCTCCTCGGGGCCTTTGGTACCCTCATGAGTGATACATCAGCCAGAATCACCACTACCTGTAATAAGTTTAGCAATATTTACTGCACTATCCCTAAACGTATTACCCAGGACATAGGGTAGACCACCCCCACAACCCTTCATGGCTACAGGTTTTGAAAAGTGCCCCCAATATACTCACCATGCTGCGAAACTGTCCTAAAGCAAGTCTGACCCATTTCATATTTTCATGAATATCGTTATGGCAACATTTTAGGCAATTTTCTCAGTTATTTCCTACCTGCTAACCCTTTAACTCTAACAATGTCTGAATGTCTTCTTTATCAGCAGCTTCAGCTGGGGTATCATTGAGAGGGGCACCCTTCACACCTGCTAAAAGACTAAGCTTGATCTGGAGGACAGGGGAGAACATGCTCAGATCTCCTCAGGAGCTCAGAGTCTGTGGCACACAAGACAAGAAAGTGGAGGGAGTGCATGATGGAGGAAAGGCACAAGTATGAGGAGCTGAATAGGTAAGTCTGCCAAGACATTATGCAGCTCCTGGGATAGCAAAGGAAGATGCTATAAAGCGTTATGCAATAAAGACTAACACCCCACCAGCCACTGCACTACATGGACAATTCTGTTTCCACAGCTTGGCCCATAAATACCTCACTTGCCAAGGCGTCAGCATAGTATGTCACAGTAATCCCTTGCTCTCAACCCCAGTGGAAAATAAGGAGTATTTCTATGACTGTATGCACGCTGGCCTGTGATTCATACAAGAAAGCACTTTCTTTTTAAATGGTTTAAATGTTCTTAGAACCATTTTCGTTGTTTATTACTGTTCAAAATTTTGTTTTGCGAAAATCGAGATTTATGTTGTCTTGCAAATCAGCTTTGTGACCTCAATCACTGGATTCATAAAATGCATTCAGAATTCATTTAAAATGAATATACAAGCAAAGTACACTTTAATTATCAAGTGACAAATTAACACAAACCACCACACTCAGACTATGTGGTGCTCAGTTAAAATACGCTTTTAAGACCTCCCTTAGCCATACAAGACCTTGATGGGCTCTTGTAATTGTCTAGCTGTTCAATATCAGCAGTCTTTCTACCTCCCCCCACTCCACCCTGCTGATGTTTCCCTTTGCTTCACAAATACTATGAAAAACACAACATGCAACCTAGTCATAAGGCATCTCCAGCATCCTGTCAATCTACCAAATGCACACACAACAGTCATCCTGCACCAGCTCAGACAAGAGTTAAATCTTTCCTTGCTGCTGTCCAGGTTCCTGGTATATGTCTTCATGAGCCAGGGAAGCAAAGAGGAGGACGGGTCTCTGAGAATCACAGTTGGCATTGCAACCCCACCAACATGAATGTGCTAGTCCAGGAAAAAGTGTCTCTGCACGTAGCTTTTTCAAAAAGGACCATATTCCTAGAAATGTGAGGATTATGCACCTTCCCTAACCATCCTATGTTAATGTCAGTAAAACATCCCCAGTGAACCACTAGTGCTTCCATAACCAGGGGAAAATATCCCTGTTTATGTACTCAGAAATAAGGGTGGGGTGCCCAGAATCGGGATGTGTGGCCTGTCTTATTATTGCCTCACCAGTTTGAGAAGCCCATTGCACTGAATCCATATATTATTTTCAGTACATTGCCCATAGTCATAATCCTGTGAATCAGAACATGCTTAATGGCCTTATACACCTGGAAGATGACAGCCTTCTCCATAGACTTTCCAGCAGTAAACAGGTGCCCCCCAGCTGATAGCAATCTAGGGTTGTAAGCTTCCATAGCGTGACAGCCCCCGTTTTTCCACTGTTAAAGCAGCTCTCATTTGGTGTCTCTGTGCTGCAAAGCTGGGATGAGCTTGACACACAACTCCAGGAATGTGGCCTTCTGCATCCAAAAGCTCTGCAGCTACTGCTGATTATACCAGATTGGCATGACAATCCAATCCTACCACTCAGTGTTCATTTCATGGGCCCAGAAGCATCACTTCACCATGTGCAGCTGGTTAGTAAATGCCTTCAGCACACACATTTTCATTCACTGTCTGCATCATCCTCCCCTCAGTTTTCTCATTTTTATAGCTGCACACCCACCTGCTGTGGTAGGTGTTGAAGAACACAGAAGAATCAGGTGCCTGTCTCTAAAATAGACATGAGAACTCTACTGATCTGTTCAGCATCCGTGCTTCCGCCAGCAAGATGGCAGAAAGACTGAAAACCAGCATGAGGAACTGAGAGTATTTTTAAAATGGCACAAAACAAGAAAACTATGGGATGGAACATAAAGAATTGTGGAAACTTGGCCTTGAGCTCCCACAATTCCTTCAGAGGGTGCTGGTATCCCACAACGCCCTTCCAAAATATCCCAGAAGGCAGTGTGCTGATGGTAGCTGGGACCATAGGCGCCGACTCCGTGGGTGCTCCGGGGCTGGAGCACCCACGGGGAAAAATTGGTGGGTGCAGAGCACCCACCGGCAGCTCCCCCCCCGCCCCCAGCTAACCTCCGGCTCCTGAGGCGCCGCGGCAGCCAAGCCGCTTTTCCTGAGCTCACAGGCTTGCCGCGCTCCAGCTGATTGGCAGCGGCAAGCCTGGGAGGGAGGGAGGAAGGTGGGGAAAGCATAGCGGCAGTGCCTCGGGGAAGGGGTATGGGGAGGAGGTGGAGAGCCCACCTCCGCCTCCTCTCCATACCCCTCTCCCGAGGCGCTGCCGCTGTGCTTCGCCCGCCCCGCCCCCAGGTTTGCCACTGCTGATCAGCAGGAGCGCGGCAAGCCTGTGAGCTCAGGAAAAGTGGCTTGGCTGCGGCAGTGCTTTGGGAGGCGGAGGTTAGCTGGGCGCGGGGGGAGGGGGTGTGTGTGCACTACACCGTTAAAGGCAGCCAGCCACGTGTGCAAGTGCTCTATTGAAATTGCCACGTTGGCAGCTGTATGCCAGCAAAAATGCTACCAGTAAAGCTTTCTAGTGCAGACATGGCCTTCGATCAAAGTTTCAATTTACATTTGAAACAATTTTTCCTATAATATGCATTATCTGAAGGGAAACTCCCTTTTGATGACTTATGAGAGGGAACGATGTATTAAGTAAGTGCAAAGTTCTCCCATCTTGCTCATTAATAGACACTACATAGAATGCAATTTAAAAAAAAAATGTACAAGAACATTAAATGGAGCAAAGTTAGGCACTGAAAAGTGTAAGGAAATGTGAAGGTTGCCTGTGCTATCTTACTTCTGTCCCCTTGTGCATTTGTACATTACAGTCTTGAAGTACATCATCATAAACTATTATATTCTCCAAAGCCCTGTCTCATATGGTATACAGATTGAGGGCCCTATGAGGTTCCTATTGATGTCAATGGAAAGAGATACACTGACTTCAATGGGAATTAGATAAGATACTGAAAGAGGTAGGTGTACATAAATTCTGCTTGGAATAACAGAGTAAATACAGAATAAAGCAAAATAAAGCCTAGGGGCCAGATCCTCAGCTGCATTAATTGGAGCTAGACTAGTTTATCCCAATGGATTTACTCCAAATTTACATTGGTGTAATACAGTAAGTTTTGGCTCTGAGCGTACAGGATGGATAGTATGTAGTGAATGAATACTACCTTGGCTGCTGTTGGGTAAATGCTTGAGCTGAAAGGGTGGGCAAGACTGTGCTGGAAGGATTAACTGGACCAGCACTGCTGTACTATCCGCTTATCCTACCTACACTAGCACTGAAAAGGTTCACATTAAAATCAATGCAGGCAAAGGATTTGAAAAATGTACTCAGTGAATGCCACTGTAATAATACTGAAAAGATCTATGAAGCACTTCTCTATGCACAGAAAGTATTTTATGAGCATTCCAGGTGACTAAAATGGAGTTGTCAATGTTCAGTTGCCTGTGTAGATGGGACTTATGAACAATACATTTTCCTATGTGGAACAAAGTACTAAAAGAGTATATAGTATATAATATGTGGACCAAGGCCTACTACTGATGACAATCATGGGAATATAAATCAGACACCAAGGTTACATTTAAATTCTTTCCAAACACAAATATAATTTACTCATTTATTTCTGAATGGAACTGCAAAATTTTACTCAGAACTCAATTAGCATCTTCTGTATGGTTATTCTTCATCACACATTCAGTATGTTATTGTAATGATTTTTACTGAAGAACTGTCTGCATTGTTTGATTGTGTAAACTCTGAGTGAGATTACCAAAAAGAATTATATTTAAAAAATGTAAATATTGTAGTGTGCCTTACCTGGTAACATCACTACTTGCTTGCTCTTCTTGATGAAGTTCAGACAATGATGTATCTCCGTTGCTTAAACTTTCAATCATAGACAGCTCAGCACTACTTTGAGACATGTCTTTGGACTTACTGAGATTTGCTAATGATGTTACCACATTTGCCAGTGTGCTTAAATCCCCCTGACATGCCTCAACCTAGGGGAAAAAGGGATAGCTTTAATCCTTTCACACTGACAGAACCTGACTTTGTAAAGGAAAAAATTCAGCTTTCACACTAACAAATGAAGACGTGGGATTGCAAACAGAACCCATGAAAACTAAGTGACTTTCAGGAACAGATTAAAATGAAATTAGAGGTTGCACATGTTAATTTTGAAATAATTTTTTAAAAAATGAACTTTTTCTGGTAGTTGACATATTTTTATGGGAACAGTACTCCAAAAAGCAATAACAAATATGGAAAGACCTGCTGCTTTTAGATTATTCTTAACTGTGGGAGGGAGGGGATGGGGGACATGCACATTTACTAGTTTCTGTAGGCCAAGCTCATTGCATGCACCAGGGGCTCCTTGCATCCCTTCAATTCCCCCACCCCCCCCAAGCTCCCTGTGTTCCATCCTCCGATATCCCATAGGGGTGGTTGCAGTCCTTGCAGTCCCCCCCGCCAACATTATTATAACATTTCTTTCTGTCTGGGAGACAAGTCATTAAGAGTGTCAACATGTTAAACTGTATTGGGAGACTAGGCAGAGCTGAGATGGGGAGACTGTTATGCTGGAAGGTGTTAATGGCTGCCATCAACGGGTTCTTTGATCTCTTGACAGTTACAGAGGTGGTAAAGCTGCTGCGTCTGCTAACAAGACGCAAGGGGCTCTACATGTTCCCCCATTTCCCTCTACCAATTTTTCGATTTTCACCAAAATCAACTGATGCCTAGAACATTCCCTGAAATGATTGGATGAAACATTCAAAAGTTACTGCGTTGCACCCAAACAGAGAAATACCATCAAGTTGAGTTACAAAAGTATATCTTGGGACCAACGCGGCTACAGCAACACAGCAAACATCAAGTTGAGTATAAGACCTTGCTTCACTCGGCAAAATTACTGGTATTTTACACTGTTGAACTGCACAGTGCCTAGGATTTCTCAGCTTTATAAATCCCATTTGTTGCTCTCACAAATTTTTTTAAACTTGCTCAGTATTTCAATTTTTATAGTCTACACTACGACCACATTTTTCAGCACAACTGCAGAAAGCTTTGTTGAGACTTGCCTTTTCATTTGTTTGCAGTGCTGTTGCAGCCATGTTGGTCTTAGGATAGGATATTAGATACCCCAAGAGAATCTGCTTCAATATCTGGTGGGGGGACACCCTCTGACCACACACTCCCCACACTTCCTACTGTATCTTCCACACCATACATCTGATGAAGTGGGTTTTAGCCCACGAAAGTTTATTCCCAAACAAATTTGTTAGTCTCTAAGGTGCCATAAGTACTCCTCGTTCTTTTTGCTGATACAGACTAACACAGCTACCACTCTGAAACCTGACACCCCTAGTTGTCATCTGCCTCCCCACACCGGAACCTGTACAGGGTTTCATTAACAATAACTCAATGGGGACAACATCCTGAAATAAATCTTTCTTGAACCCCCCTCTTCTGGCCTTCAAACGATCCCCAAATGTCACCAAGCTCATCATCAGAAGCAAACTCCCAATAGACAAAGACAAATGCATTCAAAGCGGCACCAGACCCCGCCAGAGCAACAGATGCAAAACCTCCATAAATAGCTACACTGCTACAATGATCAATACTCCCCAGAACACTCCTTACAAGATCCATGGGTCCTATATATGCCTATCACAATGTGTGGTATAACTCATCTAGTGCACTAAATACCTGAATAACAACTATATGGGTGAAACAGGAGGTTACTTACCTGTAACTGGAGGTTCTTCAAGATGTGTGATCCTTATCTGTATTCCACTGAGGGTTTACGCATGAGCACCATGTGTCCTGAGCCAGAGAATTTGAAAGTAGTAGTGTCCGTTGTTTCACGCATGCACCCTTGCCTCGCCTTATGGCTTCGCCCGAGGTGATAAAAGGGTGGGGTGTACCCACTGTGTCTCCAGTTCCTTCTCCCCCGCAAATCCAAGAGATCCGCAGCAGAGGGGAAGAAAGGTGGGAAGTGGAATCCAGATAAGGACCACACAAAGAATCTCCAATTACAGGTAAGTAACCTCCTCTTTTTCTTTGAGTGATGGTCCCTATTGTATTCCACTGAGAGTGATTAATGAACAGTACCTCAGGGGTTCTCAAA
This sequence comes from Chelydra serpentina, assembly GCA_037349315.1. Classification (NCBI taxonomy): domain Eukaryota; kingdom Metazoa; phylum Chordata; order Testudines; family Chelydridae; genus Chelydra; species Chelydra serpentina. Next base: position 78,287,063 of record JBAIAC010000008.1, read on the forward strand.
TTGGGGATTGTGACCCCTCAGGGGGTTGCGAGGTTATTACCTGGGTGGTCATGAGCTGTCAGCCTCCACCCCAAACCCCGCTTTGCCTCCAGCATTTAGGATGGTGTTAAATATATTTTAAAGTGTTTTTCATTTATTAGGGGGGTTGCACTCAGAGGCTTCCTATGTGAAAGGGGTCACCAGTACAAAAGTTTGAGAACCACTGCAGTACCTAAACTGGAGGAGGGTGCAAGGATGAGGATGGAACGGTTGAGTGGAGGACAGACGCACCGAATGAGGCATCCGTCGCAGAGTTCTGCACCAAGGTGTAATGTGTAGCGAAGGTATGTACTGAACTCCACATGGCCACTCTACATATGTCTCAAAGCAGCACTTCGTGGAGAGTGGCCGTGGTTGAACCCTGGGCTCTTGTGGAATGGGCCCTCACCCCAAGGGGTGGAGGAAGTCCTGACAACTCATAACATAGTGTAATGCACCCCAAAATCCACTGGAGATTCTCTGTGTAGAGCTTGCATGCCCCCTAACTCTCTCCACTACTGTGATAAACAATCTAGGAGACTTCCTGATCAGTCTTGTCCTCTGCAGTTAGAAGGTCAAAGCCTGGTGAGGTCGAGGGAGTGATGTCATTGTTCCTCTTCCGAGGCATGAAGCTTCGGAAAGAAAGCAGGTAAGTGGATGGGTTAATTCAGATAAAACTGGGATTTAACATTTGGTAGAAACTTGAGATTGAAAAGAGGGATATAAAGCAAACCCAGTGGCTCAAAGGGTTGTTTCATTAGTGCTAATAGAATGAGGTTGAGGTCCCACTGGGGAGTGATAGGTTGTGCATGTGGGAAAGTTCTGATGAGATCTTTCCAAAACCTAGCAGTCAACAAGAGTGTAAATACACAGTGCCCTTCCATGGAGTGGGGTGGGGTGGAAGGTGCTAATTGCTGCTAGGTGGGCTTTGAGGGTGAGCCCCAAGGTATTTAAGGATGGGAGGTAATCCAAAAGAAGGGAAATCTCCACTTCCTCTGGGGAAAGCCCATTCTGTTGGGCCCAGGAGGTGAAGCAGTTCTATTTGGCTTGGTAGGAACCAAGATGTCAGTTACTACGGTGTTGTGGAGTTTCCACTCATGATCAGCCACAAATCTGCCACTGAGAAAGTCTGCAATCACATTCTGAGTTCCCAGAAGATGGGCTGCAGATAGCAGGATCTTGTGGGTGATGCACCAATTCCATAGATTGACTAACTCCGCACACAGAGTGGTTGACTTCCTGTCTCCTTGTTTGTTGATGTAATAAACAATGGTAGTGTTGTCCAACATGATGAGAATGTGATCAGAGAAGATGGATGGGAGAAATGTTTGGCATACCTTCCTTACATCCTGGAGTTTCAGAACGTTGATGTGCATCCTGGATTCCCAAGGAGTCCATGTTCCTTGTGTCATGTGATCTCTCGTGCACACCCCACCCTACGAAGGCTGCATTGGTGATGATTGTTCTGTCCCGGGAGGATGGGAAAAAGGGGATCCCCACAAAGACCTGTCATGGGTCCATCCACCACTGGAGGGACGAGAGTACCTCAGGGGGAAAAGTCAGCATAAGGTCCCTGGAACGTCACGTGGGTGAGTAAACTCTTTTGGAGCCACATCTGGAGGCTGTGAAGGTGGAAGTGAGTGAAGACAGTGACATATGTGTATGATGCCATGTGGCCAAGGAGGGATAGGCAAGGCCTGGCTGGGACAGACGGACTGTTGACTTCTTGGGCGACAAGTTCTTGCAGAGTTGGAATCTGACCCTTGGTAGGTAAGTTCGTGCTGTGATTGAGCTGACGGAGGCTCCTATGAAGTCTAGAGACTGTGTGGGAACCAAAGTTGATTTTTCAACATTGAAACTGACTCCGAGGAAGGAAAAGAGTCTTAGGAACATGGAGGTTGAGACTCGAGCTTCATCTCTGGATCGTGCTGCTAGTAGCCAGTCGTCGAGATAAGGGAATATAAGCACCCCATAATGCCTGAGATAGACCACCATGTCAGAAATAACTTTGGTGAAGACCTCTGGAGCAACCGTGAGTCCAAATGGGAGGACCCTGTATTGAAAATGCTGATGGCCTACCATGAACCTCGGGTATCATCTGTGGGCCGGATGGATGTCTATGTGAAAACAGGCATCCTGCATATCGAGAATCATAAACCACATGCCTTTTTCTAACAATGGGATGATGGCTGCTAAGGTGACCATACGAAATGTGAGTGTATGGATGGAGCGACCGAGACGACGGAGATCCAGGACTGGCCTCCACATGCCCTTCTTTTTGGGAATCAGGAAATACGTTGAATAGAACCCTGTCCCTTAATAGTCTGGAGGAACCTGCTTTATCGCCCCTCTTTGTAGTATGGAGTCCATTTCTAGAGCAATGATGCTGTCATGAGATTGGTCCTTGAGGAGTGATTGGGGAGGGGGTTGTGTATGAGGTAGAGTGATGAACTTGATCATATAGCCATAGTGGGTGACATTTAGTATCCACTTGTCCATTGTTATTGTACTCCTAGCTGGTAGAAAGAGTGCTATACAACTGCCAAAGGGGATGGTGTGGTTGATGGTTCCTCAGAAATATCTTTTCTGAGATATTTGCATGTGTGAGCAGGAAGGCTGTGAAGGTGGACCTGGAGGGAGAGATCGTTGGGTCTCTTGGTGGTTTGTACAGCCTCCTGTGGAAAAACTGGATGTGGATGGCAGGCAGTAGAATTTACGCTTGGGTGCTGGTGGGTAGATACCAGCGAGTGAAGTGTGCTTCTTGACTCTTTGAGGATGTGGAGGGAATCATCTGTTTTCTGATTAAAAAGATGAAATTCATTGAAAGAGAGGTCCTCAATGGTTTTTTGTATCTCCCTGGGGAAGTCAGAGGAATGAAGCCACAATTCCCTCTGCATGACAATGCTTGTAGCCATCGAGGGTGAGGAAGTGTCTGCCACCACAGGCACTGACTTACTCAGATTTCAGGGGGTGCTCGACTCCTGCTCCCCACAAAGTCCTGCCCCCACCCCACCTCTTCCCATCCCCTCCTCACCCCCCACAGCGCCTCCTGAACGACACAGAACAGCTGATCCTCAGTGGGCGGGAAGCGCTGGGAGGGAGGGGGGGAAGAGCTGATTGGCGGGCCGCCAGTGGGCGGGAGGTGCTGATCCATGGGGCTGCCAGCTGGTGCTAAGCACCCACTTTTTTTTTTTCTTTTTCTTTTTCTGTAGTTGGCACCTACGCCTGCCGCTTCTACAGCTGATTGAAGCACCATCCTGACCACCAGTTCCCCTTCCTCCAAGATTGACTGGAACCAGGCCCGATTTGTTGCGGCAGTTTCTCAGCAAAATCCTCCAGTTTGTTATAGTTCAAGAAGTCATATTTGGCAAGCAATGCTTGATAGTTCGAAATCCTGAACTGGAGGCTTGCTGAGAAGACCTTGCGTCACAGAAGGTCCAACCATTTGCCCTCCTTATCAGCCGGAGTGGAGCATGGGTGTTGCTATCTGGACCATTCCAGCCTGTATTACAAGGGAATTGGGAGGGGGTGTGAGAAAAGAAATGCAGTCTCCTTAGCTGGTACATAGTATCTCTTTTCTTCCCCCTTGGAGGTAGGCATGAGTATGGCCGCAGTATGCCAAACTGTTTGAGCTGGCTGGAGGATGGCATTGTTGATCGGCAGGGCAACCCTACCCAGTACTGATGAGTGAAGGATGTCCAGGAGCTGTTGTTGCGTGTCCTGTTCTTCCTCCAGGGGGATGTGAAGTTCACCCACCAACCTACCCAGGAGATCGTGGAATTACCAAAAGTCATCTGGGGGCAAGGAGAAAGCCGAAGTCAGTGCAGCACCTTGGGAGACAGACAGAAAGCACTTCTGCTCCAGCAGTACTGTGGGAACCCGACTGAGCAGGTCTTCTTCCATGATCAGTGCAGAGTACCTACTTGAGGGTGTTCTAGATGCAGGAGAGGTGAAGTCTCCCACATGGAACGGGTGGGTATCGGGGCCAGGATCCCCAGTAGGGCCAGCATGACGGATCTGGAGGGTGCTGTGGCAGCACCAGGGTGTGGGGAACCAGTGGCTCCTCTGGAGTTGGTGAGGAGGATATTACCATGATATAGATGGCCTCTTTGGGTACTCATAGTGGCAGTAAGGGATGGGCAGCCCCTGCGCTTCATCTGAATCCTCCAAGGATGAAAACTCAGATCCCGGTTCCATTAGCACTAGTGTCAGAGCTGGTGGAAGTGTGTAGGCCACTGGAGGAGGTGGTGAAGGGTGCCTTGAATGCGATATGTCTTGGGTGGGAGATTTGGCCTCTAAAGGTGGAAGGTAGTAGCAGGCATGGAGATCTTGGTTCTCCCAGGGCAAATAGTTCCTGGGGCTCTGGCACTTTTTCCGACATCTGTGGCATTAATGGTATCCTTTCCATAGCTGAAACTGGGGATGGAGCAGTGGACTTTCCCAGCGCCGACGGGTCCTGTACCTTAAAGGAGACAGACGTTGACGGTGTGTGGGGCTTGGTACATGGTACCAGCAAAACTGCTGGTTTGTGCAGTTTCTTGTCACATTTATGGATCTTGGAGCGCACTGCTTCCCCGTGGCTGGAACTTGTGGAAGGCACGTCCCCTTTCTTTGGTTTAGAGGAAGACCTACTGCCATGCTTATGTGCATGATTCCTGACCTCCTGGCCCCGGCACAGAATCCATAGTGGTGGTACCGCCAGAGCCGAACTCAATCTCTGTAGCTGGAGATGCACTCCTGGCTGTTTCAGGCCAACGTACAAGGAGGATTCCCTGGCCTGGGTCTGACTGAGGTCTCATAGCGACTTCGATGAGGTGCTTCTTGAGGCAGACACCCTGGATTTCTTAGGTATAGCTTGGGAAGGACTGGCAGATACTGCACCTGGATGAAATGTGGACTTCTCCCAAGCAATAGAGGCAGTGTTGATATTCATTACTGATCGAGAAGGAACACTGGCAGGAGTTGCGGATTTTAAAGCATGGGAGCTTTGGCATAGTTCAGTACCTGTGTGTGGGTAGGTGTTTACAAGTAAACAGATTCTCCCGAAAGTCCCAAATCAACTTTAAATAACTACTAAAATGACTAAAAACTATGCAAAAACAATAAAATGGCTAAATACTACAAAAAACTAACTATATACAACTATGCTCTTTTTAAAGGTGCGTCATACGCAAGAGAACACTAATAGTTCTGAACTGGACCACAAGGCAGTGAGAAGGAACTGGAGATGTGGTCGATCCATCCCTGCCATTTATCAGCTCAACCGAAACCCTACGGTGAGGCAAGAGTGCATACACGGACCAACGGACACTACCAGTTTTAAATTCTCCGGCTCCAGATTCATGATGAGCATGTGTAAACCATCAGTGGAATACAATAGGGACCATCACTCGAAGAAGAGTGAGACAATTGCTATGCTCTCAAATGAGCTCACACAGAAAAATGAAAAAAGCAAAGAACACTCTTATCACGCGTGGGTGAACACATTTAATAAAACAATCACTTCATATCTGACTTCTCAGTCCTCGTCCTCAAAGAAAACCTGCACAACACCTTCAAAGATGAACCTGGGAGGTTAAATTCATTACTGAATAAGACACTAAAAATCATGGACTTAATAAAGACTCTGGATTTATGGCTCATTACAACAATCTTGTTACCCACTAACCCTCCTGGGGTCAGCAATGAGTCCCTCTTCTATAGTAGACAGGGCCTTCATACATGTTATATCAACACAATTTCTACACACACTACATCTAGTTACTGAGAATAATTAGAAGCAGCAGTAAGCTACTTTCAGCAAACTCTTCTTTGGTGTAACCAACACAGAAATAGTACGTATATACAGTATTTGGTTTGATGTACAACACAGTATTGGAATGGTGCAGAGTCAAAATTGAATATACAGAGCACAAAGAGATGAAAAATATGGGGAAAGTGGTAAAACTAGCACAAATACATTTTAAAATGTAAAAAAAAATTGGAGGAAAATTGGGCGCACATTTCAGGGTAGCTTCATTTATTATTCTGTTTGTATTGTGCCCATCACTGTGATCCTCTAGATAAATTACAGATTAATTGTAAAAGTGTAGCTAATAAATAAATAATTATTGTCTCTACCACCATGAGTCACTGTTCAAATACCCATTGGCACTTGGGCTATGTAACTGAATATGATCTTTTCAGCATTTCATTTGTAAAACTTCCCTGGTATGTTCTGCAGTTTTGTAAGCCAATCAGAAGTAGAGGGAGGATGTTTATGAAGAAGGAATGGATGAGAAGTCATGTTAGCCTAGGCATGCAGGGAAGCCATATCACTACAACAAGGTATACTTTCTTTTCACTTCTTGATTTTGCTGCTAAATAACCCACAAGGTAGCCAGTAGCTTAAGGTAGCCAGTAACAGGACAGAAAGCAACCTTTTCCCCATGAAAAATCACTTTAAGAAAAGAACATGCATACCTGCAGGCAACAACAAAACTGCCCTCTCAAGTATGCCACGTTTTATTTAATTACTTATTCATACTCTCATTTTCACTGACCTGTCTGTTAAGGGAAGAAACATCTTTTGACTAGACCTTTGCCAGATGCAGCAAGCAGGGTAAAGTGCATGAGAACAGAATAAGGAAATTGGACATCAGTTGAAGAAAGAAAAAAGTGTTAGAGTAATTGAAGAAACCAACAGAACTCAGATGAAAGTGGGAACAGGGAAAAATCAGGCTAAAAAATCCATGAGGAATAAGCATGTTGTTTAGTTATCTCTTATTAACTGAGTGTGTAAAGGGTTTGAATTGCTGCCTGACCTGTCTTTTGTCTAAATTTAAGAAACAACTTCTTCTTTTTCCTTTATGCCACTTTTCCTGCTGAGGGTCATGGCGGCAGCATGGAGAGTAGGGAGGACAAGAACTCCCTTTCCTATGCAACAGGTTCCAGCTCTTCCTGAGGAGTTCCCAGGTCAGCCGGGAGATATAATCCCTCCAGTGTGTCCTGGGTCGGCCTCGGGCCTCCTCCCAGCGGGACATGCCCGGTAGAGTTCCAAAGGAAGCTTCCCATGGGGCATCCTTATCAGGTGCCTGAACTGCCTCAGCTGGCTCTTGATCTGGAGAAGTAGCGGCTCTACTCCAAGGCTCTCCCAAATAGCCGAGCCCATCACCCTGTCTCGGAGAGTAAGCCCAGCCTCCCTGCGGAGAAACCGCATTTCCGCCGCTTGTACCTGCAATCTTGTCCTTTCAGTCGTTAACCAAAGTTAATGGCTGTAGGTGAGGATGGGGACATAGATCAACCTGTAAACTGAGAGCTTCACCTGAGAACTCAGCTCTCTCTGCACCACCACGGATTGGTACAGCGACCGCATCACTGCAGCCGCCACACCAATCCGCTGGTTGATCTCCCGCTCACCATCACTCGTGAACAAAACCCCTAGATACTTGAACTCTTCCACTAAGGGTAGTGTGACAAAGTTCCTCCTCTACCTCGGTGGGTCCTGCGCTTATTGGTGGATTCTGCTTGCCTCAGAGATCTTCCCCTCTAGTAGAATCCACAGTCCAGGTTAACTCCTCCTGTGTCTGATCAGGAGTTGGGAGTTTTGGGGGGAACCCGGGCCCGTCCTCTACTCCGGGTTCCAGCCCAGGGCCCTGTGGATTGCAGCTGTTTAGAGTCCCTCCTGGAACAACTGCACGACTACTTCCCCATGGACTCCTCCCATGGACTCCTCCCAACACCTTCTTTATCCTCACTACAGGATCTTCCAGCAGTACGCCCTCTTACTCTTAGCTCCTAGTGCCTCTTGCTCCCAGCTCCTCACACGCAACCTCCTTCCACAGCTCCTGACATGCGCCACTCACTGGGAGGCTTTTAACTAGTTTCAGCCAGCCCCTGATTGGCTGCAGGTGTCTCAATTAACCTCCCTGCCTTCTGGAAAGTTCTTAACTGGCCCCAGGTGTCTTGATTAACCTGGAGCAACTGCCATAAGGTATCGGGGATTTGTTTAGCCTGGGGCTAACATACTGGCTCCTTACCACTTTCCTATAGCCCTCTGGCCTTGCCCCGTCACAGTAGCTACTTCCCCCCTCACCTGGAGAGTGCTGATTCTCATCCCAACAGTTTCACACTCAGCAGCAAAACGTTCGAGTGCGCGTTGGAGATCACAGTCTGAAGAAGCAAGAAGGACATCATCTGCAAACAGCAGAGATACCACCTGTAGTGGATACACTCCACAGCTCGGCTGTGCCTTGACATCCTGTCCATGAAAATCATGAACAGGAGTGGGGACAAGATGCACCCTTGGTGGAGTCCAATGCCCCCCTTGAACAAACTCGCCTTAATGCCAAGAATACGATCACAACTCTCACTCTGAGAATAGAGGGACTGGATAGCATGAAAAAGCAGCACTGGCATCTCATACTCCCGCAGCATTTCCCACAAGACATCTTGGGGAACGCAGTTATATGCCTTCTCCAAGTCTACAAAACAAAGATAGACCGGATTAGCAAACTACCACAACCCCTCGAATATCTGCGAGAGAGCAACAAGCTGGTCTGTTGTTTCACGACTGGGACAGAATCCGCATTGTTCCTCCTGAATCTGAGGTTTAACTAACGGGTATTATCTCCTCTCCAGCACCCTGGCATAGGCTTTGCCAGGCAGGCTGAGGAGGGTGATCCCCCTATAGTTGGAACACACCCTCTGGCTTCCTTTTGGGATCACCATCCTGGTTTGCCAGTCCAGAGGTACTGCACCTGCCTTCCACACAACATTGAAGAAGAGCGTTAACCACAACACCCCAACATTGTCCAGTGCTGTCAACGTCTCCAGACGAATTTAAGAAACTATATGTCCTTTTCCACCCCAATGACTATGTCATGAATTCTGAAACAGTACTTAGTTTTGTGAGAGTATACACGGTTCAGGGAGAATACTACTACTAAAGGTATTTGTGAAATGCATTCAGATAGAACCACTGTTACCTCGGTAAGGGATTCCAGGTCACCCAACCTTATTTATATTTTCAAATAATCAGCACGTGCACGCAGAAATGCAATTAAAGATGCATGATTCAGAGATGCCATTAAAGAACACGTGTGTGTAAGAAATTTATTAACATACTGCGAGTCCAAGTAGGAAAGTGGCTGGTTCACATTCACCAACCAGTCAGCAAAAAAGGAAAGAAGCCTGCTGTGCTCAGAGTCCAAAATACAAGAAAAAAAATGTCCCCTTGCAAGAGGAATAAGACTTTCTACAGACAGCAATTTTTTAATAAAAACGAGAGGTAACCTTTATGTTCCAGGTTTTCTAAAACAGGTAAGAATTGCAGGATGGTGTGTACGTACTTGGCAAGCTAAGCCATGCCTTCACTGCTGCTACTTGTACTACTACAGATACACCACTGTTTATACTTATGTTAGTTCAATGAAAGCAGGCCAGAAGTATATCTATGCAAGCTGGGGAATCACACCTCCAGCTCGTACTGTAGATGTAGCCTTAGTATTTTATTCATGTCATCACATACCTTATCTGGCGTCATAAGCACAGTAGGCTCACTTTTTATTCCGGACTGATGAATATTTACAAACATTCCTGACTCTAGCAGTCCTGTAGATCTGAAGAAAAAAAAAAGTACAAATTTTAGTCTTCTGATGTTTCTGAGATCAAGAAACTATTAGTCTTGAGCACTATTTACGTACCTTGCTGTTTCATTGTCCGTTACAAAAGTTGGAGTTGCAGCAAGTGGGCTGCGCAGATCTTTTCGGATGTAGATCTTTTCTGTAGAAGCCGCACAGTTTGAAGATTTTTCTCGTGATACTTCAATTGGTTTCCTCTCGCACTGAACAGCTAACAAAATGGTATGTAACTATTAGGTGACAATCCAAAATTCACGAACAGTCAGATGGAGATATCACAAACAAGAGTGTTTAAGAAACTGTTTTTCCAATTACTGCTGAAAAAGCTTGCAGTTTAATATATTTGTGTTTTTATATGAAGCTATATTGAATAATAAAAGTGCATAAAAATCATTAGCTCTGACGGGATAAACAAACACACTTGTTTTTATGGTTACTGAAATGGTGAAGGAGTCAAAGACTGAAGGTCAAACATATAAAGACCAATAATTTTAAATTTACGAAGAAATTAAAAGTGGTCCCTAGGGAGTTTTCACCTGTCTGGACCCTCATGGGGAGGTTTTTTTGCTTCATATTGTCTCAGTCTATCTTCTTTTGTCTGCTAAGCCCACATGCTCCCTCCCTGTTTGGGAAGCGGTCACAGGGGTCTCCTTTTTATGCTCCCTCTGGAAATTTAATCCACAACTACTCAACCTCTTGGTTCCATGCCAACACATATGGCATCATTAAAATAAACTGGAAAATATTCTACCACATGAGGAAATCTGACTCCAAACAACAAAGCCAACTGAAAACTTACTTACACAACTTCATTTTAAGAACTCAAAGGGAGAATTTCTCCTTATGAGGAAATAACTACTTATATACTTGCAACAAATTTAGTTTTGTCATTGTAAAACCAAAACACGTACTAAAAATGTTTATGAGATGGAACTCCTTAAAATATGTAGGGTCTTATTCTCCACTCTGTTACATGAATTTTAAGATGGTGTAACTCCATTTACTTCAACGGAGTTACACAATGGAAGAGCATGGTGACCCAGACCAGTAAACTGTAGGTTCAACACAATGCATAATTTAAAATAGACACCAATGCACCTGGCCACGTTAAAGCCATTTACCCACTAGGGACTACAGCATTATATGCTACATATAAGTACGTAACGTTTAATACAAGTTTGGGATTCCATTTGTGTGACTATTTTAAAGGTAGTGAGACCATAAAAGTCACAAAAAGGAAGGATTCAAAAATAAACATGATCACATTAATCCATAACTTTTAAAATTACATTGTCTCTGGGCATGTACATGTTTAAAATCTGTCAGCACAAGGAAATTTCAAAAAAGAACTTGGATCTGCAAGAATTAAATCATATGTGCCTGCTAATCTCTGCCTGGGAGATACCACCCTCTGCTGGGCAAACTAGACAGGGTGCAGAAACTGCTGCTACCATGACTGATGGACAAACTGATGGGAAGGTGGAGTTATTCAAAATTTCTTCAGCTGCTAAATTTACAACCAGACAATTTATCATAGAAAATGGATGCCTGCTGCTTAGGAACAACACTTTATTCTTATTTACTCTGTGCTGTGTGTTTTTAAGGTTATTTCAATCTTTGACAAACTGCCAAAATTCAGAGTTTGAGTCACACTGGACTTTTACAATTCTTTAAGGAGAAGCTTATCTAACTATTTCATAACAGTAATGAAGGTAAAGCCTGATTTGCATGCATATATAACAGTATATTCTCCATAGCACAAATCTTGTCATGAATGCCTGTATTTTATATATATGCCTGAGATATATATAGATATACACCCTACCAGTTTTATAGATCTTACTTATACTTACAGTCCTGTTTCATTCCAAACGCGATGCATCTCTGCAGCCTACAGTACTGACATCGGTTTCGATGATGTTTGTTAATGACACAGTCTTTTGCCCCTCGGCATGAATAAACTAAATTCTTTCGTATGCTTCTTTTAAAGAATCCCTTGCATCCCTCACATGTTACTGCTCCATAATGACGTCCTAGTTGAAGAACAGCATAAGTCAGGACATTAATTTTACAGTGTTAATAACATTTTCCCTCTTTTAAAAAGAAATTATATTTAGACTAAGTCAGAGAGTATGTATGACTTTACATAGACAAGGCACGGATGTACATTTTTAAATGAGTTACAGATATGAAGATCAGTAGCGTAGCCGGGGGGGGGGGGGAGCAGAAGTGGTGCCTTTTTTGTGCTCCGACGCCTTTTGCTCCTGCGCTGCAGCCGGAGCGGAGCATTTTTTTTTGCTCCCGGCGCCTTTTTTGCTCCCTGCGCTTTTTTTTACCTCCGCTCCCCCTGTGCTCTAAACCTGGCTACACCACTGATGAAGATACTACCAAGTGGCTAGAGAATCACACATACAAGCAAACTAACCAAATCTCTGGTTTTAACAACTCACACAAGAAGACCATTTCCCAATAGGCCAGTAATAGTTTATTAACTCCTTGACTCCACTCTTTGTTGCTAGCAATAGCAGACAGGCCCGAAAACTGGATTCCCCTCTCCCCAAGAGCATTAGGATGAGCTACCTTAGTTACTTGAATTACACATACTTTAGTCATTTTTCTCAGTGACCCTCCAATCAAATTATTTTATTGTCTATCACACAATTTAGCAGCATAATTGCACGATTTAAAGATGACAGAAAGATTGTATATGTAAAGAGGAAACAGTGCATATTTAAGCATTTGATGACAATATCTGTTACCATTTCAAAACTATCAATTTTTGTTTTTTTAAATTGGGTTAAAGATAAATCCATAATTCTTTTTTATAGTGAAAGTATTCAGTGATGCAAGTAAACAAAAAATTTGCTAAATCAATACAAAATTCAACATTTACACAGCTTTTCTCATTGTGCTATTCTGTCCCTACAATTCAGATTTCATTTTTCTTTTAAAAATCATTATTTAAAACCTGCTTAGCTGAAAAAATAAAAACCTGAGTATGGCTATAAGAATACTGCATTTACAGATTAAGGCACTCTTGGTCATTTAGACACAACTACTATACATACTGTTAATTTTATAATCCAGAACTAAAATCTAAAAAGCAAGGCCATACAGAAATGTTCAAAAATACATGAAGGTATTATGAAGGTATCATGGCTGTCCCTTTAATTAAGAAGGACAATTCACAGAAATCAATTTCAAATATGGACTAATTCAAGGAGGATAAACTTTAATTTTATAGGTACTTTACTCACTCTTTAGAGACTTCCATTCAGATGTCTAGGAGAGATTTCCAGAGATTCTAACTTTTTTTCAGATCCCTCTAACATAACCATCTCAAATGTCACACACAGACATGAAATTTCATACAGTTTCACACTACAAATAAGGTCGTTTTAAAAATAAATACTTATACATAAAATGGTTTACCATAACAGTTTTATTTTTCACCTTGGAGGGTGACAGTTTTGGGTTTTTGCAGAGTACTTCCACTCTTTGATGTAGCCTCTCCTCTGAGTCTCTAGACAGCCTGCCTTGTCACTCTCTCCCTGGTTCCCAAGCTAAGGACCTGAGCAGCCGCTTAACTCTAGCTGCCTCTATGACCCCCCATCCTTATCAATTCCCCTTTAGCCTCCTCTGTGCTGACAAATCAGACAGACTGCCAGATGGAGAAACGGCTTCCCTAGGGGAGCTAAATCTAGCCAATTCTCACAAAAGTTAGGCTAAAAGTCTTCCCTTTCCATGTCCCCTTCCAGGGTGCACAGAGAGAGGGGGAAATTTGCAGCCAAACCATACTTGAGAAACAGGGCTTGTATCTCTACTAAAGAGGAAGCTCCTCCCTTTAGTGAGCCTTTGGAGGTTTGCCTGAGTGCAGTCCAACTCTGACAGACCCTGGAAAACATGCTGCTAGGCTTAACACATCCCAGAGAATCAGAGGGAGGCATGGATAGGGAGGAGAGAGAGTTGGCACAGGATTGGGATAGGCAGCACAGCTCTCCACAAACTCCCTAGCCCCCAATGCACACTTGGCATTTGGTTCCCTACTTTCATTACCCCTTCCATCTCTTCAGTCCCCTAATACTGTTGCAAAGGGCATTTTTTTTGGCTTTTCCCCTTTTACCTTAACATTCCATTTTGACAACATACACACTCACACTACCCTACCTTAGTGGAATTATAAAGTGTCCTCGGTGTTTGGGCAATTCCAAAAATGATGATTCAAACTGCTTAGCACAAACAACTCATAAGAGCACTTGATAATATATTTCTATAGTCTTCCCTGATTGTGTCTGTTTTGTATTATAACTAGCACGTTTTTTTCACAGATATATTAACATTTAAAATACATAATAATCATAATAAAAAAATCACTTAAAAGTAACAATGGACAAGTCCATTGTATAACATTTCTTTTACAAAAATGCCAGAATGGCCAGTCAATTAAGAATGCATTTGCAGACAATCAAATAATTTGATTGGTCAGTGTCTGTAGTTGTATAAGAATATAATACTGACCTGGATAGGCTTAAAACTACATATGAACATTTCTTTAAGTGGACCATTTAAACAAATGCAAATTATTACATCTAAAATTAATAAATTCCATCTACACACAGTCCAGATACATTAGGTATGTCTTTATAGTCTATCTACTTTTTATTAAAAAGTAACTAATCAGTGAAAAAAGTGTGTATGTAAAAAATTACTTTGTTTCTGAAGAATAGCTTGAAACTGCTTTTAAAAAATGGTGCTGCTGAAGAATTTACCTGATGCTTTGTCTCCACATACGACACACAGATCAAATACTTTATTTAGGGTCTGTTCAGTGGAAGTGTTGTCTGTTAAAATCTGGAAGAAAAGTACAAAATTATTTCACTTTTCTCTCTCTACCCTAAAAATATGAAAAAGAAAAGCCAATCTCGTCCTTAAAATGCCTCTCTCTAAACTAAGGGCCCAATCCTGTGAAGCACCAAGTGCTCGCAATTACCATTTATGGCCCTGACAGTTGACTGTGTGTTGGTGCCTGCTGCACCAATGCAGATCCCTATTCAGGATGGGTCCTAAATTTAACTATCAAAATCTTTTTAAAAAGTATTAACACAAATCTTACCCAGGGAAGATTTTTGCAGAAATCACTTATATTTTCAAAACTACATTTGTCAAGCCTTCTGGTCATACAGGCATTCAAATCTTTCCTTAGCATTCATTTCTTTCACTGTGCTCACAAGAGTGAACCAATTATAAGTATATTTTGAAAACACAATATATTTAATTAAATTACTCATTATCCAGAGGCACTAATGCCTCTAAACTGAGTAACTGTGATGTTATTATTGTAACTTGTCTTGCTTCACCCCAACCCCGTCTGATATTTGTTACCCTCATTCACTATATCACATGTAAAATTAGACTCATAGCAATAACACTTCAGGATAGGAATCATACCTTTCTATTTCTTCTTTAAAAGATCTTGCACACTGAGATATTGTAAAAGTTATAAATAATAATAAAGCACTGCTTGCACTTAAAAAGGACAATATGATTGCATAACTAGCAATCATCTTAATCTCAAAATGCAAAGCAGGAATGAAAGAATTGATATTCCCGTTAAAAGCGTTGGAAATTAGAAGCACGTTTGAAACTTCCCATTTCCTGATAAGAATGTTGATTCTTTTAGTCCTGCTTTGCATAATCAAAACAGGGGCTCTGAAGATAAATATAATTAAGAAAAGCTCTACTGAGGAAGGCGATAGCCCTATTCTATCAAGAGAAATAATGAAAGTGTTACAAGAATTTCTAAAAAATGCTTTAAAAATTCTCTCCCTCTCACACTTCCCATAAGTAAAGGTTTATTTAGCAACAGCATCTATGGGCTGGTCTACACTAACCCCATAATTCGAACTAAGATACGCAACTTCAGCTACGTGAATAACGTAGCTGAAGTCGAACTATCTTAGTTCGAATGAAAAAGCACTTACCCGGGGTCCACACGCGGCGCGCAGGCTCCCCCGTCGACTCCGCCTACTCCGTTCGTCGAGCTGGATTACCAGCGTCGACGGCGGAGCACTTCCTGGTTCGATTTATCGCGTCTAGACAAGACGCGATAAATCGAACCCAGAACATTGATCCCGCGCCTCCGACCGGACGCGTAAGTATAGACGTACCCTAAGATATTACCTCTAATCTTTTACTGCTATTACACATCACTGAAGTTTCTTTTAATTTAACATTAACATTCTTAAAGAAAAAGTTGGCTCAATGACAAAACATCACTGGTTTATTAATTTCTCATTTCACCTCATCTGCTAATTATTATTTAGTGCTATAATTTTGCATGGAATTATACATAACATACAAGAAATTCCTTAAATCCTTCTGTAGACAAAACTTGCATTGATGTCATAAAGAGTTTTGCTTATGCAAGGACTCCAGAATTTGGCCCAAGAGGAGGGAAAGTCCCTGCTCCAAAGAGCTCAAAATTTACCTTGGACAAACATGACACTCAGAAGCAGAGCCACTATTGATGAAATAATTAATCAAGGCGTTCCACAATATCTGGATTTAAAGGAAGGATTTGAAAGAGGAACGGTGTGTGCGCGCACAGGAAATGGAAGCCTGTTTCAAATGAAGGTGTAAAATAAAAGAACATGCAAAACTGCAAAAGGGAGGAACAGTTAGAGAAGATATGAGAGAACATGACGAGTATCTAGAATTAAATGAAAGCCCTGTGTCCAGTGAATGGAAAATTAAAAGCTAGCTTCCCATTAAAATGCTAGTTACTGAACATTTCACTAAGGGCTTGTCTATATGATACATTAGTACACACCAGCTGGGATGTAAATTATACTGTGCACAGCTTGTCGCGCAGTAATTGGCCCACATGGACCCTACTGGTATGCACTAAAAGTTCCATAGCGTGCACGGACGCAGTATTGTTTGGAACAGGACTACATCAGCTCACACTAGGGAACTTGTAATGTGTGCCAGCAGGGTCCAAATGGACCAGTTAGTGTGCGACACACTGATGCCCACTAGAATTTACACCCCAGTTGGAATGCACTAATGTACCGTGTAGATCAGCCCTAACAGAAAATGACAGAGAAATGCATATACTCCATAGGCCTTACATGTTTAGCTTGTGAAAGCACAAAAAATGTAAAATATTCTTTCCACTGCCTCCCCAATTCTTTTGGTCTGTATAAGCTACACAAATAGATCCCATCTTTATGTCCCCTTTCCATACTACCCATACAATTAGATCATGCTCCCTAACCCAGTCTGACATTCCTCCACCTTTTTATCCTTTCAATCCCACAGTAGTGTAACAAAGCAAGGCCCTGGTGCAAGAATAGTAATGGGCTCCCTTCCAGATTCTAAAATCGGAAATTTTGCTTAGCCCCAACATCACAGCCCCCAACCTATCCTAGTGCCTCCCACAACTCAACCTACTACCACCAACATCCCCCATTCACCCCCAACCCTTCCTTCGGTAGCCCCCTAACACTCCCCTGTGACCTTCCTGGCCACTCACCAACACCCACCACCCATCCCCAGCTCTGTGATCTGTTCCCATCCCAGGCTACTCCGTGGGTCTGGCTGTGACTACACCACTTACACCACTGTAGCTATGCCCCTGAAATCCCTTCTCGAACTGTTTTATGCTGGAAGCACTTTAAACCTTATCTAACTGACACTTACCCTTGTTGGGGTTTACTTAAAAAAAAAAAAAAAAAGACACCACAAAACACATGCTGAAGTTCACCATTTAATCTCATTGACGCTCTCTCCTGCCCTTCCCACCTCCTTTGACTACATGTTGTCTAAGTTAACAATTGTTTACTCAGTTAAACAATAGTTACAATGGCAAATAAAAATGAAAGCAAGAGGAGTGAAATATTAAGAAGTAAAGGCAAGGGAGAAAATGGTATTCAAATGATATTTCAAAACAGATGGAGAGTCAATGAGGCAGAAATACAAAAAAGGCTATCCCCAGGAGCTGTGACAAGATGGTTCTGGCTTGAAAAGTACAAATAAAACTACACATTTATATTTTTTTATATCCTGGCTCATGAAATACAAATTCAAAAATAATAACTTTCAAGGAACAAATCATTTTCTTCATTGTTTCTAAACAACAACTTGCTATCACGGAAATGTAAACAGCAAAAAGATTGAAAATATAGAACCAGCACAGAAAATATTTGGAAAGAAAACCATCTCTTTCTATCTCATCTCAATCAATATTATGAAATAAAATGGATTCTCTACCTGGATGTGTTGTGCAGATAAATCAGGGGATGCAAAAAATAGTTGGTTGACACCTGCAGCATCTGGAGTTGTTAGGAAAACCTTTCCTGGAGTGGAATCTTGTCTGGCAAGGATCACCTTGCTTGGGGTAGAGCCATCATGATTTGTTAAGATGAACTGCTTGCCTGCTGTGCTGTGATCAAGTGCAGTAACAATCTGAATCTTCTGGCCCGTCTGCTGATCTGTGACAATCTGAGAATACATTTATCTCAAATTGTTATGGTCTTTCAAGTTCATGTGTTTTTTAGTACCCATCTTGCACCATCATAGTCAATAAGAGTTTTTCCTTTGACTTCTGTGGTTGCAGGACTGGGCCTCTTAATGAGTTAAATTCAAGCAAAAACCCTGAATCTAAAAAAACCCAAACCGTAGTGGTGTTTGAACTCTGAACCTGAATGCACATTCAAATTTTTCAAGTGGCCCATATTTTTACAGAGGGCCAAACAAAAACCTCAGATCCTAACAGCTATGAATTATGAAGTGTGCAAAATATGGATATAAATGTTAAGGTTCAATCCCTAGTTCTGTGAAGTGCTGAGCTCCCTCCACTAATTCAATGGGAGCTGAGAACACAGCATACCACAAAGTGATACTCAGCACCTCACAGGTTTAGGTCCTTAAATGAGTTATCTTCATTGCCTAATCCTAGATTGTACACTTCAGTGCTGACTTTATTAATTTAGAATAATAAGGGTAAGGAACAATCTTATTTCAATTGAATATACCTTAGTTCAGTGTTTCCCAAACTTGGGACGCCGCTTGTTCAGGGAAAGCTCCTGGCACGCCCGGACGGTTTGTTTACCTGCCTCATCCGAAGGTTTGGCTGATCGCGGCTCCCACTGGCCACGGTTCACTGTGCCTGGCCAATGGGGGCTGCGGGAAGCGGCAGCCAGTACGTCCCTCGGCCCGTGCCGCTTCCCGCAGCCCCCATTGGTCCAGCACAGCGAACCACGGCCAGTGGGAGCCGCGATCGGCCGAACCTGCGGATGCGGCATGTAAACAAACCGGCCAGGTGCGCCAGGGGCTTTCCCTGAACAAGCGGCATCCCAAGTTTGGGAAACAAACACTTTTACACCCACAAACAGAAAAATCAAACTGAAGCAGGAGAACTGAACACCAACCGTTCTCTTTGCCACCTTTTTTCCTTTGTTTGCCAAACAAAAACAACTTATTTTGCTTTATTCTTCATTTGACAATCAAGAACAGATCAACAGCATCATTACAGCATTTCTTTCCTATTTTTAAATAAAGACTGTAGTAGAGCCTCACTGACTTGCCCTTCGCTAAACTGCACAGTTTATCACTTTCTGACAAACTTGGTAATACCCTTTCTTCGTTTTATATATATAAATATAAATTTTACACTTTTATACATCCCCATTTTTCACTCTCCAGAAGGCTATGTGATGCTGGGGGACATCCACTGGTGCCACGTAACATTGAGCAGAGTGCACGGGAGTAGAGAAGAACAGCATGGGCTGACATACTGCTCCCTGATCTATAGCCTTGTACATGAAGGCTATGCATAGACACATCTAGCTAAATACAGTTTGACTGTAAACCTTTAAACTTTAGATACAGTAAAATACAACTGAATTCTAAAGAAAAAGCTAATTCAACAACCCACTAAGTTCAAAACACTAATTTACAAATCTGGGCAGGATTAACGTCATTTTTCAAATATGTATATCATGTTTATTTAAGAGACTGAGTGTATTTGAATATTTACCTACCTTTCCTTTATAGTTTATTTCTATACTTTTAACAGGTGCACGTGTGTCGGGGGGGTGAGGGGTGTGGTAGGTAATGGGGAAGTTTTCATGTTGTTATCTAAATCTGCAATGTTCCTCAATTCTTATACAGTACTAAACAACTTAAAATTTACAAAAGCTGTCTTAATATTGCTAGGATTTTATTATTGTTATAAAATATACTACAGCATTATTTCTGCAGTTCCCAAAAGTGTGGTAGGCACTTTATACTACTAAGTACGTTTATTAGTATCCTATAAAGCAGAGGTAGGCAACCTATGGCACGGGTGCCGAAGGCGGCACGCGAGCTGATTTTCAGTGGCACTCACACTGCCCGGGTCCTGGCCACCAGTCAGGGGGGCTCTGCATTTTAGTTTAATTTTAAATGATGCTTCTTAACATTTTAAAAACCTTATTTACGTTACATACAACAATAGTCTAGTTCTATATTATAGACTTATAGAAAGAGACTTTATAAAAACGTTAAAATCTATCACCGGCATGCGAAACCTTAAATTAGAGTGAATAAATGAAGATTTGGCACACCACTTCTGAAAGGTTGCCGACCCCTGCTATAAAGCATCATCATAAAGAATTACAGTTGACAAAATAAATGAACACAAGTGCATTTTATGATGCATGTTTGCTTTTTTCCTCTATTTTTATTATCAACTTGCTAACTCACAAATTACTTGTTATTGTGATTATGGCTCCAATTCTTCAATAGGGCTTCCCAAGGGTGCAGGGATCTGCCCAGGCAGATCTCACTGCATGATCAGTACTTTAATAGCTTTCTACCACATGTTACTTTAATGTTGACACAAGAACACTAAGGGCATGTCTATACTACCCGCCAGATCCGCAGGCAGCAATCGATCCAGCAGTGGTCGATTTATCGCATCTAGTCTAGACGCGATAAATCGACCCCCGAGCGCTCTCCCGTCGACTCCTGTACTCCACCGTTGCGAGAGGCGCAGGCAGAGTCAACAGGGGAGTGGCAGCAGTCGACTCACTGCAGTGAAGACACTGTGGTGAGTAGATCTAAGTATTTATTTTATTAAATATGGAAATTATTCATTGCTTTATGTTTAAAATATATGTTTTCTCACGTAATGTTCCATTTACACATCTCTCTGGTATTCCAGGCTAAATTTCTCTTGGCTGCTTTTTATATCCTCAAGCTGCTTTTTAACAATACTTTCTCTTTGGAGACCTTAGATTCCATTTGGACAGTACTTTAACCCATCTGTGAAACTGCCCTATGAATAAACTAGCGACATACATACGTCATTCAACGTGCTGTTTTAGGAAATAATGTGTTCAAATGTAAAGGATTATTTCAATACAGTTTATTTTATTTTGACATATTATTTACAGAGCTGGTTGGGAACCAGAATTTCCATCCCACGGGAAATTTTGACAATTAAAAAAAAATTTCTGAAGTTTCTCAGAAATGAAAATTCTGAAATATTTCAGTTTGGGACAATCAAACATTTCATTTCCATAGTGTTTCCAGGGTGTAAAAACATTATTTAGCTTTTTTATATTGTATTAATTTACTTCATGTAAAATATATATAACATAAAAGTAAAACCAAAACAAATCAAACCGATAAAGTCAAAACAAAACATTTGGACTTGTCGATTTTACCAAAATTGACACTTTTCTGCAGAACATGACAATTTCAACAAAACTTCATTTCTCAATGGAAAACAACTACTTTCAACCAGCTCCAATTATTTATTACTAATTATCATTTGTAATGCCTAGAGGCTCCAGTGTGCTCGGTGCTTTACAAACATATAGTAGAGACAGTCCTTGCTCCAAAGACTTTACAGTCTAATTAGAGATAAGATGCAACAGGTGAGAGTGACAAACCAGAGAAAGGAAAAGGTCAGGGAGACAGAAAAAGAACATCACCCAGCTACACTAGCTAGCTACTGTATAATTTGAAGGTTACAGAAAATACTTAACTTTTTTAAACACAACCCTCCTCTCCCCTCCTCCCCGCCAAGCCCCCAACATGACACGCAACCAAACTTCTACAGGCTGACTGATTTTTGGAGGCATAACTCATTCCTACAAAGTGTGGCTCTCTGTTCCTCTCTAGTTAAGGCTACGTTTTAGTAATGGGTGTTTTTAGTAGTAGATGGATCACGGGCAATAAACAAAACTTCACAGGCCATGACCTGTCCATGACTTTTACTATATACCCCCGACTAAAACTCGGGGGGAGGGGTGGCTCAGGGGGCACCACAGGTGCAGGGCACGGGTGGGGTGAGTGCCAAGGGTGCTTTGGGGAGGGGGGGGGGGGGAGGGAAGGGCTGGCAGGGCTGGGGCAGGCTCCCTACCTGGCTTCTGGGCTCCACCTGCTGCCTCCGCTCTGCCCCAAGCCCTGGTTTTGCAGCTCCCATTGGCTGGGAGCCGCAGTCAATGAGAGCTGCAGGGGCGGTGCCTGCCAGCAGAGGAAGCACGTGGAACTAGGAAGTGAGGGAGGGGAGCCTCCCCCTCCAGGTAAGCACCGCTCCGCACCCCTATCTCTAGCCCTGAGGCCCCTCCCCCCAAAACTCTTGCTGCTGGGGTCGGGGGAGATTGCCTCAGCAGCAGTCAGTGAGCCTTGCCTGGGGGCTGCCCCCAGGCCAGGCAACCAGCCACTGCAGAAGTCACGAAGGTCAAGGAATCCGTGACTTCCGTGACCTCCATGACAAACATGCAGCCTTATCTCTAGTGGATGAACCACACAGGGATGACAACTCTACAGATGGGAGGCATGACTCCCAGCATGGGTAGAGAGATTCATGCTAGCTCTGCTTGAGCTAGGGTGCTAAAAACAGCACTGTGCACATTGCTGCACAGGTAGTGCCTCAGACTAGCCACCCAAGATGTAATAACTGACAAAAAGAGGACAAGTAGAGAGGGACTGAGCTGTGAATGGCCTTGAAGGATTAGGACAAGAAACAAGAGCACAATGCAGTGAAAGAAGCAGGGCCAGTGGAGGAATTTGAAGAGAGTTTTGCAGTCAGAGCAACAGGCAAGGAAAATGACCCTAGCCACCACATTTTTAATTGAATGTGTTTAATGCAATATGACACATTTTACAGAGAAAGTTAGTTACAAAAAAGGTTTTAAGGTGAGATACAAAAAGTAACAGTATTTGCAGAGCCTCAAATTTAAATTCCTAAAAAAAAATTAAAAAAGAAAGCTAATCCCATTCCCAAAATCCTGATGCACCCAAACACGGCACTAGACAATATGAAGGTGGTGAGTACCCACCTGACTTCTTCTGTGGGTAGGACATTTGGGCAAAGAAGCTAACCCTGAATGGAGTCTCAATTCTGGGGGGGGGAGGGAAGGGGGAGGGATCATGTCATATGGACATACTATCAGGTATTCTACTGGGGTGGGGTGTTACCATATTATGCCTTGTAACAGCTTGAACCACCTCTTTGGTATTCAACAGGTAAACAACTGGAGTGGAGACTAGGTACCCTTTTTTCTTTTTTTAAACACAGAAGAGGCCTCGTAGCCAGCTTTGACTCCAACCATATCATTTCAATTACTGGCTGAAGGAGACTATGAGTGACACACAAGGCACTGTGAAAGTGTTTCTTATGCAGCTCTTCATCTTAGAAAGCAAGAAACAATGTGAAGCCACACCCCTATTGTCCTACAGCGCCACTAGACACAGAAGGAGTCTCTGCCCCTCTGGGTAAAATTTTCACATTTTAGGGCTTGTCTACACTAAACCCCCCTGTCGAACTAAGATACGCAACTTCAGCTACGTTAATAACGTAGCTGAAGTCGAAGTCTCTTAGTTCGAATTTACCTGTGGTCCACACGCGGCGCGCAGGCTCCCCCGTCGACTCCGCCTGCTCCATTCGTGGAGCAGGATTACCAGCATCGACGGGGGAGCACTTCCTGGTTCGATTTATCGCGTCTAGACAAGACGCGATAAATCGAACCCAGAAGATCGATTGGACTCCTCCGACGCGACGGGTGAGTATAGACGTACCCTTAGAAAAGATCATTAAGTGTTCACAAAAGGAAGGGTGCACAAAAACAGGCAGAGTCAAGTAGTTCACAGATTCTTTCAAAATATTTTAGATTAAACATACTTGTATGCGTTGTGGTAAAGAGAGACCTGAATCCGCTGGGACAATTTGTATTCTTTGTGCTGTCCCATCCATTAGTGTTTGAGTAACAGTTCCTTGGGAATGCGCAATCTAGAAACAAACAAATAAATAATTGGAATGACAGCTATGTGAAAATAATGCTGTACCACATTAAGATTTGACTAGCTTCAGATTTGTCAGCAAATTCAAAGTGGATCACTGGTTCTGTATTGGGAATGTAGCAGCATGCAACCTAATTTTACTAGCCAGCTTTTGTACGTTAGAAAGTTCTACTGGTTCCACAGTTTTAAAGCCATTTCACAATTTTGGATCCAAAAGTCAGAAATATATTTATGGCAAAACAAATGAATTGTTGATCAACATATACAGAATACACTTTAATCAAGCTGCTTATTTTCTTATTTGCTCCAGCTGGTATCTGAAAGAATGGACAGATATAAATGAATCATAGTCATTTAGCACTTCTGCCATTTCCACATTTTCAGTTATTGTTTCCCCCCCCTCATTGAGTAACGGGCCTACTCTGACCTTGGTCTTCCTCTTGCTTCTAATGTATTTGTACAATGTTTTCTTGTTACCATTTATGTCTCTAGCTAGTTTAATCTCGTTTTGTGCCTTGGCCTTTCTAATTTTGTCCCTCCGTACTTGTGTTATTTGTTTATATTCATTCTATGTCAGGGATGGTCTAGATAATATTTAGTCCTGCCATGAGTGCAGGGGACTGGAGTAGATGACCTCTCGAAGTCCCCTGCAGTCCTACAATTCTATGATTTTATAGGAGGGACATGCTTTTGCATGGAAGCACTTTTAACTTAAGGGCTCAATGGAACTGATAGAAGCACTTATGTGCAGAAGCACAGTGTTAGTCCATTTCTGTTCAGCTGTCAGCTAAAGCAGTGAAAAGGAGAAACAACAAGAAAGAAAGAAAAAAAAGAGAGGGATAAAGAGAGAGGGGAAAAAATAATGGTATTTTACCTTTCTCCATCTTAATTTTGATATCCTACTTCATGTGTGCACTCTGTATCATGTAGGTCTCCAGATTTGCTGTTTCTTTACTTCCAACAATTCAAGAACTTAAGAAATGGAAACTCAGCTCCTCCCCTCAAAATTTTAAGTCACCTGCCTCTGCTCAAAAGTAGTATAGAAAGAGGAGATGCATCCCTTCTCCAAGGCCATTTTCCTCAACTGCCTCCCAGAAATAAAAAAATCAAAGCCACCTTGCACATCTCCTTGGGTGCAAACTGTTCTCTACTCAGCTGTTATAATCCTCAGCTTTCCCCTGATAAATTCTACCAGTCATTTACTCGTTTTCAGTATAAAAATCTGCAGCACATTAAATTTAAAATTTGGAGGCTATGTGAAATAATTTGAATTTAAAGTAAAAACAAACACACACAATACTAACTGGGCGGTGAAAGTTCCACATACGCTAGGTCAAGTATAATGTACACAACACAGGGCTTTGACTATTTCTAGTACTTTTGATGGTTTAAACAATTATTTGGCACAATTCAATTGTGATTAGGGCTGTCAAGCGATTAAAAAAAGTAATCGCAATTAATCGCGTGATTAAAAAAATTAATCACGATTAATCATGCTCTTAAACAATAATAGAATATCATTTATTTAAATATTTGTGGATGTTTTCTACATTTTCAAATATATTGATTTCAATTACAACACAGAATACAAAGTGTACAGTGCTCACTTTATATTTATTTTTTATTACAAATATTTTCACAGTAAAAAACAAATAGTATTTTTTAATTCATCTAATACAAGTACTGTAATGAAATTTCTTTATCATGAAAGTTGAACTTACAAATGTAGAACTATGTACAAAAAAAACTGCATTCAAAAATAAAACAATGTAAAACTTTAGAGCCTACAAGTCCACTCTGTCCTACTTCAGCCAATCACTCAGACAAACAAATTTGGTTACAATTTGGAGAAGATGTTGCCCTCTTCTTGTTTACGTAGTTACCTGAACAGGAGTTCGCATGGCACTGTTGTAGCCAGCGTCACAAGATATTTACATGCCAGATGTGCTAAAGATTCATATGTCCCTTCATGCTTCAACCACCATTCCAGAGGACGTGTCCATGCTGATGACGGGTTTTGCTCAATAACGATCCAATGCAGAGCGGACCTCCGTATGTTCATTTTCATCATCTGAGTCAGATGCCAACAGCAAAAGGTTGATTTTCTTTTTTGGTGGTTCGGGTTCTGTAGTTTCCTCATTGGAGTGTTGCTCCACACCCCGTCCTGATCAGATTTTGGAAGGCACTTCAGATTCTTAAACCTTGGGTCGAGTGCTGTAGCTAATTTTAGAAATCTTACATTGGTACCTTCTTTGCGTTTTGTCAAATCTGCTGTGAAAGTGTTTTTAAAATGAACAACATGTGCTGGGTCATCATCTGAGACTGCTATAACATGAAATATATGACAGAATGTGGGTAAAACAAAAAAAGAGACATACAATTCTCCCCCAAGGAGTTCAGTCACAAATTTAATTAACGCACTATTTTTTTAATGAGCATGTCCTCTGGAATGGTGGCCGAAGCATGAAGGGGCATATGAATATTTAGCAAACTTTAGCATATCTGGCACGTAAATACCTTGCAACGCCGGCTACAAAAGTGCCATGTGAACACCTGTTCTCACTTTCAGGTGACATTGTAAATAAGAAGCAGGCAGCAGCATCTCCCGTAAATGTAAACAAACTTGTTTGTCTTAGCGACTGGGTGAACAAGAAGTAGGACTGAGTGAACTTGTAGGCTCTAAAGTTTTACATTGTTTTGTTTTTGAGTGCAGTTATGTAACAACAACAAAAAAATCTACATTTGTAAGTTACACTTTCAAAATAAAGAGATGGCACTACAGTACTTGTATGAGGTGAATTGAAAAATACTATTTCTTTTGTTTATCATTTTTACAGTGCAAATATTTTTATTAAAAATAATAATATAAAAGTGAGCACTGTACACTTTGTATTCTGTGTTGTAATAGAAATCAATATATTTGAAAATGTAGAAAACTATCCAAAAATATTTAGTAAATGTCAACTGGTATTCTATTTAACAGTGCGATTAATCGCAATTAATTTTTTTGAGTTAATCGCATGAGTTAACTGTGACTAATCGACAGCCCTAATTATGATCCATTTGAGCTATTAAAATATAAATCCTATTGCTAACTATATTATTGCATATATATATAGCTCTCAATAAAGAATCAGGACTGGAGCAAGTTGCCCCTCTAGAAATCTATCTATAATTAAATCTACCAAGGCAATCTGAGTCAGAAATAATTATTTACAATCCTAGAATTTAAGAATTTTAGTCACAATTTAGATAATTTGTTCCAGCAAAATAATAACCAACATTGATTAAGTATGACTATTAGCTGTTGCAAAAATACATCTACTTATCTACTTTTGCTCAAAGACGGGACACTGTGATGCAGAGAGGCATAAATAAGAAGCCTCTCATCAGCAACAACAGTGAGATGTTATCTCATCCACTGAGAATAAATGCAAGTCTTTTCTGGCTGTCTCAGAATACATAAGGAAATAACAGACTTCTGAATGCCCTGCTAAGGCCAGTGGCATCACTGTTGTTAATGAACAACGGACTAGAAGATCTCACCTCACATTTCCCCTTTGGATTTGGTCCCTGTTTAATTTCTTAGAATATGAATTTAGACTCTTTTTTAAAAATGCGCATTAGAGAGCTTCAAATCATGTATTCAATAGCTTTGACCGTGCACATCACTGGAAATACAGCAAAATAGCAAATTTTTAAAGTGTAGCTTCTCATTTTTATGCCTAAGTATTATCATCAAAACAGAATTCACAGCGTAAAAATTCTTCAAGATCCTCAAACACATGTATGCACTTTATTTTAAGCAAGAACTTTTAAGACTGGAGGAGTAATCTCCGTAACTAAAATCTCCAACATTACAGTCATCAGTAGGGGAGTTGTACACCCCCCTTCATGCAGTGGAGCCATTGCAAACTCTAGTGCCCCTAGCTATGAGTGATTTTCTAAGTGAAAGTCAGAAATCATTAAGTTTGGCAAAAAATTAAAAGGGAGAAAAGATAGGATGGAAGATAAAATACACCTTTATTCAAAGGCAATAATAGGTTTAAAAATAAATTATAGCTCAAAACAAGTGCTGGATTCCACTGGCAATTTTCTCTTCCCAGCAGCATAAAAAGTTCCTATAACTAGCCCTAAAGAATTGCAAGCTGGCAGACCTAAACCTGTCACCGCTCTACAGCTGAATACTCCCAGTCCTGCAGTTCAGGTAAGGGTAATTTTGGGGAAGATACATGCCATATTTAGGTGGGAGAGAAGAAACATTTTTTGCAGGTTGTTTCAGAAAAAAAACAAATAAAGAAAGAAAAAATCCAGCAACGATGGCTATTTGAATCTGCTCAGAGGTCTGTACTAGAGAAAGTAGAGCAGGCAGAGCTGGATTAGTGGACAGTTTACACGTTAAGCAGCCAAAGGTGAATTATAAATTTATCACATTATTCTGCAGTTTATAAAATAAATAAAATAAAATAAAATGTATCACATGGTTCATGTAGTTTTACAGCACACGTAGTTTATAAACACATATACACTTTTACTTCTTGGAGAAGAAAATCTAACTAGAATACTGTAGAACAAAAACCTATTTTTTAAATCAGGAAATTATGAATTAAGGTTACCAAAGAACCAGAGGCAACACGTGGGGGAGCATGCAAGGTCACATGCCCCTCAAGATTTGCTGCTTAGCTAGTACTGAGCATGCTCAGTAACACTGCTGAAACTGGCTGCCCTTACTCTTCCCCCGTCTCCCCCCCCCCCCCACACAAACACACACACTATGGACAGGCAAGGGTCATCTCTGCAAACAACCTTGCCACACGTCACCATTAATCTATGTAATATACACGTGCAACTATGGTAGGTATTTCAACTACTTTTAAAATTTTTGAAATTCTGAACAATGAAACAACATGGTATTCATGTCAACTCTCTGTCCTTTCCGAGGAATCGATAAGGTCATTAGTTGCCTAATTCAGATCAAGCTGGTTACTTGATTTTATCTAGGTGAGAACTTTCTGCATATCAAAAGGTTAGTAATTACAGTGGTATATCTCGTTTCTGTAGTGAGGATGGTGAGGGTAGATTGGACTTTGTAGTTTACAGTGGAATAGAGGAAGCCTGTGTCTCTAGAGTTCCCAAGTTCCTTAAATTTGAACTATTTACTTAAACAGACAAGGTGAGTGAGGTAACATCTTTCATTGAACCAACTTCTGTTGGTGAGAGAGGCAGGCTTTCGAGCTACACAGAACTCTTATTCAGGTCTGAGGATATGTCCACACTACAAAATTATGTCGATTTTATAGAAGTCGATCTTTAGAAAGCGATTTTATACAGTTGATTGTATATGTCCTCACTAAGCGCATTAAGTTGGCGGAGTGCATTCTCAATACCATGGTTAGCATCGACTCACGGAGCAGTGCACTGTGGGTAACTATCTTATAGTCCCCGCACTCTCCACTGCCCATTGGAATTCTGGGTTAAGCTCCCATGCCTCATGGGGCAAAAACATTATCGCAGGTGGTTTTGGGTACATGTGGTCAGTCTCCCCTCCCTCCTTCCCTCCGTGACAGCAACGGCAGACAATCATTTTGCGCCTTTTTTCCTGGGTTACCCGTGCAGATGCCATATCACGCCAAGCATGGAGCCCACTCAGCTCACCGCTGCTGTTGTGAGCATTGTAAACACCTCGCGCATTATCCTGCAGTATGTGCAGAACCTGGCTAGGAACTGCCAGCACGAGGACGACTGTGAGGAGGACACGGACACACACTTTCTTGAAAGCATGGGATGTGGCAATTGGGACATCATGGCGGCAGTGGGGCAGGTTGATATAGTGGAATGCAGATTCTGTGCCTGGCAAACAAGCACAGACTGGTGGGACCGCATAGTGTTGCAAGTATGGGATGATTCCCAGTAGCTGCGAAACTTTTGCATGCGTAAGGCCACTTTCCTGGAACTTTGTGACTTACTTTCCGCCCTGAAGTGCAGAAATACTAAGATGAGAGCTGCCCTGACAGTTGAGAGGCAAGTGG
Source organism: Chelydra serpentina (assembly GCA_037349315.1). Taxonomy (NCBI): domain Eukaryota; kingdom Metazoa; phylum Chordata; order Testudines; family Chelydridae; genus Chelydra; species Chelydra serpentina. Next base: position 78,317,025 of record JBAIAC010000008.1, read on the forward strand.
CGAAAGCTCTGTGGAAGCTTGCAACACCTGACTGTCAGTCGGGAATCAATTTGGAGTGGGCAAATCTACTGTTGGGGGTGCTGTGATCCAAGTAGCCAAGGCAATCACTAACCTTCTGCTGGCAAGGGTAGTGACTTTGGGAAATGTGCAGGTCATAGTGGATGGCTTTTCTGCAATGGGGTTCCCAAACTGTGGTGGGGCGATAGACGGAACACATATCCCTATATTGCATTCTTTCTTTATTAATTTTTTTAAAAAGTGAGGTAACTGACAAGGTAGCGCAGGTGGGGTGGGGGAAGAACAAGGCCACATTGCTTATTGTAGCCACACTACAAATCAAAACTGTTTGAATGACAGCCTTCTGCCGCTTGAGCCGTCCTCTGGAGTGGAGTGACTGGGTGCCTGGAGTCTCTGCCCTCCTCCCCCCCGCTACGTTCTTGGGTGTCTGGATGAGAAGGATATGGAACTTGGGGAGGAGGGCAGGCGGTTATACAGTGGATGCAGCAGCGGTCTGTGCCACTGTTGCCTTTCCTGCAGCTCCACCAGACACCTGAACATGTCCGTTTGCTCCCCCATTAGCCTCGGCATCACCTCCTGCCTCTTCTCACTGTATGCTTTCCTGGCCTCTGTCACTGTATGCCTCCATGCATTCAGCTGTGCCCTGTCAGTGTGGGAGGACTGCATGAGCTCAGAAAACATGTAATTGCGAGTGTGTTTTTTTCGCCATTTAATCGGCTATAACCTCTGGGACGGAGATGATAGGGGGAGTGTAGAAACATTTGCACCTGCAGGGGGATAAAAAGGGAGAGTAGAATTTAAGAAGATACATTTCTGAGAACAAAAGGGAGACTCTTTCACAGTGAATCAAGCAATTCACAGCAGACAGCACATGTGCTTTAGGTACAAGGTCGCATTTTGCCTTTTATATTGAGCGTCTGCTGGTATGGTGACACATCACACATGCCTGGGCAACAAAATTCGGTTTCCAGGCAGCCATGGTAAGCCAAAGGGTACATGGGGTTGGCTTCTTCCCCTTCATAATATCTGGGAATGGTTTCAAACTGCAGCACCCTCCTTTCCCAGAGCAAGCAATGCCGGTTGGGTTTGCCATTTAAAAGGTGGGGCTGCGGTTTTCGGGTGGATATGCAGCACACTCCTCCCCTGACCCCACCGTGTGGCGATTCTCTGGGATGATCTCTTCTTCACCCCTCCCCCCACCGCGTGGCTATTTTCAGGGATGATCCCTTTTAGCCAAGTACAAACAGCCCAGCATGAACAGGGTCCTTTTACTGTTCCCTTACAAAAATTCCCCTATTTCAACCAGGTGGCCATGAATGATATCACTCTCCTGAGGCTAACACAGAAAGATATAGACAGAATGTTGCTTGAATGCGACCAGAACCCAGGACCATTCGCTGCCATGTTTGTGCTGCAATGATTCCAAACAACTTGCTACTGGCTTGGCGTGGTAAAGTGTCCTACCGGGGAGGACGAAATAAGGCAACCCTCCCCAGAAACCTTCTGCAAAGGCTTTCGGGGTACCTCCAGGAGAGCTTCATGGAGATGTCCCTGGAGGATTCCCGATCCATCCCCAGACACATTAACAGACTTTTCCAGTAGCTGTACTGGCCGCAATACATCCCAAGTCTTCAGGGCAAATCAAACATTAAACACAATTGCTTTTAAACCCTGCAGTGTAGTTACAAATGTGCACTCACCAGAGGTGCCTTCTCTGGCTTCAGGATCCGGGAACTCAGCTTGGGAGGGTATTGGCTTCAGGGTGATGAAAAAGTCCGGGCTGTCGGGGAGAACGGATTCTCTGCTTGCCTGCTGCGCATTCTCCTCCTCACCCACAAAATCCTCCTCCCTGTTGCGTCAGACTCCCCCCTTTCAGGTGTCCACGGACAATGGTGGGGGAGTGGTAGGGTGCCCCCTAGAATGCTATGCAGCTGATCATAGAAGCGGCATGTCTGGGGCTCTGACCCGGAGTGACCATTTGTCTCCTTTGTCTTTTGGTAGGCTTGCCTGAGCTCCTTAACTTTCACGCGGCACTGCTGTGTGTCCCTGTTATAGCCTCTCTCCACCATGCCCTGTGCGATTTTGGCATATATATTAGCATTTCTTCTTTTTGATCGGAGTTCGGCCTGCACAGATTCTTCTCCCCATACAGCAATCAGATCCAGCGTCTCCTGTTCGGTCCATGCTAGAGCTCGTTTGTGATTCTGGGACTGCATGGTCACCTATGCTGCTGAGCTGACCAAACAGGAAATGAAATTCAAAATTTCCCTGGGCTTTTCCTGTGTACCTGGCTAGTGTATCAGAATTGAAAGGGCTGTCCAGAGCTGTCACATTGGAGCACTCTGGGATAGCTCCCGGAGGCCAATACCATTGAATTTGCGTCTGCACTACCCCAAATTCGACGCAGCAAGGTCGATTTTAGCGCTACTCCCCTTGCCAGGGAGGAGTACAGCAGTCGATTTTAAGAGTCCTTTAGGTTGACGGAACAGGGTTGGTTGTGTAGACGCACTGCTTACAAAATCAACCTAACATGGCTAAATTCGACCTAACCTCATAGCATAGACCAGGGCTGAGACAGGTACTAAGAGTGTCAAAGCTAAATACAAGAACGCACAGATAGTTTAGCATAAGTAGTTAGTACAAATTCTAAGGGACCAGTCAAGCTCTGTATTGCTCGAAAGCTTGTCTTTCTCACCAACAAAATTTGGTCCAATAAAAGATATCATCTCACCTGCCTTGTCTCTCAAATATCCTAAAACTGACATGACTACAACACCACTGCATACAACTATTTGTCTTAAGGAGTTTACAATCTCTGCTGATTTTCCAAACTCGTCATACTGGAATTATTTCGATTATACAGTTTACAAATTCTGTTGTGTGTCTGCAGAGCTTGTAAACTCCATAAAACTGATCAATGAGTCTATAAACTCTGCCAGGAGCTCTCAGATGTTCACATTTCTATAATTAATAGCAATGCCTAAGATTTGAACTAATCTAATAAAAATGTCTCTATTCACTAGATTTCTCCTAGGATTACTGAATAAATAAAAAATGAAGTTTCTAAACCAACTCATTTTTGCAATACTGCATTACAAAAAAAGTCAGACTTTACAAAAGTGAAAACCCCTTTACAGCCTCTAATAAATTAAACGTTTTCTCTAATTTCAGACTTCACAAAATACTTTTTTGGCTAAAGACCACAATGAAGACATTTCAAGCAGACTGACTGCCCCCCTCAGAACCCCTGACCCATCCAACCCCCCCTGCTCCTTGTTGCCTGACTGCCCCCTCCTGGGTCCCCCCGCCCATAACCACCCTCCCGGGACCCCACCCCCTATCCAGCCCCCCTGCCCCCTGTCTGCCCCGATCCCTGACAGGCCCTATCCAACTTCCCCCCTCCCCCCTGCCCCATCCAACCGCCCTCTGCTCCCTGACTGCCCCCCCGGGGACTCCCTACCCCTTATCCAACCCCTCTGCTCTCCGCCCCCTTACCATGCCACTCAGAGCAGCAGGACTGGCAACTGCGCAGCCCGGCCAGAGCCAGCCACCCCACCACGCTGTCCAGCAGGAGCTCGCAGCCCCGCTGCCCAGAGCGCTGGCGACACGGCAAGCTGAGGCTGCGGGGGTGGGGAGACAGCAGGGGAGGGGCTGGGGGCTAGCCTCCCTGGCCGGGAGCTCAAGGGCTGGGCAGGATGGCAGTAGTTTGTCCACCTCTGATCTAGTTACTACCAGGGGTGAAAGTAACGTACAGGACTTACCAGTACGCCGGAGTCCAGGGTGGGGGTGTGGCCTCAACCGGAAGAGGCAATTTTAAGGCCCCGGGGCTCTGCCTGGGAGCCCCGGGGCCTTTAAATCACCCCAGAGCTACCAGCTGCAGAGGCGGCTGAGAGCCCCAGGGCGAATTAAAGGGCCCAGGGCTCCGGCCGCTGCGGAGCTCCGGCCATTTTAAATCCCCGCCAGAGCCCTGCCGCCGCTATCCATAGCAGCGACAGGGCTCCAGCGGAGCTTTAAAGGGCCCGGGGCTCCCAGCAGTGGCAGGAGCCCCGGGCCTTTTAAAGTGCCGCCGGAGCCCTGCTGCTGGAGCCAGGCTCAGGCGGTGCTTTAAAGGGCCCGGGGCTCCCCGCAGTGGCTGGAGCCCCGGGCTCTTTAAATCACCGCTGGGGAAGCCGTTACGTACCGGACCGGCTTACTTTCACCTCTGGTTACTACCCTAACTGCTATTACCGATTCCAGTATCTTAATGCAACATCAGGTCTGTGAATATCCTGAGTTTTCTTAAAAAGTAGGGAGAAAAGGCCTCTTTTGTGCACATATACACCAAACTGGATTTTGCTTGTGAATTTAGTGAAAATTAATGTTCTTGTGAATTACAAGTGCTATTGGAAATACTGGCTCAACTTCCATGCAGCTTCAAATATGGTTTCCAAGGGCAAGTCACAAGCTTGCATCCAGCTTGAGTATAATCAGACAGAAGAATAGCTGCATCCTGTAGCTCAACTATAGATGAAAAAGGCTGCTATCTGAAAATCCAAGAACAACGTTGGATTCTATATAATTCCCAAATTCCAAACTATATTGGCAAAGGTGAGCATACACAAAAATAGAATGTGTACTCGGCACGCAGTTCATTCTTCGAGACATTTCCCTCCACTTGTTAGCACTGACTCTGAGGCCAGTTTGTTCCCATCTACTTCACTTCTTTCAGACACTGGAAAAAACAACAGATATTGCTGCATCTGGATATAACAAAAGGAAAATATACAAGCGTCATCTGTACAGGGATGAATCGTCTCACTATTTCCCTTAGCAACCATAAATGCACATTGAATAGGAAAGATAACAAGATAGAGCCTCATATGCAAGTGACCCTAAGGAGAAAGAGCAAATACTCAGCTACCCTGTGAGATCTCTCAGAGAAACAATCCACAGAATATCCTTTCCATCAACTACCACAAAACTCTGCACGTAGATCACTTTATGATCAATGTTATCAAAACTGATGATTGGTCTAAAAGGGCATAAGAAAATTTTACTTGTGTCATTCACTGGTAGTGGGTAGTCAGCTATAGATAACAGCAAAGTCTCCATACTAGTCACATCAGACACCAGACTGGTAAGATACACCGACGAGATCAAGACCTAACTGAAGCTTCTTCAATAGATCTAGGCTTTTATATTGGCACCAATACCACTTTCTCAATAACCTTATCTAACAGTGGCAGTTAAAAACTGGACAGTAAAAGGTTAAATTATTAGTATCTGGAAATCCTCTAGAGAGTAATGTTTTCAGCACCACCTGCTTACTATGCTAGAAGTCTGTCTTCATAAAGGGAAGCTGTAGCAGCAATGTACAAGCCTGTTTGGACCTACTGATAATACGTCAGGGGTCAGAAACAAGCTCCACCTATTTTGCACACCAAAGCAATCAAACCTACACAAGTTTTAAAAAAGAGGTTACTAGCTGTAGTGCAAACAGCACAATTGCTTCCCTTCCTCTATTTTAATTGTGGGATAAAGGAAGACAGGTGTGCTCTTACTAAACAAACTAAAATACAAGAACTGACATAGAATAGCATGCCAGGACTCTGTCAGGAAGAGCAAATAGGGCCTGTTATTCTAATTAAAGTGGCCTCTCCACAGAAGAAAAAAAGGAGCAAGACAAGCAGCATGACTGGCTTTCTCTCTCCCCATCTGTTGAGTATGAGTTTGACTTTTGTTGCGGTTTTTGAATTGGATATAAACTTTATTGCTACCGTGAAAAGGATGATTCAGGGATGAGAGATTTAAAAAAACATTAAAAATTCACAGACTGACTGAATTCTGGAGTCAAATTCAAAGTCTCAATCCTTAAGTTCATGGCACTCAATGGCCTGGGCCCAGGATATCTAAAAGATTGACTAAAGGTACTGGATGAAGACTGAGGCTGACATCTCCATCCCTCAGACACAAGGGAACTTGCTACCATATAAAGCCTGTCTTTCAGGAGACGGAGCATTCTCAGGGGCGGTCCAAGACTGTGGAACAAACTCCCACAGTTGCTAAGATCAAATCTCACTACCTCCACTCCAAAGTGCAATGTATTTCTTCAACTTGCCTTTTCTAATATAAACATGTAGCCAGGGTATACCTTCAAACAAAAATAAGCCAACCCCCCTCAAAATCTCTCTCTCTCTCACACACACACTTCTCCCTCTGAGAAGAGGATGAGAGAAAGGATAAACCACACATGACAGATGTTAGTCATGCCACTTAATGCACCATGGAAAGCACACAGATACTACAATGATGAGGGTAGCATAAGAACATATATAAAATTAGCAATCCAAGAGGGAAACCTTTCTATTCAACGTTAAAAGTGATATGAATTGAACTTGAAAATCACCTGGAATACTTCACTTGACTGTAAAGTAAGACAAATCTAAATTAACCAAGAGCAAAAATTTCAAGTAAACAGGTGCCATTTTTATATATTTTTCTTATAACCACATTTGTACTGATTTTGAACAGGACATATAGTAATGAATCCTTAAGTGTTTTATATTTATACACACACACACACGCTGACAACACTAATTTTTACTATCTATTCATACATTTCTTAAAGCACCTATTAGTGTAATATTCAGGCACTATATGCAGAATGCAATGTTGATGCTAGAAGAGAGGAAAGCCTGCCTCATATGACTAAACAGTTCTATGAAGACAACCACTGATTTAGTCAATGATTTCTACCTTCAAAAATGTTGCTGCTTTTTTTTAGCTCAGTTTCTTTGGGGAATGCTTTGACAAAGATGCAAGTTCTGCATCATGACGTGAAGATAGCAAGAACAGGGTTCCTACTAATCTTCTATGGGAAGGTCTTCTGGAACTTTGGGCCCACTAGAGACCATTCTCTCTTGTGGCTTTGATCTTTACGTATCAGTATTATGCTTTATTGTCCAACTTGTCACAAATAGGACTAAATATATATATATGTATATGTATATGTATATGTACCTCTCCCATTTGTTGTTCAATAATTTGATGGGCCAGTTCCTCTATGGTTGCCATGATCTTTAATCACCAGAATTTCCTGTCAAAGAAAGAAGAAGATTCTTAACATCTAGAACCTTAAAGATTAAAATATCTGGGGGGAAATATTATTTACATAAATAAATTATAGCCACAGTTGCTGAAGTGAGCCCAGCAACTAATTTAAAGTGTGGTTATGCTCTAAACATGACTCTGTAGAAATGGCATCATATAGTTCCATGTTTGTGTTTCAAGGGCTTTCATATAATTTTTGCTGTTTCTTAGGTTACTTTTGGTTTTTTGTTCCAGCAGAACTACAGCTCACAGCAAGATTTCAAAGTATTAATGTGTTCTCTTTGGCTTTTACATCATTACCATCAATTCTGATCCACTGAAGGTCTAATTAAAAACGTACTCAGTTAGAACTAAGCCAATGTTTCCATTGCTGTACCAGTCAACTTGTACTGCTTGCTCTGCTGAAATTGTACTGGTTTAGCAGCACTAATAGGAGTAATTAAAAATGTATATTTATCATTAAAAGAAGACATTTCTTAGGGGAAAACAGATCTGTGGAACAAGATGATGACAATATCATATTGGCTTTAGTGGCCACAATTTGCTTTAAAAAGCAGAAATTTGGTGGAGATTCAAGTCTAATCTCCTCATCCGTGTGAAGTGTGCAAAGTAGTCCCAGTGACAAAACTGAGATCATTACACAGTGTAAACCATTGTTATGTAATATTAAATGTTCATATGTAAGGGTGGTTTGGGCACGTATCTACATCTTTACATTAATGTAAGAAGGGTGCAGTGCGTAGGAGTTATGAAGCATCACAACCACTTCTTTAAATTAATGTCAAAACCTAAATTAAAGTCTATAGAGCACTTGAAATTGAATCTGCTTTATGTACCAAGCCAATACACTTAAGGCCTCGTCTACACTTAAAAGTTGTACTGCTTTAGCTATACTAGTATAGTTAAACAATATAACCTCCCTAGTGTGGATACAGTTGCCCTGCTATAAAGGTGTTTTACACCATAATAGCTATTCCTGTATAGGAAGAGTAAATAAGCTGCACATACACAGTATAAGGCAGTGGCTCTCAAATTTTCCAGGCTACTATATCCCTTTCAGGAGTCTGATTTGTCTTGTGTATCCCCCAAGTTTCACCTCATTTAAAAACTACTTGCTTACAAAATCAGATATAAAAGTACAAACGTGTAACAGCACCCTATTACTGAAAAATTGCTTACTTTCTCATTTTTACCATACAATTATAAAATAAATCAATTGGAATAAAAATATTGTACTTACATTTCAGTCTATAGCATATAGAGCAGTATAAACAAGTCATTATATGAAATTTTAGTTTGTACTGACTTCGCTAATGCATTATAGGTAGCCTGTTATAAATCTAGGCAAATATCTAGATGAGCTGATGTATCCCACCTGGAAGACCTCTGTGCACCCCGAAGGGTACGCATACCCCTAGTTAAGAACCACTGGTATTAGGTACCTTTATACTGGTATAACTGCAACCATACAAGGAATTGTATCGGTTTAACATACCATACCAAATAATTATACCAGTACTAAAACGGTGTGTAGACTAAGGCCTGGTCTACACTAGGACTGTATATCGAATTTAGCAGTGTTAACTTGATTTTACCCTGCACCCGTCCACATTACGAAGCTATTTATTTCGACATAAACGGTTTGTTAATTCGATTTCTGTACTCCTCCCTGATGAGGGGAGTAGCGCTAAATTCGACATGGCCATGTCGAATTCGGGTTACTGTGGACGGAATTTGACGCTAATAGCTCCGGGAGCTATCCGGACAGTCTGGACAGCAGTCCGAGCTCGGATGCTCTGAACAGCCACACAGGAAGAGCCCCAGGAAAATTTGAATTCCTTTTCCTGTCTGGCCAGTTTGAATCTCATTTCCTGTTTGGACATCGTGGTGAGCTCAGCAGCACTGGCAACGATGCAGAGCTCTGCAGCCGTGGTGACCATGCCATCGCAGAATAGGAAGAGGGCACCAGCTTGGACTGATCTAGAAGTCTTGGACCTGATCGCTGTGTGGGGAGATGAATCCGTCCTATCCGAGCTCCGATCCAAAAGATGGAACGCAAAAATTTATGAAAAAATATCCCAGGCCATGACGGAGAGAGGATATAGCCGGGATGCAACGCAGTGTCGCATGAAAATCAAGGAGCTGCGACAGGCATACCAGAAGACCAAAGAGTCAAACGGACGCTCCGGATCGCAGCCCCACATATGCCGTTTCTACGAGGCACTGCATGCTATGCTCGGTGGTGCTGCCACCACTACCCCACCAGTGTCCGTGGACTCCGATGACGGGGTCTTATCTACGGCCACGTCGTCTGAGGTTTTTGCGGACGGTGAAGATGAGGAAGGAGAGGAGGAGGAGGAGGAGGAGGCAGTCAACAGCGCTTTCAACGCTGATTTCCCCGACAGCCAGGATCTGTTCATCACCTTCACTGAGATCCCCCACGAACCCTCCCAAGGCAGCAACCCGGACCAGGAACCAGGCGAAGGATCAGCAGGTCAGTGTTTTAAACATTTATTTTGAATAGAATAGGCATGGTATGTTAGCAATGGGTTTTCATTGCTTACTTTGCCATAGGCGCTTTAGTTTTGAGTCGTTTCCAGTGATACTACTGGGAAAGTCTGTCAATATGTATGGGGATAGAGGAGAAATCCCCATCGGAGATCTCTGCGAAGCTCTCCTGGAGGTACAGTGAAAGCTTTTGCATCAGGTTCCCAGGGAGAGCGGCCTTATTGTCTCCTCCATGGTAGGAAACTTTTCCGCGCCATGCTAGCAGCAGGTACTCTGGTATCATTGCCTTGCAGAGCATGGTGGCATACGGCCCGGGGTTTGCTGGCATTCACGCAGCATGCGGTCTTTGTCTGTCTCCGTAATCCTCATCAGAGTGATATCAGTCATGGTGCCCTGGTTTGAATGAGTGGTTTTTTTAGTATAGTGACTTCTTGAATTTTCCTTTAAATAATGATACCCGGCAGTTTCCAGCCACGCGGGGGGCCAGGAGCTGGGAGGCGAACCGTTGAAACTTAGCGGTGCGCAGGCAGGGAGAGTTCCCGGGACCAGCCACGCGTCAGGGGGGAAACAGGTAGGCGAGCCGTTCAAACTCAGCGGTTTGCGGGCAGGGACATTTCCCGGGACCGGCCACACGGCGGGGGTGGGGTGGGGTGGAGGAGGAACGGGTAGGCGAGCCGTTGTAGCTGAGCGGTTTTGCCAGCAGCAGGAACTGGCCACCGCTAGGAACTGTGCTTGAAACATGGGAGTACAGCACTGCTGTGAAGTAAGCTCTCAGAAGTCCAAAGTCAATGGCTTACCATGGTCTCCCAAGAGCCGATTTCCAGTGTCCAGCCCCGCTTGTGTGATCTGTACACCAAGACCCCAGGCACTCAATATAAAGACATAATATTCGACCTTGTACTGAGTGCACATGTGATAGGTCGTGTGCGTGGTCTTTTTACCAGGGAAAGCGTATAGGCATTGCTCGGGAAAATGTTTCTTTCTGAGGAATTCACTCCCTTTCTCCCATCACACAGCTGTGAGTGTCTCCCGCCCTACCCGTGGATCACCCTCCCAGAGGCTTGCGCAGATCAGGCGGCGCAAAAAAAGAACTCAGGATGACATGTTCTCCGAATTGATGGTCTGTTCCCGAAAGGAGGCGGCACAGCGGAGGGAGGACATCTCAAGGTCCGAGCGAACATTCAGCGAACGGGAGCGGAGGGCTGAAGCGCGTGAGGACAGGTGGTGGCAGGAAGACCAGCAGGCGACTCAAATGCTGCTTGGACTAATGAGGGAGCAAACGGACACGCTCCGGTGCCTTGTAGACGTTCTGCAGGACCGGAGACAGGAGGAAATAGCCCCTCTGTATGTGATTTCCAACCGCCCTCCCCCACCACAAAGTCCAATCCCCCCCTCAACCAAAGTCACTAGAATGAGGGGCGGCAGGGGCCGTGGAAATAATCACTCCACCCCCGCGGACTGCTCCAGTAGCAGAAGGCTCTCATTCCCAAAAATTTGATGGATCCTCCCTCCAAACACACCACACCCTAGTCCACGTCCAAGTTTCATCTCAAAACTTTGCTCTCCTTAATAAAAAATTGTGTTCTGTAAAGTGCTGTTTCCTTGAGTTCCTTTTACAGGAAGGTATGATTTAGGGGGAGGGGGGAAAGGGGGTTTGTAATTTGAGACGATAGGCGCCTGCACCAGGGTAGAGACAAGGGGAAAGGTTCAGCAGACACTAACACTCACATTGCATTCACTAGTCACACTTGTCATTCTGGGAGGGGGTTTTCATGTTCTCTATGGCGGGGGCTCTGTGACTTTCTTGTGGGGGAGGGTGGCTGCAGATCTTTTGCAGCGGACAATAGCCTGCATGACAGGGCTATGCAGCAGGGGATCTGTGGCCGCAATCCATGGCCAAAAAGTCACACAGGCCCCCCCCTCACAGAGTTGCGAACAGGAGGGGTGGCAGGCTCCGTAGAAACAAGCAGTCCACCACTGTGGACTGCTGTAGGAGCAGGAGCCTGTCATTCCCCAAGTTTGGAAGCGTCCTTTCCATCACTCCACCCGCTCCCCAACCGCAGTAGGCGTCCCAGGTTAAACCCTTAACCGAGAAATCATTAATAAAGAAGACGGTTTTAATAAACAACGAGTCCTTTATTTTCTTTTTAAAGCAGTATATGAAGGGGGGGGAAGGGTTTTGTAAATTGGAGAGGATAGGCAATATTAACTGGGTAAAGAAACATAGGAAGGTTCAGGTTCTGCTTACAGAAAGGTAATAGTCACAGGTTACCCTGCTCGCTCTGGAAGCTAGCTTTCAAAGCTTCTCGGATGCGCAGCGCCTCCCGCTGGGATCTTCTAATTGCCCGGGTGTTTGGCTGCGCGTAATCAGCAGCCAGGCGATTTGCCTCAATCTCCCACCCCGCCATAAACGTCTCCCCCTTGCTCTCACAGAGATTGTGGAGCACACAGCATGCTCAGACGGTAGTTGAAGAGCTCCTTTTCAGTATCCAGGGTGCCTGTGTAGGGCTTCATGAGCCAGGGCATTAGCGGGTAGGCTGGGTCCCCGAAGATCACTATAGGCATCTCCACATCCCCAACACTTATTTTGCGGTCTGGGAAGTAAATATCTTCCTGCAGCCGTCTAAACAGACCAGAGTTCCTGAAAACACGAGCGTCATGAACCTTGCCCGGCCATCCGACGTTGATGTTGGTAAAACGTCCTTTATGGTCCACCAGTGCTTGCAGCACCATAGAAAAATAGCCCTTACGGTTAATGTACTGGCTGCCCTGGTGGTTCGGTCCCAGGATAGGGATGTGAGTTCCATCAATAGCCCCGCCACAGTTTGGGAATCCCATAGCAGAAAAGCCATCTATGATCGCCTGCACGTCTCCCAGGGTCACTACCTTTGAGAGCAGCAGGTCAACGATTGCATGGGTACTTGAATCACAGCAATCCCCACGGTAGATTTGCCCACTCCAAATTGGTTCGCGACTGACCGGTAGCTGTCAGGAGTTGCAAGCTTCCACAGGGCTATGGCCACTCGCTTCTGGATAGTCAGGGCTGCTCGCATCCGGGTGTCCTGGCACTTCAGGGCAGGGTACAGCAACTCACAAAGTTCCAGGAAAGTGCCCTTACGCATCCGAAAGTTTCTCAGCCACTGAGATACATCCCAGACCTGCAGCACTATGCGGTCCCACCAGTCAGTGCTTGTTTCCCTTGCCCAGAATCGCCGTTCCACAGGATCAACGTGACCCATTGCCACCATGATGTCTATGGGCCGGGGTCCCGTGCTTTGCGAGAGGTCTGTGCCCCTCTCAGAGTTCATGTCCTCACAGAGCTTCCGTTGCCTCCTCGCCCGATTTCTCAGCATCTGCCTCTGGAAAAGGTGGACTATAAGGCGTGAGGTGTTGACAACGGACAGAAGAGCAGCGATAATCACGGAGGGCTCCATGCTCGCTGTCCTGTGGCGTCCGCGCTGTCAATCACCAGAAAAGGGCGCAAATTCATTGCCTGCCGGCGCTTTCACAGAGGGAGGGCGGGAGTGTGGGTCGAATGATGACATTTACCCAAAACCACCCTCGACACATTTTTGGCCCCAGCAGGCATTGGGGGCTAGACCCAGAATTCCAGTGGGCAGCAGGGACTGCGGGATAGCTACCCACAGTGCACCGGTTGCAATGTCGACGCTTGACCCGTTACTGTGGACTCACAAACTCGAATTAATGTCCTTGGTGTGGATTCGCACGCTCGACTTTGTAATATCGGTTTCACAAGTTCGGTTTAAGAAAAATCGAACTACTCTCGTAGTGTAGACATATCCTAAGCTGAAGATACGTAGGCTATTTCTTCTCACTTCCCCTATATCCTTGCTGAAATCTCACCACATCACATCCCCTGTCCCAGAGGCACTGTATCATGACCAAACTACTAGCCAAAGATTCATTTTGAAGCCAACTCTACTCCTGAAGTTAAACAGACTGTTCCTTTTTGAATAGTGAGAGAACCTCAACCCCCACCAGCACGCACTGTAGCATATCTAGCTCTGCTGACAGAGAGGAAGAAAGAAAATGGAAACATGTTTTCACTTTGCAGAGCACTTCTAAACCACTAGCAAACTCACTAAGTACAAATAGGGAAGAGTGAAGACAAATCCAAACTTCTTCAGGAGTGTATTTAAAAAAAAAAATCTCACTTTACAAACATTAATAGCTTGTCTCAACATCTCTGTAGGACAGCTATGTTATCCACATTACACACACAGTGAAACTGGATCACAAAATCCAGTGTTTTTCAAGTTAGGTCTTATATAAACATCGCCGTTTTCTGTTTTAAATAAAATATTATCCATAATAGAATAGTATATAGACTGCCAGATGTGGTGTAACTGATTCCATAAATAAAAACCAATGCACCAGATTGAGATTAGAGAACTCTATTCAGCAGGAGATGCAATCTTTCAGGTAAGACTTGACATTCTCATCATTTTAAATATAATTTAATAGTGTTGTGTCCTGAGACACCACCAATTTAAAAACCACATTTGTCTGAATTGTGTATTTAGACTTACAACACCTAAAACTACTATAACAGAAATTAGTAAAAATTCTGTTTGTTTACTGTGGATTTGACTGCACTTTTTCAGTCAGCTTCTTCCCTGACATAAAATTCAAGTGCTCTGGATAAGTTCTATATTTCTGGAGTATAAATATGTAAAAGAATTTTGTGTGAAGTTTGAAATAAACTACCTTACTAAATGAAACCCTGCTATTTAAACATTATTTGACTTGCAGACTTCAGATGAGAATGATGAATATAATATTGGTGTTGTGAAATACAGTTATAAATATACAATGAACATTTCTTACTAATGTGCATGGCCAGCACATATTTAGAATTCTCACTCTAAGCTGTGTGTGATGAGTGATGTAAAAACTATAAAATGACATAATTTTGAACCTAACATATTCTGAATTCAGGACTTCACAGACCAAAGACTGTAACACCTAATGTCTCAGGTTTGCCAAAAACAGTGCATCTAAATGGAAAATATAAAGTGTATTATGGCAACTGTATCAACCATTTGTACTCAAGGAGCTCACCATACGCTCACCTCTATGTGAAACTGATTCGTGTATATGAACAAAATTTAATATTAATACAAAATAGTTTAACAGTTTACAGATTGCAAAAAGTCTAATTATGTTCCAAAAAATACCATAGCTCAATAATAACATCTTAGTTTCATTATCAAAAAAGTCATAATAATTTGGCACCTGAGACTTACCACAATTAACTTTCACAACGCACTACATAAAAGGAGTTAGATTTTCACTTTCTTAGCATAGTGAATTGTCAATTTCCATAAAATCAATTTCAATGTTAGATTTCACAGTTTGGCTGTATACAGACTGGAGTTCTTTAACATTTCCCAGACGTATTTGGTAGCTATTATTTGTTTTATTCTTTTTGCAAGTTATCCTCTCCCACTGCTACAGCCATTGTGCCCCCCTCCTTAATTTCCCTCAAATAGCTTATCACATCACATTTGATCTCCTTGTCCCCATCTTAAAAGTCCTACTTTCATTTTATTCAACTTTTGCTCTTCCTTCCTCTGCTTTTAATTCTGACTTCTCTGTTCATCTACACCTGTCTTCAACTTTGCTCCTCCTCTCATACTGACTGAGCACTTTAGACAGTCTTCAAGAAAAGGATTTCTTCGCATCTACTCACTCCACATCCTTCCCAAACTAAAATTTTGTCCCCATATTTAGTAATTATTTTTAAATCTATCTGTAGTGAGGTAGAGTGGTCTCCCTCCTCCGGAGTGAGCGAGGGTTCACTAGACTCCCCTTGGAGGGCGGAGCCTAGGTCACCCCACCCCCCTCGCCGGAAGTACAGGGGTGTGGCCAGAACTATAAAAGGCCGGCCCTACAGCCCAGTGGGGGCAGAACCTGCAGAGAAGAAGGACGCTCCTGTTCTGCAGCAGCCCAGAGGGGACCCTAAACCTGGCTGTGTCCAAACCCCAAACGCTGACGAGGACTGGTCTGGAGTGCCCGCTGCCATGTACACTGAGCACTGAGGAGCCAGATGAGGCCTGGAGGTCAAAGATACCAGCCCCTGGGGAGGCAGGAAGTAGCCCAGGGGCACCCACCATGCCGCCAGCTGCAAAGCCAGGTGCAGCAGCCAACCCTGCCCCTGTTAGGGCCCTGGGCTGAGACACGGTGGAGTAGGGTGGGCCCGCGTCCCCCTGCCCCACGCTGGTGGAGGGGCCAACTCTTGCCTGGCACTGAGAAGCTCCTGCTGTGGAGAAGGTGCCTCCCTCCCCAGGCACCCACCTAAAACTGTATTGTTTGCTGGCTGCCTGAGTCCCTTCAAGCCCATGCCCCAGCCTACCTATAAACTGTTTTCTGGCTGCCTGAGCCCCACCCGGGCAAAAGGCAGCCCTGAGATTATTTGGTTCCGGACTGCCTGAGCCTCCCCAAGATCAGGGCCCAGCCCACTTGTAGCCTCGGTTTAAGCGACGATCGTTTTAGTCGTCCAGATCGGGCTTACCTGATGGGGATGGTGTGTCACCTTGCCCCATTGGGGGCTCTAGACTATCCTGCGGACTCTGGTCCTGGCCAAACAGGACTGGACCGAGTGGCCTCCCTCCTCCGGGGTGAGCAAGGGTGCACTACACTATCTAATGCAGAAAATATATCATTAAGGGCAGTCCTTACTCTCTTTTGCAAAGTTCTAGATACGTTCATGATGCTACATAAGATGATTAGTAATAGCCTGACACTACAACACAATTTTTGCCCCTACTATTTTGCAGATGCAGTTCTATAAGAAACATCTCATACACTTCACTTACATTTATTTCCATATCCTTGGGTACTGTTTTAGTTGGGTGATGGGAAAAACAGTTTATATTTGCATACTTCATATCCCAGATACATGAAGTCAGTCAGTAAGTCCATAAATGCTCTAACAACTTAGAAGGATAATGTTAATTCAAAATTGGCCCAAAAGTTAAATTTTATAAAAAAAACAAGTTTCTATAAAACCTAAGACCATCAAAAAAGTTTATGATTTCTTAAAAAGAAAATAGTAACAACAGTTTTAAAACAAATACAAATTCACCTGCACTGATCACAACTCAGGCCATGTCTACACTACATGCTGGCAAACTTAAGTCACTCAGGGGTGTGAAAAAACACACCCCTAACTGACATAAATTATGCCAATATAAGTGGTAGTATGCACAGCACTTTGTCAACGGAAGAGCTTCTCCCGCGGACATAGCTACTGCCACTCGTTGGGGACAGTTTAATTATGTTTATGGGAGAGCTCTTTCCAGTTGGGAACACCAGAGATATTACAGCGGCGCAGCTGCATCTGTAAAGCTGTGCTGCTGTAAGCTCTCTAGTACAGACATAACCTCAATGTTTCAACACTAAGCCCTGGTCTACACTACAAGTTTAGGTCGATTTTAGCAGTGTTAGGTCGATTTAACCCTGCACCCATCCACACAACAAAGTCCGTTTTGTCAGCTTAAAGAGCTCTTAAAACCGATTTCTGTACTCCTCCCCGGAGAGGGGTTTAGCACTAAAATCGACCTTGCTGGGTCTAATTTGGGGTAGTGTGGATGCAATTCGACGGTATTGGCCTCCGGGAGCAATCCCAGGGTGCTCCATTGTGACCGCTCTAGACAGCACTCTCAACTCAGATGCACTGGCCAGGTAGACAGGAAAAGCCCCAGGAAATTTTGAATTTAATTTCCTGTTTAGCCAGCGTGGCAAGCTGATCAGCATAGCTGGCCATGCAGTCCCAGAATCGCAGAAGAGCTCCAGCATGGACCGAACGTGCGGTACTGGATCTCATCGCTGTATGGGGAGATGAATCTGTGCTGGCAGATGAATCCGTGCTGGCAGAACTCTGTTGCAAAAGACGAAATGCCAATATATTTGCCAAAATCTCCAAGGCCATGATGAACAGAGGCTACAACAGGGACTCGCAGCAGTGCCGCGCTGCAACTCCCTGTTGTAATTAAGGAGTAAAATTAAGGCGCTCAGGCAAGCTTACCAAAAAACAAAGGAGGCAAACAGCCGCTCCAGGTCAGAGCCCCATACATGCTGCTACTATGACGAGCTGCATGAAATTCTTGACGGGGACCATACCACTACCCCACCGCTGTCCGTGGACACCTGCAAGAGGGGAGTCTCACGCAACGGGGGTGATGATTTTGTGGATGAGGAAGATGAGGAGGAGGTTGAGGATAGCGCACAGCAGGCAAGCAGAGAATCCATTCTCCCTGGTAGCCAGGATCTATTCATCACCCTCGAGCCAATACCCTCCCAACCCGGGCTCCCTGACCATGAAGCCGGAGAAGGCACCTCTGGTGAGTGTACTTTGTAAATATAGTACCGGATTTAGAAGCAAGCGTGTTTAATTAATAATTGCCCTGAAAACTTGGGTAGCATTCGCGGCCAGTACAGCTATTGGAAGAGTCTGTTAACGTGTCTCGGGATGGAGTGGAAATCCTCCAGGGACATCTCCATGAAGCTTTCCTGGAGGTACTCTAAAAGCCTTTGCAGAAGGTTTCTGGGGAGGGCAGCCTTATTCCGTCCTCCATGGTAGGATACTTTACCACGCCAAGCCTGTAGCAAGTAGTCTGGAACCATTGCAGAACAAAGCATGGCAATGAATGGGCCCAGGCTTTGGTATTCAAGCAACATCCGTTCTTTATCTGTCTGTGTTAGCCACAGGAGAGTGATATAATTCATAGTTACCTGGCTGAAATACGGGAAATTTGTTTAAGGAGACATTCAGGGGTGCCCGTTCCTGCTGGGCTGTTTGCCTTTGGCTGAAAATAAATCATCCCCGCTGTTAGCCACACGGTGCGGGAAGGCCCGTTCATGCTGAGCTGTTTGCAATTGGCTGCAAGGGATCTTCCCTGATACTAGCCATGCGGTGCGGGGAGGGGTGAAGCGATCATCCCATAGAACTGGGTGTGTGGTGGGGGGAGGTGAGTTGTGCTGCACATTAACCCCAAAACTACAGCCCCTACTTTTAAATGGCCAACCCTACGGTCTTTGCTTGTTATGGAAAAGGAGGGTGCTGCTGTTTGAAACCATTCCCACATGTTATGAGGGCTGAAGAAGCCGAAACACTGGCTTACCATGGCTGCCTGCAAGCCGAATTCTGTTTCCTAGCCGTTCATGTGTGATCTCTCACATCAAACCAGCAGCCACGCATTATAAGAGGCAAAATGCGACCTTGTACCGAAAGCACAAGTGCTATGTAATGTAATGTAATGGGTCACCATGAAAGAATTTTCCCTTTGTTCTCCAAAATGTATTTTTTTTTTAATACTACTCTCCCTTTTTTTCCTCCCGCAGCTGCAAATGTTTCTACGTCCCCCTATCATCTCCATCCCAGAAGCTAGCACAGATAAGAAGGCGAAAAAAATGCACTCGCGATGAAATGTTCACAGAGCTCAAGCAATCCCCCCGCTCTGATAGAGCTCATACCAGAATGCTTGGAGGAAAGCGTTAAATGAATGGGATGAGAGGAGGCAGGAACGCGATGATACAAGGCAGGATGCAATGCTGAGGCTAAACGGGGAGTAAACTGAAATGCTCAGGAATCTTGTGGATCTGATGCGGGAGAGGCAGCAAGAGCACAGACCACCGCTGCAGCCCCTGTATAACCGCCTGCCCTCCTCCCCAAGTTCCATATCCTCCTATCCCAGACGCCCAAGAACGTGGGAGGCGGGAGGCTTCGGGCACCCAACCACTCCACCCCAGAGGATTGCCCAAACAACAGAAGGCTGGCATTCCAATAGTTTTGAACTTTTGTGTGGCCTTGTCCTTTCCCCGCTCCCCTCATCCACTACCCCACCCGGTGCTTCCCTCCTCATCCACCCCTCCTGGGCTACCTTGCGCGTTTCCCCCCTATTTGTGTGATGAATTAATAAAGAACGCAGGATTTTGAAACAACAATGACTTTATTGCCTCTGAAAGCGGTGATCGAAGGGGAGAGAGTGGTTGGCTTACAGGGAAGTAGAGTCAACCAAGGGGCGGGTTTTCATCAAGGAGAAACAAACAGAACTGTCACACTGTAGCTTGGCCAGTCATGAAACTGGTTTTCAAAGCTTCTCTGATGCACAACGCACCCTGCTGTGCTCTTCTAATCGCCCTGGTGTCTGGCTGCGCGTAATCGGCCGCCATGCGATTTGCCTCAACCTCCTACCCCACAATAAATGTCTCCCCCTTACTCTCATGGATATTGTGGAGCACACAGCAAGCAGAAATAACAATGGGAATATTGGTTTCGCTGAGGTCTAACCTAGTCAGTAAAATGTGCCAGAGAGCCTTTAAACGTCCAAAGGCACTTTCTACCACCATTCTGCACTTGCTCAGCCTATAGTTGAACTGTTCCTTACTACTGTCCAGGGTGTCTGTGTATGGCTTCATGAGCCATGGCATTAAGGGATAGGCTGGGTCCCCAAGGATCACTATAGGCATTTCAACATCCCCAACAGTTATTTTCTAATCTGGGAAGTAAGTCCCTTCTTGCAGCTGTTCAAACAGCCCAGAGTTCCTAAAGATGCGAGCATCGTGCACCTTTCCTGGCCATCCCACGTTGATGTTGGTGAAACATCACTTGTGATCCACCAGTGCTTGCAGCACCATTGAGAAGTACCCCTTGCGGTTTATGTACTGGTTGGCAAGGTGGTCGGGTGCCAAGATAGGGATATGCGTTCCGTCTATTGCCCCACCACAGTTAGGGAACCCCATTGCAGCAAAGCCATCCACTATGACCTGCACATTTCCCAGAGTCACTACCCTTGCTAGCAGCAGCTCAGTGATTGCATTGGCTACTTGGATCAG
Organism: Chelydra serpentina; assembly: GCA_037349315.1. Lineage (NCBI taxonomy): Eukaryota > Metazoa > Chordata > Testudines > Chelydridae > Chelydra > Chelydra serpentina. The sequence goes on from JBAIAC010000008.1 coordinate 78,337,500, forward strand.
AGATGCCCCCACAGTAGATTTACCCACTCCAAATTGATTCCCAACTGACAGGTAGCTGTCTGGCGTTGCAAGCTTCCAGAGGGCTATCGCCACTCACTTCTCAACTGTGAGGGCTGCTCTCATCTTGGTATTCTTGTGCTTCAGGGCAGAGGAAAGCAAGTCACAAAGTTCCAGGAAAGTGGCCTTACGCATGAAAAAGTTTCGCATCCACTGGGAATCATCCCATACCTGCAACAGTATGCAGTCCCACCAGTCTGTGCTTGTTTCCCGGGCCCAGAATTGGCGTTCCACGGCATGAACCTGCCTCAATGCCACCATGATGTCCAAACTGCCACTTCCCATGCTTTCAGAGAAGTCTGTGTCAATGTCCTCATCACTATCGTGATAGCGCTTTTGTTGCAGCCTCACCTGCTTTTGCAGGTTCTGCACATACTGCAGGATAATGTGCGAGGCGTTTACAATGCTCACAACTGCAGCGGTGATCTGAGTGGGCTCCATGCTTGCAGTGCTATGGCACCTGCATTGCAAATCCAGGAAAAAGGGCGCAAAACGATTGTCTGCGAGGGGTGATTGCAATCCACCCCTTTTAATGCTATTTTCAGATTTATAACAAACGTCTGAAAAGTTTTTCCTTTCTTCAAAAAGGTTTTTTTAATACTGTTGTTCCTTGTTTTTTGTTCTCCTTCGCGAACCACAGAATAAGATGAAAGCTTTCTTTTCCCTTATCTGAAGGAGTGAGGACATGAAATGTTGAACAAAAATTTGTCTGAATTAAATAGGCGTTGTAAGTTTTAAACAGTCTTACTAGAATCCTGTGCAGCCATTAGCTGAAAACTGATTTAAATTGGTTTAGTTTGCATTTACAAGTAAATGTAGTCCTTTTCTATACACAAAATTGCATTCATTTAACTAAACTGGCACAACATCACACATCTAGTTACATTTCTGTGTGTCGACAAGCCCTTACACAAAACTAAACTGCTCTTAGCCAATTTTAAACTGCAGTTTGCACTGGTTTAACAAAATCATTTTCAATCTAATTTTAGTTAGGCCCAGTCTACAAAGTTATACTTATATAACTAAAGGTGTGATTTTTATACTAATTTAACTTAAACTAGCAACTTGTGTAGACAAGACCTCAGCTGTATAAGTGTAACCTTTCTTGGTAAATTATGTCTTAACCCTACTAATTCTTCTGCCATCCAGAAAAAACAAAGTAGAGAAGACCTGCATTTTTAATGGAAAAAACAAGTTGAATTTTTAAAAAATAAAACAAAACAAACCCCACACCCACAGGCCATCTTTATACATCAAAGAAAACATTTTTTAAATCACACCAGTCTAGCTTTATTCTTGTTTACAAGTCATTTTTGGCAACTTCTTCTGTACAACCAACAGAAGTGCATCAAAGGGTACTGTGCATATCTTGCACAAGTGGCTGTTAATTTTAAAATTTACTATTTGGTCTCAAAACAGTAATTCAAAAAATTCCCAGATAGATTAAAACAATTTTAAGGCTGAGTACATTTTGTGTGTAAATTATATGACAACGTGGCTCAAAAGTCAGTAAAGTCAGAGTTAAACCTGAAACTCTATTCTTAAAAAGGTGAAGATTTGAGATTTTATTAATTTAAATAAAACTAAAGATTAGGAGCCTGATTTTCAAACGATGCTGAATATCTCTAGTTCCATTAACTTCAATGGGACTCCAGTGCCCCTAAAATATATAGATGTTAAACAAACTCAACTATATTCTAAAATAAAAAATATTAAAACACATACCTCGTTCACTCACCTGCTATGGCTAAATAGAACAAAGACTTACATGTGTTTAACTTTACTCATTGTGAATAGTACCACTGTAATCAACAGGACTACTTGTTGTACATAAAATTATGCATGTGTGTCAGCATTTACAGGATTGGTGCTTTAGGCCTTACCTACATGAGAAAAAGTTCAGTACAGCCTAAGGGCATGGCTACACTGGAAACTTCAAAGCGCTTCCCGCGGCAGCGCTTTGAAGTGTGAGTGTGGTTGCACTCCTGGTAATCCACCTGCACGAGGGGATTAGCTCCGAATGCTGGGAGCCTGTCTACACTAGTGCTTTAAAGCACTCAGCCTTGCTGTGCTCAGAGGGGTGATTTTTCACACCCCATGAGCCAGCAAGTTAGAGCGCTATAAAATGTAAGTGTAGACAAGCCCTTAGGGCTGGTCCACACTAACCCCCCCCGGTTCGAACTAAGATACACAACTTCAGCTACGTGAATAATGTAGCTGAAGTCGAAGTATCTTAGTTCGAACTAAAAGGTACTTACCGCGGGTCCAGACGCAGCAGGCAGGCTCCCCCGTCGACTCCGCGTACTCCTCTCGCAGAGCAGGAGTACCGGTGTCGACGGCGAGCACTTCCGGGATCGATTTATCACGTCTATAGACAAGATGCGATAAATCGATCCCAGAAGATCGATTGCTTCCCGCCGAACCAGGAAGTAAGTATAGACGTACCCTTAGATACAAATTTAAACCAATGTAATTACACCAGTATAATCCCCCACATAGAGACTCTTATTTCAGTACAAGGCTATGTCTACACTGCAGACCTTACAGTGGCACAGCTGTACCGCTGCAGCTGCGCTGTTTTAAGGTATCCTGTGTAACTGCTCTATGACGGTGGGAGAGCTCTCCTGTTGGCATAATTAAACCACCCCCAACAAGCGGCAGTAGCTATGTTGGCAGGAGAGCATCTCCCTCCAACATAGCACTGTCCACACCAGCACTTCGGTCTCTGAAACGTATGTTGGTCAGGAGGGTGTTTTTTTCACACCCTTGACCACCAAAACTGCTTGTGTAGACATACCCTAAGAGTGGGTTTCTTCAGTTTAGCTTGTGTCAATTGGAAAGGAGCTTAAGCGAAACAAAAAAACCCCCCTCCTTATGCCAAAGTAAGAGCATCTACACAAGGGGTTATAACAATATAACTATGTTGGTATAACTGGTAAAACTTTCTTGTAGCCTTAGGCTAGGTCCACACTACCCGCCTAATTCGGCGGGTAGAGATCGATCTTCTGGGATTGATTTATCGCGTCTCATCTGAACGCGATAAATCGATCCCAGAAGCGCTCCCCCGTCGACTGCGGAACTCCTGCTTGGCAAGAGGAGGAAGCGCTGTCGACGGGGGAGCCTGCCTGCGCCGCGTGGACCCGCAGTAAGTAAACTTAGTTCGATCTAGGAAATGTCGACTTCAGCTACGCTATTCTCGTAGCTGAAGTTGCGTTTCCTAGATCCATCCCCCGCCACAGTGTGGACCAGCCCTTAGTCTTGATTCAGTGTTCCAGATTTACCCTGTAACAACTGGTGACATCAACATCACCTGAAGCAACACTGAGCAATATTTCAGACAATTTTGAAGCTACCAGATGTTACGGGGCAAACATGGAAACCTGAATGAAGTACTAAGAAAGTAAATAAAGAAGAAAAACTTGGGATACATATGTACAAACCGTTGTAGTTCACCTTTAACTTACCTATGGTACCTAGATTACACTTCACACCTCGTATGCATAATCACTCTGTGGAGACTCCTGTGATGAATTAAACAAAAGACACACCATTTCAGTTTTGTAGCTGTTATATACAGGTTTACAGATTTAGCATAATAATTTTGCATTTTAAAACTCTTATCCATGAATTAGACTGGTAAAATTGCTGATTTTTCAATGAATAATTCAATATTTTTTTCAATGTGAATGAATTCTGAACTACAATTAAGAGCTTCTATCTGAAAATGGGAAATACCGTTCTCAAAACATTGAGGCTTTGTCTACCCTGGCAACTGTTAAAAAAAAAAAAGACAAAAGTTTTGTCGACGAAAAGCGCCAGTGTGAACAGAGCTTTGTTGGCAGGAGTACTCTCCTGCTGAAAAAGCTACCGCCGCTCGTTGGGAGTGGAAGTTTTTTGTCGGCAGAAGAGCTCTCTCCTGCTGACAAACAGCGACTACACTTCGTACCTTTTAGCAGCACAGACGTGTCGCTAAAAGCTGCATAGTGTAGACAAAGCCTGAGTGTTACATTTCACATGAGACAGGAAAGGCCACTCCAAAGCATTTTACTTTCTTCACATGTACTGTTGGGCCAGCTGCTCTACTGATGCAGAAAATAATACACTAATCTGGGCATTAGGCCAATAATGGATCAATACTTAATGGAAGATCCCTACTTCAGCTTGTGAACTCATGTCAAGTTTTCCCACAAGCACATGAACTATAACACCAATGGGAGCAACAGCCAGCCAGCAAAGCGCTGGATGCTATATGCACCATGACGCCTGAGAAACTAACAAACACAGAAATGCTTTTCAACAGCGAACCTTTCGTGCCCTACCAAGTGTATGGTGATCCATTTGCCCCCCTTATTTAATCAGAACAACTTTACATAATCTCATACATTTTCTATAGATGCTGGCCTATCCTCTTACATAAAAAACCCTGATAACTGGAAAATATATTCTGCTGTTGCTAATCTATTGACTCCTGCAGGTACAGTAAACACCCACCTGTTTCTTTCACATTTCTTTCTGGTACTCTCCTGAACAGTTCTCACTACACTGAGAAGTAAAATCATGTTGCTCAGACAGATTTCTAGATCATTCAAATATTTTTGTCCCTCATCCACCTTCCCTCCCACCCACAAAGAATCTGTGCTTTTTGCCACTGCACCTGTAAGCAGCTGACATTGTAAGAAAGCAGTATTTTGAATTCAAGAAATGAGAATAAGCAATAGTTATTTTAATTTCATGATAGAGAAGTATTTTTTAATAATTACTTTAGGGGATTTTGAAGGGAAATATCTACAAAATATGAATTTTTCACAATTTAAAATTTTGGGCTTAAATACTTGAATGTACTCCTTAAGGAGTTTCAGCCTAAACTTTGAATTTCCTTGTTTTCAGTAATATTATTATACCTATTCCTATTATTTAATTCCAGGCATGCCCACAACATGCTAAGTGCTTTCTAAGGCATACTTCCTGCTCTGAAGAGCACACCTTATACATATTTTGTTTTCTATATTAATAATAAAAACATTAGCGTGATAGCTGATTGTTTCTTGTTCCAGAATGTGCATATTGCCCCCTACTAGCCTTTTAAAGCAATGCCACAGATAAAGGGAGCAGTGATGTCAGCTTCCGATGTCCATTTATTGAATTTTCAAACAAGCTCCTTCGTACTTTCTCCCATGCTGGCCCTCGCAATTGCAAAGAATTCCCCATAAACATCACCATATCTCCTTTTTATCCTCCTTCCAAGCCCTCCTTAAAACTCTCCTTTGCAGGGATGCCTACAAAAAACTTGACAAGTTAGGCCACTAGTGCACTTACTCCTGGGTGAATTATGCACCACTGCGCACATGCAGAATTCATGTCTGGCACAGAATTCTCTCTCCTTCCCCCCCGCCCTGCCCCACGCGCAGAAAATACATTCTGCAGAAGAAGTGCTGCAGCTCCACCTTTCACCGCCCCCCGCCCCCCATAGGACGCTGTGGTGCCAGAATAGCTGGCTGTCTAGCAGTAACAGCTAGCAGCCAGCTGAATTAGTCACAGCAGCCTGCTGGTGCAGCCAGGTTAGGAGGCAGAGTAGGGCACATGGGACTGCTGCGGGGGGGCTCTCAAACTGGGGCTCAGAAGGGCAGGGGGGGACAGACTGGGGCATGGGCCCATATGCTAGTAGGGTGACAGCACTGAGCCAGGGGCTGAATGGGAGGGGGGCTCCAGGGCCACATGGGGACAGGGGGTGCAGGGACACAAAGAAACAGGGGCAGATGTGCCTGATTGAATGGGAGAGGCACAGGATCAGCCAGGGTCTGCATGGGGGAAGACTGCCCACCTCCCTAATAGTCCCTCCTGCCTCCCCCCACAATAGAAACGGTTCTATACTTCTCCCACGCACACCCAACAACCCTCCACGTTCACTCCCAGGCTCTTTCCCTCTCCCTCAGCTCTTCCATTACCCGATTCCCACAAGCCTTCGCACTGCTTCTGAGAGGTGCGGGAAATATTTTTGTATTGTAGTTTAAATGAAACTCAAAGTTCTGTATTTTTAAATATTGTGCACAGAATTTTTTATATTTTGGCATGGAATTCCCCCCAGGATTATGCAGTGAGACCATTGCTTATCATGCTGACCAATATTGTCTCAGTGTTTCCTTGTAACACCCCAATCATATATATCCATTTGTTGCCTCGTCTTAGACATACATTGTAAACTCATTGGGGTAGGGATCATTTTTTTGTTCTGTGTTGTACAGTGCCTAGCAAAATTGGGTCCTGATCTATAACCAGGCTGCAAGACAATATTGTAATACAAATAATAAACAATACCTTTTTTGGCCATGACCACTGGTTTAAAACTGGTGTAGCAAATTATATATGAGAGTAAAACTAGTTAAAAAATTAATATCTTAAATGTCTATGGGTAACTAATGATGACCAAAAAGTGGAGACTTTCAAAGGCACATTAAAGTAAATAAATCCTATAATTATACTGCTATAGTTAAACTGTTATAACTTTCCTGTGTATACAAGCCCTTAATGCTTGTTAAAAGGGTTTTTCAAGTGTTAGCTCTGTGGTTCTCAACTGTGGGGGGGACGGACCCCAAAGTCTTCAGGGGGGCATGCTGACCTTTCCCATTCAGTCATGGGGTTGAAATGCCACTCACTCAAATCTGGCCCAGTCACCCCTTCATCGTGACTGCCAAATTTGAGTAAGAGGCTTTGCAACCTAGCACAGAGTCAACAATGCCACCCACTGAAATTTGGCCTGGCTGCCCCTCGGATTAACACTCTTTAATGCCAAAATTGAGAAATACTGCTCTGAAAACCATGTGGATACTACGGTATGTTCTTATTAAAAATGTTTCCCAGCCTATGCACAGTTAGACAGCAGGATCAAAGGACTGATTTACTTAAAGAAGAATCCCCTTTATTGGAATCAATGTATTAAATGGCCCAATTCCATCTAGATTACATTGGAAAATCCCCTTTTGTTCACAAAAAAAGTTGGGCGTGTGATTAAAAAAAGGTTGAGAATCCCTGTTAGCTTAACATGACTGAAAAAACTCACACCCTTTTTGCCCTTTCGCAGTAGTAGTTCATTCCTTCCAGGGGACATAACATTAGGCCTAATCTTACACACAGTTTTAATAGTGGTATAACTATGTTAGTTAGTTCATTCTTTTTTTAAAAACTGATATAGTTACACTGGTACAACCCCTAGCATTGATGCAGTTATACCACTATAGATGGTTTCCCTTCCTGTACACGAACAAGCTATATCAGTACTAACACATTTATACCAGTATCACTGTATTCACAACTGGGGGGTTGTACCCCTTCAACTATCTCAATGTAGTTAAAATTAGCAATTTGTCTGAGCAGACAAGGCCTTTATTCTGCTGTTAAAGAGCAAAATTCAAATCAATGGCTCTCCATCTTTACAAATCAGTCGATGCCATACAGCAAGGACCTAAAAAGAAACAAGCATGGTCACTTGTTCTTACCATACGATGGTCTGACTTTTGAAATGTAAACTATCTTTCTAAGAAGCATCCTTATTCTCTCATGCCCTTCTTTATGCTGATTCTCGTATGTCAGGAGTTTGTTTCTTAAACTATTCATTCAACTGACACCCACTTCTAAAATTATGATAGAAAAGATAGATTCACCAGTAAAATCAAAAACAATTAACACACTCATGCATGCTTTATGTTTAATGAATATTTCCATTACAATGCTCCATTATTGGCAATTGTGACAGACCCAGACAAGTGGGATACAGAAATCTCATAGAAGGCAAATATACTGGCCATTGGATTAATAGTTTTCTGTTCCCTGAGTGACCAGAGCAGGGGCTGCACTAGAACAAGCAGGAACTTTCTGGAACCAATTTAAGGCAGGCAGGCTAATTAGGACACCTGGAGCCAATTAAGAAGAACGTGCTAGAATCAATTAAGACAGGCAGGCTAATCAGGGCACCTGGGTTTAAAAAGGAGCTCACTTTAGTTTGTGGTGTGGCATGCGAGGAGCTGGGAGCAAGAGACACACAAGGAGTTGAGAGGGAGAAGAGTTGAAGGACTGAGGAGTACAAGCATCAGCAGACCATCAGGAGGAAGGTCCTGCAGTAAGCGTAAAGAAGGTGTTGGGAGGAGGCTGTGGGGAAGTAGCCCAGGGAGTTGTAGCTGTCACGCAGCTGTTACAGGAAACCCTATAGACAACTGCAATCCACAGGGCCCTGGGCTGGAACCCGGAGTAGAGGGTGGGCCTGGGTTCCCCCCAAACGTCCCAACTCCTGATCAGACACAGGAGGAATTTGACTGTGGGTTCTACCAGAGGGGAAGATCTCTGAAGCGATCAAAATCCGCCAATAAGCGCAGGACTCACCAAGGTAGAGGAGGAACTTTGTCACACAATGTAAATGAAAATTTACCACCACATGGGGGAAATACACTGTAGAAAACTAAACACCAAGCCCTCAATTCCTATTGATATTAATGTAAGCCGTGCACATAGAGCTGGGTCTTAATACCTAATTTTTTACATTAATATATTCTGTAGCTAATTCATTTTACATTACAAGCTTTAAGCAACAGCCCAAGTTTTACTATATTTGGGAATATACTTATGAGGATGTGTAAATATTACATAATAATCATAGTGCTGTATGTACACCTGTACTTCAACTAGGACTTGTGGCATAGGAAGTTATACTGGTATAAGGCAGGGTGTGAATTTACACTGTTATAGTTATACCAGTGTAACTCCTGGTCTGGGCACTCATATTCCAGAAACCAACTGTGTATGGAGCTAATTCTTTAAATGAGAGGCCTCCAAGGAAAACTCATGGAGACTACAGGAATTGCTGACAATTCAGTGGATGGTTTCAGAGTAGTAGCCGTGTTAGTCTGTATCTGCAAAAAGAACAAGGAGTACTTGTGGCACCTTAGAGACTAACAAATTTATTTGGGCATAAGCTTTCGTGGGCTAGAACACACTTCATCAGATGCATAGAGTGGAACATACAGTAGGAAGATATATGTATATATCTGAGAACATGAAAAGGTGGAGATGGTTGCCATACCAACTTTAAGTGGCTAATCAATTAAGATGAGCTATTATCAGGAGAAAAAAACTTTTGTAGTGATAAGCAGGGTGGGCTATTTCAAACAGTTGACAAGAAGGTGAGAGTAACAGTAGGGGGGGAAATAAGCATGGGGAAATAGTTTTATGTTGCTTTCCTCTGAGTCAGTAATGAAACAATTGCCCAGTATGGGATGTTGCCCTCTTTCATGAGAGATGTAAAACAAAGCTTCTGACTTCTAGCTCGTACAATTCCCAGTATTTTTTGCTATTCTCACATGGATCATTCTGCCTAAATTCCCTATTCAGTTGAAAACGGAAACACTGCTCTTCATTTTCATTCCTAAATTAGTGCCCAGTGTTACTATGTGCTCATTAGAAGGGTGGCATAATTTACTCTGAATTTGCTCATTATATATAAATAGGCATCATAGTTTGTCCAGAACTTTAAGATCCTCTATGATTAAATGTGCTAAATAAGTAGAGATTTAAGTATTTATTTTTTCTAAGCAGTTTTTAAGCAGCCTGTTTCTTCTCCTCCTCCTTTCCCCTCCCCTAGAAGCATCTTTGCAGACACAGGGAGCAAGCAGTACAGCATCACAATTCACTTCTGTCCATGGTTTGTTCCTCCATTATGCCCAGCCTGGTCAAATCCCTGAGTGCAACGTCCTGCCATCTAATCGGTGGTTGGCCTCTAGGTCTGACTGATGTTGGTTGTATTTGCGTTATTTTCTTTGGCATCCTATGATCTGTTTGTCTTCTACAGCATCCCCACCACTGTAATATTTTGACTGCAGCCAGTCCTGTACTTAGTTTCACATCCTACTCTCCTCCTAACTTCAAGTGACTTAAAATCATTCCACTTTATACCTGCCATCTTCCAGAAAACATTTATCTCTATTGTCTCCAGTCTTCTGATGTTTGTTTCATTTAATGGTGCTGCTTCCAGACCATAAAACAATACCATTATTATATTGGTTTGATAATTTTTCACTTTCGTATCAAACACGTTATCAGCCCATAATTTCGTCAACTTCTGTGCAGCACTTGTAGCTAATGTACATCTCCTTTTAACTTCATCTTTGATGGAACCATCAGCACAGATGAAGCTACCTTATGTGCACTTAAGAATTATTTGTTCTATGACTTTACCACTGCTGCATTTCTACCTATTATCCCTTTTCCAACGTACAATAAGTGCCAAGACAAGAAAGTAATTGTAAGTCCAAGTCAACTACACCCATTTCCAATGTAGGAAAGAGTACCATCATCAATTCAAATGTCTGCCAGTTGTAGGATGTCATCTGCACAAGCTGAAGAGCTTAATTCTAGATCACCCAATGTCATACTCTCCAACTCATCTACCATTCTTAATATTCAATTTAAGAACACGATGAAAGGCCATGGTGATTTCAGGCCCCCTTGTTTTACACCAAACTTTGACTTGAACCAGCTGCTTAATTTAATGCCAATTCTTATGGCACTCTGAGAGTTTTAGTACATAACTTTTATAACTGCAGTTATCCTATGCGGTTACTCCTTTCCATAATGCATCCTTCCAAACCAAATCAAATGCCTTACTGAAGTCAAAGAAAACAGCAAACATCTTTAATTCCCATTCTTACCCTCCCCCAAATAACTGTCAGTGTGTATATAACTGAACAATGCAACTTCGACCTGGTCCAAAGCTGCACTATTCTTCGCCTGCTACATCCTCTAAAACTGACCATAATTTGTTAATTACTTTCATCATTCTTCTTGTTACTAATAAGCCTGTACCTCTAATTATTTGGATTGGGAAGATTGCTTTTCTTCAGGACTGATACAACTATTGCCTTCGGCCAGTCATCCAGTCCCTCCCTCTTGCTCTCATACCTTTTTAAGTATTTTTCCTAATGCTTGGATAGCACTTGTCCTATCAGGTTTTAGCTGCTCGACTATTATATTGCCTATCCCTGCAGCTTTCCCATTGTTTTAACTGCTTCACTGCTCTATTTCTTCTTCTGATGGTGATTCAGTGCTGATATCTATTCTGCCTTGCAAGCTGCATGTTCATCTAGCGTACACAGAATGCTTGCATCTGGATGTACAGGGTTCAGCACTTTGTCAGAATTCTCCTTCCAGCACTTCTTCAGCATTTGTCAATTCACTGGTAGCCTCTCATCACTTGCATCATCGTCCTGATTGTGTTTCCATGCAACTTAACCTTAATGTATATAGTTTTACATTTTTTGCTTCATTTTTATTATTTATAAAGCACTGCAGAATCGGTCTCCTTTACCAGTGGCCTCAGAAGCATTCCTTGAAAAAGTTGCAAAACTTAGTTCAGTAGTTTAATACCAGGAAGTTCATGCAGCACAAAAATCTAAACCAGAAGTCCTCAAACTATAGTCCAAAGAGCCCCATTTCTCACAATGGCAAAGGAGTCTTCAAACAGTAATATTTCCTATGAGCAGCAGCCCAATCCAAGACTCTGAAGAGTACCAGAGGGTTGGGTTTTTTTGCCTAACAAACATTACTTAAGCAACTACACACACACACACACACACACACACACACACACACACACACACACACACACACACACACACACACACACACACACCTCTCTTCGGTGCTTCATGTTTGCGTATATCGTTTCTATATGATCATATTTGCACACATCAACATTTAAGAAAGTCAGACAAACTGAAAGACAGACAACGGCAATAACCAAGGAAATTTAAAATAGATGGGTCTGCAAGCAAATAAGGGGAGATTTGATACTCCTAAGCATAAAACATGGAGGAAGAAGCAACTATGCTTATATCTGCACCAGTCACATTAAAGCATCTTTTCCTCATAACTTTAATGCTATCCTGATATTAATTTTTCATATTAAACACTGCAGTGGGAGGAAAGATAAGGGAACAGGACTGCTAGGGAAGGTGACCGATGAACGAATCCACCTCTGGAAAAAAAAATTAGAAGCACTGAATTAAAATATGGTATTTTGCCAGGCTAGTGGAAGTAACCTATTATATCTTATTCCCTGCTGCCCTCAAAGTCCTATATTCCATAGTGACATCCTTCCCCTTTCTAAACAATGTAAAAAGTAAATCTTCTATACAGATTTTCACTAAAACCATTTGTATAGGAATTACTTTTTAGTTTGAGAATACTACTAATGAAGTGCGTACTTTTTTTTTTTTGCTGCTTATGCATTAAAAAAAACTTGAAAGGTTTTTCTAAAAGAAATCTGCTTGTTTTTCCCTTACAAATAGTAGGTATTTATAGAAGTGCCCACAATATAGTACACAAAGATTAAGAAAGACACATCACTTGTCCCAAAGAGCTTATAATGTCATCTTTCCAGTTATCCTCTGAAGTATGAGGTCTTGCAACCTTTGATTGAAGGAGCAAGCATTTTTAACATTTAAAAGATATTTTCATCTGTAATTCCCAGGTTAAATAGGAAATGAAAAAGATTTAAACAGACTGAATAAAAATAATTTCCCACTCAATCAGGTTTCACTTGTGTCTAATGTCAAGTTTACTAGTTCTTTAGCTGCCCATGGAGCTTCAGAAAAAAAAACCCAACCCACATAGACTAGATCTGAATTTCTTATGCAAAGCAGAAGATACAAAATAGAGGTCCTTGTATACTTTACAGTGGGGTAGTCAACAGGCAGACTGCAGGCCAAAACTGGACCACCAGATGCTTTTGAAGGACTGCAAAAACGTTTTATTTATTTATGCTTACATCCCCTGTTGCTGCCTTTGAAAGTCCGAGCTGTCACCAGGGGGCGATGGAAGTGCCTCAAACAATGTAAGGGCGGGTCTGACAGCCTGGAGCCCAGTCACCCCAGGCAGGGCTGACAGCTGAGAGCCCCTAGCATGGGTATAAACAGCAGTATAACCACTGAGGCACTGTTTAGGGAAGTATAGTACAGAGACACCTGAAGGGTGGAGGTATGTGCGCCAGTACATACCCTATATGGATCTCTACTTGCCCAAGCCATGCCCTCCCATTTATCACTGCTATTTTTAGCAGATAGTGGAATGCCCCCCATAATCTTGTAAACATGGTGGAACAGGATTCTAGGATTTAATGAAGACATCTAAAACTATATACGGAGTATTATGGCCAAGAACAGTGACAATTGATAGTTTTCCTTAGGCAAATATTCTATACACTAAGTGTACAAAGCGTTCTTTTTCTCACATTTACTAGCTGTAGTTTTCATTCTCTCTCATGAGAATTAACACCATTCTTTCACCAAATATACACAAGATGCTGTGAAATCCTACAATATTTGTTTTCAGCTTTGCAGAATCATGATGACAAAACCTTAACTACTCGTGGCTCAGAAGCCAGCAGAATAAGCACATACTTGACAGTCTATTTTAGAATCTTGACACACAGATGAGTCCCCTATATTTGGAAATTGGTCTTGCTTTTTCAGAATCAAATAATCAATAGAGTCCATAGTTTATCTGTACTCCCATGTGACAACTTTGCTTCACAAACAGTGGTAAAACTACAGCAACTTTATTGGATGGAGAAAATTTATGTTTATTACACATTAACCAACACAATGCATGCACAGTAAACTAGTAAATAAAACAATTAAAAATACAAAATTTAAGCAATGTACTATTGTCACTATAAATACTTTAGATCTTATGTTATATAGGGAAATTGGTATTAACAAAACAGATAACTTTGAATCTAAATACTCTGTAAATACATTTCACATCTGAGCAATAGTGACAGAAACTTTGTCAATAGCAACTACAGTCCCATTAGTATTGAACCATCAGTTAAAATAGCTCCTTTTCAGTAATCTACAGAAAAATTTAGAGTTAACTGAAGATAGATGAGTTGGAAACATCCATCAAAGCTCTATTCTATAGAAATCATGATGTTCAACCTCAAGGGTGAAGCTTATAAGAGCAGGCAACAGCTTTTTTGGCACCAGGACCAAAGCTATGGAACTCATTAAAGGAGAAGATAAAAATGCTCACAAAGCTCACTGCCTTCAGAATGAAAAGTAAAACATATTTATTTGATTTAGCTTTCTCCAAGCTACAAGTAAAAACAGTAAAGAGGGAGAGAAATAAATCTGTTAAGAGACAGCCCCAGGAGTCCTGGGAAAAAACAGAGGATAGTTAGATCACTGGCCTAAAGTGATTTTTGTTCTCGCAGAGACATTCAGATACTAAGGTGACAGATGCCAATTTAAGATGTCTCTTTCCAATAGTCTAAGAATCATACATATCAACTCTTTTCAGACAGGAAACACTGCCTCCAGAAAGCCATTTCAAAGTATAGGATGTGGCAAGAGCAACGGGGAATGGCCAAATTAACTTTCCCCAAAACAGAAAATCTACAAAGAAAAGTGTAAACAGAAAGACAACATGAAACAATGTCCTTTTTTGTAACTCTGCAGTAGTTCCACATTTCATTTTTAACGTTTTCTGTGGAAGAATTGCCCAGTTCCAACTGACTAAAATGATGAGCTATAATTTTTTTTAAATAAATAAGCATTAGCACAATGGGGTCCAGATCCACAACTAGGGCTCCTACATGCTTCAATAATACAAATAAATAAGAATAGTGCCAGTGCCTACAATATTAGCATGCATACCTCCTTTCAAGAGTAGCCACTACCAGTTACAAACACATGATTTAATATGCAGTCAATAAGTATCTCAGTGTTTGGCAAGAAGTCTGGCTAGCCTTGCCCTGTACTGAAGTCAACGTCCACTTCAACAAATGTATTTTGGCAAAAATGAAAGTTATTACAAAATACAGATTGTGGCTTTTGTATTTGACCAATACTTAACACATTTTGGACACTAATGGGTACAATAAAAAAAAAAAAACCACTGGGGCAAAACAAGTGGCAAACAGTAAGTCTGCCATATCAATTATACAGCAGTCTGTCAAAATTTGTAAGGCAATTTCCATGCAAAAAAAAGCGAACATCGTTCTGGGATGTATTAGCAGGAGTATTGTAAGCAAGACACGAGAAGTAATTCTTCTGCTCTACTCTGCACGGATTAGATCTCAACTGGAGTAGTGTGTTCAATTCTGGGCACCACATTTCAGTTTTCATGTATGTAAAAGGTTGCTACAAGGAGGAGGGGGAAAAATTGTTTTTCCTAATCTCTGAGGATAGGACAAGAAGCAATGGTCTTAAATTGCAGCATGGAAGGTATAGATTGGACATTAGGAAAAACTTCCTAACCGTCCAAGTGGTTAAGCACTGGAATAAATTGTCTAGGGAGGTTGTGGAATTGCCATCATTAGATTCCACAAGAGCTGGTTAGACAAACACCTGGCAAGAATGGTCTAGATAATACTAAGTCCTGCCATGAATGCAGGGGGCTGGACTAGATGACATCTCAAGGTCCCTTCCAGTCCTATGATTCTACCTTCACACTATTAATAAGGAAAAATATCAGTTTTCACTAAACCTGCATGTAGCGTAGTTGTAGCCATGTTGGTTTCAGGATTAGAGAGAGACAAGGTGGGTGAGGTAATATTTTCACTAAACCTGGACAGTCAGGGGATCGTCAATGGAATGAAGCCTTGCCCCCTCCAGATATTGGTTACTGTTTTGTCTGGAACAGATTTTAACCAACAACTTTCATCAACCAACCCAGCTTTAACCTCTAGTGTCTTAGCTGGCGTGAGTGGATAGTTGGTCCAGCTCACACTGGCATCCGCACCAATTTGCAGCCTGACTGTATCAACCAAAACACTGAGTGGGAGCATCGACAGAGGAAGCTTGCCATGGTACCCACAAAGAGCCTTGAAATCAGGTTTAATACAGTGGTGGGATAAAATAGGGAAGAATATTGCCAGTGAATGGCCTGTACTGTATTTGGAGAACTTTTTAGTCTGCAGGGCTGTCAGGCAAGCACCAGGTTAAGTTCATGGGGGAGGGAGGAGACCCAGGGCGGAGAGAAACTCTTGTGTACCATGTAAGCCTTTTGCTTACAAACACTGCCTTCATTTTGACAGGGCTCCAAGCTGAAGGAGTCTTGGTTTCACAGTCACACACCTGGGGCAGACGCTGCTGCTTTCTAGTAAAATGGCTGCTAGCAGGAGTGAACTTGTCCTCTATTTCGCTCAGAAAGTGGATATTCAGCCAGCACGTTTCACAGCCCACCCACAGGGGTAGCTTTTTTCTCTGTGTTGAAGGAGACAAAAGGCGAGGCGGGGGCAGCTTTCGCCGGACACCTCCCCACACACACCCCGCCAGGGAAAGTGGCTGGCGCGGCCTTTAATCCTGTCACTTGAAAAGCGGCGTTAGACAAGCCTCTCCGCCTGGGAGCAGTACGCAGCCCATGCAGCTCAGGTCGGGAGCGCCCTTGGGGCCGATCTGCAGCTAGACAGCTCCCTACCGAGCGGGGGGAACCGAGGCAGGGCCCAGCCTCCTCCTCTGCCCGAGCGGCCGCGGTCAAACCCGCACGGGACGCTCGGCCCCACAAAATGGCTGCTGGGCGCCTGGGGTGGGGGGAGAGAGACCCGGGCGCTACCCCCCCCCCCCCCCAGCCTAACGGGCCAGCCCCGCTCCCCGCCCTCCCCAGTGGCCCCTGGGGGCTCCCGCCCGGGAAGCTCAGCCGCCCCCCAGCGGGGCGGGCAGAGGAGCTAAAGCCGCCGCGCTGGGAGCCCGGCACAGGAGCCGCCCCCCATCCACACGCCCGGGCGGAGCGGGCCCCGGGGCGCGGCCGGGATCCGGGGAGGGGAGACACAAGCTTTTCCTGTTAGGTGAAAGGTCAGGAGGGCGCGGAGCCGCCGCCCGGGGAAAACAGGACGGAGCCGCCCGCCCGGTAACAGACACAGAGGGGGCCGCTCCCCCGGCTCGCGGCGCGGCCCGGAGAGGGATGAGCCGCCCGCAGGCAACGCAACGCCGCGCCGCGCCTCGGTGCTAGGCCCAGCACGAGCCGTTGCCGAGCCCGGGGAGGAAAGCGGCTGCAGGCCAGCCCGGCCGCGCTCACCTGGCGGGCCCAGCTCGCGGCGGCCTCTCCTGTCCTGGGGGGTTATTTGTCGGTGGCGGCTCCGGCTCCGGGAGGTCAGAGTTCGTGACCCCGCCCCTCCGCTCCGCGCGGCGCTCCGCCCTCCTTGCGCCTGTCCCCGACCCGCGCCTGCGCACACAGCGAGCCCGCCGGGAGGGGCGCGTGAGGAGGGCGCAGCTCGGGGACGGTGGTGGGAGGGAGCGGGAAGAGGCCGGCGCGAGGACTCCAGTGGAGGGGGCGAGGCCCCGGGAGCCACGTGCGGTCGGTGGGCGGGTCCTGTCCTCCGCACGTGTGTTTCTACAGCCGGGAGGGTGGGGAGAGGCGGGCCGGCGCGGTCCCAGGTGGCCAGGAAACCCCGTGAACACGGGGCGCGTCTGTGTGACCGCAGCGCTGCTTGCTTTGGGGAACCCACGGCAGAGCAGTGATCAGCCGTTACCGGGGTGCAGCTCTGGGTGGCCATTAATCAGTACTGCCCACCTCTGACCTGCAGGGGTTGTGGTAGGGTGACCAGACAGCAAGTGTGAAAAATCAGGACGGAGGTAGGGTGTAATAGGAACCTATATAAGAAAAAGACCCCAAAATCGGGACTGTCCCTATAAAATTGGGACAGCTGGTCACCCGAGTTGGCAGGGCCAGGGGTCCAGTTGTTGAGCAGAACAACCAGTCAAAAAGGGACCCCGGTGGCTCTAGTCAGCACCCTCCCGCTCCTTGAATCCGTCATTTCTGCCCACCCCCAACCCTCGCACCCCCCCGCAAAACGGTAGTGTACGACTCTCTCCTGACAACCCTCCAAGTTCACTCCCAGGCTCCTTCCCAGCAATTCCCTCTCCCTCAGCACCTCTGTTACCCAACTCCCCCAAGCCTTTGCACTGTTTTGAGGAGTGTGGGGAATACATTTCTGTATTGTAGTTTAAATGAATTATTACTCAAGAGTTCTGTATTAATACACCTAGTAAGAAATCTATTTGTTAAAAAACATTTCCTGAATCTTTTTTGTTGTCTGTATTGTTACACATACTGGCTGACAGGTATTTTGAAATAAATTACCCAAATAATTGAAACTGGCATGATTATATAGTGTTATTTTGAAAAATAAAATGTGCAGAATTTTAAAATATTGTGCGCAGAATTCCCTCAGGAATACATACTCAGCCCACAGCCTCGATCTAAGGTTAAAAACCACGTTCTGCCACGTGAACGCTGTTCCAGTTGCATCTGTTTCTAACATCACATGGGCAGCCAGCATGGACCAACCTACTGAATGGTCTAACCAGGTCTATACTGATCATTACCTGTGGAGCTTCAGCATTGGCACACACCTCTCCTGCTGGCATCCATGTTTTGACCTCCTTTCCAGCCCCAGCTCAGGGTCTGCCATGGCAGGGGAGAGAGGGAAAGACCCTCCTCCCCAGCTCAGGGGCTGCTGCAGCAAGGGTGATTGCATTAGAAAGGTAAGACTACTGATATTAAAATATGAGTTCTGTGCTTTTATTTGCAGAACAAAAAAATTAAGGGTTTTTTTATATAGTGCTTTTATCCAAAGCACTTTACAATAAATAGTTAAGCTAACGGTACAAACAACATTTGGAAAGATCATTAAGTGGTCTGCTGAGACCCTCAGCAATTTTCAAGTGGTCCATGAAAATAAAGTTTGAGAACCACTGGTCTATTGCACAGCTTTGGCATGAGAATTCAAAATATATTTGAGGCAATCATGCAGGTTCCCAATGAGATGACTGCCAGGGCCCTGTAGCCATCTTCCCTCTTGCTTCAGTTCAGA
Source organism: Chelydra serpentina (assembly GCA_037349315.1). Lineage (NCBI taxonomy): Eukaryota > Metazoa > Chordata > Testudines > Chelydridae > Chelydra > Chelydra serpentina. The sequence goes on from JBAIAC010000008.1 coordinate 78,356,416, forward strand.
CTGGTCAGTTGTAAATCAAGATGACTTGTGAGAATGAAGCTGGGGAAGAGGACAGCTTGAGCCACTGCTCTGATGCCTGAGGAGGAACCTATTACACGTGACTGATTGGGATGTTCGTGTGTTGGTCCACTCCTGACACTTCCAGGAATCAGACGTGGGTACATGTCCTTTTTCTAAAGGACAGAGGTAATTCCAGTATAACTCAGCAGATATCAGCAACCAGATACTTATAATAAAGATTGTTTTGGGTAGGATTGATCAATGGTAAGAGCTGAAGGGTCACTGAAGACTCACCAAAAAACAGCTATTAAAATGCTGTAATAGCTAGGACACCATGTACTCTGAAGCACAACAGGACTAAATTCTTTGAGTGTTAATTTACTAAATCCTTCATTGCCACCTCCCACTCACTCCTGTGCAAACACAATTGTGATTCATAGCTGAAGAAATTCATAGGTGTACGTTTCAATTATGGATTTTCTAATATGATTTCTGAAGATGTTTTCTTTTTCACTGTGTTCACTAGGCAGCCTGGCTTCATGCCTCAGGCCTCACTTTCTGCAGTATTGTCCAGGCAGCCAGCTCAGAACTTCTACTGTCCACAGCCCCAGAAGGGGTAATTTGCAGCTTGCTTCAGGGGTTCATTTCTCCACTTACCTGGCAGGCCAGCTCACCAGCCAATACTTCTGGTTTATCCTATTCCCACCCCATCTGCAAACTGGATTACAGCACTAGTTTACCAGCCCACTCCTCCATGGAACACAAGAGGGAGCATGGACTGTAATCCAAGTAACAAACCTTTGTGGGAAAACTGGAAGGCAGGAGGCAGCTGCAGGCAGTTCCAATGGTGGGAGGGAGAGGGGAGACAGAAAATAAAATGTTGAACATCTGGCTGCAACAAAATACATTGTGACAAAAATATCAAATCACACACACATGCTAGAATTCCATAGTGCCCTAAATTACATAAATGAGGCAGTTCACGTAGAAATATTGTTTCAAGCAGTCAGCAAACTCAGCCAAACATCACTATCAGTTTTGTGCTCAGTTCACGTTGCAAGAAGATGATGCCTGCAACCATAAGGGCTAGAAACATAATTTAAATAAATAAAAGATTCTGACAACTCTGCAGTCCAGGAATCATAGTCTACATAAGCTCCTGGTAATAAAAGTTGCAAAAAAAATTCAAATTAACTATTGCAAATTTATTTTGTACAAACATGATACATATCAACATCTATTTACAATGAATTTCAGCTGTTTCAATTTTACAAAATAAAGATTCTACTATTCTGTTTAGACAGCACAGACAAAGTAGGATGGCTCTAAATAAAGTGTATTTGGAAAATAATTATAACAAACAGCAGTTATGGCAAACATTCATTACATGCCTCTAATCCTGCTACACTTCCCTATTTCAAGAGATATAATGTATGTAAGCTTTTTCAGGAACCGTCCCCCCAGTATTCTTTAAGGTGTCATTAGAAAGTTACTCAAATGCTAACAGTTCAGCAATCCTTGCCTAAAAAGTATATTGTAATGATTTTTAAAATAAGTTTTTAACTCAAAGTTTTCTTAGACTGCCTAAAAACCTCTACTTGCCCAGAAATAATGTTAGAAAATCTTCAGTGCCAGTGTTCATCATGCATTGTACTAACCAATTTTATCGATTATCTTAGGTCGCTTATGCAGAGATAGCCAGTTTTTAAAACCATGCTGGTTTTGCAACCCTTGCTTAATGAATTGATTGATGTACAATAGTCAAATAAAAAGTGAATGTGGCATCGTTGAAGGAACTGAATTAAAGATATGCTAGATCAATACTTTACCATGGATCTTAGAATACATAATACTTCAGGAAACAGGTTAAAATATATTTTTAAAAAGTAATATCCTAACCTGTGTTATTAGTATTGAAACTATTATCCTAATCTGTTACTAATTGTTCCAATTATTAAAACTGAAATAAAAAATACATTATCATTTATAAAAAGAACAGGAGTACTTGTGGCACCTTAGTGACTATCATTTATGCCATTTTTATTGTTGTTTAGCTTGGTCAATGAAAACAAGATAGTTTCACTTTCTGATTGTCTACAATACTAGCACAAAAATGGACAGTTTGGTAGCTAACACGGCACAGAAATGTAAAGAAAAAATGTTTCACTGACATTGTTAAAAACTAATGAGAGACTACCTAATAATGGAAGTTTTCCTAAAAGCATCGTTTAAAAGTAATAACGTTGAGCATAAACTACCATGAAGCTAGGGATAGTTTAAGTTGGGAGAAATCAGGGTAGTGCAACTTGGAAAAATAATATGATTGGCCGAGAACTCTTATCAAATTGCTCATGTTGAACATCTCAGAAGTTGTCTTCGCACATGACACAAAGCACAAATATGTTGGGAAAGATGGAAATTATTATTCAAGTTAGTGTTTACAATGTCAAAATCCCATCTATTTCATTTCATAACCAGATAGCTTCATTTGTACAATTGTTTTTAGGGCTCTATTTAAATAAATAGATGTGTATCTCAGAAATGCTCTGGATTCAATCAGCTGCTTCAGTAAGAAGTCAACTGGCTCATGGAAGACATTTTAACATTTAAAAAAAATTCTCACTCTGCACCATCATTCAGAGATGTGTAGTGGATCAGGAGATGGAGCTCACTTTCTGCAGCCAGCCATAAAACCGCATCAGGCCGAACGTGTGTTCCCCTTCCCCATCTGAGGGCTGTGCATTAACTTTTTATCAGGCTACATTCACAGGGGCTGGTACTAGAGTGCAGCAGCACCCCCTGGTTTGAAGTGGTTTCCATCATGCACAGGATTTAGTTTTGGTCAATACCCTTCAGCATCCTTACTATAAAATTTGTTTCAACACCACTGGCTACCTCTATTTAGCAGAGGGGGAGTGATGCCAAAACAAAATGAAACTAAACTAACAATTGCCTCCTGGCATGGATTTATTTTTGTGTGCAGCTGATCCCTTCTTTTTAGTGGTTGTCCTTATAGAAAGCTTTAACTATCTTCCTCCCTGTGACATCAACCAGAAGAGCCATACCACTTATGTATGTCAACCTGAGTAAGGCTGTGATGCTAAAGTTACAGCATTTAGAAAACTACCTGCAAGAGACATAACTTACTTAGCCTTCAGCTGGCAGCTGCATTGCTGAAAAACTACCAAGTAAAAGCCCCTATGTATGACACGAGAAGAACATTTAATACATAAACCATTTTTTAGTTCTCATTTAAAAAAAAAAACTTTTAAAAATTGTCCAAAAAAAGGCCTTAATCCCATTGAACTTCGAGGTTAATTGAAGCAGGTCCTCAATTGCACATGAAAGGGGTCAGACTGAAGAGTTTAATAATTTAAAACCCTAATTCAGCAAGGTACACAAGCATGTGCTTAACATTAAGAACTTGAGTCTACTGAAGTCAGTGGGATTACTCATGTGCTTAAAGTTAGGCAAGTGCTTAAATACCTTGCTGAACTGGTACCTGAAACCCTCTACCAACAGAGCAAGGCATGTGACAAGGCAAGCTTCCTCACACTGCCCAATTAATATAGCTTAAGAGACGGCTTCTAAGGAGCAAGAGAGTATTTTGGCTTCCATGTTCATCTTTGACCCTTTTGTCAAGGTAACGGTGTTAATTCTGGTTGTATTTTTTGTAATGTTAGCCCAGGCACAGAGCTAGAGCGAGACTACCAAAAAATCATAGGTTGTATTTACACTAGGGAATCTTTGAGTGCGGGAGGTGTGTGTGTGAGTAAATCCCACAAGTGCTACCATCAGTTCATCTGCACCCAACAGGAGCTGTAGTGTAGGCAAGGCTTTCGAGGCTTCCAGTAGTTTTACCATTGTATAAGTCAAGCCTGGTTAAGATCCTGATTCAGCAAGATACATAGGCATGTGCCTAACTTCAAACATCTAATTAGTCCCACTGATGTCAATGGGGTTGCTTACATTCTTAAAATTAGGCATACCTTGAAGCACTTTGTTGAACTAGAGCAGGGGTGGGCAAACTTTGTGGCCTGAGAGCAACATCTGGGTATGGAAATTGTATGGCGGGCCGTGAATGCTCATGAAATTGGGGTTGGAGGGTGGGAGGGCAGGAAGGCTCTGGCTGGGGGTGCAGGCTCTAGGGTCGGGCCAGAAATGAGGAGTTCAGGGTGCGGGAAGGGGTTCCAGGGTGGTGATGATAGGTTTGGGGTGCAGGAGGGTGCTCCAGGCTGAGATCGAGGCGTTCGGAGGGCAGGAGCGGGATCAGGGCTAGGGCAGGGGTTTGGGGCATGGGAGGGGCTCAGGGGTACAGGCTCGGGGCGGCACTTACCTCAAGCAGCTCCCGTAAGCAGTGGCATGTCCCCCCTTTCTGGCTCCTATGGGAGCTGCGGGGGCAGCGCTTGGGGCAGGGGCAGCATGCAGAGCCTCCTGGCTGCCCCTAAACATAGGAGCCAGAGGGGGGACATGCCATAGTTTGCCTACCCCTGAACTAGAGTCTTCACACCATGGTAAAAACACTAGAAGTCGCCAGAGCAGGGGAACCAGTGACAAGTCTGGGGAAAGAGTCTCTTTCCTAAAATTCCCTTGTGTAGGTAAGGCTATAGTTAGTATCAACTAGCAAATCATTATAACATGGTCTTGAACCATTTTGACCTGGAGGTGAATAGCTGTTAATCCTATTCCCAAATTTACCTACCGTAACAATTAACTGGCTGACTACACATACCTTCTATTTTATATATAAGCACTGTTACCCTGGCCTATTCATGTTTTATCAGTGCTAGTTCCATTTATTCTATACAGTGATATAACATGATTTTTCAAAAATTCAATAATAGAATAAATACACCAAAATTATCAATGTGTTTCCTAATGAGGTCTACTGACAAATTTTTAAAAAACAGCTGAAAGATTTTGTTTTAAAGCGTCAAGTAAAACATCAAATAATATAAGCAAAACGTACTGGAATGAACGGCACACATTTTCTATGCCACTGTCACTAAGAACATTGTGCTTTCTTGGTATGGCAATTCCAATTCAAATCTTTATTTTAAAATGTACAATACTGTAAGATTTTTCAACATACCTATTTAGCCTTAAACTATCGGAACTGTAATTTATCCATGTTTCATACTGTATGGGGAACTCTCATTGGTATCGAAGGGATTTTTAAACAAAGACGAAGATAGGATATTTGATCTTTTCCCTTCATGCCAAACAATTGTGGCCTGTGCTTTATATTACTACTAGCAATTAAAAAAAATAATTTGCCTCTTAATTTTTTTGTTAAAATAGTATATTTAAATATATCTTTGGTGTTGATAATTTGATAACAGCTGTAGTGCATAATCTCAGCAATTGAGGAATATGAAAAAAAGATGTTTTTCCTGCTTTTCCTTTCAGCTTGCTTTAATAACGGATCCATATTGCGTAAGAAATATGCTTGCCTTTGTGTTGTGGAAGCTTAAATAACAAGTAGCAGCGCTAATTCTAGGGCTTCTGTGATTCAGAAGCTGGTTGTGTTTTTTAATTGAATTAGTCCACAAAACATGACCTATTGTATCAAGAGAAGGAGCAGCCTGTCAGTCATCTACTCATCAAAGGAGTTTTAACATAGCTGACCACGTGTCCTGAAGTTTTGTTGAAATATCTTGTTCTTTGAACTGTTCTTGTTGAATTGCAAAATGATTATCAGCAACTCAACAACTGTACAAACTGTAATGCTGCAGTAAAGCGTGTTGTTTTGTTTTTTTACAGACAGTTTTCTGACAAAGCCGTCTGCTATTCTAAAGACAAGGGCACTTTGGAATTCAATGCGAACCTTAGAAATGATTCTGACCATTAAGTAAACATTGGAATTTAATAAATAACACATTTTGTATGAAAAAAACAACAAATACACAAATGTCTTTAAAAAAAATATTACCTTACACCTAAAAAAAAAAAAAAAGGCAACAACTCCTAATTCTCATAAATATACAAATTGTGTTTAGGTTGATGCTGGTAGAGTCCATTTTTAAACAAAATTGCTGTACTCCATTTCTTGCCATCCTTTGATGACATTTTGCTCCTTTAGTCTCAGAGATGGTGCTGAGGCAGCTATAATATGGTGCCTTCTTGAAAAGCTTCTATCCACCTGATGGAAAGAAAAACACTGTTAGATTTGGCTTGATCTTGGGGATTTTCAAAACCTACCTTATTTAAATTTTTATCAATACATTTTCAAATATGCAACAGTTCAAAATTTCACTAATCCATTAAAAAGCATGTGGTTCACCACTATTAAATGGCCTTAAATCCTGCATTAGGTTTAGATAAACAACAGATACGGCAATGTAGCTAGTGCTACTGAGCATTAGGGAAATTCTTGAAAACTTTACTTTCATAGGGGTAAAGACGGTCTTCATCTGTATTTGGGAAGCATCTATCAGGAAATTAAGCTGTGAAGCTCTAGCAAGGCCCTATTGAGCATGTGTGAGCTGTGATTTTTCAGGGGCGTATAATTTGGCCAATTTTTGGTCTCTTTTCACAGAGACGGTAAAAGGCACATCCCTGACACAAAGGCCACCTCCTCCTGCAAACTGCAAGGTAAAGATGCTAGAACGTCTCAGATGTTACCAGAATTAACATGGGCAAAAAAATGAATTTTACTCTAGCTTTGTTCTCAGAAACAACTGAGCCTGTTTTGGCTGAACTGTTTGACTGAACTTTTCCCAGGAAAATTCAGCCTGAAGCAGACACCTAGCATGGAAAAGTTCAGACTAAACGGTTAAAGTTTGGCAATTGAAAACAGGATCTTATATTAGCAAAAGTTGGACAACCGTAATAATATCTGTGACCCCACTGACAAAGTGTCTCATCTCCTGCACATAGCAGTAGTAGGTTGTCCATCTTCTATCAGTTACTCTGATAGTTGGTTCCAATCCTGCTGATAACCCACATGGGTGTCAGTATGCTGCCATAGGACAGTTTCTGATTTTTCAGTTCGCTTTTTTAGAAACCTAGGAAATTACACACACACACAAAGCTACATTAAAAGAACATTATTAAGATTGCACAGTCAAGGCCTCAAAAATTAAGAAAAGTTAGAATTATGGTTGCCGCTGCAACCTTAATTTGGCCTCCTTATGTGTATGCATTACAATAGTCTTTAGTTACATGTTCACACATTATTTTTCTCATAGCACCCTTAACTCACTCAGTTCCTAGGATGGACCTGCTCTGGGGATGAATCAAAGTTGTGCAGTGAAGGAGACTGTTGCTTCATTTGTTGCAGAAGTGGGAAAGAGTGTAGTTAATGAAGCAGGAAAAGTATGTTTTCATGGTCAATGTAGCTGAATGCTTCTCTGGGGAACTGGATTCTACCCATCTCTGCCACAGAGATCCTTTGTGATGCTAGGCAAGTCATTTAAACCAAACTTTTCATAGGTTGTCACTACTTGTGTGTTCCTCATTTCCTGGATACCTAACTTGAGTCCTTGGGGTCCAATATGCAGAAGTGCTAAGCACTTATAGCTGCAATTGAAGTCAATGGGAGCTGTGCTAACAACATATAAAGTGCTACATAATGCTAAGTCCTCCAAAAAATCAGGTCCTAGGCATCTCAAATTGAGCATCCACAATTAGTGAAAACTTCTGACTGTAATCTCTCTATGCTTTATCTCCTTATCTGTAAAATAACCCACTTCCCCCCTACACACACACCACAGGGGAGCTGTGAAAATAAAGTAATGTTTGTGAAGTGATCGCATACTATAGTGATGAGTGCCATAGAAAAGCTCATAAGGAAATTAATAATGGTCTTGAAAAAAGGGTTTGAATATTGTGCATTAAATAAGGCCTAGGACCATTCTGAACAAGGAGGAGAAAACAAAATACTGAACAGCTGCTCATTAACTGGCATCAATTCTATGAATGAGGCAGGGGTCATGTGGGAAAAAATGTGATTGTATAACTAAAAACTGTATCATAATGCATACACACATGGAGCCCAAATTAATATTGCAGAGGCAACCATAATTCTGGCTTTTCTTAATTTTTGAGGGCTTGACTTTGCAACCTTAACAATGTTCTTTTAATGTAGGTTTTTAGTACATTTTATACATATTTATACTAGGGCTGTCAATTAATCGCAGTTAACTCACGCCATTAACAAAGAAGAGATGTTGTTTGCCAGTCTTGGGAAGTCTTAATCTTTTCTCAAGGCAAACAAAACTAGTTTTGTCAGTTGCCGCATAGATATATAGCTTTTTTGTTTTTTTCCCCATTTATCATCTGAATTGCTTTTTACTCTATTCTCTTCAATTTAACAATATATGCAAATAAAGATGACCAATGCAATTCAGAATAAATAATACCAAATTAATAAATACCTTGACAGTCAGAATAAGCACATTATAGGAATATCAGAGCTATTAATTTTCCATTTAAATAACTTTACAGTGAGACTTATATTAAAACTTTATAAAAAATAGTTACTAAAATTTAATGAACTTCATGTATTTGTGAACTGAATGAAAAAATTGTGTAATGTGTTATAATTGTGTAATGTGTTATACAGATACCAGTGTTAGATGTTTCTTCATTGGGGTTAAGAAGAATAAAATAAGAGTGGGCATTAAATGGGGAACACAAGCAAAAAGGTTAGTTTTTTATGCTGTCAGAGGAGCATTTATTCCACAGATTTGGTTTTGACAGACAAATCTCTATGGGATATTAAATATTTGGGGGAAACTTGGTTTGTAAGGTAATTAATACTAGGATCTTGGCATCAGTAAAAAACAGACTATTGCTGGTTACTAGTTTTCCATCCGGTTACAAAAGCCATTGTCTGAATAGGGAAGAAAGTAGTTATAAATTGTTTATAAAGTACATTGGTCAGAGTGCAAATACAAGATAACATCTGTCTTAACTAACAAGGAGGGACTGATCAAACTGCAAGGAAGAAAACATTCCCAGATTATTGAAAACTGTATTATGCATGTGCTGAGTTAGTTAATTGCTCTGGACATTTAAATTATATTTTTGAAATATTCCTATTTGTAGCATTTACAAACAACTTCAGGCTTAAAACATTCTATTGGAATGTTTAGCGCTTAATGGCTACTCTGTTACAAGTAAAATTAATTCTGGGAAATTGTTGTGAAACCAGACAAAGCAACCAGCTAGATCTATTAGCAAGATACACTAGATGTATTTGCATAGTCACTTCCCATTTTGCTGTATGCGGTAAATCCTAAAACTTAATCAAATAAGGACCACAAACAAAGTCTCTATATAATTCCAGTCCATTCAGGTAAATCATTCTGCCTCTAAAATGAAAGAGCATACTAACAAAACTTAGTTTGCCATGAAAAAAATCTATGGGACCTATAAATCTAGCTGGGAAGAAAATAAATAATTAAGATATATACCCAGTTTACTGTTAAAAATTTCCTGAATTAATGCATGTTATAATTGAACTTTATTTTAAGCAGATTTAGAGATGAAGGAATTAAATTGAAACAGCACAAAATTCCTCCTATTTTAATCCTTTGGAACTATGATGGTACGTAACTAGAGAGGAGTTCTTCCATAAAGATTACACTTTCCCTTCCTCTTACCCTCACTCCGCAGCCCAGCATGTAATCTGCTTATCTTTTTGAAGCCTTTTGATTGAAAGGTGACGGACTCCACTCACTTCTGACTGCTGTTTGACAAGGATGTGACCATAAACCTCCATGAAATCAATTTTAAATTTAAATGTAACAACTGAAATTACATTATTGCAATCCTTATGGATTTTTAATGTTTAACCAAGCACTTTTTAAAAACAAGTTGCACGTTATAAGTGAGCTTTTTCATGTGTGCACTTACAGAGTGAACATTAATGAAACGACATCTGAAACATTCCGTGGGAAAAAAGTGACAGGCAGGACTGAATTCAAATGGTTACTTACTTTTGAGTTGAATGAGGATCATCTGCTTTGAATATGTAAAATAAAGTGTTTTTGTGCAGTAAATGGAATACTTTAGAATCTGAGTTTTCATCCTTTACTTCGGAGACTGTGAATCCCAGTAAAGGCTGACTCTCCAGTGCTGCAACATCCTAATTTAAACACAAGCACAACATTAGATCTTATAATATTACAGTCCTAATGTGGTATTTTATACATCTTTAAGCACTATACTATTGATTCCAGTTATTTTAAGTTTACAATCATTTACAGTTCATATTACACAAAACTGTGTTTCTTGCCATTTCCTCATACATGATTTAATGAACAAGAGACAGCAAACCTCACAGATTTGGTTTCTCTCTAACTCCTTGTCACTTTCTAGTCATCTAGCACTGACCTCTTTGTCCTGCTACACAGTCTCACCACTATACTTAACACTATCTGGAATGGAACAGCCTTCTTGCATCTCTTCATTTCATTTCAAATCTTGGCTTAAATGTATCCTTTTCCCCTTCCCCATACTGCTCAACTCCATCCTCCCCTTCGGTACTCTAATTTAATAATTCTATAGAGCAGTTTGGAATAGATTTTGCATGACAAATGACAAAAAATAAAGTTGCATTGAACTACACTGCCAACAAATAAGCGCCTATACTACATGCAAGTGAGATCACAGAGGAAGAAGTGTACCTAGACACTGATAAACATCCAGTGAACTCCCCAATTGATGGCTGCTAAGACAAAAGGTTGTGACATTTTAACCTATCAAAGTAAATCTGGAAAAAAGACTTTTCAGAAGGGACACAATGAAAGTATATAAAATAATGAATGGCCTAAAGAAGGTAGATGGGAGCTCCCTGACTCATAATGCAAGAACAGAGGGACATTCAATGAAATTAGAAGGGAGCAAATTCAAAATTGATAAAACTAAATACTTTTTCACAGAACAGAGTGTAAAATTCATTGCCACAGGATGTTTTTGAGGCCAAGAACTTAATAAAATTCACAAAGGGATTAGACATTCATATGGACAACAAGAATATCCAATTATCATAATTAATGGTAACAAAATTTGGAAGGGATATTACTAGAGCTGTTGATTAATCGCAGTTAACTCATGTGATTAACAAAAAAATGAATCACGATTAATCGCACTGTTAAACAATAGAATACCAACTGAAATGTATTAAATTTTTTGGATGTTTTTCTACGTTTTCAAATATACTGATTTTAATTAAAACATAGAATACAAAGTGTACAGTGCTCACTTTATATTATTACAAATATTTTCACTGTAAAAATGATAAACAAAATAAACAGTATTTTTTAATTCACCTCATACAAATACTGTAGTGCAATCTCTTCATCATGAAAATGCAACTTACAAATGCAAGTTTTTTTTGTTATGTAACTGCACTCAAAACTAAAACGATGTAAAACTTCAGAGCCTACAAGTCCACTAAGTCCTACTTCTTGTTCAGCCAATCGCTAAGAGAAACAAGTTTGTTAATATATACGGGAGGTAATGTTGCCCACTTCTTAATTACAATGTCACCTGAAAGTGAGAACAGGCATTCGCATGGCACTGTTGTAGTTGGCGTTGCAAGATATTTACATGCCAGATGCACTAAAGATTAATATGTCCCTTCATGCTTCAGCAACCATTCCAGAGGACATGCTTCCATCCTGATGACGCTTGTTAAAAAAATAATGTGCTAATTAAATTTGTGACTGAACTACTTGGGGGAGAATTGTATGTCTCCTGCTCTGTTTTTATCTGCATTCTGCCATATATTTCATGTTATAGCAGTGTCAGATGATGACCCAGCACAAGTTGTTCATTTTAAGAACACTTTTATTGCAAATTTGACACCAATGTGAAATTTCTAAAGATAGTTACAGCACTTGATCCCAGATTTAAGAATCTGAAGTGCCTTCCAAAATCTGAGAAGGGTGAAGCATGGAGCATGCTTTCAGAAGTCTTAAAAGAGCAACACTCTGATGCAGACTCAACAGAACCCAAACCACAAAAAAAAAAAAAATCAAGCTTCTGCTGGTGGCATCTGACTCAGATGATGAAAATTAACACGCGTTGGTCCGCACTGCTTTGGATCGTTATCAATCAGAACCTGTCATCAGCATGGATGTATGTTCTCTGGAATGGTGGTTGAAGCAGGAAGGGACATGAATATTTAGTACATCTGGCATGTAAATATCTTGCGATGCTGGCTACAACAGTGCCATGCAAACGTCTGTTCTCACTTTCAGGTGACATTGTAAATAAGAAGCAGGCAGCATTATTTCCTGCAAATGTAAACCAACTTGTTTGTCTGAGCAATTGGTTGAACAAGAAGTAGGACTCTCTAAAGTTTTAGATTGTTTTATTTTTGAATTCAGGTTTTTTCTGTACATAATTCTACATTTGTAAGTTCAACTTTCACGATAAAAAGATTGCACTACAGTACTTGTATGAAGTGAACTGAAAAATACTATTTCTTTTGTTTTTTACCTATAAAGTGAGCACTGTACACTTTGAATTTTGTTGTAACTGAAATCAATATATTTGAAAATGTAGAAAACATCCAAAAATATTTAAATAAATGGTATTCTATTATTGATTCATCACGCAATTAATTTTTTTAATCGTGCGAGGCCTCCACACCAATCTCTAACTATTGAGAGATTTGGGTGAGACCTAGTATGAGAGTTTGGAGTGGGTCTCATCCCCCATCTGTCTAATATGGGGTTCTTACACCTTCGTCTGAAGCATCTGGTGCTAGCCACTGCCAGAGACAGGATACTGGACTAGATGGATTTGGTCTGACTCTGTATGGCAATTCCTAAATTCCTAGATTTTAATACAAGAATATCTACATTTGAGAACACTAAACCACTCTTGAGGAAGGAAGGAGTAGATTATAAAATTCAAAGTTACCATTTGGATATGACCTTTTTGAAGAATCTTATTTCCTTAGGTCTGAAATCAGTCAGGGGCTCTGCAGAGAATGTGAGCAAGTTCCAACAGGGAGACAAGTGGACAGAGAGAGGATCTGTGCAAGAGTCTACGGGGAGTTAGTCCTACCAGGGTCTCCTCATGGAAGATGATTAAACATGGTAAGCTAGACAGTCTGTTTTATTGTTTTTAAGATCTGATTTCTCTGAAATGCTTTGTTCGAAATAAATGATACTTTGCTTTCAGGAGGCTGTTTGGTCACTGATTACCAGTTTCATTGCCGCACAGAGTACAGGATTGCAGGGTCTGGGTGTAAATCAGACCTGCTGAGGCAAATTACAATTGGTACCAGGGGACTGCAACCCAGGGCCTGGCCTAAAAGCGAGAGAATTGCATGATTCTATCCAGAACCAAGTGACAGCTAGCAGCCTGACACCTGGGAAGAGGTGCTCTTAGTGAGACCAGGAGGGGTCAGAGGTGCAATTTGCCTGGTAACTGTGATGGATGGCAACTGTGCTTTCTATATTTTGCTCCATAACTGACATAAATAATTACAAAAGGTTTAAAAAACCAAGAACACCTGCCTTTCAGCAAGGTATTTGGACAATATTGTAAAGAGGTACTGTATATGACAGATACTTGATAAACCCCCCTTGTCTGGGCTGAGATTTATGGAGCTCACATCCATGCTTCAATAAGATTAAAACATTGCTGAGCAAAATGGAAATGGCATAAGTGTTGTCACATTTCCTCTTTTCTAGCTGGAGCACCAGGCGTTAGGAGACTATTTCAGAGTGGAGGAGGCAGGCTGAGAAGCCAGGTGTATTCAAGTCTGCTCTCTCTCCAAACATCCACAAGTACATCAGGTGGAAGCAACAAGCTGAGATGCTCCAATGTGCTTGCATGCTGTTGGCATCTGCCATTATTTGAAACAGATGCATCAAAACAGAGAATATCTACTTGTAAAGGTCACTATTGTGACTCACTTAGTTCCCTTTTCAGAAAGGGGCATCATCTAGTTCAGGGGTCGGCTACCTTTCAGAAGTGGTGTGCCAAGTCTTCATTTATTCGCTGTAATTTAAGATTTTGCATGCCAGTAATACATTTTACATTTACAGGGGCTGGCGGACGGAATCCCAGACTGGCAGCGGGCTGAGCGGGGGCCCCCAGCCATCAGCCCCGTCCAGCCCGCTGCTGGTCTGGGGTTCCGACCGCCGGTCCCTGCCAGCTGGGGTCCCAGCCGCCAACCCCGCTCAGCCCGCTGCTGGTCCGGGGTTTCGTCCATCCAGGCCGGCAGCAGGCTGAGTGGGGCCAGCAGCCGGGACCCCAGACCGGCAGCAGAGTGCCACTGTAAATCAGCTCGCGTGCCGCCTTTGGCACGCGTGCCATAGGTTGCCGACCCCTGATCTAGTTAATAGCTGACACCTCACAGATTTTTCCACCTCTTTCAGGGAAGACTCAAAGTGCTATACTGCAGTGAGATGGACTAATCTATGGTTCTCATTACTGAGCATTACTTTAAAATATGTAAAAAAAATTCCATGCTTCCTTACCTCACTAGCAGCATATGTGTATAGCACCTTATTTTTTATGACAAACCACAGGTGTTTCCATGGTTTTTTGCTGCCCTTTGATCTATATAAATAGCCACTCATTGAGGAGTCTTCTGTATTTGCCGAAACCTGAAATAAAAACAAATGGAGGATGTGTGAGAGTACCTGGCTTTTTCAGTGCACAGTTCTTTGTTGATATTTCTAAGATACTCCTATAAACCTAAATACTACTAGGGGCATCTAAACCTCTAAGCACCTAGCCCTCTACATAATTTCTCCTAAAAAGAAACTGATACAGGTTTTTATTCAGCAGAGACCATGAAAATAAGTACAGCATAAACAAGTCAAAGGAAACCAATTATGCTCAGCACTCCATCCCCTAGTTTTTTTTTGTACTATATCAAGAGGACTGGCTGTTGCAATTGCTGAGATATGGATTGTGTCTTTTAGTGGTATAGGAGTATAGTTCAAATATGCCATAAATAAGATTCAGCCCTTAACAGATTAACATTTTAGGCTATGCTGTACAGCCTTCACGGATAACAGCTGCACATTTTCCTCTGAGGCCTGGGAAATCTCTGGAACCAAGTTTACCAGATGTGAAGACAGCTATAATTGAAGAGCCTGATTTGCTGCATTCAAACTTCAACATCTGGGTCTTTTGAAAAAATAATTGGTAAACAGGTAGAGCATATTTCCATAAAATATCATGAAAACAAAAAACTATATAATTTCAACACTAATTTATTTATTTATATTTAAAGAGGAAGATATTCCAAAAAGATCAGTGAAAATGATCCCAAATTTACAATTTGTACCTGGAGAGAGCAAAATTTAAAAAAAACAGAGCTTACTTGTGAAAGAGTTAGCAGATCTGTAAGAACCAATTAAATCATTGCTCTATCACCAGCACCTAGGAAATCATATCTCCAGGAAAACATCTATACTGGTAAATCCCCGAGCTCTTAGGGGTGAGGTAGGAACAGGTCTGTTTGAAAAGCTACCCCTCACCCCGCAAAAAACATGATTTTGAGGCAGATACTTTCCACTCTGTCACAGTTAAGCCTTTCACCCAAACTGCATCAAAAGTGCTGTTCAACGTTTAACTGCTGAGTGCCAAATTATAAAAGAGAAATTAAAGCAACTGTCTTTAAAACAGGAATAGCTGAAGAAAGAGGACCTTTCCTCTGTGCGCACAGATGATTAATTGTTCATTGTTTTCCTATTATTTCAGCTGCAATTTTTTGCTAGCTTTGCAATTAAAAAATTTTTTAGAGAGTTTGGATTTTTGTAAGATAGTTAATGTCCGTGGACTGACCCAAGACCTCAATTGTCTTAAAAATATATGGACCTACAGACTCTTTGGTTATATAGTTTGAGATGCATAGACTTTGATCCTGAAATTATTAGAATGGGAGTCTCTTTGTTTGCATTAAAGTGGTCTAATCCATCCCCAGTGAGTGATGCCAGAAGGGAAATGCCCCATTCTGATTTGCCAAGGGACTACTGATGAGGAGATCCGAGAGGGACGAATCAGCCACCACCTTAAGAAACTAAAAGCAAAGGAGAATCCATTGCTGCTGGTCATGGCTGCTGGCTATGCAATGCCATCCTGCTTGACAAAGAGGGTTATGCTTCCCTCCACCACGCAGGCTGGCTGCCACAGGGTAACAGTCTAGCAATATCAAATATTTGACATTTACAAGCAAATACCCTCTAACCTGCTAGCCAGTTCATCAATATTAAATGACAGAGCCAAGAAAACCACTAACTACTAAACTTTTCAACCATGTACTACTTTCCTGAGGCTCAATAAAACAATCAGTCACAACAACCATCTTGCATAAGTATTAACCTTTTTGGTTTGGTCCCCGCCCATTCTTGTTAGTAGAGGGATACTTCCACCTTAGTGTTCTTGCACTTGTTTTATAACTCCAGCAGATGACTGGTTGTGAGCGTGAGTGCGCACATGCAAGAGCGTATATGGCTAAAACCCATGGGATTTCCATAAGAAAGGACAGTTACCTGTTCCGTAACTGGCGTTCTTCGAGATGTGTTGCTCAGGTCTATTCCACAGTAGGTGTGCGTGCTCGCCACGTGCATCGGTGCCGGAAGTTTTTCCCTTAGCAGTATCCATAGGGGGGGAGCGCTGCTGCGACCCCTGGAGTGGCGCCGCTACAGCGCACTATATAGGGGACAGTGCGCTTCCCCCACCCTCAGTTCCTTGCCGGACCAACTCCGACAGAGGGGAAGGAGGGCGGGACGTGGAACAGACCTGAGCAACACATCTCGAAGAACGCCAGTTACGGAACAGGTAACTGTCCTTTCTTCGAGTGATTGCTCATGTCTATTCCACAGTAGGTGATTCCAAGCAATACGTCATGGAGGTGGGTAGGAGTTCACACCTTGTCTGGCTGGAGCACAGCTCTACCAAAGCCAGCGTGATCCCTAGAATGGGAGACGATCGCATAATGCGAGGTGAACGTGTGAACAGAGGACCAGGTAGCAGCCCTACAGATGTCCTGGATAGGGACATGGGTTACAAAATCGGCCGACGAGGCTTGCGCCCTGGTCGAACGTGCCCTCACGATAGGCGGTGAGGGGACCTTCGCTAGCTCGTAGCATGTGTGAATGCACGAAGTGATCCACCGGGAAAGCCTCTGGGTAGAGACTGGCTGACCCCTCATACGCTCGGCTGAGGCAACAAAGAGTTGCAGGGACCTACAGAACGGCTTAGTCCGCTCCAAGCAGAAAGCCAGCGCCCTGCGCACGTCCAACGTATGGAGGTGGTGCTCCTACCCGAGGCATGCGGCTTGGGGCAGAGGACAGGGAGGAAAATATCCTGGTTCATGTGAAAAGCGGAGACCACTTTGGGAAGGAAAGCTGGGTGTGGTCGGAGCTGGACCTTGTTCTTGTAGAAGACCGTAAAGGGCGGGTCTGAGGTCAAGGCCCTGAGCTCCGACACCCGTCGGGCGGACGCAATGGCCACGAGGAATGCTACCTTCCAGGAGAGGTGAGACCAGGAGCATGTGGCCAGGGGCTCGAACGGGGGCCCCGTGAGGCGAGATAACACCAAATTCAGGTCCCACTGTGGGACAGGGGTCCTGGCATACGGGAAGGACCGGTCCAAGCCCTTGAGGAAGCATCCGGTCATGGCATGCGAGAAGACCGAGCAGCCCTGGACCGGCGGGTGGAATGCTGATATAGCCGCCAGGTGCACCCTGACGGAGGAGGGAGCCAGACCTTGCGTTCTCAGGTGGAGGAGGTAATCGAGGATAACCTGGAGTGGGGCGTCCCTCGGGGAGGTACCCCGCAGGCCCGCCCACCTAGAGAACCTGGCCCAGTTCACCAGGTATGCCCGGCGAGTGGAGGGTTTCCTACTTTCCAGGAGGATGCTCCTGACTCCTGCTGAGCACATAGTCTCCTCCGCGTCTAACCACTGAGCAGCCACGCTGTCAAGTGGAGGGAGGCTAGGTTGGGGTGAAGGAGACGGCCCCGGTCCTGGGACAGGAGGTCCGGTCGGAGTGGTAGCGGACGCGGAGGGGCCGCCAGCAACCCTAGGAGAGTCCCGTACCAGTGCTGTCTGGCCCAAGCTGGGGCGATCAGCAGGATGTGGGCCCTGTCCCTCTTTACCTTTCCCAGGACCTTGTCTATGAGAGGAAAAGGAGGGAATGCATAGAAGAGGTGGCCCGACCATGACAGGAGGAAGGCATCTGAGAGTGCATCCTTCTCCAGCTCTTCCCTGGAGCAGAACCGGTGGCAAACGTAGGTTCTGTCAAGTCGCAAACAGGTCTACTTGGGGAGTGCCCCAGGCTCGGAAGAGCTGCCCCGTGACCTCCGTGTAGAAGGACCACTCGTGTTGGGAGGAGAAGACCCTGCTCAGGCGATCGGCCTGGGAGTTGACGACGCCCGGTAGGTGGAAAGCCTTGAGGGAGATGTCGTGGGCTATACAGAACTCCCACAGGCTGAGGGCTTCCTGGCAGAGAGCCGAGGACCTCGTCCCTCCCTGCCTGTTGATGTAAAACATCGCAGCCGTGTTGTCTGTAAGGACCCTGACCGTTCTGCCGCTGAGCCGGGAGCTGAACGCCACACAGGCCAAGTGGACTGCCCTGAGCTCCTTGACATTTATGTGTAGGGATAGCTCTGTCCCCGACCACAATCCCTGGGTTTGGGAGTTCCCTACATGGGCTCCCCAGCCCAAGTCCGACGCGTCCGACACCAAGTCTAGCAACGGGGGCAGTTCCCGGAAGGGTATCCCTTGCAACACATTGGTCGGGACGGTCCACCACTGAAGGGAGGTTAGCACTCGCCCCGGTACCGTGAGGACCTTGTCCATACCGTCCCGAGCCTGGGAGAATTCTGAGGCCAGCCAAAGCTGGAGAGGCCTCATTTGAAGCCTGGCGTGGCGTACCACATACGTGCACGCCGCCATGTGGCCCAGGAGCTGTAGGCAGGTCCTGGCCGTGGTCAGGGGGAACTCCGTGACCGTGGCTATGAGTCCTTTGAGGGTCTGGAATCTGCCCGGGGGGAGAGAGGCCCTGGAAGCGTCCAGTAGAGCACCAATGAACTCTATGCGCTGGACTGGGACCAACATCTACTTGGCCTCGTTTACCCGAAGGCCTAGATTGGCACAGGTAGCCAAGAGCAGCTGCAGGTGGTTCTGCACCTGCGACCTCGAGTTGCCCTTGAGCAGCCAGTCGTCAAGGTATGGGAATAATTGGACCCCTCTGCGTCTGAGAAAGGCCGCCACCATCGCCATACACTTTGTGAACATGGACAGGCCAAAGGGGAGGACCGTAAACTGCTAGTGGTCCTGCCCAACCAGGAAACAAAGGAAGCGCCTGTGTCCTTCAAATATGTGGATATGAAAGTATGCGTCCTGGAGGTCCAGGGCCGCATACCAGTCGCCCGGGGCCAAGGCAGGTATAATCTTTACCAGGGAGACCATGCGGAATCGGTATTTGACCATGAACCGATTGAGACCGCGCAAGTCTAAGATAGGCCTGAGGCCCCCTTTCGCTTTCGGGATAAGGAAGTAACGGGAACAGAACCCTTTCCCTTGGGACTCCCTCTATGGCTCCGAGACTGAGGAGCCGGCCCACCTCTTGCTGCAGCAGGGGTAGATGTGACGGGTCTACCGTGCCGTGCCCGGGAGAGGGTTGGGAGATTGGGGGTGACACGAACTGGAGCGTGTAGCCCCGGGCAATGGTTCTCAGGACCCACCGGTCCGAGGTTATATGGGATCATTGCAAAAGGAATGGACGCAAGCGGTTGCTGAAGGCCAACTTTATTTGTCGGAGGGTGTCCTCGGGGTTCACCCGGGTACCCTCCTGCCCCCAGTCAAAACCGCTGCTTGCCCCTGGAGGGCCCAGGCTGCGGGGCAGAGCGGGACTGCCGTTGAGGTCACCTCTTTTGTGGTCTGGACCTCTTGTAGGCTGGCTCGTAGTGCGGTTGGGGCGCCTGGGCGGAAACCTGCGGCTTAGGCTTTTTCCTTAGCCGGCGGGACGTAGAGCCCGAGCGTTTGCAGGGTGGTACGGGAGTCCTTCATCCCATGAAGTCTCAAGTCCGTTTGCTCCGCGAACAGGTCCTTGCCGTCGAACGGGAGATCCTGCATCACCGACTGCGCCTACGAGGACAGCCCCGACAGGAGGAGCCACGACGCCCTGCGCATGGACGCCGCCGAGGTGATGGATCGCGCCGCCATGTCCGCCGCATCTGATGCCGCCTGCAGAGCAGCCTTCGCAGCGGCAGCCCCCTCCTCCGCCAGCGCCTTGAACTCTTTGTGGTCGTGCTCTGGGAGGGAGGGCTCGAATTTTTGCAGGGACCCCCCATAGGTTAAAGTCGTAGCGACTGAGGAGGGCCTGGTGATTTGCCACCCTGAGCTGGAAACTCGAGGACGAATAAAGCTTCCTCCCAAATGAGTCCAGCCTTTTCGAGTCCTTATTCTTAGGAGTAGGACCCGGTTGACCCTGGCACTCCCTGTGGTTTACGGATTCCACGACCAAGGAGTTGGGAGCCGGGTGGGTGTACAGGAATTCGTGTCCTTTCGTAGGGACAAAATACTTGCGCTCTGGCTTTCTAGATATAGGCACAAGTGAGGCTGGCATACGCCAAAGGACTTTTGTAATATTGGCAACCCCTTCATGTAATGGGAGCACCACTCTGCCCGGTGCCAAGGACGAAAGGACATTGAAGAGCGAGTCTGAGGGCCCTTCCATCTCCTCAGCTTGGAGCTGGAGGTTCGAGGCATCTCGCTTTAATAGCTCCTGGTGAGCCCTGTAGTCCTCCTGCGGTACAGAGGGTGGCGGGGCTGCGACCTTGTCCTCCGGTACGGGGAAGGACGCCGATACGGAGCTTAGTGCATCTGCTGGCACCGCGGGCTCGACGCCTTGCTCAGAGTCCGCATTCGGTGCCGAGGACCCTTGGTCCGCAGATCTAGGTCTAGGAGCCCTGCATATAGTGGCCGAAGGAGCCTCGGACGCTCCTGCAACCGATCGAGAATCCGGCTGGGCATGTCCCGGGGGCCAAGGGGTCCACTGGTACCACTGTCCCTGGCATGGAACCCCTTGCCACTGACCCTGCTGCGGCACCGGCAGCACCAGCTGGTCAGGTTGGAACGCGGAGGCCCTTGAGTGGCTCACCGCTGGTGTGAACGCCGTTCGGTCGGTGCCGTGGGAACGGTAAGATCTACGGTGCCGACGATGACGTCTACCTCGGGACCGGGACTCCGACGACGAGGTATGGTACCGTCTTGAGCTACTGCTCCTTGAGATGCTGCGACGCCTATGTCCGTGACGGTGCGGAGTGGGCGACCTCTTACGGGAGTCCTCTTCCCCGTGCCTCAAAGAACGGGAGCTGGAGCGTCGGTGGCCATGACGGGAACGGCTGCGATAGCTCCAACTCGACTGGGAGCGTCTACGGCGCCGGTGCCTGCCGTGTCGCGACTCCCTGCTCAGTCTAGAGCAGTGCCCGGAGCTCTGATCCGATGGCACCTTGCCCGAGAGCCTCACCATCGGTGACTGCGGAGGCTGCGGGCTATGGTCAGACCGGGTGTTGAGGGGCGAGCGGCCCCAGGACTGATCCCTTGACCGGGATTTGTGCCTGGTTGGGGTCGACGGCCTGGAGCCCAACGGCGGCTTGCCTCTGGATCGGACTCCTGGTGCCGGGACTGCCGGTACCTGGAGCGTGAGCAAGTCACTGGCCGCCTGGAAGGCCTCCGGCGTCAAAGGCATTCGGGCATCCGGAGAGGCCTGCGTCGAGGAAACCGGGCTACTCCGCTCAGCACGAGTCGGAGCGATAGGGCCCGGAGGAGAATTGCGGCTGCCGCACACGGGTCAAGCCTCTCCCTTATCCTTGCCTCGACGACGATGCGTAGACGGTGCCTTCCTCTGCCCATGCGACGTTGTGCGGTGCCGGTCACTCGAAGGCGCCAGGGGATCGCCGCGCACCGAGGACAAGGTACCGGGTGCCGATTCCGCTCGGCGCACCAGGGTAGGAGCCAACGCGGACTCCATGAGGAGGGCCCAGAGTTGAATGTCTCTGTCCTTTTTGGTTCTTGGTTTAAAGGACCTGCAGATTTTGTAGCGTGCGCTGACGTGGGACTCACCCAAGCAGCAGAGACAATTTGAGTGCGGGTCACTTCTAGGGTCGCCTGCAGGACTCGCACGATTTGAAGCCCGGGGTCTGGGGCATGCCCCGGCCCGGACACTAACTAAACCACAAACTAACTAAAGATACCACTAATGATGAACAACAAACGGAGTTCTAGGAAAAAAGGCTGCAGCAATGAAGCTGGAGCAGAAGTTCCG
Source organism: Chelydra serpentina (assembly GCA_037349315.1). Lineage (NCBI taxonomy): Eukaryota > Metazoa > Chordata > Testudines > Chelydridae > Chelydra > Chelydra serpentina. The sequence goes on from JBAIAC010000008.1 coordinate 78,378,674, forward strand.
ACGCACCTACACTGGCGGCAAGAAGGAACTGAGGGTGGGGGGAGCGCGCAGTCCCCTATATAGCGCGCTATAGCGGCACCACTCCAGGGGTCGCAGCAGCGCTCCCCCCTACGGATACTGCTAAGGGAAAAACTTCTGGCACCGATGCATGTGGCGAGGACGCACACCTACTGTGGAATAGACCTGAGCAATCACTCGAAGAAGAATGGTGCCTATAGAATAGTTTCTCAAACACCTAGAATAACCCAAGGTTAAATAACCTCCAAATCCTAAAATTGTTTTCACCTATACTCTTGTTAGCTAGTTAAATGTAACAATCTGTCGCATCTTGATTTGTACTAGAATGTTCCATATAACTCAGTTTGGAGAAAGTGGGAAGCAAGATTGTTTCCTAACCATCTATAATTTGGGCAGACTGCATTAATTAGTATCAGAGCTATAGTCTCAACACTGACTTCAACCTGGGAGTAATTTGAACCTCCCTGTATCAGCCATTCAGGTGGAGTATAAATATATCATTCACAGCCAAGATTGATAATGCCGTATTATTTTGGGGGCTGATAGATAAACAAGACTGCTGCCGTAGGAACTCCAAATCATTACATAAAGCTTATTAACAACTGTTATTTAATGTGATTTAATCAACTAGTTAATTAGACTGATTCTATGATCTAACATTAACCCACTCTTTTAATCTGATTTGTTGGCATGCATTTACTTTTATGCTTTTCGCTTACTTTAAATAATGAAATATACAAAATTAGAAGATTGTGTGAATCAGACATTTTTCCCTCCAGACAATAGGATTGAGCAACTGAGGAGTCTGGGGGTAGGTAACAGATATAATTGTGTCACACCTAGTGGTGGTTCATAAAACTGCCTTTACAGTCCTCATAGCCCTGGGCTACACAGGGGGGGGGGGGGGGCTGTCGATCTACGATACGCAACTTCAGCTATGTGAATAACGTAGCTGAAGTCGGCGTATCGTAATCGACTTACCTGGCTGTGAGAACGGCGGCGAGTCGATCGCTGCCACTCCCCCGTCGACTCCGCTTCCGCCTTTCACCGAGGTGGATTTCCGGAGTCGACGAGGAGCGCGTTCGGGGATCGATTAAGCGCGTCTACACGAGACGCGATAAATCGATCCCCAATAGATCGATTGCTCCCCGCCGATCCGATGGGTAGTGAAGACAAGCCCTTAGTCACCTGCAAAATTCCACTTCTCCATCTCACAGGTTCATTTAAAAGATAGTATTAGTTGTTGTTGCTTTTTACACACATGCACAGTCTCCAGAGATTTTCATTTTATTTCTGAGTTACATAAGATCGATAAGAAATCCCAGATGTGCAATAGATTTTTTTTTCATATGTTGCAACAAAGAACTTTTTCACTGCAATAACAATGCCCATTATCCCACAGAACAACATTTTTTTTTTTTTTTTTTTTAAATCGGGCTACTTGAGGAACAGGACACTTACGCAGCACAAATTAGGATTTCAAGAAAATAGGAAAAGCACACCATCACATTATGCCACTGAAACTGTGGTGACTATTAGTGTTCACCTAGTAATGATAAGTAGACTGCGCAAGGCATCACGGTACGTTCATCACTGTGCAGTCAGCCTGCCCATGATACTAATATTAAACCTTATTGGGTGCTTAATAAGGCATATAAAATAATAGAATGCAGCCATGATACCACTATGGCACACATGCAAAGGTGGAATCCACTGGTCAGCCACTGAAGTACTAAGACACATACTGGCCCAAATGGAACTGCACCAGTTTACACCAGCAAAAAATTTGCCACACAGTATTTCAACATGCTTCTCAAGCGGTGGTCTTTCCCAAACTCTAAGATTTGTTGATACAGCAGAATCCCAATGAACAATTCACTCAGACAATACCAAATTCATTTGGACACTCAGGAGTGTGGATAATTGGAACTGAACAGGCAGAAAGCCAATAAAACACAGGGACATGCTACCACCATGCAAGTGGTTCTGAACATAGGGATAACACAACAAATTCCTCTTCCTATCAACAGATAAAACTAAGAAATGAAAAACCTGGGGAAGTTACATTCTTAACAATATTTCTTATTAAATAGCATGTTCATATTTCCACCATGACGAGAAGCCCACCATGGAAGAACTGAAGAAAGTCATTGAGAGCTTGTCCACAGGAAAGGCTCCAGGAAAGGATGGCATCCCACCAGAAGTTATCAAGTGTGGCATCAATGTCCTCCTAGAACACCTCCACGACCTCCTCTGTCAGTGCTGGGATGAAGGTGCAGTACCTCAGGATATGAGAGACGCCAACATCATGACCCTCTACAAGAACAAGGGTGATAGAAGCGACTGCAACAACTACAGAGGCATATCACTCCTAAGTGTTGTGGGTAAAGTCTTCGCACGCGTGATCCTGAATAGACTGCAGAAGCTTGCTGACAGAGTTTACCCAGAGTCACAGTGCAGGTTCCGAGCAGGGAGATCCACAACCGATATGGTTTTCTCCTTAAGGCAGCTGCAAGAGAAATGCAGAGAACAGCATAAGCCGCTACTCCTTGCCTTCATAGACCTGACCAAAGCTTTCGACCTTGTGAACAGAGATGGGCTGTTCAAGATCCTGGCAAAGATTGGCTGCCCACCGAAGTTGCTGAGCGTGATCCAGTCTTTTCACGACAACATGAAAGGCACAGTACTGTATGATGGCTCGTCCGCCGATGCCTTCGATATCCACAGTGGAGTAAAACAAGGCTGCATTCTCGCTCCCACACTCTTCGGCATCTTCTTCGCAGCGTTGCTGAAACGTGCCTTTGGAAATTCCACAGAGGGAGTCTATCTCCACACCCGGTCTGACGGGAGACTTTTCAATCTGGCTCGACTAAAGGCCAAAAGCAAGGTACGGGAGGCAACAATAAGAGACATGCTGTTTGCAGACGACGCTGCCTGGCCACCCACACAGAAATCGATCTCCAGCGTCTGATTGACCGCTTTTCCAGAGCTTGCGAAGAGTTCGGGTTGACAATCAGTCTTCAGAAGACCAAAGTTATGGCCCAGGATGCGGAACATCCAAGCATTGCCATCAATGACTATGTGCTAGAGGTGGTCAGTCAGTTCACCTACCTCGGATCTACCATCACGGACAACCTCTCACTGGACCCTGAGATCAACCGTAGAATTGGCAAGGCCTTCACAATTTTGGCCAGTTTGTCACAGAGAGTGTGGAACAACAACATGCTGACCATCAACACAAAGGTCACTGTGTACCGCGCATGTGTGCTAAACATTCTTCTCTACACCAGCGAAACTTGGACCCCCTACGCTTCGCAAGAAAAGAGACTGAATGCCTTCCACATGCGCTGCCTCCGTCACATACTCGGGATCACCTGGAGTGATCGAATAATGAACGAGGTGCTGGAGATCTTGGCACGTTCCAGCATGTTCACTCTCCTCCGTCAACGCCGCCTCAGATGGCTTGGCCATCTAAGTTGCATAGAAGATGGACGGATCCCCAAAGACCTGTTGTATGCCGAACTTGCCTCGGGAAACAGAGCTACAGGACGGCCCCACCTTCGCTTCAAGGACGTCTGTAAGAGGGACCTGAAGACTGTTCAAATCGATATCAACAGCTGGGAAGAGCTCGCCCAGGACAGATGCAGATGGAGACACGCTCTGACTACTGGATTGAAAACTGGTGAAGACAAGCTGCGGCAGCTTGCCGAGGAAAAGCGGGTTCAATGAAAAAGGAAGCAGCGGCTCCAACCCACAGCTGACACCACCTTCAAATGCAGCAAATGCAATCGAGACTGCCACTCTTGTGTGGGGCTCTACAGCCACAACAGACGCTGCACAACCATCAACTAAACATTCCCCATGGGCACATATCCATCGTCTCTCGAGACTAACGGATGCCAACAAAACAGCCTGACAGACTGTGGATCTAATATTCAACATACCTGTCTAGAAAACAGGTTGTGAAGTGGTGCAATTTTAAACTATGTTCTCAATTTGAACAATTATCTTTGCAAGTAACAGATCTTTTTTTGGATGAGCATTACATTACCCATTCAAATATTTCAGCATTCACACAGCACTCAACTCTGAGTAGTACTTTCAGTGACATTTTTCTAGAAAGGAATATGTCTAAAGAAAAATTAACAGGCACTAGCTGTCTGTGCCAAACCTCACGTGGAATGTTGACACAGCAGAATGACAAGTAATATACTGAAAGTCTTGTGTAAAATTTCTTACAAGATGCTTACAAAGGGATACATCAAAATGTGAGCAACTTAAAGCTGCAGGGAGTGCTAAAAAGGCTTCGCACAGCAGGAAAAGGAATACATATATATTTCAAACTGCAATAAATTAGATTAACTACAGTTTATGTTTCAGCAGGGAAATTTCTTCCAGTCCTTGCAGTGGTAGCTTAGTTTTTAAAGCATGAAATCCATTACACCCTTTTGCTCTCTCCTAAAGGACAGGAAAAGATTCGCACTCATAAGAGTTTCAGTGTAGTAGCCATGTTAGTCTGTGTCAGCAAAAAGAAAACAAGAAACATACCTGTGGCACCTTAGAGACTAAATAAATAAATAAATGTGTTAGTCTCTAAGGTGCCACAGGTATGTTTCTTGTTTTCTTTTTACTCATAAGAGTGATCGTCTAAAAATATTTTCACCACAGTTTCTCTGAGAGGTGAAGTGGTATTAAAAAAAATTAAGAGCCCAAGCCTACATTTCTTCTGCACCAAAAACTTCCTTTGCATCAAAGGGAATTTTGGGTGCACAAGGAATACAGGAACTGTTCCTAGGTCAGTCCTTGCTACCCAGGAATCTATTATATTTTCCGCAGTTTTAAAATGATACCACTGCCAGTGCGAATTTTAATTTGTGTATCATATGGTTCTGCTTTCCAGGTCATATGCACTCCCTCCTTAGGAGGGGAAATCCAAGACTGAGAGAGGGATTCTCACCCTTGGAAGACTGCGAGATGGTGTGACCAAATTTTGGGCAACCTTCAAACACAGGATATTGCACAGAACACAAAGGGTTTTAGTGTCAATTAATATATTCTGTGTTGTTTGTGTTTCACTGATCTCTGTTGGAATGCATGACTGCCACCTTGAGACACACACACAGAAAACAAGCTGAGTATCTCATGAAGCTAACGTCAATGAGCAAAGCTTTTAACAACATGAATGCAGTGACTCCCTGATGTCCATTTGAGCCCCTAAGAAAAACTGTAAATAAAATCACATTTTTAGATGTAATCCATCAAATCTTCTTGTGCTTGCATGTCCCATGAGGCCTACATGAGAGCCAATACATAAAATAACATGCAAACACACCTTTGGATTCTAAAAGATCCCTGCCATTGGCAGATAGAGTTAATCTACATATGTAAAACTCATACTGCCGCTTGCTAGTGGTGCAGGACTGCTTTTATTTTTAGAAAACAATTTTGCCTTTTGGTTGACCTCATAGAGCAAATAATTTGTATATTGCCGTCAGCCACTGAAAAAATGAAGTTTTGTTCTAGTAGTTTACACCATCATGGTAGAAATGGTTAAAATACCAAAAAGCCAGTACTAGTAGCTAAGAGAAGATGGTCAAGGTGAACCATATATATTTCTATCACAGTTCAATCAATAAAGAACAAGACTGTCCTACCCATTGTTAGCATACCCATAATAATAAATAATGTCACCACCTAGCTCTTATATAGCACTTTTCCATGGTACATCATTTTTATAAATATACTAGAGCTATTCACATTGCCTCCCCATTTCGTCTTCTGTATACCGCCCTGCACTTGCAGAGACCCAGCCTCCATTCTGATCCTAAGATACTGCTGCTAACTCACTCAACTCCACATAATACTCATTATGGCTACAAAAATTACATGGACGATGCCCCTCCATGGGGGCTGGAAGGAAGACTTCTGTAATCACTGGAGGTTAGATACAGGCCTGTGAATCAGAGTAAGAGGAAGTCAGAACACTTCTATGGCCTGGTCTACACTGCGGGGGGTGGGGGGGTGGGGGGGTGGGAGAGAATCGATCTAAGTTATGCAACTTTAGCTACCTGAATAACTGATGCCCTCCCGTCGACTTCGCCTGCGCCTCCGCCTCTCGCCCTGGTGGAGTACCAGAGTCGACGGGAGAGCGCTCGGCGGTCAATTTATCGCGTCTAGACTAAACACGATAAATCGACCCCCCGCTGGATCAATCGCTGCCCGTCGATCCAGTGGGTAACGTAGACAAGCCCTATGTGAGCTACCTCGACTTTGACTCCATACACATACAATTAATAGGGTGTTTGCTTACTCCCATACCATCCCACCCTCCAGTGCAGGTGGGTGGGGAATGGGTGGGGAATGGGTGGAATCTTGGCTCCATCCCCTCCCCCTCTTCCCTCTATGTACTGGCCAGTGAAGCTGAATTGATGTGTGGGGGTGTTGAATTTGCTGTTGGTATAATCAAGGGAGAATTTCTGATTCAGAAATGTCTGACCACAACGCCTCCTGGGGTGCTGTGGCTCCACCTAAAGTCACAATCAAGCCCCAACTCAATCCTACAACTAAATTTCAGCTGTTTTACTGAGCTATGTCTACACCTAAGTTCTCTCCCTGCCGGCCCCAGCACAGACCTGCCGTGGCCGGGAGAGGTGCCCCTCTCCGCCAGCCCAGGTCCACTGGAGCTGCTGTGGCCGGGGAGAGGCACCTCTTTCCCAGCCCTGAGCTGCTGCGGCAAGAGAGGGCTGGGGGAGGAGTCCTCTCTCCCCACTGCAGCCCCGGGGCAGCCTGCACCCCAAACCCCTCATCCCCGGTCCCACCCCAGAGTCTGCACCACCCAGCACCCTAACCCTCTTCCCCAGCCCTGAGCCCCCTCCCCCAGCCAAACCCCTCATTCCCAGCCCCATCCCAGAGCCTGCACCCCCAGCCAGAGGCCTCACCTCTGTACCCCAATCCTCTGCCCTAGCCATGAGACCCCCTCCCACACTCTGAACCCCTGGGCCCAACCCTCACCCCATCAATTTTGTTATGTGCACCAATATGGAGGTGATGTGTCACACATCACCTCCATATTGATGCACATAACAAAATTCATTCCGCACATGGATGTAAAAAATTAGAGGGAACACTGGTGTACACTACAGCCTATGTTGGCATAACCTATGTCGCTCAGTGGTGAGACCCTCTCCCGCCCCGAGTGACATAAGTGCTTGTGTGCGCAGTGCTATGTTGGCAGGAAAGTTTTTCCTGCCAACACAGCTTCTGCCGCTCACGTCTTCACCAGACGCGGTGCAGCTGGATCAGTACAGCTGCAGCGCTATATGCATACACATGGCCATTGTGTCACCAGAAAAATTCCCCTTTCCCTTAAATGCAGTGTCTGAAAAAGATCACAGAACAGTTTTTTTTATTTATTGTTATTAAACATGGATGACTTAACACCAATGAGAGGTAAAGTTTAAGGGAAACACTTACTTCTTTGAGAGCAGCAGGAATTTTTTTCTGTTTTCTCCCAGATGGAATACTATGTAACACTGTAGACAAGGCACTGGATGGAGATTTATGGTTCACTGGGGATCCACTCTTAGGAGTGAAGTGGTTATCTAAAATGTATATAACATGCACAGTGCTTTTATGTTGCAGACGACTAACATATGCATAGTGTTCCTTACAAAAAGTTTTAAACACAGCTATAATTTCTGTTTGGTGTAAGGTAATTTTTTTAAAAAACACAGTTCATCTCTGAAACACTGCATTTAATATTGTATTTCCTAACCATATTAAACTCAACAGGAATTTTGCTTCTCAGTATTGCCAATTCCAAAAGTTATTAAATCACGAGTCAGAGCCCCCAAAATCATGAGATTGGACCAAAAAATCATGAAGTTTATATATATAAAAAACCAAGTATAAATCCTGTTTTTGAACTCCCTCTGCCCACCTCCCGTGTATACAAGACAATTACAGGGTGAAAAGTCAACCTTAAATACACACAACATATTCACAAACACAAAATGCAGGCCCCAATTCCCCTCTGCATCTGTTTCCTGACTCCTCCGCACTACCCAAAAACTCAATGGCAGGGGCTCCTGCTACTCCCCACTCCCACCCAGCAAGGTCCTGCAGACCCCAACTCCCTGAGCACGCTTTTTCTCCCCAACTCAGGCCCCCTCCCTCAATCTCCTCAGCAAGGTCCTACAGCCCCCCACACCCTCCCCACTCCATTCCCCAGGCAGGCATCACTAGTGGCTCCCTGTGGCCAACTGGCAGGTAGGAGGGCTGTCCCAGGAGTCTACCTACATTAACTCCTCCTTCCTGCTTGTGGTTGAGGAGTGGTGATTATTATTAGTATGGATTATGTATGTTACTCTAGGGTCTAGGAGTCCTAATCATAGACCTGGACCCCACTGTGCTAGGCGCTGTACAAACACAGAACAAAAAGGAAGTCCCTGCTCCAAGGAGCTAACAATCTAAGTACAAGGCAAAACAATACAGATGGATATCGGCAGACTGGGGAGTACAAGGAAACAATGAGACAATACTGGTCAGCATGACAGGCTGCTACTCAAGCAGGGTGGGAAGTGACAGGGTGCTCTGTTCTGCCGCACCTGCTCTGTGGCTGTGACACAGCTCAGGATGCAAAGGGTGCCCCAGTACACTAGACAACTGCTACAGCTACCTGCAGCACAGGATCCACTAGCAGCTGAAGGTGGAAATTGCAGGTGGCCCAGGCAAAGCTCCTGAGCAGCCTCTGATTTACAACAAGAGCCCTGGAAATGTCACCTTGAAATCACAACACTCATAATAATACTGTAAATATCAACAACACTGGTCTCTGGGTCCAAGAGGAAGGATGGGCCAGTGGTTAGGTGCTAGCCTGGCATTCAGGAAACCTGCATTCAGTTTTCTGCTCTGCAACAGACTTCTTGTGTGACCTTGGGCAAGTCAGTTGGTGTTTCTGTGCCTCAGTTCCCCCATCTGTAAAACGGGTTACTAGTACTACCCCTTCCTGCTTCTCCACGTGGGCACCAATGATACTGCCAAGAATGACCTTGAGCGTATCACTGCAGACTACGTGGCTCTGGGAAGAAGAATAAAGGAGTTTGTGGTGGTCTCGTCTATCCTCCCGGTGGCAGGAAAAGGCCAGGGTAGAGACCGTCAAATCGTGGAAGTCAACGAATGGCTACGCAGATGGTGTCAGAGAGAAGGGTTTGGATTCTTTGACCATGGGATGGTGTTCCAAGAAGAAGGAGTGCTAGGCAGAGACGGGCTCCACCTGACGAAGAGAGGGAAGAGCATCTTTGGAAGCAGGCTGGCTAACCTAGTGAGGAGGGCTTTAAACTAGGTTCACCGGGGAAAGGAGACCAAAGCCCCAAGGTAAGTGGGGAAGTGGGATATCGGGAGGAAGCACAAGTAAGTGAGTGCAAGAGGGGAGGGCTCCTGCCCCATACTGGGACAGCAGGACGATCAGTGAGTTATCTTAAATGCCTATACACAAATGCAAGAAGCCTGGGGAACAAGCAGGGAGAACTGGAAGTCCTGGCACAGTCAAGGAATTATGATGTAATTGGAATAACAGAGACTTGGTGGGATAACTCATATGATTGGAGTACTGTCATGGATGGATATAAACTGTTTAGGGGGGGGAGGGATAGCTCAGTGGTTTGAGCATTGGCCTGCTAAACCCAGGGTTGTGAGTTCAATCCTTGAGGGGGCCATTTAGGGATCTGGGGCAAAAATTGGGGATTGGTCCTGCTTTGAGCAGGGGTTTGGACTAGATGACCTCCTAAGGTCCCTTCCAACCCTGAGATTCTATGTAATTCTATGATAGGCAGGGCAGAAAAGGTGGGGGAGTTGCGTTGTATGTAAGAGAGCAGTATGACTGCTCAGAGCTCCAGTATGAAACTGCAGAAAAACCTGAGAGTCTCTGGATTAAATTTAGAAGTGTGAGCAACAAGGGTAATGTCGTGGTGGGAGTCTGCTACAGACCACCAGACCAGGGGGATGAGGTGGACGAGGCTTTCTTCCAGCAACTAACAGAAGTTGCTAGATCACAGGCCCTGGTTCTCATGGGTGACTTTAATCACCCCGATATCTGCTGGGAGAGCAATACAGCAGTGCACAGACAATCCAGGAAGTTTTTGGAAAGTGTAGGGGACAATTTCCTGGTGCAAGTGCTGGAGGAACCAACTAGGGGAAAAGCTCTTCTTGACCTGCTGCTCACAAACAGGGAAGAAATAGTAGAGGAAGCAATAGTGGATGGGAACCTGGGAGGCAGTGACAATGAGATGGTTGAGTTCAGGATCCTGACACAAGGAAGAAAGGAGAGCAGCAGAACAGAGACCCTGGACTTCAGAAAAGCAGACTTCGACTCCCTCAGGGAACTGATGGGCAAGGTCACCTGGGAGAATAACATGACGGGGAAAGGAGTCGAGGAAAGCCGGCTGTATTTTAAAGAATCCTTATTGAGGTTGCAGGAACAAACCATCCCGATGTGTAGGAAGAAAAGCAAATATGGCAGGCGACCAGCTTGGCTTAACAGTGAAATCCTTGCTCGTCTTAAACACAAAAAAGTAGCTTACAAGAAGTGGAAAATTGGACAAATGACCAGGGAGGAGTATAAAAGTATTGCTCAGGCATGCAGGAGTTAAATTAGGAAGGCCAAATCACACTTGGAGTTGCAGCTAGCCGGAGATGTTAGGAGTAACAAGAAGGGTTTCTTCAGGTATGTTAGCAACAAGAAGAAAGTCAAGGAAAGTGTGGGCCCCTGGCTGAATGAGGGAGGGAACCTAGTGACAGAGGATGTGGAGAAAGCTAGTGTACTCAATGCTTTTTTTGCCTCTGTCTTCACAGACAAGGTCAGCTCCCAGACAGCTGCACTCCGCAGCACGGTATGGGGAGGAGGTGACCAGCCCTCTGTGGAGAAAGAAATAGTTCGGGACTATTTAGAAAAGCTGGACGAGCACAAGACCATGGGGCTGGATGCACTGAATCCGAGGGTGCTAAAGGAGTTGGCCGATGAGATTGCAGAGCCATTGGCCATTATCTTTGAAAAATCATGGCAATCGGGGGAGGTCCCGGATGACTGGAAAAAAGCTAATGTAGTGCCCATCTTTAAAAAAGGGAAGAAGGAAGATCCGGGGAACTATAGGCCAGTCAGTCTCACCTCAGTCCCTGGAAAAATCATGGAACAGGTCCTCAAGGAATCAATTCTGAACCACTTAAAGGAGAGGAAAGTGATCAGGAACAGTCAGCATGGATTCACCAAGGGCAAGTCATGCCTGACTAACCTAATTGCCTTCTATGATGAGATAACCGGCTCTGTGGATGAGGGGAAAGCAGTGGATGTGCTATTTCTTGACTTTAGCAAAGCTTTTGATACAGTCTCCCACACTATTCTTGCCACCAAGTTAAAGAAGTATGGGCTGGATGAATGGATGGTAAGGTGGATAGAAAACTGGCTAGATGGTCGGGCTCAACGGGTAGTGAGCAATGGTTCCATGTCTAGTTGGCAGCAGGTATCAAGTGGAGTGCCCCAAGGGTCGGTGCTGGGGCCGGTTTTGTTCAATATCTTCATCAACGATCTGGAGGATGGTGTGGACTGCACCCTTAGCAAGTTTGCAGATGACACTAAACTGGGAGGAGTGGTTGATACGCTGGAGGGTAGGGATAGGCTACAGAGGGACCTAGACAAATTAGAGGATTGGGCCAAAAGAAATCTGATGAGGTTCAACAAGGACAAGTGCAGAGTCCTGCACTTAGGACGGAAGAATCCCATGCACTGCTACAGACTAGGGACCGAATGGCTGGGCAGCAGTTCTGCAGAAAAGGACCTAGGGGTTACAGTGGACAAAAAGCTGAATATGAGTCAACAGTGTGCCCTTGTTGCCAAGAAGGCTAATGGCATTTTGGGTTGTATAAGTAGGGGCATTTCCAGCAGATCAAGGGACGTGATTATTCCCCTCTATTCGGCACTGGTGAGGCCTCATTTGGAGTACTGTGTCCAGTTTTGGGCCCCACACTACAAGAAGGATGTGAATAAATTGGAAAGAGTCCAGCGGAGGGCAACAAAAATGATTAGGGGGCTGGAGCACATGACTTATGAGGAGAGGCTGAGGGAACTGGGATTGTTTAGCCTGCAGAAGAGAAGAATGAGGTGGGATTTGATAGCTGCTTTCAACTACCTGAAAGGGGGTTCCAAAGAGGATGGATCTAGACTGTTCTCAGTGGTAGAAGATGACAGAACAAGGAGTAATGGTCTCAAGTTGCAGAGGGGGAGGTTTAGGTTGGATATTAGGAAAAACATTTTCACTAGGAGGGTGGTGAAGCACTGGAATGGGTTACCTAGGGAGATGGTGGAATCTCCTTCCTTAGAGGTTTTTAAGGTCAGGCTTGACAAAGCCCTGGCTGGGATGATTTAGTTGGGTTTGGTCCTGCCTTGAGCAGGGGGTTGGATTAGATGACCTCCTGAGGTCCCTTCCAACCCTGAGATTCTACGATACTTCCCGACCTCACAGGGGTGCTGGGAGGATAAATGCAGTAAAGATTGTGAGGTACTCAGATACTGTGGAAATGGGGGCTATATAATTACGAGACAGAGAGAGATGGATAAAAAAAAGTTTTCCTCTACCTTGTTTCTGTAGTTCTTCGAAGCAATGATCACATACTCTTGCTGGTTGGTTTTTCATATAGTCTAAGCCATGTTTATTTGTGGAACATGCTTGGCAGACAATCTGAAAACATGTAAAATATTATTATATAGCATGCAAAACCACACGCACACCAATCCCTTAAAGACTTATATCTGAGTTTCACTAAGCCCATGCTGTTGAGCCCCAAACAAGTAACAATTTTACAACATGAGGGTTTGGCGGGACATGCATGCTAATTCACAGGGATGTTCCACACAAAATATTCTTTCCAGAACTGATTTTACGTGACTGACAATATTCTATAGATATATCATTTTCTGATTTTGTACAGAATATTTTGAACAATAAAAAATAAATAAAAATATGAGAATGGGGAAGAGGGGTGAGACTACTGAATTAGTGAGATTATTGGATTAGTGAGAACTATCAAATTTATAGACTAGCAAAGTGTAAATTAGCAAATTGTTATTGTACTGTCAAATCTCATCTACAAGATTAGATGATCACAATATCTATCTAGTTATATTATCCTCTTGTCTGTGTTATGGAGAAATTGATGTGTTTTAACTACATTGAAGACTGAATTCCCATTTGACTAAAAAGTAAGATGTGAAATATGACTATTCCAAGACAGCAATGAAATATACAATAGGTTTTTTTTCCAGTTTCATGGGTATGTGTTGTTTCGAAGTCTCTCAAAATGGGTTCAACCTTAACTCACTCACAACCAGTGAAAAAGATATTTTGAGTATTTAAGTTAACTTTCTTGGTTTGCATTGTGCTATTGAAGGAGTGAGGGACACACTTTTTTTTCTCCTGAAATGTAAAATATGACAAGAAGCACTGGATAGGTTTAACTAGAGCAATGGACTAATAACATTATTTCTTACTCTAAATATCCTTGTTACTAAGGTATAATGTTCTCTCACATTAGCAATATTGCTAATGTGTTTTAATGCAATCAAATTCCCCCTATGGAAACAAAATTCTTGAATGACTCTTGCAAAAGAAGGAAGTCACAAGATCACCCAACCTTTCCACATGCCCTGCAGTGATGTCTTCTCCAGGTCAATGTGAATTCACTAGTACAGATCATACACATAGTGGCTCTAGTATCAGGAACCCAGATGGGAGCCTTTGATCCGAGAGGACTATCTTCATCCTCTTTCTCTGGATCAGCCTGAGAAAATGGAGGTGGAACTCCATTAAATTACAAACAGTAATGTACTTTTCAACACTGAATTATCAAAGGTTAAATACAAGTATTCTGCTTTCTAATGTTTCTCCACTCATGTAACTGGTCAGTGTCTTAAATGTAGATTCTCTGCTGGTTCACCAGTGACATTATCACAATTGAGCTCTACAAGAAGATGCTGAAATTATTTCATTGGATCATACAGATGCTAATAAATCTCTATTTCAGCGCTGCCAAATCAGATATTTCAGGGGAGGGAGGTCCAGCAAATGTTGGCGTTTCTCTCCCTTCCCCTCTCCCCCCACACAGGAATCCCATTCTGGTGCCTGTTCATATCCCCCGACTCCTGCCACAGGGACCTTGGTTCTCCCCTGGCCAGGGAGTCTCCTCTCTCTCTCACCCACACAGGGAATGAGCTGGTGCCACCAGGAATCGAGTTCTCGATGGACTCCACCATACAGGAACAGACTCCCTCCCTGTGTACCAGGTCGCAACATCATTTGGTTTGGCCACCTCTCCAGATGTACCGAGGGGTGGCCAGGTCAGATTTCAGTGGCGTTTAGACCACACAGCTGCAGCAACACTCCGGACTGCTCCAGCATCAGCCTTTTTGATTTAGTACAGGACTACTGCTTAAGTGCTCACATCATGCCCCACCCCCCAGCTCCATTGCTTAGGTCACTTTGAGCAAGTGCAAAAACCTTGGGGGGATGGGAGTGTTTGGCCCCCCCATTGGCACCACTGCTCTACTCGTTTAGTGCCAAGATATTCCAGTTTGTTTACATTGTCTTAGCTAGAGTTACTCTATTTTAAGGACTAGAATGGATATCTAACCCTTTTTCTCCTGTTCTTAGGATTACTGAGAACCTACATCTGAATTTTTTTAATGAAGAAATGAAACTATGGAAAATATATATCTCAAATTCTGTTCTATTATTACTTGCGACTTTTCTAAAGTGCTGTGCTAAGTTTTAATACTTAGTAGAAATTATATTCATGCCCAAAGAAATCAGAGAAGTGCGGTATACCTCTTCAAGACTTTTACTTGGGTTAAATGTGATTCTCTTCTTTGTATAGTCTTCAATTGATCTGGAGATGGCTTCTAACCATTCATCTCTTTCTGTAGCAGAACTGTTGGTGTCAAAGACATTGAAGTACGGTTAGTATTAAAAATTTCTAAAAACTGACTCTGGCTATGGC
The DNA here is from genome assembly GCA_037349315.1 of Chelydra serpentina. NCBI lineage: Eukaryota > Metazoa > Chordata > Testudines > Chelydridae > Chelydra > Chelydra serpentina. The sequence goes on from JBAIAC010000008.1 coordinate 78,393,737, forward strand.
ATGTTTTTTGTCAGGCACACATCACATTATTTCTTTTTTGTTTTTAATGACTATTAGTTTAGATTATATTAGGTTGATGTGGGAGTGTGGGAGTTAGAGTATTAGAGAGAGAAGTAGATTTAGAGCATGGATTTGGAGGCAACTGAAGGCAACTGTGTGGTATATAGGATGAGGCAGGACAATTCCAGATGTAAGGGGCAAGATAGAAGAAAACTTGGAGGCCCTCATGGACGAGGGATGCAAAGAGGACAGAATCAGAAGTAGTAGAATGCTGGTCTAATCTGTGAAAAAGATGGGACAATATATAGGCAGGAGCAGAGCTATGTACTATTGGCCCTTTGACTATCCTTCCCTTTGGGAAGAAGAATATTTTGCCAAATCCAAATATTTACTTATATGTTGGTTTTTTTATCCAGTGAGAAAAAACCATTATGCATTAGTTTTGGAATATTCATGTCTTCAGTCAACTTCTACGACTCAGAGATTCTGACTAAGTTTTCAAAATGTGGTTGCCTTTAATTACCCTGCTATATTTAAGCAACTAAATTATAAGTGGCCCAATTTTCAGAGGCATATTGACTTCAGGGGGACTACTAACATGAGTGCACAATCCAGTCCCTAATCCTGCAAACATTCAGCATTTACTCACTTTAGTAGTCCAACTGAAATCAATTATGTGCTACATGTTTGCAGAATCAGGGTCATAGTGTTATTATTAACCTACACAAACTAAATTCTGGAGTTCTGTACAGACCAACCAGAGTGCTGTCTAGACTTTCACACAGCTATTAGATCAAACTGGCAATAAGACTTGCAAGATATCTATTTACATCTACATCTCCCCTAGGAAACGGGCAAAGTTTTGCTATGTTAAGTTTGTAAAAATTTAACTTTTCCTTAAGAGTCTTTTCAAACTTCAGTTCTGTTGTGTGAACATACTGAATATGGCTGTCGGTAAAAATAGCAGAAGGGAAGCCTGTCTCTCTAAAGTCTGTTAAGAATTTTATTTGACCTGTTTTGTAACACACACAGAATGAGCACGCTGGAAACCTATTAAATTGCCAAATGAGAGCCAAAAGCCATTAGAATGAGATATAATAAGATGAATGATACTGAAAGGTGAGACATACAGTCTGTATGTAGGTGATTGATTCACTACACATCCATTGTACATACTGATGGAAATTGCATCAGTCACTGAAAAAAATCCATATACCTTTTTCTCCCTGGCTCACACACCCCTGTTCATCTTATAACAGATATAATGACTTTGGCATTGAGCATTTCCTGAGGATTAATTACAGCTGGAAATCTTCAACTGCACCTTGGGACATCTTCTCCCAAATGGTCATTAATCCCTAGTAAATGCCTTGTGCTTCTATCATTATTGCTTACATCATGATTCTTGCCTAGATAGCTTCAATGAGCTAGACAAACACTGATTTATATTTATTTTTAAAAAGAGAATTAAATGCTCCCAAAGCAGCAAGAGTGACAGCACTAGAAAATGAAGTTTTATAGAAACACAGAAGCAGCATTTCTAATATCAATATGCTTTAATTCAGAGATGGTGGGGCCACTTCTAAGGGTTAAATTTTAAGGACCTAACAAGCATTGACTTCAATTGCGGTTGTCCAAAAAGTATGCTACAGTTAGCACCTATTACAGCAGTAGCATGTTTTTTTGTTTTTTGTTTTATTTACTGCTAACACCTCTCTGCTGGGGAAAAGTTTGATTCCACCAAATTTTTCCATATAAAGTACTTCACCAAGTTTGATAGAAGCAATTTTCAGGCACAAAAATAAGAAGAAATAAGTGCTCTGCATTCGGCCTTTGGAAATTATAATCTATTTTTATAATAGGGTCATTTACATGGAAAAAAATCACAACCCCTTAGCCAAAGCTAGTCTATATATGCAGAGGAGTCTCAGTTTATTTCCTCTCATTTACAATGAAAATATCATTCCCATGCATCATTCTGAAATGTTAATTTCCCCTGAATAGTGAAACCAAACAAACCCATAATCTCAAATGTTAAGATTCAATTATATGTATGTTCATTTGGCACCCCAATTCAGTGTTATTTCCATAAAGCATCATATTAGCCAGAGCAGAGATGGTATCATAGTCCTATCCTGCATGTGTCAAGGCTCTTCCTACATATTTGTGAAGTGCTCAGTCATTCTGCACCTAGGCACCAAACATCTGAATCTGCACTGACTGCAGCGTTCAATGGCAAAATTGTCACGGACTTCAACAGGTGCAGAATCAAGCCCTATGCTGTGAGCAATGCATCTTTCCCACAGTATGCAAAATATCTGCGTTAGAGATAAATGTAAACACATACACTTCTTTTCAATCCCCAGTTATACATAACTGCTATTACTCAGGCACAACTGTGCTACTTCCTTTGGCTGCTTGGACAATGTTAACTTGGGTCCCTCTCTGTTTGAAACACTGTTTTTGTGCAGACATCCTGAAGACAATAGATGCAAGGTCATAGAGAGTGATGTAGCCCACACTAATGCTGTTTTGCAAAAAGAAGAGGGAATGTACCTTTGCTCATTCACATCAATATTGTTACAATGGACAGAATGTACAACACTCATGGCTCAAATTCTCTAAACAGCTAGAATGGGAGAATCAAGCCTTTGGAAAAGACAGCTTCACAAAGGCAGATAAGAGCTTTTCTACAATAATTTAGTGGCAGTGAATACTCTGAATGCTACCTGAGAGGATTTAGTTTGCTGGTAACAGCAACATATTTTCCTAATGCCATTGATTTGATTAATATGTGTGGGAGCCAAAATGTGAAAGAAGATTTGGCCAAAGTCCACACTGTATCTGTTTTTTGTGTGTTTAATGCCACCTCTACTTTGCAGCCTCAAAATACAATCTGTTTCCTGTTCTAATGACATCCGTGCTACAGCTAGAAGACCCTCTCCCTCAAACTTTTATCATAAGCCTCGTTATCACATCAGTATTTTATTGCTGGATTTCATGTCTCCCCTTGTTAATGCTAAAAAGCACTGACAGAGAAATGTCGTCACTTAGCAGTAACTTTGGAAGAGAAGCAGAAACAGAAAAAAAGGCCAGAATTAAATTTCTCTTTTCAAAGCCTAAAATAAAACCACTTAAGTGAACATTTTTAGACTTATGTTTTTTAAAAGGGGCACCATTTTTTCTCCTCAAAAGGTAGCAAGAAATAATTCTCATAGGGTACTGGGTAACTTGAATAAAACTCTTACTTTCTGTCTGGTGAACAATTAAACAAATGTAATGGTGTGAGCAACATTCTGATACAAATGGTAGTCATTGCCCAGACAGTTCAAAGACTAACCAACCTCCTTTGGTACAGAATCTGAACTTTGGGGAAGTTTTCCCTAGAAATCATGGTGAACTGCACAACAGTGGCATTACATGAACATAAAAACTCATTAGCTATGACTCCGTGATCATCTAAAATAACACAACTTAAATAACATGAGGAGAAAGGAACTGAAACTACAGGAGACCCCCCGCTAGACCGCGCCACTATAGCGCCAATTCGGTATTAGCGCGGGGGCGAGCATAGATCCTAAAATAAATTGTTTACATTGGGATCCATGGTAACGCGCCCCTCCCCCCCCGTGTTAACGCACATGGCTCCCAAACCCCACGTTCTAGTGGGGGGTGCGGGGTAGTTTGTCTTCATTTGCGGAACCCTGTACAAATTCTCCATGCTTCGAGTTACTGTTGTAAATGAGAGCGACTTTCATTGCACAAATACAAAACAATGAGTGTAAGCTTAGACAATATGCAGCTCCGTAGTTTATGTATTGTATCTGAAAAATGTGTGCTATTTAATACACATTCTTTGCTTAGGATATTTACCTTGCTGAGAGTATGAAGGATCGCTCTACGCTTTCTATGTTCAACTCATTTTGATAAGCTTCCTGTGTTGGTTTTCTAACCTATAGTGGACATAGAAAACAACTCTTAATTGAAAATGAATCAATACGACTTCAAGGAGATACCCGTAACAACAGGTGAACTAAAGCAATAGACTTTTCTCTTGCAAAAAAATGGACAGGAAATAGCACAATAGTAGGAGCTCACGCACCAGCCCATCACTTCTGAAATCCCGAGTTTCAAGTGTAATTGAGTTTATAAGTCGAGTGTTTATGTAGCCAGCCCAGGACATTTGCTGACATCACAAAACACAGAATGCAGTCTTGTAAATAGTTTCTCATGCTGTCTCCTGTGAATCTGGGCCTTCAGCTGAACTTGGTCCTTTTCTCTGGCAGCATCATGGATAAGACAACTCCTGAGTAGGAGCAGAAGGCGTTCTGCCCTACTGTACCAGTGTCCCCTAACAGCTGTGTCTGCCTATATCAGTGTATGACATAGAAGTTTCTTGATACAGCTCAGGATATTCCAGCTGGGAGACAGCCGGACACAACACACTTTTTTAGAGGGGTTATAGGAAAGGTACAATTAAAAAAAGAGGGGGGGGGGTGTCAACTTTGGGGACTTTTCATGAAGGCCTGAGATTGTAGTCCTCTTAACTCCTGTATTTTCCCCTAGGGTTGGCAGTCTTTGGAGAAACCCAGCTGTGGAGGATTTGACCCATCAGAAAGTTATCAGGCAATCAGAGAGGTGTGTGTTTTTTGAGGGTGGGCAAAAAGATCAGCAAGACCATGAGGCAGGGGAGGGGCAGCCATACATACATAAGTAGGCAGCCTTTGTTTCAGGGAAGCCTAATGCTGGATCCAAGGCAATTAATATTAAGGTGCAATAGTAGAACTCCCTTAGGAAGCCTTCCCAGGCCAGCCAACACTAATCAGGTATTTAGGCAGTTCTCTCTCTCTGTTTCTCCCCTTTGATAGCATTACAATTCTCCTCCTCTTCTTCCAACTGGCCCCCAACAATGAATGCATTTTTAAAAGGATAGTTATTAGTGGTCCAAAAGTCCATACCATGCAACAAAGGCTATGCGTGTATCATGGCTCTTAATATAAGCAATTTATAATATTTCTTTCCAACAATAAATGTACTTGTCCATGGAAAAATTACATGCAGGAGTTCAAATAAGTTTTGACAAAAAGTTGCCATAGCAGAGATCTCAGAGACTCACCTTCATTCCAGCCAATGAAAGCATGTTGTTGAGTTTATACATGCCAGACTGTACTGGAGTTGTATATAACAGAGCATCATTAAACTGCAATACAAAACACACACACTTTCAAATGGCTAAAGATTTAAATAATAAAAAGATAGTTTCAACTATAGTGCACTGAAAATGTAAACAGGTTTCAGAGTGGTAGCCGTGTTAGTCTGTATCAGCAAAAAGAACGAGGAGTACTTGTGGCACCTTAGAGACTAACACATTTATTTGGGCATGGCTTTCATGCCCAAATAAATGTGTTAGTCTCTAAGTTGCCACAAGTACTCCTCGTTCTTTTTGAAAATGTATGAAATGTGTATAGAATTGATACATATGCATTGAAGGTAGAAATTTATAATCTAGAAATGTGTCCTCTACATGCTATTACTTTAGTTTGGATTCTGAGAAGAGTTCTATTTACTTATAACAAATTTTGACTTGTACAATGTAGGTAAGAATATAGGTCTAACAACATTTTAGTTATGTAAACATTTTTGTCACATTCTCTGCACAAAGACTTTTTAAAAGCTGAAAGGAAATTCCCAAAATAAAAAAGCTATTTATCAATGAAAAGCACATTATTTATAGGCAAACTGGGAGGACTGATGTCAGGGAATAGGCCATTGAAACCCATAAGGAACAGCTTCTTGCAAATAAAAGTTATATTACACACACACAACTGCATTCAGGGAACATTAGTAAAGTTTCAAAGTCAAGCACTCAAAAGTTAGGAAATCCCAGAATTAAGGTTGCCTACGCCTAGGGTAGTGTATGCATCTCTAGTTATTCTCATCATAAACGAATGCTGAACAAATATAAACAATGAAGAGCACATAATGGTACTTCATATGGTATTCTGGACTGAAGCTTGGCTCTGGACTTCATTTTGTCGGAATTAGTGCTCAAGACTTCACGTAGGGCTTGTTTACACAACCCACCAGATCAACGGGCAGTGATCGATCCAGCGGGGGGGTCGATTTAGTATAGATTCGATAAATCGACCGCTGAGCGCTCTCCCGTTGACTCCGGTACTCCACCAGAACGAGAAGCGTAAGCGGAGTCGACGGGAGAGCGTCAGCTGTCGACTTACTGCAGTGAAGACACCGTGGTAAATAGATCTAAGCAAGTCAACTTCAGCTACGCTATTCACATAGCCTTTTTAAAAATGTGACAAGTAATGCTCTGGACACCAGATTTTGGATTTTCAAATCTATTAGAATTCAAAGGACTAGAGCAGTAGTTTCAGCTTTTCAAAACCTCAGATTCTTTTCTCAAAAAGTTCTTAAAAACAGTGACTGAATTTTGGTCAAACAGAAATAATTTTATAACTGGGATTTTTTGTTTATTTTTTAGTGCACACAAATCATCTTGCTAAACCACACTGAACACGCAAAACAGTGATACAAACTGCATATAAAATACTCAATTTTTTAAATAGTCAGCTGAAGTTGCCAGTTGTTTATATTTGTGGTGTGAATGTTTCTACCACTATTGAATTACTCTGGCATTAGGCACATAGAAATGTACATGGGATCTTACCAAAAAAAACATTCGCGGTTGCATGACCTTCCTGGAAAGCTTCATCAACGTTCCTTCTTTGAGAAAGACCTGGCAAGTTAAAGAAGATAAACAAATATTGCAACACTTAGCTCTTGAGGGTACAAAAACTGCATGAATAAGCTTCTCTCTTTAAAATTCTTATTCATTTAGTGCCATAGATGTGTTTAAAATTTCATAAAAGACAAAGTAAAACACATCAAGCACAAATGATAATGAAGAAAGATTTCCTGTTCTGGAATACAAAACTTGTAGACCAGCCTTTTTGATAAACCTGTTATAAAAAATTTACTCCTCCATAATTATCCCTAGGTATCCTTAAATACAATAAATATAAATGGATTAATAAAAGAGGAACTTATTGGAATTAGAAGGTCTGCTTAGCACAATATAAAACCAATACTTGAACACTGGAAGAAGGTCCCATTTACAATAAATGAACGGGCCTCAATATCAACTGACCTAGCTTCTTATGAGAAGTTGATCCTTAACTGCAAACATCCAACATCCAAAAGATGTGGACTCCATGTTTAAATTGTATAAAATTGCTAACCTATCATATATGGAACTGCTCATTCCTTTTCCAGAGGCTGAGAAACAGTGCTCCCACAATTGCAGCTTATGGACACAATTCTGCAAACATCAGAACAAGTAACTTCACTCATGTGACTAGTTTCACTGAGATCAATGGGACTACTCATGGCAGGGTGATTGAGAGAATAAAGATGGGTCCTTACATCTGTATCTCACTTGTTTAGTGTTGTACAAGTCACATTATGAATAAATTCAAATCTCGAATAAGAAAAAACCCTAAGGGATTCCACGGTAATTACCAAGTTTCTGTTATTAAAATGTAATTGGGACAACGGTGATGGTTCCTGCACTCGAGAGTTGCTGATCATCCTCAACTCCCAATGAAATCCACAGGGATTGTGTACTTGCACTGGAGGGCGGAGTTTTCTCTAATTTATTTTTAAGTCTTTCCTCTGACTTCTCATGTTCCAATTGAAGTCGCAACAATGTGGTGATAAAGCTTGCAGTATAGCTGCTAACAAAATGCGCAGAATGGTAGAATCGTAGGACTGGAGGGACCTCAAGAGGCCTTCTAGTTCAGTCCCCTGCACTCAAGGCAGGACAAAGCATTATCTAGACCAGGGGTCTCAAACACGCGGCCCGCGGAGTTATTTCCTGTGGCCCACCATAGGCGCCGACTCCACTGGCAGCCAAGCTCCAAACATTACTGAGTGTTTATATTTTATTAAAACCCCTCTTTGCATTACAGTTTTAAAAAAGTTAATACATTGACTTTTAATAGAATACTATATTACTCTTCATTTTTTTCATTTTTGACTATACTTTTGTATCATTATATGAAAAGATTAAGTGATGCGGCCCTTGGGCCAGTTTACTAGTTCTCATGTGTCTCTTATGGTGATTTGAGTTTGAGATCTAGACCATCCCTGACAAGTGTTTGTCCAACCTGCTCTTAAAAATCTCCAATGATGGAGATTCCACAACCTCCCTAGGCAATTTATTCCAGTGCTTAACCACCCTGACAGTTAGGAAGTTTTTCCTAATGTCCAACCTAAACCTTTTTGCTGCAATTTAAGCACATTGCTTCTTGTCCTATCCTCAGCGGTTAAGTAGAACAATTTATCATCCTCCTCTTTATAACAACCTTTTATGTACTTGAAAACTGTTATGTCCCCCTCCCCCCCAATCTTCTCTTCTCCAGACTAAACAAACCCAATTTTTTTCAATCTTCCCTCATAGGTCATGTTTTCTAGACCTTTAATCATTTTTGTTGCTCTTCTCTGGACTTTCTCCCATTTGTCCACATCTTTCCTGAAATGTGGCACCCGGAACTGGACACAATACTATAATACTACAATAGAGGCCTAATTAGCGCAGAGTAGAGTGGAAGAATTACTTCTTGTGTCTTGCTTACAACAGTCCTGCTGATACATCCCAGAATGATGTTAGCTTTTTTTGCAACAGAATTACACTGTTGACTCATATTTAGCTTGTGATCCACTATGATCCCCAGATCCCTTTCTGCAGTACTCCTTCCTTCATCCTGCTTACTTCAAACCATTTCTCTAGTTTGTCCAGATCATTTTGAATTTTAATCCTATCCTCCAAAGCACTTGCAATCCCTCCCAGCTTGGTATTGTCTGCAAACTTTATAAAGCATACTCTCTATGCCATTATCTAAATCATACATGAAGACACTGAACAGAACTGGTTCCTACTTGATATGCCTTTCCAGCTTGACTGTGAACCACTGATGATTACTCTCCGGGAACGGTTTTGCAACCAGTTATGCACCCACCTTATAGTAGCTTCACCTAGGTTGCATTTCCCTAATTTGTTTATGAGAAGGTCATGTGAGACAGTATCAAAAGCTTTACTAAGGTCAAGATGTACCACATCTACCGCTTCCCCCCATCCAAAAGGCTTGTTACCCTGTCAAAGAAAGCTATTAGGTTGGTTTGACACAATTTGTTCTTGACAAATCCATGCTGACTGTTACTTATCACCTTATCTTCTATGTGTTTTCAAATTGATTGCTTAATTATTTTCTCCATTATCTTTTTGGGTACTGAAGTAAAATTGGCTAGTCTGTAATACCCCTTCTTATAGATTGGCAATATATTTGCTCTTTTCCTGTCCTCTGGAATCTCACCCATCTTCCATGACTTCTCAAAAATAATCGCTAATGGCTCAGATATCTCCACATGTGTAGGACTTCATGTTCTAAAACTGTTAGGTTTTCATAACAAATGTCTTGGGAGTAAGGACTCTTATTCCACCATCAGCACCAACTAAGCAAGGGATTGTTTTTCTCACAGACTAAGACCGAAAGGGACCATCATGATCATCTAGTCTGAGCTCCTGTACATTGCAGGTCATAGAACCTCACCCACCCACCCACTCATGTAATAGACCTCTAACTTCTGGATGAACTACTGAAGTCCTCAAATCTTGATTTAAAAACTTCAAGTTACAGAGAATATCCACCATTTACTATAGTTTAAATCTGAAAGTGACCCATGCTCCGTGATGCAGAGGAAGGTGAAAAATCTACAGGGTCTCTGCCAATCTGACCGGGGGGAAAAATCCTTCCTGACCCCAAATATGGCGATCAGTTAGACCAGGGGTAGGCAACCTATGGCACAGGTGCCAAAGGCGGCACGCGAGCTGATTTTCAGTGGCACTCACACTACCTGGGTCCTGGCCTCCAGTCTGGGGGGCTTTCCATTTTAATTTAATTTTAAGTGAAGCTTCTTAAACATTTTAAAAACCTTATTTACTTTACATACAACAATAGTTATATATTAAAGACTTATAGAAAGAGACCTTCTAAAAACGTTAAAATGTATTACTGGCACGCAAAACCTTAAATTAGAGTGAATAATGAAGACTCGGCACACCACTTCTGAAAGGTTGCCGACTCCTGAGTTAGACTGTGAGCATGCAGGCAAGACCCACCAGCCAGACACCTGGGAAAGAATTCTCTGTAGTAACTCAGAGCCCTCCCCATCTAGTGTCCCATTTCTGGCCTTTAGAGATATTTGCTGCCAGCAGTTGCAGATTGACCACAATGGTACGTAGCCAGTCTCATCATACCATCCATCCCCTCTATAAACTTATCAAGCCCAGTCTTGAAGCCAGTTAGGTTTTTTGCCGCCCCGTCCCCTTGGAAGGCTGTTCCAGAACTTCACTCCTCTGATGGTTAGAAACCTTTGTCTAATTCGAAGCCTAAACTTGTTGATGACCAGTTTATGTCCATTTGTTCTTGTGTCCATATTAGTGCTTAACTTATAACTCCTCTCCTTTCCTGGTATTTATCTCTGTGATGTGTTTAGAGACAGCAATCAAAACTCCCTTCAGCCTTCTTTTGGTGAGGCTAAACAAGCCAAACTCTTTGAGTCTCCTCTCATAAGGTAGGTTTTGCATTCCTCTGATCATCCTAGTAGCCTTTCCCTGCACCTGTTCCAGTTTGAATTCATCCTTCTTGAACATGGGGGATGAGAACTGCGCACAGTTCTTCCTGCTGCAAACAGCAGGTCTATATGCTCCTATCACCTTAGTCTGCAGTTTCCTTGCTGCTATCTGCTGAATGCCCTTTTGCAGAACTTACCCTTCCTGGTTGAACAATCTCATGATGCCCATTTAAACTGTATTGAATCTGCATGAGCTTCTGAAAGTTATCCTGTGGGGGGGACACAAACACAGAATTGCCTTTCAGTTTAATGAAAATGCATTAGCTTTAGCAGACACCAACTTCCACAATTAGGATACTTACTCCCTGTTTCATGATATCATTGGCATGGTTGGCTACTTCTATGACAACAGCCAGAGCACCTAAAGTGTGAAGGAACAGAATTTAGTTATAGACTCTAGCCAGTGGTTCAGTATTTAAAAACAGGTTGCCCAATTCCGCTGGTGCTAAGGGGCTCAAGAGAGTGTGACCCAAAGCCCATGGAAGTCAGTGGGAGTCTTTCAGTTGACTTCAGTGGTCTCTGGATTAGGTCTTAAAAGCTGTGTCCTGGCAAACCACCATCCATTGTGGCAGCGCTTTTGTGCCACGATAGCTACCAAATTTCTTAAAGTTAACTGAAATAATGACACTTATTTTGCCAACAAAATTAAGCTCAAACCCAGCTTGCCTTACTCACACAACTAGTCCCTTTTACTTCAAGGTGACCAGTTGTATAAGTGATTGTATAATGCGAGCAGGATTAAGTCCCAATGTAAACTCAGCAAAGGGACTCAGCCAATAATCATCTTTTTCCATTGCATAAGTTTCCCTGAAATGTCGGTCACAGAATGAGACGGTTACTCACCGTAGTAACTGTTGTTCTTCGAGATGTGTTGCTCATATCTATTCCAATTAGGTGTGCGTGCGCGGCGTGCACGATCGTCGGAAGACTTTTACTCTAGCAACACTTGGTGGGCTGGCTGGCGCCCCCTGGAGTGGCGCCGTTGCGGTGCCTGCTATATACCCCAGTCGGCCCAGCGCCCTCTCAGTTCCTTCTTGCCGGCTATTCCGACAGTGGGGATGGAGGGCGGGTTTGGAATACATATGAGCAACACATCTCGAAGAACAACAGTTACTACGGTGAGTAACCGTCTCTTCTTCTTCGAGTGATTGCTCATATATATTCCAATTAGGTGACTCCCAAGCCTTGCCTAGGAGGTGGGGTCGGATTGTGCTACAGCAGAGTGTAGGACCGCTGAACCAAACACAGCATCCTCCCTGGCATGCTGAACTATGGCATAGTGAGAGGCAAAGGTGTGCACCGATGACCAGGTTGCTGCCCTACATATCTCCTGTATAGGTATGTGCGCCAGGAAGGCGAAGGACGAGGCTTGAGCTCGGGCGGAGTGGGCAGTAGGATGCATGGTGGGAACACCAGCCAAGTCATAACACATCCGGATGCATGACATGATCCAGGAGGAGATGCGCTGGGAGGAGACCGGGAGGCCCTTCATTCGGTCTGCCACGGCGACGAATAGCTGAGTCGTTTTCCGAAAGGGCTTCGTCCGCTTGATGTAGAAGGCGAGGGCCCTACGGACGTCCAAGGAATGGAGTTGCTGCTCCCTTGGAGAGGCATGCGGCTTCGGGTAGAAGACCGGCAGAAAAATGTCCTGGTTAATATGAAAGGCCGACACTACCTTGGGCAGGAAGGCCGGGTGTGGTCGCAGCTGTACCTTGTCCTTGTGGAACACCGTGTAAGGGGGTTCTGAAGTGAGCACTCCGAGTTCAGAGATGCGCCTTGCCAAGGTGATGGCCACGAGGAAGGCCGTCTTCCAGGAGAGGTACAGGAGCGAGCAGGTGGCCATAGGCTCGAATGGGGCCCCCATGAGCCTGGTTATGACAAGGCTGAGGTCCCAAGTGGGGACCGGACGGCGAACCAACGGGTATAGACGTTCTAACCCCTTGAGGAACCTGCTGACCATGGGGTTGGAAAAGATCGAGCGCCCATTCTCGCCAGGGTGAAAGGCCAAGATTGCCGACAGGTGGACTTTTAGCGAGGAAAGCGCTAGACCCTGCTCCTTCAAAGACAGGAGGTAGTCCAGAATGGTATGCACCGGCACTTGTGAAGGGATGACACCCCGAGGGCCGCACCAACAGGAAAAACGTTTCCACTTGGCTAAGTAGGTAGACCTGGTAGAGGGCTTCCTGCTACTTAGCAAGACTTGTTGCACCGGGTCGGAGCAGTGGAGCTCGGACGGGTTCAGCCATGCAGCAGCCACGCTGTGAGGTGGAGAGACTGCAGGTGGGGATGATAAAGCCTGCCGTGCTGTTGAGTAATCAGGTCTGGCCACAGCAGGAGAGTGATCGGGGCGGACACCGAGAGCTCTAGGAGAGTGGTGTACCAGTGCTGCCTGGGCCACGCCGGGGCGATCAGGATTAGGCGGGCCCTGTCCGTGCGTAGTTTGAGCAGGACTCTGTGGACCAGCGGCATCGGTGGGAAGGCATAGCACAGGTGGCCTGACCAAGGCAGGAGAAAAGCGTCCGTCAGGGAGCCTGGGGAGCGTCCCTGGAGCGAGCAGAACGTGTGGCACTTCCGGTTCTCGCGAGTCGCGAACAGGTCTATGTGGGGAAATCCCCACCTCCGGAAGACAGAGTGGATAATATCCGGCCGAATGGACCACTCGTGTGCCTGAAAGGATCTGCTGAGGCGATCCGCCAAGGTATTCTGGACCCCTGGGAGAAAGGAGGCCACCAGGTGAATGGAGTGGGCTATGCAGAACTCCCACAACCGCATTGCTTCTTGGCAGAGCAGGGAGGAGCGTGCCCCTCCTTGCCTGTTGATGTAATACATGGCCGTCGTATTGTCCGTGAGGATGGCGACACAATGACCCTGCAGATGCTGGGAGAAGGCTTGGCAGGCAAGGCGCACTGCCCGCAGTTCCCTGACGTTGATATGCAGGGCTAATTCCTGCGCCGACCACAGGCCCTGTGTTTGGAGACCCTTCAGATGGGCTCCCCAGCCGAGGAATGACGCGTCTGTGGTTAGGGCTAGGGATGGCTGTGACGGATGGAATGGCACCCCTTCCAGCACTTTCTTGGGGTCTAGCCACCAGTTCAGGGAGGCTAGGACCTGCGGTGGTACTATCAAAACCAAGTCCAAGCTGTCTCTGCGTGGATGGTATACTGAAGAGAGCCATGCCTGGATTGGAGTAGACGGAGGTGTAATCTGGCATGAGCGGTCACGAACGTGCAGGATGCCATGTGACCGAGGAGGCTGAGGCAGCTGCGAGCCGTCGAGGTTGGGAAGCTCTGAAGGCCACGTATGATGGTTACGAGGGCCTGAAAGCGTGCCTCTGGCAGAAAAGCTCAGGCGAGAGTCGAGTCCAGCACTGCGCCTATAAAGTCTAACCTCTGGGTTGGCTCCAAAGTGGACTTTTCTACATTCAGGAGCAGGCTGAGCTGATTGAACATGCTCAAGGCCGTCAGAAGGTGCGACTGGACTTGGCTGCTGGAGTTGCCGCGGATAAGCCAGTCGTCGAGGTAGGGGAACACCTGAATCCGTTGCTGACGAAGGGCAGCCGCCACAACGGCCATACACTTGGTGAACACGCGTGGTGCCGTGGAGAGGCCAAAGGGAAGAACTGCAAACTGGAAGTGTCTTTGGTCTACCACAAAGCGGAGGAAGCGTCTGTGTGGAGGGTAATTGCGATATGGAAATACGCGTCCTTCGTGTCGAGGGCAGCGTACCAGTCTCCAGGATCCAGAGAAGGGATAATGGTACCCAGGGAAAGCATGCGGCACTTCAACTTTACCATAAATTTGTTGAGTCCCCGCAAGTCCAAGATAGGGCGTAGCCCCCCTTTTGATTTGGGGATTAGGAAATAGCAGGAGTAAAAACCCTTGCCCCTGAATTCCCTTGGAACCTCCTCTATTGCCCCTATGGTGAGGAGCGTTTGGACCTCCTGAATTAGGAGTTGCTCGTGAGAAGGGTCCCTGAAGACGGACAGGGAAGGAAGGTGGGAGGGGGGGGGGGGGGGAAGAGACAAACTGAAGGTGGTATCCGCTTTCCACCGTGCGCAGGACCCAACGGTCCGTGGTGATATTCGACCACGCACGGAAGAAATGGGAAAGACGGTCTCGGAAGGGGGGGAAAGGATCGTGAACTGAGACTGGTACTCCGCCCTCGGGCATCCCTTCAAAAGTTCTGTTTGGGCCCCGACGACTGTTTGTGGGAGCCCTGGCTGTGGCCATTCTGGCGACCAGGCTGCCGCCTTCTACCGCCCCTGCCACGTGGTCTCCTCGAGAAGTCCTGCCGTGGCGCGGGTACGGTGTAGAGATGCTGCGCGAAGGGCCGGAAGGATCTGCGCTGTGTGGCTGGGGTGTGCATCCCCAGCGTGCGGATGATGGTGCGACCGTCTTTTAGGGGCTGCAACCTCGCATCAGTCTTCTCCGAAAACAGACCCCGCCCCTCGAACGGTAGGTCCTGGATGATATGCTGGACCTCCAGAGGGAGGGTGGAGGACTGAAGCCAGGAGATACGCCGCATGGCGACTCCTGAAGCTATGGCCCTGGCGGCTGAGTCGGCTATGTCCAAGGAGGCCCGCAGCAACGTTCTGGCCACCTTCTTGCCCTCCTCAATCAGCGCTGCGTACTCCTGCCTGGACTCCTGGGGTACAAGTTCTTTGAATTTTTGCATGGAGTTCCAGGTGTTGTACCCGTATCGGCTCAGGAGTGCTTGCTGGTTAGCAGCTCTGAGCTGAAAGCTCCCCCCCCGCCCCCCAGGAGATCTTTCTGCCAAACAAGTCCAGACGCTTGGCGTCCTTGGACTTACGGGTGGGTGCCTGTTGGCCATTCCTCTCCCTCTCGTTCACAGATTGAACGACCAGGGAGCACGGTGGGGGGTGAGTGTAGAGGTACTCGAAGTCTTTCGGGGGCGCCATATATTTTCTCTCCACCCCCCTGGCAGTGGGGGGCACCAAAGCTGGAGATTGCCAGATTGAGGTGGCGTTGGTAAATATAGTCCGTACAAACGGGAGGGCTACCCTGGTGGGGGTGTCGGCTGTTAGGATGTCCACCACCGGGTCCTCAAGCTCCACCACCTCCTCGATCTGCAGATTCATGTTGAGAGCCAATCTGCGCAGTAAGTCTTGGTGGTCCCGGAGATGGATGGGAGGCAGGCCTGAAGATGATGCTCCTGCCACTGCCTCGTCCGGGGAGGAGGAGGACGACAATCCCGGGACTAGAGGGTCCTGGTGTGGAAGTTCTGGAGCCTCCACGCCCATGGCCTCCGGGTCTGGGATCTCGGCCGATGTCTGGGCTGCAGGGCCTGGGGCCTCCGGAGGAGGGCGTGACACCGTCGCCTCCGTTGCCCAGGACTCTGAATGAGCCGACTGGGAGGTTCTGGAGGGGGCCCCTTGGAACTGATGGTACGCCATCGGAGTCCAGAAAGGCCACTGCGTCGGGGCTTGAGGCGGATCCTGTCCCTCGTCTGGCCAGTGGATCTGGCCCTCGACCACGTGGCCCTGGTCCGTATAGTAGGCACTACCAGCCCTAGAGGACTGAGAGGCCGAACGGGAGGGGCAAGGCGGAGCAGAGTGTCCTTGAGGGCCGGTCCGCGGAGCCGTGCTGTGCCGTGGCGCTGGGGATCGGTACCGGGACCTGGATTGGTACCGACGGCTGTCTCGGTACCGGGAACCCAACCTGGATCGCGTACACCTCGGTGAGCGGTAGCGAGGTTGATTGTCCGGGGATCTACGCTGCTACCGGCCGCGGTACCGGGAGCGGTACCGGGAATCGTAGTATCGTCGACCGTGTCTGGAGGTCGACCTGGATCGATGCCGCGAGTACGACCGGCGCCGAGAAGGTGATCGGTGCTGGGACTGCGAGCGGCGTCGAGGAGATCTAGGCTGTTGGTCGATCTCCACATGCGGCACCGGACGTAGCATGGCCGGTTTGCCATGGGACGTGATGATTCTCAACGGCGGTACCGAAGATGGGGTCGGTGCCGGGTCCGTCATAGCAATCAAGTCCTGCGCTGCCGAGAAGGTGTCCGGAGTGGACGGCAGCGTAAGCTCTACCTCGGTGTGCACCGGGGAGCTGGCGGTTACCGAGCTCAACGGCCCTTGCGGTACCGGAGTCGTCGGTACCGGAGCCTTAACAGGCTGCCCTGAGCTCAATGGTCTCTGTGGTACCGGAGTCGACAGGGCTGGTGCCGGCATCGGTGGCGGCGCCGGACTCGACGGCCCCTGTGGAGCCAGAGTCGGTGGTGCAGGCGTCTTGGACAAAGGCACCGAGCTCAACGGTCATTGCGGTACCGGAGTCATCGGTGCTGGCACCGGGCCGGGAGGTTTGGCGCGGTTATGAACCGGCTGCGGATGCAGCGGCGCCGGGGTCGGAGCCGGTCCCGGACCCGATTTTCTCAGTCTTGGAGACAACGATCGGTGCCTCTGGGGAGTCCCGGCCTGAGGTGTTCGGTGTCGAGGCTCTTTACTGGAGCTCGGATGCTCCGGGGCCGCTGGCGCCGGACCAGCTGCGGAGGTCGGTACCGGGTTGTGGTGCGGGGCTGACATCGGGCTAAGAGACGCTTCCAAGAGGAGCTGCTTCAAACGAAAGTCCCGCTCCTTCTTGGTTCGAGGCTTGAAAGCCTTACAGATACGGCACTTATCTGGAAGGTGGGACTCTCCGAGGCACTTCAGACAGGAGTCGTGGGGGTCCCCCGTGGGCATCAGCTTCAAACAGGCTGAGCACAGCTTGAATCCCGGAGAGCCAGGCATTGGCCCGGTACCGGGAGGGAGACAGGAAAAACCCCTTATCTCCCACTACTATTTACACTAACTACAACAAACGAACTATCAGTAAACTATTAACTACTTAAGAAGTACTTAAAAACTAACAACAAGATAAATGAGTGCTAACTGCGCTAGGGAGGTGGAGCTGCGCTCCACAGTTCCAACGACCGTCACGGGCGGTAAGAAGGAACCGAGAGGGCGCTGGGCCGGCTGGGGTATATAGCAGGCACCGCAATGGCGCCACTCCAGGGGACGCCAGCCGGCCCACCGAGTGTTGCTAGGGTAAAAGTCTTCCGACGATCGTGCACACCGCGCGCACACACCTAATTGGAATACATATGAGCAATCACTCGAAGAAGAATCAGAGGATTTCCAGTGGAGCTATCATTGTATTTTCAATTTTCTGTCTTTGGGTTTATTGCTGACGAAGATTATTTTCAAGTTTCAAATCCCACAGATTTCTTTTGAAGTGTCAAACGTTTTGTACCCATGTGGAACTGAAAATGTAAAATCTCTAAAAGGGAAGAGTTACCCAAGATGGGAGGCAGTTTGGTATCTCTGTATTCAATAAAAAAAAACCAAACACAATGGACAGAAGTGTTTCGAATTACTGCAGTCGGGGGGAAGGGAGCATGTGAATTACTGCACAGAGCAGCATTTCATACAGAATTCAAATCTGCAATTAATTTAACTGGAGAAAATAGATAAACTCACTTTACTGAAAGTTAGCAGAAATAACTATGTGGTGACAGACTCTCTCTAAGATACAGATCACCCTCTGAACCATTTGAATGCAACTAAGCATCCCAAATAATGGAACTATTATAGGTTTAGAGCCTTCCAGCAATACTATCACTAGGTCACTAAAGCCAAAAAGCACTATTTTTTCTTGCTATCCTGGTATTTACACAGGTTTCATCAGTGTAGCACTTGAGTTCCCGAACGTGCACGTCTAGAACTGTTCACTTCATAGAGAGAAGGAAAATAGGTTAAAATATATAATGGCCAAACTTCAAAAGGTACAGCGATGTTTAAGGCCTGAGGTGGGAATTAGGTGGAAGCATGAACTAGGAGCTCCCGCTTAGATTGATGTAAGGAGCATTTTGGGGTTTTGTTTTACGTTTCTTTCACGTAGGAAACAAATACAGCTTCCAAATAATCAAAAGGCATGGAAATAACTGAACATGCCCAATAAACATAATAATACAAAGATCAGGATGTCTTTAAACCTAGGGCCTCTCAGAGAGTCAGCAGCACGTGCTGAAGCTGAGCCACAGGAATTTTCTGTCCAAGGAAAGCTGGAATGAATTAGCTCCAAATAAGATACAGGTGGCTGAACATTTCTTAAAACCTCCTTCAGAGATCTGTTATTAAAACAAATCTATGCCAAAAGCATTCATTCATTGACTTCAAGAAAAATTAAGACTGATGAATCCTACAGTAAATTGGCTGGGATTCACTGGGGAAGATTTAAGGTCACGTTATCTTTTATAGTATCGTGATTCCAAAATAAATCTTAAGATTTTGAAAGTTTAATAACTATACTCAAGAGTAAATAATACATGCAGTGAACAGGTGTAGGAAATGGTATGAAAACTGTTTTTGGAAAGAAGGCTCCTCTCACTTTCTAATGCTGCACTACCTATAAGGAGTAATGCAAGTACAAGAAAGCACAGAGGTCCCTGAGGTGACCTGCAGATATAGTTTTGAGACACCTAGCCCATATAGATCTTTATTTATGCAGTTAAAGGGACACAGCCAACTTCACTATTACATTTTGACTTGTTTTTTAACCTACTGTTGTCACAAGCAACACCCAGATTACTAAAAATGAAAGATTAGAGGATTTTTTCATATCTAGATTTACAGTTTGTCTTCATATATTTCACAGTTCTTTCATTGTTTCCCCTGTATAGTTACAGTTACGTTTCCATGATTGTCTTTGACACAGCAACAAGGGAGAGAAAAACATTTTAGAATATAAGGAAATGTGATTGCTGAAAGCACACAAGTTTGGCAGAGGAGACTCAAGAGCAGGTGCAGACCTGACACTACTTATAACTCATTTTTTGAAATTGACTAGATTTCAAGTGTCTGGTGTTGCATTAGTGCAGGGGTTTCAAACATGTGGCCCACAGAGTTATTTCAAGCAGCCCGCCATAGGCGCCGACTCCACAGGCAGCCAAGCTTCAAACATTACTGAGTGTTTATATTTTATTAAAATCCTTCTTCACATTACAGTTTTAAAAAAGTTAATACATTGACTTTTAATAGCATACTATATTACTCTTCATTTTTTTCACTTTTGACTATACTTTTGTATCTTTGTATGAAAAGGTGTCAGTGATGCGGCCCTCGGGCCAACGTACTAGTCCTCATGTGGCCCTCGTGGTGATTTGAGTTTGAGATCCCTGCATTAGTGCTAGTTTATTCATATCCATTATCAACGCACGGAAGTTATTGGCTCAGCTATCACTGAAAAAATGAAGATGTAAAACAATCTGTACCTATTTGCCCCCCAAAAGCTGCTCTCTGTGTGTATTCAGAGTCATTATTTGCTTGCTAAAACCACAAAAATAGATCCTTCTTAGTTCTACTAGCACTGCAGAGCGAAACATGGTGATGATGCGTGCACAAGGAGGAAAGAACTAGAGCTTGAATTTCAGGCCCTGAATTAGTTTTACAGGGACAGCTGTTTTTACTTGTAAACTTTGAACATTCTTTTTTGGGGGGAAAAAACACGGAACCCTTCAACGTCACTTTTCATAGTAACATAAAACTGAATAAAAATAGGTTTACTGGTTCACTACATTATATGCATCTAAAGTTAAAGTTTAGAAATATTCTCATTTTTCATCTTTAACAAGCCTTCTCTATTGAATCTAAAGAAATACATTTACCTTGAGTATCCCTATAGTCTGCTGAGTCTTCTAAAAGATTCTTTAAATAATCTGCATAATAAAGAAAAATATTACATAAATATGTTGGGAAAGAACCACTGTTATAAAAAGGAATAAACGCATAAAAATTGCTGGAAAAAATGTACTTTTGGGTAAACATGTGCAATAAGTTACAGCCCCTAATGGATTAAAAAAACCAACCAGCTGAAATATTATTAAAAATACTTGTTTTTGGAGTGTAACAGAAAATGTAATATCAACAGCAGCACAGCTACACAATATCTGTGCACAACACAATATTTACATTGAATGTTTCAGATAAAAAAAGCAATGATTAGCGGTGAAATCAGTAAAAAATGTGTTGCTCTATTTTACTCAGGAATAGAGTTCACAGAAGCAGTGTCTTCAGGCAAATAATATAATTTGTGTAGGTGTTATATTTCAGAACAAATCCACTAATTATTCAGTGTGACAACAAGCACCCATACAAAGCTATACTACATGCACTTATTTGTGTTCAATTTTACATAGGTCACGACACATTTTGAAGATTACAAATGTTACTGTGTTTTGTGTTAGTACCTAACTTGATTGTAATAAATAATCAGTATTTGGCAAAAGAATGTTCTGGTTGTTTTATTATGTGGAAGAACTTTTGTTCCAATAAAGGAAAATAAACTATCAAATTTTGCAAAAAGAACAAGGAGTACATGTGGCACCTTAGAGACTAATACATTTATTTGGGCATAAGCTTTTGTGGGCTAAAACCCACTTCATCAGATGCATAGAGTGGAACATACAGTAGGAAGATAGATATACAAAAACACACACACACAGAACATGAAAAGATGGGGGTTCCCATACCAACTTTAAGAGACTGATCAATTAAGGTGAGCTATTATCAGCAGAAGAAAAAAACAACTTTTGTAGTGATAATCAGGATGGCCCATTTCAAACAGTTAACAAAAAGGTGTGAGTAACAGTAGGGGGAAACTTAGCATGGGGAAGTAGATTTCAGTTTGTGTAATGACCAAAGCCATTCCCAGTCTTTATTCAAGCCTAATTTAATGATATCCAGTTTGCAAATTAATTCGAGTTCAGCAGTTTCTTGTTGGAGTCTGCTTTTGAAGGTTTTTTTGTTGAAGAATTGCCACTTTTAGGTCTGTTCTTGAGTGACCAGAGAGATTGAAGTGTTCTCCTACTCGTTTTTGAATGTGATGATTCCTGATGTCAGATTTGTGTCCATTTATTCTTTTAAGTAGAGACTGTCTGGTTTGGCCAATGTACATAGCAGAGGGGCATTGCTGGCACATGATGGCATATATCACATTGGTAGATGTGCAGGTGAACGAGACCCTGATGGTGTGGCTGATGTGATTAGATCCTATAATGGTGTTACTTGAATAGATATGTGGACAGAGTTGGCATCGGGCTTTGTTGCAAGGATAGGTTCCTGGGTTAGTGTTTTTGTTGTGTGGTTGCTGGTGAGTATTTGCTTCAGGTTAGGGGGCTGTCTGTAAGCGAGGACTGGCCTGTCTCCCAAGATCTGTGAGAGTGAGGGATCGTCGTTCAGGATAGGTTGTCGATCTCCGATGATGCGCTTGAGAGGTTTTAGTTGGGGGCTGACGGTGATGGGTAGTGGCGTTCTGTTACTTTCTTTGTTGGGCCTGTCCTGTAGTAGGTGACTTCTGGGTACTCTTCTGGCTCTGTCAATCTGTTTCTTCACTTCAGCAGGTGGGTACTGTAGTTTTAAGAATGCTTGATAGAGATCTTGTAAGTGTTTGTCTCTGTCTGAAGGATTGGAGCAAATGTGGTTGTATCTTAGAGCTTGGCTGAAGACAATGAATCGTGTGATGTGTCCTGGATGGAAGCTGGAGGCATGTAGGTAAGTATAGCGATCAGCAGGTTTCCAGTATAGGGTGGTGTTTATGTGACCATCGCTTATTAGCACTGTAGTGTCCAGGAAGTGGATCGCTTGTGTGGATTGGTGCAGGCTGAGGTAGATGGTGAGATGGAAATTGTTCAAATCATGGTGGATTTCCACAAGGGTTTCTTTTCCTTGGGTCCAGATGATGAAGCTGTCATCAATGTAGCGCAGGTAGAATAGGGGCGTTAGAACAACGCTTCCTTAGCTCTCATACCCTAAGTCAGCCATAAAAATGTTGGCATACTGTGGGGCCATGTGGGTACCCATAGCAGTGCCACTGACTTGAAGGTATATATTGTCCTCAAGTGTGAAATAGTTGTTGTAGGTGAGGACAAATGTTGGTGTGTGTTAGTTTGGTTTTGATCAATGATAAATCTAGTCTTTGCCCACTAGATGGCACACTGGATCCACAAAATATTTCTTGCTTTGAGGTTTTCAATCTTTACTTACAAAAGACCACTAAAACTAACCTTAAACGCCACACAAATTGGGAGAACCAAACATATTCCCCTGGAGATTCCATTTCCTACAATATTTAATCAGAAAGTATAATGTACCGCCAAAGGCATTACATGTGTCACATTTGCAGCAGGCATCTGTTGTATACATCCTAAAGTTCTAAAGTGGTTAAATGCAGAAGAGATGCAATCAGAAACTTTCAGGAAAATATACAATCTTTAATATTGCTATATAATTTTTTAATAAATTTGTGAACGTATCTGCATTCTGGCCTGAAAGTTTTGTGGAGGATCTAGTGAAGAGTAGGGCATAAAAGCCAGGTGAGGGTGGGGAGAAGAAGAGTAGTAGGTAGGTTCTACTGTAGAGAGAGGGAGAAAAAGAGAAAAGATTGATCCAGCTGGGTCAGAGGAAGACACCATTTTTTGCTGCAACTGAAGTTCTGTCTGACCACTAGTGGGCACCAGCCAATGGTTGTTTTTTTTAGTACTTGTCTCTTCCATGACACTAAACTCTCTCCCACAACAAAAACAAGTTATTTCCTTCCTCCTTTATATATCCCAAGAAAGATTTTTGCTGTGATGGGTACACAAAATAGTTAACCAAGTCTTGTATTTTTAAACCAATTTGGTTAAACTGGCAGCTGTAACAAACTTGCATCCTCTGTGGACCAGGTACAGTAGGGGAAACAATGTACACTGACCATTGTGTTACGATTGCACCCTAAGATTGCATAAATTGTGAATGGCAACATAAATTTAAGACCCAAAAGTGATCTTAAATTTCCAGTGTAAAAGGGACCCAAATAGGGAACTGAATATTTCTTGGCATATATATGCTTTATGGCATACATTAAAGTTTTGTCCAAGATAAACAAATGAACAACATTTTATATGGCGCAATTCTTTTGACAGGTACATTTATTCACGGACAAAACTAGAATTAAAAGTGCCAGAGAACTAAAAGTGCCAGAGAGAACAGAGCGACTAAAGACAAGTTTCAGCATAAAATTTATTTATTTTAAACTCTGCAGTCAAAAGTAGAGTGTTGCTCTTATGTTAGGGCTCTATGGAGTATCCAATTAAACTTGCAGATGCTAAATGCTGAAATAATATTTATGTAATTTTGAACTTAACACTCCTTTGCACATCTGGCTAGTAGTCTCTGTTCGTGGCTAAAACCTATGGCTTCAAAGTAGATTTTGAACAGATGTTTCTAATCTCTCATTTTCCATGAATACACACTGGAAATTCTGTGCTTACAACAACCTTTCTGTAGTGAATGCCATCAGACTATTACACAGAAGGGTTTTTATAGAAATGGATACCATTATATTTTGCTGTAACACTATAATTTAGTACAAACATACTTAAGATCAAACAACTATATGAACAAAACCCAATCAATGAGACTAAATCTTAGTTTTAAAAAAAGAACACTAGTGATCACTATTTAAACAAAAAAACTGAATAAGTCAGATTCAAGCATTATTTACAGAAGATATACAGTATACTTAGAACAAAATATATCAATCAGAGATGAACAATTTATTGTAAGTGGAAATTCTAAGAGGGGAAGGATGAGAGATATGGTCTAATTTTCTTCTTCCTTCCTATTGCCTGACTTGAGACAGGCTAAAGGAAGCGTAAATATAATCATGAAACCTACTTTTTTAGCTCTCAACTTGCCATGGCCCTAATATGCAAACAGAAAAAATATATTTATTCTACATTCCTCACATGATGTGGGTGTAAGTGAGATAAGCAGCAGGTTTGTGCAGGAGACACAGTTGAGTCTACAATGATGGCTATCCCTTGGTATGATGGACAATTGAGAGATGGACAATGAATACCTGCAGATACAGTAGCAGGGCATCGTACAAAGACAACCCAGTAAAACACATAAATGGAGGGTGAGGATGTGTGGTGAACTCAGACAGAATCAGCAAGGAAAGAGGAAGAGAGAAGGGAAAGGTTGAGAAAATGAATGAAGAGCTCATAAGAAGGAAGAGGGGTCATCCCAGAACAGCATGGAGCACATGAATATTGCAAAGTCTCCTTGAGTAATATAGGGATTTGGCAAGGGGACAGTAGGGAAGAATTTCACTCCTTTATTTTCTTACTAGACAGCAGAGGCTTCTAACTGTCCCTCACAATAACCCTTTTAATACTTGTTATGTAAGAATCAAACGATTAGTGTGTGGAGAAGTGAGAGCCCACGTGAGTAAACGGAGAAACCATATAATTTGACAGGAATACAGCGGAGATGCTTCTCTCTTTTGCAGACTTATGAGCCCATCTGCCTCTGACATTGACAGCTCAGGAGTAATAGTATCAAGAGGCAGCAATAATCTTGTAAATTGCTGCCACTGCAAAGGTACATGGAAACAGGAAAGTGGAAATGTATCAAAAACAAGGCTAGCCTACAGTGACACAGAGCGCTTAGATAACGTCGAAAAGGAAAACCAGCTGTCGACACCAAGAGGCCCAGCAGTTGCATTTCACTGATTATTTTTTTCCTCTCCCTGCCACAATTTGCCCACTTTGTTTCCTGATGCATCTACAGAACAGGGAATTTTGCCACTGGCTTTGAATACAGCAACTTTATCATTTAAAATTACCTGCATTCTTGTTCCACTCATGCTGCCCAGCCTATTCTGATGCTAGATCCAAGTACCTTCTGTGTGTTCTGAAGTTCCAGCAGTGCAGGATTTTCATGGAGACCACCCAATATTAAGCAGAGGTGCTTTAAATTGACAGAGTAGACAGACCATCTAGCTACACATGGGGGAGGGGCAAATAATCCCATTTTATGGCTAATGCAAATATATTGCAATGTGGATTGATATTGCAGGCTGAGCAATAGCAAGGGAAGTATAGCTCTCCCTTTGAAGTTATTTTACTGTTCCTTCCAAGAACTATTATTAAAAAATAATCAGCATAGATGAGAGTCTGATCTTTGAGCTTTTCATCCATCCCACGGAACAGAACAAAATTCTGTGTAGAAACCAAGACCCTGATCTTGCAATCTGATCCAGCATGGATCACTTACCCCTGCACAGGATCAACAAGGCTCTACGTGGGCACAAGATCTGCCTGCACAGATCCAATTGCATAACTGGGGCCCTATGGTATCAGCCAGATAGAAAACACTGGTCTTGTAAATCCTCTTTTATGAGCTCCCTCCCTCATCTCCTGCATTTAGAACCAACGATAATGAGGATTTTAAAGCCTTTGAGCAATGGGATCTCTGTGCATTTATCAACAAGGTCTTTCCTCCTCCCTACCTTTTGGTTCCACCCCTTTTAAGTATGCCTCTGGTCTCTTTTAGAAATCGAGACACCACCACTGAATTTGGAACAAATAGCAGTCTCCCTGCCATATCTCAAGTTAGTGTCCTTTTAAAATAAAATGATTAAATAACTTTTTATAAGCTTTTACTTTTCCTTGAATTGTAAGAGATGTAAACATTTCCCACTTACAAATAACCTATTTTCATAGGGTTTTCCCTGCCTTCCCTCTTTGATTTTAATGCAACTGAAAATAAAGGGGTTATTTTTAATCATAACTTTGTGGCTGCAATGTAATAAGCTTAATCTGTACCATGCAGTAGCATCACTGATCTAACTACTACAGGAGAAATGGCATTTCTTGGTTAGCTGCTGCATAGTCAGAAAAGGGTCACGGAGCATTTTATTTTTGTAGTTACTACATATACAGATGCTATTTTTAAATTTCTCAGCAAGGGACAGTAGCATGAAAAAAATAAAAACCTAAGTATTTAAGAACTCTAGAGGATTCTAAATCCTTGACACTGTCCTTTATAATGCATGTTCCCTACATTCCTAAAACACATAGCTTTATAAACCAAGTAACAGAACTTAAACCCTGTATTTTTTGTTAACAAGAAAACAAGAATTATGGTTACATTTTTGAGAAAGACAAGATTTCAATGGAGGCAAAACATTTTCTTTAAAATCACGGCAAATTTCATTAAAAAAAGCCAGGCCTAGAGGATTTAGTACTTGGGTTAGAACTTATATTAAAAGAAAAATGTTTTTATTTTCAATTGTCAGGACCTTCTCCCCCACCCCAATCCTTCTCACGTTTGAAATCAATGCTCTTCCCCTGCTCCTAATGACATGACTGGATTCCACAGCTGTGGAAACAGAGCAAACCATAACAAGGTTTGATGTTTGTGACTACTGCTGAATTTATCTACCAGAAAATATATCACGTGGC
Source organism: Chelydra serpentina (assembly GCA_037349315.1). NCBI lineage: Eukaryota > Metazoa > Chordata > Testudines > Chelydridae > Chelydra > Chelydra serpentina. The sequence goes on from JBAIAC010000008.1 coordinate 78,420,737, forward strand.
TGGGAATAACCACATTTTTCCTGTGTATTTTATGACTGCCAATATTACTGAGTAGAACTTCTAGTTGCACAGTACATTTTAAGAGCGTTTCATACATCTGTAATGAAATAAATATTCTTTGCAGAGTGTTGTGATGGCCTAGATGCCAATTTCCTTGGACTTGTGAGGACTGGCTTTTAAACTTGTGAACAGCTTGTTAGTACCTGTCAAAAGCAGCCTGTACTGGGGAATCCTCTGAACTGGCTTGAGCAGATAGTGCTTGAGTGCCAGACTCGCACAGCGAGGACTCATCTGAAAGACAAAAACCCCCAATAAATACCCACAGTCCTCTAATAGTCAATTCTCTGCTACCCAAAGTTGTGCCTCTAAACAACTGACTCTTACTTATGTGCTGAAAAGGCATGGATTCTGCTATCCTGCTTAACTCCACAGCAGTCCATATAAATCTGAGCTGCCTAAGTCAGCCCTCAGCTACGTACAAGTAACATTTATCTGTAGGCCCACTTGCTACAGCATTGCTAGTAGCCAGATCTGATCATTCCTCCACACAGAAGAATATACACAACAATAGTACGCCTCACAAGTTAGGAAGATACATACAGTAACTCCTCACTTAACGTTGTAGTTATGTTCCTGAAAAATGCGACTTTAAGCAAAACGATGTTAAACTAATCCAATTTCCCCATAAGAATGAATGTAAATAAGGGGGTTAGGTTCCAGGTAAATTTTTTTCACCAGACAAAAAAGACTATATATAATATATACACACACACAAAGTTTTAAACAAACAATTGAATACTGGTACACAGCGATGATGATAGTGAAGCTTGGTTGAGGTGGAGGAGTCAGAGGGTGGGAATTTCCCAGGGAATGCTTTACTAAATGAAGTATCAGAGGGGTAGCCGTATTAGTCTGGATCTGTTTGTCGCTTTTACTAAATGAATTAGCACTCCACTGAGCCCTCAAGGGTTAACTCTCACACTCTACAAGCCAGCAGGAAAGGTGTGTTTCAGAGATTCATAGATTCAGAGATTCTAGGGCTGGAAGGGACCTCGAGAGGTCATCGAGTCCAGCCTCCTGCCCTCATGGCAGGAGATAGAGATGCGCATTTCCAATTAGGTATCAAGAGTGGGGTCAGAAGTACACTGCCTTGTTAATTAGCTCAGCAAGCCCCAAAGCTGCAGCTTCTGCCTAAGGCAGCAGCTCCCTCCCTCGTGTGTCCCCCCTGCTCTATGGAAGATGGGGTAAGCAAGGTGCAGGGGGACATTAGCCCTCCTCTTCTGCCCCTCCCCGCCACACAGCAAGCAGGCAAGAGTCACGGAGAGCAGCACATGGCCGTGGGGGAAGGGACAGCTGAACTGCCATTGATAGCCTGCAAACGAGGTTAGAAGGGAGCATTTCACAACTGTAAACGAGCACGTTCCCTAATTGATCAGCAACGTAAAAACGAAACAATGTTAACCGAGGCAACTTTAAGTGAGGAGTTACTGTAATAGGTAAACACTGGAATTCTATGCAAAATCAAAACATCTGCCTTCGTTCTAAGAAAAGAATTTTATGAATCTCCCTAGAAACAAGGGAAACCTGTCAGCTAGCAGTGAAGGTAACCTGGTGGCATGCTCATTTGGAATTGCAATTCTTAACAATCAGACAGAACTGTAGTGAAGGTGGCAGCGTTCATTACAGAGGTCTCATTAAATGGTACAGAGCCCAAAAACACAACAGAGATATAAACCTTTTTAAAGGGTTATGCTCCAACATGTTTTAATTACCATGAGTTGGGTGATTTGGCCCTCCCATCACTTCTTCCAGTTCAAATTGCCTGAAAATCATTTATTTTGAGGTAACGCTACTTGTACATGAGGAACGCTGACAAGAAGCATCTTCACTAACAGGGATAGGACTTCATCTCTTTCTTTACTAACTGCTGTCTTGTTTTTCTCTCTCCTACATCCCTTTGCTCTCTCCTCCTCCTCACTTTGGCCTCCTTCCCCCTGTTGCAAGTAGCTTATCTAGCCACGCACATACCCAACACATTGGGCAATGCCTGAAAGCACCTGATACTGGCCATGCAAAGCAGGCTTACATTTGTGAGCGCACACCTAGTGGGGCTTGGTGAGAAACAGGCCCTCTGCGACCAGAAGATAGCTATGGCTAAGTTATGACTATTCTGCTGGAAAGAAAAGTACCACAGTACTGAGCTCAGCAGTTGCTTACTAGGTCAGTCTCAACAATTCATTCATTACTGAATTAATCTCTGTCAAAAAAATGAATAATCCTTACAAGCGCTCAATGATGTGTATGCTGGATTGCATGTTTAGAGCTCACACCTCTTCTCTGATCGGTTTTCAAGGGGATAAAATGAGAGGCTAGCAGGGGTACTTGGCTTTTGCATGATTATTGCACGTGCTCGGTTTGAGGGCATTTTGGAAGAGGAATTGGTTTGTTTTATTTTCAGGTTTGCAGCTCAAGAAATTCACTTCCCCAGGTTTCCATTCCAAACCAAACACAGGACGTGAAGGACTACATTCCGCCCTCATTTTTACTCTGCAACCCCAATAAAACCAATGAGTTTACAATGGTAGAAGTCAGTGCATAATTTGACCCAGACACTTAAGCTTTTAGAAGCGACTAATGATTTTGGCTGTCCATCTTGAACCACACTAAAGAGGCCTTATTAGAAAGTGCTGAGCCTTCTGAAAATCAAATCCCTTTAATATGTCTCAAATTGGACATCCAAAACCACTAGCCATTTTTGAAATGTAAGCCACAGTGGTTAAATTCTCCTTCGTCCTACTCACTGGTCCCCAACTGGGACCTAGAAACAAAGAGTAAAACCAACGATCTTTGCAGCCTTACAAAAGAGCACCAGAGTTAAAAAACCAGAAATTAAGATCTCTCTTGCAAAAGAAGAAGATACCTCAAAGTCTTTAACCACAGCAGCAAAACTAGGGTTCTTCTTGCATTGTTCATCTAGCAGCGCAACATTCTTATCAAATTCTTTGATGTAAGTTGAATACATCTTTAAGTAGGGTCCTTTTTTCACAAATATATCAGCGATTCTTTGATAATCAATCCTGAAAAAGAGAACAAATTAATTAAAACAGCACATAGCTATATAAAAATAAATCTATGATTTAGAAACCAGCAGAGCTAATATTCTCAGTCACTTTCGGAGCTCAGTAGTGAATTAAAAAGAAGGCTTATTAAGTAAACAGCTAGTGAAGTGATGGGCAACCTGTGGCCCACGGGCTGCACGCAGCCCGCCAGGGTAATCCGTTGGCAGGCTGCCAGCTAGTTTGTTACATTTGGATGGCCGTCCGCAGATCCCAGTACTTCCCTGCGACCTGCGCTGATTCCCGAGCTCCCATTGTCCGGGAATGGCAAACCACAGCCACTGCGAGCGGCTGTGCAAAGGCAAACAAACTGTCTGGCAGCCCGCCAGCGGATTACCCTGACGGGCCGCAAGTTGCCCACCACTGAGCTAGTGCTTATCTCACTGGGGAAACCAAAATGTGCATGTTAATTCTGATGTCATCATAAATTCTTCGCTTCTCCTCTCCAAATGAGATAAGCACTGATGTGCTGGTACCTCATCCTGTAGAGTGAAATAGGGAACTCAATTTTCAAAACACTCACAATTTAGTCATGTGCCTATGGCCAAAATGTTCAAAAATAGGAACCTAAATTTAGGCTCCTGGATTCATATTTAGGCACCAGATTGAGGCCAACGGAAGTGTGAATTTTTGGCACTTTCAAAAAATCAGGCCACTTACCTCAATGCCCAAATGCAGATTCAAAGAAGCTTAACTTTAGGCTTCTATTTTTGAAGAACTTAGTTTTGGTCCAAAATCCGGTTGCTTAAATAGGCATTTACATGCATGTGTCCAATTAATGCACCCAAATGTCAATTCAAGCATCTAAATGTGGAATTTGGATGCCCAGTTAAGGTGCCCTCATTTGAAAATTAGGTCCTTAGGTTCAGAAGTCAGCTCTGGAGTCTAAAAAGCACATAGATTACAAAAGAACAAATTTAACTTTACTCCACAGTTAAATATCAAAACCATGGGAAAAAATTGCATTCTTATTGATCATTACCAGTGAGACAGTCTCTCTTCTAATTCTCTGAGGAGGTCACGATTAAGTTCATACAGCTGAGGTAGGTAGTACAGGATCTGATTCAGGATCCTATCCTCAATCACTGGCTTTCCTAGCTGCCTGGAAGTATGTGCCACTGCATCCCGGAAATCCTGTTGGAGTACAAAGAGAAAAAAAACAACCCACTGAGAGACTGGCCTTCCACCAACACTACATATGACAGTATTTCCCTTGCAGAAATGCTGCGGAGTGTTACCCATTACAGAGGGTGAGATGGTACCATCTGTTTTATGTTACTGTGTGGCTTTAACTCCGGGCCTGTCTACAAGGGGAGTTATTCCCAGTGCCTGCAGAACTTTTGGACGCAAAAGTCACATTCCTGGGTCCATGTGCTGAGTATGAACTACCCCTCCAGTGCACGGACATCAGAACGAGAGCTGCATTGACAGTTGAGAAGCAAGTGGCGATCACACTGTGGAAGCTTGCAATGCCAGACTGCTATCGGTCAGTGGGAAATCATTTTGAAGTTGAAAAAGCAACAGTGGGGGCCACTGGCATGCAAATATATGGGGCCATTGTTTCCTGCTACACAGGACTGTGACGCTCAGCAATGCGCAGGAAACAGTGGATGGATTTGCAGCAATGGGGTTCCCAAACTGTGGTGGGGCGACAGACAGCACATATATCCCCATTTGTAGGAAGGTGGGCTGGTGCCAGAATACATCCACAGAAAGGGCTACTTTTCCATGGCTATGCAAGTGTTGGTGAATCACTGGGGACACTTCACCGATATCAATGTGGGCTGGTCAGGGAAGGTGCAGGACATTTGCATCTTTAAGAACACAGGCCTGTTCAGAAAGCTGCAAGCAGGGACATTCATTCCTGACCAGCAGATTACCATTGGTGATGTTGAAATGCCTGTTCAATTACAATTAAAGGTGCTTTCAGTAGCACTAGGCATTCTGCAGTACATGTTATGAAGTAATAAAGATTAAATTATTTCCAAAAAATAAACATTTATTACATAAGAAAAACAGTGCAAAGACTATTGTGCAGTTAAAAATGATACAATGCAAACTTATAAAATAAATGGAACAGAACTTTAAAATTAGAATGCTAGAAAAACATATGTCCACTTCAGTCCATTTCTGCCAAACATACACCAACCATGTGAAGCTGTGATTTTCCTTACTGTCCCCCAGCATGGAGTGGCAGGGATAGGGATGCTGCCTATGATCTCATGTGGAAAAAGATGGCAGCATTTGTGTTTGCTGACTGAGAATCCCCATTATGTCCTGGTGCATCTCCCTCTCCTTTTCCTGCTGGGACTCCTGGGTCTTTCTCCTGTCTGCACTTTCCTTCTCCAGGCTGTCTGCTATATTCACTCTCCAGGCCTTCTGTTCAAGATCCTGTGAAGCACTGGCTTTCAGGATCTTACAGAACATGTTCTTCCTAGTCCACTTCTTTCTCCTCCTTCGGATCAGGCATGCCGCAGGTGTGGAAGGGGAATCCCTCAAGGCTGCAGGAGCAGCTACAGAAAAAGACTGATGTATCCTTGTAAATACAATCACAACAGAAAGCGAAAGATAAGTTTCAGAACTCCCCTCCCTTATTCCCATAAAATTTTTAAGTCAGACCTGCTTATTGACACTTCAGGTTTGGAATGCCGCTCCGCAGCACTGCTGCCCAGCCGCCACAGCCATGGTGACTATGGCCTGCCGGGGGGTGAGGGTGGAGGGAATTATTCAGTTGCATAACATAAAATAAAAATTGGGCCCTGAGTACAGGGCAATGCACTGAATACTGGCACTCTTTTCTGCAGGCGGTGGTGATTTTTGCTGGTATCTTATTCCAGAGGGTAACAAAGGCACAGAGCACAGCTGCTGCTGGGTATCCCTAAGCCGCCCGGACCCATATGCCACAAGTCTGTTTACTGCAGTAAAGTTATAGCGGAGTGGAATGGGACAGTGTCCTATAGAGGAGGAAGAAATAAGGCAGCCATCTTGCGGAGTACCTCCGTGAAAGATCTCAACAACTCTCAGGAGGATCCCTATGTACATAAACAAGCTGCTTCACATCTGTCTCCCCACTGGCTTAACCATACAGGGGAATGAAAAGCAGATAACTCTACCACTGTTTGTTGTACCTCTCTCTCTCTTCTCCTAGGAGGAAAATGGAAAGCAAGTATCTGGGGGCTGGGTCAGGTGCCATTTTCAGGTTTAAACTTTGTAAGGGTGAATGCACACACACACACTTACCCAAAGTTCCTGCCCTTAGATCAGGGTCATCCATGCTTGGCTGGCAGGACTAGAATGTGATGGAGTCTCAAAGAGATCTTGGCTCATTGCATGGCTGGAGCCCCTGCCGCGTATCCCTCTGGTTCTGTGGATCCTGCCGACAATGCCACTGTAACGATGCTGGTTCTGGCGGGACCCAACTGAGAGTGCCAATTCAGGACAAATTGCTTAAAGCAGGGCAGTTACAGCCCAAGGCTGGGGTTTTTCCACCTCTAAGGCAAACCAAACCAGCCAGACAGAGAGGACTTTGGTTTTACCCCACTGGCTAACCACAAGTCACACAAGAAATTCCATAAGACACTCCAGTTTCCCAGTATCACTACCAGTGCCACTCGTTATGGGCAGGGTCAGCTCTAACGTTTTTGCCGCTCCAAGCAGTGAAAAAAACTGTCGCCGCCGAATTGCCACCGCGGACGGCAGAAGAGAGAAGCTGCCGCTGAATTGCTGCCACAGATGGCAGGAGAGAGAAGCTGCAGCCGAATTGCCGCCACGGCCGGCGGAACGAAAAAGCTGCCGCCAAAGGCCGCAGCGACGGAAACATTGCTGCCCCTTTCTGACTGCCGCTCCAACCACCTGCTTGGAACGCTGGTGCCTGGAGCTGGCCTTGGTTATGGGGACAAATGGTTATGAAAACCAATACCCCAGTAAAAGAAAAAAGGTTCTCTCGATCCCAAAGAACCAAGCCCCAGACCCAAGTCAATATACAAATCAGATCTTACTCACAAATCGTGCTGTTACCAATCCTTTAGAATCTAAAATCTAAAGGTTTATTCATAAAAGGAAAAAGATATAGATGAGAGCTAGAACTGGTTAAATGGAATCAATTATATACAGCATGGCAAAGTTCTTGGTTAAGGCTTGTAGCAGTGATAGAATAAACTGCAGGTTCAAATCAAGTCTCTGGAGTACATCCACAGCTGTGATGGGTCCTTCAGTCCTTTGCTGAAAGCTTCAGTTTGTAGCAAAGTTCCTCCAGCGGTAAGAAGCAGGATTGAAGACAAGATGGAGGAGCTGCAGCAGCTTTTTATAGTCTCTTGCCATGTGGCCTCTGCTTTCTTTGTCCCAAAGACAAGCTGTCCATCATGACACGGCATGGAAAAGCCTCAGAGTTCTGTCCATACGCATGTCCCTGCTTGCCTTGCTGAGTCACAAGGTGTATCTGCCTTCTCTCAATGGGTCAATTGTATAGCTGATGGTCCTTAATGGGCCATTAAGCAGGCTAGGCAGAGCTGACACCAACTTGTCTGGGGTGTCACCCAGAAGCATAGCACAAGTTTGAAATACAGACAGCATAGAGCCAATACTTATAACTTTAAATACAAAAAATGACACATGCATACAGATAGCATAATCATAACCAGCAAACCATAACCTGGTGTTAGACACCTTATTTGACCCCCTTTATATAAGATCTGGTGCCATTACAGAACCTTGGTTGCAACAATGATCTATACGGTCCCAGTTCATGTCAATAACATCACATTAGGAAAAAGCCATTTCGAAGATATGCAGGAGGTTTTAGGGTGGGGGAGGATGGCTTATAGTCTCCATGACCCCCAGAGTGGTCACTGTTAGACATAGTGGAGCAGCTGCTGGAGGACTGTTAGCGTCAACATAGGTTGCGCAGTGTCTACACTTGTTCTGCATTGACCACAGTACATCGACCATGGCTCAGAGCCATTCGGGGAGGTGGTTTTACTGTGTCACCGTAACACAGTGCCTATATTGGCAGAAGACAAGTTTGAACGCAGACACATGCACAATTAGGTCGACTCAACCAGATAACTTACGTCAGCCTCACTTTGTAGCGTAAGCCACTTAGAGAAAACCAACCGAATGACACTGGGGCTGTCAGGTTTTTTTTGTTTGTTCTTCTCTTAATATCATAAATAGTTTGGTACAATCAATATTTACCTACGCTGGGAAAACTGATCGCTCATCCTAGAAAGTGGTACATTCTCTATGCTACAAAAACCTCCCAAACAGACCAGGCTATCATGTTTATTTGGTCCTCACTGAACACATAGGGTGAAAAACCTGGCCCCACTGAAGTCAATGAGAGTGTTGCCATTGACTTCAATGGGGCCAAGATTTCACCCATGTGTCCTGAGTACCTTTTCCACCCCTTACAATGAAACGTACACAATTTTTAAAAATCTTGTAACACCAGCGTACCTTACTTAAACTGTTGAATAACTCTATATGACATGAGCGAAGTCAATGTCTAGGATGCCAAAGAGAGGAAAATCTGAACTACAGGAACAAGGCTCCTATAGCCTCTCAGAACAACTCTCCCCTGGAGGAGAGTACTGCTGGGGTGGAAGAGGGCGAGAGGACACCTCACAGCCATCCACACCAGTTCTCTCAGTTAACAGTTCCATCACCTCTCTCTAGGCTCATCCACCCAAACATCCCCATCACCATCTCCCAGGAATATCCCCACAAGCTCCAATCGCATGGTTCCATGGGTCACAAAAGGCTGGGATTAGGTAGTTTGTGGCAAGAAACTGCAGGTGGTTTTTGGGTAGGGAATAGAGAGGAAAGATCAGGAACTACCACATTAGAGTTTAAAAAAAACCCAAAACAAAGCAGATGGTCTTATTCATATGGAAATGCTCTTTCACACATCATCTGTGCAGACTAGTGTCACATAGCTTACTATCAGCTGCATCAATGGGGTTTCCTAACCTTAGGGCAATGGTTTCCAAACTTTTTACTAAGGCAACCTACCAACTGAATTTTGTGGGGGGTTTTGCAACCTACCACTGTACATACATACATTGTACAGAAACCCTAATTTACTATTTTTAAATCCTATAATGGTGCAACAGTAGGATAGATTTTGTATTAAACTTCATAAAAACAGTACTGTATTAAGAAAAAGTTGTCACATGGTATTGCTGTCAGATACCAGCACCCATAAAAAAAAACCCACAACCCAAACCAAGGCTGGATTAATGCATAGGTAAACTAGGCATGTGCCTAGGGCCCAAATTCCTGTGGAGAGGGGATCACCAAAAATCATACAGCAGCCTCCCTTCCCCTCCACAGCCGCCTCCTTGCTCTGCTGAGGGGGCATAAACCACCTGCAGCAGCACCCTCCACTCTGGTATCACAACCCAACTTGCTGTAGAGAAGAGACACTGGCTGCCTGGCTATCATGGTGGAGGGGTGACCAAGTGGCATTGTGACCCGTGTGCCAATTTGCAACACCTGGAGTGCAGAGCAAGGCTCAGCCTCCTGGGATAGGAGCTGCTGCTCGGGGGTGAGTGCGGGGCAGGCTTGCTCTCCAACACCCCTACCACCAGGCCTCCCCTCTGCTCTGGGCCTGTGACTCATTCAGAACCTTCCTATGACCCACTGGTGAGTCGGGACCCACAGTTTGAGAAACACTGCTTTAGGGCACTGCTTAACACTGAAATGATGCAAGGAATTGCAATGACTAATACAGCCCAAATACAGGAGTTTTGAAGAGCTTTGCGCAAAATACATCATGTTTAGTACTTGTAACTGGCACACTTAGCGAGAGCAGAGACTTACTGAGTATAATACATAAGCCAGCATGAGACTATAAATGTTGGATCTCACTGTTTGTAGCTCAGCCTTAGAGGGAGTCTCTTCCCCAAAACAACATAACCTATGCAAGAGGAAAAGCAAGAATTTTATCTGAACATCGTAAGGCACAATGCATGAAAGTTTGTTTGTATACAATACAATTAGCAGAAGAAGCTCCTTCCTGACAAGACACTAGAAGAGGAGTAGGGAGTCAGTTTTAAGCATCATTTATTTAAGTTACTGGTATGAGGTGGGAGGGGGGAGGGGGAAAGAGAGGATCACAGAATATCAGGGTTGGAAGGGACCTTAGGAGGTCATCTAGTCCAACCCCCTGCTCAAAGCAGGACCAATTCCCAATTTTTGTCCCAGATCCCTAAATGGCCCCCTCAAGGATTGAACTCACAACCCTGGGTTTAGCAGGCCAATGCTCAAACCACTGAGCTATCCCTCCCCCAGAATAGCTCAGTGGTTTGAGCATTGGCCTGCTAAACCCAGGGTTGTGAGTTCAGTCCTTGAGGGGGCCATTTAGGGATCTGGGGCAAAAATTGGGGATTGGTCCTGCTTTGAGCAGGGGGTTGGACTAGATGACCTCCTGAGGTCCCTTCCAACCCTGATATTCTATGATTCTATGATTCTTGGGAATTATCAAATCACTGAGCATTGGTTACAATAGCCATGTTACAAATTTATTTATGACCTGGCTGCTCTTTTGAAGAATCCTCCTGAGGTTCATCTTGAGCTAAAGTTAAAAAGATTTGAAGGCAGACAACATAAGCCTGAGGAGTGAGGGTGGAGATAGGAAGGGGAAGAGGAGAATGCAGTGACTGCGTCTATGTTCAGAGCTATTAGTCCATTGATTATGAAATTCATTAACATTGTATACGTGTAGCGAGAGCCCAGAATGGCTGCATTTTTAATATAGTTAAATAGAAAATAAAGAGAGAAAAATGAAACCTCACTCCAAAAAAATGCATGTCATTCAGTACAAGGATAGTTTTTCCTACAAGAAGAGCAGTAATTTAAGAATTACAGTGAAGTTAATTTAATGCACTTGCTTGCTTCCCTCTAAAGCTAATCTGTTCGCTACTAAAGAGAAAAACATGCTCAACTTTCTTAACATAAATCATCACTGTTAAAGTTAACATATGTATGTATACTTGGCACTCGGTGATCAGCATCACATGCAATTACACTGAAATAATCCACATTACTCTCACAGATTTTATAGCTATACCAGAACGTAACATTGTTAAAGCCTCTTCCTGCACTGAATTGTTCAAAGGCCGTCACCCTACCTGCCACAGGCAACGTGTTCTGTTTGAAGCAACCCAGCAATAACATTAAAGTGAATTTTTAAGAATCCTACTTTATATTTAAAAACACGTCTCAAATAAAATAAATAGAAATCTACTCATGCTGTATTTTTTAAAAAGCTAAAATATTCACCTTTTAAAATGAGACATTTACGCAACTGAACAGTACCATTTGTGACAAAATAGAAGTTTCACATATGTGACACTCATATAAATAGTGTGTGTGTGTGTGTGTGTGTGTGTGTGTGTGTGTGTGTGTGTGTGTGTGTGTGTGTGTGTGTGTAAATAAAAAGGTATGTTGACATGCAGTTTTCTTAACAGGATTATTTTTTCCTTTCAAAGAAGTAAATAAATAACAACAATGGCCCAGATGCTCCAAACTGCTTCATGCAATGCTGTTTGCAGGATCCAGTTTTATGTTGTTATATTCTGGTCCAATGGTTATATTCTGGTCCAACTGTAATTTCCTTGCATCTCCTTTCATTGTCTACACAAAAGAGATTCCCTTCATTTCCCTACTTTGAGATGAAGGAACATCTGGTTGTCACCAGAATGTGTGTTACACAATGGCACCCATTTCTATTACAGATTGTCTCAAGTGGCATTATCCAGTAGTGTAACCAGTGGCTCCTGGGGGAGCTCAGTTACTCCAATAAGTTGTAAATTACTTACAAATACTTCATTTTTCAGTTAATGTCTGGTCAGACACTCCTAACAAATGCATAAATGGGCTTGCCTCCCCCCCTTTTTTTTGTTTTAAAACTACACCCGTGCCAGCACTTTGTAGCAATGTCTGAGCTACTCTGGAGTCAAAATCTTTTGACACCATTTCCTCAGCTAATTAGGCAACCCTGGAAATTGAAATAGCACTGGCCCTGTTATGAATCATTTGTCATCAACACGTACCCTTCTCCTTCTCTCCCAGAAAGACCATGTGTCACAGTGACTTGCATCCCTCTCACTAGAGTGTTGCAAGTGCAAGGCCACAAGTGATCCCTATAACTTGGTGTTAGCCTGGGAAACAAGGGAAAAGATGTGGAGATCCACAATTTCAGATCCACCTTAACGACATGCTGAACTTTCACTCAACTGCTGGCCTGAGCCCATACGGGCTTCGGATTTCTGTACAGTTGCACATACATATACATATACATCTCTCTCTCTCTATATATATATATAATATATATATATATATTACATTTAAAATTTGTGAAATTAACATTCCACTATTCAGAAAAGCATGGATCAGACAGCTTTTTGATTGCACAGGGAGAAAGACAGATATTGTTTAAGCAAGATGTGTCAGAAAAGAGATTAAAAAAGTCTTTTTTTAAATTGCAATTTAAAAAGACAGACAACTGCATAATTTAATGCTGATTCTGGCATCCTTTTGCTTGGGCTCCATTCACATATTCACCCTGGTTTGTAGTCACATACTTCTTGTCATACATAAACACACCATCAGCAGAAACACCTTTCAGTTAATGTGCAATTCCTGCTTAAGTACAAATCCAAAGAGCTCAAATATCAGTTTGCTGTCAGGAATTTTTCTGCATTTGGACATTTTTCAAGGCACACGCACACACAAACTTTCACATTCTAGGAAAGGGCCAGGCTGCTACAATATGGCAAACTGCATGGGACATAGTTGTAATAGAATAGATCTTGCAAACAGATATTTAATACAAAAGGTCAATACATATGCTTAACTAGATCAGAGATACTTTATAATGAAGTCAATACATGTTGATTATACTGTTTTTCAATTATATAATTTACCAGATCAGTCCTGGAAAGCTGACAAATAATTCTATGTTGTTTTCATGACTAGTACAATAATTCATAGGTCTTTTATAGCATAAGATACTTAATTTTTACAACATAGCCAATTATCTGACTGGGGAGATGTTCACAATATCCTAATGCAGAGAATGGACTAGATAACCCACCAGTGCTCCCTGCCAGACCAAATTATTTCATTAACATCTCTTTATAATCTAGCTACAGCTGTAATTCACTATTAAGTGTCTCAACCAGCTCTGGCACCACTATTCAGCAATTCTAAAGCATTCCAGTAGTTTAGAGAGCTGTACTGGCATTCTCACCTCACATCTGGCAGGTATGTAAATATTACTATTTACTTTTTACAGACAGAGAAACTGAAGGAGAGGTTCAGAGAACTGCCCTAGGCCACAAAACAAATCACTACCAGAGCTAGGATTAGAGCTCAGGAGTTCCGTGCTCCCAGCCTTGTGCTTAGTGCTGTACACCATTCTGCTCCCCCAGATCTATTATGATTGCTTCTTTGTAGAATTTGACTGCAATTTAGTTTACATTGTGAAGTTGAAGTCTGAGTCTAATCTTTAGATTTCTAAGAGAGTAAAGTATTTTTATAGTGTAAATATGCTGCGAGAATAGCAACAAGCTAACCCAGAGTTCCCAAACTGGTGAGCATGGCCCCATTTTAGCCCAACGAGAGTGCACAGGTGGAGGAGATAAAGTTGCGTGACCTCAGATCTACACCTCTCAAATATGAATGTGCTTGTGGCTGTGGGTAATGCAGCTCTTGGAAAGCCACCTGCCTTGTCTTCCTGCTATAGCAGTGGCCCTGACATAAATGAAGGGAAGGGGGAGAGGGTCTGATGCAGTGCTATAAAATCCTTTTACCAGTAAAGGGTTAAGAAATACAGGTAGCCAGATTGACACCTGTCCTGGCTGGCATCTGACGAATAAGGGGACAAGATACTTTCAAATCTGGGAGGGGGGAAGGCTGTGTGTGTGTGGCTTTGTCTGAGTCAGAGTGATCTTGGAAGACAAAGAACCTACAGAAAATCCGCCTCCTCACCAATACTCACTTTTCTAAAGTAAGTTTAGATAGCATAGCGAGTAGATTTCTGTTTATTTTGCTTGGTACATTCCCTGTGGGAGAGGGAAGGGTTATTCCTGTTTTTCTGTAACTTTAAGGTTTTGTCCAGAGGGGGGAATCTCTCTGAGTGCCCTGTAAAATAGTTACCATCCGGATTTTACACAGATGATTTTACCTTCTTTGTTTTTAATAAAATCCTTCTTTTAAGAAGCTGACTGTTTTCTATGGTGTTAAAACCCAGAGGGTGGGTGTTTTTAGATCACTGGGTAACCAATTGGTTGGGAGATTGTTCTCAAGCTTCCCAGGAAAGGGGGTGTACGGCTTGAGGGGGTAGTTTGGGGGGGAGGGAAGTTTAAGTGATTCCTTTCCTGGATTCCTGTTAGACATTTGATGGTGGCAGCGAAAGAAGCATTTCTCAGGGTGCAGGGAATTTTGTACCTTGGGGGTTTTAACCTAAGCTGGTAAAAATAAGCTTAGGGGCTCTTAATGCGGGTCCCCACGTCTTTACCCTAGAGTTTAGAGTGGGGAGGTAACCTTGACAGGCCCCTAACGCAAATGGACATAGCGGCAACTCATGGGGATGGTGCTACAGGCTCAGGCAGCAACCCACAGGCCCAAGCTTCTCTCTGCTGTTCCCAGCACTCCGCTAAATTGCAAGAGCATATGCATCTGGCCTTAAGTGCAACCAAGTAGATGCCCCCATCCTAAGTAGTCTGTAGCCTTTTGTTGACTGGGAGTCACAGTAAAAAAAGAGGGGAGGATGGGGAAGAGGGAAGCAGAGATACACCAACCAGAGGCAGAAAAGGAGAGGAGAGAATATGGACAGAAAAAGAAGAAATGGCAGCTAACATGTGAGGGCATGGCTGATGGGGACAAAAAGAGGTGCCACTCATCTGCCAATTCTTCACAGGAGGGAAACTCCACCAGAAAGTGGTTGGGGGCCACTGAGCTAGCCTATGCTACATACTGAATTAGAGAGTTCAAAATAAATCTCACATATTGTCAGTATGCATTTGTGCAATATACACATATGTGAGAAGCAGCTATTTCCCTATCTATGGTCCAAATTTTCAGCCATACTCAACTGGCTTCTACCACTTGCATATCGGTCACTGCAGCTCTGTAGTTCAGTGCCTAAACACCCAGTCTGCAAACAAACAAAAGCAGTGGCCACTTTTTGAAAATTTGTTCCTGTATGTAACCTGTCAAACACTAACATTTCAAGATGCCTTTTCATGCATGCACATGTTAGGAGCTGGAAGATGAGAAACTTTGATTTTTTCCTGTTGTATACAAGATAAAGGCCAAGCGACTGGTGACTGAGTGCCCAACCTGAGATACTTTAGAGAGACCCAATTTTCAGAAGGTGGATGGCTCAGCACTTTCTGAAAACCAGGCACCCGTTTGCCATATCTCAAGTTGGGCTCCCAAAGAGCGAGGCACCTAAAATCACTTAAGACAATCTTGACCCTGCAGCATAATCTGTTATAGCCTTGTGTAAATCTTAAAGGAAAACCAGGGTCATGAGTATTAATTCACTTCGGCTTAGCGAAAGCTCAAATTACAAATGGAGTGTGCAAGCCGTGCTTAGCTAGCATTCTCTAAACTCAACATCCATCAAGCTCACAGCAGGTGACTTGCTAGATCTGCCATTAAAAAATGCTGATTTAATATCTGCTGATGGGATGCCGGTTTTCTTTTTACCAGCTCCTAGCCATTATAACTCACCAGTAGCAAACAGTTTATTTGTATTACAGCAGCATGCAAAGACCTCCATCAGTCCCTGTTGTGCAAGGCATTGTACAAGCATCCTGGAAGACACTCCCTGTTCTACAGAGCTTATCTAAAGCATTACGCTGGCATGTGGGCAAAGACAACCAAGAAATGACTAACCCAGAGACTCTAGCAGACAAAATGCGGACAGCAATTCAACAAATGGAAGACCCCTAATGTTCACTGTTTAATTTTGTTCACTCTACAACCCATAAGGCTAAATGAGGCTTTGAGAGCTGGAGGGCACTAGTAAGGGGGCACACCCATATACCTACTGAGTGCTGTGGAGGGAGCCATTTGGCCTATGCAATATGTAATACCTCCTGGATACTAGAGGGTGGGAAAGAGTGCTGGCTCACAAATGCACAGGGTAAAGAATGTGTAGGCCCCCTGGCCTTTTGGGGTATGGAACATTTCAGCCAGTGGTGGACAACTTGCCTGTTCCTGCTTTGCAGACAGATGAGAGTTGTCTTCTATAGAAGTACCTTGAGTCCTCACCTGGGCTAGGGCGTACCGCTCCACAGGCCAGCCATAAACTGACCCCAAAAGATAGTATAGTTCCAAGTTGCAAGCTGTTTTGGTTTAAGTGTTTTGTTTTTTGCAGCTCCTGAGAGCAAGGTTTCTGCACTTTAATAGAATTTCATCCTTCAAAGAAGGAGCGAGGAGACAGGATTACAATTAAATGGGTCACTCACCCCAGAGCAACTGCTGACAACACATTTTGGCAAACTTCATTGTGCAAAATTAAAGGCCAGTATCTCAATCAGCACCTGTATAGCTAACACAATTCTTACATTAATTCGTGATATTATATAAATGATCCCAAACCAAAACATTTTCTATATGATCAAAGACTTTGTCTTAAGTATTTATTTTTTGCTCTTCTCATGAAATAAAAACACAACCCAGCCTTCAGATGGGCTCTTTGAGTGCTTGGAAGAGTTGTTTCAGCTAAAACAATTTAGTTAATATAATCAACAAAATGCAAGCAAAATTAGACTCGGTTATGTATAGCCAGCCTGCACCTATATCCCCATCCTCAATTACCTTAACTTTCACTTCAAGTGCTCTTAAAAAGGATTGTGTAAAATGGCACCTTCTCATTCAGATCTGCTCCCTGGGTGTATTCAGCGTTATGCTTGTTGATTTCAGTGACAAAAATAAGAGTTTACTGCTCTTTACTCCTGTTAGTGCTGCAGAGCCAATGTTGCTAAGACAGAGTGAGCTAAATACTCTTCCACTCTACACCATCCACAGAATTGCTTACTCAACTCCAAGTAGCTGCAGCTGAAGAAACACACTGGGCCTCATTTGGCCTGCAGAATCTTTAGTACAGGTGATGAAGCACAGGGTGGAAAGGGCCCAGGCTTCACTTTGGGAGCCCAAGCTGAGTTGATTGGCTGGCAGTCAGTGAGCTAAACAAGTGAGACAAAAACTACTGGGACACAATAAAAGTGAAATCCCACAACGGCAGTGTTGCAAAGTTACTTTCCGCATAGAACCTCGCTTTCATAATTGCCTTTTAATTGGCTTTGCATCATTCTTGTGGATAGTCAGATTCCCTGGGAGTACTGTTCCATTTAAACACAATACTGGGTTTCCATAAACTCTGCCAATAGGGATGGAGATTTTCCTTTTAATGAAAGTAAAAAAAAAAAAAAAATGCTTTCCAGACAGCTCTGGCTGAACTGATGAAGCTTTTCCAGACTAAACTGCCTATTATTATTTATATTGGAGCACCTAGAGACCCATTGAGATCACAGCCCCATTGTGATAGGCGGCGTATACAGTCCCAGCCTCAAAGAACTTATGATCTAAACAGACAAACACAGGCAGAGAGAAGTGAAGTTATTGCCTAAGGTCACATGACAGATCAATGGCAGAGGAGAGACTAGATCCCAGATTTGAGACTCAGGTCAGCATCCTCTCCACTAGACTACACTGCCTTTATGTTATGATATTTGTCCCTGAGCCAACAAGAGCTCTCATTCATTTGAGAACATTTTGCCATGCAGTTTACTTTACAGCTAGCAACTAATTAAAAACGTACAACTTTGCTATTTAAAAACACTATCTGCTCATAGTGCCTTATGCTCAATTCCTCAAACAGGAATTTAAGATGCTTGGTGCCTGGACCAAGTACGATGCTGGTTGTAAACTATAAATAGGCTATTACTATCTGACACAGTCTTTTAAAGTTCAAGCCCTAACAGACTCAGAGAACAATTACTCAAAAATACAACAAAAATCAACAGGTGGTTTAGTAATATTTTTGTTTCCTGTGTTAGAGAGGATGTCTGTTTTACAGGCACAGAAAAAACGCATCCTTGTTTCCAATCTGGCAGAATGTGCTACACAAGAGACTCATTAGGTAAAAGCAGAAATGTTTAATATGTAAAACTACCTCTCCTTCCTGGGGAAAAACTACTCAGGAGAGGTAGAGTGAAGAAAACTGAAAATCAGGACACGAGAAAAAATATGATTTCTTAGAACTTTTATCAGTACACTCTTGTGATGTAAAAAAATTGTGTACTCTCAACTTCGTAGTTCCGTTTATACAATCCATTTCCAATACTTTTGCTGTATGTCTTCTATTGTGTTAGACAGCAAAATCACATGCCAATGAAAGCCAAACTCCTCATTCGCTAGTTCTATCATCTTCTACAGTAGCTAACAGAATACTTGCTTATTATGTCTCTAGCATACAAGATCAAGGGTCTGATACCAAGGCACCAAATATACTTGAATAAATGTTAATGTGGACCTTTCCATTAGTGGACATTGGTATTGTATATGTTCCCATAACAGCAGGGAATGCAAAATGCATACCCTAAGCTCAAAACATACAGTACTATGATGATGACTGCAGTATAAAAGCCCAGATTTAAATAGATTATCTAAGAATCAGGTAAAGTATTTTTACATACATTGTGCACATTCAAGTTGGTAAAAAACCATTAATAATTTTAAGAAGTTTTTTATTCAAAAATTTTCATACTACTATTTATGGAGAAAGAATTATTCTTGCCAAACAACCAAATAGTTCATTAACAAATAAGGAGAAATAGTAAAACAATTAGGGGCATATTCTAATTTAATCCAAACTCCCAATAGCTTAAATGGAAGTTTTGCATGAGCATCAAGGGGGATACCACCACACATTTACCCACTATACTTGTTAGGAAAAATTCCAGCAACTTAGAATTTTTTTTATACTGCTACCTAATTAGGTTTATTTGGTGTTTTAAATGAGGAAATATTAAAGAAAATACACTTCAGTACAATACTGTGTAAACGCTGAAACTTTAAGAGAAGAACAAAAAAAAATTTACTAGATACTTACAATGTGCAAGAGCTTTAGCACATCCACAAATCTGTTAGAAAAGTAATAAAAAGCAAAATTACATTTGAACTGCAGAATTAAAATAAAGTACTTATTCAGTTTGAGTTTAGCATTAACACCTACACTTTCTCCGAGCTCATGATCTCCTTGGCAATATGGTAAACTTTCGTTTTCTTTCCAGCTGCTTTACTCTGCAGATAAAATTACATGTTACACTGTGTACTCAAACAAATAGCAAATATCAACTTCAAGCCAAATTTCCTACTAAAAATATCACTTTATACTGCTCCAAAGTCTATTGGTAGTGAGATTAATTCTTGTTAAATTGAATTTAGAATATAATTGGATAGAATGATGTGTAAATGCTAATCTATAAATAAGCACTAGCCTCCCTGACTAGAAACTCTGGAAGGCATCAGAGCCCATACTGAAAGTGACAGCTGTCAGCTATTGAAAGAAGTGGAGTGTGGATAATACTCTATATCCATATTCATCAATAATTTAATTGATTCATTTGTGAATATGGTATATAAATTTGCAATAAACTCAAATGGGTTTTTAGGAACATTTGTCAAGAGAGGAACACAGATTTTGTTAATTTTTCCATGCTGCTTTTAATAAAGACAAAAATGTAACAGGAAATAGTATTACTTGAAAAGAAAAAAGTTAACTATTGAGAATCTGTCTTATCAAATAAAAAAAATGAACTAAAATTAACTACAATCAGATTTCTTTAGCTAGTAAGTCTACTGTATAGGAGAAATGTAATCTTTGTAAAATAAGATTTCACTCCTGAAATATTTGTGTACACACAAATATATGCATACACATCCCTCAACATGATATGATAGCACAGGGCCTGAGCACAAGGATTGAATTTTAATAGTGTTCCGTTTAATCCAATCACTGTAGAATGCCATTAATTCTCATTTTTTCCAAAGCCAAAAATATGAGAATTCTCACAACCAACCCCCCCACACCCAGCTATCTCATCTGATATTTTAATCCTTGAATTGTTATGGGATCCCTCAAAAATAAAAGTGCTAAATAAGTGTAAAATACTGAATCTCCAGTCTTATGAGTGTAAGAAAGAAAAAAAAAGAATACAGAAATATGAATATTTAAGATACAGGCTAATAAAATGGAATGTGGAATTATTTGCATTACAGCACAATTGTGCTAGATCCTGTACAAACATGTACAAAGGGCACCAGAGAATTTACAAGCTGAAGCCCAGGCCCTGCAAACTGTCACCCAACAACATGGAGATGATAATCCCTGTGATAGACTTGTGATGAGCTCCAGTGAAGTCAATGGAGCTCCATGTGGGTGGAGGAATCCACCTAGACAGAGCAGCTTGCAGGATCAGGGCCAAAGCTTAATACCAATTCCAAGAATGTGGCACAGCAAACAAAATGAGGGCAAGATGACAGGCATGCAAAGATGCTTTTGCACAGTCCAATTGTGTCTACAGTTTTTTGTTTTAAATATATCTCTATAGTAGCAGTCCTGGCTTGCCACCGGCCTAGCAGTTATCAGCTGGCACTATGTCTATTATCAATGTAGGTTTTCCATTACAATGCGGAGTTAAAGGAGAGAGAAAATGAAAATAAATCATAGATAAGCAGGTATGTAACACAGAAAACAAACAGTAGCAAGCTGAAGTTCTGGTGACAACATATGCAGAACAGTAGTAAAAGAACAGGCACTGAGTGATTTACCTTCAAAACTTTAGCTGTTTTTATTACACTGCTGCATACTTGTTGTTGATGTTTAAAATAAGATTGCAATATTTCTCTGAGAAAGGTTTATTGCTTCATTTCCCATTTCAAAAAGGTGATTGTAATGCAGATGCATTACATACAATTTTATTTCCATCAGTATTGTAGGATGTTACATCAATAATTAAAGTGACACTTCATATGGTTTGCTGATCTAAGAATTTCAGAAGTCATACACTGTATGTTTGTTATTCTGATGTCCCAGGCACTATCCAATCCAAACAAAGGTAAGAACGTCAGATATCAGGCTACTGGACTACAAAATCGAAGAAGTTACATTCTGAATGTTGGAACAATTTGTTACCCAACTAGTAGGGTTGTGAATTTTGGCTGGACATATTCCTGGAGGTTTCCTCACATGACATAATCTTTAATTAAAGATTAATCTTTAATTCCTGGAGACTCCACGACACTCCTGGAGGGTTGGCAACCCTAGCAACTAGTGAAGCTACAATAATAGTAACATGTTGCACTTACTCAGTGCCATTTATCCAATGACCCCAAAGCGCTTTACAAATGTGCGCATCAGCCCTGTTTTAGATGGGGAACTTGAGGCACAGAGAAGCAACTTGCTCAAGGTCACAATGCAAATGAGGGTCACAGCTGTGAACAGGATCCAGGAGGCCTCACTTTCAGTTCATAGTCTCCCACCAGTGCCTACTGGCATCAGGAGCATTGCTAGATCAAAGTACTAATGTTGCAAGCTTTGGTCTAGATTTGCAATTCTCCTTTGAAGAGCAACTAGCATATAAATTATTGAGAGCTGGAAACCAAATTGTAGTTTCTACAATCCTCAGCTAGGCATTAGTATTTTGTACTACATTGAAACAAGACAATTTCAGCAGTGAAATCCTAGCTCTCCCATTCATAAGAATGGCCATACTGGGTCAGACCAAAGGTCCATCCAGCACAGTATCCTGTCCACCGACAGTGGCCAATGTCAGGTGCCCCGGAGTGAGTGGACCTAACAGGTAATGATCAAGTGATCTCTCTCCTGCCATTCATTACCCCCCTCTGAAATTCATATCAATTCGGTTTGTATTTGGGAGAGCCCCCATATTAGTGTCTAGAAAGAATCACTAAAACCAACCAAATTCAGGGCATTTATATTTATACAAGGATATGGTGCACATCCTTCTCTCTCTCTTTATGGACAGCGTAGCTAACACTATGGGAATAAACTCACATGCAGTCTGTGATTTTGCAAGACGATAACTGTCAACACTCTATAACTGACAGTTGCAAACTAATTTTAAAGTAACTATTACACAATAGTAAAATACTAATGCAAAATAAGCATGAGCTGAGATATTGCCCCTTTGTTTTTTAACACCATTTGGAAGATTTTTCTCAGATCAACTGGCACTGGAAATGCCACACTGTTTGTGTTCAGTCAGAAGACAGTCATTTGGAAGGCAGGAGAATTTGAAGCATAGTCTTCAAATTTTGGGCCTTGAGTTCTCTCAATTTTCAGGTGATAAAAAGTAAAAACTGAGGTGTTCTCTCTCAGCAGTTGTTTACTGTACCCGCTGTTGTGGGTGAGAAACATCATTAGAGACTGGATATGTTTGCCAAGAAACACAAAATAAACCAAACAGCTGATTACCAATTCAGAGAGTTTCATTTTCTCCTGCAGCTGCAGGAACTGTTTGAAGTTTCAAGCAAGGGGCAGATTGTTGGTAAAGTTAATCTGCAGCTGTCAGAGTCCACGCGCCACAGGCCAGCTGAGCAAGTTAAAAACCAGATGGTTCACCACTAGTTCCGAGTTACATGAAGGCAAGAGTATATTCTATGAAACACGAGATGTTTCATGAGCGAAGCAGCATTGCGCTGTGTGTTTCTAGGAATGCCCTTTTGAATCTTGTGAGAAAGATATCTACATCGGGATGTTAGCTGATATACCCAGACACAATTTTGGTTAGCTACACAGGAACAGGCTGTGCTGCTGACTCTGCCCACACCCCAACTTACTCAAGAGAAAAGTTGATTCATTAAGATCAAGGTTTCAGGGCACTAGCAGAAAAATATGAGGAAATTCAAAGCTGCTACACAACACTTTCACCTTGTTGAACATGAGCTCTTTTCTTTCTGGCAATGGGAAATCCTGTATCTAGTTCTCCTTGGCAGGCAGGTGTCTGAAATAACATTCCACCACAGAGCAAAAAGATACATGCCCTGCAAGGAGGTGAAGAAGCAGCAGTCCCAGCAGGTCTGAAGGAAAGCCGATGCCAGAATCTACAGCCACGCAGATTTCAGGGATGCTGGGAAGCTGACAGAAACCTCTAATGCTTATAAGAAAAGATGACAAAGGAAGCCCCTAGGAAAGGAGATGAAACCCCAGATCATCAACTGATTCAAAAAGGTTGCTTTATTACCCAATCACCCTTGGCTTGAAGGAGGGATGGGAAAAGGAAATCACATAGGGAGTATCTTCCAAAGACATGCCATCCAGTACACACAGCGGTGAAGAAAGAACAAGAATCGAGGTATCATGGCTAAGGTGCCTCCAGGGCACTTGGGGCAGAACAAGCCTGCTAAGAAGGATCTTGTGGAGAGTACACAAAGGAACAATGCACCTCATCACTTTGAAGGCACTGAACTGAGGCGCTTAAATGGGTAATGTGCCAGCTAGGTAACCAAGACTAGCAGAGAGAAGAAAAACAAAACCCTCTTTAATGGGTGCCTCTGCATTTGATGGAGTAGATACAATCAGGAAAGCCCAGTAGTGGGCCAGAGCAGTGACTCTTAAATCCAAGAAACAGGAATCCTACACTATCCCCAAAACAGGGCGAGGGTTGGACCCCATGTCTACTCTGGCCATTGGAAAGGAGCAGCTGAGCACTAGTTAAGAGGCAGGTTCTCATATGTTTCAATCCAAGGAAGCTAACAATTTGTGGAGTGCGCACATGCCCCAAGACAGTTTACTGATTTGAAAGACTTGTGTGGTGGACATGCAACTTCAAGAATGCTGTTCTGCTGAACCAGAAGTTGTCACTGAAAAGTAGCCTCTCTTTCCTCAACACTTGGCTGGAATACTCCTATATCACAATAGTTTCATCTGCCCATGCCCCTAAAACCAATGAGATGGCACTGGGAAGGGCCTCAGCAGTTCTAGTGACCCATTTTCCAGCCCCTAGCCTTTGGCTACTCCAGTCCTGGTAATCAGTTTCCAGTGTTCTTCAGTTCACCCTGCAGAAAGCAGGAAACTCTGGGACTCAAAGGTCCAGAGCATGAGATTAAGAGCTTTAGTAAATGTGCAGTCTAAACATGCAGACAAAGCAGTCAAGTTTGACTCTTTCACACTTTACTTCAGTTTGTAGAGCTCTACATATGCAAGTGGGTGGCGTGTAGGACTACAGGCCCACAACTCTTTGAGGTGTTAAGAATTAACTAATGGACTGAACAGTGTTCACTTTATAACTATTTCTAAACATGGGTTCTTCACATCAAGGACATTTGTAAATTCACAGCAAGTATGAAGCTTTAAAAAAATTACTATTATCAGGGTGCAAAAAGTATCTGAAAAATGATGGTTTACATTTATACAACAAGATCTCTCTTATGTAGATATTCCCCAAATTCCCTTTACAAACTATATGGGAAACTAAAACATACTGACTAAGCACAGCTTTAAAAATCAAAATACACCTGCTTATATTCTTGAAGATCAAGCTCCCCTTTGCTAGAATCAGAATTTGTGTCATCGTCCTCATCAGAGCTGTTGATAATCTCTTCATCTGATTGAACCTCTCCCATCAACGCATTGGAATCACTGTGATCTTCTGATGCCCTACAAGAAAAAAACAACCAAAAACACATAGTTGGTTTATATTAGCATAACTTTTAATTTTTCTTTGTAAAACTATCCATCAGAGCAACAGCGCTAACTGTTACTAGAAGTGCTGAAAGCCCTGGAGAAGATAGAACAGGATTTTCCATAGCGGACCTATGATTCTGGAATGCTGTATCTATACTGGTATTTACACAATGTTCATTGCCATAGCAGATGAGTGCCATACAAGTTAAATAGTCAAAAGGATTTTATGTTTTTTACACCCTTCACAGATGCCAGAGTTTATCTTCGTCATCCTCCAGGTCAAAGATTGAAATTCCACCCCCCTCTTGCTAGCTTGTGTATATAAGTAATATATTTATTTCATGTGTCAGAGTGATAAAGGGAGATTGTCATTTTTGTTTCTATTTTGCTCTGCCCTCTCTCTCTCATGGTACTGGGGTTTCGTTCTGTACATGATGCTCAGTTTGACAACCTTCTTGCGGGGGGGGGGGGGGGGGGGTTGTTTGGTTTTAAATAAGGGCACACAGACATTTGGGTATTGGGCACCCATAAATGTTCAGGCTTGTTTATCAAGGCATGCATTAGTTAAATAGTTACGAGGTTGAAATTGATGTTACAGGGAGTCAGTTCAATACATACCCACATTTCTAAAAAAAAAGGGGGGGGCTGTAGAATGTACATTTTTGTGACGCATAAAATCAATGAAAATAAAAACAGTGATATCTCTTTTAGACAGCTGTCAAAACTATAAAATATAATCAGGCTCTGTAGCTATACACGCATTATGGAGGTCTCAGTTCTCATTAATTTTAGCCATATTTGTAACTTGTAGAGATTTTGTGCGACAAGTATGCATGCTGATCCTATGAACAACCCTCCTCCTCTAAACTACCTTGACATCTTCAGTAAAGGTCTTAAGAATGTTTCCCAGGAAGAAAATTCACAAGGAAAGAGAGAGCAAAGAAGATACAAATAGCAAACAGACTATTGTAAAACTACTAAGCAGCTTCTTATAACAACAACATACAGAGCAGAGCCTAAAATGCTCTGATAAACTCACACAGAAACATGCCAATTTATTTTAGCCTGGAGGGAGGGGGGAGAGAAGAGAGAGAGATAAAGGCATAGCACATTTTCAACTATGGAATTAAGTAGCTCATAATTTCAAGTTATAGCAAATCAATACACCATTCATCGGATCAGTTTTCAAAGCCAGCAAGGTGCTGAATGCCCTCCTGTCCCATTTACTCTAATGGATGTGGACAAAGAGCAGTTACTTACCCTACAGTACCTGGAGTTCTTCAAGATGTTAGGGTCAGCGAGGATCCCACCGTAGGTGTGTACGTGCCTCATGCAAGCGACACTGGATGTTTTTGTATATCAGCATTTAACCTGTGCCTCTCATAAGAGGGCATGGGTGTGGGGAACCATGACCTTCCCTCATTCCCTCACAATTCAAAGCCCATGCTGGTGAGAATTCCAAAAAGTGGGGATGGAGCACAAGTTCTGTGATCCACATTTATATAAATCTCAAAAGAGCCACACTAACTGTAGGGTAAGTAACCATTCTTTCTTCTTCGAGTATGTCCATATGGGTCCCACCATCCCAGTGTTGGTGGCTGGCCAGCAGCATACCCTCAGGACAGTGGCAGTGAGCGCCAGCTGAATCAGTCAAACAATGAATGAAGTACCACTCTCTTGAACTTGGCATCTGCCCTGGCAGCCATGTCAAGGACATAATATTTCATGAAAGTCAGTAGGTTACCCCATGTTGCAGCCTTGCAGATCTCAGAGACCAACACATTTCGGAAACAAGCAAAAGATGCTCTAGTCACTGCAGTGGTTCTCAGCTGTGGTCCAGCACTTCTTCAGGGAAAGCCCCTGGTGTGCTGGGCTGGTTTGTTGACCTGCCGCGTCTGCAGGTTCGGCCGGCCGCGGCTACCACTGGCTGCGGTTCACCACTCCAGGCCAATGGGGGTTGCAGGACGCGGCGGACAGCACATCCCTCGGCCTGCGCCGCATCCCGCAGCCCCCATTGGCCTGGAGCGGCGAACCACAGCCAGTGGGAGCCGTGACCGGCCGAACCTGCAGACGCGGCAGGTCAACAAACCAGCCCAGCACACCAGGGGCTTTCCCTGAAGAAGCAGTGGACCACAGTTGAGAACAACTGCTCTAGTGAGTGTGGCTTTATGTCTGAATAGACAGGCTAATCAACCAACTGATAACATTGCATTCATCCACTTGGAAATTCTTTGTGATGAGATGCCCTGGCCAGAATGAGCTACAAAGAGACTGGGAGACAGCAAAAATAGCTTGGTCCTATTAAGGCAGTGGTTCTTTACTGCAGCTTGACCCCTTTGGTTCTCAAAATATGTTCTCGCACCCCTTGTCAAAAATTGTTGAAGTAGGTCAGTTCTTTAAACCTAGATATATCATAACTATAGAATGAAAGATAATTCTATCTATTTTAATTTTGCAGTAAAATTAAGAATACATGAAAAATTACACACTTTTCTTAAGTTTACCGGCTCAGTGACTCTTCTGCTGGTGCTTCTGTTCAATGATGTTTGAGAAACTTTTTTTGAAATAGCCACACGCAGGTCATCATTCGCATTTATGCGGTTTCTGGCCTTTGTTTTGATGTGTAAGAGTGATGAAAATCCTCTCTCACACAAGTATGTAGTTGCAAATGACACAAGGATCTCCAGCGCTGTTTTCGCCAGTTGTGGAAACTGTGCTAGTTGAGCACACCAGAAATTCTCAAGCTTGATTGTCTCAAACTCCATTCAGATTCGGCCATTGGCTCGTAATTCAATGAGATCATCTTTCATCAAATCACTGTTGTTGATGGAATCCAGGGTAAAAAGAAATGGATCCAGTATCCATTTCTTTGCCACATCAAGATCTCCAGTAGAAAAATCTGGCAGGTCTCACACCCCCAGAAAGGGCATCTCACACCCCCAGGGGGTGCGTGCACCTCAGGTTAAGAACCACTGTATTAAGGTAATACTATAAAGCTCTGAATACTGTGCAGTTCCTTTCCTCCCAGAGACTAACCAGTTTTGAGCTTGGAGAGACAGGATGAGAGAGGCAAGCATTACCACCTTGAACTTTATGACAGTGTAGGTGTTGGTTCAGTCTCCTCAGCTCTAGGATAGGATGAAGACCTCCTTTCTTCTTCAGAATGAGGAAATATCAGGAGAAGCTGCTTCCTTCCCTGAATTCTGTTGGAACCTCCTCTATGGCTCCTAGATGAAGCAACAAGGCCACTTCTGATTGCAGCAGGCTTTCCTGAGGAGAGGTGCGTGTAGGGGGTAATGAGTAGAACTGGATGGGAGAGCCATGGGCAATGATCGTCCTGTTACAACTGATCATGCCTGGTGGAATCGAAGGAGGTGAAGTCTGAAAGTAGTGCTCATTCACTGGATTGCTGCCATAGTGTCTCAGAGTAATTCCTGTTCATCTTTACAGTCCATTCATCATGCTACTCCCCTTTCCCCAGCTCAGTGGGTCACTGCGCAACAGATAACCCTTCATATTCTTTTACCTCAGTAGTTTAACATTGGGATGATACTTCTCTACAGATAAATAACGAAAATCAATCCCCATTTAGCAACTTTTGTAGACACAAATATCTCGAGTGTTCATGGACCCAATGGCAAACCCATTCAGAATGAAAATACTTCCGTGGGCTTTTGATCAGCTCCCCAACCTCTACGCTCCCCAAGAGGGATCTGAAGATTTCAATATTTGGATTTAATGGATTTGGTACCTTAATCACATCTTAAAGACAGTCCTATACATACAAGCTTTTAAATGAAATTTGAGTTCATCATCATTTAGATAATTCTTCTCTCCCTTGTATTGTATGCCTCAATCTTTCCCTCATGGCCATTTTAGCTTCTCTGCCCATGTGCCATAGTTTTCTTCTCTTTTTCTACCTTCTTATCCTCTTTTTAAAAACTCTGCCACGACGTATTAATTCCCGCTAATAACCCAATTTTATGTCAAAGCTTTCTTCATGGAGCAGTTGTTCTGGTCTGTATTAAGCACCCGCACAGACTTCTGTAATCCTACTCTCTCCCAAAATATCCATCTGATCTTGTTTCCTCTTTGTCAGATATTCTTTGCCCATGGCCCCAAAATTAATCAGCTTTTTGGTACGAGAAACTTCTGCATTATCAGTCATGTGAAACACCTCACTGCTAACTCATCACATTATCCCTTGAGTAAGAATATCCTGCCATATCATGTGAGCCAGCTGTCTATAGATAGATGTGGTTAAACTTTTTGTTATTTACATAATCTTAAGAATGTTCATTTGTCAGATAATGTAGCATTTTAATGGTTATTTAAATGGTAATACTAGATTTTTCTTATTGCTTCCTGAGTAAGATAAATAGTGTTATAGGTTGTTTTATTGGTTATGTCATATGAAAAAAATGGAAGGTAAGAGATACTGTGGCAATTCTTTGTAAATTATGACAAAGCAATTCTGGCAAGAAACAAACTGCTTGTCAGTATGAATCTCTTATGGACTTCTAAACTTTAAGCATGACCATAAACAATGTATCTGACAATGTTATGGCTATAATGGCAAATGTTTTTCACATAAGTTTTTTCCCTGTGAAGTATATACATCAACGCCATCATGGTTACAGCTTTCCATACAGTATGCTGTGCGTGCAAATCTTAAGCTCGTGTCTCTTTATTTTAATAGTTTATTAAATAATCATATCTGTAGTTGGTTTACTATTTTAAATAAGATTTAATTAGGGCTGTAAAGCAATTAAAATTAATTGTGATTAATCGTGCTGTTAAACAATAGAATACCATTTATTTAAATATTTTGGATGTTCTCTACATTTTCAAATATGTTGATTTCAATAACAACACAGACTACGAAGTATACAGTGCTCACTTTATTTTTATTACAAATATTCGCACTGCAAAAAATAGTATTTTTCCAATTCACCTAACACAGGTACTGTAGAGTACGGTCATCTCTTTATCGTGAAAGCGCAATTTACAAATATAGATCTGTTTTTTATTACAACACTGCACTCCAAAACAACACAATGTAAAACTTTAGAGCCTATGAGTCCACTCAGTCCTACTTCTTGTTCAGCCAATCACTCAGACAAACAAGTTTGTTTTCATTTGCAGTAGATAATGCTGCCACTTCTTGTTTACAATGTCACCTGAAAGTGAGAACAGGCATTTGCATGGCACTGTTGTAGCTGGCGTCACAAGATATTTACATGCCAGATGTGCTAAAGATACATATATTCCTTCATGCCTCAACCACCATTCCAGAGGACATGTATCCATGCTAATGACAGGTTTTGCTCAATAACAATCCAAAGCAGTGTGGACTGATGCATGTTCATTTTAATCATTTGAGTCAGATGCCACCCGCAGAAGGTTGATTTTCTTTTTTGGTGGTTCGGGTTCTGTAGTTTCCACATTGGAGTGTTGCTCTTTTAAGACTTCTGAAGTATACTCCACAACCTCGTCCCTCTCAAAATTTTGGAAGGCACTTCAGAGTCTTAAACCTTGGGTCCAGCGCTGTAGCTATCTTTAGAAATCTCACATTAAACACAAAGAAGGTACCAGTCAAATCTACGGTGAAGGTGTTCTTAAAACAAACAACATGTGCTGGGTCATCATCTGAGACTGCTATAATATGAAATATATGGCAGAATTCAGGTAAAATGGAGCAGGAGACATACAATTCTCCCCCAAGGAGTTCAGTCACAAATTTAATTAACGCATTATTTTTTTAATGAGTGTCATCAGCATGGAAGCATGTCCTCTTTAATGGTGGCGGAAGCATGAAGGGGTATATGAATGTTTAGCATATCTAGCACGTAAACACCTTGTAATGCCAGCTACAAAAATGCCATGTGAACGCCTGTTCTCACTTTCAGGTGACATTGTAAATAAGAAGCGGGCAGCATTATCTCCTGTAAATGTAAACAAACTTGTTTGTCTTAGCCATTGGTTGAACAGGAAGTAGGACTGAGTGGACTTGTAGGCTCTAAATTTTTACATTGTATTGTTTTGGAGTGCAGTTTTGTAACAAAAAATAAACCTATATTTGTAAATTGCATTTTCAGGATAAAGAGATGACAGTACTCTACAGTACTTGTGTGAGGTGAATTCAAAAATATTATTTCTTTTGTTTATCATTTTTACAGTGCAGATATTTGTAACTGAAATCAATATATTTGAAAATGTAGAAAAACATCCAAAAACACGTAATACATTTCAATTGGCATTCTATAGTTTAATAGTGTGATTAAAAGTGCAATTAATTGAAATTTTTAAAATTATTAATTTTTTGAGTTAAACATGAGTTAACCGCGCGCAATTCATCGACAGCCCTAGTTTTAATAAAAGTTTTACTTATTTATAATTATACACAAAAACTACATTAAAGAACTTCTGGCTTTGATACTGTAGCTCTGGGCTGAAATATGCTCCGCTGTTCTGTGGGGATGTTGCATGCTCAGTCCAATCACATGTAGGAGCTGTGAGAGAATGGAGACTGCTCAGAGAGGGCAGAATCTTCATGGATTTCAGCTGTTAAACTCTAGCAAGTCTTTGCTGAGCATGTGCGAACTGCAATTTTTCAAAGACTTGTAACTTAGCCAAATGTGGATGTATTTTCATGGGGACTGGCAAAAGGCACATCCCTGACACAAAGGACAACCTCTACTACATTACAGTTCCCTCCTTCAAAGTGTAAGGATGCTAGGGCTCTCCAAATAAAAGGTCACCTGAACGTTTTTTCCCTAGCCTTAGTCCAGGAAACAGCTACACCATTTTGGCTGAAATTAAATATCAGTTTGAGGCAGACATCCAACATAGAATATTCAGCCCAAATGGCTAGTGTGGCAAAGTTATAAGCAACTGAAAACTGGGTCTTCTAATGGGAAGTGTTGGATAACCTTAATAATAGGCAATGCTGCCAGCCCTGCCTTTAATTTGTATTACAATAAAACAGGTGCCAATCAAGTTCGGGGCCTCACTTTTAGGTGCTATTAAGATAGGCATATGCAATCACAGTGAGACACATTCCCTACCCCAAAGAGCTTGCAATCTAAACAGACAAAATAGGCAGCAGAATGAAAGTATTAACAGACCCATTTAAACAATGGGGAACTGAGGCACAGAGAAATTAAATGACTTGCCCAAAGCTGCAAAAAAAGAGTCAGGGCAGAGCTGGGAACTGAACCTTCATCTCCCGAGTTCTAGTCCAGAGCCTTAATCATCCTGCTTCTCCTAGAACTCAGGTTTGGTTGGTTTTTTTATTCCCCTCCTGTATCCATGCTTTGCACTCCTCAGTTCTTTAAACTCTCCTCATACCCACACCAGCCTACACCACCTCCTTTTGGAGAAGGGCCAACTGCACCATGCTTTGGACAGATGGTTCAGATTGTTAATCCTCCCTTACTGCCTTTGAAGTCTGAAGACAGTGTCCTTCCCTCAGGAATGAGTTTCTTTCCCACATTGCTTGTCCCCTGACATCCTGTGCCTTCATTTACAGATATCTGAAAAAGGTTATTTGGCCCAGGATTGAAAATAAAGAGAAAGAGAATCCTAAAAGAAAAGTTAAGAGGAAGATACATATAGCTGCACTGACACTATCACTTTAGCCCTGCCTTTAAAAATAACAAAATATGCACTGAGCCATATTTACAGCCAATGAGAACTTTGATCTCAGCTCCCAATTTATTCAGAATCACAGTCTGTCACTCTAAGTCACGGAGATCACTCAGCAAGTCTTGTCCCAGGTCAGTCTTATTTTGTATCTTTTACTGTACAGTATATTTGTATCTGATACAACATGATTTATTAATCTTAGTTATTTCTAAAACATCAGCCACTGCTAAGCATCAATGACGATGCACAGAAAGAACGAGCTCACCTTAGGACCACTTCTTTCCTCTCCAGATAGAGTGTTTGAGTCCTAATGGGGACTGCTGTAACTGTTTGACATTCTAGGTTCTCTGCCTGCATCAGTCATGTCACTGCAGACAAGCTACTTAGGCTCCGTCTTCAGTGCCAAAAAAAGGCCTGGGTTTTTCACTGCAGGATAACTAAAATGCATTGTCTCCACCAGAGGCAGTGCTAGTCCATTTGTGGTCCTAAGCAGAAACATTTTTGTCCCATCCTAGCAAAACCATAACAAAGTGAAAAGGGGACCCCCATGAGCTGTTCAGGACCCGAAGCAATTGCTTAGTATGCTTATACTTAGTGCAGGGGTAGGCAACCTATGGCATGCGTGCCAAAAAGGCACACGAGCTGATTTTCAGTGGCACTCACACTACCTGGGTCCTGGCCACCAGTCGGGGGGGGGGAGGGGGGGGGGCTCGGCTCTGCATTTTAATTTAATTTTAAATGAAGCTTCTTAAACATTTTAAAAACCTTATTTACTTTACATACAATAGTTTAGTTTTATATTAAAGACTTATAGAAAGAGACCGTCTAAAAACTTTAAAATGTATTACTGGCACGCGAAACTTTAAATTAGAGTGAATAAATGAAGACTCGGCACACTGCTTCTGAAAGGTTGCTGACCCCTGGCTTAGTGATAGCACTGGTCTCCCCTAGGATTTTAGAGGAGGATAGCTGTTAGATAACACCAACCACCCTCTTTTTTTTTCTTTTTTCAAACACGTTGCCATAGGGTTTGTCTTCACTGCACCTATTAGCTCGAGTCAGTACACTTGAGTGACTCCATTTAAGACAGGCTAGCTCAAGTGAAAGCAGAAGACACTGTGAAACACCACTTGAGCTACACAGATTGAATTAGTAGCTGATGAGTTGTTGCAGCTCAGGCTGCTGTATCCCCACTGCATTACCAGCTTGATCATCAGCTGCACTCAACTTCCACCTACACCTGGGTGGCCCAGCTAGCTGGAGCTTAAGGCACCACTTAAACAGAGCTAGAGATTTGTGTGTGCGGGAAAGGACTAGATTAGGGGCAAAGCTCAAACTATAACAAGCAGTAAACAATGAGTTCATAGTGCAGCAAAGACAAGTCCATAGAGTAAGCCCTTTGTATCAGTGGCACTTGCCCCAGCACAAAGGGCAATAGACGAGATAGTTTTGCTGGCTTGACGTTATGGAAAAGCACAAGGCTACCAATCGGTTAAT
The DNA here is from genome assembly GCA_037349315.1 of Chelydra serpentina. Taxonomy (NCBI): domain Eukaryota; kingdom Metazoa; phylum Chordata; order Testudines; family Chelydridae; genus Chelydra; species Chelydra serpentina. The sequence continues at coordinate 78,454,724 of JBAIAC010000008.1, forward strand.
TTTGATCTTCCCTTTATTTTGCCACTACGTTTACAACTGCGAGTTTCATTGATACGTGATTGTGAGCTCTACCTTTGTAGATACTCAGAGCGCTGAAGGATTGAGAACTCTGCAGAAGATTTTTTTTTAAAAGAAGAAATAAATCAAGGCAGCTGTGAGGATTCACACTATCTTTATTATTGTGGGTACAGTCTCTCATCTGTTAAAGAATGTCACAAAAGAGATTAAGGAGTGCACGGGTACACTGCATGAACATTTAGGGTATGTCTTCACTAGCAGCGCTTTAATGTGTAGTCGCAGCACCAGCGTTGGGAGAGAGCTCTCCCAGCACTAAAAAAAACCCACCTCCATGAGGGGAGTAGCTCCCAGCACTGCTGCACTGTCTACACTGCCACTTTACAGCGCTGAAACTTGCAGCGCTCAGGGGGGTATTTTTTCTCACCCCTGAGCAAGAAAATAGCAGCACTGTAAAGTGGCAGTATAGACAAGGCCTCAGAAAACCGTCAAGGAGCATGACTAGAATGGGGCGAAGGGGTGGAACCAAGCACCTAAGCAATTTGATTTTGGAGATTACTTTGGAAGTTTCTATAAAAAGCAGGACAGTTTTGATAATTGCCCTTTTAGAAAACTTCAAGAATCCAAACACAGTAGAGAAAGTAGAACATAATCTACTTTTGACCTCAGATCAGGGACACTGCATGTGTTTGGAGGGGATTGACTCCATGCTCCAGATAAATGTTTTGTAGCATTTCTCTCTCTCTCTCTAAGATCTCTTCTGGATTGATGAGTATTTGGTGGTTATGTATTTGTATTAAAATGTTTACTATGCAACTTTTTAAACCATCATACCTCACATATAGATGCACTTGCATTATTGCATTGCCTTTAAAAACTGCTAAAAAAGGGAGAACTAAAACCAAACTAACGCTATTTTTTACCCCGCTATTTAACTCAGATACCAAATGCAAGCTGCTGCTTCCAGAAGTACATAATGACAACTCTCATAGCAGACTGTCAGCCTCCTGTAGCTGCATAAGCATTTTTCATTGTTCTGTTAGAGCTCTGATTGATGATTCCTCTATGCATCTCTTGGAGCGTTCAACATAAATATGCACGCATGTCTCGGATGTAGATCATGGAACATCCAAGAACAATATTTTAAACAGATCTTTAATTTTAAAATCTCAGTTAAAACTAATTTGACAAGATAGTTTAAAAAACAAACATCCTTTCTGAATCAAGTCATTAAATGTACGTACAGTAAGAGAATGCTGACAAAATGTAAATCTAAGCCAAACTGTCTCCCCTAAGGTGTTCCAATTCAGCCTCACAGCACCATGGCACAAACTATGAAAAGCAGAGTCCACACGATGGTATACTGAAACAACTCCACAGGAGCCATTGTAATGAAGCATGCCAAAATACATTATGCATGTTATAATGTGCATATCTGACATGATATGGCTGAAGCAACATCAAGCATGATTACCAGAAAATTCAATATGCAATGACAAAATAGAGCGTGACCTACATCATTGCCTCAAGACCTGCACAGAGCGTAGATCCTCCATACCAGATCTTCCCCTCACTAGGGCCAGTTAAAAGCCATCTCCAGGCACACTTCTCCTGGAGGGACCCTTTCAGTGTGGCCGTCCCCTATTAGAATTAATAAATAATAATAAATACCACCACTACTTTGGGACCATCCACATGAAGCTATCTGCTAGGGTGCCCACCATCTCTTCTCTTAAAGCAAGCAGGGGCTGTCCTGCTACCATAGATGACTGTGACCATTTGGTGTTAAATGCAGAGAGGTCTCTGTGCGAAGTATTGAGGTACTGGTATTTTTGCCTTCCTCGCTAACAACATGTGTATGAAGATTCATTCTAGTTTTGAATAGCTAGAAACTCATTGCATATCAACATTTCTTATGTCAGAGGTCACACACCCCTAAAAAGGATCTTAGAGAAGAAAAAAAAAAAAAAGGCCACTACAAACACAAGAGCAAAAAATAAGACCTGTAAAACACAGAGCTAACTTACAACCATGATTTTACCACCTAAGGGTATGTTTACACTGCAGCCAGCAGTGTGCCTCACAGCCCAGACAGACAGACTCAAGCCAGCTCTGCTCGAGCTAGTGTGCTAAACATTGCTGTATGGTCCTTGCAGCAGGGGCAGCGGCTTGTGTCCAAGCTCAGGTGGCTAGCCTGAGCCACCAGCCACACCACTAATGTTTAGTGCACTAGCTTGAGTCTGTCTACCCAGGCAAGGAGGCAGGCTCCTAGTTGCAGTTTAGACATATCCTAATACACCGGCTTTTCTGAACGGTCATGAAAATCCACCAGCCCAATTACAAAAAATAGATTTGCCTGTCCTTTAGGATAACTGACACCAAGGGAAAAAAAAGTAGCATTTTGCTTGCCAGCCAGCTACAAAACAAAAACAAACAAAGTTACTCACTGTAGGTAGAATTTTAGAAGGTTGTAACAGTCTGTGCTGAAATCTCAAGTACAACACCTTCAGATGGGGAAGGGAACCATACAAAATGAGAACACAAGCTCCTAACAATATATACTTAAAATATAAAAGCTACTTTACTGCATCAGTGGTATCATGAAGGCCTGGTGCTTAACTCCCCATCCTCTGAAATAAGAACACAAGTCCCAAAAAAGTGAACCACAAAAAACACTTTTCTGTGTTTATGGATCACTATTTTTATATATGTTTTATGTATTTTTATAGATCATCTCCCCTCAAGAAACGTGACGCATAGTTTGGAAGTAACAAATCTGTGGCGCTCTCTGAACTTTTACATTTCGGACAATAGCCAACAAAAGAAATTGCTAAACAGTGCTGAAAATAATACTTAATTAAATCAGAGACAAACATGGGGTGACTTAACTCTTAAAAGCAGAGCTGTTTGTATAAGCATCAGCTGACACAGTGGCACACAAAGATACTTGATGTGAGACACTTTGGCTCAAGCGAGACAAACGGACCAGTAAAAACAACTCAGTTATTTCTTATAATGTTGGACCTACTCATGCTCTCCTCTCCCCTACTTTTTACACACATTAGAGACACACTGAAGGGGGGGGGGGGGGAGGGGAAATGTAGATGCTTTTTCTAAGATTTTGACACTTTTAGGCTCTGATCCCATAATCTATCTGATCAGCATAAGGGTTCCCAAGAGGAAGCCATAGAAGGCAGTGGGGCTCTACAAACTTGGAGTGGTCTGCCCACATGGATCAGACTGGATTGCTATCAAGTTATTAGTTTGGATAAAATTCCTTTCATTGCCCCATAAAGACTTTGGATGCTTTTATTCCATTTTTGCAATAAAAGTGATTTTCACACAAACTGAGGTTAGCCCCTGTCAAGATTCCCTCCCCACTCTGAACTCTAGGGTAAAGACGTGGGGACCCGCATGAAGAGCTCCTAAGCTTGTTTCTACCAGCTTAGGTTAAAAACCCCAAGGTACAAAATTCCCTGCACCCTGAGAAATGCTTCTCTCACTGCCACCATCAAGTGCTTTAAACAGGAATCCGGGAAAGGAACCACTTGACGTTCCCCTTCCCCCAAAAATACCCTCTCAAGCCCGTACACCCCTTTTCCTGGGAAGCTTGAGAATAATCTCCTAACCCAATTGGTTACACAGTGATCTAAAAACCCACCCCCGGGGTTTTAGAACCATAGAAAACAGTCAGCTTCTTAAAAGAAGGATTTTATTAAAACAAAGAAGGTAAAATCAGCTCTGTAAAATTAGGATGGTAACTATTTTACAGGGTATTCAATTTCCAAACTCCGAGGGATTCCCCCTCTGGACAAAACCTTAAAGTTACAGAAAAAACAGGAATAACCCCTCCCTCTAACACAGGGAAAGCTCACCAAGCAAAACAAACAGAAACCTACTCGCTATGCTGACTAAACTTACTTTAGAAAAGTGAGGTTTGGTGAGAAGATGACTGGTTGAGGAGATTGATTTTCTGCAGGTACTTCTTGTCTTCCAAGATCACTCTGACTCAGACAAAGAGCCACACACACCTTCCCCCCTCCCAAGATTTGAAAGTATCTTGTCCCCTTATTGGTCAGATGCCAGCCAGGTCAGGTGTCAGTCTGGCTACCTGCATTTCTTAACCCTTTACTGGTAAGAGGATTTTATAGCACTGCATCCGACCCTCTCCCCCTTCCCTTTATATTTATGACAGCCCCCATTTTAAGGAAAAAGCTAAAACTTTCATAAACGAATCAGGGGTTCGTAAAAATGAACATCAGAATTCAAACCGATAAGGCAAATGTGTTCCTTGCTGCATCGTATGTGTTGTTTATTTTAAAGTACAAATATGTACAATATTGTAATGCTGTAGTTAGATATGTATAATCAAGTACAACTGAAATAATTGGTAATTTTTGCATGCAGACAGCAAGACTAAAAAAATTAAAATATGAATAAAATTAAATTTTTAGTCAAAATTTTGGCCTCTTTCCTAACAGTTCAAAAATGTATTTTTGTCAAAATCCAACTGAAATGTGTTTTTATTTCATATACATAACACAAACAATTAGATTAGGTCTTATTATGGTAAAAAATTCACCTTAAGAAACATAGTATCAAAGAGTTTTAGTAATACATTTCCTGAGCCAATGCTGAAAATAACCTTCAGGAAAAGGCTGTTGTCAAGCCATATAAATGAGTCTTTCATCAATTCTCATTTCATATCCGACTTTCCGCTCCATATTTATGTTATGGTACTCTTCTGCATTAAGTTGGAAGACATGTGATTTACTAAGTACACTACTGTTGGTGGGTCTGAAACAGGAAGAGTCATGGTGGAGAAAGAAAACATACTTTCACAATAAGGAACTCTACTTGGTCCTTCCCTTAACATGACAAGATGGATGTATGTAGAAAGAATGCTCAAATGAAGAAAAAATGAAAAGCAAGGGGATAGGGTTTAAAACAAAAGAAGAAGAGACTGCATATGTTACCCTTCAAGAGATCAAATTTCCAGAATTTGAAATTCTATTATGAAGGTCTAACAGGGAGTCCAAGAGGCTGTCTTATAGAGAAAATATTAACAGGGCTATATGGGATGCCTTTTCATTTACTTCCTTGTTTGTCACTCTGAGAAGAATTTTAAGTTAACAGATTCTGCAATGATTTTGTAGTAGTCACCAAAAATCAGACCTTTAAAAATTATCTGCACATTATAATTTGCAGAATTTTCCAACAGCAGATTATAATTAATTTTAAGGTGGGTCAAAAAAATTTTAACAAGCCTTTTGGTTATATCCTGCTGGCTTGAAAGAATTTTACAGTGTTGAAATCTAATCTGGATTTAAGGATCAATTACTAGAAGTGCCAAACTTAAATCTGCAACTGAGATTCTTAACCTGGAGGTCACAACCACGCTGCCGTTCCCATAACGCTAATATGGGGAGGGGATTCCAGTACAGAGAAGGATGATAATCATTGATCTAGGGGCATGCAGATTGCTAGATAGCGTGTTGTAAACCCTCTGAGGCAAGGGTGGTGTCTGAACTACAACTAAAAAATTTGATAATCAAATAATTAGCATGACAGCCTTTCAAAATATATTTTGATTATTGTATGAAGAATAAAAAAATTAAGAGTAGTTCTGGTTATACTGCACAGATTTGAGATTCTGCCTATTTTGCCTGCTCTGTCCAGCTTCCTAAAGAAGAGGTGAATCAAATTCAGTAGGAGTGTGCAATACGCAAGCAAGAACATCACAATATGCGAGATTACTCCATGTGATACAGTGACAGAACATCAGATTTTTCTGAAAGATAATTAGGTTTGCAATACCGCATGGTAGAACCACCTCATTGTGTACACTGCTCATTCTTTTCCAGCATGTGGAGTGCAGTAGATGCTGCTGAGGTAGCAGGTGTAAATATGTGCAAACCATAACAGGGTCAGGTGTGTGCCTCTACTAACGTGTGACTGAAGGCTGGTCTACACTAAACCCCCGTCGAACTAAGATACGCAACTTCAGCTACGTTAACATAGCTGAAGTTGAAGTCTCTTAGTTCGAACTTACCTGTGGTCCACACGCGGCGCGCAGGCTCCCCCGTCGACTCCGCCTGCTCCATTCGTGGAGCAGGATTACCAGCGTCGACGGGGGAGCACTTCCTGGTTCGATTTATCGCGTCTAGACAAGACGCGATAAATCGAACCCAGAAGATCGATTGGACTCCTCCGACGCGACGCGACGTACCCTGAGTCTGTTTGTTTGGGGTTTTCAAGAGAATCTCTGGGGTGAAAAAAATGTTAAAAGATTGATTTTATTACAGTTGTGTTTTGCTTTATACTGAAGACAGTAAAGTCCTACCCCATCTGCTCTGAAGTGTGACCTTAACTGGGGGAGGTAAGGGTTGGGAGCCACCACCATGCAAGGCTGCTCTTGGGCCGGCATGCATCCAGCCTGACAGGTCAGAGCCAGTGCTTTGGGATGACAAAATGTCATGGGAGGACGGTCAGGAATATCCTTGTAGCACTGGGAAGACCAACTAGAATAGCACAGTTGCTAGCCATTATGAGCGTAGACACGGGGTTTGTCACATGCAACCTAGGGGATCCAAGCTGTGGTTAGTATGGCCAATTTCTTTAGTGTACACAAGGCCAAGATGTAGAGGAGCACACAGAAAGCACTCTGGGAGTAGCAGAGGGAGTCTTCCAGAAGCAGTAAGCACTAACGGATATTTGACAGCTAATACATATCTCTTGGCTCTTGCAATACATATTGGAATAGCCAGATCTGTCTCTCACACATGTATATAAAATAAAGTGTGTGTGTGTGAGGGGGGTGGGTATACACACACAAATATACTATACCAATATATATTAAAAGGATATTATCAATTTTGTTGTTTGCAATACAATTTGAGAAACTGAAAAAAAACTTACTTCCTTTCCTATTTTGTCAAACATGACTGTACTTGTTTCTTGTTGAGCCTAAATCATCCTGTCTTTCCCAACTGTTGCACTCATTAGGATCAGCAATGTCACCACAGTTCTTAACAGCAGTATGACAAAAATATTAAAGGTAGAGCTGCCCGGAGGACGACAATTTTGTTTTGCCACTGCTGTTGAGGTTTTGAAATTAGTTTGCATTCCACACTGGAACAAAAGCAAAATCTTTCAATTACTTTCTAGGAACAGGCTGTGTGTCAAAATGGCAGTTCTCAGGGCAGGTCTACACTAGAAGCACTACAATCAGCGCAGCTTCACCGATGCACCTGCGCTGCTGTAGCACATCTGGTGAAGACGCTCTATGCCCATGGGAGAGCACTTTCCCATCAGCATAATTACTCCACCTCCGCAAGAGGCTGAAACTATGTCAACGGGAGAGCATCTCCTGCTAACAGCACTTAGGTCACTGTAACTTTCGTCGCTCAGAGGGTGTCTTTTTCACACCCCTGAGTGACATAAGTTAGATCCACTTAAGTGGTAGCATAGATCTGACCTCAGATTGAAAAACCTGAACTTCTGGGTGTGGGGGGGTGTGTCTCACATATCAGAATGGACCAGAGAGCCCAGGACCTCAAAAACCTTCTGGAAAGCTTTATGCAAACAGATACGTCTTTGTGAAATGTTTAATGCATATTTTGAAGGAATTTCATTTAGTTAAATATTTTCCAGACAGTTCTAATTAAAAGGTTATATATAAAGACTGGATTGTTCGGGGTGGGGGCAAAGGGGGATTACTTTGTCTTTTTTAAGTGTGGAAGAGTGATGATTTTAAATATTTTAAATGATGGGGCCACTTCATACCAAATCGTACAGAGTTAAATTATGGACCTAAATTACTTGACAGTGTCCCTTTACATTATGGAAAACAAATGTATAGGGAAAGTAAAGCAAAGTGACAAGGATTTGCATCAAAAGTCCTCCCAAAGAGAAACACATGATTTTCCCAAACAAATGATTGTCTGCTTAAAATGTCTTTCATATGCTACATCCCACGAAGTGTTTTAAAATAACTATTCAGACAGAGCACAAATGCATGTGACGTAGAAGAGCAACTAGACCCAAGCATCTTGCCTGAATCTGTTCCCAAAGGGGGCACCTTCAGAAGAGCAATACAATCCCAGCATTCTGTACAAGCCCAGTTCCTGCTTGCTAACGTTTTGGCCCAGAGACTAACACTGCTGAGTGTTAACAACATTTGTAGTGCGAGGCTCACATTGATCTTAATGTTGGTCTCTAATTTTACAAGCAGCTAATTATATATATTTCATTACAAAATTTAACACATTAATGTTCAGAAACCATCAACCAGGATCAGTGTGGTGGCACAGACCTTCTGCGTGGTTGCACAGAACAGCACTGGCTACAGTTTCCATTCTCCGACCCAAGTTCCCAGCTCACCAGTGCTGGGTGTGCTGAGAAGTCTTTGTATTCAGCATATAGAAAGGAAGAGAACAGATATGCACTTTAACTAGTCAGAGGGGTGACTAGTAAAGTCAAAGGGGTGGCATTCATAAGCTGCAAAAGCAAAAAGGTAACAGTTCCAAAATGTTGAGGGAATGGGGATGGAGAAGACTTGAGGATGGGAAATATAGGTGATTCTGCTACCCTTAATTATGTTGGCTAACTCCCTATTCAGCAAGGATTCCCATTGGATTACTTGTGGAGCATGGTACTGTTCAACATGGAAGTGGCAAAATCGGGCTTATATCAAGGGTTGGTAAGGAAGAAAGGGGGAAAATGAAGACAGAGGGTCTGTAAGGCAGTCAGGGATGTAGAAGGCCCCCCTCTATCTTCCCTAACACACACATTCTCCAGAAGAACTCATCACAAAACAGTGATTTTTTTTTTTTTTTTTACAGGAGCAGGTAAAATCCACACATCTGGCCCTTGGTTATATTATACAGTAGAACCTCAGAGTTATGGACACCCCTGGACTGTTCCATAACTCTCAACAAGAGGTTTTTGCCCTCTTTTTGGTAAAAGTTTGTTACTATAAAAAGGAGAATGACAAAAATCATAAATATTTTTCTTTCACTAAGAGAAATACAAATAAGTGCTATTACTTTGAAGTAACTGAGCTGTAGTTACATATCTCCTACAGTAGTGTCAAAAGAAATGTTGCAGTGGTACTTTGGAGATTACTAAAAGCTAGTGCTTTTTATGCATGCTTCAAACCTGAACACTCACTCAGAAAATAGGCAATTACTTCATTCCTTGCTTACGCTGTCTCCTGCTAATTATGATAATTTAAAACTAGGCATGCATTTAGAAATGCAATTTCTGCCCCTCCCCTTCCCAGTCACCATTCTTCTCTCATTATATTTTAATGGACAAAAAATGAAATGCCCTAAAACCCAATGAAACAAAAAGCTAATGCATTCACCTTCTTTACCCTATTTAAAATGTTTTGTCCTGATTTATTAGTCTGAAAACCAATAATCTATATTAAAAGACTCTTGCTCTTGGAACTAGATTTTCGGTATTGTTCCCATGGCAGAACATCCAAAGTCAAGTTAGTTTCATTTATTAGTTCTATTCATTACTTTCCTTTCTCAGGGTATCCCACAGAACGTTTCAGAGAAGTGAACGAGTTTGACCCCAGCAATGTGTTAACCGTGTAGGTAAAACACAGCAGACAATATGAATTCAGTGGTTCTCATACATTTTTGGGACACTAAAGGTGTAATGAACCTAACTCCACTCCCATTCAAGCCAATGATAAAACTTCAATGGGAGTGAAGATAGGCCAACCCCTTTGAAAATCCCACTCCAGAATACTTTACTGAGAAAGCAGCTCTCCTCTTAAATAGCCTAACTACAGCACTTATCTTCCAAGAGTGCCACTGGATCTTTAATTTCCTCCTAGAAGGTTACCAAGCTAGCAGAATGTGCCTCAATGTCATTGATCATCTGAAATTAGGCTAAAATTGCGAGAGCTATTAATTCTCATGGTTTGGGCATAATGAGATCAGGAAAAAAATTCTCACATGATACAGTACCACTGGGTACATTATAAAGCAGTAGTCCCCATGGAGGAACATTCGGGAGGAGGGCATGGGCCAACTCCCACAGGGGGCAGGGAAGGAGCGCCACCCAGTCCAACTCCACCCTCAGTCCAGCTCCGGCTCCACTCTGCCCCCAGCCCAGCCCCAGCTCCACTCTGCTCCCTACTCCATCCCCAGCCCAGCTCTGCCCTCATCCCCTCTCTGCCCCCAGGCCAGCTCCACTTCTAGCCCCAGGTTCTCCCCCATCCCCATCGTCAGCCCAAGCTTGCGCACCACTATTATGAAGATTTTAGGCCTTCCTCCAGAGCACCTGAAACTGGATACTGTTGACAGCACATAGGATTAAATGGACCCATAATCTATTCTGGTACATCAAGCCTTGTGTTCCTGTGGTTAGATTGTATATGTGCTTTAGTAGTCATGTTTGTACCTTTCAACCTACAAGCTGTGTTTCAAAGTACAATTTCTTTTGCACTGCAGTTTTAAATTATAAAAAGGATTGCTACTAACAAATCTCAAATGCCAGGCTATGGAAATTTTAGGGAAAGTGGTCTAATAGAATGGGGCAAGTGCACATGCAACACCCCCTGGATTCCATAAACCTAGTATCAAGCTGCCTGGAAGTGTTCACTCTGCTCCCCTTTTCAAAGTCTTCATGAATACCACAGAAAGACTAAGTGACGATGAAATACAAGAACACAACTCTGGTTCTAATCTAACATCTAAAAGGAAGCTATGCCAAGGCAGAAGCAAGCACTTTACTTCAGTAAACAACAAAAATAATACTGTACACAGTTCATAAGACCAATACGTGAGGGTAAATGCATAAGATGTCACATTCAACATTATGAAGCTTAACGAGACTACTTCCCACAATAAAGACTCCCACCTTCCTACGAAGGCGAGTAACTTGATGTAGATGAAAAGTAATTCAATATACAAGTTTATTCTTCCTAAAAATGTTATAAGGATGCCATTTCAAATATTTTCTCCCCCTTTGCAACAAGCATCTCATTGCAAAACACTAAGTTCTCACACTGGTGAAATACATAAAAAAAAATTCAAAGCCTTTGTACTCTACATGTAAAATAAGAGCAGTTGTGATTGTCTACACAGAGTTTGTTCTATACACCAGCCCTGCAGTTCATCTCAATAAGCACCCCCTTCCACCAGGGTCACATTACAAAACTATAGTGCAAGGAATTGCAAAAAGAAGCTTGCTGGGCACTAAGCTACAAATAGATTTTGAATGGAATATGTAACTGAGCATGGATTTACCGAACCCTAAAACTCTACAAACGTCAACCTTTATTAATAAAAGTCACCAAAGCATATCTTTAAGCACTGTCCATCACACAGAGAGCTTTCCACTGAAATGCTTAGCTAAGAGCATTTAAGCAAGTTCACTCAGACTTGGTCTTTATTTACAGGAGCTTTTCCAGATTGAATACACTAACTCCTCACTTAATGTTGTAGTTATGTTCCTGAAAAATGCGACTTTAAGAGAAACGATGTTACACAAATCCAATTTCCCCATAAGAATTAATGTAAATGAGGGGGTTAGGTTCCAGAGAATTTTTTTTCCACCAGACAAAAGACTAATATATATAATATACACACACACACACACAATAAGTTTTAAACAAACAACTGAATACTGGTACACAGCGATGATGATAGTGAAGTTTGGTTGAGGTGGAGGAGTCAGAAGGTGGGATATTTCCCAGGGAATGCCTTACTGCTAAATGAACTAAGCAGTTGCCTGAGCCCTCAAGGGTTAACTCTCACACTCTACAAGCCAGGAGGAAAGGAGGGAGGGCAGACAGAGACACACACCTGTGTTTGTTTCAGAGCTAGAGATGCGCATTTCTCCTTTAAGTATCAAGAGTGGGGTCAGAAGTACACTGCCTTGTTAATTAGATCAGCAAGCCCCACAGCTGAAGCTTCTAAGGCAGCAGCTCCCTCCCTTGGGTGTCACCCCTGCTAGAGTGACCAGATGTCCCGATTTTATAGGGACAGTCCCGATTTTTGGGTCTTTTTCTTATATAGGCTCCTATTACCCCCCCACCCCATCCCAATTTTTCACATTTGCTGTCTGGTCACCCTACCCCCTGCTGTATGGAAGATGGGGTAAGTGAGATGCAGGAGCAGGGGGACATTAGCCCCCCCCCCCCCGTTCCCCTACCCCCCGCACAGCAAGCAGGCAGGGGTCTCGGGGAGCAGCACGACAGTGGGGGAAGGGACAGCTGAACTGCCTCAATTGATGGCCTGCAAACGAGGTTAGAAGGGAGCATTTCACAACTTTAAAAGAGCATGTTCCCTAATTGACCAGCAACTTAACGAAACAACGTTAACCGGGGCGACTTTAAGTGAGGAGCTACTGTACAAGCAACAGTTAGATATTGCCATCAATTCCAGTTTAAGGATACTCTAAATTCCAAAGCAAAGTAGTTGGCTTATCTATCTTTAAGTCTGATTAGACATTGGGAATGATAAAAATTCGCCTTTTCCTTGATACTAAATTCTACAAGTAGATCCAAGAGTTATTTTACCAAGAAAAAATCATTCCAGGCCACAAATTGTTACTAAATTAACATATATGGGTGAAAATACATAGAGGTATTAGATTGTTTTGCCAACACGTAATGAAACAAGCATATTTCCTAAATTCACCATTGAAACAACAATAAAAATTTGTCTGTATCCAGCACACAGAGCTGGATCTATTTTACACACACTTTCCTCCTACATTACCTGCCATGTCTTGAATGGCTGCTTGTAGCGTCATATGGTTCTTCCACCTCATATACATTTGTATCATGGTCTTCCACCACACTGCTGGAATTCTGCCATTCAAAACATGGATTTTTATCAGAAGACAGAATAAAAGGCAAGTTTTCATACTCTGGAATTTCTTCATAGTGGCGCACATTCTCATATTCTTGTGGATAATCGCTTGTAAGAGAATTCAAGTGTGTTTGTGACAACTGCTTCCCTGAGAATATTTGTTCATCTAAAGACTCTAATCTTTGACTGTTTGGTATATCATGCTGACTCCTATGTCTCTGTCTTTTCTTTTGTGATGCTGGGCTACCTATTTCTGCAGAACGTGCCTTGGCAGATTTAGTTTTCCTTTCGCTTGCCAGGGATGTTACATTCCAGTTGTTACCAATACCATTCCCTTCCCCAGTGGAAAGACTAGCTATGGCAGCATCCATGGACTGGCTGCCCTTAGAAAAAAATTTCTGGAAGTCACTTTTCATTAAGCAAACAGACAATTTAATGCTGAGAAACTTCTTTAAAGTATTTTTCTTCTGACTGTCTTTGGAAGGCTTGTCCGTTCTTTCCATATCCACGGAAGATAGAGATTTAGCTCTAGGCTTGATCACAGCAGTTGAAAGATCAGAGTTTGTGGCAACAGCGGCAGTTTTTAATGATTCTGGATTGCCTGAAAATGGCAGGATAGGATGAGGTAATTTCCAGACAGGTTTCTCTGAAGAACGTTTTGGAATGTCACAGTAAGGTGACGTACCTTGTTCTTTGGCCAACATATGCCTTAAACGAGTTCTTTCCAGAACACTTTCTGATTTCTTATCTTCACTGGAAACGTAAGAACATCTTTCAACAAGCTCCTCTGATGCAGCTTTTTTCAGCAGTCCAGCAGCAGGCAAGCTGTGTCTTTGAGGTTTTTTAGGAACAATCCTTGGTGAACATTCATCTTTTACATGCATCTCTTTATCTTCTGGTTTCTGCACAAAAACATCAAGGCTACTGGAGGCAGGCAAGTGCTGATTGCAAGTCAATTTGAGTTGCTTAGGCAAACTCAAGGACAGAGTACTGCTTCGTATAAAACTAGTCCTTTTGTCCACAGCAGCTAATATACTGCTGTCATCTGTCATTTCATCTGCAGGTCTTGTTAAATTAAGGTCTTTGTCCAAGGAGCGTGCAACATTTTCTGTCATGAGAGAAGCTTCTTGCAGAAGCTGAGGCAAGATATTCTGTGAGGCTAATTCTTCGGTATCAGTAGATTCCTTCACCCAGTGTATTTTCTCAGCAAGATTTTGAGGAATCTCAAACGTATTGGTCTGATGCACTTTTTCTGGATGATCATTATATGAAACACACTGACCAAGGACATTAATTTTTGCTGTTTTTTTAAAGATGTGCTCAGAAGATCCAGCAGAATCACTCTTTGAATTAATTGGTTCTCTTGTTCCTTCCCCGGAAGTATCTATACCATCTTGACGGACTAGACATGCAGCACGCAGCTTTCTTGGTTTTGGAACTGGAAGCACTTTTGAGCTGGGTGCTGAACATGCTCCAGAGGAAGGTGGAGTTTTAACATCATCTCCTTTCATACAGACTCCACCTGGAAATGTAATATCACTATTTACATTAACATTTTCCAGGGTTTCTTGGTCCAATGAGCAATAGCAATTGTGGTTACTTTCAGTCAGACTGGAACAAGTTTCACACATGTGAATTTCATCAGCATCTCTCTTATTGTGGTTATTTTGTGGCTTACCTGTAACTTCCTCAGAACCAGATAACTGCACAAGATCTGTAAACTCCATTTTAACTTCATTCTTAGAACTACTACTATCATCCCTTTCAAGTTTATCTGGACACTTGTGCCTCAAAGGGCTACTATTAGGGAATACACTTTGTGTTAGAACATCTTTGAGTGTCTCTTCCAGAAGGCTGGCCTTTAAAACTGCCCGATTTCTATTTGCTACTTTTTCACTATGACTCTCCTGTATTGTCCTACCTGTTATAGATGGTGCAATTTGTTCACCTATCTTGATATTCTCTAAGTTCTCAAAGTGTTCAAAAATTATTTGAGTTTTACATGTGCTCTCCCCATTTCCAAGCTTATGGATGCATTCAAAATTGCAAGAACACATTGGTATAATGTAAGCGGTATCCTCAGTGTTTTCTGCGGAGTCTCCATTTTTATAATTCAGGTGGTCTAGAGTTTCAGAAGAATCTTTGTGTTCTTCTAGGCTTTTGGTGCTTTTTCTTAAAGATGATGGAGGTCTAACTTCAGGAACAGATGAACTCTTGAGAACTTTTGGTTTTGGTGCTATTGCTGGTTTAGTTTTCTTTGTTGTTTGTATAACACCAGCAAACACAACATCTGGCTTAGGTGCAACAGGGGGAGGTGATGCCTTGTGTCCTACCACAAATTTTGGTTTTGGGGCCACTGGTGGCTTCTTAATTTCTAGAAAGGAAAAAACAAAAATTTTAATTATAAGCCTACAAAACAACTTATTTTGCATTACAGTACTTTTAAAAGATTCAACATGTTATATAACATTTAAACTATTCAATTATTTACACTACTTCACTTTACCCCCTGCCCTATTTTTTTTTTTTTTTTTTAATACCAGCATTTCTTCCTTTTAGTAGAAACACTCAGGTAGTGTAGGGAGGAAAACTTAGGTTTTCTAAAACAAGAGTTTTTCAAAACCTAAAGCCTGTTAGAAATCTTTATCAAAAAATGTTCAGAAAGTACTTTAAAAGAATGTCTTGCTTGCCAAGACACTGAAGTGTAATGAGAACTGAAGTCTACTAGCCTAGTTTTGCAGTTTAAGTGGAGCATCATAAAAAATTACTTTTAAAAAGCATAAAATAGTGAAAATTAAAGCAAACTAAAATTTTTATTGTAAATATCAATTAATTCTATTATAAATCATCAATAATTAATCAATAACCCCCCTTCACCTTTAATATGAAACTATTTAACATGACCATGTCCTTTTCCCCTTTATTTTTGCAGAAACATCTACTAATGGGAATCTGCCACTACAAGCAATTACGGAAATTGGCTTCTGAAGAGTTTGGATGATAACTGATTCTCTAGCAGTGAAGTGCATTCCAAGATTGCACGTACAATGAGGATACACGTCTTACTGAATTTTCCATCCCGAGGCATATTGTTTTCTATCAATTGGAAGCTGTCATCATGATTATGGCTTATGATCCATTTGACACTACGAGAAATCAGTTTTTTGTTGTTGTTTTTTAAGTATTCACTGATGGGACATTTTAATACACGCAGGAGATTAATCACGACGTTTAGAAATCTAAAAAGATATTCCACCATAACCAATTCTCACAATGATCTTGATGCAAGAAAGGTAATTTATGCAATACAACTGCAATGTTTCTTATTTAGCAGCAAATTCTTTACACATTGCCTCCTTTATTGAACACACATCACACTGTGTATTTTCCACATTCCTTGTACATTCATTTAAAAAGCCTCAGTAATGTGCTGATACATGCTGCATATCTGAAGAGATTTGGCCCACTAGAAATTACAATATTGTTACAAAACTATGAGGTGTTTCCATTTTTAACGCTAAAACTATAATCCCTGCCTTACTCTAGAAAAGTGAGAAAGAAGACTGAGTGTTAGGCTCTGTGTATACTACAGTTTACATCAGCATAATGTATGTTGCTTAGGCTCAGTGTGGATAAAAATCAATGATTTTTTTTAAAAAAAATTAAAAATCGGATTTTTTTAAATTTAAATCGGATTTTTGATAAAATGCTTTTTGAGGAAAAAACCTAAGATAGTTTTACTTAAGATATCTTTGAGCTATAATGTATCTCATAATGGAATAGGAATTATAAATTTTAATTCTATAGTATGAGACAATATATTCATGTAATGTTTAAGAAAAGTTTTGTAAATGAGTTCCAATAGTTCATGGATTAGGGACCCAATCTTATGAGGTTCCAGGGGCTTAGATTATTTAGGCTAATCTTTCTATCTACCCAATGGGACTCAGTTCTCAGTCTAGAAGATACCATCAGAGATGCTTAGTTTTGCAGTTCTCAAATTGTAGATTTGTGTCTCCAGAGATAACATGCTTGTTAAAAAAATAAACCCAAGCATTTTTTATGTAAAGTTTGTTTTTAAAAAAAAAAATTTAATTTAAACTATATCAGTTAAACAATTTAAAAACAAACAAACCTGATTTTTAAAAACTTGAATGTTTAACTAAATTCAAAAATTCATGCGCTTGTTTTGTTAAAATATTATATGTTTGCTGTTGAAGAAAAAAAATCCAGAATACATAACATTGTTGTTTTAGTTAAATAAAACAATTTAAATGTCTGTCTGGTGATGTTTTCCTCCTGATACAGCATGGCAAGAAAATCCTCCAAATATTAATGATTAACCTGTTGAATTGGAGATATTTCACCTCCCAATGACTTCATAAATATCTGCTTCAATTACCTTTGGTAAATGAAATAACCAAACAATCATTCACTTTCTGATATAGCTGTAAAACCAATCTGAAAAGTTTTCAAATAAATCACTTTAAAAATGTATAGTGTGTACCTTCTGAAAATGAAACCTACATCTATCTTTGTGTTGTGAAGAATATGTATTAAGGTTATAACAACCAACAAGAATGCACTTTTATGTAGAAATCCATGATTAAATCGAGTCTTCCTGACTAGTGATTTAAATCAAATCCACTCTGCTTAGGCGCGTGAATAAATCACCCCCCGAAGTGACAAGTTACACCGACATAAACTCCAGTGTAGACAGTGCTATTTCGGCACAGGAGCTTCTCCCACCGATACAGCTATTGCCACGGGTGGAGTAGTTAAGCTGACAGGCGAGCTCTCTCCCATCAGCTTAAAGCAGCTACATTAGAGCTTACAGCAGTGCAGCTGCACCGCTGTAAACTCTCTAGCATAGCCATGCTCCTAGAAGTAGAAAATGCCATCTACTGAGAGACTCAGAGGGAAGGATTTCTATAAAATTGTGCTAGTGCTCATTCTAAAGGAGATACAGAAAGACAAACAACTCTTCTGCCATAAAAACAGGAAAGCCATGTGTTTTTCTGGGCTGTGAATCACTATATCTAAGCCCAGACTACCTCTACTCAGCCCCAAAACTCAGCACCTCTTACTGTGAGGAATCATTTTATTCATCCCATTAGCGAGGGGTTAAAGCGGACCTGAGAGACTCAATACATAAGTCAGTTGCCAAGTGAACTCAGAATAGGCCTAGGAAAGGCTAGCACGGGGGTTTCTAAAGGAATTTGCAGGAAGGTTTGTAGGAATATTTTCAAGACATACAGCTCTACATACACAACGAGGATGACCAGCAACAGAACAGTTATGACCTGCAGAGGATGTGACATTTTCTGTATCCGTTTCCTGCCTGAAAATAGAGACTTCCTCTGCATGAATTGCAAATTGATGGCTGTGATACAGGAAAATATCTGAGGTCTGAGAGGGCAGAAAAAACATTGGACAACCAGATTTGGGCAGCATCACCATAGGCCCAAATACAGAACAAAATGGTTTCAAGGAAGCTGAAAAGAAAGGAAGACAGAGAGGAGGCTTGGCAGTTTGTGACACAGTGAGGAAAGAGAAGCAGAAGACAGTCTGCAGAGCCAGAAGCAGGACAATTTGTGACCATCAGAGAAAAGAGGACCAAGAGAAATTCACTAGTTACAAGCATTTGGTGCAGCAGTGTAAGGAACACACTGAAATATTCAGCTGGTGGCAAGAAACAGGGGTCTCTCACAGGACACACGTGAGGACTGATGCTTAGCCCAATTCTTGGAAACATCAAGCATGACTGAAGACCACAGAAAATCCAAAGAAGACAGACAATCCTCACCAGGGACTCAGTGTTAAGGTGGTGGATAAAACATTTTTCAGTGGATAAAAGGACAGCAGGACTTAGTACCATCTCTCTAGAACAAAGAAAACACACATCATTGAGAGGCTGGATGGGTTTATGAAGATGATGGGCAAGGATCCGCTGGTTATGTTACACATTGGCACGAATGACACTGCCCCAGAAGAGACTTAGCAGATCATCAAGAGCTGAATGAGAGGAAAGTATCAGTGATCTTCCCAGGGATTCTTCCTGTTCCACAAGTGAGATAGCAGAAGATAATGGAGGGAAACTGGTGACTAAATAAGTGATGAGAAGTAGAGGGCTTTGGTTTTGTGGAACACTGAGCCATCTTCTGTTGGGCAAGGAGGATGCATGGCTCGGTCCATCTACAACTCAACAGAAGAGGAACCAATCTTATGGGTAGCAGACTAGCTAGTGTAGCATGGAGGGCTTTCAACTAGCATCAACAGGAGAGGATGCTAAGGTGGTAAACATAGTACATATGCTTAAATATCAAACTCGAACTCAAGGTAGCACAATGTAAAGAACCAAAGCATTAAGATAAAGAAAGGAAATTCTTCAATTGCCTATGTAACAATGCTAGAATCCTGGATAATAAACAAAAAAAAAAGTGTTAGAAATATTCATTTATTAAAAGAAGTTCGATATGTTTGGCCTTGCTGAAACCTGGTGGGATGATTCCCGTGACTGGAATGTTAAAGTCACTGATTCACCTTGCTTTGGAAAGAATTGGCAGAAGACGATAGGTGAGTTTTAACTCTACATTAAAGATACCATTATCAGCTTTAGAGTTACTGACAATTTAAAAGAACACCACCAGGAATGTTTATGGATCAAAGTGCTAACTGATAAATCATAAGACTGGGTATGGATGGAGGGTCTGCTATAAACCACCAACTCAGACAAGGGAAAAGAACAAGCAGCTCCTTAAACATTTATCTATAACATGTAGAATGAAATCCACCATGATAATCCAATTTTCCCATCTGGGGGACACATGCTGAAAATCTTATGTTGCCAATGGTAAACAACTTTGGAATTTCCAAAAATGATTGATAACTTTCTAATGCACTAAATATTCAGGGTAATTCTACTTCTATTAGATGTCTTTCTGATGAATAAAGATAAATTAATGAATTACTAAAAACTGACAGTTGTCCAAGTGAAATTGATCACAATCTAATTTCATTTGCCATGTGCAAACAGAATATAAAGCAAATCACATATATTTGATACGGTCAATTTCTCAAATCTGAGAATAATTCAGAGAAAAATAAATTTGGAAGAAATATGTGAACATAAAAATGTAAATGATAACTGGGAATTGTTTAAATATGCTTTATTAACAACACCAGTTATGCAAGAAAGCTTCTTTGATTAAAAAAATCATGATTAAGAGGGGGAGGTGAAGGCATCAAAAATTAAAAAGATATATAACAAATGGATTGCTTGGAAAGGTGATCTCATTTGAAGAGCATGCTTTTTAACACCACCAAATGCAAGGACATACATCTAGTTCACACTTGTAAAATGGGGTACTTTATCCTGGAAAGCAGTGACTCTGAAAAGGACTTGGAGGCTATGACAGACAACCAATTGTACTTGAGCTCCCAGTGCAATGCTGCAGCTAAGAGGGCAAACAGTCTTCAAATATGTAAGTAGGCGAATATCAAGCAGGAGCAGGGAGCTGGGATTACCTCCTCATACAGCATTAGTTAGACCGTTAGCAGAACACCACATCCAGCTCTAGAGTCTACATTTTAAAAAAGGATGGCGAAAAATTGGAAAGGGTTCCGAAAAGAGCTACAAAAACAATCTGAGATCTGGAAAACATACCTTACAGTTAGAGACTTAAGAAGCTCAATCTCTTCAGTTTATACAAGAGAAATTCTTAAATTGCCTATGTAACAATGCAATTCTATCACCCTTAGTTCCATAGAACAGAACTTTACTCCACAAGTAGACTTACTCCAAGAGTAGTACCTAGGGGTTTCAGTAATATACTTCGCTTCATGACCAGGATGGGAGAATTTAGCATAAAATAAAAACCTCACTATGAAATACTCCAGCTCCTACAAGGGAGGTAGGAAAGAGATTAATATTGCTATTTCTATTTCTATATATTTAGGAGGCACTCAGAGGCTATGGTGAAGGTCAATATTATACTTAGGTCACCAAATAGATTCCAAATTATTTTAAAAGCCATCTAGTGATTTTAATGACAAAGACCATTGTAGCCTGAGTAATATCTTAAATCATTTATTTTAAGTCAATAAATCTTCAGCATCAGTTTTGTACCTACAGAAAATTAGGTGTGAAATTAAAATAAAAATTCAAAAGAAGCGTTCTATGTACATGATCTAATTTCTACTTTCTCCCCAGCCTGAAACTGTAGTGGTTTTTTCTCCATGTTTTGTTTTATGCTTATGTAGAGGCTGTGATTTTTCAGGTGTCCAAATGTTATAAACTAAATAAAACAGGAAGTGAGTCATAACATCCCGGAAGATAACATATGTAGCTTTTAAAATGCAAGGAAAGAAATTAGTTTTCTAGCAGCTAGACTTTATAAAATAAGCTAAACAAATTCCAAAAGGAAAACATTGAAAACTTCAGTTTGTTTAGTGATCTGCTGAAGGAAAACAGGAAAGCTGGAATAACTTTAAAGTGAATATAAGAGAAATGAATAAAGAACCTAACAAGCTCTTTGAGTCAGATGTTGTCAAGAGACAAAGCTGAGTAAATATAATGTGACTTGACAGGTTTTAAGGTTAAAAGGATACTAAATCCTGTAGGCCTCATTTTTTCAGCCCTTAAAAGTAATAAAGTTTGATAGGAAAAGTCATGTTGGTTTTGTTTCTACTATGATTCCTCCCCCCCCCCGCCCGTTACAGTTACTGTGCTAATAAATAAACCACCTACTCTTTCACTGCCATGATCAAACCAAATCTCAACTTCCAACTTGCATCTTCCCTCTCCTACATAAAATGCGTGCATATTCACAATTAAGCGCTTATTCTTTGCTGAAGAAATAGTGTCATTAACCCAGGCACCTTCTTTGAGTTTTTTCTTTCTTTTAAAACAAAGCATACACATACTACTCCAAATAGGGACTGAGTGAGCACGATGATAAATGCACAGTGTGCTTGCTACATGTGCTTCATATGCGCATGTAGCTGTAAAACAGAAACTGTGACTTTTAGTGTGATCGCTACAATAAGAAATTCTTTTTAACTAATTTTCAACAACAATCATTTAAAAGTCTCTTTTAATACTGACTAAACACAGTATTTTAAAAACAAATTAATAGATAACCATATATGGATCACTTCACTCACCACTGAAATACTACCAACTCTGGAGTTAAATTCAATGGCATATAACACTATGCCAAAACAATTTAGTACAGGGAAAAAAAAGAATACAGTAGTATAGACGATGGAACTAAAGTTGCGGGGGGGTGTTGCAGCACCCCCTGGCTTGAAGTGGTTTCCATTATATATAGGGTTTTTACAGTTTGGTTCAATGGCTCTCAGCAGCCCCACTATAAAAATTGTTCCAGCACCCCTGTCCAGTAGCAAACTGAACATGGATTGAGTATTTCAAAGCACAGAATGTGAGCTGAAATTTGGACAGGTGGTCAGGATGTACATTCCTACTCTTGCACAGACACAAAAAAAGCCAATCTATAACGACTATTAGTGGTTGGAACGACCTCCAAAACACAGTTCCTCTGGCAGTACAGTGCCTCATTCAGTACTGATTCAGAGGGAAGAAGTCCACATATAGAGAGACTTATTCCTGCATTTCCTATGTGTTTCAATCTATTCCTGGCAGAATTAAGAAGTGACAAGAATCAATACGGATGGGTTCTCCATCAAATTACTTCATTCTGAAGATGCATTAAAATGACACCCAAGGGACACAAATTCTTTACATTAAATTGAACCAAGAATGGGAGACATCTAGATATTTCAAATTTTCTACTTGTTTCACAGCACTGTTTAATGGGAAACACTACTTGTTAACAGCTGAATGATGCCATGAAGTTTTAAACATATAGGCTAACTGTGACTAGAATGACAGCTAAATTTACAATTTACATTATTTTAATATTTATGGGAGTAAGTGTAAAATAATGTAAAAAATAAAAATGTACATAAAAATACTACCTCCCACACCCAAGTCTCTTTGTTGACTTCCTGTCTGTTACCGCAAGTTAAAGCTCCCCATCTTCACTGCCAAGGTCTTCATAATCTTGTCCCACATACACGGATATTGTTTCTCCTACTCCCATTTCACTCCCCTTAATCCTTTCACACTAGTGCTTTTTTAGCCCCCACACCTTTCAACATGCTCCCTCGTGTCTCAGCCCCCCTGTCCTTGCCAAGACAGATCCCCCTCACACACCTCCCCTCCTCCAAATCCTTCCATAAAACTAGTTTTCCAGGAATCCTTCCTACCAGTAATTCCCCACACTGTCTCTTCCCTTTCCTGTTCTGTATTTTGTCTACTCCGGGCCCTCAGAAATATGACTCTTAAACAACAAACTATGGCCTCAATCCTGGAATAGGACCCATGCAGATAAGCTGTGCATCAGGGCAGGACCTCATGAAAGTCTAATCTTTAAAACTCTTTGAATAATTGTTTGGCATTGGGAAGCTATCTGGCATTCTGGATCTTAGTACTATATCAAATTTTACTTCTCAACAGTCAAGCTCTGATCTCATAAGCACTAGGTAATACTATTATTTTATTTGCCCAGCTGTTTAACACTCAGAAAAAAATACAAGGTAAGGAACTCTAGTCCCAGAAATATTACTAAGTAACTTGAACACGTTAGTCAGTGGTTAAATATACATACTCTCCTGCTTTATTTCTTAATTCACCAGCTCTAAATAGAGTCACTTAGGAATCTATTAGGCAAACAATGTATTACAAGTAATTAAAAATTGGGAACAAATAAATAGGGCAGAAATATGTGTTCATAAGTGATTTTTAGGCATGATTAATTATAGGACCATTAGATTGCCTTTGTTTGGCTAAGCAATTCTATATGCTAGAGCTAGTCTCTTGAGCAATACTGAAAAGTGCAATAAATTGGTTACTGTTTGTTTAAATGTGTGTGTGTGTGTGTGCGCTGTGTTTTTGGTTTGGTTTTTTTTTAAAAACACACGAATTAAATTAGATCCTGTAGAACCACATTTTTTCCCCACAGGAAACATCTTGTTGTTTAAGGTTTTCATTGTATTTAACTGCTGCCTTCAAAAAGTCTCATAAAGCAGTTCATCAACATAATTTATACATAATTTTATTCAATGGAAAAAACAGCTCTCATGCATGTTGGTTCATGCAGGCACAAGAAAGGAAGCCTACTAATCTAACAGATGGGCGAACAAAAGTACTGACAATGCTTCTTTATATGACCAAACAACAAAAAAAACCCTGAGTAACTCCCTAAAATACAGGAAGCTTTCTTGTTTTAAACCAAGCATTTGCTTTGCATCTTTCTTAGCCATAAAACTGACAATAATATTTAAAAGAAAAAAAGAACATAAATGTGGGTCAGGTCAAGCTAAGAGTTTGTAATGAATTCTCCTCACTATGGAGTATGTCTGCATATAAGTGATCAAGCTGGTAAGACAGGGTATGTTCTTGAGGTAAAACTGACTGTAGATGTCAATTAACATTAGCAACTGTGTTAAGGTTATACAAAGTGATAACAGAACATACAGATGAATATTTTAGAGTGAAGATTGGATATTTAGAATTGCTTTGCCACAAGAAAAAAGAATCCAAGAATGTGGTGGTGAGTTTTCTCTACACTTTAAAAATAAAATAAATTTCAGTGAACTGGTGTGATTATAAAAGACATTTTGCCATGGGGCACAATATTCTTAAAGGTGACAAATAACAATGACCAGAGCTCAGCAAGATGCTTTTATTATATGCCACTATAAATACGACCAATAAAGATAGTCTACAGAAGATCAACCAATATTCTTCAAAGTATGGGGGTTGTAATACAGAGATATATACTTTGAAGGAAGTAATAAGTATGAAATTGTCACTACAGTGTAACTGGAGAATAAAGATAAGCGTTTATTTTTTAATTTTGATCATCTTGTGCCCTGTTGCTGATGTCAAACAGCTACTGCAGACTATCTACTTTTTTCTGTTATATATAAGAAATGCTGACCCTCTCAAAACATCAAAGGGCTAATTTTGACAGTTAGGGTCCAATCATAGCAAAAACAGGTCAAAGAGCCGAAAACAAAACACTAGAGTCACATGAGAAAATACTTCTCAGTTAATGACACTATACTGGTTTTAAAAACAATGGGTTTGAACCAAAAGAAAATTTACTGTTAAAGTGTAACAGAGATAAAAAATTAGAAGGTGAGTTGTCTAAGAACAGGAAACGTTCCACAGAATATTAGAAGACAACTGCAAAAGTGTTTTAAAAACGTTGGACACCAAAATAAAATAGAAAAAGAGTGAAAAAACACGCCCCCATTCACTCTGTTGGGAAACAAAAAACAACAACACAGGTCAGCTGTTATGACCCCCGTCTCCTCGCCCCAAGTTTTCTCGCCTTCCTTCCTTCCAGTGCAAACCAGGGCTTCGCACAAAAGGAAAAGATACGTCCGACCATTTTAATGGGGACAAGATCTCACTGAGGTCCACCCACAGCTATGCAGAACCAAGGGCATGGTTTATCCAAAGGAGATTAAAATCCAAAGGAAGACAAAATTATTTCTCTTGGCAACAGCATCTCCACTCACAGCCTTGCCTCTGGACGCCTCATTGTCCTCTCGGGCACCAGGGAGGACAGAACCGTCCCTTGGAATCGTTTTCAGCGGAACAAATCCCCAGCCCTGGTTCCCTACGCGCTAAGGACGCGTTTGCAAGCCTGAGGGAGCAGGCACGGAGCGCAAAGGCAGAAACAAGCTAGTCGGGGGGCAGAAGAGCCGCGCTATTGGCTACCGTAGTCCATAAGCAACTTTCCCAACTATGTCAGTCGCACGCACAGCGAGGGGAATGTAACTCCCAGACAGAAACCAGCCAACAGCAGCCTGGGGACGCGGGCTACAGAGATCCACTCGCCCAGGGCACACTGAAGGGCTTCTCGGGAAACGCGCAGGCAGACCTCCTCGCTGCACTTACTAAAGGGGAAACGGGGCGGGGGGGTTCCTTGTCTCTGGGCGCCCTTTAAGGAACGGCAGAATCCCATCCCGCGGCGGTGCCTCGGGGGCTGGGCAGGCACCGCCGCCCCGCCAAACTTTCCTCTCTTCCCTGAGCACCTACCGGCTGAGCTCATGGTGCCACCCACGCGCCTCTCCTGCCTCCTCCTCGCCCCTTAAGCCATGGCCCCCCGCAGAGCTGAAGCCGACAAGCCCATTGTGCCGCCGTGCTACTGCCGCAAGGCGCCCCCCGGCCGCTCCTCCATCAGGTCCCGCAGCTCCTCTCCGACTGAGCCCCGAGCAGCAGCGCCGCGCAGCTTGCACAGCCCTGCGCCGCGGTCCGGGCTGAGCAGCGCGCCCTAGCGGCCGCGAGCCGCCGGCGCGGGATCACCGGGCAACGTTCCAAAGGCCGAGCTCTCTCCTGCCTCACCCCACGCCACAGGGAACCCGACGGGCTCCGCCAATCAGCGCAGCCCAGCCTGGCGCCCCACCTTCCCGGAAGCGGGCGCCCGCGATGGCGGCTGGGAGCTGTAGTTTTCCCTGGCCGTGGGCTCGACCGGGTGGGGAGCCGTCGCCGAGGGCTGGTCGGACTCGGTTTCCCACAGTGCCCGGGGCGGGTGTCATGGCGAAGGATGACACCGGAGTTTGACGAAGAAGTGGTGTTTGAGGTGGGTGCGAGGCGGCTCCGAGGGCCGGGCCCTGGCTCCCCGGCGCCGCTGGGCTTCGGCTGCGCTGGCGGCCCCCGGGGATCGGCCTCTGGGGTGGGGCCTGCGGGCTGCGAGTGGGCACCGGCGGGCAGCCCAGGGATGGGCAGCCCGGGCTCGCCGCGGTCAGTGCCTGGGAGGTGGGCAGGGGTTGGCATGGTGGGGCCCAGGGTGGGGTGAGACTAGGGCACGCCGAGCTGGACTGCCCCGTGTCAGTGCATGGGAGGTGGGCAGGGGTTGGCACCACCACTGGCTGGAGTGCACCAGGTGTAGTGCAGCCTAAGGGTGATGCTGAGATGGGGTTGATGGAGCAGCTCGAGCTCCATTGTGCGTGGTACTGAATTGGGAAGTGGGCTGTGGTAGGGGCCCAGTATGACCTAATATCTGGAGTTGAGGGGCTGTAAGGCTCGCATTTGGAAAAACCTTAACTCCATGCAGTTTGAATAACAAGCACCGCACTTAGCTACCATAGTGATTGGTGTTTTAGAAATGCCTAATTAGATTCAGAATGCAAAATCATATGGGAGATGCCATGAATTTGCTGTTGTAGCTGAGGTCTTAGTCTGGGAAACTGCTGTAGTACAGTTGTTGGAAAAGATTGGGAACTACTGTAGCAGATGAAAGCAGAGCAAGATCCTTTAGTTTACAGTATCACTTCTGCACATGGTATCACTTCTGCACATGGTATCACTTTTGGACTATGAAGTTGAGCAGTTTACGTGTAGGACTGGATTACATTTAGAAGTGTGAGCAACAAGGGTAATGTCGTGGTGGGAGTCTGCTACAGACCACCAGACCAGGGGGATGAGGTGGACGAGGCTTTCTTCCAGCAACTAACAGAAATTTCTAGATCACAGGCCCTGGTGCTCATGGGTGACTTTAATCACCCCGATATCTGCTGGGAGAGCAATACAGTGGTGCACAGACAATCCAGGAAGTTTTTGGAAAGTGTAGGGGACAATTTCCTGATGCAAGTGCTGGAGGAACCAACTAGGGGAAAAGCTCTTCTTGACCTGCTGCTCACAAACAGGGAAGAAATAGTAGAGGAAGCAATAGTGGATGGGAACCTGGGAGGCAGTGACCATGAGATGGTCGAGTTCAGGATCCTGACACAAGGAAGAAAGGAGAGCAGTAGAACAGAGACCCTGGACTTCAGAAAAGCAGACTTCAACTCCCTCAGGGAACTGATGGGCAAGGTCCCCTGGGAGAATAACATGAGGGGGAAAGGAGTCGAGGAAAGCTGGCTGTATTTTAAAGAATCCTTATTGAGGTTGCAGGAACAAACCATCCCGATGTGTAGAAAGAGAAGTAAATATGGCAGGCGACCAGCTTGGCTTAACAGTGAAATCCTTGCTCGTCTTAAACACAAAAAAGCAGCTTACAAGAAGTGGAAGACTGGACAAATGACCAGGGAGGAGTATAAAAATATTGTTCAGGCATGCAGGAGTGAAATTAGGTAGGCCAAATTACACTTGGAGTTGCAGCTAGCCGGAGATGTTAGGAGTAACAAGAAGGGTTTCTTCAGGTACGTTAGCAACAAGAAGAAAGTCAAGGAAAGTGTGGGCCCCTTGCTGAATGAGGGAGGGAACCTAGTGACAGAGGATGTGGAGAAAGCTAGTGTACTCAATGCTTTTTTAGCCTCTGTCTTCACAGACAAGGTCAGCTCCCAGACAGCTGCACTCCGCAGCACGGTATGGGGAGGAGGTGACCAGCCCTCTGTGGAGAAAGAAGTAGTTCGGGACTATTTAGAAAAGCTGGACGAGCACAAGTCCATGGGGCCGGATGCACTGCATCCGAGGGTGCTAAAGGAGTTGGCCGATGAGATTGCAGGGCCATTGGCCATTATCTTTGAAAAATCATGGCAATCGGGGGAGGTCCCAGATGACTGGAAAAAAGCTAATGTAGTGCCCATCTTTAAAAAAGGGAAGAAGGAAGATCCGGGGAACTACAGGCCAGTCAGTCTCACCTCAGTCCCTGGAAAAATCATGGAACAGGTCCTCAAGGAATCAATTCTGAACCACTTAAAGGAGAGGAAAGTGATCAGGAACAGTCAGCATGGATTCACCAAGGGCAATTCATGCCTGACTAACCTAATTGCCTTCTATGATGAGAGAACTGACTCTGTGGATGAGGGGAAAGCAGTGGATGTGCTATTTCTTGACTTTAGCAAAGCTTTTGATACAGTCTTCCACACTATTCTTGCCAGCAAGTTAAAGAAGTATGGGCTGGATGAATGGACTGTAAGGTGGATAGAAAACTGGCTAGATGGTCGGGCTCAATGGGTAGTGATCAATGGTTCCATGTCTAGTTGGCAGCAGGTATCAAGTGGAGTGCCCCAAGGGTCGGTGCTGGGTCCGGTTTTGTTCAATATCTTCATTAACAATCTGGAGGATGGTGTGGACTGCACCCTTAGCAAGTTTGCAGATGACACTAAACTGGGAGGAGTGGTTGATACGCTGGAGGGTAGGGATAGGCTACAGAGGGACCTAGACAAATTAAAGGATTGGGCCAAAAGAAATCTGATGAGGTTCAACAAGGACAAGTGCAGAGTCCTGCACTTAGGACGGAAGAATCCCATGCACTGCTACAGACTAGGGACCGAATGGCTGGGCAGCAGTTCTGCAGAAAAGGACCTAGGGGTTACGGTGGACGAAAAGTTGAATATGAGTCAACAGTGTGCCCTTGTCGCCAAGAAGGCTAATGGCATTTTGGGTTGTATAAGTAGGGGCATTTCCAGCAGATCACGGGACGTGATCATTCCCCTCTATTCGGCACTGGTGAGGCCTCATTTGGAGTACTGTGTCCAGTTTTGGGCCCCACACTACAAGAAGGATGTGAATAAATTGGAAAGAGTCCAGCGGAGGGCAACAAAAATGATTAGGGGGCTGGAGCACATGACTTATGAGGAGAGGCTGAGGGAACTGGGATTGTTTAGCCTGCATAAGAGAAGAAAGCAGCTATCAAATCCCCCCTCATTCAACTACCTGAAAGGGGGTTCCAAAGAGGATGTGTCTAGACTGTTCTCAGTGGTAGAAGATGACAGAACAAGGAGTAATGGTCTCAAGTTGCAGAGGGGGAGGTTTAGGTTGGATATTAGGAAAAACTTTTTCACTAGTAGGGTGGTGAAGAACTGGAATGGGTTACCTGGGGAAGTGGTGGAATCTCCTTCCCTAGAGGTTTTTAAGGTCAGGCTTGACAAAGCCCTGGCTGGGATGATTTAGTTGGGGTTGGTCCTGCTTTGAGCAGGTGGTTGACTTCCTGAGGTCCCTTCCAACCCTGAGATTCTATGATTCTATGACTGCTTTTGTTTGATGCTGTACATTTTTTATATTTTAATAATGTAAAATAAGTACAGAAATACTGTTTAAAATTAAACACATTGGTATGCGGTCAGGCTAATCTATTAATTTAGTTCTTAGCCAACAGCCGTTACAAAAAGTAGGAAGAACTTGTAATCCACCATATTTGTAAGGTTAGTAAGAATATCATCCTTTAGGCTTCACTTCAGTGGGACTACACATGAATAAAACTAAGCACATGTTTATACTGAATTCAGTGGAG
This sequence comes from Chelydra serpentina, assembly GCA_037349315.1. NCBI lineage: Eukaryota > Metazoa > Chordata > Testudines > Chelydridae > Chelydra > Chelydra serpentina. Next base: position 78,484,851 of record JBAIAC010000008.1, read on the forward strand.
CACTGCTGAATTGCAGGATCAGGGTCTCGTCCTCTGTAGCTAATAAATCCTATTTATAAATCAACATAATTCTTACAAAAGTGTCCATGTAAATGCTTTATCTATATAATATCTACATCACCTACTGAAAGCTACTTTCTCTTCTGCATTTTGTAGTATTTGTGGAACTTGTATCAAGCCTCTAGAAACTTTACATTTACATAGCTGCATGTTATGTTAGTTCAGTTAAGATAGCTAGTGTGAACCTGATATATTTATAAAGTAATGGTTAAACATATATGATGCATTTCAATGACAAAAGCGATAGCTAAATATTATAGCATATGCATTTCACTCTGTGACCCTGAGAACCCTTCCGTGCCAACTGGCAATGGGTTCATTGTTCTGTAACAGCAACTCCTAATAGGTCTGAGAAACTCACTATCCCTAGCGCCCCGCTTTCATGGTACTTATCTATAAATGATGTCGTGTTAATCTTAAAGGAGGCCAGGATCATGCTGATCATTAATATTGTGGTGAAATATATGTACAGATACTATGTAAAAAGTTATATGTGTACAGTATAATGAAAATATGTTCCTAAAGTCTGAATCAAGGCAGGGTTGACAGGTTTCTGTCAGACAAAAGATGTATATTCACCTGTCTGTCTTGGTTCACATGGAAAATTAAGGATTGTAAACCAACAGAATGGGAACCACATTTGTGTACAAAGTCAGTATGAGGATGCAAAGTCAACATGAAGTCAGCACACCAGAGAATAAACCTGGGATGGGGGCGCTGATCCAGACTTTGGGAACCATCAATGAGTTTTGAGAGATATAAGTGTGTCCTGTTTCTTGCATGTGTACAGGTTTGATTACATTGAGATACACATTAAAGCATATACACAATACACAATAATTTGCCATTCTAAATCTCACTTTATAGGAGTTTTTTCAAAAGAATTTATCACCCAGCACCTCCCAAATCTGGCTGCAAAGAAATACTGAAACTAACATCCATGTTACCACCTTAACTTAAAAAAGCTAATGTAGTGCCCATCTTTAAAAAAGGGAAGAAGGAAGATCCGGGGAACTACAGGCCAGTCAGTCTCACCTCAATCCCTGGAAAAATCATGGAACAGGTCCTCAAGGAATCAATTTTGAACCACTTAAAGGAGGGGAAAGTGATCAGGAACAGTCAGCATGGATTCACCAAGGGCAAGTCATGCCTGACTAACCTAATTGCCTTCTATGATGAGATAACTGGCTCTGTGGATGAGGGGAAAGCAGTGGATGTGCTATTTCTTGACTTTAGCAAAGCTTTTGATACAGTCTCGCACAGCGTTCTTGCCAGCAAGTTAAAGAAGTATGGGCTGGATGAATGGACGGTACGGTGGATAGAAAACTGGCTGGATGGTCGTGCTCAACGGGTAGTGATCAATGGCTCCATGTCTAGTTGGCAGCCGGTATCAAGTGGAGTGCCCCAAGGGTCGGTGCTGGGGCCGGTTTTGTTCAATATCTTCATCAACGACCTGGAGGATGGTGTGGACTGCACCCTTAGCAAGTTTGCAGATGACACTAAACTGGGAGGAGTGGTTGATACGCTGGAGGGTAGGGATAGGATACAGAGGGACCTAGACAAATTAGAGGATTGGGCCAAAAGAAATCTGATGAGGTTCAACAAGGACAAGTGCAGAGTCCTGCACTTCGGACGGAAGAATCCCATGCACTGCTACAGACTAGGGACCGAATGGCTGGGCAGCAGTTCTGCAGAAAAGGACCTAGGGGTTACAGTGGACGAAAAGCTGAATATGAGTCAACAGTGTGCCCTTGTTGCCAAGAAGGCTAACGGCATTTTGGGCTGTATAAGTAGGGGCATTTCCAGCAGATCGAGGGACGTGATTATTCCCCTCTATTCGGCACTGGTGAGGCCTCATTTGGAGTACTGTGTCCAGTTTTGGGCCCCACACTACAAAAAGGATGTGGATAAATTGGAAAGAGTCCAGTGGAGGGCAACAAAAATGATTAGGGGGCTGGAGCACATGACTTATGAGGAGAGGCTGAGGGAACTGAGATTGTTTAGCCTGCAGAAGAGAAGAGTGAGGGGGGATTTGATAGCTGCTTTCAACTACCTAAAAGGGGGTTCCAAAGAGGATGGATCTAGACTGTTCTCAGTGGTAGAAGATGACAGAACAAGGAGTAATGGTCTCAAGTTGCAGAGGGGGAGGTTTAGGTTGGATATTAGGAAAAACTTTTTCACTAGTAGGGTGGTGAAGCACTGGAATGGGTTACCTAGGGAGGTGGTGGAATCTCCTTCCTTAGAGGTTTTTAAGGTCAGGCTTGACAAAGCCCTGGCTGGGATGATCTAGTTGGGGTTGGTCCTGCTTTGAGCAGGGGGTTGGACTAGATGACCTCCTGAGGTCCCTTCCAACCCTGAGATTCTATGATTCTATGATTCTTACACTAATTTGGGTCTGGTATTTGTTTGTTTGAGGTTATTTTTATTTTATTTTTTTAGCTGCTCTCAGACCATTTTGGCACAAAATTAAAATTTTGTGGCTTCTTTTTGTGAAGTCGAACAAACTCTAATTTTTTTTAATTGCTGAAAACATTTTTATTTAAATGACCAGAAATGGCCCCTTAACTTACTTGTTTGTGCTGTGTAAAATGCAGTAAGTAAATAAACATTAAAGGTGTTGTTAACTTGTAGATTTGATTTGTCTCAAAAATAATATCACAGCACTTGAGTTTTAAAAATAATAATTTAATTTTATGATAGGAATATAAAGTATGTAGAATATGATAGTATCCCAGAAGGCACTCAATAGTTATGTCATTTTACAGGATTTCCACATGCAGCTATTGGGTTTATTACTCTTTGCTAGTTAGTCATTGAATCTGCTGATTTTTCACTATTTCAGGTAACACTGCTTAATGTTTTAGTATGAGTGGCAGAAACTGCTCTATTTCAGGTTATATTATATTTCTATTCTAGCTCAAATTTCATAATTTTGAGAATTTCAGACTGAAATTTTTGATACGTGCTCTCTGAAGATAAATTTTTAGGAACATCTGAGTGGAAAAATACCCCTTTTTAAAAAAAAAAAGTACGACTTTTCTTTGAACAACTCTAAAGCTTAAAAAAACTGTGGGTCAAAAGTTGGAATTTAGAATAGATGTAGCACTCACTGAGGAGTGGTGGTTCTGAAGAAAACTGGTTTTGATGTGAGTGAGTTAGGAGCCTTTGAAAAATTTTGTATTATGCATAGCTAAGAATTATTCACTGTATGTGCATGTGTGACTGATTGTGGCACTCTGTTCCTCAAAGCAGCTCCCCAAAACCCCCATATTCACCACTGTCGTATAATAATGATATCTATCTTACAAAGTATGCCTTGTTGAGGTATCATTTTAAAGGTCTTGATCTGTTGAACATTAATATCCTGTTGGATTGTATGTGCTATCATTATATATGAAGTTTTGCTATGTGTATGTTACTGAAATATGTTGTGAGGTTGGGAACACCCACAACCAGCCTTTCAGATACAACAATGGAATAGCCAAGTGCACTGACGGCCATCCCAGAAGACTTCTCAGAGAGAACACGTAAACAATGGAGACTGCTTGACCAATGGGAATTGCCTGAGCCCCACATCAAAAGATCTTTCCAGCAAACTGGAAGAAACTATAAAAGAGAGGAAGTGCCATCATGGCTTGGCCTCATTACCCCCACGACTCAACACCTGGAAACACGTCTGGAGGACAAAGACTTTGAAGTGGGGAGGGTGGTCCCAGTCTGGAAAGGAGTCCCAGCCTGTGTATTCATGAACTATACCATCTGTCAGGGTGAGACACTGCTTGATTCAAATCCAGTTTAGTTTGTAGAACTCAGAGTGCGGATTTGTTTAATTCTTAGGTAACCAACTTTGGTCTCTATGCTTGCTACTTATAATAACTTAAAATCTATCTTTCTGTAGTTAATACATCTGTTTTATATTTTACCTAAAACAGTGTGTTTCAGTTGAAGTGCTTGGGAAATCTCAGCTCAGTTTACAAAGGCTAATGTGTGTTCTCTCCACATTGAGGAAGGAGCGGACTAGGTAATGAATTTACACTGGTCAGGCTTCTGACCAGGACAAGATGGTACAGTTCTGGGGTGCAAGGCTGGGGAGATGGGGGGAATTGCCTGGAACCTCTCTATTGTTGGTTCATGAGTAGCTGGCAAAGCATTCATGTCACCCAGCTGAGTGTGTCCCTGCCTGTGGATGTCCGTAAGTGCAGTACCTGCCAGAGGTTTGTAGCTTGTCACAGTATCACAGTGTGAGAGGAATACCCCAGGTTGGTGGGACAAGGGGCTCAGCAGTCCCACAGTCCAGATTTCACCCTAGGGACCCCATCACACTGATTTAGCTGTGTAGCAAAATATATTGCTGTGAATTAATAGGGACACCTGGGTCTGAAGTCAGGATTCTTGCACATTTTATAAAGTGTAGAAGGCTTCTGCTCTTTGTAAGGTCTGGAGGGAGTCCTGTTCTGTTGCACCTTAGGAGCTCTGCATCGCTTCAGGTTTTGAGGAATGGGACACTACTTGTTGTCCATGTAAGATATTAGGGAAAGGATATTTTAGTCATGTCTTTCTTATCTAACTGTGACATATCCAGGCTACAATCCAGACTAATGAGTCGCTGTGTCACCCCTGTCCTCTAACCTCGGGTGCCCCTTAGAAAGCTTTGCTGTTGTGGCCTCCAGTCTGAACTGCTCACAAACAGCCTCCAACATGCAAGTCACTCCCAGCTATGTCTCTGTGTGTGCTGCAGCTAGCCAGCCACACCTTGGCTCTCACCAGCTTTGGTTATATTGCAGGATCCTCTTCTAGATTTCCCCCCCCCCCCCGCCCCAAGAAATGTAGGTCCTGTACTGCCCAGCCTTTTCCTGGCCAATGCAAGCTTATATAAAGTCTGTCATTTTATTAATAGAAATGATATTCACACATCTTGTTTTCCCTAAATGGAATTTCCCATGCACTTTGCTTCAAACACACTGGATTAGATAAAACAATAAAACAAGTTTATTAGCTGCAAAGAGAGTGATATTAAGTGAGTAGGAGTAATGAGGCATAAAAGTCAGAAATGATTACAAGAAATATAAAGCTAAAACACCTGGTGCCTAACTTAGCGAAGTATGTTAAATTCAAAGCAGGGTTTTCTCACCACATGGTCTCAGCAGTCTTGTCCAGACTTTTTAGGCCAGAATCCCTTCTCCAGTTCACTGGCTGCTTCCTTTGTCCCTTATGGTGCAGTGAATCGATGGACAGAGAGAGAGGAGAGGTCCTTGGGGTGTTTGTCCCTCCCTTTTTATAGTGTAAGTCCCCACTTGGAAAATATTTCCAGCTGAGATTCTGGAGACAGAGAGTCTATATGAAAGGATGTTTTCTGATGCTTTTCCTCACCTGTTGAAGCTTCTTTTATTTAATTTCTGCTTGATGACTCAGTTTATTGCTTAAATATAAATTAAGCAGAGCACACATTCTGTTTGCCAACCTCCATTTGGAAGGTGTGTTAAATTCACCATAAAGTGAAATTTTATAATTTCACATACAGTGTTGCTACACATTTTATCAGGACAATACTGATCAGCAAATTATGAGTTTTCAGATACCTTACAAGGCATACTTTGTACAAAGATTAAAACAGAGTGTAGGGTATGGACATGGGGGTACATTCTGCGACATAGCTATTTTAGGATTATACTGTCATTCATCACCATAGTATCTGATCACCTTCCGTGTGTAATCACTAGCAATAGTGAAGTCCCTAGTGAATAACCAAGTAGTTCCAGATTATGGTCTAGCCAAATGATTCTGGATTTGCAAGACAGAACAATTTAAAACTACTGGACTTAGTAGGCATATATTTGAAGCTCTACTCAAGTCGTTGAAAGAGAGAGAGAGCTTTCCCCCTTCTCCCTTCCCTGTGACTCCTCGATGTGGTGAGGGATGAAGATCCCTGTTACTCTTCCCTTCCCCCTGCTTTTGGTTTTTGCATTTTCTCCCCTCACTAATTTCAGTACCTAATCATTAACTTTCCAAGCAGCCATCAGAAATTGATGCAATTCTTGACATTTTCACTGCTGGCAGTGGGGTTCTGCATATAGCACTAGTGAAACTGATCAGTCTTGTTAATTTCACTGTGTCTGCTTAGAAAAGCTATGAACAATTGCAGATGTGTTGGAGCTGCCTGTCTGCAGACTCAGAAAGATTATACTATGATGGTTTACCTTTGGTTCACTTTTGGGAGATTATTCTTGCAGCCATAAAGTCTAGAAACTTAATTTTTAAATTAAAGCTTAAATTCTGGAGAACAGTAGAAGCCCTCTGTTTTGCCAGGGCAAACTTTCCCACTCCTGAGGAGTGGATTTTTAAAGCCCTGCCTACATTTAATGAGGATATATTGAGAGATCCCTTCATCGCTAATTTTTTTTGTAGATCAGCATATTAAAAATGTAACACCTTGTATCATCTTTGTGAAACTGTAATATTAGAGCTGTGTAATATAGTAGTAGAGATCTTGACTGATAGTTATCCAAAGACACTAGTACTATAGCAAGAAAAGTGACCAGAATAATTTAGATGCAGATAAACATGAAGTGGTCTTCAACAGTTTGTCTATAATGGGTTCAAAAAAGAACCAGAGAAGTCCATGGAGGATAGGTCCATCGATGGCCATTAGCTGGGATAGTGATGATTACCTGTTCTGTTCATTCCCTCTGGGGCACTTGGCATTGGCCTCTGTCGGAAGACAGGATACTGGGCTAGATGGACCTTTGTTCTGATCCAGTATGGCCGTTCTTATGTTCTAACCGTTGTGGTGTATCACTCTTCCTAGTTCCTTAGTATACTTCTCTATGCTCAGCAGTTTTATGTAGCCTCTTCATAGTTCAGATCCATTTCCATTGTCTTTCTATTGGCTATCAGACTTTCCTCAAAGAGTTTCTTGATTAAGCACTTTGCTCTTTGATTTGAAATCTAGCATTTTTCTCTCCAAACTTACTCAACCCCTCCTCTTGAAAGTAATATTGTTTGTTTGTGTATTGCTTTTTCAGTCTAGTAGTACATCAGTAAAATGGAAGGAAATACAATGTGGCAGGCTTCCCAGTTTTGTGCAGTTCCTGTAGAGTACAGAATTCTCTCTTCTTTCATTGAGTAAAGCATCTCTAAATGGGCATAAAAGGGTCATTAGCTCCAAGCAACATCAAGCTTTCCTTACTGTAAGCATGGCTTCCTCCGCCCCCTTTTGCCCCCCTCCAATCTGTTGTAATTTATTCATGAGGCTCGTACTGTTGCTGGAAACATTAGCATTCACATAGTCTCATGGATATTTTCTTTAATGTTGTTATTCATTGGATACTTCAGCACTAATGAAAGTAGTATGCCCATTCCTTGATAAAAACTACAACACTATAATGACATCATTGTCATAGTAACATCTAAACTCTTATTCTAGATCTAGTGGATGTCTGTTCAGCGGTATGACTTTAATTCTGTCTAGTCTAGTATTCACTGTTAATTTATTCAGAATCCCCAACTTAGATAATACAACTTTGTATCAGACTTAATTGTTTCATGTAACTGATATAATCCTGTCCCCTCTTCAACCTCAAAGTTTGGAGGAGGGAGTAAAAACATTCTGTGATGGGATGTATAAAGCCCGCACTGGGAGTGAAAGAGTTAAGGAACAACTCTGGGTCCAGACAAACCCACCCAGCTTCCCCTACAGAGCCTGCTCCAGTGAGGCTTAAAAGGTTCCCATACTGCTCAGAAGGGAGCTGACCAGGCAGGGAGAAGCACCTGGCCTTGGGAGCTCCCGAGGAAGGATGCAGAAGCTGCTCTTCTGTGAAGAGAGGAATTGGGGCTCACAAACTGGGGGTCGGGACCCCTCAGGGGGTCGCGAGGTTATTAAATGGGGAGGTCATGCGCTGTCAACCTTGACCCCAAACCCCGCTTTGCCTCCAGCATTTATAATGGTGTTAAATATATTTAAAAGTGTTTTTAATTTATAAGGGGGGTCGCACTCAGAGGCTTGCTGTGTGAAAGGGGTCACCAATAAAAAAGTTTGAGAGCCACTGTGCTAGAATCCAGACAGACTAAAAACATTGTGTTTGTTTTGTATTATCTTGATTATAGTCTGGAAAAGCTTGAACTATAGAGTGGAGTGGTAGGAAGTGGCTCTGGGAGGACTGTCTTAAGGTGCTCTGGGGTGCGTGACCTTGGCTACCCTCAGAGGGCCCTGGGCCAGAGTCTGGTACAGTGGGAGGGCCTGGGCTTCCCTACTACCCTCTAACCACTATGTGACACCTCCATCAAGCGCCAACCGTTACACATCCATACAACCAAAGTACAAGATTTCTTTTTCTCCTATCGCAGTTTAGATCCCAGAGGAAAGTCTATTCTATATCAAAAAGAAGTTTTGGAAGCTGGGTCCAGAGGACCAAAGGTACAGAGAATCAAAACCACAAATCAAAGTTCATAGCTCAAGCCTCGTTTTATAATTGAACACTAACCCCCTGAACTGGGAGGAAGTTTGCCTATGCAGTCAGATTTTGAACATGTAAGTTCACATCTGGAACTCCACCCATTAAAAAGAACTTGCATTTAAGCTATATATTTTAGTTCAGGCCTATTCCTAATACAGACAGTCGGACTCATACAGCTCAGGAAAATAGATATCTGTGTGCAGAAAAGAAATCTGTAGGATTGGGAGGAAACTCTGTCTTCTTGCAGGAGTGGAAGAAGCCCACCACCAGAAATGAGTCCTGGTGACAGAGCGTATAAATCCAGCACCAGTAAGGAAGGAGTTAAGCAGTTGCCCTGGGTCCAGGCAGCCCCACCCCACCACTCCTGCAATGCATGCAGAGCTTAGAGGAGGAACTCAAAAGGAGGGCAGGCCAGCTCAATTGAGGTGGACAGTGGAAGGGAACAGACCTGTGCTCTGAACTCCTGGGAAAGAGCACAGCAGGAGCTCTTGTTAATTGAGGCCTGGCAATACTGACTTGACCATGCCTGCAAAGGACGGGCTGATGATTATTTTTGAAGGTCAGAAAGTTTGTTGTTTGTTCAGTTCTTTAATTTACCCTGTGGGGAAAAGGGGACTCTGGTGGGAAGTGATCCGGGGAGGCAGTTGCATAACACCCCAAGGTGCAGGACCTAGCTGCCAATAATGGGGCCCTGGATCAGAGCCGGATGGAGATAGTGGGCGCAGGTTCCCCTAATAATCCCTAAAGAGGTGACAATGGTAGGAGTCTATCCTCAGCAGGCAACCAAGCTGTAGAAGGCTCTAGACACACAAGGGTCCAGACCCCAATTTCCTGACCTAAGAAAAAGGCCCCAAAGCTCTTTCAGGTATCCAAAGACTTACTATCTTTCGTGGACTGGAATGTGTGACCTGGTCGGATGGCTGAGTCACTGCCGGGCCAGATCACGACTGACAACAGGAGTTCCAGGAAAGAAGAGGTCATTTACCACCTGCCTGACCACTGGGTGGTGCCGGTGGTAAATTACCCTCTTCACAGTCTTGAAAACAATGGATAAAAGAATATGCCATACCACAGAATGTATAGAATATCCCAAACCACAGTTAATTCAAGCAAAGCCTGTAAATTATGATATAAACTGCCATCAATTTTCTTTTCCTGTAGAAATATAAGGTCTATTCTCTAGTCTGAAAGATTTGAGTCTATTCCATCTCTTTTGCAGCTTTCAAGAAATCCAAAAATATTTATACCTTGAGTAGTTAGACAAATATGCCAAATATCATAGGTTCAAGAAGAACACCGTGATGGCTACACTGTCAGGCACCCAGCCAGGAGACTACATGGTGTTGATTGACATGGTGGAAGCGCAGCTTTCACATTTTGATATTCATTTGTCACAGAAAGCTTATTGGTTCCTTGTGAAATTCAGAAAAATCTGAGTGGAAGGCTCTACCTTTTCCTGGCATAATGGAGCAAGTTTTAATTTACCCCCTTTGAAGATGTACATGTTTTCTACATAGATAAAATAGCCATGCACATGTGCAGCACATCTTTCCTTTGGTTAAAATGTTGGTTAAACTGCAACCAATGGAAAAAGCAAATTTTTAAAACCCTCATCACTTGTTCAGTCAAAACCAGTTTTTACCAACACACTTGGACAGTTCCCATTGAAAGTTATTTCCCACCCAATTTCAGCTGTGCGAGAACAGGTGTGGGTTTTTTTGTTTGTTTGTGTTTTTTTTTTTTTTTTCAAAAAAACAAGTCAAGATTTTTTATTACTGTGGGGAAAGTCTACACTACCCGCCTCTCATTCAAAAACCTCTGAGATCTTTTAGGCTCAGACCTTCAAAAGAGTTCTCTTTTTGACAGAAACCAAACATAGAAATCTTCAGCCAGAAATCTTCAGCTCAGAGGTTATAAGGGATGGAAATTTTAACAATAGCAGTTGAGAGCACACTAACTATAATAGTCTTATGATGTCATAGAAGCGTAGAACTGGAAGGGACCTCAGTAGGTCACTTTATTATAACACCACATACTAGATAGGATAAGGAAATAATATTTCTTGCTCTCTTCCCATTTTATAAACCCACTTCAGGATTCCATACGCAAAATAAAGCCAACTTAAAATTTACACTTCTGTAGAAAATGTGTTACCTATCATTCTCACAAGCATCGTCTAAGATTACTATAATTGAAAGAAGGGAAAAATGATTTTTCTCCTATTTTGTTTACTTCATGCATTTGACAGCATTTTGTGTGCATTCAGTTTCCGTGGTTTCTCTCTTTCTAGTCAGTCATTTCCCCGTTTGTGTAGACCTTTCACACAACAACAGGGAGAGAAAATAAGGTAAATATAAGTTCTAAATAGTAGAAAATGTGATTGTAATACCACAAAAATTGGCAGGATGATTCAGAGGCATGTTTAGTACTTGAAACTATTTTAACTCACGGTCTGAAATTGACTAGCTATTAAGCTGAATGTCCTACAAGTAGACTCTCAAAGGGAAGAGAGATGGGGAAAATGTTAGAGGTACATATAAAAATCTAAAATGTATTAGGTATTATTCCTTGTCTCTTTCCCTCTCAGAAAAAGTCAACAGTAATGTAACCTGACTGCTTTCTCTCAAGATTGCTTATACAATCAAAACTACACACTGTGCAATCCATTGGGACACCTAGCCCTCTGGGGCTGCCAACATTGTAGGACTCCGCTTGTTGCTACGTTAGACATTTTGGCATATAGTTCTGTAACTTTTCTGTGCTTATAGTAGGCTGGGTGTATTTCAGATGTGAATAAAATGGTTCATATTCTAGTTAATCAAATTCAGAAACCCCCTGGAAAAGCTGTTTCTCTGTTCTTAAAGTAGACAATTGAGAATCCATCTTTAGCTCTTTGGCTGAAGATATTACATATCTCCTAGATGTGTTCTTTTTAAAAAATCCCTGCCTTGAAGCACTAGGTCAGGTAACAGCAGTTTGGGGCCCTGCAAGATCTTTCCTGCTTGGCTGTTTAACCTTCTGCTTCTGCTGGGTTTTTTTTGTTTTTTTGGGGGGGGTGGGGGTGGGGGAGGGGGCTCTTTGTTTTGCCAACCCTACTATGTTTTGTAATAGCTTATCTTTTGCAGCACAGGATCTCTAGTATATCCTAACAATGATACCAGTGTGTTAGACCTCAATCCTCAGGGATCAGATTTTGGGGAGGAGAGAAATAATGGTGTTCTCCCAAGTGCCACCAACACATCTGCTTTCTTGCAACACCACAGTGAGACAGCACTCACAATACCTTCCCTTATAAGGACCTGTCTACACTACGAACTTAAGTCGACCTATTTTAGGTCGACTTATAGTCAGAGCAGTAATTACTGCAGTGGTTCATGTCCATACTACCCTCTTGTTGGTGGCATGCATCCTCACGAGGAACGCTTTCACCGACTTAAGGGGCAGTGTGTGAGGCTGAGAGCTCTGGCTTCCCCCCAGGCTCCCTGCCACCAGCACAGCTGCCCTCCTGGGCTCTCTGCTCCCTACTTCCTGCCAGGAGCCCGGCAGCCGCCTTGGTTCCCAGCGGGGAGCTCTGCACCCAGAGCCTGGGCAGTTGTTGGGCTCCCAGCAGGGAGTCGGGCACCTCAGTGCAGCTGGGCTCCCAGTGGGGCACCAGGCGCCAGGTTTTCTTGTCAATTGCATGGCTCCAGCACAAAGCCCTGAAATTGACAAGAATGACAGCCAACAGCCCATGTAAGTAATCCTCAGTGTCTATACAGACACTGCGTCACCCTAACTACACCAACATAAGCCATACGCCTCTTGTGGAGGTGAAGTTATTATGTTGGTGTAGCAGGACACTTACATCAGTAGGAGCAAAGCTTTAGTGTAGTCACTGATATAATGAGGTCGACTTAACTCTGTAGTGTAGACCAGGCCTTAATCATAATAATGGGATTGTTCCTCTTTCTTCTCATGAGTTTTGCTTAATGGTGAAATAGATAACAATGTTGAGATTTAATTGATTGTTGGGATTCAGAGTTAATACCAACTGAGATGGATAAGGCCTCAGAGCTATTGTTTAAAGCTGTCTGCACACTCAGAAGGTGTTACGTTGGTTTAGACTGACTCCAGTTTAAAAAAGGTTCAGCTCATCGAGCTACTGCAAACTAGCCAGTGGCTCCTTACTCATTTGAATTTTGCTTGTGTAAGGAATATGGGGTTGGATGTTTGCACATTCCTAAACTTCCTGCATCAAGCCCCAGATACAGATTTTGGGAATATCCAACAGTATCCTCCTTTACCTGCCTCTGTTCCTTCTGCCCTCTATCAATGATGCACTTACCACTTTTTGTTATACTCTTTCAATTATGATTTTCCACCTATGTCTTTGTCATGAAAATTTCCTTGGGCTGTTCAGACTGTACCCTGCAGCCCCTGTTTTAAGTGGGAAAACAGTATTGTGGCCTCAGTGCTAATGAATATGAGAGCTCTGTCTAGTATTTCATAAATATACATTATCTTAACATTTCTTTATAAGGCACTTCTGTGGTGGCAATAACATGCAGCTACCTGCAGAATCTGTGCAAAGAAAAATTCCAAGAGCTTTATCTTCTCACAGTTACAGTGTGTGGAACTTACTTAACCCTTTCAGTGCAGTTAGGTGCACAATGTAATTGATGTATGTTGTATATCAGAAATTTTCCTGGAATAATGAGAGGAGAGGTAAATGGATCCAAGGACTTCTTTGAATGCTGCATTTAAGCTATATATTGCTATATCTTTTCAGCTGAAGTACTAAAGAAACGAAGTACTGTATACTACCCGTTACAGACAAAATGGAGTAGAAAATTTAAATGACTTTCTTTCACTGTCTCAAAGTCATTATCTAATATTAGCTTTGTGTTGTGAGCGATTGGCTGGATGACAGTCAAATCAAATGAGGAGGTGATTACCAGCCAAGAGAATATGACCAATACTTTTAAATACTGTTGCTTGGAAAGCCTTTTTAATGGCTTTTATCTAACGTTGATGTGCAGTAATTCTTTTAAGCAGTATCTTTTTAAAAGCCTTTAACAATCAGTCATCCGCTTCTCCCTTCCCCCAGTTATAAAGCAACATTAGGCAGGAAAAATTGCACCGTCCTGGTAAGTTTCAAACTGCTTCTACTGATGCTGCCAGGAAAATGCTACTCTGCAGGAGCACAGGTGCAATTACATTGACTGTTACTTCTCATCTTCTGCTTGGGTCACCCTGGAGGCACAAGTGGAAAGAAACAGGGAGGTGGGAGAGATTCTCACAGACACATGGGAAGAGTATAGGAGAGAGAAATGGAATTCCCTTTTCCGGGAGACAAAGACTGCACTATCTGTGAGTTTTTAACTTTTTTTTTTTTAATATAGACTTAAAAATTAATTGTTTTGCTTTGGGTTTGGCCACTGCTCATTTTGGCTTTTGCTGTCACTACGGTGAAAATGCAGTAATGTTTTTATCGAGGGTGCTGTTAAAGGCTGTACTCAAGGTGATGTAATCTCTGGTAGTGTTCTTTTCACACAGCAGCATCTTCAGCCTTGGAGGAAAGCATTCCAGTGTTTTAAGAAAAGCTCTTAAAACATGTTAGTCTGGAGAAGGTATTAAATGTTATTTTAAAGTGATATTACTTACTTAGCTAGATCTTAAAATTAAAGATTGGGACTGGAGAAGATTTTTCTGGGTAGTGAAATTGTGGGAATAGAAAATGTTAGTTTTATTGAGGATCCCTCATATTGTAGAGGTTTACTGGAGAAACCCTGAGTCATTTGTCTCATGATGCATCAGCAGAAATACCTTGGGCGTGGCTTTGATTTTAGTTGCTATTGTAATAAGTAAAGGAAAGCTTCTAGCATGGTAGTCTCATTTGTTATTACAATGTTATTTGTCATAATCTGCAAAGAACACTAGTGCAATGTGATCATTATGAAAAGATACAGCAGATTTACGTATTATTGTAGAGACAGCTCACCTCTGATTTACTGTCTGCTTTCTGGAACTAGGAAACTCCTGCCTGTAATAATCTTCCTGTCATACAATGTTGCACAATTGTTGGATTTCTCATTTATCTTCAACTTTTAAGTTTATTTATTACTCAGTTCATTTTTTACTGTAGGCTTAATCTGAGTTTCAGTTTCACACAAGGCTCAGACTTGGTCTTCTCAGTTTCGACCAGGGGTTCTCAAACTGGGGGTCAGGACCCCTGAGGGGTCGCAAGGTTATTACATGGGGGTCATGAGCTGTCAGCTTCTGTCATGAGATTGTCAGCTCCAATTCCCGCTTTGCCTCCAGCATTTATAATGGTGTTAAATATATAAAAAAGTGTTTTTAATTTATAAGGGGGGTCACATTCAGAGGTTTGTTATGTGAAAGGGGTCACCAGTACAAAAGTTTGAGAACCACTGGTTTAGACAGTGTTTAACCAGCTCATTGCTGATGACAGCAAACATGGCTTGCACGTGACTGCCTGAGACAAATTAGAATGGAAAGAGAGGCAACTCATCAATGTGAGTTACATATGTGCATCAAAGGAATATAACATTTAGTTTCTTGGTAATCCTAGAATTGTTTTCAGTTTCCAACACACACTACTGGCAGTTATCACAGTGAAATTACCTTTTTCATGCATGTAATACTCAATGTTTTATGATTACAGCAATGTACACCTACTTGACATGTTCAGTGGAGCAAGAATCAGAGGTTTAAGTATTCTTAAAATAGGTTTAAAAGTAAGTTTGCTCTCCGTTTTTGGGGACAAAGAGGGAACAAGTGATTTAGAAGGTCTCAGTGAGTGGCCTGGAAGTGGAAGAACTTCACAAACAAATACAGCTTGTATTAGAATCTAGTCCTAAAATAAACCCTACTCCCATTGAAGTGAAGATTATTATATTATTATTTACCCTACATTGTGTATAGTCCCATTGGAAACTAGAGATACTGTGACAGGCACACTGTGCAATTGAACATTTAAAAATAATAAAAATAAATAATAAACAACGTAAAATAATTTCTCCTGAAGATTTGTAACTGAAGCATTGCAACATCCTGTTACCTATGGTAATCAGAAAATGAAATTAAGAAACAAAAATGATACTGACTACTCTAGTTTTTGTCCAGGTTGGGAAATATACGAAAGTGTAAATGATCAAAAATAAAGTTGTAAAAGTACTTTAATTTTTAATAATCTAAGTCTGTGTTAGCCGTAAGGAATATTTTTAATATTTTAATTTCACATATCCCTTTTAGGACACCCATTTTAAATGATCACCTGACATTTTGACATGAGGAAGGCTCTTTCTCAAAAGCGAATAATTTTTAAAATTACAACCTGGTGCTAAGTGCAAGGATGGACTTTGTGATTTGTCCCAGGCTATCAAAATATAAGCCCAGTGATTGTTATCCATAATATGGGACATCATCAGCACTTTTTTTTTTCCCTGATTCAGGATGGGTTTTTTTCCTCTCTTGATTTATTGACAAGAAGCAGTGTACAAAATCCATAGAGGGTATGGTAGGAGGAAGAAGAGACAGACCCTAAGAAGCAAATTGTTTCATTTCAGCATGGCTATTTTAGGTGAAAGCATCGCAGCCCAACAGTGATATTGAATGAAAACATTAACCAAAAGAAGCTCATAACAATAACTCTCATGGCTGAAAGCAAGTGTAAGGGCTGGTCTACACTAACCCCCCAGTTCGAACTAAGATACTTCGTATCTTAGTTCGAATGAAAAGGTACTTACCGGGGGTCCACACGCGGCGCGCAGGCTCCCCCGTCGACTCCGCCTACTCCGTTCGTGGAGTAGGCTTACTGGCGTTGACGGCGAGCACTTCCTGGTTCGATTTATCGCGTCTAGACAAGACGCGATAAATCGATCCCAGAAGATCGATTGCTCGCCGCCGAAGCAGCGGGTAAGTATAGACGTACCCTGAGTGAGTGAGTGTGTGTGTGAGAGAGAGAGAGAGAGAGTATGTATGTAAACTTTGGTGTTCCCTTTGCATAAAATTAAATGAGTGAGAAGTGTTGTTTAATCATCTGAGTTAGAACTTGCATTATAATGCAGATAGATTGAGAGATTTAGTTACTGATTTTTTAAAAAGCTTCATGAAGATGAAAAATGCTATGTAAGTAATAAAGACAATATTTCTGTCTTTCCTGAAGGGGCACAATCTATATAAGAGGATCCCATTTTAACAGGATCCCATTCTAATGATGAAGTTGCACAAATGATGATTTTTGGAATCTTTCATCAAAATGCTGAAAGCTTCGTGTGTATGTTCCCACACAAGAAATGTACTCCTCAGCCTCATAATTTCCTTACTAGATTTCCTAGCTATTACCTGGTTAAAATGTGTCATTGGGGGGGATTCTCTACAGGCTGGTACAGAAATCCCAGACAAGTTATACAAACCTTATAACTGTCCAAGTGACAGATTGGTCAGTATCATTTAAAATCAGACCATATCTAGGTCATTTCTCCCACCCCCATAAATGCATTAGTGGTATCTCTAGTAGCACAAGTGTCATCTTTGAATGTTATGGGTGAGAGAACTGGGAAGCTGAACATTTTGCCATGTGTACTGTGAATGAGAGAGCTCTCTCTAAATAGAAGAGGCCCTCTGAAGAGCATGCATTAACTCATGATTCTTACCACTTTTCTCCCAGTGGCCTCACCCCCCCCAGGCCTATTCGTTGCTTGTCCTTTGACATAGCCTGTAATCTTTTAATGGATACTCACTACAGTATGAAGCGGTGCTAAATTCTTTTTTTTACTTAAAATTAATGGGACTTCTTAGCCATTGAATTATTCCGGGTTGTCCAAGCTGATGGAAACTGACAGAGCCACCCATAATGGACACATTATAATAAAAAACCTTCAAGAAGTGCACCAGAAGGAACTCTAATGAAACTCAGTGTGATCAAAAAATATGATCTGTATTTTACACTGGTTATTGTCAAAACACAATAGAGCAATAGTTTTCAACCTGTGATCCACAAACCCCTGGGGGTCTGTGGACAGTGTCTAAGGGCTCCGTGAAAGACATGAAAGAAAAAATGACTTAACAGAATTCAACTGTATATACGGAGAATAGATTCTCAAAGGGTCCGCAATTCCATTGAAATTTTTTTAGGGGTCCACAAATAAAAAAAAGTTGAAATCACTGCAATAGAGGACAGATAGTTTTAAAAAGCACCTAAATCCCATTGTCCAATGACTTGCATACTTAGAGGCTTTTCCCAATTAAATTCAAAGTGAAGATTATTATATTATTTATTACTATTTTTACTAAAAATAAACTGGATTATACAGAAAATATATAATTTAAAACTAGCTACAACATTTTGATAATATAGCAGTGAATTGAGTTACAAAAGAAGAATTCAATTACCCTTTATGTAGTGCCTCATCTATTACATATAGAGCGTAATATCTTACCTAGATTTTTCTGTCTCTGGTGAGTAGAGTATCTGGAAGTAGTGTGATAAGAATTTTTATACCCTTTGCCTCCCTTCCCTCTTTTTCTGTGGGAAATGCCAGTCAATCCAGATGACATCAGACCAGTTACCACGATTAGCTTATTTAAAATGATCTCCCAGTGGGATCATTCCCTTTCATGCTATGCACATTTGAAGTGACATCCCACTGTCAGAATAAAAAGGTCTCTTTTCTTGTTCCTTGAGGGTAAGCAGTTTTCAGTCTTTTGTTTCATACTGAAAACTTCCTCAGTAATAGATGTGGGTCAGTAATTAAACATCTAGTTCACATTTCCCTTCCATTCAATTGGTTTATTCCAAACCTGGGCTCAGTCAATCCGCAGTGACTGTGTCCACGCTAGAGGATTTTAGCAACAAAATCCCACGTATGGTGGCACTGGTTCAGATGCACTGATGAGGGCCTGAGTGTAAACAAGGGCTATGCCTACACTGCACTTTTGTGGTTAAAACTTTTGTTGGTCAGGGGGTGTAAAAAACCAAACCCCTGACCGACAAACGTTTTAATGATGAAAAGCACCAGTGCTCTCCCCGCAACAAAGCTATCGCCTCTCGTTGGGGGTGGTTTTATGTTGTCCAGAGGAGAGCTCTCTCCTGCCAACAAAGAGCGGCTACACTGCCTGCCTTACAGCAGCAAGGCTTTATAGCAGGGGCGGGCAAACTTTTTGGCCTGAGGGCCACATCGGGTTTCCAAAATTGTATGGAGGGCCGGTTACAAACCGCCAGGTGTGGCCCGGCCCCTGCCCCCTATCCGACCCCCCCCTGCTTCTCACCCCCTGACAGCCCCGCCGGGACTCCTGCCCCATCCAACCCCCACTGTTCCCTGTCCCCTGATGGCTCCCACCCGGGACCCCTGCCCCATCTACCCCTCTCGGTCCCCTGACTGCCCCCTGAACCTCCACCCCTGACTGCCCCCCGCTGCCTCATCAAACCCGTCCTCTCATTCTTGACTGCCTCCCCAGGACCCCTGCCCCCATTCAACCCCCCTGTTCTCTGCCCTCTGACCACTCCGAGCCCTATGCACACCCCCGCCCCCTGACCACCACCTTGAACTCCCCTGCCCTCTATCCAATGCCCCCTGCTCCCTGCCCCCTTACTGCGCTGCCTGGAACACCGGTGGTGGGCGGCGCTACAGTTGCACCGCTCAGAGCACTAGGACAGGCAGCCACACCGCCCAGCTGGAGCCAGCCAGCCACCACGCAGCACAGAGCACCGGGTCAGGTCGCGGCTCTGCAGCTGCGCTGCCGCCCAGAGCATTGGGCCGTGAGCTGAGGCTGCGGGGGAAGGGGAACCGCAGGCGAGGGGCGGGGGCTAGCCTCCCGGGCCAGGAGCTCAGGGGCCGGGCAGGAGGGTCCTGTGGACCGGATGTGGCCAGAGAGCTGTAGTTTGCTCACCTCTGCTTTAGTGGCACAGCTGTGTTGCTGTAAGCTGTAAAGTGTAGACATAGCCAAGGTGGCAGCAGCTTCTGGTGTTTTTACTACCATGTCACAGAAGTAGCTTTAGAGAGACAAGGTGGGTGAGGTAATATCTTTTTATTGGATCAACGTCTGTTAGTTGGCGCATGATCTGAGAGACCATTCTAGGTACTGCAGTGGTGTTAATGGGCCACTCTACCTTGCATGATCCCTCAGAATATGGGCTCACTACTTATGCTACTTCCCTCTTGTATTTAGCTATGGCTCCAGAATATCTTTCCCAGGCCCGCAGAAGAGCTCTGTTTTAAGCTCGAAAGCTTGTGTCTCTCACCAACAGAAGTTGGTCCCATAAAAGATATTACCTCACCCACCTTGTCTCTCTAATATTCTGGGGCTGACACGACTACAGCTACACTACATACAGAAGTAGTAGGTCACCTTCACCAGCATGTGCATACAGGTAGATAGGTTCTGGTCAGCTTTACCGCAGTGTAGTGAAGAAAGTAGACCAGGCAGGCTACCTATGTAGGGGCATACACGCCTTGGGATGGCAGTGGAAAAACTGTTTGTGCTATTGAGGCTGTTATGCCAGCTATTTCCTTCCATGTTGGCACTGTATTGGTGACTAGCCTTGCTTGAAGCAAGTCTAATCCAAACAATGATTGTAGTGCCTGTGTGCTGTTAGGAAGCTTGCATATGAGCTGTTACAGGTGTGTTGTGGGTCCACATGATGGTTAGCACACCAAATTATTTTTAGCTAAAACAAGGCCCAAGATTAAGTTTATCCCTTTCTCTCCTGAGTTTTCGTATTTGCAGGACATTTTAAACAAATTTTAACATTACATTTTTAAAAACAGAATAATCATACTCTACTGTGTGGCACTTACTTATTCATGTTCCTGTTAAGTTTAACACTTCTGCTTGGGTGGAATGCTCTACTCGGAGGAAAATGTACCTTCTTACCAGCTAATTCACAACTGCATGATGCTTTAATGATACATTCCAGATTTACCTGCTTTTGAAGAAGTACCCTTCTTTAACGGGAAGGGCACTTGAAGAAAATGCCATTGAGCTGTTGCACTGGAAAATTCCCCACAAGGAGCTGAGTCAGTTGTCTACTCCAGAGTCTTGTATGGTGTCCATCATTGTGGGTAAAGAGAATTGTCTGCACAGAGCTTTGAATTGAGATGCCTTAGAAATAGACTCATGAATTCGTTAGAATTTGTGTTTGAGTTTCAGGTAGTGAGTGAACAATGAGCCATTGTTGTGAGTCATTCAAGGAGAACATGCCAAAGTATGCATATTGTTTGATTTAAATTGATGCCAATGACCAAGGAAGTACTTTGGAAATGGAAGTAAAAATAACGGTAGCTAACATGTTATAGACCTACACTGTATAACAGCAAGTGGTTACGTTATTTGTATAGAAACAATGACTGAAATAAGTGTTTGCTAAATGGCAAGAAGTCTTTTGAAACTGCAAACTATGTACCTACAGTGGTAGTGGTATTTTAATCTTGTTCTCCTTGACTTGCTTCAGATGTTGTTGTTATGCTAGCAGCAGGTAATGGCAATTAATATAACAATTTATTTTAAAGATTTATCTAGGTCTTAGGTCAATTTCCCAAAGCTCATGCAGAGATTTGTGAACCTCTTCACAGATGCATTGCATACACAAACTTCCAGGATTATATGCACTTTTTACTTGGGAAAATCATATTAGTTTTGAGATTGAAGAACATTTCTGGCCTTTTACTGGTGACATGTCTACTTGAATTTCCACTTAGTAATTTTTCTCTATAATTAGTGTTGTGAGTGAATTGTAATCTAGTAAAATATTCAAATGCTTCAGCAAGACTTTTCTCCCATTTTAAGGAAGTTTTTAATAAATACTCCAGAGGGACTTTTTGCTGAACAGTTGAAATAAGATGCATTCTTCGTTTATCGGCTAAGTAGTTTTCAACCATTTTTCACTTGCAGACCCATAAAAAATTTCAAATGGAGATGTGGACCCCTTTGGAAATCTTAGACATAGGTAGAAACCACTGTTCTATGGTGGTAATAACATTTTGCGGACCCCTTAGCCATAGTCTGCGGACCACCAGGGGTCCACAGACCACTGGTTGAAAACCACTGGACTAATCCTTCCTTTGTTATGAGTCTGCAACTTCTGCATTGAAAAAATGAAGTCTCTGGAAAAATGTAATAGAATCTGCTTCATGTTCTTGTCACTTACTGAATGAGGTTTACATTAGGGCTGTCAAGCAATTAAAAAAATTAATCGTGATTAATTGCACTTAATCACATTTATTTAAATATTTTTGGATGTTCTACATTTTCAAATGTATTGATTTCAAATACAACACAGAATACAAAGTGTACAATGCTCACTTTATATTTATTTTTGATTACAAGTATTTGCACTTTTAAAAAAACCCCAAAGAAATAGTATTTTTCAATTCACCTAATACAGATACTGTAGTGCAATCTCATTACAATGAAAGTTGAACTTACAAATGTAAAATTATGTACCAAAAATATGCACTCAAAAATAAAAGAATGTAAAGCTTTAGAGCCTACAAGTCCACTCAGTCCTACTTCTTGTTCAGCCAATTGCTCAAACAAACAAGTTTGTTTACATTGGCAGGAGATAATGCTGCCCACTTCTTGTTTACAGTGTCACCTGAAAGTGAGAATAGGCATTCTCATGACACTGTCTTAGCCAGTGTCGCAAGATATTTACATGCCACATGCACTAAAGATTCATATGTCCCTTCATGCTTCAACCACCATTCCAGAGGACATGTATCCATGCTGATAACGGGTTCTGCTCGATAACAATCCAAAGCAGTGCGGACTGACGCATGTTCATTTTCATTGTCTGAGTCAGATGCCAACAGCGGAAGGTTGATTTTCTTTTTTGGTGGTTCGGGTTCTGTAGTTTCCACATCGAGTGTTGCTCTTTTAAGACTTCTGAAAGCATTCTCCACACCTCGTCCCTCTCAGATTTTGGAAGGCACTTCTGATTCTTAAACCTTGGGTCGAGTGCTTTAGCTATCTTTAGAAATCTCACATTGGTGCCTTCTTTGGGTGTTGTGAAATCTGCAGCGAAAGTGTTTTTAAAATGAACAACATATGCTGGTCAATATCCGAGACTCCTATAACATGAAATATATGGCAGAATGTGAGTAAAACAAAATAGGAGACATACAATTCTCCCCCAAGGAATTCAGTCACATGTTTAATTAACGCATTATTTTTTTTAACTAGCATCATCAGCCTGAAAGCATGTCCTCTGGAATGGTGGCCGAAGCATGAAGGGACATACAAATGTTTAGCATATCTGGCACGTAAATACCTTGTAATGCCAGCTACAAAAGTGCCATACAAATGCCTGTTCTCACTTTCTGATGACATTGTAAATAAGAAGAGGGCAGCATTATCTTCTGTAAATATAAACAAACTTGTTTGTCTTAGCGATTGGCTGAACAAGAAGTAGGACTGAGTGGACTTGTAGGCTTTGAAGTTTTACATTGTTCTGTTTTTGAGTGCAGTTATGTAACCAAAAATAAATCTACATTTATAAATTGCATTTTCATGACAAAGACATTGCACTACAGTACTTGTATGAAGTGAATTGAAAAATACTATTTCTTTTGTTTATCATTTTTACAGTGCAAATATTTGTAATAAAAAATAACATATGCTTTGATTTCAATTACAACACAGAATAGATTATATATGAAAATGTAGAAAAACATCCAAAATATTTAATAAAGTTCAATTGGTATTCTGTTGTTTAACAGTGCGATTAAAACTGTGATTAATTGTGATTAATATTTTAAATCACGATTAGTATTTTTGAGTTAATCATGTGAGTTAACTGTGATTAATCGACAGCCCTAGTTTAAATGGATGATTTCAATAGCCCCTTTCACCCAAGGCCGTTTTGAGACGCCTTACAAAAGCTAAAAACATGGGGGGGAAATGGCATCAGGGAGTTGACTTATTTTTCTCTCTAACATGATAGAGGTATGGAGTATTGTTAAACATTTGGAGGAAGAAAAATGAATATCTACCTATCTGTGCTATCCAAGATTGTTTCTCTTTTAACAAAACACATTTAGATGAGCCCAAGACGATTTTATGTTTAGTGAACAGAGTCGAAGTGCCTATAGATCTCCATTCCTTCAAGCCTGTCTTGAGCTGAGATAAAGAAAAATTCTGTTGTTGAGTTTGAGAGTCAGGGCAACAAAGTCTTTAAGTTAGCTTTTCTTTTGTCAGGTATTAGCTCTGTGAAATCTGTTACGTAAGAGATTTGATGTATTTGTATAGGCAGTGGGCTTTGAAGATTGATTGGTTTTGTGCTGAGGAGGTTAATTTTATTTACTTAGTGTAAACCCTCTTGGGTCAGATAGTTATGTACTCACTCTCTTCCATCTGTGTTTCAGGCATAAAGACAACATGTTAAAAATTAAACTTGTAACACAAAGGATTTAAGATTTGGGTGACTGGGCAACAAAATGGCAGATGAAATTCAATGTTGCTAAATGAAAAGTAATGCATATTGGAAAACATAATCCCAACTATACATACAAAATGATGGGATCTAAATTAGCTGTTAACACTCAACAAAGAGATCTTGTAGTCATTGTGGACAGTTCTCTGAAAACATCCGCTCAATGTGTCACAGCAGTCAAAAAAGCTAACAGTGTTAGGAACGGGACAGATAATGAAACAAAAAATAACATAATGCTACTCTATAAATCCATGATATGCCCACCCCTTGAACAGTGTGTGCAGTTCTGGTCACCCCATCTCAAAAAGGATATATTAGATTTGGAAAAGGTACCAAGAAGAGCAACAAAAATAATTAAGGGTGTGGAGCAGCTTCCATATGAGAAGATATTAAAAAGATGGGGACTGATCATCTTGGAATAGAGATGATTAAGGGGGGATATGATAGAGGTCTATAAAACATGAATCATGTGGAGAAAGTGAATAAGGAAGTGTTATTTACCCCTTCACATAAAACAAGAACTAGGGGTCACCCAATGAAATTAATAGGCAGCAGGAAGTACTTCTTCACACAACGCAGTCAAGCTATGGAACTCATTGCCAGGGGATGTTGTGAAGGCCAAAAGTATAACTGGGTTAAAAAAATAATTAGATAAGTTCTTGGAAGATAGGTCCATCAACAGCTATTAGCCAAGATGGTCAGGGATGAAAGCCCATGCTCTTAAGTGTCCCTAACTTCGCACTGCCAGATGCTGGGACTGGATGACGGGATAGATCAATTGATGATTGCCTTGTTCTGTTCATTCCCTCTGAAGCATCTGACATTGACCACTGTCAGAAGACAGGATACTTGGCTAGATGTACCATTGGTCTGACCCAGTATGACCATTCTTATGTTTGCTGTATTCTGCACCATATGGATATCTGAAGAGATGCTGCTTTTTTTTTTTTTACTTGGCTAGACCACTATAAATACAAGGGAGGTTGACATTAGCCAACTGTAGGGTCTTCCAAAGTTATGACTTTTGAGAGAGGACAATTCTTCAGCACTTTCTTCAAAAGACAGCCTGGAAGAAGCTAAAATATTCACAATCTCACAGGTGGCTTTTCTTTTTCTTTAGCTAATTATCTTATGGTCACAGTGAACAAAATGTTTATCAGCTGTTCATTGCTATTTATACAGGAACTTATGGTACGGAAAGGGTCAACTTTAATCGATATACAGTGAATTGTAACAAATAAATAACAATTATTAAGCTATTCTTGTTTTATGGTACAGATGAAAGGAAAGAAATTATATATTTTAAATTGAAGGTATTGAAAAGTGTGTATAAAATATTCTACTCCTATAATTCCATACTTTTTTCTAGTAGTCATTATTGCTAAGAATTTTTCATGGAAACAGGATCTTTATTTCTTAGTGACATATCTTTAAAAACCCAGGCTTTTTAAAACAAAAATTGTGGTGGTCTGTTGCAAGAAGCACTAATACCTTAAAAAGGGAAGGACAGCTTTACAGTTAAAGAAACACAATTGGAAAACTGATCTGAGAAGTATTCTTGGTTCTGCCACAGACTCCTGTGTGATCTAGAACTTAGCCTGTCTCTCCCTCAGTTTCCCACTTTTGAAAAATAATACGTACCTACTTCATAGGTAGAGCCCTGCGTGGATACAAAAATGTGGATTCGCATCTGATCTGCATCTGCCAGAATCAACGTGTATCTGATCCGCTAGCTGTCTTTTATGTATGTCTGCATCCGCACCCGCAGCAGCAAGCACTCTCACATGGGCTAGCAACGGGAATGGAGAGAGGAGAGGGTGCAGATGAGTGAGCGGGGGGGCGGGGAGGTCTTGCAGGGAAGAGGCGGTGTGAGGGAGGGGATTGGAGGTAAGAAGTGGCACAGGGGTGGGGTTTTGAGGAGGAGGGCGGCGCAGGTGTGGGGTCTCGAGGAGTAGGGGTGGGGGCTGGAGGGAAGAGGTGTCTTATTATGTGCTGCTTCCAGGGGCTTGTGAGTGACGGCAGCAGCAGTGCATGTTGCATTGCAGCGGGACAGAGGGATTGGGTGCCGGGGCCCCACCCGCTGGAATCCCTGGGGCCAGGAGCGTGGCCAGTGCTACTGAGCTGGGCTGTGGTGGGGACACTGGCGCTGCCCAAGGCCCCGAGCTGCTGGACAGGAAGCGGCGTGGCAAGCAGGTGATTGACAGCCCCGTCTCCGGCCTGCTGCTGGCCCTAAGCATGCTGCGCCCCTGGGGCTGCCTGAGCTGGATGCTGTGGGCCAGGTGCCACCAGTGAGTAGAGATATCCATGGATATGAAGCAGATATCCGCGGATTTGCAGGGCTCTATTCATAGGTTTATTATGATGTTTAGACCATGGTTTGTTGGAGGGAGGTTTGTTTCAGGTGGAGGGGTGAAAATTATAAATTATTCAGTTCCTTATAAGCTACAATAAAAGAACATCCTTGCAGTTTGGACATCCTGGAAATTTTTTTTAAATGCACAAATAAACAAACCCATCAGTTACCCCAGATCAAGTCAGATAACCAAGTGAAAACATAAATGTCGTAGAAATTAATCAACCGCAAACCGCAAACTCAATCACTACCGGAGTCTCATACCGCCATTACCCAGCTCTTTCCATCACCCATCTCTTTAGGGGCAAGTGGGACAAGGAAAAAGTTACTGAAAGAGAAACAAATTTTGATGTAATTTTCTGCTATACGTTTCATTTTGCTTGAAATAGTAAAACAGAAGTTATTTAACATTGTGATTCACTTGCATAAGTATGGTAACATATTGCTTTGGCAAGTGATGTACCGTACCGTAGATCCCTTCTGCCTTGAGAGTCATACTATAGATTGTGTACAGTCTCCTGTTAAATCTTATCCATCTGCTGCATATATATAAATGTACACCTATAGGATAGAACCTCATTAATTTGCAGTGATGTCTGGGAAACAGTGCAAATAAATTAATTTTATGAGTTATCAAGTAAGTCAACAAACAAACAGTATTTTTTTTAAAAAGCTCATTTTGTGATGCCTTGTCATTAACTTATTTTGACACCTGTAGTTTCAGTTTGATATTCCATTCTGTGGTATAAATGTGATTAAAGTATCTAAATATTAGTATTCTGAGACCTCTCTACAGCTCTTTAGTGTAATATCTTTGAGAGTGTTGGAAAACAGGCATTTTTATGTTTGTGTGAATGTTAAAATAAGTCAATTGGCAAATAGTACTATGTGTGTACAGTAGAATTTTGTTTTTATGCCCTTAACACTTGTTTCGCTGGATGCTTCCTGCCCTGTCCCCCGCCTTCCTACACTCCTGATATCCTCAGTGACCCTGACTCTGAAAACTGAGCTTTCTTCCTGTTGTGTACTTCGTAGGCAATTGTGTGGCTTGACTGTACTTGTGGATATGTAATCATGGCTTTTCTTTCTGAGAAGTGTTAAAGAGGCCATTTGGTCTTTCTTTTTCAATTCTCTTTCAGAATTCTCCACTTTACCAGTATTTGCAGGATTTGGGTCATACAGATTTTGAAATATGTTCAGCTGTATTGCAGAAGACAGAACAATGCACAGCAGAGGAGGGGCAACAAGAACAAGATACCCATACCACCCAAAAAGTGAGCATTCACCTTGACCTTGAAGCTATGTTAAAAATATATAAAATCACAGACATTATATAAACTCTTGCTATTTGAGGCTGAGGAAATGCCACTCAGGATTAAAATGCACTAGAGAGGCAGGAGACTTTCACAACAAATTTTTAAAAAGCTGTAAGTTTTGTATTATTTACCAGATATTTTTATAGTAATCTAATATGGGATTAATACAGCCTGAAAAGTTTCCAGCTTTGCTCATGTGTTGAGCTGCTAAACACCACTTAATATGTAACAAGTATACAACAGGTGGGACTTCTAGCTGGAAAGTAGAGGTAAAATAACAGTTGTCCCTGAGACACCAGAACCATACTAGTTTATGGAGAAATAACAGTGACTGGTGTTCCTAACTTCTTCTTATGGGCCTGACTCACTTTGGGTCTAGCACACTTTCTGTAATGAACATTTCAGTGGTTTGGCCTAACTGCCCTATATTGGGGGCCAAACCATTTTCAGGCCTAGTTGACTATAGGTCAGGGAGGATCAGTTATTGTTGTCAGCCATGGCTCCTTTTGATTAAGAGAGCACTATGTCTGTTACTGCATCCGAAGCAATTTAAGACAGTCTAAGTCTTTAAACAGCTTAAACCGCTCTTTGACATTACAATGGCTTGAAGCTAATTTTTTCAAATGAGAGTAAGGGAGTTTCAATGAGATTTGGGCACCTAACTCCCATCAGCTTTTTTGAAAATTCCAGCCTCAATGCTTATGCCACTCTGCAGTAGTTTAAGCAGTTTATTTGGCTTGGGAAGCTTTAGTTAAGAATGGTAGAAGTCAGGAGGAATAAAGCCATATAGCTCTCAGTTATAGATTCCACAAGCCTGTAGATCAGATAATCACCAGGAGCTGAACAGCTCAGAGTTTTTGCACTTTAAAAACAGGGAAATGATCAGTAGGTTTTTTGAGGGAGTTTTACATTTGAATTATGCTTGACAAATCAAGGATCTGGAATTTAGGATATTCCAAAAATTAAGTTTGTTTCCACAATGTTAACTTGGGCATGCGGTACATATGTAGTATTGTTCATTTTGATTAGTGTATTGTTTGTTAACAACGTATACCACGGCTCTATGAAGCCACAGTTGTAGAGTTGGCCACAGGGTTTTTCTTCTGGGGCAGCTGCTACAGGAATAATCCCCCTGCTGGCCATAAACATTATTATTTTTGTGGAAATTCGGTTATTATATTGCCTCTCTTTAGCACCTAGTTGGAGCATCCTCAGTGCAGTTATTTTCTGCCTGCCTCTTTCTCTTCCACAGTGGAGAGTTCTGTTTTCAATGGACATGCTCCAGCTATATGCTAAGCCGGAGCCTGGAGGAAAAAAGAAGCCTCTATGCAGACTTCTCTGCCCAGAACACTGCAGGGTGGGGTGCCCCCAAACACGATAAAGGTAAGAAGCTGGAACAAGGTTCCACAGACTCGATGATTCCCTGTATCTTAAAAATCCCTGTTTCTTTCCCACTCTCCTTGCTGCAGCATTGCACTCAATTGCTTATGTCCATGGCCTGATGGCTTCTCACTCATGTTCACTGCTGCTTTCCACCCTCCTCCAGTGCTCAGTTGCCTTTACACACAACACATTGTTGTTTTCCAACAGCTTCCCCTACCTGGCCACTGCTACTTTCCTGCTCCCACACCCCACTCATTAGTAAGAAGTGGAATGGATAGTGTACCCACATCCTTTCTTAGAAGCAGGAAAGAGAGAGAGAGTATGATACCACCCTACATTCTGCAGCAAGGCTCTCTGATTTTTTGTGGCATACCAGTGGTGGATCTTGTGACAAACTGCAAGTTGGGCAGCAATCTGGGAAACACATTAAAAAAACAGGCTCTAATGAAAATAAATTAATAACACCGTATTGATATCAAGTCTATTCTTGATTCTTATACCATGGTCATCACTATAGTATATAAATACCTTCCAATGATGCATTAAGCAGCATGACTAACTTGTGTTATGCCTTTGTTTTCTGTTCCTTTCCCGGGGTGGAGGACAGGATTTACACATTATTTTGTTTTGAAACTTAATTTATAATACATACAGAGAGAGAGAGAGAGAAAGAGAGAGAGAGAGAGGTTGCTATATGTTTGTTAGAGAAGGCAAGGTCAAAGAAATGTGTCTTGCACTTAAGGCAGAAGATAGTGAGGTTTGTGGTAGTCCTTAGTTCCTATGGAAGTCTTTTTGTGTTGATAGATTCTAGCATGCTATGGCACTACCATAATAAAAACCCTCATAATTAAATAAAAGTCCCTGATTCTGTTAATGCCGCTTTGTGTTGCTCAGTCCTGTTGTCACAACATTTCCAGTTGGTCGTAGAACTCAGCGTTGGTGTCAGTAGAAACGGGAGCAGCTTGCTGTGGAATTTCCGTCCCATGTGCTGCAGAGCATGTAAGGACAAGTGGCAGATTTATTGGTGTGGGAGTGAGCCTAGCCTTTTGGAGTTTCTTCACACTTGAATGCCTAGTTCCTCAATCTTAAGGTGTCATTAAAATATATTTTTTTATATTTAATATGCGAGCTGTTTTCTGGTAAACATTCATCTAGCTAGCTAATGAATTAGAAGTAATCACTGCTGGCTTCTTTCAGTGCTCATGGAGTAGAGTCTGACACTAATTAGTGTCAGCAACTAATGCTGCTTTAAGTTAACACAACATTAAAAGGATTCCTAAATATATTCATTTCCATTGGTTTTCAAAGCTGTCAGACTGAGGACACTAGCTGTGACTGACTTGTTCCTCTAGAAATCTTCCAGAAGCTATGTTTTCTCTTTCAAGTTATTGGCTTTTGGAATGCACCTGCAATTAACTGACCTATTCCTGCTTTTGTGCAAAGAGATTTATTTTAAATAAAACTCTTTTTATTGACCTCATTTCAATAAATAAGTGATATCTGATTGGCTGATACCTGTACATTGTTGTGAAGTAGTTCGCAGGTTGGTTCTAGTTAGCTACATTACTTTCCCTTATGTGCATGGTCTTATGAAAGGCAGAAAATTTGCAGATTCTGATCGCATGTGTATGTATGTAATTTACCATTTTCCCCGAAGTGTATTGTTGCTATCTCTCATTTCTTCTGAAACAGTTTACTCATTTTATTGGCTTAGGACAGGGGTGGGCAAACTACAGCCCAGGGGCTGCATCCAGCTCTTCAGACGTTTTAATCCAGCCCTTGAGCTCCCGCTGGGGAGCAGGGTCCGGGGCTAGCCCTGCTCCAGCCGGGGAGCAGGGTCAGGGGCTTGCCCTGCTCTGCACGTGCCGTGGCTCTGTGCAGCTCCCGGAAGCAGCAGCATGTCCCCCCTCTGGCTCCTACACAGAGGGGCAACCAGGTGGCTCTGCACACTGCCCCCGCCCCAAGCACCGCCCCCGCAGCTCCCATTGGCCTGGAACCGCCTGCATCTGTGACCCCCTCACGTGCCCCTGCCCCAGCCCTGATTCCCTCCCGCCCTCCAAACCCCTTGGTCGCAACCCGGAACATCCTCTTGCACCCCCAACCCTCCTCCGCCCCATCCCAGAGTCTGCACCCCCAGCTGGAGCCCTCACCTCCTCCCGCACCACAACCCCCAATTTTGTGAGCATTCATGGCCTGCCATACAATTTCCATACCCAGATGTGGCCCTCAGGCCAAAAGGTTTGCCCACTCCTGGCTTAGGAGCTCCTCCTTTGGTGTTGTCAACAACAGAGGCAATTGATCTTAGGTTCTCTTGAAACTTAAGGGCAGAGTGTGTGTGTATTTAATATATCTGTACATCAAGCTCACCCGAGCAACTCATGAGCACCACAGTTATGTCTGTTTTGTCTCATCTGTTTTCAAATGAGAGAGTGTGAGGAAGGGAGGGGAAAAACCCACGTGCTAATTTGAAGTTGCAGGATATTGTTACTTGGAATTGATGTAATCATTCTTGGTAATCAGTACTGGCTTTGAAACTTTGATGCTTTTCAGTTGTCTCTCTGACGCCAGTCTATTTCTGTCCTTTAATTTCTGCTTCTCCTTCCCATTTCAGTGACATCTCTGAAGGGAACTGACTTACTGTTAGTGTGTGGTGAGGGGAAAATTGGTCTTATGGTTAAGACACTGGACTGTTACTTGAGAGCTGGGTTCAATTCCTAGCACTGCCCATGACTTCTCTGTGATTGGGCAAATCATTTAATTTCTCTGTGCCTCAGTTCCCCATTTTTAAAATGGGATTAATACTTCCTTGTTTTCACCCTTTATCTGTCTAGTGCAGGAGTGGGCAAACTTTTTGGCCCGAGGGCCACATCGGTGTTGCAAAACTGGATGGAGGGCCAGGTAGGGAAGGCTGTGCCTCCCCAAACAGCCTGGCCCCCGCCCCCTATCCGCCCCCTCCCACTTCCCGCCCCCTGACTGCCCCCCTCAGAACTCCCAACCCATGCAGTGCTCCTTGTCCCCTGACCACCCCCTCCCCGGGATCCTCACCCCTAACCGCCCCCCAGGACCCTACCCCCTATCCAACCGCCCATGCTCCCTGTCCCTTGACTGCCCCAACCCCTATCCACACCCTCGCCCCCAGACAGGCACCCCTGGGACTCCCACGCCTATACAACCCCCTCTTCTCCCTGTCCCCTGACTGCCCCTCGGGACCTCCTTCCACTTATCCACCCTGCCCCCCTTACCATGTTGCCCAGAGCAGCAGGAGCTCGCAGCCCCGCTGCCTGACAGGTGCAGCGGGCCAGAGCACTGGCAGCGCGGCATGCTGAGGCTGCGGGGGAGGGGGGATGCAGGGGAGGGGCCAGGGGCTAGCCTCCCCGGCTGGGAGCTCAGGGGCCAGGCAGGACAGTCCTGCAGGACAGATGTGGCCTGTGGGCCGTAGTTTGCCTACCTCTGGTCTAGTGTCTATAGATCAGGGATCTCAAACTCAAATCACCACATCACTGACACCTTTTCAGATAAAGATATAAAAGCCCCCCCTCTGGCCCCGGCCCCACCCCCACTCCACCCCTTCCATTAGGCCCTGCCCTGCCTTGCCTCTTCCCATCCCTTCCCCTCCCCCATTCCAACCCCTTCTCCAAAGTCTCCACCCCAACTCTGCCCCCTCCTTGCCCCATTCCAATCCCTGTCCCGCCTCTTCTCCACCTCCTCCCTTGAGCGCACAGCTCCCTGCTCCTCCCCCACCCCTCCTGGAAAGTGCTAAGCGCTGCTAAACAGCTGTTTGGTGGCGGGAAGCGCCTGGAGGTAGACAGAGGGGCAGGGACACGGTGTGCTGAGGGTGAGGGAGTGGCAAGGGAGGGGAGCTTGGTGGCTGCAGGAAATAACTCCTGGGGGCCAAGGAGGGGGGAACTTGGCGGGCTGCAGTAAATAACTCCGCGCCGCATGTTTGAGACCCCTGGGAACAGGTAAGCCCTTGGGAACAGAGACTATATTGCCTAGCTCACTTGGGCCCTGGTCTTGGTTGAGTGCTACTTTAATGCAAATATATACTCGCATGAGGAATAGAAAGACATGGTAATTGATGCTCACTGTGTATATCTGCAGAAGGAACACCAATGCACTTGTTCTTTTCCATCCTGTTCCAAAGAGTAGCCTTGATTTGCAAGTACCATAAAAGCAAGTCTCTACATTGCTTTCAAATGAATAACATTAAATGCAATTCATTGCCACCAAAAACCTACATGAACAACTGAGAACATAATGGTGTTCCCAGCTTTTTGAACCTGGGTGGGTGCACAACTCTGAGGTCCCAAATGACTCCTCCAAAACACCCAGGCACGAGAAATAGTGTTTTTTTCCCAAGAGCTGGATTATTCTTCCAAGAGGCTAAAGGATCTCTTGCAGCAGCATCTGGTTCTGGTCTCCTCCTTATGGCTATGTGTCCTGCTAGATGTAGGAATCTAACTGCCTGGAAAAGGAGAGAATTATGCTCCTGGGGCAAGAGAGGATGACAGAAATGCTCATTTTCCTGTAGGCTGCCACCTGAGTGATTGGTGAAGGAAAGACTATTATCCGAAAATCCAAGTTGACCTAAGTTACGTTGAGGTACAGCCACTGCAGTAATTGAATTTTTTTTACACATCCACACTAAGCTCTTTGTGTAGGCGGTTCATGTCCTCACCAGGAATGCTTGTACCGATTTAACTGCCATTATGGGACAGTTTTTGAAAGGCAGCAACAGTCGACGTTAGCAATCTACACTGACACTGTGTTGACCTAACTACATCGACTTAAGAACTACACCTCTCGCAGAGGTGACGTTATTAAGTTGGTGTATTGCATGAGTTACATAGTTACAAGTGGGAGCTACATTTTGTGGAAATGCTTACAGAGTTAGGTCAGCGAAAGCTGTCTTACATTGAACTAACTCTGTAGTGTAGACCAGGCCTTTGTTAGAATAAGGGTTCCTAGGCCCAGTTTTCTGGCTTACTTCCAATTTGAGTAGTTACATTTGGCTTTCATCTTATTTAAATTTCCTCCATAATTTAAACTGTATAGGATATTTTTCTCCACTTCCTATCCTAAACTATTGTGTGTGTTTCTGAGTGCTATTAAATAGTTGCCACATCACATTTTACCTTGGAAGTGATTATATTTTAATAGTAGGTAAAAGTAACCTCTCTGTAGTTTCACTTTGTGAAATGTGTTGGGATGAAAGTGCTATATAAATGCAAGATACTATAAATGCTATCTTAAGTTCATCCCATACTAAAAGGAAATAGTAAATATTTTAGTTATTTGGATTTAAATGAACGCACATAAAAGCATGACTATCCCAAGCTATAGGTGCCCTTGCCATAAGTTAAAATATAGGGGATACATATTTTACTATCCGTTTCACAAAGAGCCCATTTAACTTATTTTTGTTCTGAAGTAGCAAGAATACTCAAGAGTCATCAAAGGCAACATGACCTGACTTGTGTGTTGATGAAGACTGTTTTACTTGTCAGTAACACTTCCAGTGGGAATAAAGACTATAAAACATCATTCCAAGATACCTGAATAATTTAGTGTGTTACCGCACACCACTAGTTCACAGCCCAAAACAGTGGGTTCTTGTTTTGCATCTTCAAGCTTTGACCTGTCTGTCTTGCATTTATGCAAGCTCAGATTTTTCTTTAAAATCAAAATGAGGAATATGAACCAAAAGAGAACTTATACAGCACTCCAAGCTGGTTTAGTCTGTAATTCAACAGATTACATTAGCTGGTAGCAGTGCTTTATTTCTGACTTTAATGGTCATTAATTAAAACTGTCCTTGGTATTGATTTAAATGTGTACAATCGAGCTGAAGACTCAGGAAGATGCAAGTAGTTTAAAAAGTTTATTGTCCTTAAAACAAAACTTGATCTTGAAATAATAAATGTTTCTATACTGTACTTTCAATACACTGGGAGCAGAGGTTCTAGTTTAATTTAAGTACAGACGCTCCCCGACTTACGGAAATCTGAGTTACGGAAATCCACGCTTACGGAAAAAGCTCCGTAAGCTAGAAATAGGAGATGTTTTGGTTTTTTTGCATAATGGTCAGAGATACGTCTCCGACTTACGCAAATTCCGAGTTACGCAAGGCATTCTGGAACGGAACGCTTGCATAAGTCGGGGAGTGTCTGTATCCATCTGACCAGTCAAATGTAGTTCAAGGGCCATTGTTTACACCCCACCCATTGATTCTACTCATTACCAAGAGGGCGTTTTGCTTTACTTTGCATTGCTTCATGTTATATGACTAGGGAGCTCTTTATAACACAATTCTTGTAGTGCTATAGTTTGTGACACACTTCTTGTTGTTTTTAGTGGTGTTTCTAAATGGCCAGTCTACTGCCATTGACTCTCTGCAGCCTCCGAATGTTCTGTAGGTAAAGAGAGTTTTAGCTTGTCACCAGCATTCCCTTCTCCTACCGTCATAGGCAACAGGAACTCCAAGCTGTAATAATAGAAATTAGAGCTGGATCAAACCTATTAGCTTATTATTACTACATCCCTTGGCTAATGCAGGATTGCTCTGTACAGTACATTTCTAGCATGTTGCCTGTTCTAGTTTTCAGTACCTCAAATGCTTCCTTTGGACTTTTTCAGAATCTAATTAGATAGCTTCCCTTGTTGGGGTAGGATGATAACTCTATAGCCAGAAGAACTGTTGTGATATCTGACGTGTTGCTCCATTATATCATCCTAACCTCACTAATACTTCCCTCAGATATGGCTCTGTAGCGCCAATCAGGCATAGAAACAGATTTCATATATACGTGGAAGCATCGATTGGGTTACTCTATTGGACCCAAGTATCACAGTTCTGGGGTAACTGCACCTGTGATCCCTTTATGACCTCCTTGAGTGCGTCTAGCTGTCACCTTGCTTGGGGTGAGGTGTTCCTCTCCCTCCAGACTGTGGATTTAGCCTGCAATTCCTCGTGCTCTTCATTGTAATCACATTAGCAAGTCTGAGGGCTTGTCTACACTTAAAAGGCTGCAGCGGCACAGCTGCACCGCTTCACTGAAGATGCTACCTACGCCAATAGGAGGGCTTCTCCTGTTAGCATAGTGCTCCACCTCCCTCAGAAACAGTAGCTTATGTCGAGTTTCTTCCGTCAACATTGCGCTGGCTACACAAGGAGCTAAGTCAGAATAACTGCATCACTTGCGGTGTGACGACATAAGTTGTTAGTGTAGACAAGCCTGAGGTTACTTCAGGACTTGTGGTCCTATTATCTACCAAGGACGATGACAGGATTAACCAGTGACCAGCCCATCTTCGTAAAGCAAAGTATTTCTTTAGAACAAAAGCAGTACAGAGAAAACATTATCTTGAAAGTGATAAACAACATATTTGCATGCCTGTCTTACCTGTTGTCACCCACCTTCCACTTTGGAGACCATGGCAGGTTTCAAAGTCCTTCCAACTCTTCCAGTAGGGTTTTGCCCTCTAGGTTAAATTACGCCAGTTCATGGGTTGAGTGAGGGTGAAATCTGTGTGCTTGGCTATCCTGCCTCTACCTATTATACTACATTCCCATCCCCATACTAGTAACAACTCAGGAATTCTGATCCCCAAAATCATTCTACTGCTTTCTACTACTAGTTCTGTAACTCTCTGGCGAAGTTTGTGTGCTTTCCTCTCTCGTGGCTGCTCCACATATAGGACATAGACATTTCTGTTGCTCATGTGGTCCATGTGAAGGTCCACAGTTCACAATCCTGCTGCCAACCCATCTGGTGGCTCTTTTTGTTGTCCATGATGGAATTTGTTTTAACCAGCTTTATCTATGAATTACGATGCAGTATGCAACAAAACACAGTATTCCACATTTCAGTCATTTGTCACACAATTTGATTACTTGTGTTGCATATTAGCAGGTTGAAGGTTCAGAGGTGTGATCATGAAATTCATGTAATGCATGTAAATATTTTTTAAAACTACTTTCTACCAGCGCTACAAAGAGATGTGGAAAGCAGATATATGGTATGTGTTTATAAGCATCTCACTCCATTTTAAATAATTGCAGGTTCAAGCAAAACATGGTTTCTTTTTTTGGTCATATTTTAAAGAAATACTTGTTGATTACTGGCCTGGATTACTAGTTATTTCAAATCCATGAGGATAGAGAGTCTGCCCCTCATTAGAGGTTTACAACTCACAAATGAAGCTAAAAGCCCAGTTTTAAGTTACGTGTGATGTAGCGTGGAGATGAGAGTATATGATGCTTAGTGCTAATCTGACATGGAGCTTCTGGAACAGTTACTGCAATTGTCATCACTGGGCCTCAGCACCTTCAATGTCTGTGTCCACTAGGCCAGCCTCAATCCGTGTCTTCCAGTCGTGGCACCTGCATAGGTAAAGACAGCTCCTTGTTCCCAGTCCTTTTTTTCCACTTGAGTTCCTTAGACCATTTAATCCTGCTTGATTCTTTTTCTATTCTCAAGGAGAGAGGGGATCTTTCATGCTCAGGCAGCCACTACAACCCTCAGACCAATAGGCTAATCCTAATTACACTTGCTTTAACAATGTAGCATTTATAGCACCTTGGAATGAAGGGGTTAATGAAAGCTTTATTTCACCTTGTATACTGGCAACATTTTCAAGTCACCAGAAACAGGTATTCCCTTAGCATACTCTGAAGTCGGGCCAGATAGAGTAAGTGAAAACTAAGTCTCAAGTACTTGGAATTTGATTTATCAAGAGAAACTGAAGCATGAGTAAATGAATGATTGTTTCTTTTATATTTGTAATTTCAGTTTTCTGTTCCTTTTAGCGAGGCATCCTGTCAAAACTAGCTGAGCTCTTTAAAAGCTCATTTCCTTTTTCACCATGTAAGAAAAAAGATGACCTACTCTACCGATTGGTAAGTAATTACTTTTTTATTTCCTTCCTCAGCCCCTGAGTCTTCCTGTCTATTAAACACCTCTCCTTGATCTATATTTTGCCTCATTCAGTGCCAGTCAGCAAGACTGACCAATGGGGAATTGACATATTCTTCAAAATTCATCAGTTATTGGGGAACACTGCAAAGCTCACTGTGTACAACATGAAGGGTTTGGAAATGCAGCATAAAGGGTTTTAAATGTAGGTAAGGTAATTTTACCTTAGGAAAGCTTGACAAAAAGTGAAGATGTTATTTAAAACCGAAGAGACTGAATATAGTGTCCTACCTTCTTGATCCAGTTCAGCTGTAGAGAAAGTTAAGG
Source organism: Chelydra serpentina (assembly GCA_037349315.1). NCBI lineage: Eukaryota > Metazoa > Chordata > Testudines > Chelydridae > Chelydra > Chelydra serpentina. Next base: position 78,523,091 of record JBAIAC010000008.1, read on the forward strand.
ACAAAATACCATACCACGTATGTATTGCTTCCTAACCATTCAGATCTGGTTTTAAGTCAAAGCCACTTGCTTACATCAGAAATTATGCTCCTGAACATTTATATAAATGCACCTTCAAATTTGTCACTTGGTTTGCAAGCATCTCTTCCATGATGGAAGCTGGAAAAACACTAGGGCTCAAATCACCCCCGGGCCAGAGCTGAACATGGCATAGAGATTGGGGGGCTGAGTGAAAGGTGGCTTCATGCCACCTTTGCATCTTCTCTTTCCTGGGACACACCTCAGCCACCAGCACAGGTTATAGCATCATGAGGTTGGACATAACTTGTGGCTAGTTGCCTGTGGCCCCTAGATTTGACTGCATCTGATAGATTATAACAGCACCCAGGCACACCTGGTGGGCCCTGTACACTATGGGTTCCTGCCGGAAGCGGATGCATAGGTGGCTATCTACCAGCCCAGGATGCCCACAGCATTGAAGGAATTACCTGTGGGCCAGATCCGCTGGCATTGTGGTCCTTTGAATAAGCTGGTAAAACTGGCATAAAGGAGCCAAGATGCGGGGATGGATTGGGTCGACATTTCCTTTCACTCAGAGACTTGGCACCTGAGTGCTCCAGATATAGCAGGAGGAACACAGGATGGACAGTTCTTTTCTGCCTTCTGTTTTCACTGAAATTTGCCGAAATAGTCATGGATCGTTCTTGACTCTTCAGAACTAGAGTAGTTTGATTTCTCACTATCATTATTTCACCGTATGAATGACATAAGAACGCTGTCCTTAAATACAGCCTTAAAAAAATTGGGAGAGGAGAATGTCCACATCCCTCCTGGAGTCCTCAGAGATCTGCCAGTTCCAATCCCAACCCCTCATAATCACCACTTCCTCATCCTAGGAGGTCAAGATTTCCTTTACAGCCTGGCAACTCTGCTCTGGAACTGCCCAGGAGGCAAAGAATGGAACTCTTCTCCTGCCCCCACATAAGCTGAGTATGCTACCTCCACAGGCATCCTAGCCCCATTATCCTGGAAACCAAGAAATTGAGGTAGCTAGCCAACCTTGCAAGGTGATGCAAAGCAGTACAGGTAGGGTACTGAACAGACTCAAGAGAAGTGTTCTTGAATTCACTTCAGCACATAGTCTGCTCTATGGCTTCCTGAATCATGGCTTCTCCAGTAAAAACTGAATGCAGGACGGTATAAGATAATACCAAGTATCATTAATTTATTGTTATTTTATTTTAAAGAATTAGGGCCTTCAAATAGCTATTTTCCTACTATCTTCATAGTAGATTACTCCACTGAGTCAATGAGAAATACTTACCTTGGTTTAATAGTGCCAGTTGGATTGAAAATTAAAAAGATTTTTGGCAATGAAGTGACAAACTCCTTGAGGTCTGTTAACGGCTTCTGACTGAAGAAGCTGCAGAAGAGAAGTATTTTCCCTTTTTACACTTACATCTTGCTTTAGACCACATGCTGATGGTAAATTTTCGTTGTGGTGTGTTTGAACACTCTCTTAACTGGGAAACTTTGGTGTTTTAGAGTTATGGTTTGCTTCAGTATCTGATTTAAGACTTCAGAGAGCTACAGAGATTTTTTTCTTTAAACATTCTAGTTGAAGAAGGGGAAGAGCAAATGTTTGTGATGGCATTAAAATCATTGGTACCACCCAAAGTTCCTATTAGGTTTGGTAAGTCAAAGGTCCACAGGATCCCATGCTGTTTCATTTGTGGAGTCATAGGTCCCTTTGGAAAGGTCTTGTGGCTCTCTCATGGAGAATCCCACTGCAGGTGGGGATTCTAATTCCAGCCAACTGACCTTGTCTTTCTCAACTGGTCCGCAGCCAATTTTTGTAACTGACTGATTTGCAACGTCTCTATCTTAACATCTTTTTGTTTGCTAATGAAAGATGCTATAGAAAAAAAGCTAGATTCATTTGAACACAACAGACTTTTCAAGTTGCAGCTTGACTTCCATTCTTCTGGTAAATTCTAGTGCCTACACTCATTCCTGTGGAAATACATTCATACAACCTGTAGCATGTTTCCAATTCAGCCACATTGTCCTCATTTAGGACCAGGTCATGAGTTAAATGCAAACATCTTTAAAGATGAGATGGCAGAAGAAGTTTTAGAATGAAACACATTTAAGAGAGGTGGTACAGCCAATTGTAGCATGTCTAAAATGTTGGAGTCTTCAGAACTATAAACAATAAAGTTTTATTATTTTTTAACAACTTAATCTCTACTCATGCCCTGTTTTTCTTTCACTCATTCATGTTAAGGATGTTGGGTTTCGACTGGACTCTCTCTATACCATCCTGCAACAGGAAGTTCTGCTACATGAGGATGTGGAGCTGATTGAGCTACTCGACCCCAGTATCCTGTCTGCAGGGCAGTCCAAGCAACAGAAAAATGGACACCTTCCAACGCTACGCTCCCTAGCAACTCCTAATATTTGGTACTGTCCAGAAAACGCCTATGTCTGTGACTATTTAGATATACTGATGGGGAAACTATAAGCACACTCTTTGCATAAGAGACTTCACAAAAAAGTTTGTCTTTTCTCCCCTAAAGTCTTCGATTTAGGTTATTTGACTCCCCTGTGGTCTGCCAGGCCCAGATTTTTTAACTTCCTGGGCACATTGAAAAGCCCATTTTTCCCTCAGGTTTTTGAGGAGTGGGTGGATTGAAGGCTGGTGAATAGTTGCATGTAGTCCTTTGTATTACATTGTATGTTTTAATTTATGGGATGGTCTCCCAGAACACATGATGGACACTTATGGATGTTTTGACATATTTTATTAAATAAAGTGATTGGTTAGTTCTTGAACTTCTAAAGTGATGTTCTGATGGCTTTGGTACATGTATAGTGTAGGCACACTGACCTGGAGACTGGATGTTCCGCTTCTGAGTTAAAAAGTGTGCAGTATTCATTTACTTTTTTTTTTTTTGTATTTTTAAACAATTTTTTGACCCTCGAGTATTCTTGTTTTGGTTTTCTTCAGGCCAAACTTTTGTCTTTATTTGAAATTTAAAAAGATACATTTGTATTCCACTTCTAATGTGTCTCAAAAATGAAGTGACAGAGGCAGGTCTGGAAAATTTGCCGCCATATGGTAAAAGTGGTGAGGAGAACTAGGAGATGTGAAATGTATGAGAAGTTTCATAGACTGCATCATACTACTGAGTTCATTATATTTGCATAGCATTCATGTTGCTGGTGATGTAGTCATCAGTGAGAAGTACTTCATTGCAAAACAGGGCAGCAGGAAGTCTATTAGATATAGCAGGGAAGTTACAGAAGGATAATGAATTTCACACTGGTGTACAGGTCTTGTTTATAAAAGTTACCTTCCCTTTAAGCCTATGTCTCTGCCCTCTTAAAATTGATTTCCTATCCAGAATGGTTTTACATCCTACACAATGCTTTCTTTAACACTGGGCCTCTTCTAAAATTAGTAAATAGTGTGAAAGAATTATGTAATATACTACATATTGAAATTGGTCTTATTGTGGATCTCTGTATTCATATCTTTTTGGGTTTGCCTTCCAGTCTTATAAGAGTGGGGGTCAAACACACTGAAGCTATGCAGAGTACCATATTGCAGGTGTTATGTGAAAATGCAAATGGCTTATGAATGGTGTTGAAGGAAGAAGGTATCGAATTAGCTAATCTGTAAATACTAGAGCTGGTTGGAAATTTTCCAGTGGAACATTTTTCATCAGAAAATGCTGATTAGTCAAAATTAAAATGTTCCACAGGAACATGTCAGTTTAGGTGCGATTCTACCTGATTTCCTGCCAGCTTACTGCCTCTGCAGTTTACAGCAGCACAGGCGTCCTGGCTCCCAGGTTCCCCAGCATGAGGTGGGCTGCTGCAGAGCCATGGCTTCTAAGCTGTCAGCTCCTCAGTAGCTGCCTAGTAGACTGCTGTAGAATCAAGGCTTCTAGGTTTCCTGGGAGCCCAGACAGCATATTTTGTTTCAGAAATACCTGAATGGTTTTGAAACATTCAATTGGCATTCCCCAATTGAAATATTGCAGAATTCCAGCTGGGCAAAAATTTTCGAGTTTTTGGATTTTTGTCATTATTCAAGACCATTTTTTTCCAAAAACTCAAAAAAAAGAAAAAAAAAATGGATGAACTGGAAGTCTGTTTCCCAGTCAGCTCTTATAAGTAGGTATGAAGTCATCTGAAGCTTGGAAAGCTTATAGCTTCGCAGAATTACAGATTAAATACAAAGGCCCACATTCTATTTTCTAATAGTTTTCTGTCAAAACTTTCAAAAGAAAAATCTGCTTTTGAACATAGCTGAAATGAGACTTTAGCTTCTATTGTTCCGGGTAATTTGGAAAGCTTCAGGGCTGCCTAAAAAGATTTCCACAGCCAGCTTTTTAAAGGCTTGTTAGAACTTTGTAGTGTGTGGTGTCTAGGTTAAAAGACTCAGAATCTGGAAAAATAAAACTGTTTGCTTACCTGAAGAATCCTGCCCTTTACCACTGTCCTCTTGAATCTGGAAGTGCAGACTGTATATTTCCCATCCACCCTTGCTTTTAATGCTGAGCAATCACTTATATTTTTTTATATCATATGTTTGGAAGATTGACCTTTCAAATTGGTGCATTATTTTTCCACTGGCTGTTTTAAACCAAGAAAATATATCGTAGCTCTACGGACTAATTCCATACATAAAAACACCTAAATCTTCCATTTAGTTATCTTGTTGCTGTTTATAGCGCTCTTAAAAACCTACATAGAAATGCATGTAATTAAATGTAAACAACATTGTAGTTGAGAGTCTCATGACTTTCCTCAGTTGGTTAATCTCAGAAATCGGTGGTAGATGTCACTTTGTCTATTCCTTTGTTTGCAGGGATGTGTCTCTGCTGCTTGCCTTTGTCAGTGCATTGATTATACTTCCTTCATGGTGGAATGGATCATTCTGGCTGGTGTGGGGACTAGTTCTGTTTGTCTATGTGATCATACGAGCTCTAGGCACATGGAGGATAGCCAAGCTGCAAATGTCCCTGAGAAAATACAGACTCCAGCTAGAAGAGATGGTGGCAAATAGCCGCACTTTTACTAATCTTGTGAGAAAAGCTCTGCGACTCATTCAAGAGACTGAAGTCATTTCCAGAGGATTTACCCTGTGAGTCTTTATTTTATTTCATTTTATATATGGATTCATTCAAGCCAATTAAGTATTAAAATTCGATAATGTTATCTCCAATGACCGATGGAATCGGTTGGAAAACGTTATACATTTAAATTTTTTAATTAAGATTGTCATTTATACAGACAAACTTGTGTAACTACCATGATAATTACATTGCAGGTGTTCAAAGTTTGATGGCTCTGTTTAAAAGTAATTATTTATGGGGAGCAGTGGGGAGAGACAAAGGGGCTCTCTAAGCCCCTTTAGCGAGCAGTTCTTGAAGGGTCATGTAGTATTTTAAAATGATATTTCACTATTTTGATGAAAGTATTTAGCATATTTTATTATCTTTTTGGAGTGTTTAAGCATGTCCTAAGATATGTTTTCTTTGAGCCAGAATATAATTAAGCAATATTCAGTCTTATCTTCACAAAAAGAGTCTCAAAAGGAATTTACTGTTTGTACTGGTCCGGATTGCAATTGAGAAAAACATCTGATTTTTTTTTCTTCTAATTTTAACGAATCTGTGGACTGATTGCTCTTTAATTACATATCTAAAAGTTAGTAGTTTAAAATAATAGATGAGCTTCAAGTTGACTCCTGATCTTATGTCCCCTTTTCTTTAAATCTTATTAAGATTTTAGAGAGGATTTCTTTGGGTGTGCATGGGATGGAGGTGTGACCCAGGGTGCATAGGGTAGCCCTCACTGAAAATGCCAAGGTCTGGGCAGGCTGCAAAAAGGAGAACAGATACTGCCAAAACTGGTGGTTAACACTGAAGTTAGACTCACCAACCAGTCACAAACTATGCTCATAATCCCCCACATTGGTTATCAAGAAGCTAAAAAAGAAATCACACAACCCCCTTTATTGCGTTCCAGTTCTCTGGCTCCCAATCAACACATAGGTCCAGTAAAGTGAGAAGTTGTTTTAAAAACTCTGCTCACTATATAAAATTTTCTTATGACCCCAAAGGGCCAGCCACATCCAAGGGGCCAGCCACATTATCAGGTCAATATTAACTTGAATCTTACCCAAAATATCATGCTGCCAGTCAATCCTTTAGTATCTAAAACTAAGGGTAGGTCTACACTTACCCGCTGCATCGGAGGCGTCCAATCGATCTTCTGGGTTCGATTTATCGCGTCTTGTCTAGACGCGATAAATGGAACCAGGAAGTGCTTCCCGTCGACGCCGATAATCCTGCTCCACGAACGGAGCAGGCGGAGTCGACGAGGGAGCCTGTGCGCCGCCGTGTGGACCAGCGGTAAGTACTTTTAAGTTCGAAATAAGATACTTCGACTTCTACTACGTTATTCACGTAGCTGAAGTCACGTATCTTAGTTCGAACTTGGGGGGTAGTGTGGACCAGCCCTAGAACAAGAAGAGAGTTGTTAAATGGTAAACAATCAGATACATACATAAGACTTCAAAGTCCATATATCAGGTTCTTAACAGTATTGGTGAGTTTGCTGGCTTGAAAGTCCCTCTGGAACATATCCACAGCTTGAATGGGTCATTCAGTCCTTTGTTCAGAGCTTTGTTTGTAGAAAAGTTGCTCCAGAAATAAGAAGCAGGATTGAAGACAATATTGAGATGATGCAGCTGTTTTTTATACCTTTTGACATGTGACCTGTACTTTCTTCGTCCCAAACACAAGCTTCATAGTACATGGCATGGAAAAGCCTTAGAGTTCTCTGTCCACGGGTATTCCTCTACATGTCTTGCTGACTCATAAGGTGTAGTCCCTGCCTTCTCTCAATGGATTTATTGTACAGCTGATGTCCTTTGAGGGGCTCTCAAGCAGGTTTAGTACCGATGCCATTCTGTCTGGGGGGTACTAAACCTGCTTGAAAACAGAAGACACAGCACAAGTTTTGAAATACAGATTGTTGTGTTGTGGTGTTGTTGTTGGCGTCCGTTATTCTCGAGATACGATGGATATGCGCCCACGGGGAACGTTTAGTTGGTGGTTGTGCAGCGTCTATTGTGGCTATAGAGCCCCACACGAGAGTGGCAGTCTCGATTGCATTTGGTGCATTTGAAGGTGGTGTCAACTGTGGGTTGGAGCCACTGCTTCCTTTTTCGTTGAACCCGCTTTTCCTCGGCAAGCTGCCGCAGCTTGTCTTCGCCAGTTTTCAGTCCAGTGGTCAGAGCGTGTCTCCATCTGCATCTGTCCTGGGCGAGCTCTTCCCAGCTGTTGATGTCGATTTGAACAGTCTTCAGGTCCCTCTTACAGACATCCTTGAAGCGAAGGTGGGGCCGTCCTGTAGCTCTGTTTCCAGAGGCAAGTTCAGCATACAACAGGTCTTTGGGGATCTGTCCATCTTCCATACGACTTAGATGGCCAAGCCATCTGAGGCGGCGTTGATGGAGGAGAGTGAACATGCTGGAGATCTTGACACGTTCCAGCACCTCGTTGTTCGTCATTCGATCACTCCAAGTGATCCCGAGTATGCGACGGAGGCAGCGCATGTGGAAGGCGTTCAGTCTCTTTTCTTGCGAAGCGTAGAGAGTCCAAGTTTCGCTGGCGTAGAGAAGAGTGTTTAGCACACATGCGCAGTACACAGCGACCTTTGTGTTGATGGTCAGCATGTTGTTGTTTCATACTCTCTGTGACAAACTGGCCAAAATTGTGAAGGCCTTGCCGATTCTACGGCTGATCTCAGGGTCCAGTGAGAGGTTGTCCATGATGGTAGATCCGAGATAGGTGAACTGACTGACCACCTCTAGCACATAGTCATTGATGGCAATGCTTGGATGTTCTGCATCCTGGGCCATAACTTTGGTCTTCTGAAGACTAATTGTCAACCCGAACTCTTCGCAAGCTCTAGAAAAACAGTCAATCAGATGCTGGAGATCGATTTCTGTGTGGGTGGCCAGGGCAGCGTCGTCTGCAAACAGCATGTCTCTGATTGTTGCCTCCCGTACCTTGCTTTTGGCCTTTAGTCGAGCCAGATTGAAAAGTCTCCCGTCAGATCGGGTGTGGAGATAGACTCCCTCTGTGGAATTTCCAAAGGCACGTTTCAGCAACGCTGCGAAGAAGATGCCGAAGAATGTGGGAGCAAGAACGCAGCCTTGTTTTACTCCACTGTGGATGTCGAAGGCATCGGAGGACAAGCCATCATACAGTACTGTGCCTTTCATGTTGTCGTGAAAAGACTGGATCACGCTCAGCAACTTCGGTGGGCAACCAATCTTTGCCAGGATCTTGAACAGCCCATCTCTGTTCACAAGGTCGAAAGCTTTGGTCAGGTCTATGAAGGCAAGGAGTAGCAGCTTATGCTGTTCTCTGCATTTCTCTTGCAGCTGCCTTAAGGAGAAAACCATATCAGTTGTGGATCTCCCTGCTCGGAACCCGCACTGTGACTCTGGGTAAACTCTGTCAGTGAGCTTCTGCAGTCTATTCAGGATCACGCGTGCGAAGACTTTACCCACAACACTCAGGAGCGATATGCCTCTGTAGTTGTTGCAGTCGCTTCTATCACCCTTGTTCTTGTAGAGGGTCACGATGTTGGAGTCTCTCATATCCTGAGGTACTGCACCTTCATCCCAGCACTGACAGAGGAGGTCGTGGAGGTGTTCTAGGAGCTACATATGGTATATCTATGTATGGTATATCTGAAATACAGATATACCATACATATCTATAACTCACAATACAAAAGTGATACAAACATGTAAACAAGATTATGATACTTGGCAAATCATAACATTTTCACAGATACCTTACATGACATATCTAGCATGATTCCTTGCAATTTTATAATAAAGTGTCTCCCAGTTCCATACAGTATCACAGGGGGTTTGAAGGTAACTGAGCCAGTACACTCAATACATGGATCTCTGAAGTAATGGTCCAATATGGACCAAGTCTATGACCTTTCTTTTTTTTTTAACACTTAACTTTGAGCTGTAGTATCATGTCCTGCTAAGAGACCTTAAGAGAAAAAGCTTAATATGTTCTCTAGCAGTAATGTAGTAAAGTAGCTTTAATGTTTGCTAAAGGGAGACCTGACACTGAATATGGTTACAATAAGTTAAGGGGTGTCTTTCTGTGCCATTTTACGACTCTAAGGTTTAGGAATTTTGCCATTGATGTCAACTGAGTCAGGAACTCAACCTATAAGTTGATAGGGATGCTGCTGTAGCAATATGTCCCAGTAAGTGCTAAGAGCAAGATTTTGGTCCTTTGTTCATTGTCTCAGGAACATGAAAGCTCCTGTTGGATCTGTTTTATTCTGTAAAAACATCATCCCACCTTCAATTCCTCCCCTCCAACCTGCTGGATGTCCTTCACCTTAAGTTCGTCAAATGCAACTGGTTATCCTCCATCAGAGAGCAGGATGCCTTTAGAGAGAAACATGGACAATGCCTTAAATTCTCTTTGCAATTAGGTGTAGGTGTAGTCATTACCTTTCAAAACAAGGTTTTGGTTTTGTTTGTTTTGAAAGGTACTGACTAAGCTAATGAGTTCCAATCAAGTAGTCCTGCCTAGATTCCAATCAAGTAGTCCTGCTTCCATTTCCCTGCCTGTTATAAAATGCAAATTGTAAAAATATATAGTGAAATTCCACTCTTCTATAATGAGGACTATTTATTTGGTTGGCACTTCAGTAATGAACTTTCCCAAACATTATTATTGCTCTTGTAGGGCTTGATTCCAATTTGAAATATACAAGCATGTACTGATGCACACAGCATCTTTATAGAATTACCACCATGCTCATGTGTAGTAACTGATTTTATTACTATGAGGCAGTATGAGGCTGTGATACACAAATCTTATTTCAACTTTTGTTAAAATCTAGCTTGTGAGACTGAGAGAGCTTTAAATTGCAGTATCTTATAATTGAGATAGATTTTGGTGTTGTAGAGAAAAGGAAGTTCATCCTCAACACTTTTTCCTCTTGCCTTTCACTGCTGCTACACAGCATGGTCCAGTAACTTTAACAGAGATCATGGGATGATCTATCTTTGGTATGTTCAGAAACATAGCAAATGATGCTGGTTTGATGTTTATCAAGAAAAACAAAGGAAGAATTTAATCCTATAAATTTATACAAACTGCTGAGATTAACATCTGACACGGAAACAAATGTTACAAATCACAAAACAACCCTCTTTTTCAAGGTGTTGGTTGTACATAGGTGCATGGGTGATGGGTGGGGTGTCTTGTAGTAGAGCTGCAAGTGCTTACAATTTTGCGATGGACAAGACATTGGTAGCTTTCTGCCTGCTTTCTTAAATTTCTGCCTGCTTTCCTTAGCTTTTCCAGACACACTTCTTACAACCCATTGAAGTATATGGTTTAAAAGACTGAAATGAGAGTTCACCTGTGAACATTAGCAATTGTTAATTTCAAATAGCCATAGAAATTTTAAGAGAATCTGTAACAGATGTTAATTTTAAGGTTCCAATGAAAACACGGAACTGGATAAACATATTAATTTTGCTTTTGTAAAATTGCAAGCTAGTGCAGTTTGTTTTGTTTCTTTTATACTGAAAAATGTTTTACATACAAGATTTTATTTGATCATGTTTAAATATTACTCTTGTATATTCATGATGTGAAGTTTTTATAGCTAATGTGTATAATATGTTATTATTTTAATAAATACCTTTTACATTATTAAGTATACTGTACACTAACAGAAGACTAGTCCGTACTAAATGTTTTGGTTTTTGTAACTTAACATGCAAATAATTAAAATTCACACAGGTGCACTTCAATTTATTTACAGAATAGGTAAATTTTTATAATGGCACTTTCTTAAAGCCCTTCTGCAGTCTGTTCCCACAAGCAAATGACACAGTGACACACTGATATGCATATATATATATGTTGAGATCAATGTGTATTTAAAAATGTTAGTATATGTAATTGCATGCATTTCAGAATCTTTGCTTCATTTTGTATTTCTAGCTGCAACAGTGGCACAAGAATTTCTGCAGACTGTAGTTTTTATGGTAAATTGTCCTTCCACTCAAATATCTGATAACCTCGTCAAACTGGATAACATTCCTTGTACTGGTTGGGGGGAGGGGAATATAGGTTAATCTTAGGCTGTAGTCTGCTATCTACAGTATTATCTGCAAAATCATTTGTAAGAGCTAAGGAATTAGTTGCATGTAGAGAGGTATGCGTAAAATATACATATTTTTAAAACTTACGGTGGACTTCTGTTATGTTCAGGTCAGAGTTCATTAGCCTTACAGTGTCTCTCTACAGTGCTTTCTTTTTGTAGGACCTGATCCTGTACAATTGAGGTCCATAGGAATTTTGCCATTGACTCCAATGGGAGCAGGATCAGGACCTTTACTGAGTTGTTAATCTTTTTTCATTTAATTTTTTTAATGAAATGTATCACTGATACGGTAAAACTTTGTTGTTTTAATTATATGTATTGACCTATTATAAAAAAGGATTGTCTTTTGTAAATATATATGAAAGTGAAATTAATGTATTGTCTTTTTGAAATGCTTTAGGACATCTGTACAGTTGTATCACATTTTACTTTTCAAGTTTGCTTGACAGGGTCAGTGCCGCTTGCCCATTTAATAAAGCTGGACAGCATCCTAGTCAGCATCTCATCGGTCTTCGGAAAGCTGTTTACCGATCTGTCAGAGCCAACTTTCGAGCTTCAAGACTAGCTACTCTGTACATGCTGAAAAAATATCCTTTTTGTAAAAACCCACAAATGCAGATACTTATGAATGAATTACCTATCCATATAGACAGGACACTTAATTGTCCTAGTGAATAGAGCTGGCACCAGTAGAAACTTGTTGTATCTAGTTAAATATATCCAAGAAGGAAGGGAAAGGGCTGCAAAGTGTCTTTTTTTTTTTTTTAGTTATGCTTGAGACAGCACATTCTTAAAATATTTCACATTTTTGTCACTGTGTAATCTAAGATAAGAGTCCTCTACTATGTCTTGCAAACATGTGCCTTTTGTGTGAATATTGATACGTGTGATTCAATCCTTTCCCTTTCATTATTGCTCTTATCCATCTTTATTTCCCTCCTTCCAAAATAACTTTCGTCTCAACCACCTGCCCTCTCACTTTGTGTCTCCACTGCCATATCTAGTCTCCAGGTTAAAGGGTAAGTGATTTCCTATTTCATGAAAGCTGAATGGTACTGTTGCAACATAGGTTAGTCAAGAGGCACACTGAACAGTGAGGATATTCTGCTTCCGAAATAAAATGCGGCACTTCTCACAACCAATTCAGACTCTGTTTTCCAGAGTGTGAACCCATATTCCATTGAAAAAATGGCGGTAAGGGTTACTTGATGACTGTGCTATATCTGTGCCATAGTTGGGAAAATATCAGAAATGCCAGTGTATTGCATTCAAATATATGTGATTATATTTCTACCTCCCCAGAAAAATCACAAGCCTGGAAACAAATGTGCATGGTAACATTGTGAAAATCTGTCATTACCAATTACTGTTATGTTTTCCTGGAATATGTGGTTTGCTTAACATTGATAGTACTCCTGGATATGTGTGTGTGTTTGTGTAACAGGTGTAGTGATACTACAGTTCAGAGGAAGCAAGTGTTTGTTTGTGGATCATTTATCTAGGGATGTGAATCCTGCTTTTGTGCTCAAGACATCACTGATTCATATCCTGAGATGGCCCTGGAGAGTAGATTTATTTTCTGTATATGGGAAGGGAAATGTAACCAGTCGTATCCGGAATGACTGAAACAATTTTATAAAAGTAACTTCAAACTCTGGATTGGTTATAACCAAGAATAACTTTAGGGATTGGGGAAGAGAACTGAAAATGGGAACAATACATGTGGACTTCTCAGAGATCCTTCTGTAAAAGAGTGTAAAAAAAGTATGCTCAGTATTGGATACTAACTGGTATATAGATCAGAGGTGGGCAAACAATGGTCTACGGGCCACATCCGGCCCGCGGGACCGTCCTGCTGGGCCTTTGAACTCCCAGCCTGGGAGGCTAGCCTCCAGCCCCTCCCCTGCTGCTCCCCCTCCCCCGCAGCCTCAGCTCGCCGTGCCGCCAGCGCTATGGGCAGCGGGGCTGCAAGCTCCTGCCAGATAGCGCGGCTGCGAGAGCTGCCAGCCTGCCCCGGTGCTCTAGACCACGCAGCGGCGTGGCTGGCTCCGGCCGGGCGGCGCGGCTGCCAGTCCTGGTGCTCTGAGCGGCATGGTAAGGGGGCAGGGAGAGGGGAGGTTGGTTGGATAAGGGGCGGGGGGTCCCGAGGGTCAGTCGGGACAGGATTGGATAGGTGTGGGAGTCCCAGGGGGCCTGTGGGTCCGGGCAGTCAGGGTACAGGGAGCAGGGGGAGTTGGATGGGTCGGGCGTTCTGAGGAGGGAGTCGGGGGGAGAAATGGGAGGGGGCGGATAGGGGGCAGGGGGCCAGGCTGTTTGGGGAGGCACAGCTTTCCCTACCCAGCCGTCCATACTGTTTCAGAACCCCAATGTGGTCTTCCGGCCAAAAAGTTTGCCTACCCCTGGTATAGATCAATAGAGTGGGAGAGAGGGTTACCGTCTACAGAACTGTTTTGGTTTGGATTAGACTAGATTCACTTCAGCAGAAGGGTTGCCACCCACTTAGCTTCAAAACTGGCAAGGGTGGTTAAGTAATCTTTATATTAGGAAATGAGGAAGAAGGTCTTTTGTTTAACTCAGAAAATTTGGCATTTAGTTTTGTCTTACTTTGTATGGTTTTCAGATGGAGTTTGTCCTGTAACAAAAGATGAATAGATGGCACAGCCCTGGGAATCATTCGCGAAAAGCTGGAAAAAATAAGTGGGTTTTGAGGAAGGATTTGAAGGCAGTGTGTAGGGATGCTTGGCATACAGGAAGAGGGATATTCTGGGCTGAGGGAGCAGCATGGGAAAAACACAAAGTTGGAGTGGAGGGAGCACAGACAGCATGTAGGTCATAGGTGTTGAGAATTAGATGCGGTCGTATCTGTGCAATGTATGAAAAGTGAGAATAAGAGGGTTGAATTTTAGGGGGGAGTTAACACGCCCCAGGATAATTGAGAGCAGTCTGAGGGTTGTCCCAAGTTACTCTGGCTTATAATGGCCTACTGACTGTTGTGTTGTCCGTGGATTACTTGAATGTAGAGCATTCTAACCACAGCCTCCCCCATCCTTTTCACTCCTCCAGCACTGTCTTCATCTGCCAAGGATTTCCTCACATTACGGGATTTTCAGCTGCTCACTTAGGACAGCTTTAAGAGGCCTTTTGTGCCACCAGAGTGGCCCACGGCAGGGAAAGGAAAGATGTAGAAGAGCTTGACTATGTATAATTAGGGAATGATGTGATGAAATTAAGGAAAAGAATTTCAGCTGAATATCAGGAAAAGTTGAAATCCAGATTTTTACTGCTACAAAGAACAAAAGTGGAGTTTTTAAAAAACCTTTCTACAGAAAATCAGACTGTGCATGAGACTGCAGCGCCTATAGGCTGTCCGAGTATAATTTAATCCGTATTTAAAGGTGTTTATTGTGAGCACTGTGAAAGATAGGAATGTAGTAGTACTATTGATGCAATATTTACACCACCTATAGCAATCTAATTTACTTTTTCTTAGAAAAACATGCTTAACATTTGGCATAAAGTTTCAAAAGACAATTGAAATGAAATTTAGTTTTTCTGTTTTTCTCAAATGTCCTCAGAAGAAACTGCTAACTCTGCTTGGATAAACTTTTTTTATTGTACTTGATTTACTTCTGCATTTTTTGGCCAGATCAAGAGTATATCTCTGTGTCATAGCAGGGGGAAAACTGAATCCATTTTGTTCAGTTCAGCATTCTGAAATTTTAATATGTGAGAAATGCCTCTGGTTTTAAAAGAAAGTGAAACTCAGCACTCCAGCTAATATAGTTAAGTTACAAGTTTAATTCCATTTTATTTGGTGATTGGTCCTCCTACTGGGTTCTCTACCTGTGAGTTCTCTTTATCTTCTTTGAAGAAGGACACATTATCTTGATAACAGTGTGAACATAATAAATAAAACTTACTGTCTGATATAGTTAGTGATGATAGTATGTTGAAATGCTGTCAACTGACTGGCTGCAGTACTGAAGGAGTGACTCATTTTGATAGAGTGATAAAATTTAAAAGTGGGACCAGATCCTCACATGGTATAAATATTCAGAGCTTCATTCATTTTAATTACTTGTCCACTTACACTTGCTGAGGTTCTGGCCCGTAAAAGATATAAAATCTGCATTGGTGTAACACTGTGACAATTTTGAACACTTGGGTCAGGAAATACAAAATTTAGAGTTCTTTCAGTAACCTTGGCTTACTCACGTTGCTCACTGAGATGGTGTATTTTTGACTCCTAATGTTGTTATGTTGACTTGATATATTTGATTCATATCTATGATCAGATATATGTGCATAATTTGCATTCATTTCAGTAAGAATGGCCATGAATACAAATTTGTGTCATGGTACATATGCAGTGTGGCAGCTTTAAATTGTAGGCACTCTATTTTTATATAAATAAAAAGTAGAGAGCAGTTCTCAAACACAAATATTGTAGAAGAGACATAGCTGAAAGGAGTGTTTCAGAGGAGTTCAGCTAACAACTTGACTGATAGTTGGTTTTTTTAAAATTGTGGCTATTTGAAAAGTGTGAATGAATCCTGTGGCGATAGATGAGTAGACAAAGAGCAGCGATTTGCATAAAGGTGAATGATTAAATATATCCCACACCTGTGTAGTTTATCTCATATGTGTCACCTTCTCAGACATTTTTGGTATGTATTATTAAATGTGCACTCCCTCCCACCAAAATGTCTATGCAAATGAGGGTCTCTTGGAGGCCAAAAAAAACAAAAAAGCACCTTATGGGGACCAGAAACAGATCTGGCTATGACAGGCCAAACAGCATATTGTAGACATTTGTCTTATTTGTATCCTAATGTTGTTGTATTCTTTGTGGTAAGATTAAATGTTTTCCTTTGGATATTCCTATGACACCCACATGATGATGTTACAGAGTGTTCAAAAAACTTAATACGTAGCTTTGCTCATAGCAGCACAGATTGCGTACACCTACTACTGTGTCATTATTCAGTCAAATTAGACTGGAGATTTAGCAACATATACCTAAGGCTAACATGTCAACGCTTACAACTCCCTTCATTAACATTGTATTTATTAGTGCAAATAAATTCATACCTAAATAATTAAAATTTGCTGTGGCATAAAATATAGCCGTGTTAAATTTGAATGTAAAATGTAAGAAGAATTATCGCTTATATGAAGTTTTGATATTGGATTTGATAGACCAGTAACTTTTTCTGAGATGGAAAATCTTCCACCCATATTCTGTACTTGTTATGTTAAACGTCAGTCTTGCATTGTGGGAACGATATATAACTGCATCCTGACATGTCTTTCTTTTTTAAAGCTGAGTCATTCATAACAAAGGGTACACTACTTCCACAAGGGTACTTTCTCAATAATAGAAGCAAATACCTGCATGTGGAGAAGGTTTCTCTTTACTCAGACAAAAGGATTTCTCCCTTGCTTGACATCTATAAGGATTGCAGTCTGCACCATTGAAGTCAGTGGGATTTTCCACTTATTTCAGTGAGTGCAGGATTAAGATTGGATGGGTGACCTTTTATGACTTCTGTTATGCAGGAGGTCAAACTACACAATTGTAATGGTCCTTCTTGCCTTAAAATTCTGTGGGCCATATCTTCAGCTGATGTAAATGAGTGTAGTGCTACTGAGTTCAATGGAGCTGTACCAGTTTACATCCTCTGAGGAGCTGGCCATGTGAATCTCTGAAACTCTCATTTTACTATAAGTGGGAGAAATCCTCCTCCTTGTGACAAAATGCAAACAATTCAGTAGCAAAAGAGAAGGGGTTGTCTAGCCACTAAGTGCAAAGACATCTGGCTTTTTATTTCTAACTTTGTCATAAACTTGCTGTGTGACTGTGGGGCAAAAAGACTCTTAATGTCTTTTTACTTCCGTTTTACCTGTAAAGGGGTGGTAACATTTACCTATCTGACATGGGTGTTGTGAACCTTAATTCCTGAAAGTTTGTAAGGTTGTTTAACATTCTGGGATGCTAAATGCTACAGAAGTGCAGGTTTTGTTAGTTATTATTTGTTACCGTGTTGGTGACCGTCTGCTGTTGGCAAATACACTTCTATACAAGTCTATCAGTGGGGTAGATGTCTAGGTTACATATAGACTGACATTGCCAGCAGCCCCATGTGTGCAATATGGTAAGTTAACTGCTGTTAGTGAGAGATTCTGGTATTTGGGGCCTTTTAGACCCAATCGGACCCCAAGCTGCTGCTGCATACCCCACTTTGATTTTATTTTAGCCCCAAGGAATTTTTCCTTCCTATGCGGATCATTTCTCAGCATGAAAGCTCAGCCGGTCGTGACATTAAGGAAATAACATTTTAACGGAATAGGCTCTGACCACAACATATGTAAACACAAGTGTGTTATATATTTCTCAGCTGTGTTGAGTTCAGGGAGACTTAAACCTTTGCTCTATTATTCCTATTACTATTACTTTATGAAAATCTAGTTATTGCATCAAGTAACACTGAAAAAACACAGTGCAGGTTTTTTTAATTCTTTAAATAAAATGAAGGAAATGGTAGGTTAAATGTTGTAAAATGCACCTATTTGGTGATGAGTTACTGTCTGTGTTAAGGCAGGATTTTTTCTGTGCAATAGCTTAACTCGAACATAGTCATGGCATCTTGAAAATTCTTTGTTTAGTATTGTATACATATGTATAATTTGGTCCATTTGTACAAAAACAGGCACGTTTACTATTGTACAGCAATCGCCAAAAGTATCTGATACAGAAGTTAAGTGATTTGGACAATTGGATAAAAAGCCCCAAACAAAAGTGTCTTCTGCAACATGCTGAATGCCTCCTGTAAGGCGGAACATGGAGCATGCTCAACTCCGACAGAAGTCAATGAGCAATACCCTATTTCATTGGAGTTGTTGATGCAAGGCAGGTGCAGTGGGAGGTGCAGTTGTTCAGAGTCTTACAACATTTTCACCAATTCGCATTTATGAAGTGCATTAGTTCCTTTCATGGAAATTGCTTTTTAAGTGCCGAGTATTCATATTTATATACTGTTACGTACCACCATTGGTAAGCATGGTGCTTTATAGGCAAATAAGATAAAGTTGCTGCCCTGAAGATTAGCTGACTAATCTGCACTATATATTAGAAATTTTATACTGTGTTTTGCTTTAACAAGATACTTTGCCTTCTCTTGCTCCCAGGTTGTTAATGAAATAAGGTAAATAGATTAATGAAATAAAAATGTACAAATACATGGAAAACTGTAAATGCGCGTGGCTACCTAATTTAGCTACTGAATTTTGACTTTGATAGGAATCACTAGCTGATACTTATATAAATGTGTTTGTTTCAAGGAAAAATATGTTCAAGAAGTATATTCATTATTGGTAATTCTTGAGATTTTTATCAAAAATTTCATCATATTTGGGTTTTTTTTAATCCCTAGCTACTGATGGTTTGTGATCAGGTGAGAATCTCAGCTTTCATTTAATAAAAAACGCAAGTGCCTAAGCCTTGTTGTTGTGGTGAAAAAGCTTGAAAATGTTACCCAGTTGTAGCCTTAACATTGAAAAACCAGAAGACCAACAAAAGAAAATTACCAACTGTTACTATTTTCTTAAAATCTGATGACCTTTAAGCAAATCTCATTGTGTGTGTGTGTGTGTGTGTGTGTGTGTGGGGGGGGGGGGGGGGGGGGGGGGGGGGGGGGGGGGACTCGTGATTTTTGAATGCTTGGGGATTGGCAGTATTGTAAATTTGTGTATGGTTTAGGGATAATAAAATATGCATTTCCAGATTAAGTGAAAGATCATTTTTATTTAGCAACTTTTGTTTAAAAATCTCATGTCTCCTTAAAATGGGCACAGGGGTGGAAGTTGAACATTGTTTAAATAAAACTTCTCTAGTATGTTTTCTTTGCTCCCACACACATCTGTGTGCAAGAGTTTTTAAGGGATTGATGTGCATTCAATCAGCATGCACTGAAGAATAAGTCATGTTAATCAGCAAAGTATGATTACAGATCCCCTCCAAGAGTTCAGTTATCTTGTGGTATCCATACCATGTGATTGCTTCTTGACTCTTTCTAGAATTACTTCCAGTCTTTTTATGTTGAAACATAATTTAAAGTAAAATACTTTGATCTCTGGAGTGTTCTAGTTATCCCTAGAATTTTTCAACTGTAAAGTGTATGGTTAAAGTTCATTTCATTTTAGAATAATTTAAAGTCACCATTACGGTGCTTCATCTTGATCTTATCAAATTAGCATTACATTCCTGCAATCTATTGGATCTGTTGTTTAATATCTCACTGGGATTCTAAACAACCTTTTTTTAAAAATAAATTCAGATTCATTTGTATTAGAAGACACTAATGCTTTTGTAATTATACCCTGTTTTCTTGCCTTAGTTATATAAAGATAATTGAAATTTCAACTCTGAAAAGGACTGTAGAGTAGTGGTATATAAATCCAGAACTAATGTTCAACTCTATGTACAACCCTACTGTTATATATACTATCTCCTGCAATGTTTTCTTTAACATGAGTCAGAAATCCACCATTGCCTCCCAGTCTGCAGTTATTAATCCAATGCAGAGTACAAAACTGCATGTGAACTAAAAATGAAATATATTGAGATCACATTACTAAACCTGCATTATAAGATGTTCATGCTGCTAGAGAACGTTTGTTGCAGAGAGAGATTAAAAGGAACTTCAGTGAAACTTTCAAATGTTCAGTCTTAAAGATTGTGGCCTGATTTTTTTCCATCTCAGGAAAGGATAGGCATGGTCATCCCATACTCCACCTCCTGACCATTCTCCTGGGTTAATTTAAAAAATTGGATCCTGTTAACACCTACATGTTTACATGAGTCAGTAGCTGATTGCAACATATTACATTCCTGGGTAACTGGCATTACAGGCTTTTCTTTGCCCTATTACTGGGATGTCTGAAGAGCAGTAATTAGACTTTTGTTTAATTTAGGTTACTGAAAAAGTTTAAAGGAAGTTTTGCCTGTTTGGAAGTGCACACTCAATGCTTCTTTCTCATGGGCCACCAAAGCTTCATTACAGGCGTTGCTTTTTCTGCTAAAGTGGTGAAAATTCTTTTCTGAGGCAGATTTTTTTTTTAATCCTGTGAGAATTAAACAGGTGGAAAATCATTTGAGTCTGGGAGTGAAAGGGTGGAACTTGTAATTAACTATTCCAGAAAACAGTTTAGCCAGCTGGGCAGGAGACCAGTGCCTCTGCTGGGCCTTATATGATCCCAGAGGAAGGGAACATTGCGTTTGCAAACCCAAATTAAATAGAAATGAAAGAAACGTGTTTTGAATTAAATCTTTTTTTTCCCCTTAGGACTTTATAAAAGAAACCTTTTCAGAGTTCTTCAGGGTAAAGGTTTCTGTAGATGTATGATAGCAATTCAGTATTTGCAGATGAAACTTTTCTATTTTGTGACCAGATAGCCTAAATGCTCAAAAATCATGAGTCATCCCTCCCTTCCCCCCCACCCCTCAAAATGGTTTAAAATCATGAGGGTTTGGGGGGGGTGTTGTTTTTTGGTTTTTGTGTGTGTGGTTTTTGGGGGGGGGGGGGGTTTAAAGAACATGGTATCTTTTTGTTGCCGTTTGGGTTGGGGGTGTTTAGGTTGCATCCACTTTGCATTTTTCAAACATTTCTCCACATCCAATAGCTAGAAAACATTTTGTTATTGTTGTGTTTTGCTGGAAGCTGAGATTCTCATGCAATCTCAATTCCAGCAGCTGATGCTTTAAGTAAAATACCAGATATCGCAAAAGTTGGTAACACTTGATACCCACCACAAAGTAAAACTACTACAACGCACAAATTAATCCGAGAAACTCAGTGCATGTAACGTATACAACATATTCTGAATAGAGCAGGCATTAATTAAGGGTTGAAATCATTCAAGCCTCTAACTCAAAATTCTAAAAATATTGAAGCACAGGACTGGCAAACACTAGGGATGAGACAAACAAAAAGCTTTCAGTGTTCACAGAATACCAAATAGTAGGGTTGGTAATAAAAGTATTACCATGTACCTACCAGTGCGCCCCCTCCCTATCCCCCACAAATCTACTACAGAGGGCCTGGAACTGAGTGAGCAAGAAAGTTGGGCATCAGAAGAGAAGAGGATTCTGGAGCTGGTGATGTAGTAGGAGGCAGTGGGGAGGGGTGAAATGAGGCTATTGCACACAGGGTATAATATATCTAAAATGGCTGCTGCCCATGGTGGTAGCTTCCATATTATGTTCTCATAACCCATCTTCTCTCTTTTTTTATTTTTTGTGTGGCTTGTGGGGAGAGGAAGCAGGATGTATCTGATGACACTCAGACTTATTTATCTTTTACTACATACAACCACCACCAAGACAGCCCAGGAGTGGGGCTAAATCAGCTCATGGGTGGAAGAACAGCTGGTTGAATCTAAATCTGAGTAAGACAGAGTTTACATTGGTGGGCAGGGGAAACACTGAAGTTCGTAGCCATGGTGCATTCTCCTTTTGGTTGAAAGCACACATCCACAATTGGTCAATTCAGTCGGTAGTGTAGGCATGTTCCAGGAGTCCTGGCTGACATTACTCTCTAACATAGCAGCCTCTGTGAGTAACGCTTTCTCCAGTTGGCTAGCAGACTCTGTCCCATCCTGGTGGACTCTGACTTAGCCTCATCTATTCAAACCTTTGTCAACCCCTTTCTGGACTGCAGCAATGCAAGATACCTGGGTATGAAGCCTTCATTGCTTAGGCAACTCCAACTAATACAGAACACTGCAGTATGTCTGCTCAGCAACACAGGCTACCACAAACACATTAAAACTGTCCTCCTCTCTCAATGCTAGTTTCCCATAGAATATCAAGTCAAATTCTGAGTCCTTGCTCTCAAAGTACTCCATGACCTGAGTCCAGAATACCTAAACTATCACCTCAATTTCCAGGATGAAGGCCATGGTTGACAACTCTGGTCCTAAGGCACAATGGAATTCTCTACCATAAGGGTAAAGCTCGTCAGTTCAGGAGACAGAATTTTCTTGGAGGCTTGCTTGAGACTGTGGAACAAACTCCCACGGGAACTAAGGACCATCACAAACCTCACCACCTTTCTGCTCCAAGAGCAAGGTGCACTTCTTCCACCTGCCTTCTCTAACTTAAACACGGAGCAGTATATACATTTAAAACAAAACTAAACTCTACCAAGATAAGACTGCATTGCCTGAACAGTTCTCCCACTGGAGAGAGGATGAGAGAGAATGAACCACATGTGACAGATGGAAGTCATGTCCTGTAATGCACCACTGGAAGTTGCTCAGATATGTTTGTGCGCTGAGGGCAGAATAAGAACCTATTTAAAATAGTATAGACTAGAATTTGAATAGTCAAGATGCCAGTGTTTGTATACAGATTTAACGTTAATATACCGTTTTGTTCCATTTTTAGAAAGTACATTACCCTTCGCAGCAAAGGTGTTAGTCACTTAATTTTAAAGACAAGATTCCATAGACTAATATAACCAAAAACTATATGACTTTGCTGTGAGGTACTTCAACATCTGCATTTTGATTTTTGATAACATTAAAGCCTTGCCGTTGAAAAAAGTACTGCAGGGCGCTACTTCAGTATTGTGATTGTAACCTGACATAATTTGGAACTGAAATGTTACACTTGAT
The DNA here is from genome assembly GCA_037349315.1 of Chelydra serpentina. Lineage (NCBI taxonomy): Eukaryota > Metazoa > Chordata > Testudines > Chelydridae > Chelydra > Chelydra serpentina. Next base: position 78,546,017 of record JBAIAC010000008.1, read on the forward strand.
ATCCTGTTACTTGCATCATTGCTTGTCTATTTATATCCTAGCAAAACCCCAGACCAGTTTTCCAGCTGTTCCTAAACTTTTCTTGGTAGTGTAGCCATTGACTTGCCACAAAAATATTTACTGCAGATTTGTATAGTATCATTGACCCTACAGAAGATTTGCCATCCTTTAACGCTATAGTTCATTACTTTTACTTGACCATTCTTGTATTTGTTGACATTAAACTTTATTAAGCTTCTATATAAGAATATTTTCCTACAAAGGCTTTTTGGTAGATGAAGGTATGTTCTTTTTGCTCTGCAATACAATACATTGAAAAGTACTACATCCATTATGTAGTCTATGGAATTTGGATGATCTTAACAGTTTCCTATAAATTGGCACAGATGGTTTATGAAGCCCATTACTTTCTTCAGCACGCAGAGCTAAATATGTTATGTTTTCAAAAATCAAGTGAAAATACCTTGTTAGCAAGAAGGAAAATATAAAATGTGACTGCATAACTACAGCATCATTCAACAGAGACCTCTTCCTTTATGCCCAACTTCACTATTCATGGTACATTAAAACACCCATATTTCTGGCGAAACCTGGTAGCATGATTCTCTGATATACTTTGTACCTCTCATCTTCCCAAACCAAAAAAAACAGGCACACATGCTGTTTTTGGAGAAAACTGAGTAATTGCTGTTGAGACAGGGAACCCGCAGATATAAGTATTACAGTAGAAGCTCACTAAGGGTATGTCTACACTGCAATTAAAAGCCCTTGGCTGATCCAAGCCAGCTGACTAGTGCTTGCAGGTCTCAAACTAAGGGACCATTTAACTGTAGTGTAGACATTTGGGCGTGGGCTGCAGTCTGAGCTCTGGTTCCCTGCGCTCTCACTGGGTACTAGAGCCTGTATGTCTACATCGTAATTAAACAGCCCCTTAGCCTGAGTCAACTGGCATGGGCCAGCCGTAGGTTTTTTGTTTCTGTGTAGACATAACCCTTTGGATCTGATCCAGAGCCCATTGAAGTCAATAGAAAGACTCCCATTAATTTCAGAGTGCTTTGAATCAGTCCTTAAGGCCCCAAGCCTGCAAGCATTTTTCTGTGTGCTTAACTTTATGCCTGTGAGAAGTCCCATTTGAGCAGTTACTTCAATGGGATTACTCACTTGCGTAAGGTTAAGCATGTGCTTAAGTATTTGTATGATCATGCTGATAACTGTGAAACCCATTGCTAATCACCCCATTTTGCAAATGATTAAGTAGGTGAATATAATGAAACAAAGATACTGCATCACAAAATATGCTTTCACTTATTTTGACTTATCGTTTGACAATATATTGTAGCTACTATAGAAGTAGGTACTCTGGTATACTATGTTCACAAAATGTATTAAAGAAATTAAGTTTTAGTGACATGCAATCTTACTACATGCAATGTTATAGCTGAGAAGTTTGTGAGACTGATCAATTTTATGCATCAGCAATGTGAAAATTTGGGATTTTCTACTATTCATCTAAGAAATTTCAAAGAATTACTTTTTAAAAACCTGCAGATATGTGATTTGCTTTAACATTGCTCATCCTCCACAAAAAAGAATTCTTAGGGAAATCTCCTATCCTGGTTATCCTGACTTCTATAAAACACACAAACTATGAAACATTCATTACCCAAAATGTTCTTGTCTGTGACAGTATTGCTCTTAACTTGTTGAACGTGTACTTTTTAATTTTAAGGCAGTCATTAGAGTTTATTGTGAACTAGCTCTTTGATGGTTTGACAGAGATTTCCTCAATGAAAAGGAATGCAGGGATTATTTATTAGCTGTTTATTATCTTTATTGTTGCAGTACCTTTGTCTACAACTTATTGTACACCTTTGAGCCTTTAAAACCTATACAATGAGTAAGGTTGTACGATGATCACTTAAAACTGGACTTGGACTGATTGTGCTCTCCAGTAACTTGCCAGAAAGAAAGATCTTTAGTAATTGGAGATTATTAGTTGCTTTGCTCCTACCCCCACCCTCCATTTAGTACAAAAGCTTCTTTGTTAACTGCTTTAACTCTGACTAAACCTACCCTCTGAATGCGGAGAGTGACAACGTGACCAACTACATCTGTGTAGTTCCTTTTAAGGAACTGGGTCTGGGTCTGAGTGAAGAGCAGGTGTCCGAAGAGGAGGCACACAACCTCACAGATGGCTTCAGCCTGCCTGCACTCAAGGTAATCCATCCTAGAAGGGAGAATGCATGCTTACATATACAGACTCATGCAAATCCATTTCAGTTGTGACAATGCCCTGCTGTTTGTTGTTTCAGATATCTGATTTTTTTCCCCTACTTGTATCAGTCTGTAGTACATTTAAAGATCCCTGAGTGAGATTCATGAATGCTCCAGAAGCTCAGCTTGCATATTTTTACAACTATTGGCTTTTCGGAGGATTTCATTTAACATTTAATTAAAGAAATGATGTGCAGTGCAGAAAAGGTTGTTGGGTTGTCTAAATCATTCTTTTATTTAACAAAAAAAAATTACCATTCACAAATCAGTCTCTTCCCAAATGTTGTATTTAATGCTATGATTTAATTTAATCAGTGATGATAAAAAAGACCATAAAGTAATTTCTCAATTTGTACATGTCTCTTGGCTAATCCCTTGCTATTCATCTTGACTTGAGCAAAAAGAGAAACGTTCCAAAGATGTACCTTGCTGGTAATTGAAAATGGAAAAAGCTGCATATATGCAATAGGGTTCATAAGCTGGACACTCATAAGCATCATAATCAGTGCGCTACGCTGATCTCTGAAAAATGTTTAACTAAACAGAATGGCAGACATCTAATGATCTTTAATCTAGGAATTTGGGCAAGATGATTGGGAGATGCTCATTTAATCTCCACACCTAATTCTAATATTGAGTGGGAGGAAAATCAAGTAAAAGGATACAGCAATGGAGAGAAGAAAAACAGAGGGTAGGAGAATGGACAAGAGGAAAGATAGTGTTAATCCCAATGACAGTAACAGCCAGGTAGACAATACTGGTAGTAAAATGACTGTACCTAATCGGGTGAGGAATCTGAATGAAGCCAAGCAAAAACAACTAAAATGTCTGTACACCAATGCAAGGAGCCTAGGTAACAAAATGAAGGAACTAGAACTACTGGTGCTAGAAAGTGAAACCAGATATTATAGTGCTAACGGAAACATGGTGGAATAGGAGTTATGACTGAAAGGCAGGTATTGATGGGTTTGTGCTGTTTAATAAAGACAGAAATAAAGGTAATGGTGATAGAGTAGCATTATATATTAATGAGTAGACTGAAAAGAAATTAGAAGTGATGGAATGGATAAATAAAAACTGTTTGAGTCAAAATCACTTTGGGGAAGAAAGGTAACAGATGCTCCACTGAGATAGCACTTGGGATCTGCTACAGATCCTGAGGGTCTGATTTGGATAGAGAAAGAGACCTCTTTAATATTTTTAATTAAATAAATATTACTGTGTGATTATAGGAAACTTTAATTTCCCAAATGTAGATTGGAGGACAAGTGCTACTAATAATGGTAGGGCACAGATATTCCTGGATATGATAGCTGACAGATTTCTTCACCAAATAGTCGCTGAACCAACAAGAGGGGATGACATTTTGAATTTAGTATTGGTGAGTAGCGAGGACTTCAGAGAAGAACTGGCTAGAGAGGACAACCTTGGTTAGAGTGATCATGAGTTAACTCAGTTTAAACGAAATGGAAGGATACACAAAAATAGGTTGGTAACTCGCGTCCTTGATTTCAACAGGACACATTTTAAACAAGGGAATTAGTTAGGGAAGTGGACTGGACTGAAGAACTCGAGTATCTGAATGTGGAGGCTTGGAGTTAGCTTTTGCAACTTTGACTTACAGTATCTGGAGCCTGCATCCCAAACAAGGGGCAAAAAATCATAGGGAAGGGAAATTTGTTCAAACTGGATGGACAGGCACCTCAAACAGGTTATTAAGAGAAAGCAGAAAGCCAACTAGGAATGGAAGAAGAGATGGATCGGCAAGGAAAACTGCCTCTTGCAGATCAGAAAGTTGTAGGGAATAAGTGAGATCTGCCAAAAGCCAAGCAGAGCTGGACCTTGCAAAGGAAATTAAAACCAACAATAAAAGATTCTCTACTCATATAAATAAAAAGAAAACAAGGAAAGAAAAGAAGTGGGACCACTAAGCACTGAGTATTGGGTAGAGACTAAAGAAAATCTAGGTATGGCCTAGCACCTAAATGAATACTTTGCCTCAGTTTTCAATAAGAGTAATGAGGCGTTTGGGGACAGTGGCAGGATGGCTAATGGGAACTAGGAGATGGAAGTAGAAATTACTACACCCAAGCTAAAAGCCAAATTCAATCAGTTTAATGTGACATCCAAGAATATTAAAGGAACCAGCACATGAGATTGCAAACCCCATAGGAAAGATTTGTAATGAATACGTAAACTTGGGCATCATACCCTATGATTGCAAACATAGTACTTGCAGTTAAGAAAGGAAAATACATGATCTGGGGAACTACAAGCCTGTTAGTTTGACCTCAATTGTATGCCAGGTCTTAGAACAAATTTTGACAGAAAGAGTGGTTAAGGATATAGAGGTAAATGATGATTGGGATAAAATACAACATGGTTTTACAAAAGGTATCGTTCAGACCAACCCAATCTCTTTCTTTGAGAAAATAACTGATTTTGTGGACAAAGGAAATGCAGTAGATCTATTTTACCTGGATTTCAGTAAAGCATTTGATACAGTTCCACATGGGAAATTATTAGTTACATTGGAGAAGATGGTGATTAATATGAGAATGAAAAGATGCTTAAGGAACTAGTTAAAGGGAATACTATAATGGGTCATTCTGTGAAAGGTGAACTGTCCAGCTAGAGGGAAATTACTGCTGGAGTTCCTTGTAGTTCGGTCTTGGGACCAAGCTTATTTAACATTTTTATTAATGCCCTTGGCACAAAAAGTGGCAGTGTGTTAATAAAATGTGTGGATGACACAAAGTTGGGAGGTATTGCCAATATGGAAGAGGACCAGAATATCATACAACCTTGAAAACTGGGAGTAATAGAAATGGGATGAAGTTTAATAGTGCAGGGTCATGCGCTGAGAGATTAACAAGAAGAGTTTTTGCTATGAGCTGAGGATTTATCAGCTGGAAGTGACAGAGAAGGAGAAAAATGTTCAGTTACAGGATGACTGTGAGCTGCGGCCATGAAAAAAAGCTAATGCAATCCTAGGGTGCATCAGGTAAGGTATTTCCAATAGAAACAGGAAAGTGTTGTTACCATTATACATGGCACTGGGGATACCTCATCTGGAATACTGTGTGCAGTTCTGGTCTCCCATGTTTAAGAAAGATTAATTCAAACTGGAACAGGTGCAGAGAAGGTCTACTAGGATGATTAGAGGAATGAAGAACCTGCCTTATGAAAGGAGACTTAAGGAGCTTGGCTTGTTTAGCCTAACCAAAATGAAGGCTGAGGTGAGATATGATTGCTCTCTATAAATACATCAGAGGGATAAACACCAGGGAGGAAGAGGAGATATTTAGGATAAGGGCTAGTGCTGGCACAAGAACAAATGGATATAAACTGGCCATCAACAAGTTTAGGCTTGAAATTAGGCGAAGTTTTCTAACCATCAGGGGAGTGAAGTTCTGGAACAGCCTTTCAAGGGGAGCAGTGGGAGCAAAAAATATAACTTGTTTCAAGACTGAGCTTGTTAAGTTTATGGAGGGAATGGTATGATGAGGTTTCCTAAAATGACCTATGGCCCATCCACGACTGCTATTAGCAAATATCTCCAACAACTGGAGATGGGATACTAGATGGGGAGAGCTCTGAGTTACTACAGAGAATTCTTTCCTAGGTATCTGTCTGGTGGGTCATGTCCATATGCATATGATCTAACTGATCACCAAATTTGGGGTTGGGAAGAAATTTTCTATGAGGTTAGATTGGCAAAGACCCGGGGGTGGGGTGGGGGGCGGGTTCGCCTTCCTCTGGAGCATGGGGCATGTGTCACTTGCTGGTTTGAACTAGAATGAATGTTTGATTCTCTCTAACTTGAAGTCTTTAAATCAAGATTTGAGGACTTCAGTAATTTAGCCAGAGGTTATGGGCCTATTACAGGAATGGATGGGTTAAGTTCTGCAACTTGCAGGAGGTCAGACTAGATGACATGATGGTTCCTTCTGGCCTTTGAGTCTGAGTCTTCTTTTGAGATATCGAATATCCCAAGCTTGCATGAGTAAATGTGTGCTATTGAAAGAAGATCTCATCTCTCCAAAAGTCTGATGGTTTTCAGTTCAGGCATTTTTTGTTTTATCTTAGAAAAATTCATTATTGTTTGACTCTTGTGTTAGTTTTATTGTGTTATATTTTATTCAGTAATCTCAGAATTTAATTTCTTTTGTCCTAGCAGTAGATATTGTCAGTAATAAAGACTGATAAGCTTTGAGGCTTAGTTTTGAGTATACAGCTTTGATAAATGGCAGTTTTTGGTTTTCATAAATTACAGTTCTAGTAGGAATTATGCAGACCAAGTTACTTTTCCACTCTTCTTTGGGCAGTAGAAGCCATAATTGTCATAATTTGTAAATGCTTCCAAACCCAGGCTTTGTTTATATGCATCTTGCACTAGTTTAACTAAAATCAATTTTTAAATTGATTTAAACCAGTGCAAACCCCGTTGTGGACACTTAAAATCATTTAATAACTGGCTTATATCAATTTTAGCTTAATTCATTAACCAATCATCTTGTAACCTGGTTGTGACATAATTGAACAAAATTCATCAATATAAGTCAATTTTGTTTCCATATGTGGATTTTCACCAGTGTAACAAAATAGACTTAAACAATTTTACTTTAATTAGTGCAACATTTGTGTTGTGAACCCTAAATTTGTGCAAAGTCCTCTTGCGTGCTTGCTTCCGCCAGAAAACCTCTAATACAGTGCATTTCAGCATAATATATATACACACATCCACATATCTTTTAATATTTCTTTGTCATTCAAGCATGTCTAACCTATATCTGTAACTTTGTGTTGTGTCTCAGCCTGTGGGTGAGGAAAATCTCCTCCTCAAACAACAACAGTTGACAGAGTAAAAGTACTTGGTATGTGAATAAATCCTCATCACAAAACAAACATTGATTCAATCCAGGGGAAAGTATCTAGGATAATTTGAGGAAAGTATCATTGCTTCCTAGCAACCAAGTATCTGCCAATAAAAAGAGCCAAAGCTTGTTATTGACTAGAAAGGTCAGTTGCTACCCTAAACATGTTCTGGGTTCCCTTTTCTCTGGCTCACATGCCTTTTTCCAGGTAGGTTTTGGATTGCTCTTTTCCCAAAGTTCTCTACTTTTGTGGGCTGCCTGTTAGTCATTCACTGCTTTCTCCTTATGTTCTGTTTATATGGGCCTGTCCTCCTTTTATGTTTCTGAAGTCCTAAGCTCTGACTTCTTGTTATGAGCTGTGCGATGATGCTCTCTCCTCAAACTGCCTCCTTTACATTTGGCATTCTTTATAATACCCAGTCAAACCCCAGTGTTGAATGCAGAGATGAGTAGGTAGTTTGTGTTGTGTAGCACTTGCCCCCGGGTGAAGTTCATATCATTCTAAGTGTTACCTTCAGATAACTCCTACACCTGGAAACAGTCATCTTTTCAGTTCTTTATATTACAGAGCAATAATCTGTTTTCCAGGTGAATATATTGCTCAGCAGCTCCCAAAAGTTATTCATACTATTAGGAAGGTGTGTCTTTTGGAACGATTATCAGTCCATCCATCTAAGTTCTTATTATGATGCTCATCACCGTGGTATTTGAGCACCTGACTGTGATCTTATGTTAGAGAGACGAGGTGGGTGAGGTAATATCCTGTATTGGACCAACTTCTGTTGGTGAGAGAGAGACAAGCTTTCAAGCTTATACAGAACTCTTCTTCAGGACTCGTACCCAGAACTGAAGAAGACTTCTGTGCAAGCTTGAACGCTTGTCTGTCTCACCAACAGAAGTTGGTCCAATAAAATATATTACTTCACCCACCTTGTCTTTCTAATATTTTGCAACCAATACAGCTACAACACTGCACATGGTCATATGTGGTGGTTGCATATCCTTAAGTGTGTCTTTATTATGGACATTTTCCTTTTGACAGTTCATGTACTGGAAAGACCACTACTCATTTACAACTGGAAATGATCTATAATTGCACTCATATAAAGCCTTTCCGCCCAGAATCTCAGAAGGTTAGAGAACATTATCTGTGAACTAAATATTGTCCCTCTTTTACAGATGAGAAAATAAAGTTGAGTAACTTGACCAGTTGTGGCTCTTGGGAATCAATCTCAGATCACACCCAATTCTGATCTCTCTGTGGCCATGTCTACACTAGCAAGGTTACAGTGGCACAGCTGTACTGAAGCTCTCCCACCAACATAGCGCTGTGCACACTACCACTTATACCAGCAAAATGTATGTCACTCGGGTGTGTGGTTTTTTCACACCCTTGAGCAACATAAGTATCACTGGCATAAGTGGTATTGTAGACATGGACTGTGTGTGGGGCTGGTGTAACGATTAAAAGTACTATCCTAATCTTTTTATAAAAAAGGCATTGTCCAGAAAGGTGCTACTGTGACAGTCTTCTGAGACATGGGCCTTGTCTAAATTAGGGAAATGTTTTGTTTTTTTCAGTTATGTAAGATGATTTAATATACCCATTAGCACTTCGTGTAGACACAGTTTAACACCTTTAAAATAATGTTAGCTGGTCATGAAGTAACCTATGCTTCTCTGTAGGCATATAGAGGAGCACTCAAGGGTACAACAAAAATGGTTTTGCTTCATAGTTCAATTTGAGAGTCTGGAGAAATGTGAACAGTAGGATTCCTCTTTTTCACTGCCAGAGTGAGTGACCTGACAGCTACCTTAAATAATGATTTGAAGAGATTATTCCATTGTTCTGCCTTTATCAATGTTTCCACATTTTAATAGTATTTGTAAAGTTACTCAGTTTTGCGCATAAAACAGTAAGTCAACAGCTCAGATATGTTGTTAATATATAGTGCTAATGGATAACATTTCAATGCTGGGGGGAGGGATATAGTAGTCAGTAACTATGTCATAGAAATGACAACTCCAAGTTATGAGGGAAGAGTCATCTTCGGTGCAATTTACGTCCTGCTGCTGGAATCTTGGCCACTCCTTATGTGCCCAAGGGTAGTCAGAGACTGTCCTAACTAGTGAGTCTGGCATATGGGCAAAGGAGTGTTTTCCAAAGTGGGGCTATGATGCATTGGATCCCTGAAAGCCTTTTGTGTATAAGCGAGCATGTGAGACCCTTATTGACGGAATTTACAGTCACATAAAGTGTGAGACACCCAAACTAATATGACCTTGTCATATGCTCCCAGGCACACAGTGCTGAGCATATATTCTGTGGGAGAAGATAAAATTGTTTAAAAAGGGGACAAAATGTTTTAAAAAGTGAATGAAGAAATGCTCATGTTTTTTAACAATGAAGACCATTTGATCCTTTCTGTATTTTGTAGGTTCTGTTTCAGCTGTGGGTAGGACAGAGTTCAGAGTTCTTCAGACGATTAGCACTGCTGCTCTCTCCAGTTAATGCATCCCCCAACCCCTGGATCACTCCAGAACATTTGCCTCATTGTATTTTGTCTGATGTGACTCAAGGTCTACCTCACACTCATGCTGCCTGCTTAGAAGAGCTTAAGCGAAGCTATGAGTTTTATCGGTACTTTGAAACTCAGCATCAGTTAGGCTTGGAACGTGCAACCAAAACAAAACCGAAGTCAAGAGCTCTGAACAGCCTTCACACAGCAGTGCGCAGCTTGCAGCTCCATCTCAAGGCCTTACTGAATGAGTAAGTTTATACTATTTGAGAGAACGTGCCTGTAGTTAGAAAGCTTCAGTCTTGCGCTGCTTTGGTTGTTGGTTTATATCCCAGATTGGAAAAAAAGACAAAATTGAGGCTTGCAGCCATGCAACATAAAGGATGGGGTATATCTGTTAATGTAGGCTGGGTTATATTGCTGCTTCTGTTTCCTTGCCCATATATTAGACAGAGTTTGCCAACTGGGAAACAATTCTGCTTTATATTCCACAACTGGAGGAAGATATTTAACTAGTGTCCCTTATTTAGTAAGGAGCAACATGAGTGAGGTACAGTCTTGTGAATTAGATATTTTGAAGAATTATATAATAGGGTCAATATTAGTAGCTCTCTGGGAATCCAGAAGGGTCTGACCAGCTGCCTTTCCCTTTAGTATAAACAATTGCACATATAACAAGTCTGTTCTGTTACAGAATTATTTAATTGAGGTGACTATTTCTCAGAGCAACCTACATCCATTTTAAGAGGAGATGACTGGAATTAGAAGTTTTCAACTGGAATTGAAAGATTCCATTCTATTCAGGTTCTGATACTGTGCCCATCACCATGGGATCCGAGCTTTAAACTATAACAGCCACACACATTGCCAAGTATTATGAAGCCAAAGTCTCTCTGTCCTACATGGAGTTGGTTACTGTAGTTGATTTGTTAATCTTTAGATATTCTGTAGTGCTACCACCTCCTTAAAGGCGAACTGCAAAGCAAAAGGATTCATTAAAACCCTCCATCTCTTTAGTCCCTCTTTTGAATGAACCTGAAAGCATACTTGAGTTTTGTCTGTTTTGCAACAAAATTCCAAACATTTTGAAAGAAAATTCAACACACAATAATTGTTAAATACCTAAAAAGATTTCTCATTAGTACAGCTAGTTAAATAACACAAAGCCATCTAAATTTAATGGATTACCATGATGACAATGGAGGAGAGGAGGAGTTTGGCTTTAAAACATATGAAGCTGGCTAAACTACAGTTTAAGAACATGGAGGAAACAGAAGTAACACAGGATACCGATTAAATTTAAAATCTGAAGAAATCATGAAATGCGAGATTCAGATATGTTAGTGTGATATTTTCCTTCCCATTCATCTAGGGTAATAATTCTTGAGGATGAACTTGAAAAACTTGTTAGCTCTAAGGAGACACAAGAACTAACTTTAGAAGCCTATCAAGTCCTAGAACAGAAACTAAAGCTGATTCAGCCTCACATCCAGGCAAGCAACAGTTGCTGGGAAGAGGCTATTTCTCAGGTGGAAAAAATGGTTCGAAGAAACCCAGATAAAAAAGGTACGTTGAAAAGCTTCTTTTAGCAACCAGCTGACTGAATGTGATTAAAGAGATTTGTCTAGTTTACATTTCCCAAACTCTGTTTTCTAAACATGTAGCTGAGTTTTATGTAAATTAACTTCCTGTTGCAGATAGTTTTACAAAGTGTCCAGTTTAACATGTCGCTCCCATTTCTCCTTGATGACTTTGAACCTTTTGACCGACAAAAGAATTTGTATCATTGTTATCCATTATTTTTGAGTGCTCAAAAGTGTGCTAGGCACAAGTTCAGATTGAACTAACCTGATAACATAACGCAAGTTGTTTATTAGTGAATTTTTTCTTTCCAAAGATGGACTATATGTGAGTGAACAGAATTATGATGAGAATGAGTTCTTGAGTCTTTTAAAAATAACTTACAGTGCAGAAATGACTTGCTTGTCTTTCACCAAACAACATTTTAAATTGTACAAGTGAATATATGGTGATCACAAGCATATGATATCCATTCACTTACTTTTCCTGAGAAAGAAAAGGTCTCTTCTGGGAAAGATATGATTGTGTAGTGATCTAGGCAAAAGAAAAGGTCCGAGATAAGATCCCTAGAAACTAACAGTGACTTAACCACTGGAATCTGAAACCAAATATTTTGGCATTCTTCCAGTACATTTTTGTGTGTAAAACTTTCAGAAGTTTGTTTTTTGTTGTTTAGACTTTCATTTAAATAAGTTTTTATTTAAATAATGAAACAAGAGAACGGTTTTGACATAACTGTCCAGGTTTTTTTAATGACTGTTTAATTCACGGATGAGTAAATCACTTTATACAGAAATAGGAGTCCAATAGAGTAAACTTGAGAATCCTGCTTTTAAGTTTCAATATCCTATCCTAGTACAGGGCCTACTAGTACTCTTTTTCTGGAGGGAGGAATTTTCCTTTACACTTGTTTTAGGTTCCAATTCTACATCCAGTTTTAACCTCAAAATGTGAATATTTTTCCTGGTCTAGTACACTAACTTTTAGGCATTTGCTGAATAGGATTTCATCAGTTGCACACTAGCCAATTCATTCAGTCTTTTTTTTTTTCCCTTTTTTTGAGACGTCGTTGTACAAAAATTGCTATGGGGGAATGAGGGTTTTTTTGCGGGGTGGTGTTATGCTGCATGGGAGGAAGAGAGGAGTGACATAGTTTTTCACTTTCCATTTTGTCCTGTAACTTTCCCAGAAATATGTTGATTTTCAATCTGTGTTTCACAAGATGCCTAAATATCATTATGACTGTATGATTAATACAAATGAATGTTACAAAATATTTTCCTTTCTACTGATTCTCATGTGAAGTACCTTTTTAAAAAAAATCAATGAATTTAAGCACAAAATAACTTTATTTTATTTGACAAAAATCATTGTGCACACCATCCTAAGGTGTGATATATTAATAACTTCTTTTTTAAAAATACAGTGCTGTGGAGACATCTAAAAAGTTTCAGTAGTTTCTGACCAGCACTCCTGTTGGGCAAGCATTCTAAATATATGGGCGTTAGTAGAAATTCTAGTTAACATCTGTAAATATTTCATGTCAAACTTTCAGTTCTTAGTAACCTAATAATTAAAAAACAAAATTGGCAAAATCGCTCAACATTCTAAACTCAAATAGGAACATAATGTATGTCTGCCAAGTTGCTAATGATTCTCAAGGGATACTCTGAAGCTTTTAGCATGTTAGACTTTACAGTGTGCTCAGAAAGGTAATGGAGTGTGTATCAGTGTCCTTTGCACTGGAGTTGGGCTCTGACTCAGTACCACACTGAACTCTTAACGATCAGTTATCTGTTCATTTCCGCACTTAATCTTATTTTGTTTTAATCTCTTTTCTGTCCCCCCTCCCTTCCTCACCCCACCTCCAGGCAAACCTGAATCATCTTGTGATAACACACACTGCCCCATGATACCATTACTACAGCCTGCCCTGCATATAGAGGACAAAGACCCAATCCCCGAAGAGCAGGTAGGAATAATTGGATGATTTCAAAGTTATATATGAATTTTGTGTTGCAAAGACATTTCCCTCATCCATTTCCTTTTTAGCTGCTTAAGCAATGACCTTACTCCTTCAACAAGGTATGTAAAGCAGCTAGCCAATGCCCTTTCGTTAACGGACTTGTGAATTACTCTACAGCAGACAGGGTATATAGTACCTATATTGTGCCACATGGTGGTGTTCCCCACCCAGGAACATGGAGCTTTGAAATTAATTTTGAATCCAGTTCCTGCATATGCTACCTTGGAACCAGATAAAGACATCTCTAAAAGAAATGTGGACAAAGGTATAAATTGGTTAAAAGGGAATAGATTACATTGATTCTTGCTTGCATTAACCTAACCTATATGGTTTCCATAGGCTTTGCATTTCTGAACACTTAAAATATGCTTTAACATAAACAGTTTGTTTTCTTTCTCAGTTTAAGGGCATTCATTTGAAGGCTAATTGATGGGCACGTTTTCAGAGAAGATGAGCCCCTCTTCCCTCCCCACACACACACCATTACTGCTTCAAACTTTTCCGTGTTCAACGTGTTGATTCTGCCCTTTCTGAAGTTATCTGGTTGAACAGTTACCACTGATCAAATGAATGAGATACCCATCCCCTGAATGAACTGGAGGAGGGAAGAGTAAAAAACAGTGATAGTCATTATATCCAATAGGAATTATAGGAAAAGTGATCCCCATCCCCAAGTCAAAATCTCCGTTTTGTATTGGTTTTTGCACCAGAGTAAATCTGAAGTGACTCTGCTGACTTCAGTTATCTTGACTTTATCAGTGTACTTACTTTTATACTAGTGTAACTGAGAGCAGAGTCAGGCCCCCAAACTCCTGCCATGCGAATCACATGGGTGACTATGGACTTGGGGCCCAATCCCCCTGCTAAAGTGCTGAAATACTGCAGTACCTCAAAGGGCTTGACCCTTGAGGGATATGCAGATCAAAAGAGCAGTTTATTCTTTTTCCGTAGGAATTGGAAGCATATGTTGAAGATACAGATACAGACAATGAGTACAAAAGAGAGGACTTTTATTGCTTTTCCCAGGAAGAGAGAGAGAGACAAAAACGTGAGAGAGAGGAATCCAAGAGAGTGTTACAAGAACTGAAATCTGTGCTAGGATTTAGAGCTTCAGAGGTAGAGAGACAGAAATGGAAGCAGCTATTATTTAGTGATCATGGTAAGTACTGACTTTTTTTCTTTTTCTTTTCTTTTTTTTTTTTATTTATTAATTTGGCTCTAAGTAAGGGTGTGTGTCTGTCTGGTTACAATCAACTTTTGACATAGTATTGCTAGAATACATACTGCATTCAACTGTAGTAGTGCCTTTGATAGATCTGTGTGGCCCTAATTTGTTGCTCCATCTGTTCATATGGCTTGTTAGCATCATTTTGCTTTCCAATAAAAAAACAAAGAAAGGGAGTTTGGCCACTAACTTCAAGATGCTAAGAATTTGGCTCTTAGAGCAGAGAAAATTAAGCACAGCGTACAGGGAATTGCTGTATGCTTTTTCATTGCTCTCCACCAAATCTGCTCTTCAACCAGACAGCAAATTGTATAGAATCATACATCTTTATAAATTCTAGTAAATTTTCAGGTTTAGAAGAAATACTTTTTCAATTTTATCCCAGAATTACAGAGAGACATAGAGTGAAGTGACAGGCTAGACTTTGGTATCTATTCCAAGAAAGACTGAAAGAAAATTATTTTTTAAAAGCCACAAATCTAATTTGTAAGTAGAAAAAGGATTCTCTTGGAGTGGCCCTCTGACATTCGGGAGCGGACTGCTGGCAACTCTACTCACTTGTTTCTGGAGGCGGGTATATGCTAATTTCTCTTTCCAGGCAACAGTGCATGGCTCTTAAAGAGCCAGTTTTGGCATAACATATGCCTGACTCTAGCAGTAAAACTAGCAGCTTAGTGCAGTTTCTCTCTATTTTTATTGTGAATATTTCTGTTTTCTTCTGCCTTTTTTTCCTTCTCTGGTCTTCTCTCTCACTTCTTCCCCTTTCCCTTCCCTTAAAAGGAGGCTAAGGAAAAGCACTACAAAAAGTGAAAAAAGCACAAATCTGTGAAATCTAGGCGCACTCCTTCAGAGGAAGGTGAAATCCCTTTGTCTTTGCCTGCAGTGCTTCAGACAAGGGGAAGACATTTTTACATCATGGACTTGGCCAGATTTGTTGACAGTCATCTACTCTGGATGATCTAATGCGGAGACAGATGTCCCTAACAAGGACTTCTGCAAGCCAAAGAAGTCTAAGGATCTAGAATTCCCAGTGTGTGAAGACAGTCACTTTCAAGTGATCCTGTCTAGCACATAAGCAGTCCAACCCTTACCTTAAACTGTATGATGTCAAGAAATCCAACCGTCATGTTTGGCTGTATATCCCAGATGAAAGGCTCAATCTCTAAACTAGCCAGAAAAGGAGGGACCTGTGCATTGCCTCCTTCAAAGACCCTGTGGACAAGTGCTGAGTAATAGATCAGACACAATTATGAGGCTTCTGTTCCTGCTTTCAAAGCCACATGTGTGGTTGCATCTCTCACTCCCTCTCCCAGGTCCATCAAGCTACAAGTCTAGTCAAGTCCAAAAGCAAAGACACCAAAATATTTCAGACACTCCTCAAGAGCAAGTTTTCCTCACTATCCTTCATCTACACCTCATGATGTCACATGATTCTTTTCTACGCTCATCCTTGCTCTGCATCTATGGGGTCTTACACGCTCCTTGGCAGGCACAGTGCAGTGGACTATCCACCGTATTTGACCCCCCTCAGGCCTTCTTCCTCTCAGTTTGGAAAAACAAGGAGGGAGTTGGTCTGAGCTGATCACGCTCCCAGCCCAAGTCCAGAAGTCTCTGGGCTAATGGCTGTTGTAAATAAAGGGGATATGCTTTTGGATAGAACACCAGCAGATGCCAGCCTGCATGGATGGGGCACTCACATAGACACCAGGCCTTCTCAGGCCTTGCCCTGGAATCCAGGAGGAAGTCCAGCATGAGTATGTCCCTCCTTGAACTAAGAGCAATGGGTCTCGTCATTCAGGAGCTTCTCCCCTTCATTTCTAATCCAGCAATTCAAATAAAATATGGCAATTGGACATCTGCTGCATACATTAACCTCTATGGAGCACTTGGGACTGAGGTTCTGTGCATCTCTTCCAAAGTGATGAAGGAAGATTCATCAGACTATCTGGGCCTGCATCTGAGATAAACTGAAAATATCAAGAGATTGGCACTACAGAACAACTCTCACCTGGGGAATGGCAGCTGAATCCTGTAATCTTCAACAACATACTTTCAGCCTGGGACCTCTCTTGGGTAGGCCTGTTCCTAAAGCAGTTCCAGGAACAGAAATTCTCTGGCATGGGGGGCAGGTGTGTTTTCATTCATGTGATCAGTGCAGTAGATAGACTCCTGTGAGTCTCCCCTTGAAAAATCTGGGGGGTGAAGATAATTATAATTGCCTCCTTTTGGACCAGAAAACTTTGGTTGCCCACTGTGCTTCACTCATCAGTCTTTGAGATATGCCTCCCATTTTCTAAGGAACTTCTGTGGCAGGGATTGGTGCTTTGTCAGAAGTCAACTTGACATCCTGGAGGCTGACAGATTGATGTTGCAGTCCTTTATCTGTTCCTTTGCATGATAGAGCTGTTCTTTCAATGTAGGAAGCCTTCAAGTGTCTGGGCCTATTCAAAAATGTGGGGAATATTTTTTTGATGCTGGGAGGCCAAAAACGTACATCATCTTGAGTCCATGCTACAGCTTCTCCTAGATAGCTATGGTATGGGGCTTAGTACATTTCCTTACAGATACAAGTTTTAGCCCTCCGAGACCTACCACTAATTAGCTATGAAGACACCTTGACAGTTCATCCTCACATCTCTTGCTTCCTCGGGTAATCAAAAGTCTTAGACCAACTCTCAGGTACCAGCTAGTTAAATGGAATTTCAGCTTGGTCCTTTGTCCTCACTGAGGCCCCCTTCAGGCCACTTAGAAAAGTTTTACACTGTTTCCTTACTCTCAAAGTCCCATTCTTCATGGCAGTTTCTTCTGGGAGAAGTGTCGGGAAAGTAAGAGAATGTTCTTGCCAGGAACCATTTCTTCAGGTATTTCCATATAAGTTTGTGTTTCAGACAGCCCCTGAAATTTTACCTCAAGTGTATTCCCCCTTGCACATCAATCTGAAGACTGTTTTATTCCTTCCTTCTGCCCTAACTATCATTGGCATAGTCAGAGCTCTCAAATCCTACTTGACAGGGTAGCCCTCTTCTAAACGTCATGTGTCTCCTTGATGACCTGTAAGTTACTACAAAAAATGGTCTAAAAGGATCTAAGGTTACAGTCTCCCGATTGCTCAAGGCAGCTAACAAAGAATCCAAAATTGAGTTTTTAAAAATTCTCCTTGAGTTTGTTTGTGCTCCCTTAGCACTAACATGCACCCAAAGAACAGAGCCTCCCTGAAGAGTTCTGTAAAGCTACGATGTGGGTCACTTTTCGTTCACCAAGTATCAGAGAGTTGGTGGTGCAGCCCCATGGCTGGGATGAGCTGGAGGCAATCAGGGAGCAGCCAGACCTCAAGAGAGTGGAGTCACAGCCCCCCTGGGTACCAGGGATGAGTTTGGTGGATGCAACCTTGGTCCGAGCTGCATCTGGCAAAGCTGCAGCCAGGTGAGGTCTGGCCCGGTTTGCTTCAGAGAACAGGGATGGATCGACAGCAGAGGGTGGCTCTGAAGTGGAGTGCCTAAGAGCAGTCCAACTGGGGATTGTGGAGGAGGGGGTTCGGGTTCAGGAATAGAGATTCAGGAGGAACCCTGTTCTGGTAGGCAGTGTGGAGGCTCAGGTCGAGAGGGGTTGGTTCATAGAGGGATCTGATCCAGTTTGGCCTGGAATGTGGTCTGGTTCAGTTTGGGGGTTTTGGTCTGGGGAGGGATGCTGATCTGGTCTGGTTTGGGCTGGGACGGGATGTCAGTCTGGTCCAGTCCTGGAGGGGGGGTCGTTCTGGAGAGGGATGTGGATCTGGTCTGATTTGGAGGGTTGGCCCGGTCTTTTGGGGGCACAGTTGGTCCTGATCCTAGTGTCTGTGCCTCTCTGCCTGCAGGGAAGGCCAAGCAAGGTAAGTATGAATAATGACCCTGTAAATAAAATCGTTTTTCATATTTTTATTTTTTAAATGTTTTAAACAGTTTTAAATCCGCCCCAGTTTCATACAAAAATTTAATTCAGACCCTGGTAGTTCATATGAGAAATGTGAAGGATGAGATAGCGGCAAGGTTCCCTTTTAGTGGGAGCAGCACATGGCTGGTGTTTTGGCCAGCTTTCCCTTTTGTTAGCTGTGTTTTATTTTGTATTTTTTTTCTTTTATAATTTATTTTATGTACACTTGTGTGCATTCTTTTTGCCCTAGGGCTGACAGTGCTGGTACCCTAGTGGCAGCCACCTTCATCTGCAACTTAAACTTGTAAATTTTGTAAATAAAACCTGTGCAGCTGTGTGCTGGGTCAAAGACAACTTGTGTGTCGATCTCCTGTCTTTTACGATTGTTCCCCCTGGTGGGTCCACAAATATGTTTGGCGCCGGGCCCACAAAAGGTTAATCCAGCCCTGGGTTTATCCCTGGGATTTGGCCCTCTGCCGGTTGGGCTTTTTGCCCCTCTATAGTTACCTTTCCGTCGTTTTCCAGCTTTGAAAGTATTCTTTGGGGCATTTAGGTACCAAAACGGGCTCTTAAAGGGCTGGTATGGATAGAGAAATTTGCATATTCTTGCCTCCAGAAGCAAGTTGGTAGAGATACACAGTGATTCTCTTCAGAATGGTGAAGGGGCCACTCTATTAGAAGAACAATTAACAGGTGAGGCCAAATTGGTCTACTGCTACTACACTGTACTATGTGTGTTTGTTTTTTCACATGTAAATCCTGACGCATACGTTTCCAGTGTGTTAAATGAAAATAATTACTAATATGACAAGCATAAAAACACTCCCCTGTTCAGTTAGTGAAAATAAATACTACTAAAATATAATGCAATGGAAAAAACTGAATACAGAAATCTTGTTTCCCACAAAAAGTTTGGTGTATTTTCCAGAGTTATTTTCATCTCTGCTTACAGGGGTAAAGTCAGAATGGAATTAGAAAGGGAATGCCACATGGGAACCTGCTGTTGCTGCTCTTATGTATGTTCGTGCTGCTATTCTAATGGAGCTACTGCAGTTTAGGGATCTGTTTGTTGGAAATGGACACTATATCGTTTTACTATAAAGAGAGACGTCTGTTCTTCAAGAAGCAATTGTATCGTGTTGTACTAACCCCTAACACTGGGAGGAGAGACTTCCTGGCAAGCATCCCGTTGCTGGCAATGGGACTCGCTGCTACTACTAACATCGGGAGGCTAAATTAGACCACTCTTTATTTGTGAGGACAACGTATCCTACTGTATGCATACATATCTTATTTCTATGTTGTGATGTATAAAATCAGATATTACCTACAAGACATTTTTTATTATGTTCCAGTTATCTTTACTAGATTAGATAGCTGTTATTTAAAGGAAGATAGTTCAAATTTGTGAGAGACGCAGAAACTGATTTTTACTTGTAATTTCCATAAAATACATCAGCTGTATGTGATATTTTTACATATGTCTTATGAGTTTTAAAGACTATACAGAACTAGTAGCCATTACCTTCCATCTTCAGCATCCTGGTCAGAAAATACATCTTTATTGTACCTATTTTTACTCTCAGTTCCATCTCTTAACACACACATAGCTGAGTTATATATGGAAGGTGACTTTTTTAACCATCATTTTTTTTCTTTTTAAGCTGCAGTGAAGCCCTTGTCTCCTGTAGAAGCAGTGGAATCCATACATAATTTGGAATCTCCTCTGAATTCAGAAGAAGGAAAGAAGGACTGTAGCCAAACTAGTGATGATTCTGAAGAGAGAGACTCTAGCCCAAAAGCCCATGTCACTGTGAGTGAGAAAAGCAGTACTGAATATTTATATGATGATCCTACGAAGGATGAAAACAAAGACATTGCTGCTGATCCAGATGGATCTCCAATGTCTGTAAAAAGAACATGTTACCAATGTGAGGGTGAAGGAGATGAAGTGGAACCAACTGGTGTGGATGGAGTGGAGGTTTTACAGCCCCCTTTGAGGGACGCATTACAATCCTCCATCAAGCAAAGGCTGGCTCAGCTCCATATATCAACAGATTTCAACTTCACATCAGGTCTGGCTGCACAGGTTGCCGCCAGATCACTTACTTTTACTACCATGCAAGAACAGACTTTTGGAGATGACGATGACGAGGAGAAGGAGAAGACAGAGGAGAATGAAAACCATGTGGAAGAGAACAAGAATGAAGACAGAGGCTTTAAAAATGAAGGAGGATTCTAAGTCCTACCTGAACTTTGTTAAACATTGCATTGCCTACTTGAATTCCATAAAATCCAGGTGATGTGATTGAAATAGCTCAGGCACGGATTCAGAGATGAAAATGCTGGATGGAAAAATTTAGACCTAAATGTAATGCTTACTGTTCCCTATAGGGCTTTCCCAGTATATTGATGATTATATGCAGGTAAGCTAAGGAGATAGAGGCTGGACCCCAGGAGTAGTCATTTGTCTCCTTCTGATGACACCACTGGTGGGTTTTGGAACTTACCTTAATATTTTATGTTTATTTATTTATATTATATGATTTTTTTCTAAAAAGAAGAGAAAATGATGTCTTGAATTTCAGCATATTCTGTCATTTCCTGATATTGTTGTCCTAGTAGTAGTGTTAATTATAACACTAGTCAAAGTGATTCTTTTTGAAAAACATAAACTGTGTCATATGGTCTTCCACACCTCCTTTGCTTTGCCTTTAGTGTCTGCTATATATTTGTTAACAACCTTAGGTAGTTGTAACTTCATTGGTTAAAGACCCTCCCAAACTAAAATGCAGAACTTTAAATAAAAATGTGAAAGTTGATGTTTTCCTGGAGTATTGGGCTAAAGTAGTATGAAGTTAGTCGCTCTTTATATTAAGGTTCCATTTATAAATAGTTTATAAAGGATTAATAAGTAATTAATAAATGTTATAAGCAAGTTATAGACATGAGTAGTGTGTGTTATGGATGGTTATAAGTACACCAGTAGGTGTTATAGATGGCTAGAAGTAGTCTGTTGGACTTTATAACAATATATACCAATTCTTTTACCATTTATTAGAACACCTATTAATGATTTGTTGGCCCTTTGTAAGTGGAACCTTAATATAAGTGTGACTTAGGTTATTTACACAGGGTTACAAAGTACAGTATTGTGTACATCTGTTCTCTTGTAGAGCTGTGGTTAGGTGCCGGAGTAAATTTTTAAGATAAGTTAAATGAGTATTTTTTTAAATGTACAATAATTTTGTTTAAATGTTAAACTTCCTTTTTCCTAATGTTTTTTCACTTTTCTCCGTATTGCAGCTATAACCTGTCTGTCTAAGAGACCAGCAGAGAACATGCACTTGCATCCTTTCAAATTAAGCTGTATCTTGTAACCCAGTTGACACTTACGTCTAAACACATAGTGTGGGGCTATTTGTTTCTCTCTGCAGCACTGATTTAGAGAGCAGTGAACTACGACATAGAAGAGGTTAACTCCACAGAAGGGGAGAGCAATGGTTTCATGGCATTGGCCTCCTGTCCTCTGACACAAAGGAAGCCCATCCTCAGAGTAAGGGTTCCATGACTCAGTCTGAGAGGGAGCAGACACACACTGTGGATCTAGAAATCAGGCCTGTAATTACTCCTGATAACTCCTCTCTACATCCGCCAACTTCTTGGGTGTGGGGTATGGTGCACCCATCAGCAGGGACTTAATGGCAGTAAAGTTCCTGAGGGTATTGGCTGCCATGAGGGAATGCAGAGCAAAGGGAGCTCAGTGGATGCTCCTGCACCTGAGACAACATCCCCTTGGCCATTTTGTAACAAGACCAACCCTGCCCTGCAACCTTCTCCCTCCCCTGGTATTGATTTTGAGGAAACACAGTGGGTATAAATATGTGAAGTTTCACAGCCCCTAAATGGGGAAATATTAACATGTTATGGTGGGAGTAAGTGGCTCAAGATCGTGGTTTACACAACATATCCTCTGCTGTCTTCTCCTTGTTTCTTCTGCTCCCTTGCACTCTGTTTAAGGGAGGGGAATGTCTTTAAATGCTTTATTTGCCTGTGATAGTGTATTCTGTCCCCTTATTTAGATGTATGTGGGTAGAGGCTGTAGAATGAATAATGCCTAGGAAACATTGTGGAAATATAGTCCTCTGCTCAACCATGATGTACTGAGCAGCTAAGCATCGCTTTCGGTAATAGAGTCAGTTCTACCCCAGCCCTGAGAGGGGTGTACTGAGAAAATAGAATCATTGATGCAATTCTCTCTCTGGTAGGCAGTTGTCTTTATAATTTTAGAACTGGTTTAAATAGACTGGGAGTGTGTGGAACATTGTCATTCCCACTTGAAAAGAAATCTTCCTTGCCGTTGACTTAAGACTCTTATGTTCACCAAGTGCCCTGATGGTTTTTTTTTAGCTAATTCTTCCTCTTATCTGGTTTTACTTTTCACTGATACTTTTTCCATCAGCTCATCCACCAGCATCCCATGACCTTCTGCTGTGTATCCCAATATTGCTATGTCTTTTTCCTAAATCCAAATAATGGAATCCTATCTCCTTTAAATTACTGGAGAGAGAGAGAGAGAGAGGTTTTCAAGCTTACACAGAGCTCTCTGTGAAAGCTCAAAAGCTTGTCTCTCTCACCAACAGAAGTTGGTCCAATAAAATATATTACCTCACCCACCTTGTCTCTCTAATATCCTGGGACCAACACAGCTACAACAACACTCTAAACTATTGTGATAAATACAGTACTTACAAAATTATCTGGGGCTTGATTTTCACTACTCTTGCAAGTTCAGCTGAAGTTAATGGAAGCTGCGGGTGCTCTGTTAGCTACAAAAATACACCCCATCTCTCTCATTTGAGCCAGTAATTTCTGCAGTGTGTACTGCAGACCTGGGCAAAAGACCCAAAGAACAGACTCTGGCTGATCACTTGGAATTAAACATGTGTGAGAAAAGAGTGAACCTATGGAGCAAGCAATCTTAGCTTTCATCATCATTAAAAGAAATACAAGTTTTCTTGTATTTTCAACTGACTATTAAATGCAAATAAAATTGACAAACTTATTTAGTGTGTTCTTTTAAAAACCGCACACACACACTCTTACATTTGCATCCATTTAAGATGCCACATGTAACTGTACTAGTGGGTAATCTACTTTAATAGCTATTTATTTAATATCCTCCCTGAAGAAAAATCTGGTTAACAGCCCACTGCACCCAAAGAATGGCTTCCTTTGATTTGATAACTTGCTCCAAGCTACCTATAAATAGACTCTTATAGTCCAAATTTCCTCATGATGTCTGTTGAAAAGTCATTGTTTTCAAGCTGTAGAGCCTCTGGAGTAGTTTATTAGATTTTTTGACCATCTACATTTCTTGCTGAATTTATACTGTACTAGCGCCCAGGCACTGTGTTAATATATTGTGCCTATTGGAGAACTAAAGCTGATCAGTGTTCTTTGATTGATAACTGCAGAATGAGATCTTAATAAGAACAAAGTTCTTACTTTTAGGTTTTGTTTAATTTTGAAATCTGATTGTTTTTAGCATAACATCCACATTTGAATACAGAGGTGAGCTGATGAATATTGGTAGCCAGAGTTCTTTGCAGTGAGTAGAATTGACAGTAAATACATTTTCCATATCCCATTTAAAATTAATGCCTTCATAAAGTTTTGGAGGAGCACGCAGTTATGTATGGTTAAATAATGTTGATGGTATTTCTTCTCGACCAGACCCAACTAGAAGGAATCCTAAAGGCAAAACTCACTTTCCTAGATTTGATTATAATCTGATAGCCCATCTAATTTCTGCCCTTAAGTTTTACAGATATAGTAACAAGTAAACACTTGAATACAGACAGATATCTATGATATAAATATTTATTGTTGATGAACACCATTTTTTATTTTACATAACAAAATTAAAAACCATACACTAATGGATGTGGGTTTGGTGAATTATAAACAATGTACAACTTTGAAAGTAGATTAGAATATCTTTGTATCAATAAGAAGCAAGATCAGCAATTGCCAAATCCTCTATTGGTGTTACAGTAATAAGATAATTGAACTCCTGATAAATGGTTCCTACTCCTCACTGCAGACTTGAAATCAACTAATCCACATATAAGGAGAAACACTGATGGACTAGGTCAAGACTAACTGGTTTTATTGAGTTTCCAAACTGCACCCCATGCCTGTGTTCCTTGCACACCCAACAGTTTATTGATTTCATTGGACTTTTGGATGGATGTGAATAGCAGAATTGGGTCACAGTTTTGTTAATTTCTTTGCAAATAAGCAAGTCAACAAACTTTTGAACTACTGAACTTTATTTTCCCATTTTAATGAGGACTAGTTGTCTGTCTGTCCCATATGTCTAGCTGCTGTGATGAGATGAAATGAAAGAAAATATTTGGCTTGGTGGAAGTATTTTATATTCAACAGGATTTCTTTGATAAATGTTTTTTGTTGCTATGCAAAACAAGAAGTTGTTGAATCAAAATGAAACTTAGTTTGATCTTCAGTGATTGCCACCTGGTCTAATATACTCTATGAATGCCGAACGGCACTTATTTAAATACCAGCTGAACATTTAAGACCCCGGATCTGATCTCTGATGAACAAGCACATACCACAACATATTGTGTATGATCAGTTACTATACACACACTGAATTTACACGTTTAGTAGCAGTGAATATATGGGCATTTAACTGCCTGGCAAGCCAGTACAGTGCAGTAGTTGCCGAACAATGATGTCATGTGTGGACACTGCTACAGCAGTGAAAATCCCACATTGGAGCTTGCTGTATTACTACTTGAAAGCATTGTAAGCCATGCCACACTTTGGGACTTTCATTGTGCAGTAGGGCAGCTGGTGCACTCTAGATTCACATCCTGGTTTGCCATGCAGTAACTTGCTGTGTAGGGAAGCCCTTGATCCTGACCCAACTCCTTCATGCAGAGACCAGAAATACTCCCTTCTTCACGTCCTCCTTAGTGACTGTCCACAAACCCTATAATTTGCCAGTTCCCACACGAGGTCCACCTGGCAATCGACTGATTTCCTAAGTCTTATTGGCTGTGTGGTGATTGACACTCCATCAGTTTTCTCCTACTCCATCACTAAAAGGTAAAAACAGTAATTTCAATGACACATAATACTAACTTTTAATAATCTCAGCAGGAGTTTCATATCCTCCATAACAACTTAACTTACCTTAATTATAATAGAGGCCCTAATTACCATGTTGCCCTTATTTATGTTTAAACATTTGGGAGAGAATAATCAGAACCCTAGAAAAAATGCAACCAAGATTTTCATATTTTAAAATATACCACAACAGTTTTGCTCAAGTGTTTGTCACATGACTGATATTTTCCCTACCTGTCAGTGACTCAGTAAATAAGTTTAGAAACATGTTCTGAAGTCCCATTTTTGTGTGGTTTTGTATGTCAAGAGTAACTCTGCAAGCTGTCCTCTAGGAAACTGAAACGCAAACATAAAACAGAGACAATACTGGAAGTATTTCATTCAAACCCGAAATCGAGATGTACTGCAGCTCAAGTTGCACTGCTTTTTGTAAGTACATATTGGCTTTTACGAATAACTTCGTCATTCTGACTTATTGAAGAACAGTGAACATTGGGTATAGTCTGGAAGTAACAGCAGTTTTAGTATCAACTCTCAAAATAAGTAAGTCACATTTGTTTTCCTCCACATCTGAGTATTTAAAGACTGGCCCCTGACCTTCTGAGCTGGGGGCAAGAGGACTCCAAACAGTCTTACATTTCTGAACAGAAAGTGACCGATACTTTCCTTCACTTTTTCCTGTTAAGAACAGGCTGATTACTAAATAAATAAAGGGCGGGGAAGGAGTGGAAATCAGTGCCTAAAATCCCTCACTAGAAGTTGCATCTACCAGAGAATGAAGTGTGGCGGCTGGGCAGTGGCATCAGAACATTAAGGGCTGCTCTTAATGTCTGATCCTAAAAAAAAGAATGGATTTCTGTGTGTCATTGCACAATTTTATATACCTTGGGATGAAAGCTAGTAATCAGGATTGTCCCCATGGTCTCTCATCTAAACTAGCATATGATCAAATCTAAACTAGCTCATAGCCATCAAGTTTTGTGCTGCTCCATGTGTCATCTTTTGCAAGTTAATGGTCTAATTTGCATATTTACAGATCATTTCCCTGCAACTGCAAACTCCAGCTCTGAATAAATTGCATGGATTTAGTTCTCATCGTGTAGTCGGGGTGTAGTTTTTCACCGTAGCTATGTTGCTCTAATCCCATAGTGTAGATGTAGACTACAGCAACGGAAAGGGTTTTTTTGGACCTCCCGAAGCACCAGTAGGTAAGTCACCGGAAGCATTCTTCCATTGACCAAGCTGCATCTACACCAGGGGCTAAGTCAGCATAGTTATGCTGTCCAGTGTATGGATTTTTTACACCCCTGAACACTGTAGTTATGTCAATCTAAGTTTTAAGTGTAGACTGGGCCTCCATCTACAGGGCAGCAGCAGGGCAAGCTTCCCCCACACAATGTCCTGAAAGGCCCTTAAAGTTCTTGGCATCTCTACTGAGTGTGCAGTTAGACATGTGACATCTGATGGAAGGAAGTTATATTTGCTGCAATCAAAAAATGATAAAGTGTGATCCCAGGGCCTGTGAAACAATCCAAGTACCGTAGATAGTGGAAGGACATTTTCACTTTAGCTCCCTAACTAATGGAGCATTTTATAATTAAAATTTTGAACTACTGGGGAAAAAAATCTGGTTTATGCAGTATGGATGTAAAACAGCATATTATGTGATATCCTAGTATTAGTTGGTCAAGTATTTTGTGTAGACAGACACTGAATGTTAGCACTGTTAGAATGCTTCTTGTCTCAGTTCAGCTGAACAGTTCTTTCCCTTTAGGACCCTTAACAGATGATGTATATTAGTTTCCATGTAACTTGTTTTAAGTGGATTTATTGCTGGTTAAACTATTCCGTTTTAGACCTGGAAACCAGTATCCTCTCGTTATCCACAGAGGGGATACAGCAGTATGAATCCCCATATTGCCCTATCAGTTTGCCTCAGTAGTTGGCCTGGAAAAGGGACTACTCCTTGGATTGAGAGGGAATTTCAGTCTCTGTGGCCATTCAATCTTTGGCCTCTTCACCACTCATTTCTTACAGCCCACTGAACAGCAATCATGTGGAAATGACTGGGCTATTATTGAGGTGATGGTAAGAGGTTCCATAGTCTCTTTCTACTCTAATAAGTCCTCCAGTTTAATGACAAAGAATCTGTGTCCAATTTTATTTCTTCTTTACATCATTTTGTTCAGTAACCTCTCCGCTGACCAAGCATTCCAGAAAATGGAAATTTAGACTTTGTAATTCAGGAATGGTAATGCAGTTAGGAGAAGTCTGTTAGTTTAAGGTAGTATTTTTTCTTTTTCTGGCTACAGCAGTTTTTCTTGCTCTAACTCAGGTGTTGGTATACTCCTTTAATAGTTTTATTTCTGAAGAATCTTGAAGAACTTTTTAATATAAATTGGGTCTTCCTTGTGTAAGTATAGAGATGTAGGGAGCCAGGGCTGTATAAATCCAATCCCGTCTTCCCCGTCTACTTCAGACAGTAAGCTAATCACACAGTTTTGACTCTGACCTCATCTCCATCCAGTATTTCTGTAAGTGCCCCCCATCTGTCACCTTCTTATTGCATGAAAAGTTTTAGCCTGACTCTGTAACTAAAGTCTGCATGCAGCCTCCATTTCATATTCTCTACCCTGGTTTCTCGTTTCATTACAACCCATGTAACTAAGTAGTCCTTCTAGAATCAAACCAGCAGCTGTACTGGGCCCACTGTTCCTTTTGCTGTCAGCTTTATTTTGACTACACATTGAAGCTTGGCTGGATGCCTGGGAGTACGACGGCTACTTGTGTCATGTTCTGGAGTCTGCCATTTGCAATTTACAGACATCATGAGTTCTAAGTCTCCATTATTCCCTTAACATCTAGGTTTATGTTTTTATTGACGTAGTTGGACTTCGAACTCACAGAGCAATGTTCCCTTGGTGCCTGATGATGGATTTTAAGCTGGTCCTGTTGGTTTTTAAGGCCCTGGCTGTATGCAAAACCTCATCCCCCGCCTGGCTAGTATTCAGCCTCTATGCACATCTGCTGCCTCAGTTTCCTCTCTCAGCAGTCATCCAGGACTTTTAGGTTATTGCGGTGACTCACCCCTCTAAGTCACAATAGTTCACTTCTTCCAAAGTTAAGGTCCAAAAGGCAACAAAATCATTCTTCTGCCCCAGACTCTCGCCAGGCACAAGTCTTCTGAGAGTCTTTCTTCTCCCTCAGCAGTTTTTAGCTCTTCTCTTTGATTCAGCTGCCAATCTTTCTGGGCTTCAAACGCTCCCTTCTTCTCCCTTGTTGGCAAGGGTGTATGCACCACTCCATAGAGTGGCAGCATAGGGGCACCCATGTCCACCCTCTGCTACCGGTCTCCAGCCTTGAGATCCTAAACAAGTGAACTCTGCCCTGTAACCCAAACTGCCCTGACTTTTCTTCCCCGGGCCTCTTCCTGTATGCTCAGCCTGGCCGCCTCACTGGCCCTTTCCCTGCTGGTGTCCTGCTCTCTCCTGGAGCACTCCCTTCCTTGGAGTCTCCTTCCTGACTGACCACAGGCTGCCCATGTCTCCCAGCAGGTCTCTTAGTCACATGCTCCCTGTCATGTGCTCCTCTTATTAATTTCCACGCCTTGGGGAGGTGAGCTAAACCTGTCTCAGACGAGGCTGAGCCCTAACCCCAATAAAAGAACCAGCGCCCCCTGTGACAGGCTCTGATAACACCCGCTCTCTCGCCATTCTGCCGTTGAGCTGTGTGGCTCAGCAGGTGTTTGTGCTTTACTTTTAGGAGCTTTAGGGATTGGAACTTGCTTTGTTGGATCACCTGCCTCAGTTTCTCACGCTTCTAAAAGAGTATCTAGGAAATGTGTTTCCAGAGGAGGTTTGTGGGGTTTTATTTTTACTACTGTATGTCTGCCTTGAATAGGACCCTCCCCCATTTTAATAAGGCTGCATTGTTGGGTCTTGTATGTTTTTCTTAAACTGATGGTTTGATGGTTTTTATAACGTTAAATTGCCATGTAGCACTCCAAACGCCTTGGCTGGGAAGTTGTAGAGTGTGTTCTTTCCCATATTGTACCTTACAGTTACTTATGAAGGAGGCAAACAAATAGATACCCGCACAACCAAGTAAGGGAAAGAAAACGGAGACCCACTTGAGCAGATTGCTATGCAGGCTGTATGAATGTATCTGAAATGCATATTGATGTTACAAATGTAATTGGAAAAGCCATTTAATCTTGTTTACCCATGTCAAGCCTTTAATGCTCCTCTGCATTTCCTGCCCACTGATTCCTGGCCCTGCTGTTGGCTCCTGTATTTCCCTAAAAGTGTTCTTAAAGCCATAGCCACAATATAGATTGCCAAGGGGAAGCCAGGGAAAGAAAAGGATCCTGAAAGTCTTGATTATTATTATTATCAATAATAATTATGTTATTTATTAACAAACTAAATGACAGCCCAAGTGTAAGAGGAACATCTTGACAAAAGAACAACTACAGTGAGAAACTGCCAATGAGGCTGATCTGTGCAGGGAGTATGGAGTGGCTCTATTTGTGAAACGACCCTGTGCTGTGAAATTCCCAGGCATTGACAGGATTCCCACTCCCTTTACAGGACACAATTTAGACATCATGGAAGGTCCTTTTCAATCTCTGTATTGAGCAGTTTGGCCCCAACCGCCCTGAGTTCATCTTCAAGACCCCGACCCTGTCCACACTTAAGTTCCAATTAAAGATAGTTTCTGCTCTGCTGCTGACAGTGAATCAAGTTGACCTGTATATAAACTGTCAGTTATTCCCCTTCCTCTAAACTCTGTCTAGAGTTTATCTTTTCCTTAGGCTGGGGATTTTCAGTGGAAGCACTCCTTCTGCAGTGTTTGGAAAGCACCTAGAACTTGAGGGGCACGACCATAAATTGATCATTCATAACAGTAACAGTGGGTCGGCTCCACTGGGAGCCCCAATGTAGCTAGCCTGCCAGCCACTGACACTGTTTTAAGAACTGTTTTGATTAAAATGGCTCTGAGCAGGTTTATATGACTAAGTGCTCAGAACAGGATCTGCAGCCTACAGCCTTCTGCTTTAGAGCTCACAGCCCTGCTGATACTGGGGAGCTGAACGGCTATTAGCAATAGTGGGAAACAGGAAAAATTCCTTTGTGTAGAAGGGGCCAGTGAGTTGAGTAACCTTCAACCTCCGTGCATTGATGAGTTTTTCGTACCAGTTTCTCTGTGATGGTGTCCGTTGCCTATGGCCCTTTCCCAATTGCTCTTGTGTCTCTTCTCCTTCCTCCAATCTTATTTATCCCCATCCCTTCTCCTGTAGCTGTGAAACAGGCCATGACATCTGTGTCACATGTTTTCCTGTATTCTTTAATTCGCTATTTGTTAAGGGCTGCCTTTATATTCCTCTTTGGGTGAGTTCCCTCCATTTTGGAATTTTTCTTCTGTGAAGCTGAACATTGACCCTCTATTCATGAGGGCTGCCTGTACTTCACACTTTGATTAGCTGTGATTGGATGAGTGGGGGAATGGGAAAGTGCTTTATTAGCACTGCAGTTTTGTTCTATTTGTATGGAAGTTTGCTTATAATTTGACTTTCCCCTGAAGATGAATTTCTGAAAATCTGAAGACTAGATATCTTGGCAATAGCTAGTTTCTACAGTATGTAGTACTGGCTCATTGATACAAGCACTTTAGTAATGAACACTGGTTACTCCTGGCCATATACCTAATGACTGAAGTAAGAGTGGTTTTCTACATAATGTGTGCTCTCTGTTGCACCTTCCCTTACTCTGACAAGGCCCCGTGTACTATACGACCATGCAATAGTGCCCTCACTTCCCCTTTTGTCTAGTTGCTGGAAAAATCCCTTTGTGTCACATAAATAGCTGACCAGGGGGCTTGGTGGAGAGGAGACAAGGTATTAGCTGAAGAGGCTGGCAGCAGCGGGAGGCTTTTGGAGCAAGAGCTTGGCTCAGGAGTGCTGCAGATGCCTTCCCCAGCTGTGAGGTTCCTAAGGGTCCCAGGAAATGGAACTCCTTCTGTACACCTTGAGAGCTCCGAAAGAGCGGGGACAGGACAGCGAGGGAGGGGAGCTATGCTGCTGGGGGTGTGGCTCCCACACATTGTTCCTAGACTATGGACTTGTCTTCACTGCAAACTTAACTCAGGCTCAGTTGCAGGGTTTTCCCTTAACATGCTCCATGTTGACACATCCACATGTGTCACACTGTCAGTGCTTCACGATGAGGTAGCCACCACTCCTTGAGCTATAGTGTAGACACCAAAATAGCTGCTAATGTGTGCTGCTCCCCTGAAGTAGCTGCAGTGAAGACGTAAAGCCTTGGGAAGTTGCAACAATCGAGACATGGTGGTCTCCGATCCCTTCCCATAAACCCATTGACCAGAGGTGGATTATCAGTCTGCCTCTGCTCAGCTCCTTCCTCCACTCTGCTCAGCTTCCTGCTTGTAGTTTCTCCAGCTTCACCCTTCTCCAGTGCTTGATACAGCAGAACAATGCCCCCTAACAAAGCTGTATCTTAGTGTGCACCCACCCAACCGTACGAACATATGTGAATCTTGGTGCAGCTTTGGGCCGGACCTTGGGATATGTGCCCAGATAGTTGTATTATTTGTCACGACTAGATAGAGCAATAGAGTCGATGAGGGGCATGGCAGCACAGTCTGGGGTCATGCTGTTGCAGGTTAGGCTACCACAATAGCCTAACTGACTTTGTTATTGCTTATCCCCATGCTTAGCATGTGGTGAAGGCAGATGCTGTGCTCTGATGGTGGTTGGAGCTCCACAGAGCAGCCCCCTTTTTCTGTGAACTTTCCTTCACCTGGGTTTTAGGTTAACAGCTGCCAGCCCCTTCTTGGAGCCTTTTCCCACCCAGGTATGACTTGTCAGAAATACTTATTCCTGGCTGCTGCTACGTGTCCCCAGGAAAGATGGGAAGCATAGAGCTGGTTTATGGCAGCAGGCTGGGGGAGGGGAAATTGCTTGCTCTCTTTAGGGAAAGGAGGCTTGTAGGAGGGATTCTCTGCTGTGTTGGGCCTTGGTGTATAATTTAGCTCTAATGTGTTGCATAGTACAAAAGGTCTTGCTTATTCTACTGATGAAAACACTATATAAGAACTAGGTATTATTATCATCACTTGTCATTTCCAGTACTTTTGACCTTGAATACGGAACAGATCAAATTGCTGCTGTTAGAGAGAGGGATTGGTTTACCCCCCAAAAAATCCTTTACATTTTTCTTTTCTTCTCAGAAAGTTTTGAGCTGCCTCTGTGTACTCTTCATAACGTACCATATGCAAATATTCTTTGGGAAGTGATACCACCACTTTGGACAGTCAAGATTTTCTATGTAAGACTTGAACATGTTTCTTATACTGCCAAGAATGTATATATATGAAGACATAAGATTGTAACTTTTGAGCAAGTCACTTTCTTTAACCATTTTAAATTTTCTGTTTCTGAAGTTCTCTATTAATATATTAGACACTTATGTTATACTGTGTACTTCTTTGTATCAGTTGTATACTATATTCTTCCTTTCTCTCATTAAAACCTGTTCTTCCTCATCCGTCTTCTGTGCTTCTTTTGTTACTAATATATCTCCAACATGATCATGGACTGGCCCAGAGTTTAAATGTTGGTTTTTCAGCCTTGCTGCTATGAGCCCCATATGTAACAAGGATCACGTTTGCAATCTGTAATATTGTCACAGTTAAGGTACTGTACTAGGGCTGTATAACATTACTTTAGCACAACTAATCCAATTATTACAAACATGATTAAAGGTCTAGAAAACATGACCTATGATAGAAGATTGAAAAAAGTGGGTTTGTTTAGTCTGAAAAAGAGAAGACTGAGAGGGGACATAACAGTTTTCAAGTACTTAAAGGTTGTTACAAGGAGGAGGGAGAAGAATTGTTTTTCTTAACCTCTGAGGACAGGACAAGAAGCAATGGGCTTAAATTGTAGCAAGGGAGGTTTAGGTTGGACATTAGGAAAAACTTCCTAACTGTCAGGGTGGTTAAGCCATGGAATAAATTGCCTAGGGAGGTTGTGGAATCTCCATCATTGGAGATTTTTAAGAGCAGGTTAGACAAACGCCTGTTAGGAATGGTCTAGATAATTAGTCCTGCCACAAGTACAGGGGACTGGACTAGATGACCTCTCGAGGTCCCTTCCAGTTCTGTGATTCTATGATTCTATTTAAGTGTTGACAAAGTACTCACTGTACACACATTGTACAAGATACAGAAGAAGATCCCTGTCTGGAGGAACTACAGTCTAAGTAGATGGACAACGTACAATAAAATGTACTGGGAGATGAAACCCAGAAGAAGGTTCTGTCTTAGAGCAATTTTGTCTTTAGTCTGAAGGGTAGGTGGCAGCATTTTTACTGATGTGCATTAGTACTTCTAGGCTTTATGGGAGAAGCAAGTTTTGGGGTGGGATTTGGAAAAGGAAAGGTGGACACTTGTGAGATAAGGGAGTTCCAGGCATAGGTGACTGCGGAAGAAGGCATGAGGATGAGAGACAGACACTAAGGGAGTGGTGAGGTGGGGGTAAGTGATCAGAAATGAGAGCAGAGATTGAAGTGGGGGAAGAGTTATGCTAACCCTTGAGAGGGAGGACAGAGAAGCTTGAACTCCATATGGAAGATGAGAGGAAGCCAATGAAAGGATTGGTCTGAGCAGCAGGCAAGAAAGAGATTCTCTGCAGTGTGAATCCTCACTTCCATTAAATTTGGAAATGTTGGTTTTTTTCTGGCTTTTGCCCGACTCAAAGGCAGAGAAGTTATTTTCTTCTTCCTTTCTCCCTACATCACAGTCTGACTATTAGAACATGCTACAGACTTATTTCATGAACCACACCTCAATCTTCTGCCTCTGAGCTCTGAAGCAGAGATTTCCACAGCAGTTGTCTCTGAGGGCTCTTTTCCTTAGGAATTTTTGCCAATTTTCCTTCTCCCTCCAGCTTGCTCTGTCTGGCAGGGAAAATGTCCTCAGGGAAGTGCACTGAGGTAGGCTAGGAATCTATCAGCAATAGATTCCCCAGCAGTTGATCATGGTACAGCCATCGTCATCATCAAAGATTTCCTGTTCCTGTGTTTGGCATCAAACTTAGAGGAGATTCTTCAGAAGACACTTCCAGACAGGGAAGTTCTGCCATACGAGGCCAATCTTCCCTTGGGAAGAAGGATGGAAAGGCTCAAGAATTTCTTCCAATCTTGGCCAGTACCACTTCTGACAGATGGGTCTTGAGATGTTCAGACAAGACCTCCTCATAGACTTTAAACATCCCCACTCTTCTACTTCTTTTTTCTTGTATGTTCTCTGCCCCAAGCCCATGTGAAAAGACCAGGGTCCCTGCACTTTGTAGCAAATCTTCATCTCGGAGCAATAATCCTGGCCCCTTCAAGAGAGAGGTTCTGGTCTGGAGCTCCCATTCCATTTCTGTCCACCTTCAACCCTCTGTGTTTAAAATGTATTTCAGGATAGTGACTTTAGCTCTGCTGAGCCAAGAACTATCTCCTCTTCTCTCCCCCCGCCCAATATTTCTTAGCCTCCATAAATTTCAATAAGAGTTTTAGCTTCATGTTCCAATACCTCCCTGCCACCAAAGGTTCCTACATTTTGTGATTGTGAGCTTCCATTATTGTTTCCAACCAGTACTCTTCAGCTTGACATCTGTTCCACTGGTGTTCATGATGTTGATGGTCATCCTGTCTCCTCTCTAAGATAAGAGGACACCCAGATCTACCACGACCTGAATGATCTACTGCTGAAGATCCAATCCCATGAGATAAGCTTGCCATGCTCCTAAGCCCATCCAGTTCCTGGAACCTTATGGATTCATAGTGAGTCATCAGAAAAGCTCCTTCATTCCAGTTTGGGTATGCTTACATCTAGGGTGGGTCTATTCAAAATGAGCCTGGACCTCGTGGTATTAACCAAGAAGAAATTCAAACAAATTGAAGCCTTCATAAAGTAGTTTTTCAGCACCCTCCAGGCATCAGCACACCAACCACCAGGGCCTTCAGCTGATTGAATGATTCCCCTGGGAAGTGCTCCACCTCCACCTCTTCACAATTTTCTAATCAGGCACTGCAGCTACCAAACTCAGGATATGGGTCTCTCTATAGTGATGGCACCAACCCCGTCATCTTTCCAATGGCAAACCCTGGGCTAAAGATTCTGCACTATGACTAACACCAGCCTAGATGGATGGGGAGCTCAGATGAGACCTCACGTGGCACAGGGCAAATGGTCATCCTGGGAATGCCAGCTTGGCATTACCCTCTTTGGAGTTGTGGGCAGTGAGGAATTGAAGTGTCACCCTCCTCCCAAGGGTCCCAGCAGGAATTGTAGCCATTCACATGGGAAACAGAACCATCATGGCCTATCCCACCCACCACAACAGAGCAAAAGGCTGGGGAGAGACACCAGAACACCTGGGTATATTCCTTGGAGTTATACACATTGGTGGTAAGACCAGCAGTCAGGCTGAGTAGCTCAGCCATCATGAGTTGGACATAGTTAAACAAGCAAGTTTCCAACCAGATTGCACCAAGGTGTTTATTTTCACAAGCAAACCTGTTTGCAACCCAATGACTAGTAATAATAGGAAGATAACAAAATTATGCGCCTGGCATTAGTATCTACAGGCTTGGAGAGTGGACACTCTATCATTCTCCTTGCTAGGTCTCTGGAGTTATTCCTTTGCCCTCAGATGCAAGGTGCCCAGAAACATCAGCCAGGATCACATTTCAGTAATTTTGGTCACCACTTATTGATACACAAGTCAGTGTGCAAGTTGTGGATACTGCCAATGTTTTGAAACCTCAACCCATCCAGATTTGCAGCATCTGAGACTTGTACCATGGAACCTTAAGGCTCATGTCTCCCCAAACATGGTTACTCTCAAAAGTTAGATGATTTCCTTTTCAAATCCAGAAAGCTTTCTCCCTGCTGAGCTTACAAGGGCATGAAGAGGTAGGCAAACATTCTGCTATTGTCCACAAAGGACACTTTAGACTTCCCAATAGATGATTTTCATAAGGGTCTGAGCTCTAGTTTCTTGGAAGTGAAAGTCTCAGCCCTGAGGGACATCCATTCCATGTCTAGCCTGCTGCTTCATCCACTATCTCCTGCTTTCTGAAAGCAACATCACTTCAGAGATCCCTGATCTGATGATGAGTGGAACTTCAGTCTAGTACTACAAGCTCTTGCTAAATCACCTTCTTGATCCACTGAGGGAAGTGCCCTTCTAGTTTCTCATTCTAAAATTTGCCCTCTTTTTGGCCATCACATCAGCTGAGAAAATTTAGAGAACTTGGGGCCTTTTTCATCATGCAGCTTTACTTTTCTTTTTCAGATAAAATAGTTCTGAGGCAAGTCCCCAACATTGGCTATGGCTACACTATAGAGCTTACAGCAACGCAGCTGCACCAATGCAGCTGTGCCACTGTAAGTTGTCTAGTGTAGCCACTCTAAGCTACCGGGAGACTGCTCCCCAGTCAACTTAATTAATCCACCCCCAAAGAGTGGTGGGAGAAGCTCTTCTGCTGACCATAGCACCGTCCACACCGGCGCTTAGGTCTGTGTAACTGGTGTCACTCAGGGGAGTGGCTTATCCACACACCTGAATGACATAAGTTATACCGACATAACTAGTAGTGTAGACATAGCCTTCGTTTCCAAGAGAAGTTTGGCCTTCCACATAAACCAGTCAGTTCCTTGTCCTCTTTTGATCCTAAATCTTCCCACACCCTAGAAAAATAGTTAAACATTTTAGGCTTGGTCAAGGTGGTAATGTTCTACTGTATAGAAAGCCTGATGTATTGGTGTTATAAGGGGGATGTAGGAAGGGGTGCAAAGCATCAAAACCTCTGTATCTAAGTAGATTAAGTCAACTGTCTTATTGAGATCCTCCTGAAGACAAAGGATCCATAGGTACAACTACTTTATGGACAGGGAAACACAGCCCTGTATAAAGTGGTTTACTGAGCAGCTACAGAACTGACATGCTTCTTTTATGCCTCCTTTAGTCATCCTTTGGTGCTCTCTCTTTAAGACCCTTTTGTTTTTTAAAAGAAATGTGTCCACAGTCAGCTTGATATTATGTTACCATGGTGGACTTTTTCCCTCTCTGGATTGTTGTTGGACGTTCTTTACTGCTTGTTGCTTCCCAACAGCTACTAGTCCAAGTAGAGTCCCATGACAGAGAAGGATAAAATTAGCTTCTTTACATGATTTTGCCTCTTTTGAATCGGAATCATACACTACGTTTATTATGTTTGGCAACTTGTGAATGTTTTGCCATGTGGAGATAGTAAACAGTCCTATTCAGATTTTCTGGTGGGGGAGAGAGGCTGTGGCAAATCTGGTTTTATTTTACACTTTCTGAGGAGAGGGGAAGCACCTTAGCTCTTGAAAAAATCAGGCTAAATCTCTGTAGTTTCTAGCTTTTTTTCATTCTTCTTAACTTTGGCAACCTAACCTGGGAAGCAACATCAATGCCATTTACCAGGCATGCCAGTAGAGGGTGCTAACAGGCAGACCGACCTAGCAGGGAGAGAAGGAACCTTTTGCCTCCCCGTAAAACAAAATTACAGGTAAGAGAACATTTTTAATTTTTAGCCACAGCATTCTGAATGGACTGGAATGGGGAGCAAGGTGAAAGGCCAGAGAGGAAAATGATGCAGTAGCTGAGGCAGAAGATGTGCAAAGCATAGAGGGGCATTTTAGTGACAGAAACAGAAGCGAGGAAGTACTAGATTCTTGACGTGGTGGACTAGTTTGGATTGGGCACTTCCTGAAAGTTCAGGGAGACAGGAACTGAGAAAATTATATGGAGGTCATGAGCCTGGGTCTCTGTGATGATGCAACAACAATGGAGGGGGAGCAAGAGGAGACCTTATTGCGGGGGAGGGGATTTACTAAGGTAGAGAAGAGAGCTCAGACACTCCATGTAACTGTTGGGTAACCTACAAAGAGGCAAACTGTTGGATCTGGTAGCTGTATTAATTACATTCATACGCACACACAGCCCTCCGGCTGCTCTAAGCCTAGTGACGCAGACAGAGCTTCCTTTTCCACAGCTTTATCATCGTTTCAGAGATAACGCTGATTTGTGTGGCAAAGATGCTCATTAGTTAGGTTCAAATAAAGAAAACAGCATTAGCACGAGCAGGCAGTTCTGGAAAAGGCATCCCTTCTGTACTCTCACACCAGTACCATTCCATCCCCTGCACTTTTCTCCAGCTCTTTGGGTAAGACAGTAGTGTCTAGGAAATGGACCGCTTGTGTGGACTGGTCTAGGCTAAGGTTGATGGTGGGGTGGAAATTGTTGAAATCGTGGTCATTTCCTAGAAACTACTGTGCAAATAAGCGATGGTCACATAAACACCACCCTATACCGGAAACCTACTGACTGCTATACTTACCTACATGCCTCCAGCTTCCATCCTGAACACACCACACGATCCATTGTCTACAGCCAAGCTCTAAGATACAACCGCATTTGCTCCAATCCCTCTGACAGAGACAAACACCTACAAGATCTCTATCAAGCATTCTTAAAACTACAATAGTGAAGTGAAAAAACAGATTGACAGAGCCAGAAGAGTACCCAGAAGTCACCTACTACAGGATAGGCCCAACAAAGAAAATAACAGAACGCCACTAGCCGTCACCTTCAGCCCCCAACTAAAACCTCTCCAGCGCATCATTAAAGATCTACAACCTATCCTGAAAGATGATCCCTCACTCTCACAGATCTTGGGGGACAGACCAGTCCTCGCTTACAGACAGCCCCCCAACCTGAAGCAAATACTCACCAGCAACCACACACCATACCAAAAAAAACACTATCCCAGGAACCTATCCTTGCAACAAAGCCCGATGCCAACTCTGTCCACATATCTATTCAAGTGACACCATCATAGGACCTAATAACATCAGCCACACCATCAGGGGCTCGTTCACCTGCACATCTACCAATGTGATATATGCCATCATGTGTCAGCAATGCCCCTCTGCCATGTACATTGGCCAAACTGGACAGTCTCTACGCAAAAGAATAAACGGACACAAATCTGACATCAAGAATCATCACATTCAAAAGCCAGTAGGTGAACACTTCAACCTCTCTAATCACTCAATGAAAGACTTTAAAGTGGCTATTTTGCAACAGATAAACTTCAAAAACAGGCTCCAACGAGAAACTGCTGAATTGGAATTAATATGCAAACTAGATACCATTACCTTAGGCTTGAATATTGACTGTGGGTGGCTCGGTCATTACGTTAATTGAATTTATTTCCCCTCCTTAAAAAACTCTTAACACCTTTGTGTCAACTGTCTGTAATGTAATGGGCCATGTTGATTATCACTTCAAAAGGTTCTACTGATAACAGTTCCTTTCAATTAATTAGCCTCTTAACATTGATATAGACACTCCCACCTTTTCATGTTTCTCTGAATGTATAAATATCTGATTACTGTATGTTCCATTCCATGCATCCGATGAAGTGGGTTCTCAACCCACGAAAGCTTATGCTGAAATAAATTTGTTAGTCTCTAAGGTGCCACAGGTATTTTTCTTGTTTTCTTTTTGCTGTCCCTTACAGGCATTCTACCTTGTAATGCACCAGTTTTAGTTCAGGACAGGACAGCATGGATGCACATAACATGTTTGGTGACCTCTACCCTGCCCAGCTAGCAAGAGAACTAACTAAGGCTATGTCTACACTAGCACTTTTGTTGGTATAACTTATGTTGCTCGGGGGTGTGAAAAAAACACACACACCCCCGAGCGACGTAAGTTAAATTGACAGAAGTGCCAGTGTGGACAGCGCTGTGTCAGCAGGAGAGCATCTTCCACTGACACAGCTACCGCAGCTCATTGGGGGTGGTTTAATTATGTCGATGGGAGAGCGCTCTCCCGCCGGCATAGAGCAGCTACACAAGAGATCTTACAGCAGCACAGGTGCAGCGGTACAGCTGTGCTGCTGTAAGCTCTCTAGTGTAGTCGTGGGCCAGCCTAAATCACTGTTTGCCTAACTCTGCTCCTATTGAAGTCAGTGGGAGTTCACCATTGACTTCAATGGGAGCGGAGTCAGGTCCTGAGTGCTTCTGAAAACATACCATTAATTATTTGCCATATCTTATCCCTAACTTCTCTCTTCCCCCAGTATGTGTTCTGGCTGTTCACATGTGAAGTGACAAGTTTATGTCAGTGAAAATATGACCCTAACCAGGCTGGCGGCTATTTTCTACCATTTTGCAGTTCAATTCAATGAGATTTTATTGGCATGACAAGCTAAACGTATATTAAAAAAAGACAGATCCCTCTGGAATGTGTCAGAGGTAGCTAAAATCTTCCCAGCAAAGGGCTGTACATTGTATCTGGGGCAATATCTCATGTCCTTTTGCCATTACTGCCCAATGGTTGATTCTAGGTTGCTGTTTCCAAGCTGTTAACACAAGAATGAACTAGACAATGACCACACAATATAAGATATAGGGGTTAGCTGATGGCGTCTAATGGCATTTGTGTTTGTACCTAGCACATTGGGGTTCTGACTGGACTATAGCCTTTTGGGCACAATTGCTATAATAAGAATAAGAGAGGTTTCCCAGGGGCTGCATATTAATGTATATTGCAAAAAAAAAAAAAAAAAAAGCCATTGGTTTTGCTTCTGTTCCTACCTCGCTCTCTGCCTTTTTCAGAGGGAGCTTTGGGAGTTTCTGTAGAATGACGCAGTCTTTCAGAGTTTGCTTTAACTCATCATAATGTGCCCCAGGCTGCGCGCTCAGTGTGCTGCTGGGAAAAATTTTACCCTGGGCTGCTATTCTCTAATTTGTGCTTCTAAAACATATTTGTGCCTATTAACTATAAATGACGGAAAAGTAAGTTGCCAAGAGACTTTCTGGATTTAAAGTAATTTGTCTTTCTTTTAATTTTCATGCACAGCTCCAAAACGGCAAACCTGGCATACCTTAAAAAGGCCAGGTACAGATCAGGCTGGCTACAAAGAGGAATGGCGGAACTGGCCTGAATCAGCACCTAGCTCCCAGGATCTCCTCAATACAAGGCAATAGCAGAATGTGCTAAAAATGATTCTGCAGCCTGTATGAGGTGGATAGTAAACAATCCTATC
This sequence comes from Chelydra serpentina, assembly GCA_037349315.1. NCBI lineage: Eukaryota > Metazoa > Chordata > Testudines > Chelydridae > Chelydra > Chelydra serpentina. Next base: position 78,587,743 of record JBAIAC010000008.1, read on the forward strand.
TGTACTACTGCTACTACAGCCAGTACAAGAATGTGTCATAAATAGCATCCCTTTGATACTGAAAATACTGCCTATGTTGTTTTGGATTTCAACAAATTACATTTAAAGAACTGGACAAAGAAAGCAAAGCTCTCAGAAGAAGGTGATTAGATACAGAAAAAGCAAAGTACCTGAATCTGAAATCGTTGGGTAGACAGTAGCCCATGTGGTAATCACTCCTGGTCTTTGCTATTTGTTTTTGAAGGTCTTTAGCTGACTTGCTATATCCATTGAAAATATAATTGGCAAAGAGCAGCTTTCCTTGAATGTACATCTGCCAAAGAACATAGAAAAAGTCCAGAATATTAAAATGGAAACAGCCACCTGTTATTTTAAATGAGGAAATTAGGTTGAGGAACTGAAAAGAATGACTCTGAAATAGCCTAGCTATTTACATGAATTGCTGCTTTGAGCTTTGGCCTTCCATTATTTTATTAAGAAAGTCATACTTCTGAAGTGTCTTGGGTTCAGGATCTTTTGATAAAAACACTTTTGATAAAAGTGTTATCAAAATGATTATTAACAATTTGCATTCACCAAAAGCTGTGTTTTTCAGCATTTATTGAAAATCCTGTTTTTTTGGTAAATGAAAAATACTGATAACATTTTCATTAATGTTTTCAATTAAAAAAAGAGGCACCAATTTTCTTCAAAAATGAAATTACATATATATAAAATATAATATGTATAATATATATTTCTTTGCAATTTTTATATATAGATAAAAAATTTGCACGATATTTGTTTACAAACATATAGACCACAATTCGCAAACCAATATTTTTGTAAAAAGGCTATTTTTCTTTGAAAAAAATTGATTAGAAATGTTTTGATTGGCTCTGATAATAATTCTTTGCCCTTAACATCTTTCATCCAAGTATCTCAAAGCGCTTTACATAGGAAGGGAAGTATTATCCCACTTTTGCCGATTGAGAAATTATGCACAGAGTGATTAACTGACTTGCTCAAAGTTGCTCAGTTTCTCAGTACTGAGAGTCCTACAGGTTGGCAAGCACCAAATGTTGGCAAGACCTTAATGATGGTGGTTAGTATTTCAGTCCATGTGTGAGACTCTGCTTTGAAAATCAAGTTTGCATCACCGTAACCATGTTGTGTGGCACCATCTGTACTAGACCCTGGTTGACAGAAGCCTTTTACTTATTTGCTGCTAACTGTTTACTCCTTACATTCCCCAGGTAACACAAACTCCATATGTAATAGTTTGCTGTATGAATAGGAGTTTGCTCCTATTTCCCTGTGTACTATATGCGAGAGAAGCAGCAGGAATTGGTTTTAATATTTTAACAATAGTAAAAGCAAAGTAAAGTGTAACTTTTTGGTGATGTAGGATAGACAAGGATAGAGTTTTGTTTATTTTATTTGTGCTACAATCTGTTTGGAAAGTGGGGAAGGAGGGCAATACATGCAGGATATGTACCATTGTCCAGAACTGACAGCCTCTAATAGAAGAGTCTAATATGTGCTATAATGCAGATGCTGGACTGGAGTTAACTAGATGCAGCAACAGCTTCCCTTTGCAGTCGTTCCTTTCTTTTGTGGGTTTAGGTCTCAACTTTTATGCTGGCTACATCTGTGTTCAGTTGCAATATTTGTCTGCTGTTAAAGTGACCTTATATACTGGGCACAATGAGCCAAATGAAAAGCTAATATAACCTCATGAAAGCAATGGAATCATAATAGTGCTGAGTGCAGCCCAACTTCTGCAAGACCGGATCCACATGCTGTGGCCAAGGCACTTCTCTCAGAATTTCTACGTTTCTCCCCATAATCAATAACAATGTATTGCTAACAAAATACCGCTAGAGTCAAACCCTTGATCCCCTGCATTTAATCTGAACTCCCAACATGGAAGTTGGCATTGAAAAGGAATGGGAGGGGCTTACCATGACCCCGGGTCACCCATAAAAGTGAAGTTTTTTGTTTTTTTTGTAATGAGTAACAACCTGATTCTGCTATGTGCTGAGCACCCACAACACCTCTAGAAGTCAAGGAAAACTGACACTAATTGGCACTTCCCAGGGGAACTCAGCGCCTCACAGGAGAATGCCCTACGTTTTTGGGGTGTTTTTACTCGAGAATCTCGAAGCTGAATACCATCACAGCAGATGCAAGAAAAGACAAATACTTTTTACCCAATTGCCAAAGCTGCTCTTCATTGAGCCAGCCTGTGGGTGGTTTATAAATGGGGCTCCAAGAAAAGCCTACTGAGGTATCAGCTACAAAATGAATAAGGACAGACCTGTTCTTTGTTTTTTCTCTCTCTTTGTCTTATTGATAGATGATAACATACTGGGTCTCAGTCTCTCAGTAAGACCCTTTACATCATTCTGGGGCCTAGTGTAAATGAGAATTAGGCCCACAGAGTTAAAAACACTGAAATAACACAAATCACTAACTTCAGGGTATATCCCAAACTGCTCATGTTGTGGGAAGTCCCAAATGGTTCACAATTGGAAACATCTGGCTCACTTCACAGAAGCTTCTCAGCAGGCAACACACTCCTAGTCAAGATGCTTTGAAATTTTAGTGTAACACACACTAAAGTAACAATGGGTGTATTCACTGGAAGACGATCCCTGCGGTTACTGGATTTTCTCCATTTTGGGCTCAAACCAAGGTTTATTTATTTGAAATGTAACCAGTGAAGAACACAACACGGGACACCAGTTTTAATAGAGAAATGGGAGAAACCCTTGGTAATCTCAGGCATTTTTAGTTTCGTAGGTGAAAGCAGACAGAGTGATAGTGTTTCATCCATTTTTGACCCATTTTTCTTTCAATCAAAAAGCGTGTGGTGTCGATACCATGAAGGACTCTAGCAAAAAGCTCGGAAGCCATTGTTGAGAGGGTCACTCTTCACACACATGCATTTGGAACCCTAAGCAGAGAATTACTCTGGCAGCTGAGCACTCCGGCAGTGTCGTGTCTAGCACTGCTTCTTCTCTACGCTCCTGGAACTGTATGGGTTAAGCAGCATAAGTTTTGTAAACAAAGGAACTCCCCTTCCATCTGGTGATCCACTCTCATCTTTAACTCTCTTTGGCCATGATGTGTGTGAGAGAGGGAGTGGCAAAAATGCTCCACCTCAAGCACTGATTGCAAGCTAAACGGAAACCCTGGGACCATTTTTCCCTTGCAGAAACCTGAGGCAAACTCTTCATGCACATTTTGCCTCCGGTATCCCAAAGAGGAACATGACTCCTAGTTTTCCTGCCAACACCGAGCCAAAGTTTTGTGAGTTTCTTTGTGATCACAGAATTCACTGACAAGGTACACAAAGTCCAGGCCAGGGTGTTCCATTGAAAGCCCAATGTTGTCAGGAGCAGCAGCAGCACGACATTCATGTTTCTCTCTTAGCAGTCCAAAGTGCTCTTGTAATAATTCACATATCGTAACTGAAACTGATACAGGGGACATGTGAGCCTTGGTGCTGCCCGCCTTCACATTCCCCCTGGTTAGCATTTACCTGACTCTTCTCCACTAGATTGCAATCAGCCCCTCCCCTTCCAATGGACTCCCTCTCATTGTTCATGCAAGAAGATGACTAAATTACCTAAAATATACTAACCTGAAACATGTTTTTTGTATTACTTTCCCCCATCTTCGCCTCTTGCTCTGCTGATTCCCGTGTCGTTTTGTTTGCTTTTTCTCTTTCTTCCTGTCTGGACTTCCCTAGATCTCTTCCCCCATTCTTCTATGGGTTCCCCATATTTCAGTCTTTTCCTTACACTTTCTTTTCATCCCTGTTTTTTTTTTCTTTTCACAGCCCTGTCTTTCTGCCACCAACCTCTCCATCTCCCCCTTCTTATATCTGTCTGTCTCTCTCCTACTCCTTCCTCTGCCTCTCATGTCTTTCTGCCAACCTTTCTACCTAGGCTTTTGCTATCTGAGCACTATCCTTTCTCACGCCTCTCCAATTCCTCATTCCACTTACAGTTCTTTCTTTTGCTCTTTCTGTTCCTATCTCAACATGCATCAGCAGACTTCAGCCACCCTGGACCCAGATTACATGTCCTGCTCCCCATGCAGGGATTGTATGTGTGGCTTCAACCTGCTGCTTTTTCCTGCTCTTGGGATCCTCAGTGCAAACTCTGCAGTTGGTCTCTTCCTGCTACTGCAAGCCCTGAGGTAATGAGGCATCCAATGCAGGTGCCTATCGCTGCCAAGTCCACTAACTATTTGTGGGAGCAATCCTCCTCTGACATAGGCTGGAATTAGTCATGAAAGCAGCTACTCCCCAAGGGACTATTAACACTGTCCTACTGCCAAAAACTAGAGTAGGATATACCAGTTATGTTGGCTCATTTAGAACTCTGATTCTGTCTAGGGCTGGTAAAAATATAAGAACCATGAAAAGTAGCTACAGAAGCAGCCTGCTAGGTTATATTGTCCATCCCCCTTGCCACAGCAGGATTGAGCCCTACAGTACATTCTGGAAGATTAAAAGAACAATTAGATGTATTGGTACCGGTGTGTATTGTCCAGAATCATACCAAATTAGGATTTTGATAGAAGGGTAGGTAAATCTCCCATCTCCAAGATGAATTCAGAGCAATTAATGCAGAATGCAGTGAAACTCTCCTAAGAGCATACGAATTGCCATACCACTCCAGATCTGACAAATCTTCCAGGGCTGCCCCTGGAAGTGACCACAACTGATGCTTTAGAGGCATGCAACTCTTTTCCCCCTATAATACACCTGGCCAGTTGTGAAGTGCTATGACTTGGGGGAATTTCATCCCTCACTCAAAAGCAATCAATTTATGCCTTCAAGCATTAAGTTTGTCTACACTTGTAACGTCTCCATCCATAAGCACAAATGTTACTGGTCAAAATGATCCAGCCCTTTTCAAAATCTTGTGACTCTTGTTGCCTTGTGGCCTTCTGTTGCATGTGATTTTTTTCCACAGGCTGGCTATATGTGGAGTAAATAAGGATTTCCAAGTTTTGTCTTAAATTTGCTGTCTTCAAATTTGTGTCCCTTTACATTCTCAAAGTAGAAAAAACAAAGGAGCGCCTATCCCCTTGAGCTGAAGCAGCCAGAACACTGGGACACCGTAGAAGCAATTACCACTCAACAATGAATTTTAGATTCTCAACATGTGTAAATGGGTGGAGCTATGCTGATTTATACCAGCTAAGAATCTAGCCCCAAATCTTCCCTGGAAAATAAAGACATCACAGTGGAGGGAGAACAACTTGCTGAATTAAAGCCCCTGGTGGAGGCAATGAGAAGTTTCTGGATGGTGCCTTTTCCCCGCCCCTCCCCGCAGTGTTCCAGACATAGCTCTGGCAAATGAATTGCCTGAAAGGAGAAAAAATGACCTCAAACTGAAATTCCTAAGCGAGGCATAACCAAACAAGCTGGGGCAAACAGGATTTTTTTGTCATCTTTTTTGGTTTCCTCTTTTTCTGTCGCTAATTTTGCCAAATTAAAAAGGTCAAAGGTGAGCTTGAACATTAAAAAAAGAAAAGCAGTACTATGTGTCAAAAACAGAAACAAGCTGAAATACAAAGTGTTCTATTTGTGATTGTGGGTTTTCTTTTTTCTGTCTACCATTTTAGATAATTAGCAAACTCCCAAAGTTTACTACTCAAAACACATTCACAAACACTGGCTGCTTCCCCTAAAGGAAGTGGCTCAGCAAACCTGTGTGTGGGTGTGTGTACATGCACTGAAAATAAAGATTTTCATGCACCAAAATCTCTTAAATTTCCTCCACAGTTCAAAGTTAATGGAAGCTTCAGCATCTGTTGGGATTTTGTAGTACAGCCCCTTTCCTGGGCACACTATCAACAAGTAGTTGTGAAATATCTGTTAGTCCACTAAGGCTCAATGGTGTCTAGAAAGCTAAGGAATGGACCCAAGTGCTTTCTGAGTGCCCTGGCCTCACTACATGATTTTCCCAGTTGGTCAGTTTAATTGGGCATTTGCTTCTTTCTTAGTTGGGTTATTTTTTTCACTTTGGCTGTTAAGTTCCTGGCATGTTATAGATGCTCTGTGGTGAGGGTGAAACTCAAGTTTTGTGTTATCTGTTTTGTTTTGTTTTTAAACATTGAGGACAGTTAAATTCCCTCTGTTTATGCAAGCTTTTGCCTGAGCACTGTGATTGTTTTTTCCTAGCTAATATGTCATTAATTTTGTGTTTTAATGAGTAAATGTCCTAAAAGGTAGCTGTGATGGACATGTTTTAAAAACTGAAAAAATAAATATTGTGGTTTTTTTTGTGGTTTGTTTGGTGGGGGTTTTTTTAATACTTTTTTTTTCTTTTTAAACCTTGTTGTGTAGCTTCTGCCACAAGTGCTCTTTCCTCAACAGGCACCATGTTTGCCTTTCAGGTTAGCCAGTTTGCCATGAAGGAAAAGAGAGAACACTCTGGAGGGAGGTCTGGCTAGCTGGCTATGGGAACTAGCAATGGAATGCAAAACCTTTTACCTCTAGGTTGCTAGTTCAAATCCAACCCTGTAAAGAAGTAGTGACCAAAAGTTGTTACCATCTGGTGGCTGCTTGGTAGAATGAGCTTTTGTGGTCCCAATCTTGCTGTTAACAGGCACATAGATGGATAACCACCACAAATGAAGCAAATTGGCATTCCTGCACCAGTCTTAGTAGAGATGCCATGGGTGGAATAGGCCTAGAGACTGAATTGTCCCTTCCTCTCCCCGTGGTGGTCCTTCCAGAACAGGGTTGAGATAACAGTACGAAGAAGCTTGTACAGCCGATGGCCATACTGTTTCTTTCCCGGGGATAAATAGAGGACTTCAGCCTCTTGGCCTGTTAAGCTGACAATTGATGAGCACTAATTTTGCTGGTGAAAAATGATGACAAAACAAAATCGCCTGGATCATTGGCAGTGGAAAATGGTTACCCTGGATAAAAAGGCAGAAATAATTTCAGCTGGATTCCAGGATGATTAGGCTTGAGTGTTTGGATCTGGAGAACTCCAAGATGATCCCTTTGAACAGGCTGATAGAGAATGAATCCCTCTCATATAGTGGACAAACTGGCAAAGTCCAAAGTTTCCAGTCTGTATCATAGGGAGCTGGCTGTGCTTTCCTCTGCCGAGGGGCAAATGGAGTTACAGTAAAAGCTGTAAAAAGAAAATAAGAAAGGAATACTTGTGGCACCTCAGAGACTAACAAATTTATTTCAGCATAAGCTTTCGTGGACTACAGTCCGCTTCATCGGATGCATAGAATGGAACAACTGGACTGTAGTCCACGAAAGCTTATGCTGAAATAAATTTGTTAGTCTCTAAGGTGCCACAAGTATTTCTTTCTTATTTTCTTTTTGCTGACACAGACTAACACGGCTACTACACTGAAACCAGTAAAAGCTGTGTTATTCGGCACTTTATCAACCAGAAAGCTCTATTATCCGGCATTTCTGATATCTCCCAATACAAATCTTCAATCTAGTAATGGGGACTAGTATACAGCCCAGGAGGTTATGCAATTGCACATTCTGCACTCTACTTTTATGCAAAAGAGGCAGAAGACAAGTAAGCAAGCTGATATCAGGGATGTATTCAAAAAAGCAGTTTCCAGGGTGTGTCACAGGGTCATTACAGATTCAGCCCAATCTACTACACCTTCCACATCTACAATGATAATTGGTGTTGATAATGATGACCCTGAGGCACTGCAAGAGCCTTGAAGTGCCTTCTGAATCATCAAAGAAATATTAAATTATGTTCAGTATAGTTTTAGTGTCAAGTGTATTTTTAGTGATCTGGGTGTATGGCATGCGCTGCCCATAGTGATATGCAGCGTCCTAAGATAAAAGTTTTCTATACAGTAGGTTACCTGTATACACCTAAATGCTTCAAGAAACCAATCACTCTGCAGTGCAGGACTACTAATGGATTGGTGAATACCTGTGTACTGTACTACTGTATTTTATACTTGATTCATTTTATTGTATTCCATTTCTTTGAAAATTGGTATTCCATTAGTAAAGTATAATGCTCAGTTAACTGGAATATTTGATTAACCAGCACCCACCATTTCCCCAACATGCTGGATAACAAAGCTTTTACTGTACCTACCTCAGATTTCCCCAAAGGAGCTCTGCTCTTGATGTCAAATGGAAGGCAATGGGCTGGCAAGCCTCCTCCATCAGGCCTGTACTCCATTATGTATAAGATTTTGGTGATAAGGGTCTCCTCTCTATTTCAGGCAGCTAGGATCTCAACCTAGTTTATAAGAACACTCATACAGACAGTTTAGCCTGACTGTACACCTGCTCCATTTATCTATCTAGTTTTATATAATGCCTATCAGCATCTGAGCACCTTCCACATAAAATCAATAGCAACAGGAAAGTCACTAGAGGACTTCATGGAATCTCTGGCATTCCTCCCTTTATGGGATCAGAGCTCTTCTTGGGGTAGGGTTTTGGGTTTGTTTGTTTTTTTGTGGGGGGAGTGGGATGTGAGGGGCAGTTGAAAGGGGTTTTAGAATAAAAGAGGTGTTTTGAATTGTATCACTTATGGTGGAGGAAGGCTTGCAATATTTCCTAAAGATGGTCAGACTGTGGGATTCACCTGATCTCTAGAAGATTGTTCCATAGCAGGATCCCTTCAACAGAGAATGTTTTGTCCGCAGCCCTCATGCGCTTCATCCTGGGCTTTGTGATCTGCATAGTCCCAGAAAAGAGCAACTGTTGTTGTGGGCATTCATAGATCACAAGTTGGTCTTCGAGGTAACTAGGGCTTGATCTGTTAATTGCTTTGAAAATTAGGACCCAGGTCTTACACTGGCATCGGAAGCCGACTGGAGTAGTAGAGATATTTGAGCACAGGCCTGATGTGCTCTACAGCAGCATGAGCCAAGGAGAAGGTGGGTAGCCACATCCTATATCAGCTGAAGCCTTTGCATCATCTTCACGTTCACTTTCAGATGCAATGACTTACAACCATCCTCCCTGCAGCTATTATAGTACCCTGTGGGTCAAAGCAGGGATTTTGATTTTGGCTCATTCCAGTTTAAGAATGAACTTGTCTCCTGGTAATATATATCATGCCTTGTTACTGTCGGATTAACGAGTTCAATATTCTGTCAATTCTTCATGAATCACATATACACTAACAAGGTGAAAAAAAGAATCTAAATTGGGCAGAGCAGCTAAAATCCTTTAAGGAAGAAGATAAGCTGGATGAGAGTTGTTTGTTTTTTTAATTCAGCACAAACAACGCCTTTGAAAAGCCACTTTATCCAAAAGCGGTGTTAAATCTTGGTTTCCCATTTCAGCGTACAGCTCTTTAATGTTTTGTAGGCACAGGAACTGAATCCCAGCCAAAGATTCCTAAGATGGGGGTTGATTTGTCCACATGGCAAGAAGCGCATGTCATGTTCAGAGAGATGTGGCTGCCCCAGGAGCAAACTGCCTTACTGTAATGCTTCTGTAAAACTATTTCTTCAAGGTATTTAAATTATCATTTAGAAAACTGTTCAAAATCAAATCTTCCATATCACAAAACATTTTATTTTCCTTGATTAATGAAGTTATTTAAATTTGTACAACTTATTTATTTCTTTTTGTTTACCATTACTTGATTGTGTTTATTGGTTTAATAGTTACGTAAATAGGAAACTAAGGATGGACACTGTCCTTTCAGACAAGCTAAGAGTTGCCTTTTGATCATAGGACATAGATGACAATTGTGCTTCTCTGGAGATGTTTTTTTCCTGATTATCTAAAGAAATTCACAGGAGTGTTGACTCAATTAGAGGAAATTTAGTTGGCTGCGTTGAGGTAAAAAATGTAAAATAATTAATTTTGCATTCCTAAATTTATAGGGTTTAAAGGATTCCTTCCCTTCCTGGAAATATTAATTTTGCTGCATACAAACTTAAAACACAAGCAAAATTGAAATACTTGATATCTATATTTGAAGATGTCAGCTTTCTTTTGCATACAACTTTAAAGTAATAAGAAAAAAGGGGAAGGGGGAAGAAAGATGGTATTGTGGCGAAGGACCAGGACAGGGAGTCAGGAGAATAAGGTTCTGTTTCTGGCTCTGCAACAATTTCCATGTGACTTTCAACAATTTACTTGTATCCTGGTTTTTCAAAACCTGAGAAGCTCATGGTCAACCGCCAACATATACCTAATCTGAATGCACAGTACCCTCTTTGCCCTTAAATAGTTACTTCTTCTAGGCTGAGGTTAGCACCATTCCTGGTTCTTAAGTGGATCTACCACTGGAGAATGATGGATTCTCTGAGGTTCCAGAATGTTCTGAGGTAATTTATTACTCAGCTCTTGGGCCAGTCTGTGGATGATTATATGGAACATTATGGCCCTCTGCTGTCTGTGACCACAGACAGAGTAGCAGTTGGAGGCACCATCCCCCCCCCCCCCCCGACTTTGCAAATCACCATAGTATCCAGATAACCTGAAGTAGGGCAGAAGGCTGGAATGCTGTTGCTGGAAGTTTCACTTAGATCTGGTCAAAGGGCTCATGGAGAATATTTGCATTTCTGTGGCATGGCTGTGGTCAGGTTTTCTCCTCCTTGGCCATGATGGTGAAACTTTCCTAAATTGCCACCAGTCTTTTTGGCAGATTAACTTGCACTGACTCAGCATGGAAAGTCACGTGGTTCTTGCTATAAGGAATCATCAACTTATTTCTTAAAATCAATTGATTCAGTGTGGTTTGACTGCTTCCATAGGAATAGTAAGGAAGGCACCATCTGTACGGATTGTTTTTTGCCCAGTTTCATTTTTAAAATTGTGGGTATGCTTAGGGAGTTGTAACCAGTCATCTATGAAACTGACACATCTCTTTTCTGGTTGATTGTTTTGTCAGTGGAAAGACACTGGGACGGTTATTGAAAAGGACTGTTATGTTAATACCTCCTTTCAGAAAGCCAAGCTGCTCCCCCACACCTAAACATGTGGTGGTTAGGCCTTGTTTAAGAAAACCTCTCTGGACATTAACAACCTTGCTAATTACCATCCTATTTCTAAGAAGAATAAATCAAGGCCATACAGGTAGACCAATTCCAGTTGCATTTAGACTCCATGTACTACTTTTATCTCTCTCAGACCTGACTATAGAATTGATACTGAACACACAGTGGTGGTTCATCTTTCTAGGATAAGGGAAAATTTCATTCTATCAGATTGACCACTGCTATATATTCATTATCTACACTTTCTAAATGACTGTGAATGTTAGGCAAGTTCATGAACTGCTGTAAACATCTGGATTAACATTAATCATAAAGCTTTACATTATCCTCCTAACTCTTTTCATATTCATTAAACCACTTCCATATGGAAATGCAAAAACAGTAATATGGAACAGAGCCAAAACATCTCTATGTAGCTGGCTAGCATCTTTACTCAGCCCTGTTATAGCAGTGCTCATCTGTAGCACAAGCTGGTGGGTCATTCAGACTGAGATGTTTTATCATACATGTTTTTCCATTGGCACGTGTGTGTTGATGCCCAATGAACTACACATTGGGCTCAACTACCTCATATTGTCTCCTTTTCCACTCGTTAAGAAATGACCAATATATTTTTCACTGATTTCGATCAGCTCTGTAAATATAGAGTGGGGGCTTTGTTTTTCCACTTTTTAGTTATATCATTAATCTGACAAATTTACCCTTCACCATCAAGGAGGAAGTTAACATATTTTATGCAAAATGCTATTGACAATATTGTGTAGAGAAATGAAATGTCAAACATTAAATTTAATCTTCCTTAAACACACTTTTTGCAGTTTTAGATGCAATCCAGTCACTTTGTGTGGATCGACAGTGTCACCCAGTGGACGGATAAGTTGATCACGGATGGGCATATTCATGTGGAATGTTTTTCTTTGCCTTTTATTTTAAAAGTAACAATTGCTTCTCACTAATGGAAACAGTTTTTAATGTTACTCTTCTCAGGAATGGAGAATACATTAAAGCTCCTATACTCTGAATGCCATAGCAAGTGCTGAAAATTCATACTGAGCAAATGCAGGAAATGATTATTGTTGCTCTCTATCAGTAACAGGTTTACAGGAAATAACTACTGTCATTAATAGAGACACTTGTTGTTAGAAGAAAGAAACAAAGAATAGCTAAAGGAAAAGTAGCATTTGTGGTGGTGTTCATATGGAGATTCAGGGACTAAATTTGATCCCAGTGTAATGATAAAGGCGTGCAGGTCAACGATATTTATCCCTCCTTAGCCAAATATTGCATGGGACTAACGGGCTGAAGAATCAACTTTTACGCATTATATATAAATATATTATATATAAATAGTTTTTATAACTATTGCTGAGTTGTAACATACATTATTATGGCCAAATCTTTGCATCAGTCACTCAAGTATTTAAGGATTAGTATGTCTTCTACGTGGGGTTCTAATGAATTCAAACCTGGCACAATACTATATTAAACCTAAAACTAGCCAATGTGTATGTTTGATTTAAACTCCTTCCTGATTTGCAAAAGATTGAAAGGTCATGCTTTTTCCCTTGTTAAAGGCTGAGATACCCTGTTGATATGCCTTCATAGCTTTTTTGCAATAGATGAAATAGAGCCATGTTAATAGAAACACGATGAAAACTAACTGCTGTAATTGAAACTGAAAAAGAAACATGGTTCATATTCTAAAGAACCGGCTAGTGGCACGTGTACAGCAGTTCTCTGCTAGGCAGAATTAGAATACTGCAATTTGTCTTGCAAGTCCTATGTTGCGAATAGCTAAGATCAAGGCATGAGAGTGGCAGGCCCCTGGGCTTCTGAAGAAAGACTGTTCTGGCTACTGCCATGAGGGTCTGAATAGCCATCGTGTGCAGCATGGTGACAATCAGAAGTCATAGTCTTGTTCCAATATAGTGGTAATATCATTAAAAGTAAAATATTTGGCTGTACATGTAGATAGTAGTAACAGTTTTAACGTACCAAAAACATGCCGGGAGCAACATTATGCCTTTGCACCAGTAATGAACCTTTATGACCTGTAAATTCATCTGCAGAGGTGATGTCATATTTGAGGAGACGATAGGAGTCCAGGCGACCCTGAAGCAACATAGGAAGTGCAATTATAGAAATATGTAGGCTAGAAATCTTATTCTACCAGTCATCAGTGCCTAATATTCCCTTTGCACAAATCCTGATGAGCTGAACTGAGCTAATTATCTTCTTCTTTGTGACGGAGGAAGGCAGCTGTTCTGAGCACACTCGTTTTTGGAGATAGTATTCATAATTGTTGGATTTCTCCTGTAGGTTAATTTTGCCACTTTCTTCAAAGAAGCCATACGTGTACATGTAAAATTAAATCTAGCGCTTACGAAAGGACAGATGGCAGCTAGCTATGGTGCAAGCTTCTCATTTAGTTCTCAATGTACTGGAGTCCTGATTTCAAAATACTAGTGATCCTGCTGCTACCATAAAGGAACTAATTAGAAGGCTGGAGTATAGGGTTTTATGAAGTGAACAAATATCCAAGGACTAGGATGGAAAACACAAAACCCCATTTTTCCTGGTGACTCAAGTGGGATTTGAACCCAGATCTACAGAAGGGAAGAGCAATATGCACACACGAATACACCTGTACCCAGGAGCCTCTCCTTTCCTCTCTTTTATGTGGAACCACATGCATGGCATTCACCCTGACATGAAATTATTAGTAGATACTTAAGAGTGGGACCAGTTCTACTCCTGTTTGCAGACTGGAGGTATTAAATTTGTATTTGATCCAGCCTCCACTTTTAAACTTCTTGGATGAAAATCCTGGCCCCACTGAAGTCAAAGGGAGTTATCCTATTGACTTCAATAGGACCAGGATTTCACCCCTTATATTCTATTTTTTCCAAACATAGAGTAATTAAAATTGATATATACTATGGAGCCAATTTCTGAGGAGTTATAAATTACACATCACTACGGACCTGTTCAGATGCTTAAACTGGTGTTATGTACACATCAATCAAGGCAGCAACTATGTGGGATTTTCTGAAATCCTCCCAATCTTGTTCCAGCAGCTTCAGCAATGCTAGTAATGGTGGGAAGCATTAGTGTAGCTCAGCCACTAGCATTTATTTTTATCATCATGCCATCTAAGACTAGATAACATGATGATAGAAACATCTGGATCAGATTTTTGCTAGTGCTCCATTCCCAGCATTGCTGGGGGAAAAAAATCAGGAAATCCTCAATGAAGACAAGGCCCTAGAGACTGGGAGAAAAATGATGCGAGAAACAGCAATAAATGTAAGGTAAAGTAGCAATAAGTGTAAGTTAAAGTAGCCACCATGCACTATTCTGTCTCCAATTTTTAACTTACATCTTGTTCCACTCCCTTTGTACATAAGTTTCATCAACATAGTTGCTCGTGCCCACTTTGTGACATGTACCTTACACCAGCCGTTCTCAACTAGGGCTCTGGGGGACAGCGCACTGGTTTCAGGGAGTCCGCCAAAATAAACCAGAGAGCAGGGCCAGTGTTAAGACTCCATGGGGCTCAGGGCAGGAAGCCCAAGGCTCGTGGGGCTGAAGCAAAAGCTCAAGCAACTCAGCTTTGCAGGGTGCCCTGTGGTGTGGGACCACAAGCAGTTGCCCTGCTTGCTGCCCCTAACACCTGCCTTGGGCTTTTAATCTGCTGGATAGAAAAACAGTTGTTATGGCACAGGTGAGCTGTGGGGGGTTTTATAGCATGTTGGGGGGGGGGCTCAGAAAGAAAAAGGAGAACCCCTGCCTTATACTGTACTAAACTTGACCTCATACATGTGAAGAGAAAGTCTTTAGATTAATTTACTACTCCATATTCTCCGAGCCATGCAAATGCATCAAGTACACAAATGGTGAGAGTACTGTTCAGATTTTGGTGACAGGATAAACAGCAAATGGATCCAAGGGTTGTTTTAAAAAAAAACTATTTTCAGATGTGCTTAACTCCCATGAAACCCACCTGAATACATGGCATACTTCGGTTCCTGTTCTTCCTCTCGTGGAGCTGCTCTAATTTGTCTTCACTTGGATCCCCATTTGTTTTCAGTGAAGAAGACACACAGATCACCATGATTTGTTCCAGGGCAGACATCTGGTTGTTAATAAGGTGATCATACTCCAGATCTGATACATATGGAATCTGATGATTACTACATCTGCATATCTTTCCTTCCTGCCCAACCAGTACTCTCCGAAGGACAACAGGGCAAGCACTATGGGATGTAAACCATAGCTTGTCACTGTCATGAGAAACAGAAAGCAAAGGGTGGGAAATTAGAGGGCAAGTAAAGGCTTTGGTCCTAAAGTGAAAACAGAAGCAAGTTAAATAGAATGTCAAACTGAATACAGGGACCAGCATCTTTTAAACCATAATCAGTAAACAGCACAGCAAGGTCAAACCTACATTTTCTGAACTCTGCTTAATCAGCATGCACAGCTATCTGAAGGACTGACGTTCCCAGAGGTGTGACCGAACCTCCAATGCTGGGGCGTTCCTGAATTATGCAGGAGAAGAGCTGCTGAGCTCGCCAGATGGGAAAGCTGGATGGTGTTCTCCCTAACTGGATGAGCTGGCCAAGTAGGCTTTGAAAATTGCTCAACCCTGAATGCAGACTTCAAAGTCTGCTGGTCTGACTCCCTAGTTTTCTGCAGCTCTCACGTGCACCTCATGCCTTTAGACAGCCAGTTGTAGTGCATTTATGTTTTAATCAGAAATTAAGCATGGTCTGTATGGGTATTAGTGTTACTGGTCTCACAAAGGTAGAGTGAAGCTTAGATCATGTTTGAAAAGTCCATGGATGAGATGTGCTGTAGAAGTGCAAAGCTGTCATCTTATTTCTTGGGGAAATGCCCAAGCACTATCTCACTGCAGGCTTGCACACAACTTCGGTAAAAGAGAACCCGCCACACCCGCTTCACAACATGATTTCCTCACAGCAGGCAAATCTTTTCTAAGGTGCAGGCAACAAGAAGAATTTTGAAGCCTATGGGTCTGATCCACAGGCTACTGACGTTAATGGCAAGACTCCCATTGTTAGCAGAGCGTGTTGGATCAGTCCCTATAAGTGTAGCAGGAGTAAGGAATTGCAATGAAAAGAGCTATGAGTAAATGTTGGCTTGAATCCGATACTTATACCTTGTATATTGTATGGTGTAAGGAGCAGGGCCAGTGCAAGGAAGTTTCACGCCCTGGGCGAAACTTCCTTGCACCAGCCCTGCGCCCCCCCCCCCCAGCCAACTCCCCCGCCCACGGGAGCTCAGCCCCCCCTGCCAGCTTCCCCTATCCGCAGGAGCTCAGCCTCCCCCACACACAGTGCCGCCCCCCCCGCCAGCTCCCCCCACCCGTGGGCCCTCAGCGCCCCCACCCCCCCCGTGACCCGCTGGCTGTGGAAGCTGAGCGGGGAGCCCGGGGCAGCGGGGCAGCTCGTGACGGCTTCCCTGCAGCTCCCTGCTCAGGCGCTGAGCAGGAGGGCGGCGGGGCGGCTCACTGCAGCTGCCCCGAGGCTCCCTGCTTAGCGGCTGAGCGGAGAGCCGGGAGGCAGCCACCCGCCGCCCCCCAAATCTTGGCGCCCTAGGCGACCGCCTAGGGTCGCCTAATGGGCGTGCCGGCCCTGGTAAGGAGTGGAAGGCCTGATTTTTAGGGAAATAACAGAAGGATAAGAAACAAGTGTGAAGGAGAGTCAAGAGAAGAGGGGATCTCGTATACAGGAGGAAGACAATAGACATTTGTTTAAATCTATGTATAATATAGACATAAAACAGTTATTATTCCATGCTGGCATTCTGGAGTCAAAAAGAAACCACTTGAGCTTTGGTGTCATGGTTCATGATATCAGATGGCTGATGGAATTACAGGCTGGTCATGTATAAATTCGAATACACTGTTCCTTTACTTGCTTTACCCGTGGCGCGGGGTATTATTGAGCTTGTGTATCACAATTCAGTTAAATAAAAGAAAAATACAGTGCAAATTTGCTTTAAGGAAATAGCTAATGGAACCTCTGCATCAGTAAAAACGGCAGCAAATCCTCAACAGGGGGAAGTAGTGGAATGTGACAGTCTCATTATACGTCACCTCATTCTCCACAGATATCTCAAGTATGACAACAGTAAATTACTTTGGTTTACAGAGTTATTATGATTCCTAATGTATTATAATGAAATCATACGTAATGGTGTTGAATCACAGGAAAAACAAATAGTGTTTGTAAGATGCTTATCCAGCTCCAGAAATGGCTTGTCAGTAAGTCACTAAAAATCAACATTGTCCAGTTCCTGCTCAGATTTCCTTACCCAGATACGTAGGAGTTCTGGAATACAGGAGTGTGTTTATTTAAACTGAACTGAGGCACATTTGGCTGATCTGGTTTGATATTGCTGTTTACTAAAGAGGAAATTCTGCAAGAGAAAATAACAGTAAATAATCAGTAGTTTAATTGTCAGGAAAACAAAGCAGATAAGTGTTCTGCAGTACTAAGAAGTATCTATATATGGTTCATATACATAGGTGAAATTCTTTTTCAATTAACTGATAATGATGTCACCTGTTATGTACTGGTGTGAACAAAAGAAGCAATTTAGCTGGTAGTAGGAGGGGATTCAGAACCATACACCTAAGAGTAAGGACTATGGGTTACACAGAGAACAAAAATTACCCCTTACCTTTCTCTGGTTTTAGTTGCATGTCTCCAATAGGTTATGGGAGTTGTATAACTGGCACTCTAGGCAGAGCAGAACTAAATCTCAAGTTTTCTTAGGCCTCGTGCAAGTTAATATTGCCCATGTGAAACCATTTGGGAGATTGGGGCCTTAAAAGATAAGATTTTCAGGTCATGGTCTGAGTTGTTACGTGTCTGTACAACCCATAGAAACGTAAGAATGGCCATACTGGGTTAGACCAATGGTCCATCTAGCCCAGTATCCTGTCTTCAGACAGTGGCCAATGCCAGAGGCTTCAGCGGGAATCAACAGAACAGGGCAATTACTGAATGATCCATCCCCTGTTGTTGTCCACTCCCAGCTTCTGGCAAACAGAGGCTCAGGACACCCCTTGTGTGAAGAAATACTTCCTTTTCTTTGTTTTCAATCTCCTGCCTATTAATTTTATTGGGTGACTCCTGGTTCTTGTGTTGTATGAAAGGGAAATAACACTTTTTCTCCACACCAGTCATGATTTTATAGATCTCTCATATCCCCCCTTAGTCATCTCTTTTCTAAGATGAAAGTCCCAGGTTTTTTAATCTCTCCTCATATGGAAATTGTTCCATGCCCCTAATAATTTTTGTTGCCTATCTCTGCATCTTTTCCAATTCTAATATATATTTTTTGAGATTGGGTAACCAGAACTGCACGCAGTTTTCATGGTGTGGGTATTCCTTGGATTTATAAAGTGGCATTATGATATTTTCTGTCTTATTATCTATCCCTTTCCTACTGGTTCCTAACATTATTAGCTTTTTTGACTGCCCGCTGCACATTACAAAACGGATGTTTTCCCAGAGCTATCCACAAAGACTCCAAGATCTCTTTTCGGCACAATGGTGCCCCACTCCTGAATGAAGCTGTTGGATATTATTGTAATATAAAGGTATGATGATAATCCAGTAAAGGTAATGTTTTATTTAAACTGTTCCAGGATCAGTTCAGGATACTTTCCCAAACCTTTCATGGTTTTCCTGTCACTAACTTGTTCTTGTTATTTTTACAATGCCACAGGGGGGGATACAGTGAAAAATTGGTTCTATGCCACTGATCATTAAGCTTAATTAGAATAACCTAACATTCGCCATAATGCACAATTAAGTTATCATAATAGAAACATTTCAGTGGGCAGTGAGAAATGGTTTTATTTTTTTACCTGGGAGAATAAGGCGACAGCTCCCACTGCACATTGTGAGCAGGAGCTGATTGAAAACGAGGTAGCAGGAGAGAGCTGTCTGACTCGTGGGCTCCACTGTCCTCTCTGTTCTTCTCTTGTGCTCTCTGTACAATTGAGGTAGCCAGGGGAGCAGCTGCAGACTGCACTGTGCGTTTTCTTAAAGCTCTCTGAGGAAGGCCAGGCATTTTGTGAATGTGTGGCGAGCCAATTTCTGAAATACACCACCACCACCACACCATAGATGTCAGTCTTAGGAGACAAACAAACCAAACAAACCAACAAAAAACTAAGCCCTTCTTCTGCAATTGGCTGTGGTCATGTGCCTGTAAGTGGAACTCTACTTCTGTGTATTCAGGAGCACAAGACTAACTATGAAAATAAGTCTAAATTCTTTCCTGAAGTAGCCAGATCTTGGTTCTAATATTTTTCACATGCTCCTGGATCTGACAGCTTTGAGAAAGATTTTGCTCTTAGTGTGCAGGACTGGTTATTGAGCCAGATGTAACTTTGGTTGGGGGTAAAAACCGCAACCAAACCTATGTTTTTGCTGTACTGGTGGCTACTTTTATGCATGGGAATGGATACAAATCATCAGGATTAAGGAAGACGATATTCAAATTCATGTTCCTTACAAGAGGGCTCAAATATTATGGAATGTTTCTCTTTGGAGGGAATCAAATACAGAGACTACAAAATACAGGCTTTGCTAGATTATACTGAACCAGAAGACCATGGTCTCATGGATTTAGTTTAAGAAATCTCTTATGCAGCCAGTGCTCAGTGGGTGAAATTCATGCCTGTGTAGGGTGACCAGAGAGCAAGTGTAAAAAATTGGGATGGGTGGGAGGTAATAGGTGACTATATAAGAAAAGGCCCCCAAAATCGGGACTGTCGCTATAAAATCGGGACATCTGGTCACCCTATGCTTGTGCAAAGGACCAGCATGAGGTCTATACACCACTTTAGTTCCTCTTAAATGACCAAATATGGCTTAAGTAGTGCATAATTCATACTTTGGCCCAATGCCCAGACATAAATTTAATGCAGAGACAGGAATTCCAATATAAATTAATGTATTATTATAATGTACTGCTTAAATGTAGTAGCAAATATGTACGGAATATCTAGCTCCAAAGAAACCCATTAAGATAGTCTTTGGTTTTTTTAAAACTTATTTCTTTCCCTAACCCCAAACACTAACAAAAGTTACAGTGCCACTGACCCAGAGAAATGTGGAAGTGACACTGTCATAAGTGCCTTCCTCATTAAAGGCCAGAACCCACCTCTCTTGCTCACCTTGGAGTAGTGATACCCTACTCCACAGTCACCTTGGCTTCACAGGACCTTTTCATGTGAATAACTGTTCACCAATGCGATTAAGAAGTTCACAATCTGCCCTTCTATCTGTTTCAATGAACAATATTTTAAAGCCAGAAAGCCACTCTTTAAAATTAAGTCTGAAACTGCAGATCAAGAAGAGAAAAGACAGGCCTTGAGCTATTTTGTCCATTGTGGTACCTGCTGAAGTAAAAGCAAATTGAAAACTATTAAAATCATCACTAAAAAAATTTTCTACAGTGACTGACCAAAAGCCATTCGATAATGTTCCAGCCAGTCATCCAAAATAGTCTTGATCTTCTGCTGTAGTTTTCTTAATTCTCTGGCTGCACTGAAGTCATTTATATGGCTTATGTTCTCCTCTGGAATTTCAAGTGTCTTCACCAACTCTGATAACTTTGGCGTTTTTGAAAAATAGAAAAAACACAGTTAAAAATTATACTTGATGGTTAATGCTGCCAAAACAGCCTTGAAATAATGGTATAAATAGGGCTGTTAAGCGATTAAAAAATTAATCGTGATTAATCGCACTGTTAAACAATAATAGAATACCATTTATTTAAATATTTTTGGATGTTTTCTAAATTTTCAAATATATTGATTTCAGTTACAACACAGAATACAAAATGTACAGTGCTCACTTTATATTTATTTTTTATTACAAATATTTGTACTGTAAAAACCAAAAAGTATATTTCAATTCACCTAATAGAAGTACTTCGGGGAGGTGGGGCTCGTTAGCCCTGGAAGGCAGCACACCTAGGAGAAGGAAAACTCTGATTTAAAACCTCCGCTGCCTTGTGGCAATACCCACTCATGGGAAAGGCTAAGGGAGTCAACCCTGAAACCAAATCCGGTGTCGGAGTCCCGATGGCGGTCTGACATTGTCCTCAACGTCATTCCGGCAACTCCTGCGACGCCACTGGTGCCAAGATGTATCGACACTGTCTTTCCCTTGGATCCATCAGTTGCATGGAGAGGGGGGTTCTGCTGCATGGGCAACAGCTGTTCCTCCATATCACCCTGCCCTGGCTTGCGCCCTGGAGAGGACACTCTTGTTCCCCATGGGCGCATATCCATCATCTCTCGAGACTAACGGACGCCAACAACAACAATACAAGTACTGTAGTGCAATTTCTTTATCATGAAAGTTGAACTTACAAATGTAGAATTATGTACAAAAAATAACTGCATTCAAAAATTAAACAATGGAGAACTTTAGAGCCTACAAGTCCATTCAGTCCTACTTCAGCCAATCGGTCAGACAAACAAGTTTGGTTACAATTTGCAGGAGATAATGCTGCCCGCTTCTTGTTTACAATGTCACGTGAAAGTGAGAAAAGGAGTTTCCATGCCACTGTTGTAGCCGGCATCACAAGATATTTACGTGCCAGATGCGCTAAAGATTCATATGTCCCTTCATGCTTCAACCGCCATTCCAGAGGACATGCTGATGACCTGCTTGATAACAATCCAAAGCAGAGCGGACTGACGCATGTTCATTTTCATCATCGGAGTCAGATGCCACCAGCAGAAGGTTGATTTTCTCTTTTGGTGGTTCGGGTTCTGTAGTTTACACATCTGCGTGTTGCTCTTTTAAAACTTCTGAAACCATGCTCCACACCTCATCCCTTTCAGATATTGGAAGGCACTTCAGATTCTTAAACCTTGGGTCGAGTGCTGTAGCTATTTTTAGAAATCTCACATTGGTACCTTCTTTGCACTTCATTAAATCTGCAGCAAAAGTGTTCTTAAAATGAACAATGTGTGCTGGGTCATCATCCGAGACTGCTATAACATGAAATATATGGCGGGATGTGGGTAAAACAGAACAGGAGACATACAATTCTCCCCCAAGGACTTCAGTCACAAATTTAATTAACATATTATTTGTTTAATGACCATCATCAGCATGGAAGCACGTCCTCTGGAATGGTGGCTGAAGCATGAAAGGGTATACGAATGTTTAGCATATCTGGCACGTAAATACCTTGCAAAGCTGGCTACAAAAGTGCCATGTGAACGCTTGTTCTCACTTTCTCATAGTATAAATAAGAAGCAGGCTGCAGTATCTCCCATAAATGTAAACAAACTTGTTTGTCTGAGTGATTGGCTGAACAAGAAGTAGGACTGAGTGGACTTGTTCTAAAGTTGTACATTGTTTTGTTTTTGAGTTCAGTTATGTAACAAAAAAAATCTACATTTGTAAGTTACTTTCATGACAAAGAGATTGCACTACAGTACTTGTATGAGGTGAATTGAAAAATACTATTTCTTTCACTTATCATTTTACCAGTGCAAATGGTTGTAATACAAAATATAAAGTGAGCACTGTACACTTCATATTCTGTGTTGTAATAGAAATCAATATATTTGAAAATGTAGGAAAAATCCACAAATATTTAATCAATTTCAATTGGTATTCTATTGTTTAACAGTGTGATTAATCATGATTCATTTTTTAATCGCAGTTAATTTTTTTGAGTTAATCGCGTGAGTTAACTGCGATAAATTGACAGCCCTAGTTATAATATATATGAGACCTTTAATTTAAAAGCATATTTTGAATATAAGTTATCAGTAGAATGAGGAGATAGAGAAAACTTTTTCAAAGTTGGAAGTTTTTTTTTGTTTTTTGTTTTTTATACTTAAAACAGGTTTTATTGTCAATTATGGTGTAATGTACAAGAGCTACATTTTGATAACAGACTCACCCTGCAGCCTAAGAAGTTTGACTGATTATTACAGACATCACAGCAGTGGTGGGTTTAAGAGACATAAAGGTATTTAGTGAAGGTTAAACACGGGAGAACCAAAAAAGGGGATAGTCTGTGGCCTAACTTAAATAAAAATATACCTTTCAGACACTACCAACACATCTCTTGACAAATCAGGTGGCCCTTGGCCATATTTTAAAAGTTAGTGCATGAAACTTTACTTGTTTACTTAGTGATGTCTTTGCAAGAGACATCCATTTGACCACAAACCCATTTTAAAGCAGTTCTACCAGCAATTTATGTTTTTCCGATATTACCTGTATAGTACCAAAGTGAAACATAGGAGTTTTACAGACAAGCAAAAAATTAAGAGATAAAGCCAGCATTTTCCTTGGCAAATGTCATTAGTCTCCATCTTAGAGGGCTTTTTTTTTCTTCACACAGAAGACACCATCTTTGTAGACATCCAGTGTTTTTTAAACTGCTTAGCTTCTGTTAGGAGGCACTAGTAAATTTCTAGTCTGATCCATTATACTGTGTAATCTAGTTTGGCATCATAATATATACTCTTAGTCCTCTGTTGTAGGATGCGAGAAGAAGGGTGCGGATGCTGTAAATTATACCGGAGTCTGCCACAGCTTGTTTGTCTGACTAGGCTGCTGCCAGTCCCATTGCTTCCTCACTCCATTGTTCAAAGACCTCCCTTTTGGTTTTACACGTATTGTGTAAAGTGCAGGAGGAGGACATTATAATGGCTTGATTAGTCATTGAATTAACATTGTAAGTCAGCAGCTATTTGCATTTGGCTCTCAGCCTCCCAAAAGCATGCTCTGCCTCTATTTTACACCTGCTGTACCTACTGACATCTCTCTGGGTATTTTTAATCTGAGAGTGGTTTCGTTAGGCCTAACAAGTGTGAGGAGGCAGGACTGCCCAGAATCACAATGCGGATGGAGACATCTAGGGTGATCAGATGCGGGAACCTACAAATCGGGACTTGTCCGGGGGGGGGGGGGCGGGGGGGCACAGGGGGAATCCCTCCCACCGGACTTGTTGAGCAGAAAAAAACAAAAAAAACAAAAAAACGTAGGAAGCCTGATATCGGGACAAAAGGCATCCCGCCATGCATCGGTCGGGACGCGGGACACAAGAAGAAAAATCAGGACGGTCCCAATTTTATCCGGACATCTGGTCACCCTAGAGACATCGTTAATGTCAATATTGTTTGGTGGGACTAGGATTCCCTTCTGCCCATTCTGAGAAGGTCCAGAGTTTTTGAACCACTTGCCTTCCTATGATGGCCCACCAAGACCTGCCTTATCATCCTTTTTGCTCATGTATTCCTGAATTTGTTGGGAGGGGCACATGAGTCCCAGCATTAGCTTCAACAGACTAAAGCAGTGATTACTGCTGGCACTTGACATTGAAAACTTTCAGACCCACTTGGCTGGGGCTACATCTGCCCCCAAAAGTAGCACGTCAGCTGATTAACATCAACTTCAAGTGCCAGAATAGGCTACTTTAGAAGGGGCATGGAGATGTGTGACTGTTGCAGCAAAACTTTACCTACTGCTGCTCTCAGTTTCTGAATCACTGCAGGAGGAACACTCTCCAGTGCCTTGATGCAGCTGCCTCAGAAGTCTTGTAACAGATTTTCAGAAAGCTTCAGCACAAATTGCTGTTGCTTGTACCAATATGATAGTGTTAGCCGACACTTTCAGGGAGCATACTGTTTTCTGGGGGGAACTGGTTGGAAGTGACTCCTCCTGGGGAACTGTCTGAAAAGCCTGAAGCTGAAGAAGCCATGATCTCAGCAGCCACAATAAAGCTGGAGTTTGTTAATTAACCCTGCGTCAGAGTAAAATCTTATATGGTAGGTGATCCAAACACAATGAAGCATAAAACATAGTGGCAATGCTAATCGAGTCCTAGACCTCGAGAGAAACTGTTCAGACTTGCACTGCAGAGAGCAGAATACTGCTGTGAGTACACTGTTTGTTTTACAAGACAAGGCTGATAACAGAAAATAGAAGGACCGAAGCTTCCAGGGACATTAAACCTGCAACTCAGTGGCACCCGAACAGGGGGGGCCAGAGAGCCATGGCTCTCCCCTGGCCCGTCCACTTTTCACTTGGGTGGACCCCCCTAGAAAAAATGAAATGGCGGGAGGACATAATTTCTTTACCTGGGATCAAACAGCTTTTGAGGGGGGAGACAAGTACGAACTGATTTAAAAGTTTTAGCAACCAGTTGCAATTTTGGAAATATTAATGATTCATCGATAAGAGACCAGATAGCATGTGGGATATGAGAATCACAAGTACAAGACCGGTTGCTATGGGGAAGCTGCCTTAATTTTGTGGGAAAGCTTGGGAGATATGCAGGGCTGCAGAGCTATCCACAGAGAGGATTAGAACCCTGGAAGAGCAGTCAGCGAAAACTGTCCATGCAATACATAAGAGAGAAATCAAAACCCAATACAACATTAGTAGATGACTAGGGTACAGACACATGAAAATAATGTGGTAGAAAACACACAAGACAGAAAGAAAAGTGTCCAGCTTATAGGGAAAAATACCATCTCTGTAACAAATGTAATCATTTTGCAGCCAAGTGTTTGTCCAGAGGGAAGAAAAACAAATCTAAAGTACACACAGTAACCGAAGAAAGCAACAGTGAATATGAGGACATTATGTGGGTGACCAAACAGATGGTAAACACAGTGCAAGAAGACCCTAGTAAGCACCAGAAATAGTTGTATGCAGCCACATTACCTGGGAAGAAAGTGATACGATTTCAATTACATTGTGGTGCAAGTTGTAATATTATCCTGATCTGTCCAATAAACCCAGACATATGGTTGGAAGAGACTAACCATCTGTTAACAACGTACAATCATACCACATTAAAGTCTGTGGGGAAATATAAAAAAATTAAAAAATGCAAGGAACAAAAAGAAAGACTAGATTTTGTGGTCATAGATGATGAGACAACAGTACCAACAAGGCTGCCTAAGCCATGAACCTGATAAAAATACAGTTCAAAACATAATGAAAGTGGATAGCAGGGTGACTGAAGATACCTTGGATGGTATTACCTGGGACCAGGAGATGATACAGAGGGACTATAGAGATGTGTTTCAAGGAGACAGACCACTATATGGTGTTTGTAAAATAGAGATTGACACCAGTGTGAAGCCAGTTAAATTGCCAAAAAATAGTACCCATTGCAATACCTACAGCCACTGAAAGATAAACTGCAGAGCCTACAAAATTGTAGAATTACACAGCCTGTCGAGAAAAGCACAGACTGCATAAGCAGTCTTGTGGTGGTAAGAAAGCCATTTGGAAAACTGACACTGTGCCTAGACCTAAAGCCTTTAAACAAAGCTTTGAAACAGAACTATTTCCATCTGCCTATACTTGAGGACATATTAATAGATCTATCTAAAGTGAGACTTTTTATAGTATGCAATGTAGAAAATGAATTCTGGCATGTTGAGCTGGATGAAGAATCTTGTTACTTGACAATCTTCGCAACTCCATTTGGGAGATATCGATGGTTAAGGATGCCAATGGGAATCGGTCTTTCACCAGGGGTATTCCAGGGCAGACTGACCAAAGCACTGGAGAGCATGATGGGAATCTAGACAATAACAGACGATGTGCTGATTGAGGGTGAAGATCCAGAACAAGCACAAGATCATGACTGCAAATTACTACATTTTGTACAGAGATTCAGAGAAAAGAATATTAAATTGTTGACCTCCAAAGGCCTGAAAGTAGACCCAGAGAAAGTGAGAGCAATTAGAGAAATGCCAAGACCCAGCAATATTAAAGGAGTCCAAAGATTCCTGGGAATGGTCAGTTATTTAGCCAAGTTTTGCAGCCATCTATCTGAGAGCTGTAAGATCCTGAAAGAGCTGACACATTGAGACACCTTATGGGAGTAGTCAGACCAACACAAGCAAGTATTCCAGAAAATAAAAGAGATGATTGGGAAAGCTCTCATTTTGAAACATTACATCGCAGAGGAACCCCTGATGCTGCAACGTGACACATCGAGTCGGGTCTAGGGGCTACCATGCTGCAAGAGGGACAACCTGTTGCGTTTCTAAGCAGAGCATTGTCCGTGGCAGAGAAGGCCTATGCTCAAATTGAAAAACAGTTTGTTATCAATACTCTTTGGAATGGAAAAATGTCACCAATACATTTACAGTCGCACCATGGATGTACAATCTGCCATAACCCTCATGAAAGCCATCACTCAGTGCACCAAAACACTTACAGTGGATGATGATGCAACTGCAGAGTTACAATATACAGATCAAGTATTGCCCAGGCAGCGACTTGGTGTTGGCAGACACCTTGAGCTGTTCATACTTGCCAGATCCCAGCCAAGAGAGATCCGTAGAGGCCGAGGTGGAGACAATAAATATGGTACAGTACTTACCTATCTTAGAAGAAAGGTTGAGAGAGAAACAGAGCAAGACAGAATGCTGCAGACGTTGAAACTCATGATCCTACAAGGCTGGCCAGTGACAAAAGATCAACTACCTAAAGAGAGAACTCCATTCTTTAAGATAAGTTATGTATACAGAATGACATTATATTTAAGGGAGAAAGAGCAGTTATTCTAGTAGCTATTAGGAATGAGATTATGCATAAAGTTCATTCATCACATCTGGGAATTGAAGGTTGCTTAAGGTGAGCGAGAAGGACTATGTACTGACCGGGAATGAATAAACAATTATGGGTGTTCATAGAAAAGTGTGATGTATGCAAATCCTAGGAAGATTGTCAACCGAAAGAGACCCTGTGGCAACACAAAGTTCCAAGAAAGACCATGGGTAAAGGTGGAAATAGATTTGTTTACCTTTGGAGACAAAGGATACATGATCATTGTAGAGTATTTTTCCAATTTCTGGGAGATATACTATAGACTACAAGATCCATAACAGTCATGCAGAAGATAAAAGCACACTTTGCATAGTATGGGATACCTGATATTGTGTGTTCTGATAATGGACCTCAGTTTGTTTCAGGAGAGTTCTGGAAGTTCAGTAAGGACTGGGATTTTGGTCACATAACATCTTCACTGGGGTATCATCAAAGCAATGGGAAAGTGGAATCAGTAGTAAAAACTGATCAGAAACTGTTGAAAAAACAAAAAACGGCAAAGGCTGACCCATACTTAGCACTAGTAGATCACAGAAATTCTCCGTTGCAAGGCCTAAATTCTAGTTCCGCACAAAGATTGATGAGCCAGAGACCTAAGACACTCTTTCCAACAAGCAGAAGGTTGTTAGCCCCTGGGTACTCAGGTGTTTCACTTGGCGAATATGGGGAAAACAACAAAAAAGACAAGTGTTTTACTACAACACATCTGCAAGAGAACTGACAGATCTAGAACCAGGCAACAAAGTATATAAACAACCATTAACAAAACAGGATAAAGTTCTGGCACAAAGCTACAGTAGTGCAACCAGGAAACGAAAGATCATATCAAGTGCAAATGGACAATGGACAGATAGTGAGGCAAAACCATAGGCACCTCAGAAAAATAAAAGAAACCTCTAAAGACAGTATGGACAACAAATGTCTTCGGGTTCTACAGCAGGAAAATCCTGAGCCAGATTTGTTAGAAGTAGACAACGTCAGGGGTATGCCAGAGGAAAGACAGAGGGAAAAGGGTGTTTTGACAGACTCCAGCAACACCAAACCTAGAGACTGTGGTTGACCAGACAGGAGGAAGACATCACCAGGGAGGCACCAGTGAACCATACCGTACTAGAGGAGGATGGACTGTTATAAGACCTGCTCATCTGAGGGATTTTGTGTGCTGAACTTCCAAGTTGTACCACTGTGTAACTAGACAGACTGATAAAGTGATGAATGAAGTAACCACAAGAATGGTCAGCATCTGAAAGGAATACGTTAGATTATGTTATCAGTTATTGCTGGAGTGTTTAACAGTTTTCTTTAAAAGAGAAGGGATGTAACAATATGAAAATGCCAGTAGACCGCATACTGTTTTCTGGGGGGAACTATTTGGAAATGACCCCTTCTGGGGAACTGTCGGAGAAGCCATGAGGCTGAAGAAGCCATGCTGTAAGCAGCCACAATAAAGCTGGAGTTTGTTAATTAACCAGTATCAGAGTGAGATCTTATAAGGCAGCTGATCCAGACATAATGAAGCATAAAACATTGCTGAGCCAGGAGGGAGGGATTAAATGCTCATCCTGCCCTCCATTTTGAAATAAAGCTCTTAAAATTACACTGATACCTGGGGTCTACTGGGGAGTTCCTCAAGGGAACTTATGGAAGTGTGACCTTTCTTCCCACAGTTCCCCTGGGCTCCCAGACAGTCTTTCAGAATTTCTCAAATGAACTGTGCTGGGAACCCCAGGATAGATATCCGGAGCACAATGCAATTGCAGTAGTGTAGTATAGCGCTAGTGTGGATGTGGGTAAAACTACACTCAGAATACCATCACTAGTACAATGTAAGTACTTACACTGCAGCTATCCTTATGGTACTGGTTAAGTTGCCTAATGTAGACACAGTTACAATGAAAAGTGTATTCTCCCATCAGTGGGAATGTGAGTATTAATGTTAATTGTTAATGGGTGTTACCCATACGATGCACCATTCAAAGAAGAACAGATTGCAAAATAGCTTTCTGAGCAAGGTGGTAATGATGCATTGTATTTATCTCTAAATCTGAATTGTTGCTTGTAAAAGCAATACAGAGATTTAAAACACAAGACAGAGTGAATGAATGTAAGGCCTTGGCTACACTTGCAGATATACAGCGCTGTTAGCTAAACCCGTGTTCGTACAGCTGAGTAGGGAAAGCGCTGCAGCCTGTCCACACTGGCAGCCGCCAGCGCAGTAACGAGCACTAACGTGGCTACATTTGCGGCACTTGCAGCGGTTTTGGGAGAGGTGCATTATGGGCAGGTATCCCACAGAACACCTCTTCTAATTCTGGTGCCGTGGGTTGTGGGAAGGGGGCGTGGGGTATGGTGCATTCTGGGTCCTGTCCCAACGCCCCGTGATGCATCACTTCGCATCCCAGCAATCCCTGTGTTTCCGGCCACAATTTGCGCCATCTTTCAACGGTTTCTTTGTAGCGCGATCTGTGCTCCGTTTCGGTCAGCAGGAAAATGGATCCCGACCTGGTGAGCAAAATACTGACGAGTCTCGCCAGCACGTCACGTTTGGCAGTCGAGCTCTTCCTTAAGATCCACAGCGACAGCGAGGAGTCCGACGATGACGATGAAATTGTCACGCAAAACGCGTACGACACTAACTTGCTTGTGGCATTCACGGACATGCTATGCACCGTGGAACGGCGCTTTTGGGCTCGGGAAACCAGCACAGAGTGGTGGGATCACATTGTCATGCAAGTCTGGGATGACGAGCAGTGGGTGCAGAACTTTCGGATGAGAAAAGCTACTTTCATGGGACTGTGTGAGGAGCTCGCCCCCGCCCTGCGGCGCAAGGACACGAGATTGAGAACTGCCCTGACGGTGGAGAAGCGGGTGGCTATTGCAATCTGGAAGCTCGCAACTCCAGACTGCTATCGATCAGTAGCGAACCAGTTTGGAGTGGGAAAGTCGACCGTTGGAATCATGCTGATGCAAGTTTGCAAGGCCATTAATCGCATCCTGCTCAGAAGAACCGTGACTCCGGGTAACGTGCAGGACATTGTGGCTGGCTTTGAACAAATGGGTTTCCCTAACTGCGGAGGGGCGATAGATGGGACGCATATTCTATCCTGGCACCACCCCAGCTAGCATCCGAGTACATTAATCGGAAGGGGTATTTCTCCATGGTTCTCCAGGCGCTTGTGGATCACCGTGGGCGTTTCATTGACATCAACGCAGGCTGGCCCGGAAAGGTGCATGACGCACGCATCTTTCGGAACACTGCCCTGTTCCGGAAGATGCAGTCCGGGACTTTTTTCCCAGACCGGAAGATCACGGTAGGGGAAATTGAAATGCCCACTGTGATCCTTGGAGACCCCGCGTACCCTTTAATGCCGTGGCTCATGAAACCCTACACAGGGAGCCTTGACACCAGCAAGGAACGGTTCAACTACAGGCTGAGCCGGTGCAGAATGACTGTGGAGTGTGCTTTTGGCCGTTTGAAGGGCCGCTGGCGATCGCTATATGGGAAGCTGGACTTGGCCGAACACAGCATCCCCGCGGTTATATCCGCGTGCTGTACCCTCCATAATATTTGTGAAGGGAAGGGTGAAATGTTCACTCAGGCGTGGACCTCAGAGGTTCAACACCTGGAGGCTGAATTTGCACAGCCAGAGAGCAGGGCTATTACAGGAGCCCAGTGTGGGGCTGCAAGGATTAGGGATGCCTTGAGGGAGAAATTTGAGGCTGACAACCACCAGTAATGTGTGCTGCCCTGCACAACCCTGAAGTGAAGTGGTTCCATTGTTATCAGTTATCTGTCTTTGCTAAGCTGATTTGTGTTTGCTCAGCTCACTTGCGTTGCCTGTTTCTTTCCTGGGCTAAGGTATCTTTTTTCCTTATGCAATAATAAAGACTGTTTGCACATCCAAAGAATCCGTTTATTACAGAGAAAATACATGCATTAAAAAGAAACACAACTGCTTGTGAGACAGAAAGGGCAAGGGGGTGGTGTGTGGTGTGGGGAAGGGTTCAATCACAGGGTATGGTATGTCCTGCTTTCATACTCGGGCTTCCTGTCTGGAGTGCTGTGCAGTGAGTGCTGGACTTCAGGATGTCTATAATTCGGGATGGGAGTTGAGTGCAGTGGGTAAGGGTCATAGTTTCCAGGGCTGTCTGGTGAAGCTACAGGTGCTGGGGGCATCTGGTGTGGGCGATAAGAACCTGGATGTTGGGTGAAGTGGGCAGGTGGTGACATGGGGGCACAAGTGTTTTGGGACACTGGCTGCAGGGGGGGGCGGGTGCGGTACTGCTCCGCCTGCCTGGCGACGAGCGCCTGGATAGAGTCCGCTTGTCGCGCCAAGATGCTAATCAGCTCCTTTGTGCTTTCCTGCCAGAGCTGCATGCTTTGCTGCCACTGCGCTGCATTTTCCTGGCGGAGCCTGCTTTCACTCTCCCTCCACTCCCGAGCCTTTTGATTCTCTTTAAGAGACTGTTTCATAACTTCCTGCAGCATGTCTTCTTTCGTTCTTCTGGGCCTCTTCCTGAGCCTTTGGAGTCTCTCAGCCGGTGATAAGAAGGATGGCGGAGATCTCAAGGTTGCATCTGGAAGGCAAAATGCAACATTTAACAGAGGCATCATTGTTTTATGCCAGACAGAGCAATGATTCCCCCACACTTAAGGAGGGCACACACAGTCTCCAAAACAGCACAATTTTCCTGTCCCAAACAGAGTGCACAGAACCCCCAGGAGCCCCAAAATGGTGAGTAAGCACAGGGTAAAGGGGGACTGATTGTTTCACGGATGTACTGTCCGACGGGTTTCTGTGCCTTGGGGAGAGCCAACAGCTGCAGGGGGAACCTACACTGAACACTATCCCCACATTTTCCACAGGAGTTCGTCCTGGAAGATATCTCGCTGCTGAGGGTGTC
The DNA here is from genome assembly GCA_037349315.1 of Chelydra serpentina. NCBI lineage: Eukaryota > Metazoa > Chordata > Testudines > Chelydridae > Chelydra > Chelydra serpentina. The sequence continues at coordinate 78,620,283 of JBAIAC010000008.1, forward strand.
CAGGGAAGCAAGGGAGGGTCTTCTACTGTGATGCGGCTTCCGCCCTGGCCCATATGCAGCTTGCCTGTGTGCAGCAATGGTCCCCCCGCCCCTCGTGGCACAGTGGCGCGGACACGTTACCCTGAATGGGACAAGGACCACGGCGGCTCTCCCAATAAACCTGCGCAAGCGCATTGCCCACGTCCTGGCTGAGACTTTCGAAGTGATTACAGTGGCCGATTTCTCCGATGTGATAGACCACATCAATGTGCTCTTCCGCATCTAGGCATGCATGCAGCCCAAACCCTCCTCGCCCAAGGACCCCACACCGAAAAAACTCCTTCCTGAAAATAAAAGCTGCTTACCGCGAACCTGTTCTTCTCTTTCTCTCCCAGTGCGTACCGGCCGCTGCGACTGGCTCCCTTCCTCCTGGCTCGAGAAGAGCTCCTGGCTGCATGCACCCAGGGAGTCAGAGGTGTCTCCCCCAGCCACAGCACCCTCGCTTCTGTTTTCTTCAACCCCCTCCTCCTCCTCCTCCTCCTCCTCATCCCGCTCTCCCGTGTCCACGGTGGTTCTCGGAACAGTAGTGGGGTCACCCCCAAGTATTGCATCCAGCTCTTTGTAGAATTGGCAGGTTTTGGGGGGAGCACCCGAGCGGCTGTTTGCCTCGCGGGCTTTGCGGTATGCACTCCGCAGCTCCTTTACTTTTATCCTGCACTGCATTGCATCCCGGTCATGGCCCCTTTCAATCATGGCCCTTGATATCTGGCCGAAAGTATCGAAATTCCTCTGGCTGGATCGCAGCTGGGACTGGACAGCTTCCTCCCCCCAAACAGCGATGAGGTCCAGCAGCTCGCCATTGCTCCATACTGGGGCTCGTCTCGCACGTGGAGGCATGGTTACCTGGAACGATGCGCTGAGAGCACTCCACGCCTGGCTGAGCAAACAGGAAGGGGATATTTAAAATTCCAAGGGAATTTAAAGGGTCGGAGTGGCGGTTGGTCACCTGAGGCCAGGGCAGTAGAGTGCTAATTGATGACCAGAGTGGCTAGAACAGGCGTTGTGGGATACTTCCGAATACTTCTGGAGGCCAATAACAGCGCATTGGGTGACCACACTGTAGCCGCAGCGCACCAGCAGCAGCGCAACAAACGTTATTCCTCTCGGGGAGGTGGAGTACATGCAGCGCTGTACCTGAGGAGATGCAGCGCTGCACGTGCCTTGCGAGTGTAGCCAGTTAGTGAGTTACAGCGCTGCAGGCAGTTTTATTGCGCTGTAACTCGTGAGTGTAGCCAAGGCCCTATGTGTTTTTTGGTGCAGTGGTTAAGCATTACCGAGAAACTCATAACATCTACCAATTTAGACAAAGGAAGCTTAACTATAATTTTTATGAGTGGCTCACTTTGTAAGCTAATTGGAAATACAGACATGAAGAGAGCTTCATCCATTTAATATAACTCCTGCTGTACTTAACTGAACTACTAAAAATGAACCAAAAATTATATGCATAAACTTCTTAGCAACACAAATTCAAAATGCAGAAAAAACTTGTTTTCCATAAAACCAAAAGTAATCTTTTAGAGTTACGTCCGTAAGTCCAGTAGCTGGCTAAAAGCCAAAACTGTAATCGACTAACTAGCATGATCCAATTGTGCTCAGGGATAAAATTTTCAAAAGCACCAAAGTCCCATTTTCAGACATGACTTAAGCACCTAGACCCAGATCCTCAACTTTATTTCCATTTATTTAAATGAGAGTTAAGCACCTAAATACCTTTGAGGATCTGGGCCTTAGGGCCTAAGCCTCACTCCAATTTAGACTCCTAAGTCACTTTCCTAAAGGAGATTTAGGCTCCTAAGTCACTTAAGCATCTCCTCCTGGTGCTTCATCCTCCTCAAGTTCTATTTTGAAGGTTCTCCATTCCCCTCCTTGCTCCATTTATACTCTTGTCAACTCTCTGCAGGTCTTGTTTTGGTGGCATTTCAGATGGCAATCTGACAGGGATTACTAAGGGGTAGAGATATTATTGTAATGGGCATTGCCCTCAAGTAAGTTAGAAGGAACAAGGTGTCATCTCTCACCCTCTATGTTAGAGTGTTCTTGAATAAATGTCAGGTTAATTTAACTCCCCAGAATGATTTGGGGTAGCTTTTTGTTTTTCTCTTTAAAATATTGATGTACACATTTACCTGGCTTTTATCACTCTCAAAATACATTTTTGAACTTTCTCAGTTAAATGTTTTGTACAAAATGGAATATAAATGGAGGGAAGTCAACACTAAGCAAAAATCTGTTTGGGGGATTTTGTGTTTTGTTTTGTGTTTTTTTGCTTTTCCAACTTCGACTCCATAAATCCCTTCACTCACGAACCCCCTGATCATAACAACACATTTTATGATACAAAGACCACCTATCCTGAGTTCAGTGGGGCATGTAAGACTTTTATATAGAGTACCATGGGAATGCAGCATTTTGGTTGGCTGGTCAAGCCAGGTGGTCAATCAGCATGCTGCATTCTGCACAAAAACAAGTTGTGGGAGAATTTTACTCAGGACACTAGGGGAACCCTCTCCTCTTCCAGAAAGCAAAGAAAGTCCACAAAAAAGAGACTGGACTTCATTTTTTACACTCTGATACGCAGGATCCCCATTCAGTAAACTGCATGGACCTCAGTTTATTGCAGAGGCAGCAGAAGTGTGCTTTGAATGGGGGGTGCCGAAGAGTGGTCCTCTGCATGGGAAGCAGGTGGAGGTCGGGGTGTCAGGGATAGGAGGAGGAGTGAGGGAAGATACTGAGCCTTGGCAGTGGGAACATTTTCCTACCTGCTCCCTGGCCTGATCCCGGGCATTACAGCATCTACTCCAGCCTCCCAGGTCCTGCTTTCACCTCGATGCTACTTGCAGGGAATGTTACACGGGGCAGAAACATAGATCAGGGGCATTAGCTCCCACTGCCCCCTTGTTCCGCTGCCCCTCATTTAACTATCACAGAAGGGGGCTGAGTCAACCCTCCTAGGGTTCTAACCTGTAGAGTCTAGGTATTTCATACCTAATACTTAGCCAATCCCTCTTGGCAAGAGTGAATATCGAAATATGTTATAATGGTAGTTGTAGCTGTGGATGAAATGGATGACATGTACTTAACTGGACCTTATTATTCAAGAGGGTTATCAGACAATAGATTAATCATTAATAGACTGTTGTTTGTGTCATAGCAGCCAAAAAACCCAACCAGAAATTGAGCCCATTGTATCTGTACAATAACTAGTACATAGTAAGGGACACTTCCATAATAGGCCATGGGGCAGATCGTTACCTGGTGTAAATCAGCAGAGTTCCACTAAAGTCAATTTACACGAGCTGAGGACCTGGCCTTGCAGTTTTTGGGCATTACTCTCAGTAGGCCTAAAAAAAAAACCCCAAAATCTGGGGAGGAATATCTTAAAGTTTCAGTGTGAAGATGGTTGTGTGGGAAGGATGTAAACACAGCTGCAAACAAGCAATTGTTAGAAAAGAAAGAGATGCAAAAATATTCCAGTAAGATTGCTAGCTGTCTTAATACTGAGTTTTTGATTGCTGCTTACTTCTTTCTTTAGAACCTTCTTTGTATCTTTCTCTCTCAATTTTTTCCTGCTTACTTTAGAGAATTCTTTAGCTGATTTGGATGAAAGTTTAACTCTGGTAAGTATCTGGCCCTGGGAAAAAGAGAGAAAAAAATAGAAAAAGTTTTGATATGTTACACAATTACTAAGGGCTGGATAAACACAAAGTGTTTATTATTTGTATTCTGGCAGCACCAAGGGTATGTCTACACTGCACACTAAGGGTAGGTCTACACTTACCGGCTGGATCGGAGGCGTCGGATCGATGTTCTGGGTTCGATTTATCGCGTCTTGTCTAGACGCGATAAATCGAACCAGGAAGTGCTCCCCTGTCGACGCTGGTAATCCAGCTCGACGAACGGAGTAGGCGGAGTCGACGGAGGAGCCTGCGCACCGCGTGTGGACCCCGGGTAAGTAAGTTTTCATTCGAACTAAGATAGTTCGACTTCAGCTACGTTATTCACGTAGCTGCAGTTGCGTATCTTAGTTCGAATTGGGGGGTTAGTGTAGACCAGCCCTAAGCCTGAACTCTGACTCAGGTTTGAGCCCAGGCCTCCCTTCTGTCCACACACAAATCAGTCTGACTCGGGTAAGCAAGCACTCAGGACCCAGGTCTTAGGACTCTGGTAGGGAGTTGGGTCAGAGCCTGAGTCTCATTGTGACTGAGGTCCAAGCCCTGTCATTTTGCAGTGTGGCTGCAGCTCCAGTTGCAGACCTGAGTCAGAAGGTCTGTGTAGTGCAGTATGGACATGTTAGCATGGCTGTAAGACCAGGTCCAGTAATGGTAAGCCCAGGTTTACAATGTAGTGTAGACACTCAAGCCTGGGCTTGGAAACTTTGGGTGTGTATATGCTGTAAAAACAACAACAAACCCCCAAATACCTGTGACAGCAAGTCTGAGAGCCCAGATCTACTGACTGGGGCTTGAAGAGCTTGTACTATGGGGCTAAAAATAGCAATGTAGATGTTCCCACTTGGGCTGGAGTCTGGATTCTGAGACCCAGTGAGGGGATCTCAGCCCAGGCTCCAGCCCAAGTGGGAACATCTACGTTGCTATTTTTAGTTCTGTAGTGCGAACCCCATGAACAAGAGTCAGTTGACCTAGGCTCTGAGACTTGCTGCTGCGGGATTTTTTTTTTTAGTGTTAAATGTACCAAAGATTCAGGTTTACAATGCAGTGTAGACATGCCCCAATCAGAATTAAGGTCAGACTGTGTTAGGTGCTGTACAAATGCACCTTTTCGGTATATGTGTGTAGGCTGCCTAGCAAAATGAGGCCCCAATCTGGGACCTCTAGGTAGTTCTGTGATACAAACATATACATCAATAACAGTAAGTGACAGTCCCTGCCAAGAGCAAGCTGTTGATAGTTGTATTTTTGCTATGTTTGCCCATAATAAATCCCTAATAAGTGCTAACGTACATGGAATATTTTCTAAAATAAAAATTGTTTTCTAAGAAACAATCAAGCCAGTTGCAGTTAGATAAGAATCAAAACTATCTATTTTTTTTTTTGCAATTTTAAATTACTGTTTGTTCACATATATCAAAAAGGGTTAATTTCTAAAACAATCTGAAAGATGCTTACAGTCTGATTTAAACTCCATTGCAAAATAGATATTTAAGGGTGAGTGGCTGCACTTACGAATTCACCTTTTCCAGATTTCTTCCTCTAATTGAGTCAGTGTGCATCTCTATTGAAATCAGGGGTAGACTGCTAATAAATAGAGGCTCCTAGTAGAGCTATATTTATCCATACCTATTGGCAGGGACTGCAAAGGGGGAAAGAGAGAATATTAAAGGCTACTGACTCTCTGAAAACTCTTTAGTCTCACAGGCTGTAGATGGACTGACATTTTTAATTGCCCTTGATTGCAAGCAGTTGCAACATACCAGTTTTTTTAACTGTGGAAGAGCCACACCTTGTAGGGGTGACAAAGACAACCGCACACTTTCATGTTGCCACTTGTAGACCAAGCTAATAGCAAAGCGCCCTGCAATCCTCACAGTGATGTAGTCATTAACCTGGAGTAAGACAAAAGGACACTCATGTTCTATACCCAATCTTCATTTTTATGGCTCAGGTGGGAGATGCTGCATAGTGTGACCTCTCCCAATGTTAAAACGGGGAAAGATTGGGATTAGCCAACCCAAATGATGGTTAGTGATCAGCCTTTTCAGTTAAATGTTGAGCCAAATTCTGGTTTTGTCTCCAAACAAAGGTTAATGATGTAAAGTTAGTGAATATGCAGGTTAATATCCAGGTCCCTTGCACAGATTATTCTTGTCCAGGACATACTAATCTGGATCATGCAGAGGGCAGGAGGGTATGCACTAGTCATTGTCTAGTCAGGGAACATATGAGAAACTCCCCCAACTTTTAAGCCGACTCAAGAAAGTGCCTTTGCTTCTTGAGATGTATAAGACCTATAGAATCAGGCACAGATAAGCAAGAAACATTCTACCCTATGCTTCGCATTTGGGCTTGGTTGTAGGTGTGGATGAGCAGAATTTAGACAGTATCCGTTGTCTAGAATTTGTTTTGCACTTTTCAGTTGTACAGTATATTGTCACAAATCCATGGTCTCCTAGGACTTCATTGTTGGCATTATACTGGAACATCATGGCAACAGCAAAGAGGGAACTCGGAACCACCCACTACAAAACCACACCTTTGTATCACCTATATAAAAGGCAATCTGTTAGCTGTACCAGGCCTATCACACACTCTGTGTGTGATTGTTCCCAGCTGCTCCCTCATTTAGGCTGCTACCTAAGGTAAAAAGAAAACAAGAAAAATACCTGTGGCACCTTAGAGACTAATACATTTATTTCAGCATAAGCTTTCGTGGGTTAAGAACCCACTTCATCGGATGCATGGAATGGAACATACAGTAAGCAGATATTTATACATTCAGAGAAACATTCAGGTGGGGGTGTCTCTATCAACGTTAAGAGGCTAATTAATTGAAAGGAACTGTTATCAGTAGAAACTTTTGAAGTGATAATCAACATGGCCCATTACAGACAGTTGACACAAAGGTGTTAAGGGTTTTTAAGGAGGGGAAATAAATTCAATTAACGTAATGACCGAGCCATCCACAGTCAATATTCAAGCCTAAGGTAATGGTATCTAGTTTGCATATTAATTCCAATTCAGCAGTTTCTCATTGGACCCTGTTTTTGAAGTTTTTCTGTTGCAAAATTGCTACTTTTAAATCTGTGATTGAGTGATTAGAGAGATTGAAGTGTTCACCTACTGACTTTTGAATGTGATGATTCCTGATGTCAGATTTGTGTCCGTTTATTTTGCGTAGAGACTGTCCAGTTTCCATGCATCCGATGAAGTGGGTTCTTAACCCACGAAAGCTTATGCTGAAATAAATTTGTTAGTCTCTAAGGTGCCACAGGTATTTTTCTTGTTTTCTTTTTGCTGACACAGACTAACATGGCTACTACACTGAAACTAAGGTAAAGTGAACTGAGAAACAAAAACTGCTTGTGTTTGTTGGCTACCTGTTATTCTGTCAGTGCTCTTGAATGGATACCTTGTATAAAATACTAATCACATTGACAATAGCTGTGTGTCAAGTAACAAGCAACAAAATCTGACCTGACATGTATGTTGTTGGTGCCTTTTCAAATTCTTTTTGTCAAGGCACACTTACGGGCTTTGGTAGCAAATGTTTAGGGTGACTGCTCCTTAGTAAAGCATAACTCCATTGAGCTGTATGAAAATGTTCCAGGAGAGTTTTTCAGAGAGCACATGTGAATAGTCTTCTTATACAAGGAAATGTCCAATTTTTAAAGTCATAATTTCTTTGTCTCAGTAATGTCTTGTGGCAGTGAGTTTAACAGGTTAATTCTGCATTGCATAGAAAAATATTTCCTTTAATAATTTTTTAAAAATTGTTTTATTTTATGTACTAGGGTGTCTCCTTGTTGTTTTTTTATGAAAGGGTAAACAGGGGTGCCCACTTGATCTTTAAACCATGTAATGTTCACATGTCACCTCTTATTTGTCTCCTTTCTTAATTGAATAGTCTGTATAGCAAGAAATTACAATGATTAAGAAGGTTTCAGTGTAGTAGCCACGTTAGTCTGTGTCAGCAAAAAAAATAAGAAAGGAATACTTGTGGCACCTTAGAGACTAACAAATTTATTTCAGCATAAGCTTTCGTGGACTACAGTCCGCTTCGTCGGATGCATAGAATGGAACATATAGTGGGACGATATTTATACATTCAGAGAAACATGAAAAGGTGGAAGTCTCTAGTAATCTTTGCTGGACTTCTCTGGACCTTTTTGATTCCTCCTATATCCATTTTGAAATAGGGTGACCAAAATGAACAGAGTATTCAACGAGAGGGTGTATCATTGGCGTATATAATGACGTTATATTTTCAGTATTATTCTCTATCCCTTTCTAAATACAGCCCAACATCTTATGTGCTCTCTTGACTACAATTGTGGGTTGAGAAGATATTTTATTTCAGCTGTCTACGATAATGCTTAGGTTTTTAACAAGTTAATTTAAGAATCTATCAACACATGTAAGCTACTTTTTCTCCATTGCCATGTCAGCATTAGGGTGCCTTTAAGAGGCCGCTAGATATTAGGGGTGGACACTTATCCGTCAGGCTAGCAATATGGATTTAAGGGATGGTTGTTTTCTCTTCTTTTCTAAATACAGAATGAATTATGAATGGGATTTGGGAAGGTGATGGGAGCTGCTAGGGATGGGAGGGTACAGAGTAAGTGAGGTATGCACTAGGAACCTTCCAGGGAGGGAAGGAACATGTTGCTATTGGCAGGTGCGGTCTGTGAAAGGAAGGCAGGAGAACAAGCGAAGTGTCACTCCAGCTTCCTCTCCTCTCCTTCCAGTCATCCTCTAGGAGGCAGTATTAAATGGAATTGAAAGCTTTTCTCTGTATGAAACTTTAAAGTTTAAACTGACATGCAACTGGGTTAAAAAATATCTCAAAAGACACCTCTTTTCCTACCAACTGCCTGAAAGTGTCCTCAAACTTATGCTTTGGTGTTCTGTGTAATTGTCAGGGCCTCTCTACCAAATGTATCCCTGATTTTTACCTTAATTTCAAGTATCTTTTAGCATTCTGGGCCTGATCCAACAACCACTGGAGTCAGTGGGAATCTTTCCATTGACCTCAATGAGAATTGGATCAGTCCTAACATCAGGTTCAGCCGTTGTTTGCTATTAAAAACACACAAAAGATAAATTAAATGAGAACTCACTTGTATTTTAAAAGAGTACTGAGAGAATGTTCTAAAACACTGCTCCTAGGTGCATGGATGGTCTGGTGGCTTCAGGAAATCATGAGCCCTTACACCAATGCTCTGCAGCCTTGGGCACGTTACTTATCCTTTCCCTGTCCACATGACTAAAATACATGATTCCACATGACTAAAATACAGACAGCAATACTTACCTTGCTACACCTGGGTTGTTGGGAGTGTTCCTTAGTTATTTTTTGTAAAACATTTAGACGATGGAAAGTGCTAAGTATTATTATCCTTGCAATTAAGAAATTTCCCAAAGGGCAAATTTTGTTGCAAAAGGAGAGAACAAAAACAGAAAAATCAAGCCGATAAATATTACCTGCATTAAAACTGGATCACTAAGCTTTCCCACCTGAGGCCATCTCCATTCTCTGACTATTTCTCCATCTTTATTAGTCACCATGCCTCCTTCCTGATTAAACATCATTGCTATGACGTTACTGTAAACAACAACCAGAAACACAAAGCCAGTTTTAATGGTTTACGTTAGTAAAATGTGAGCAGTCCAAGAACTTCACTTTGATCTAAGTGTTTTTAATTAACATAATAACTTTGCACATGCAGCATTTCATTGTGCTTTTCACACGCTACGCACTTGTAAGGCAGATATATATTATCCCTGCTTTACAGATGAAGTAGTGAGCCACAGAGAGGTTAAATGGCTGTTTTAATAATTAAAATGAAATATGATAATGTATGAGAAACTGATGACTAATACTTGGTGAGTTTTAATACTTATTTCTAGTGCACTATCAAGAGCACTAAAATTCTTCAGCTGCCAGCACAAATTGGAAGGAAGAAGAAGAAAATATGGAAAAGATAGTCACGTTTATCAATCCAACCAATCAATCCATGTTGTTAAGATTCCTGAGTTGCTTTTTGGGGGGGCACACTTCTATGGTTTTCCTTTACTGTTCATTAGCAACAATAAACACCCAGTTACCTTTATCCCTGGCACAAACACATCAGCTGATCTGCTTCAATGTAGTGTTCTGAGAAGATGTCACAGATAGTAGAATAAATGAAGTAAGATAGAACTAAAATCAACATGCTAAACAATATGGGAAGTATTTTCAATTAAGGGTTTCACTTAATTGAGTTTTACAAAAAATTGTTTCTTAATTACCATTGTTATTCAAAACAGATGTGGCTCAACAACTCTACAAAAATATTTATTCTAGTACAAAGGGCCCAATTCTGGCCCAAGCAGTAAATACTTCCAAATGGGTTCAACAGCCCACCTCCTTTCTTCCATAAAGGCACACAGATTATCTGTGATTTGACAAATACTTAGGATGAACATTAATCAAAAAACGCATTTAACAAATAGTATTTGACCAATTCTCTCTCTCATATTCATGAAACAGTGTAAGTTAGGTAGGCAGGGGTGTGTGTTTGTGTGTGTGAACTGTGCTAGAGAATGATTATTCAGTCAGTGATCTGTGGCATGTCCCTCCGCAGCCCATGTCATGGAGGGCTTGCAGAGCAGCTTTTCTTCAAGTGTTTGCAGGAGCCAGGATTGGGATGAAAAACTTTTCCCTGATATCTCCATTGGTGTGTGTGGATTTTCTGGCAAGTGCCTTCTCCCCTTGGGGATTTGGCTGGTGGTTGTTATATCACAATACAAGTCAGGAGCCAAATTTTCAATGACCTTCATTCAGCTTCAAAATTTGGCTGATGGAAGTTTTTGGTAGCCAAAGATCTCTGATTTATATACACTGTCATTCCATCAATGTGAGCAAATCAGGAGTTATGGGGCAGAGAAACTGGAGTTACCCAAAATTGTAGCTGTTTTAGGCTTTTGGGGGAGGGGGAATGGAATATAATTTTAATAGTTAAAAAACAGTGGCAGAAAGAAAGATATGATTCAAATCCATATCTGTGGCTGTGAAATTGAGTTGCATCATGCACTGTCATTCATGGCTTCGAGCACTATCTTAGGTTCTTCCACAGCACCTCTTACTGCAGCACCAACCTTAATATACAGTATGCTAGCAAGTGCTCTGAAATATATCTACCTACCTGTTATGAAGGCAAATACTGCCATGTCCAAAAGGTGTAAAGGTTCCAAGTATAGTCTGATCTGGAGAGGCAGTGAATATATTGGTGTACACACCACCACCTGGGAGATCAGAGTAACTTTGGCAGACTGCAGGATGCCCAGAAGGATAGCTGAAGGCACAGTCAAGGTGGAGTTTTACTTTTGACTGATAATGTGAACTCTGGCCTCAGTTGTGATTTGGGCTATATGCCCGGGAGTAAGAGAGGCTAAAAACCCCACCCTCCTTACAGGTCTTGGGCTGTCTGGATCTTGGGTTCAGTAGGAGTAAGTGGAGCTGCTCGCCTGTTTATCCCTTCCCCAGCCTGAGAGAGCAGGGAGGGGTGGAGAATGGGTGGAGCCTTGACTCAAAACTCCACCCTGCTGGCTGAGTCAGCAGAATGTGGGTGGTAATTTATGGTTGGTAGAGGCCAGTGTTAAACTACTATCCTCCCACGAACAATAAGGAAACAAGGGAGGACTTGTGACCCAGAGGTGTGTTTCTGAGGCAAAATGCCTCTTGGGGCTTCTGCAGGGACAGGGTGGCTTTGCACTGCCCGTTAGCTGTACCTAAAATCACAATCTAGCCCCCAAAGTATAACTGGAAAAGCTCTATCTCTTCATGTTCATAGGATTACATTTTAATTAATTCCATTATATCTCCATCTCTTGGAGGATTAATTTATTTTCAATGAGCAATTCACTACTACTCTTCATATGGTTTATTGACTCGAATCACCACGTGGTAGACCTGGAGTGGGAAGCAATAGTACGCCTTGTATACATGGAAAGCAGCCCCTCAGAGAGGATGTTCTCCATGTCTCTGAGTTGGTGGTGTAAAAGAGCTCTATTGCTCACAGCACACCTCTGACCAGTTAGAAAAGCATGTGGATGGTACAGCTTTAAAAACGGGGACAAGGGCAATGGCAGCCCAGAATGATGGAGAGGGGAAAAGCCTTTGCTATTAAATTTCCTTTCATTTGTTGCTAGTGAACATAGGAAAGCGTGCGAAGACAAGGCTTCTGATCTCCTGCCCTGTGATCGTCTAAAACCAACCAACCTCCGCAGTAGTCAGAAAAAGCAGACAAAGAGTCCCAACTACAATAAAAACCTGATTATCTGAGCCCCTTTCATCCAAAACTCTCATCCCAGTCTTGACTATAGCCCCTTTATCTACTCATACTTTATATACCTTTTCCCCCTTATCCGCTTACAGGGTATAACTGACCTACATCCACACATTTCTTTGAGTTATAATTTTACGTATGCCCCATGCACACACTACAGAGCAAGGGGCAAGATTTTAAAACATTTCCCTGATGGTTTAGGTGGATTGGCTGGTAACTGTGAAGAACAACGTTTTCTCCTCAGTCCAGAGCAACAGAAAAGGTTAACGCCATTAGGCTCCGTACTCAGAAACTTTCCTTCCCCATTTTTTGGCTTCTCAAAATTTGGAGCACTATCCATTGATTCTAGCCATGGGTCCATTCACACATCTGCTTCCTCCCTCCTCCCCCCCTCCCCCCAGCCTGGATCCACTGACTCCTGCCCTCATCCCTGTTATTGATGAGCAGCTCAAATAGCATTCAGTCAGGTTCAGAACTTAGTGGCATTTGTCCAACACTCAGCTGCCCCCACCAGCAGCACTAGCAAGACATGGAACCCCCTGGCTAAAAAGGGACCTTTCCTAGACTAGTCACCATGCAAGCCCTCATGTGTGCAGTAGCCTTAAGGTCTCTCCTTCACCCACATCAAGAGGTGGGAGGGATGGGCAGGAAAAGACCCACTTTGGCGCTCCAATCTGTTTCTCCTCCCTCACCTTATCCCCCATTGACCAGTCAGTTGAATATCAGCAGCTGTGAGTGAAAAGGATTCCTCCAGCCTGTCCAACTCTGAGCTAGGAAAAGGAGGTAGGCTCCTCTGTTCCTCCATCTCACTCACCATTCCAGAGGCTTATGGCTGGCTGGTGAACTTCCAGGTCTGATGACCTGGGGGAATGGGAAGGGAAGTCTTTGAGTTTTGGTCTCAAGCTACACAGCACCAGGCAGGCTGTGTTCTAATCATTAACAAGTGAATCTTCCCTCCCTCTCATCATGACGTCAATGTAACCAGAGGTCCAGGACCTTCCTCTCACCCCTCCTCAGAGATAGCTCAGGCAGTAGAATCCATGTACTCAGGGGAGGAGTGAGTGAGGTGTTAGGAGAAAGGACCCAGAGTCCAGAAGCAGCTCACCACATTGGTAATAGTGCTCACGTTTTTGGTGGGCAGGAGGGAATGGGAGGGCCCAGGACCAGCCCAGTGGGCAGATGTCCACTTGCTCCATCCAGGTGTGACTCTGTTATTGTACACATCACTGTTGCCATTTCAGTGCTGGCCAAGAAGCAGATAAACAAAATGATGATGTCTTGCTCTTTTAAATTTACCTATGATTTAACACTTCAACTGAACAACTTCTAAATCCTTATATTTTGCCTCTTGAAACCCTCCCCAAACCCTCTCACCGTTGCTATAACTCACTTGTACTGTATGAACTTAAAGGATATTAAATCAAAGATGAGCCATCAATCAGCCCATAATGCAGTTTTCGTAATGCTGGGTCTGCCTGCTTGATTGCTGGTATTTGGGGTTTTTCATTCAGCAGCTCAAATAAGGTCTTGCAGGTCTGCTCCTTAAATGTCTTGGGAATATTTTCTCTCACCGTATCACCATAATGCCGGAGAATGACTGGTCGGTCAAATCCTGCTTCTTTCCGCTTAGATACCTGATCGTTTCTGTTTAGAGGGGGGAGAAAAAAAAATCCGACCTATAATAATGATAATTTCTCAGTGGGCTAAATCCCACCAGCCTTACCCAGGCAAAACTTTCACTAATTTAAAAATGTTTGTCCAGAGTAACAGCTATAGGATTTGCTTCAATATTTCCCCAATACTAATTTAATTGGACATCCAAATCCCTTAGTCAGCTTTGACAATCTCAGCCTTAGATACTCAGTCATCAACTGCTGCTATTGCTAAGGGGCTGTCAGTATCCCCCCATTGTGTCTTGGTAATACCAGCATCTCAGTAACATGTTTGTACTATAAGTAGTGTACCACAGACTGAGCATGACACAATGTGAATAGTTTCCAGAAGAAAGAGTTTCTGATTTAAAAGATTTGGCTATTGTGCCCTTACAGAGACAATGGCAATGTTGCCAAGCTTATTTTCACCTACAGTATCAGAAAAATGTGCCCTATTTTTCCTTGTCCCCTTCTATGTCCCCCTTCCAATGCAGAAGAATTTTTCAACCCTGCCAGTTGTAGGCGGGGTCAAGATAAAATGCCAGATTCCTAGATCCCCATTTAACCCAGGGTGCTAGATTTCTTTACAGTTAATAGAGGTAATACTTTGCATTTCTAAGTAATCTACCATCTGAGGAGCTCAATGAGCTTCCCAACTTGAATGAATTAAGCCTCACAAGCTAATTATTAAACCCATTTCACATATGGGAAAGACAGAGAGAGTTCAGATTGCTTACACAAGATCACACACAGGCCTGTGCCAGAAAGGGAATTAGAAAGAAGCAAGGGAGCAGATCCTCAGCTGGGATACATTGTCATAGATTCGTTGACCTCAAGGGAGCTATGACAATTTACCCCTGCTGAAGATCTGCTCCCAGATCGCCTGACCCTCATTCTTGCCTGTTAGCCACTAAGGCAGTGTTGACTTTCCATGTACCTCTCATTCGAGCTTTCACTCTACTTGCTTACTTTAATCTTGTGACCATAACAATAAAAAATTGTACTCTTTGTTTTTGACAAGATTTCTGTATATTTCAATATTCTAACTGATCACAAGAGCAGAGCAGATAATCACAGCTTGGGAGGGAGGGGGTTAAACTAAACCAAAATGAGTAGATATAAATTTTAGTCCTACCAGCCCTCAGCCAACATTCTTTTAAATCAGCCTTTTGACATTATTTTAATAATCTTTGTGTTGTTTTTATGTATTACACTTTGAGAAGATCTTAAAAAGAGCATGTTATCTCAAAAGCTTTACACAAATAAAGTCGTTAGGAAGGAAAGGCACTACAAAAGATGTCCTGAAACATTAGCTAGTAGACATCTAAGGAGTATTCTTGTCTCTAAGCCAAGTTTTCTTACATTTTAAGTTATGTAACAAAACCGGGCTCAGTATTACTTTTTGCTGACCAGGCTAAGTATAAACATTCAATAACATTACATCAAGTGCTATGGCACTTGGCCCAGAAACCTGGTGACAGCGCAATGTATTGCGACATTGGGATCAGGATTTCAGTTCCAAGTTGATGGGTCAGCAGGGTCTGAAAACCCTGCAGAGGAACCGTGTTCAGCTCCTATGCAAGGGAATGCTTTGCCTTGCTCTTGGGGGAGACCTTCCTGTTTGATGAAGAAGCAGCATACATAGTTGCTCTTCGCAGCCAGATGGACAGGTCAGCTGGCCCCACTTCGCGTGGTGGGGGGGGGGGCACTCAGGGGTAGAACCTCCACCAGCTGCACCATAAACAAGTACAGCTGCACAAATCACTTAGATTATCAATATATAGGAGACCTATAAGATTAACATTAAATATGAAAACTCATTTTTTGCATTTTTGCAAACGTAAAATACAGTTATTGGAGATTGGCATACAGCTATTGGGCTAGTGGCCTGAGTGCAGCACTAGAAGCAAATTCTAATGTTTGCTTTTACACCAACTCGCTAAGGGGCCTTGGGTTAGTCATTTGAATTTTGCCTCAGTTTCCCCATCCATAAAACAGTGACAACGAACCTTTTAATGACAACACAAGGATTACTTAGTGTTTGTAAAACACTTAAATTTAAAATCCCTAGCATTTATTATAATTATTACATACATTAGTTGCTAAAACCACATAAACATAGTCTTAATAATCATTTTAATCTAAGATATACCAGCCTTATTACATCTAAAGATGTATAATATATGACAATAGTCAATATATTGAATTGTCAGTGCAATATTAAAATATATAATAACAGATTTAGAAACTGTGCTGTAGCTACAGATTTACACACATAAACCTTAATTAACTGCTTTTATAAACAGTTAGTATTTATATTTAGTAATTATCTTAACTCTTCATTAAATCTGGCCTGGCTTATAAAACGAGTACCTACTACTTAAAACATTTAGACCCCAATTCTCCACTGTCCATATGCAGCAGCTGCAGGGAGCTAGTTGCAGCTCCCTGACTCAGGGCCCCCCAGTCGTGATGTATATTGGAGCAGGAGGCATAGCAGAGCTCAGATACCTCCTGTCCCCAGTCCACCCTGAAACCTCCCAGCTTCCATTTTACGTTGGCCATCGCGAGCTGGCTGATATAGGAGAATGCTACAAGTTCTATGCCAGCAAAGATTCCCCCTGCACAGTGAAAATACTCTGCTGGACTCTCCAGGGGTTTAAGGACACTTTGTGCTGTGTAAAACACAGAAGTGTCATAGAAAAACAAAGATGCCTAAGTGAACTGGGGAATCCAGTCCTTTGGGTCTGATCCTGCAGTCCTCCTGAGGCCCTGAGTAAGGATAGCAGGCTTGAGCTAATGGCACGCTGTGGAAACCCAGAGTGGTCTTTATAGGTCAAGATTGTAAAATGTATCTAAACAAGCTGTGTCGACTGATGCTGGAGATTAGTGATAATCTGAAAAGACGAATCCTGATTTGTCATTAATCCCCCAGAAATGCCTCTGCTGAGGTAGTTATTGTTATTAGAAGATGAAATTTAAAATAAAAGTGGATTGCTCCTTTGTAGGAATAGTGAAGTTTCAATTGATTTATCAGAATTTTCAGAGAAATAATGCTCTCAGTTCAGATTGTTTGAAACATCTCCCATCATTTCAATTTCTAATACCATTGCTATATATATTAATCCCCAATATGAATAAAGGGACATAGAAACCCCGGCTTGCTACATTTGTATCTGAGCTTGTCGTAGTCTCTCCACCGCCCAGGCAAAAGGCACTTTCCAGTTAAGATCTTCAGACTGAGAGTCAGAATGCGGGAAACTCCAACCTTAAGAAACACAAGAGCGCAGAATTAGATATAGCAAAGGGCAGAGTGGCATTTAAGTGTCAGTCCTGTTCTAAGGCATTCAGCAATAACAATGTAAGGCTCACTGACATGATTTTAAAAAATGATTAAGTCTCAGGAGTTGTTTATGTTCTTAACCAGCACATTTACTTTGCCGAATACAATGTTAGTAGGGAGGAAAGTGCCTTCCAAACTCCTTTAGTTGAAAAACAAACAAAGACATCTATGGAGACTGAGGGCCTCAAAGGGCTGGATAAGTCAGATAAGCTTCAGTTCAGCAGTTTATCTGAACTCCAAACCCTCTGAAGTTTATCAGTCACTTTTCATTTTCCCCACACCCTGAGCGGCCTGGTATTGCTGCTCACATGGGCTGGATGCAGCACCCAATTGAGTCCTTAAACAATATCCCAAGCTTTAGCTAGAAGAGGTCATTGGAGAATTAAGCCACATCTACACCATTGAATCAGTAGGGTGCAGTGGTATGAACAGCAATGAGGCAATCTCTATACTACTTTTTTTTTTTGGATACATTTCTATCTGGTGTCCACCACCGCAGCTGCACTGTCCTCTGTGTCTCTACTGCACAGTTCCCAGCTCAGCTCCCTGCAGCATTAATTTGTGGGTGTAGTTTCAAAGGGCCTTAGAGCTCAAGGGATTGCGAGAGAAGAGGTAAAACACACACAACTCCCTAAGAAGCTCAGCCGTTTCCAAAGCATTTTCTCAGGACCATGATGAATGGTCAGAGTTTGATCTTTGTTCGGTCAGACAATTGTCTCCTGGCACTCCCAGTAAAGTAACAGCCAAGTGCCCCAGAAGGCCCAGGTGAGGTGATGGAAGGTGTATGTAGCTACAGACAGCCAGAGAATGAGCCCAGCAACAGATGGAATTCATCAGCAAAGTTCAGTTTCCCTGATTCTGTGCACCACTTCACGGTGAAGTTAGCCAGGTGACAGGCTGCTTTTGGGTCCAAACTACAGGCACCAGATGGTGAGATCAAGTGGTTTGGGGTGGGGGGGAGGTCAAGCAACAATGGCTGCAGAACTTAAACTTGCAGCAACAGGCCACCTGAATCGAAGTTCCTTTCCCCACAGAAAAGGGTGGTGATTGCCCTGAGGAAGCTGGTTACCCCAGAGAGCTACTGATGGGTTGGGCATTAGTATGGGGTTGGGAAATCCACAGTAGGTACTCTTGTGGTGGAGGTTTGCAGAACAATATATTAAGTGCTGAAGGGGTGTGTGATCAAGAAGGCAAATGATCCAGAGATCACTGAGAATTTTGGATAAGTGTACTGGAGCTATAGATAGAAACCTAGTGTCCTGTCTGTGCACCCAGCAATTCATGAAGCCCAAGAGCATATTAACAGAAACAGATGCCAATCCATGGTGGTGCAACCCTTGCTGGATCATCATGATGACTCCTTTATGTTCACGATACATGATGCATAGTGACTGAGCTTTTCGGAAAAGGATAGTGGGGCCCATTCTTCCCACCCCACAACATAGATATTCATGGATCCTCCCTCCCCTAGAGTCTGAGCATGCTGCCTCTGCATCCCCTTTGTTCAGCCTCGTCCAGTCCAGAATATAAGGATCACATGCAGAGAGCCACTGTCGAGGCCACCAGATGAACTCCACGAGAGGTGAGGGGAAGAAAGTGGGTAGAATGACACTTTTTTACAGAGCAACATTTTAAAAGAAGTCTAATGAGTAAGACAAAGTAAAACAGGGCTTCACTTCAGATTATGTTATTGGGCCACTGTGTTTACATTAAAGTCAGTGCATTACAGATCCCCTTAAGTGCAAAAGTTATGGAGTGGGTAAAGGACTAGGCAGGTTTTAGCAGAAAGAGGGTTAAAAACCCATCCCAAAACAGTGAACTGTCCTGCTTTCTGCCAACAGAGATAAGTGGATCTGCAAGTGCTTCTCAAAGGAAGGCTGATGAGCCTCATTGGTAGTGGGCAACTTCTTGTGGATGGGCTGGGTATCTAAACCTGCAGGCTTGGAGCTAGGGCAGAGTGGGATTTAGGTAGCTTGTTGGCTCTTGATTTGTATGACAGTGGAAGTGAGGCTTTGATCTGAGGCAGTGTCAATGGCTGTGCCAAGCCTTCCGTTTAATGTTTTGTAGAAGAGCAGAAATTTTCTATTCTTCTATAATAAACCTCACCCAGGTGCTTTAACTCAACTCAAGCATGCAGAATCCCTTGCCTGTTTTACCACTGTTCTGACCAGCTTGTCACAAACACTTAACACCAAAGATACAGAAGGTGTACAGTTTCCTCTAAAAAATATCTACTGACTTTGGGATTTTAGCCTTCTGTATGCAGAGCACCTTACCTCTTTCCTCAGACAGTTTAGATGACAGTGAGAAACTGATTATGACAGGTAAGTGGGTATCATGTTGTGTAACAGGAGCTAAACAAGAGGAAAAAGGAAACAGAGTGCTTGTAAATAGACTCTGTAAACACACCTGGGGCAAGCCAATTTCTTAAAAAAGATTTTCTCTTTTAAGCAGAAAGGCTGCAATTTCATACAAAGAGCTGAACAAGACTTGTCCAAGACCAATGGCTCGGCACTAATTATTGTGATACTGATGAACTTTCTTGGCCCAATATTTCATTGCTGTTTCACTCACCTTGAAATGGGAAACAGTAAGTGCTTTGATAAATGGTTTGAAACATTGCCTAGTTTCGCTGTAGTTGTTACACTGAGTGTTTGTACCTCTAACTTTAGCTGCAAGGCTATTTCGCAATGTTCTAAAGCCATACTTCTCAGTGAGTCACAACCCATCCTTACAAAGCCAACAGGCACTCTAGCCTAACAGGAAGAATTTTCCTTTTTCTAGCTGCACCAGTGTGGCCGCCTTCTCTAACCTAAATATTAGAGTGAAACCCAGTTGCGCATTCTACTTGCCTTTGTTTCCTAGAGGCTTATTTGGTGCCATTTCAGGATTTCTTTTTTCCTTCGCACAATCTGCAGGTAAAACACTCTTCTTGCGCCGACCTTTTGCAGATTGAGTCATTTCATGATCCATATATTCAGACCCCGGTGCCATCTTGTCACACTCTTCTGATGCTTGGCCTTTCCCTGATCTCATGCTTTTGTACCTTAGGGACTGCGGGTGCCTTTTACTGTAATCAACACCTTCAGTGAGCTCCTTCCAGCTGTAGTTCAGGAGATTTACAATTCCCTGAGGGAAAATAATGTCATAGCTAGCAAAGAGCTGCAATATTTCTCCGAGTTCATGTAAGATGGTGGGAGCCATGTATTTATATTCATCCAACAGGCTTGGCTGTATTTCTTCATCTGCTGGAAGGATTGAAGGCATTTGAGAGAGCTTTGAGCTGGGAACTTCACTGCTAGTTTTGAATAGGGAAGAGCCAGATATCTGAGGCAGAAATGGATATTTCTCTCTTCTTGCGGTATCATCTTTTAAGAAACTGTCTTCATTTCCTTCCACATGTTCTGCTGTACATCCAGGATTCCTGCATTTGAGCAGGCCGGGGAAAAGATATTATACCTTTTAAGTAACAATTATTTTTGTTAAATAATATAACCAGGGAGTATACACCGTAGAAAGATGTCCACCTTGCAGTCAACATTCCTGCCTACAGTCTCAGCAGACAGGCCAATGACTGAATGGATATGGATACTGTGCTACTTTCTCACCCCCAGAAGTGGTGAGAGGTCAAGCTGAAACATTGACAAGGTTGTATGGTGAAACTTAACATAGCAGCGGCTGGAAGACTTTCTATGGACTTCAGTATGCGTTGGATCACTTAAAATAAATTCACTTACAATAATTATGCCTGCCCCTATTAATGATACAACTTTATTTTGTCACACACTTGTTGTTTTCATAAACAATTTCCTCTCTCATAAATAACATTAATATCAAATAAGTGCTTTTTAAGGGTGACTTCCATTAAACTGGGCTTTGGATGTCCAAGGAGTGCTTTGTAGGTTGTTGTTAGGTTTTATATATACACTTTTTTGTTTGTTTTTTTCACTTTAGAAATATGAGAAATATCAATACTGATCTTCCCTGGTTTTGGGAGGTATTGGAGCATACTTGTTTTGAGCTCTCACACCTTAGTTGAAGGGGTGGAGGTGTTCAGTCTTTACCAAAGATGTCTTTTATTCAAAATAGGTATGAACAAAGAAGGTTTTAGACCCCAGTCCTGCAAACACTTATGCCGGTGCTTAATTTTAAGCACTATTAGTTTCAATGGGAATGTCTGACATACTTAAAGCTAAGCATGAGCATACGTGTTTGCTCAAGGCCTTAAACAATCTGGGTAATATTTTCAGAAATACCAAAGTGATTTTGGAACCTGAATCCCATTTTCAAAAATGATTTAAGTGCTAAAGAGCTTCAGTCTCACTGAAAGCAAATCGGCTCCTAAGTCACTTTGATGTTTCTGAAAAATGTATCCTCTGACTAAAAACCTCTTTCCCTCTCCGTTGCTCAACCTTTACTCTCTTGACACTTGTGATGTCACCATTTCACTAGTTCTCTATTCACCATAGAGTCTTCCAGGACCGACAAAACCCGAATTTCCAATGAAAAACCAATTAGCCCTCTCCCACCCTTGACTTTTTGAAATTACCATCCCTGTCCAACCTTTTGTAACTTGATATTTTATAAAGAACTAATAGTTCTTTTTAAAAGGCATACGACCATTGTATTTCTTTCCAATTCACCTTTAACTCTTGCAACCTTAGCGCTTGTAGCCAATAATTCCATATGGAGTGCCATAAGGTTAATGGCCACTACTGAGCTCTGTAGCAAGTTAGTGGAAATTCATGGAAGCATCATTCAAAAGAATTTCATAAATCATTTACAAGGTATAAATTGACTTGTAAAGGTGCACTAAACTAATAAGGAGCTCATTAGCATGCCAATGCTGGAGATTTCCCATTAATTTGTGCCAACTAGTAGGGTTCTCTAGGCAGGTGTGTCCATCTCTGCAGAAAAAATATCAGTTTTAAAAATCAAAACAAATATTTATGAGAAGCACCTTGCCTAAAGAATCCACCACCTAAAGAAGCACCTTGCCTAAAGAATCACATCTTTCAAAATATTCACACCTCTCCCCTGAGGAATCACGCTGATGTGTATTGCCTCTTAGTGAATCAGACAGCAGATGAGACTTTATGAAATTCAGATAGTGCCATGCAAATTAAGGACGCATCTGTACTTGTTTAAGCATCAGCAAATCGGTAGTGATTTCACTTTTTTGAAATAAATAGCGGAACATTGCTTAATAATCACCTGGAGGGAAAGGGCCATCTGTTGAATCATCTACCCCACTTCCTGCAACACCTGGGCTTTCCTTGGAGGTCTCCCAGGTTATGAGTAGTCAGAGCAGAAATGTGCTTGTTTTATGAGATCTGTAGCTATCCCATCAAGGGGCATGACATTATACTGGTTTGACCTAATGGACGTACACCATAATAAAGATATGATTTGAAAGTGCTCTTGTCACTTCCTGTATGTTGCATCCAGGATGGTAAGGAATGATTTAAAATAATCCTTCTGATAGCTTGACGCTGACTAAAGATGATCATTATATTTAGCAAATTGTACCATCTATTTTTATTATTTATTATGTGCATTACCATAGTGCTTTACATTTACAAAAAGAGCCATGCAGGGCCAGATCCTGCAATTGGACCTGTGGAGGTGACACCCCACTCACCTCAGTGGGTTGCTGGCAGCAACTCACATAGATCCAGTTACAAGACCTAGGTCATTACTCTGAACACTCATAGGCACTGACTCCAGCCCTGGAACACCCACAGAAAAGAACTGGTGCGTGCTGAGCATCCACCAGCAGCCTCCTTATCAACACTTCCCCCTCCTGCCCGCCTGTGGCCCTGCCGATCAGTGCCTCCCCCTCCCTCCCAGAAGGGAGGAGGAAGAGGCAGGGTGGGGTTAGGGCCTTTGGAGAAGGGGTGGAGTGGGGGTGGGGCTGGAATGGAGCTGGGGGAACACCCCCCCTCCCCAACACATCAGAAAGTAGGCACCTCTGTGAACAATACCCCTATAATTCAGGTCAGTGCTGTCTCCATTTTACAGATTGGGGAACTGAGACACAGAGAAGTTAAAGGACTTGTTCAAGGTCGCACAGTAAATTAATCACAGAACCAGGAATTAGAATTTAGGGGTTCCTGGGTCTCAGTCCTCTAAACCAGGGGTTCTCAACCTTTTTCTTTCTGAAGCCACCCCAAACATTCTATAAAAACTCCATGGCCCACCTGTGCCACAATAACTGGTTCTCTGCATATAAAAGCCAGGACTGGCATTAAGGGGTAGCAAGCTGGGGAATTGCCCAGGGCCCCATGCCAGAGCGGGCACCTTGAAGCTAAGTTGTTCAGACTCCTGCTTCAGCCCCAGGTGGCAGGGTTCAGGGCCCCAGGCTTCAGCCCCGTGCAGTGGGACTCCGTCTTTCAGCTGTGGGCCCCAGCAAGTCTAACACTGGTCCTGCTTGACGGACCCCCTGAAACCTGCTCGCGCCCCCCCCCCCAGGGGGCCCTGGAACCCTGGTTGAGAACCACTGCTCTCAGGGCCGGCCCACAACATTTTGGCACCTGAGGCGAGGAGCTCAAATGATGCCCCCTTGCTTGGGCCAAAACTTTAACAGGTCTCTTGTGCCCTCCTTCTTCCAGCACAGCACTCCCCCATCTCTGAGCATCTAGAGCAGAGAGAATACAGACGCACCAGCAGCAGACACAATTTTCTACACTCTGGGTTCACTGTGGCACCCCCACACAGTCTGGCACCTGAGGCGGCCGCCTCAGTTCGCCTCATGGTAAGGCCAGCCATGACTGCTCTGAACTATCCATCATTCCACGCTATTTCTCAATGTCATTGTAAGTGCCATAGGGCAGGAATATTTTCATCATTATTATTATCTGCTATTTGTATTATGGTAGTACCTGGAGATCCCAACCAAGGCTCTGGCCACTTTCTGCTAGCTACTGTAGTAAGAAACCGTCTCTCCCCCGAAGAGCTTGCAATCATCATACAGTGTGTTTCTCTGGGGTACTTAGGAGAACGTGTTTCCTACATTTGCAGAGCTGAATTGTAACCATTAAAGATTTTAGGTGGAAACTCATTTTCTTTTTACTTTAAATAAATGTTAGGTTATTTAAATTACTGGCAGTTTTCTTAGATTTTTTTTTAAGTTAAAAACAATTTATAATATTGAAACAACTCAAAGGGAGATTTTTCAAAGGCACAAATGGGAGTCCAGGGAAGTTGGGTGTTTTACACCCATTTCTGCCTTTGAAATTTTTCTTTTTAACTACTAATTGGTGGAAACTGAATCACATGTATTGCCACCGGCATCATATGAACTCCCTTACCTGGAAATAAAGCCCGTGGGCTGAGAATTTGTGGCGAGTGAATTGAAATCAGTGGGTAGCTCTTCTGGTATTTTCTTGCCCCGCTCTTTTGTTCTAGATTTCAGCTAAAATAAAATATATATTTTGGATTAAACATGTAAATGCTGGGGGGAAAATAAACAATAATGTGCTAAAGATGAAAGGAAATACCTGGTCAAAGAAATATATGGGTCCTGGCTCCAGGGTTACAGGCAGTGGCATTTTCTCCCTTTGTTCCTAGTAGGGTGAGAACATGGTTATGCCAACAGAAAGTGGGAATGAAAAGTGTTAGTATCTTCTGCAATATAATTAAGGTAACATTATTGTTTTCATTGCGAGACCCTGAAAATCCTCTCCAGTTAACATAGAAACCACCGCCATAGGAACAGCAACAAAATGTGGCATAATTAATTTTTAAAAGGTTTTAGCTGTGTTTAAAATTATATGAAGTTCAAAAAAATTCAGTTTATCCATTTTTGACACATTCGTGTTCCTATTGCTCCACACTAGCTTCAGCAACTTCTTGTGGTGTATTATCTGTAATGACTTTTCTTTGGTTTATTATGTGGATAAAAATGTAAAAATGGCAGAAAGTCTCATTTTGAGAAGTGACTGTCACCCTGTGCATACACAAGCATACTTTACCAAATAGGGTTTTTATTATGCCTTTTTATGTCTTTTTCACAGATCTATAACAAGCATCTTAAATATGTATTCAAGAAATATTGTTTCAAGTCTAAGGCCTTGATCCTGGAAAGAGCTCTACACAGATGGACGCCTGCAATCATACAAAGTCAATTGGGTCTCCGCTTGGAGTCAGGGGTCTGACCACACGGAACACTTTATAGGAGCAGGGCCTAAAACATGTTTGTGTGGAGATGCTATACTGAAATAGCTATTTATCAAGTAAACAATCTGGGAATTTTAAAAGTGTAGGTCTATACAATAGACTGGAAATTATTTTTTCAGTTATGGAACATTAATCTTATCACTTTTTAAAAACAATTGTTCTTAAATAAAATGCAAGGGAGGGTGCAACTGCAAAAAAGTCGACCCGTTGAATACAAAAGATCTGCATTTGAACATGAACATAGACAGATGTGCCCCGGTTTGTGTGTACAAATGACAGTCTGTGCACTCCAATGTATGGTTTTTGCAGCAAGATAAGGGAACATGAATTTTCACAGATACCCTCATTCTGCTCTTTGAAAATCTGGCCTCAAAATTTAGACATTAAGATTGTGACAAAACTGATACAAGACAGGAAATTCAGAATTCAGGCTGACAGGCTGCACGTAAATTGTGGCTTGGTGAAAAAGGTACATGCCAATGGCTAGGACTTAGGAGAACAGGCTGCCAGGATTAAGTCTGAGTTTCTTGGCTTCTGTCAATCGTGTCACTTTTAATTTAATTGCGTATACTTTTTCTCTGTTTTAAATACAAGTTTTGAAAAGGAACTTTTTCAGAATTAAAAGAGCCATTTATTTTGTTCATGCTACAAACTCAAATATCTTTAACAATATCTATAACTCTCATAATTAATATTACTGATTATTTTAGTTCAGGAGAATCTAGTAGCAAAGTGTAGGACCCACCTCCCTTCTCTATGTTCAGAAATGGGGTGAGGAGAGAATATCGCTCTCTTTCTCTCTCTCTCTCTCGCTCTCTCAGAATGAGTATATAAAAGACACTTTCTCTGGTATAGTAAGCTTCTTTCTTTGTCAGACATTTACTTTTACTTTGTCAGACATCTCCAATCTTCGGGGCTGATGCTGAACTCTTTACTGATGTGAATAGTTCCACTAGTTTCAGTAAAGTAAAGTTTCATGAGTAAAGGCTGCAAGTTTGGGCCCTAAGCTTGGAAGAGAAGTATTAAAATGTCATAAACACGCAATTGAATGAATGAAATTAGCAACAGAAGTACATTTGATAAATACATCCATACTTCAGAGTTGAATGTAGACTGTTCATTTCCTATTCCCCCTCCATTTCCCTCATACAATAAACACATAAAGGACATCTCCCTTTCTTGGCATAAGACTTGAATGAAGAAAAAAGCATAACATACCCTGAAAGAAGCCTTTCCTTGAAGAACAGAACTTCTTTCGCTAGTAAAATGATGCAAATGCAAACTGCCTCCTTAGAAAGAGAGAAAAGGAGGTGTGTCAATGTGCTGTCTTTCTACACAGAGTTTAAAGTCCTGTTGCTTAGTAACCATGTACTCTGGACTGTACTCAACTATAATCCCTTTTCTTAACTTCTCCAGCCCATGTATGCTTGTGTCTGGAGAGTTAGTTTTCAGTCCCTTCCTCCACCCCAAAAATTTGTTTTCATGTATTTCTTTCTCAAGACTCTACACTGGCTCTACTATCCATCCATACAATACAATTTTATTTGGCTACTGTCAAATAGCATGTCATATTTCAAAACACAGGATTACCTAACATAACACAGTTTAAACACTAACAACAGGAGACCGACATTAACGGAGAAAGGGTCCAAACCTGTGAGTTGGTGAGTGAATCCTTCAGGATGTGGATAGCACTGAGCTCTTCTTAAACCTTTGGGGGTCAGTCCCAAAGCAGCAGGACAAGCACTCCAGCATACAGTTATGGGTACATATTTATGATTCATTATCACTTTATTAAGTCAATTCTGTTTCTTTATATTACTTTATTAATTCTTCTGTTTTTAAAATGTGGTTCCCATTTACAGTCTTCTATTATTCATGCCATCCTGCCATTTATTGTCACTAATCAATTACTCGTGCCAGTTTTAACTCATTACAGTATTTCATTTCCTCTGTTATTTTTTATTCATTTCTTGTCACCTTTGTAAACTACTAAAGCCACTGGTTCTTTCTCCTGCCACCCATGAGCTGCTTTGCTCTTCTCACCCCCTCCCTTATTCACCACGGCTTGTGTTCTCATCCTCTGGATTTTCAGCTCTGCATTGTTATTACTCTCACTTTTTCTTCTCTCCACCACTGCTCAATATCATCTCCTCCTCTCTAGGCCCTTCCTGACCTACTGGGCTTTCATAAACTTGTAGACCTCCATTATCTCTAACCCCTGCTATGTAATTGTAAAAACAAATGGGCTGGAAAATTTCCTAATCTTACAAACAATTAAGGAGCAGGATAGGGAGCACCACCCAGTGCATCTGTCTCAGTCCACCATAGCTGTCTCCCTCTGCTCCCCAGAAGGGACAATGGCTACATGTGAAGCTGAAAGACAAAAAAAAATGTACTGGAAAATGAGAACACTGTTATGGACCCGCAGGACTGTAATAGGCACAATGCAGATGATGTGCACAAATAAAAACAATACATAAAAATGAAGGCTTGTCCAGGATTAAAAAACAAAAAAACACCCTGCTCTGTGCATCCTCCCTCCTATCTAATTAGAAAACCACACAGCAAAGAAATAGATTAAAGCTGTCCGAGGCAGCAGTAATATATATCTATTGTTCATAAAATGAAAGGCTGATCCTTTGTGGCCTATCCTAATCAGCTACACACCGCAGAGATCCTGATCAGGGAGCATGAATAACAGAATAGCAGAAATGGGAACAGTGTTAAAACATTAGCAGCCTTGTCTACACACAAAAGTTGTACTGTTTTAACTATACTGGTACAACTCTCAGTGGATACAGTTATAGCAATATAAATATGCTTATACCAGTATACTTTATTCCCATACAGGAAGGAGAATAAATGATGCTGTCATAAGGCAGCTTTTTACTGGTATAACTGTGTCCATACTAGGGGCTGTACTGATATAGTTATAATATTCTAGTATAAAAAAAATCAGACCCCTCACTGACATAATTATACAAGTACAAAACTGTGGGTAGATCAGGCCTAGTGGTATCAGGAATAAAGTTGACTTAATTAATGAAGTGGTGATGAATGGCAGCACAGCTGTTCTCCCTTTTTGTTTTTATATTACTTTACATCTATATCGTGTTTTACAAGCAAAGGGTGTGGAAATTCTACAAATTTTAATGTATGGCATTTCCCTCGTATTGTTTCCATGGCTGGCGAGCAAGAATGGTGGGTGGACAAGGGCTATAGCAATAGAAACAATGGAAAGAATTTTTGTATGTGGAATAGTCTATCTCAGTGCTACTCAAAGTGCTGGTCCGCGAGCCATTGGCTGCCGGTTCGCGGCTAGTTTCCAGGAAATAAATAAATAAATAATAGTATAATGGCACAAATATGGTACTGGTCCCTGGCACACTGGGGGAAAAAATTGCCGGTCCGCCACATCAGATAGTTTGAGAAGCACTGGTCTATCTGGACTGTTACTGTGAAAGATAGGGTGGGCTAGCGGTCCCTCTGAGCAACAGGATTAGAAACCAGGAGCTTGTGCATACTAATCTCAGCTCTGTGTGTAACTCTTGCTCTTGTGAACTTTGGCAAATTACTTAACTTCTCTTCCTCACTTTTCTAACTCTAAAATCAGTCTCTTGTGAGGCTAAGGGTTCACTGTTCTTTCCAAGCAACTCCTGTCTCAGAGCCGACAACTCACTATACCTAATACACTACTATACATAAACACCATGGTATTTATCCAGGACAGGTACTGAAAGATTGTAACTGATCAATACTCATAATCATTGTGAGATGTGTGTATGGATAATATTTCAGGAATAATGTAACTATATTGAAAACTATGCCTTGTTATGCCTTGAAGTAAAAGGGAATTTTATGTCTCAGTAATGATTCAAGTGGTAGGCAGTTGCCACCCCTCTTAGGTCAGCTGGTGATGTAGTGCATGGTTCAATTGTCTGTTCTTGCCCGATCCCAGAACAGTCAATGAAAAACCAGCAAAGACAACTGCAAGCAATCAAAACCACTTGGAGGGGAAAGGCATATTATAACAGAGAGGGGATCAACTGGTCTGTGAATAAGGACAAAAGACTAAATCATATATAATAGTGTGGAGAAAGGTTTCAGAGTGGTAGCCGTGTTAGTCTGTATCCGCAAAAAGAATGAGGAGTACTTGTGGCACCTTAGAGACTAACAAATTTATTTGGGCATAAGCTTTTGTGGGCTAAAACCCACTTCATCAGATGCATAGAGTGGAACATACAGTAGGAAGATACATATATCTTCCTACTGTATGTTCCACTCTCTCACTCTCTCTCTCTCTATATATATACAGAGAACATGAAAAGATGGGGGTTGCCATATCAACTCTAAGAGACCAATTAATTAAGGTGAGCTATTATCAGCAGGAGAAAAAGAAAAAAACTTTTGTAGTGATAATCAGGATGGCCCATTTCAAAGAGTTGACAAGAAGGTGTGAGTAACAGTAGGGGGAAACTTAGCAAGGGGAAATAGATATCAGTTTGTGTAATGACCCAGCCATTCCCAGTCTTTATTCAAGCCTAATTTAATGGTATCCAGTTTGCAAATTAATTCTAGTTCAGCAGTTTCTCGTTGGAGTCTGTTTTTGAAGTTTTTTTGTTGAAGAATTGCCACTTTTAGGCCTGTTACTGAGTAACCAGAGATATTGAAGTGTTCTCCTACTGGTTTTTGAATGTTATGATTCCTGACATCAGATTTGTGTCCATTTATTCTTTTGTGTAGAGACTGTCCGGTTTGGCCAATGTACATGGCAGAGGGGCATTGCTGACACATGATGGCATATATCACCTTGGTAGATGTGCAGGTGAACGAGCCCCTGATGGCATGGCTGATATGATTAGGTCCTATGATGGTGTCACTTGAATAGATATGTGGACAGAGTTGGCATCGGGTTTTGTTACAAGGATAGGTTCCTGAGTTAGTGTTTTTGTTGTGTGGTGTGTGGTTCCTGGAGAGTATTTGCTTTGGGTTGGTGGTCTGTCTGTAAGTGAGGACTGGTCTGTCTCCCAAGATCTGTGAGAGTGAGGGATCATCCTTCTGGTTAGGTTGTAGATCTTTGATGATGCATTGGAGAGGTTTTAGTTGGGGGCTGAAGGTGATGGCTAGTGGCATTCTGTTACTTTCTTTGTTGGGCCTGTCCTGGTAGTAGGTGACTTCTGGCCCTGTTAACTTGCGGTCCGTTAACACATGGTCGTGACGGCTTGACTCCCGACATCTGCACGTAAACGGGTCTGTACTGAATTAGATACGGTATTTTTGGGGACAACTTCCTGGTGCAAGTGCTGGAGGAACCAACTAAGGACCCTACTCCTCTTGACCTGCTGCTCACAAACAGGGAAGAATTGGTAAGGGAAGTAGAAGTGGGTGGCAACCTGAGCAGCAGTGACCATGAGATGGTCGAGTTCAGGATCCTGACAAAAGGAAGAAAGGAGAGCAGCAGAATACGGACCCTGGACTTCAGAAAAGCAGACATTGACTTCCTCAGGGAACTGATAGGCAGGATCCCCTGGGAGGCTAATATGATGGGGAAAGGAGTCCAGGAGAGCTGGCTGTATTTTAAAGAAGCCTTATTGAGGGCGCGGGAACAAACCATCCCGATGTGTAGAAAGAATAGCAAATATGGCAGGCAACCAGCTTGGCTTAACAGAGAAATCTTTGGTGAGCTTAAACACAAAAAGGAAGCTTACAAGAAGTGGAAATGTGGACAGATGGCTAGGGAGGAGTATAAAAATATTGCTCAAGCATGCAGGGGTGTAATCAGGAAGGCCAAAGCACAATTGGAGTTGCAGCTAACAAGGAACATAAAGGGTAACAAGAATGTTAGCAACAAAAAGAAGGTCAGGGAAAGTGTAGGACCCTTACTGAATGGGGGAAGCAACCTAGTGACAGATAATGTGGAAAAAGCTGAAGTACTCAATGCATTTTTTGCCTTGGTCTTCACAGACAGGGTCAGCTCCCAGACTGCTGCACTGGGCAGAACAGTATGGGGAGGAGGTGAGCAGCCCTCAGTGGTGAAAGAACAGGTTAAGGACTATTTAGAAAAGCTGGACATGCACAAGTCCATGGGGCTGGATCTAATGCATCTGAGGGTGCTGAGAGAGTTGGCTGACGCGATTGCAGAGCCATTGGCCATTATCTTTGAAAACTCATGGCGATAGGGGGAAGCCCCGGCTGATTGGAAAAAAGGCAAATATAGTGCCCATCTTTAAAAAAGGGAAGAAGGAGAATCTGGGGAACTACAGACCGGTCAGCTCACCACAGTCTGTCAGTCCCTAGAAAAATCATGGAGCAGTTCCTCAAGGAATCATTAATGATCTGGATCAGGCCTGCACAACTCGTAAAGCGGCGAGGGCCATATTACTCCAAAGAAAACAGCTGAGGGCCAAAAACCCCCAGCCCAGCGGAAACACCCCCCCCCCGCTCTCCCCAGGGCCGCCCGCCCCGCGGAAACAACCCCTCCTTCCCCAGCGCTGGGGTGTGGAAGCCTGTAGAGGGGGAAAGAAACAGCGCGCATAGGGTGACCAGATCACAGCAGTAAAATAGGACCCGCCCCCTCCCTGCTCGGCCCCACCATCACCCCCCTCTTCACCCCCCAGGGGTCACTATATTACTGCACACAACAGTCAATAACTTTTATATGACTTTGTATTGAACCTTGGTAATATGTTATAGCAGGCCCCTAAGGTAGTATAATTAAGGTAAAAGAAAAATGTCTTTTTGCTAGAAGTAGAATAAGATCTTCCCCGCACTTTGTATTCAATTGCCCTGTTGAATGAATGCGGTGTGACTGAAGAAGGTGTGGACGGAAGGAACCTCCAGACAGCTGCAACCCTTGGAGAGGGGATGGGAACCAGACCAAGGACAATCAAACTTGTCAAGTGGGCTGACTAGGGAAGAGCAGACATACTGACGGCCTCTGGGGTTAGAAGCAAGCACCTTCCTTTGGGAACACCCTCTTTGCAGCATTGGGACAACCCCCAGCCCAGAGACAAGCAGCAAAAAGAACCAACGGACACAGTCCCAGATTTTGGGCCTCACACTAAGCCCACCTACTCCCTCCCTCCCCCACACGCGGGCCGCACAGTGAGCCCACGTGGGCCGCACAGTGAGCCCACGTGGGCCGCATGCGGCCCCCGGGCCGCATGTTGTGCAGGCCTGATCTGGATGATGGGATGGATTGCACCCTCAGCAAGTTCGCAGATGGCACTAAACTGGAGGGAGACGTAGATATGCTGGAGGATAGGGATAGAGTCCAGAGTGATCTAGACAAATTGGAGGACTGAGCTAAAAGAAATTGGATGAGGTTCAACAAGGACAAGTCCTGCAGTTAGGACAGAAGAATCCCATGCACCGCTACAGGCTGGGGACTGTCTGGCTAAGCGGCAGTTCTGCAGAAAAGGACCTGGGGATTACAGTGGACGAAAAGCTGGATATGAGTCAACAGTGTGCCCTTGTTACCAAGAAGGCTAATGGCATACTGGGCTGCATTAGTAGGAACATTGCCAGCAGATTGAGGGAAGTGATTATTCCCCTCTATTCGGAACTGGTGAGGCCACATGTGTAGTATTATGTCCAGTTTTGGGCCTCCCACTACAGAAAGGATGTGGACAAATTGGAGACAGTCCAGCGGAGGGCAACGGAAATTATTAGGGGGCTGGGGCACATGACTTATGAGGAGAAGCTGAGGGAACTGCGCTTATTTAGTCTGCAGAAAAGAAGAGTGAGGGGGGATTTGATAGCAGCCTTTAACTACCCGAAGGGAGTTCCAAAGAGGATGGAGCTTGGCTGTTCTCAGTGGTGGCAGATGACAGAACAAGGAGTAATGGTCTCAAGTTGCAGAGAACAGGTCTAGGTTGGATATAAGGAAAAACTATTTCCCTAGGAGGGTGGTGAAGCACTGGAATGGGTTATCTAGGGAGGTGGTGGAATCCCCATCCTTTGAGGTTTTTAAGGCCTGGCTTGACAAAGCCTTGTCTGGGATATTTAGTTGGGGTTGGTCGTGCTTTGACCGGGGGGTTGGACTAGATGACCTCCTGAGGCCTCTTCCAACCCTAATCTTCTGTGGTTCTATTAACTTATTCATAACAATTGTTCCTTTGAGTGGGATCTGCTTCCTATATTTATAGTACTTTGTTTTCTGTTATATCCCTTCAAAATATTATTGTAGGGGAATGTATAGTAGCCTCCACATTATTGGCTTCTATACCATTCTCCTTTGCAATAAGTTGCCAGCCTGTCTCCCTGATCGCCTCCAAACAGAAGCCCAGTTCTCTGAACATATCTGGAGTCACCCAAGCGGTTCAGATAATTGCAATGGAGTTGAAAGATGGTTCCACCAGGCCTTGTTTTTTGTCCAAATGTTACATACCGTCGCCATACACCGCCAGACAAAAAAGGAGGGGAAGGGGGAAGTGTGGTGGGGTTTGGTTGTTTTTGCTGTGGTGGGTTAGAGAGGTGGCAACATTTGAAATATGACTGAAGACACCAAAACTCTGACATTTGAAAAACTTCGGCAGGGCATATCAGTGGTGAGAAGATGGTAGCGGGAGGGGCGCCTGTGCAAACGGTGTCAAAACGGTTTCCCCGTCAAAATGTCGCCAGTCTTCCTCCGATTTGAAACATTTCCGCAGCCGTAGCTCCGGCTACGGGTGGGTGCTGAAATCAGGGCGCAGGAGGCGGCCAGGGGCAGGCGGCGCCCCGGCCACACGGGCGCTCCCAGGCCAGGCTGCCAGGGGGCGCGCGCAGAACAGCCCGGCACAAGCAGCGCGCGCGCGCACCCAGACTCTGCCCGCCTCGCTCCCCTCGCCGCAGCACGTGCCTCGTAGCCCCGCCCGGCGGCCGGACTCTAGCCTTCCCGGCATGCCCCGCGCTTACCAGCGAGCGCTGCGCTGGTGGCGTCGGCGTGGGGAGCGGGGCGGTCCCGGGGGCCTCTCCGTTTTCTGTCAGGCCGCGGCAACATGGCGGGCGCGGAGCAGGGGGCGAGCCCGGAGCTGGCCGAGAAGCACCTGAACGGGGAGCTGCTGCTGCTGGAGCCCGAGGACGCGGAGGGCGGCGCGGCGGGGCCCGGCGCCGAGGAAGGCGCCAAGAAGAAGCGGCGGAAAAAGAAGAAGAGCAAAGCCGCCCCCGCGGGTAGGGGCCCGGAGACCCTCCCGCGGGCAGGGAGGGGAGCCGGGAAGCGGGGGCTGGAGTTAGTGCGGATGGGACTGGGGAGAACCTCCGGGGGGGCTGTGACCGTGTGGCGGGCTCGGGAGTGAAGCCGCCTGGGCAGGGGGCAGGGGCGCGTGAAGCGGCGTTGGGGGCCAGTCGGGGGGGGGGGTGCGAGAAGCCGCCGTGGAGGAGGGTTGGCGTGTGTAGCTGTGGTGGGACTGGGGGCCAGTCGGGGGGGGGGGGTGCGAGAAGCGGCCGTGGAGGGGGGTTGGCGTGTGTAGCTGTGGTGGGACTGGGGGCCAGTCTCTCCTCCATGGGGGGGGGGGGGGGTGGTTCTGTGAGCGTGGCTGCCATTGGGACGGGGAAATCTGCCGTGGGGTGAGTCTGTCCGTGGTGGGCCACGATGAGACACGCATTGTAATTGGCTAGTGTCTTCGTGGCCTTGCTGCTGTTTCCCTCACTCTCTGCTCCTGTTGCTTGTCTTTGAGGCAGGTGGTCTGAGGTGCCTGAAGATCACTCAAAATAGCGGTTAAGATGGAAAGAGCCGCAGCATTGGCACAGGGACTGTTGGTTGCTCATACGTTTGTGTGAGAGACAAAGTTCCTGTATGTTTCAGCTCACAGCCTGTTTCAGGGACAGTTTGCGGGGAGATTGTGAATGCTGCTTTGTACACAGCAATATCGACCCCTATGGCCAGAGATTAAGGCAACAAAATTATGCTCTTTAAGTTTATCCCACAGGAGGGAGCCTTTCCCTGCTAACCTCCCAAATATTATACATAGAGATCTGAGGTGAGTCTGTGCAAATAGTGTAAGGAAATCACAATTTGAGTTTCTTTTAACAGGCTAGAAGTTAGAGTTGAAGATGCTTCGTGTTTATCATTATTTTCATAACACTTGTGTTATCTCCCTGGAGCAGGCTGGTGCTAGGGACAGCAGCGTTATACAGACAGAAAATAACTGTAGTTATTTGAACTATTGGATAATCTTTATGTGCAGGTTTTTATAATGGCTCCTGTCATCATAGTATCTAACAGTTGTTGTTATGTGTTCGCTACTTTAGAAAAGGTGAGAAGTGCTCTGATATCTTCATAATGAGGGTGGTAAAATAGATAATTTTAGGTTTTTATATCACAATTTGGAGCCATTTTATTTTGTTAAATTGCACTTTATTTTGCAAACAGGACAACAAGAAACAGAGAGAGAATTAGAGGGTGCTCTTGATGATATAGCAAAACAGTTGGATAAACAAACACTGGAGGAGAAGGAAAAAGATGATGATGAAGAAGGCAAGTGTAACTTTGCTTTTCTAACATCTAAAATGAAAGTCTATGAAGTGCTTGAAATAGTACTTTCTACGGCTGTCTAGTTTTTCCAGTTTAAGTATTTTTTTCATGCAAGATGCACTGTATATTTGCAGCATCTTTTCTTCATATTCAGTAATTTGCTAACTGGGTTATTATCCTCATTCACTGTCAAGCAACATTATGTTACTTGAGCAAGAGGTTAAATTTCAGACAAACACATTGTGCCAGCTGATAGCAAAAGTTGTAGCTGGTTTTTATCCTTATGGTTTTTTACCACAAAGGAGATCTTTTAGTCTGATATAGAACAAATAATATAGAGGAAAGCCGGAGGAAGAGTCTAAGTAGATGCTATAATAAATAAAATACGCTATTATAAAACGTGTATTTCTAGTCACTGAGGAAAATTCGACCAATAATCCTAGTTCTTGCACTGAAACCCAACTAAAGAAATATGAAACACATTGCAATATAGGTACACACTTTTTATTGTTGCCAATATGGATTCTAAACAAGTAGTTCGTGAATCTTTTTTTGTTTCTAATCTGAATTTAAACATATCTTATGTTATAAACATATTGCATGATTGAAAATCAAATAGAATTGACCTGTTCAGTACATTCATTTTTCTATGTAATAAAACCATGCATTTAGCCCCTGTCTGCTGAATTAGCATTTAAAGTCGGCTCAACATCCTAAAGTGATAATATTTAAATTTATCTCTTGGCAAACTACCTCTGGAGCTTTAGGTTTCAGAACATATTAAACTGAAAGTTAGTATCCAAAAACACTTCAGTAGAAATATGGAAAAAATTGCATTGGTGCATATAGCACTAGACAGTAATCTTTGATTCTGAATGTATGTAGAGGATCCAAGTCCATGTAATTGCTGTTCATAGTACTATGTTCTGATAAAACTGGATTTCTGATTGCTTACTTCAGGTGACGGGGTAAAGGAATGTTAATTTAATGTGTACATTGTTACTATGATTGCTGTTGAGTCAGAATTCAGTGAGAATAATAGCAAATGCTTCATAGTGAAAGGAATTCCTTGAGGGGGAAAAATTAGAATTCTTCAGTATTTTATCTCGGGGTGAGAGTTATTCATAGATAAACTAGTACATTGCATTTCATTCTGCTTTGTCTTTTTTACAGTGTAGTTATCAATACTTAAATAAACCTTTCAATTTAAAGTGGTATTCTCACTGAAATAATGCTCTCCCTATCTTCCATACAAATTACTTGTAAATTATTTTACAATATACACAAGTTAAATATCAGAATTTTTAATTTTTTTATTGCCTTTGGTGTTTTTTACCTGACTCATTCTCTTCACACCACTTGAAATCTGTGTAATTGTGGGAACTAGCATAGCGGCTGTGCCTGAAATCTGTTCCTGTTTTTTTTTGTTTTTTTAAATACTCAATTTTTTGGCCATCTCACAATTGGGTAACCCTAACACTGCCCATTGGATGGGAAGAAGGGTTCAGAAAGTATTCACTACGGTTCTTCTGCATTACTGAATTGGGCTGGCAGTTTAGCTCATCTGAGATAATGGAAACTAATTGCATTTCAAGTATGGTCATGGCATATAATGGCTTGTTTCAATTCCTTGTAAATTCTTAGGGTGCTAGCCTGGTGAAAAATTTCTCTGTTACCAGATAAGCAACCTGAAACAAAAAAGAACATTAGTTGGAAACAGTAGTTATGGTTCTGGCAGCAGAGTAAGTTGACAGCAGTCTTCAAAGACATGGCAATGTAGGCCCAGTTAGTTTGGCTTACTGACTGGCAGATTCTCTTGTGAGTGACACACAAGACCATGGGCAAGTGAATAACAGTAGCTACCGACTTCTTGATTTTTGCCAGTGTCTGCAGTGGTTAGCATAAGGACCTGGAATATACCCAGATTCTGAGTTAGTGAACTATACTGCAAGACTACTACTTTTTCTGATGCAGTGTTAATGGATTAAGCACAATTCAAGGTCAAGATCAATGTGACACAGTTATTGTGATTGAAAGAAATAAGTACAGCTATTTGGAGAGATTGACCACCTAAATGCTAAATACATTTTTGATTGAGAACCTGGCAGGACAGATTAGAAAGCAGAAACAACAAGCTGTTTGTAGCTACAAGACATTCTTACAGATTATAAAATGAGATACAGTAACTCCTCACTTAAAGTCACCCTGGTTAACGTTGTTTCATTAAGTTGCTGATCAATTAGGGAACATGCTCGTTTAAAGTTGTGAAATGCTCCCTTCTAATGTCGTTTGCAGGCTATCAATTGCGGCAGTTCAGCTGTCCCTTCCCCCACTGCCATGTACTGCTCCCCGAGACTCCTGCCTGCTTGCTGTGTGAGGGGGAGGGGAAGAAGAGGGCAGCTAATGTCTCCTTGCACCTTGCTTACCCCATCTTCCATAGAGCGGGGGGGACACACACAAAAAGGGAGCTGCTGCCTTAGGCAGAAGCTGCAGCTGCCGGTCTTGCTGATCTAATTAACAAAGCAGTGTACTTCTGACCCCACTCTTGATACTTAAAGGAGAAATGCGCATCTTTATCTCTGAAACACATCTGCCCTCCCTCCTTTCCTGCTGGCTTGTAGAGTGTGAGAGTTAACCCTTGAGGGCTCAGCCAGCTGCTTAGTTCATTTAGCAGTAAGGCATTCCCTGGGAAATATCCCACCCTCTGACTCCTCCACCTCAACCAAGCTTCACTGTCGTCATCACTGTGTACCAGTATTCAATTGTTAGTTTAAAACTTAGTCTCTCTCTCTGTGTGTGTGTGTGTGTGTGTGTGTGTGTGTATGTATGTGTATATGTATGTGTGTGTATATATATAAAAAATAGTCCTTTGTCTGAAAAAAATTTCCCTGGAACCTAACCCCCTCATTTACATTAATTCTCCTGGGGAAATTGGATTCATTTAACATCGTTTCGCTTAAAGTCGCGTTTTTCAGGAACATAACTACAACGTTAAGTGAGGAATTACTGTACTTAAGGCTGAAACTGGACTGTCTTTTACAGACTGGGTTTTAATTAAGTACTAAAATCTTCACCCACTGCAGACCTGCAATGATCTAAAAATCACCAATCTACTTAATAACTCAGATTAAATTGACCATTTTACATAAGTAAAATGACCAGATTACATAAATCATTTGCCATTTGAAAGGCATGGAGATCTAGTGATTCCAATTTTTGTGCAAGGAATGCCCTGTCAGTTTTTATAGATGAGCAAATACAGGGTTCTGAGTAAATATAATGAAAATAGGATCACTTTATATTGTAAGAAATTGAGACAACTTCTGGAATCAGTTTTTGTAATTAAAACGGGGAGAGTTGGAGTGGGTAGTGTTTGGATCTAGAAGGTGTAGGCTGATAGATGTGCAGAGTAATCAGCACTTCAGCTAAACATATTGTACAATGTTATATAATCTTTGCACACATGGAGTAGGTAAACATTATTAGATGTAGCCACAGCATGTTAAGTAAATATTCTTTTTTGATAGAGTCAAACCATGTTATTATAATCACTCTCAGGCTGTTGTTTCTTGCTGCTTTGATGCCATGTGCTCCTCTCTTCAAGCTCTGAAAATTTGTAAGAAGTAGTACCATAAATATTGGTCCCACTTCTGGGTTACCTGTCATTTATATCTTCTGCACTATTTATGTGGTGAGCTCAACATTAACCTTTGTGAGTTCTGTCATCGCTGTTTTTTTCTTTTTCTGGTAAAGGAAAGTAACAGTTCTCTAAAGTGGTAGTCACTTCTTTCCAGCTGTATTGTCTAATATGATTCTTTCTAACCCCTTTTCCCCAGAGGCCTCATGTTAGCTAGATTCAGAAAATGGGATGGAAAGTGCTCTATTTCTAACACATTCCTCATAGGCTTCCTTTTTTCATTGACTAATGTCTTAAGTATGCCACCAACATAAAGGAACTATTCAGAGATATGCTATCAGCAGTGGTGCTTTCAGAAGTACAGTATCTTGTTATATCTGAATCTGAAGTTGGGAAGGAATCTGCAACTGTTGGTGATTGTTTCTAGCTGTGTCTCTTACCTATTCAGCTTTCTTCAAAGTTTGTAGAATCTATGAATTTGGGGACTTGTAACAAATCTGAACAACATCAAGCAGTGTTGTAGCTGGTTCAAAACTCAAATTCTTCTATTTACTTGTGACAGTTTAAAAGGGATGTACATATTTTAAGTGAAGTCAGCTGTTTAACTTTCAGACAGAGTTTGTAAAACTGTTGATTTTTCATTGCTGTGTACAAGCTGTAAACTCAGGTGTCAGATACAGGTTGTCTCATACCTCAATTTTATTCAGCTTATCAGTTTTCTGAGTGTTCTTTAAGCCATTTTACCTGGTCGTTTCTCAGTAAGGTGCCATGATAATTTTTGTCCTACGTGTAACTCTTTGAGGGTTTGTATGTATATATAAACATATTTGTTTTATAGATGGAGAGGGTGAAGGAGATGGAGCAACAGGGAAGAAAAAAAAGAAAAAGAAAAAGAAGAAAGGACGTAGGTGTCAATTACAACAATAATAAAAGGAATTTTCTCATATTCTCACTTAAACTTATCCTACTATATTATGGTTGTCCAACTAAAAATATCATGGGGGATGGCACACAACGCAGATCCTTGGCCAAGGCAGTCTGAAAGTTCTCTCTGGTGCCTCTGAATGCTGCACTGAGCATTGGGCAGGTCAGATGACTTGAGGGCATCATGGTACATGGTGTTCTGAGGATAAGCCCAAATTCTGGCAGGAGGCTCTTAAATATGCTTTGCTATTTTTGCTTTTCTTGCAGTTGATGATAATTTACAGCTTGCAGTATAAAACTTCTTAAAATGTTTACTCAACAGCTAAGGTGCAGACAGATCCACCTTCTATTCCAATATGTGATCTATTTCCCAGTAGCATATTTCCAAAAGGAGAAGAATGCGAATATCCACCAACACAAGATGGGTAAATGTTTTGTTTCTGTTTTTAAGTCTAAAAAATAGCTAAGTTTAAAAAATAAAGACTTCTGATCTGAAAGAACTTCTGATATGCAATGAAAGACTTTAATTTTCCTGCTGCTTTGCTTGACTAACCCTTAATGCAGATTGTGAACAAAGTTGATGGTAATGCCTCTTTACTGGATCATTTAACAGGTTCCTCCACAGAGGTCATCAGGTCAGAAATGTTCTCCCTTCTGACCCTTTAAACTCATTGGACTGGATTTATATTTTACTCAAATATTTGTGTAGCTTTCTTGTGGAGTCCCTATATAAACTAAAATAACTGCAGTAGCATGTGTGAACTTCCCTGATCCTCTTAATAGGATGTTAACTGTGGAGCATAGTGATGCCTGGAGTTGGGTGAAAAATATAGAAGGTAGGAGGAGCAGGGGGAGTATTTGAACACATGCAAATAATGTGATTTTTACAATATTTTACTTGCTATCTGCAGACTTTCTTAGGCCTGGTCCACACTTGGAGGGGGTGTTGATTTACGAGAATAGCGTAGCTGAAGTCGAAGTATCTTAAATCGAATTAAAAGTACTTACTGCGGGTACACGCGGCGCAGGTTGGCTCCCCCATTGACTCCGCTTACTCCTCGCGCCGAGCTGGAGTTCCGGAGTCGACGGGGAGTGCTTTTGGGATCGATTTATCGTGTCTACATGAGACGCGATAAATCGATCCCAGAAGATCGATCGCTACCTGCCGAATCTGTCGGGTAGTGTGGACGTACCCTTAGGAGCAGACTTTTTTTTAGGTGTAACAGTAATGGAAAAAGTGTGTCTAATGTATGAATGTTTACGCCCTGATGTCAAGTCTCCTTCCTGTTTGTTTTAAAAAAAAACCTTGTCTGCTCAGGTAACAGAAGTAATGCCATGAGACTTAGGTGACCATCACACACATTGTTAACAAACAGAAAATGGGGTCAAATTTGTTGAAAACATTGTTTATTAAATAGTCTTCACAGCTCTAGCAATATCTCTTTTAAATGGCATGTAAATTTAAAAGTCACACTAATTTTTGTGCCTGCTAATGTTATAAGTATGTCTAAGATTACTGTAACTGAAAGATTTGAGAGAAATATTTTTATCTGTTTACTTTTATGAAGTGCTGTCAACTACCTGTAGTACTTTTTATTGTCTATACTTTATATAGCCAGTTTCACTTGTCTGAGTCTGACACAGCAATGTAGAAGTGAAAGTTTCAAAAACAAAATGTGATTGTAAAATCACAAACATTGGTAAGGGAACTCATGGACAGGTACAGTACCTAAAGGAAAAGTAGCTTCATTTTGTTGAAACTGCTTAAATTTCAGGTTGATGGTATTCCTTTAAAATTTGTCTTAAGTAAAAATACAAAGCATACTCTTTTGACTGAGAATCCTGTGCCTCTCCACTCATGTGCTCTTACTCAAAACAACTCCACATCGTTTCAAAGCGATTTTCTCTTTAGTTGGTTCCACATATAGATTTTAATAATTTGATATGTTTTAGCTAGCTAAATGCAAAAATTTACCAATTGTTAGGTTTCTTTTGTTTAACAAGGGATGATTATCTAACCCAGGGATCTCAAACTCAAATCACCACGAGGGCCACATGAGAACTAGTAAATTGGCCGAAGGGCCGCATCACTGAAACCTTTTCGTACAATGATACAAAAGTATAGTCAAAAATGAAAAAAATGAAGAGTAATATAGTATTCTATTAAAAGTCAATGTATTAACTTTTTTAAAACTGTAATGCAAAGAGGGGTTTTATTAAAATATAAACACTCAGTAATGTTTGGAGCTTGGCTGCCAGTGGAGTCGGCGCCTATGGCGGGCTGCAGGAAATAACTCTGCGGGCCGCGTGTTTGAGACCCCTGATCTAACCCCAACAAGGGGGGGGGTGGAATTCTTGCTTTGTGAAGGGCTTGAAAGTTCAGTGAGGCTGCCTCTTGTGGCTTTCCAGGCTTAAGTGAACAACTTTTTGGGGGGCAGAGAACTGTATAGAAATCTAAGGTGTTATTTGAACACAGTCAATAAATATTGCAGTATTTGTGACTGAATACTTGATTTTTCAGGGCTATGACTGACAACTCCTGAACAATGGAAGATGAAATGGTTTGCGATAACTCTCCCATTTTAAAAAGTGACCCATACACGATAGCTGTGGCTTTCAAAATGAATCAAAGAAGATATGGAACTTTAAAGTCATTTAGTTCATTTACCCACCTACTATTACCTATCAGTAAGGCTGCGAGTCTGTCACGGATTCTGTGACTTTCCGGGACCTCCGTGACTTCTGCAGCCGATAGGTATGACTGACCCCAGGGCTGCCCGAGCAGCTTGAGCGGCCCCAAGGTCAGCCGCACCACCCCCCTGCGACAGCGGTGGTCGTGGGCCCGCCCCTGCCAGCAGTGGTGGAAGTCTCACCTCTTCCGCGCCCCCCTCCAGCAGCAGCACGGCGGTCCCGGGCCAGCAGGGCTGTCCCCTGTCAGCAGCGGCAGGTGCCCTGGAGCCCCCAGCACCAGTGGATGCCCCAGGACCAGTGGGTGCTCTAGAGACCCCCCCTCCAGAGCAGCAGCTGCCCCCCTGGTGCCCTCCAGAAGAGCAGAGATTTAGTCAGGGGTATTTATAGTATGAGGTCAGGACAGGTCACAGGGCCATGAATTTTTGTTTATTTTACGCGGCCTGTCCATAACTTACGCTGAATAGGCCCACAACTAAATCTTAGCCTTACCTATCAGAGCAGGGTTGTGTCTTGCTGGATACATTTGGGTAATTTTAGATGATATAAGAGAAAAGGTGGAAAACAAAACCCCATGCTCTTGGTGTTCCTAAACCTCCAACTGCCAGAAGCTGGGACTGGATGGGAAAGAGTGTTTATACATCCATCTGCGGCTTAGGAGGCTCAGAGATGTATGAAGTGGCCAATTCATCTCAGTATGTTCTCAGCTAAATGAGAACACCCCAAGGAAATAAAGCCTAAAACAATAGCTCTAAGATGTGCGAACTGTGCAATTCATCTCAGTAGGTGTTTGTATTCTTTTTCTGAGCTTCTGATATGCAGCAAGTGTGCCCATTCTCAACCCCTCACTTTCATCTCAGCACCATGGGCTTGGAGCATGCGCTGAGCATGCCTTTTCTCAGGTTCCCATGCAGTGAAGCAGGACTTCTCCAGATTCTGGCTCACATCAGAAGTCAGGGAAAGGAGGGCGGGGCACTCCCGTTCCATACGCACACACGAGGGAAGAATGTGGGGCTGACAGACTCCGTGCCACCCATGTCCTTGTTACCCATCTGTCTGGGCTGAGGCTTCCAATCCATCTCTTGTAACACCCATCCCTATTTATCACTTTCCCAGTCCCCACATTCTCCCTCACTGTGCCAGTCCCTCCCCCTCATATTCCCTAGGTCTGCATTACATTTTTTTAAGAATCTAAGCATGTTACGAGCACCTCCTGTTTAGGGGGCTTGGGAGAGCCCTTGATCTTAAGCACATTCAGGTTGGTTCAGGAGACACTCCTAATTGTCTTTCATCTTCTCTCTAATCAATGCTAATTGATCAGTGCTGGTGCTCTACCATAGTAGTCCACCAGATGGCAAAGTCGCAACACGCCCAGCAATAATTTTCACGCCTCTCTGTGGAAAGTATATAAATTATTATGTTTCTGTAAATAGTTTGAACCCCTTCCAAATTAGCTGTGAAAATTAGCAGGGCCCATTTTCCAAAAGTTTAAAAAAACAGTCCCCATTTTTGGACCCAAAGGGGCAGTGTGTGCCATGCGCTAACACATCAAATAATGCCAGACCAACCTAATTTACTTTGATAGGGTTTCTGGCTTTGTGGATTATGGGGAAGCCATAGATGAGCTATATCTTGATTGTAGTAAGGCTTTTGACACAGTCCCTCATGAATTCTCATAAGCAGACTAGGAAAATGTAGTCCAGAGATGAAGTAGTTATAAAGTTGATTCGCAACTGGTTGAAAAACTGTACTCAAAGAATACTTAATGGTTGGTGTCAAACTGGGAGGAGGTATCTAC
The DNA here is from genome assembly GCA_037349315.1 of Chelydra serpentina. Classification (NCBI taxonomy): domain Eukaryota; kingdom Metazoa; phylum Chordata; order Testudines; family Chelydridae; genus Chelydra; species Chelydra serpentina. The sequence continues at coordinate 78,665,005 of JBAIAC010000008.1, forward strand.
TTGGATCCCGCAGTATTCTGTCCTGGGTCCAGGATTATTCAATACTTTCATTGATGACTTGGATAATGGAGTGGAGACTGTTTATAAAACTAGTGGATGACCTCAAACTGGGAAGGGGGATGGGACATCAAGCACTTTGGAGGACCGGATTAGAATTCAAAATGACCTTGACAAATTGGTGAATTGGTCTGAAGTCAGCAAGATGAAATTCAATTAAGACAAGTGCAGGATACTATACTTAAGAAGGAAATATCAATGTTCAGCTACAAAATGGGGAATAATTGGTTAGGTGGTAGGACTGCTGAAAAGAATCAGGAGGTTATAGTGGATCACTAATGAGTCAATGTGATGCAGTTGTGAAAAAAGCTAACATTCCAGGGTGTATTAACAGGAGTTGTGTATGTCAGGCATGGGAGATAATTGTTCTGCTCTACTCAGCACTGGCGATTATCTCAGCTGGTGTTCTGGGAGCCACACTTTAAGAAAGATGTGTGCACACTCCGGAGAGAGTCCAGAGAAGAGCAATAAAAATGATAGGTCATGTTTTCCAAACCTTTTATGAGGAAGGGTTTAAAAAATGACATGTTAAGATTGAGGGGGCAATAACTGTCTTCAGATATGTTAAGGGTTGTTCACTAAGGGTAGAACAAGAAATAACTGGTCTTAGTCTGCAGCAAGGGACATTTAGGTTAGGTATTAGAATAATCTTTCTAACTATCAGGATAGTTAAATATTGGAATAGGTTGTTAAAGGAGGCTGTGGATTCACTATCGCTGGAGGTTTTTAAGAACAATTTGGACAAACGTATACTTGGTCCTGCCTCAGTGCACGGGGATGACCTAGAATATGTTTTGAGTTCCCTTTCAGCCCTACATTTCTATGATTCTATAAATGTTGAATAACTGAGATCTATTGCGGGGACAGCAGAATCACACAGAGCCCTAGGTGTGTGTAAAAAAACCAGTTAAGAACTAGGGCTGTCATCAATTTTTTTAAATCGCTTCACGATTAATCACGCTGTTAATAATAGAATTCCATTTATTTAAATATTTTTGGATGTTTTCTACATTTTCAAATATATTGATTTCAACTATAACACAGAATACAGTGTTCAGTGCTTTATATTTATTTTTATTTTTTTATTACAAATATTTGTACTGTAAAAAACAAAATAAATAGTATTTTTCAGTTCACTTAATACAAGTACTGTAGTGCAATCTCTTTATCATGACAGCTGATCTTACAATTGTAGAATTATGTACAAAAAAAACCTGCATTCAAAAATAAAAGAATGTAAAGCTTTAGCGCCTACAAGTCCACTCAGTCCTACTTCTTGTTCAGCCAATTGGTCAGACAAACAAGTTTGTTTACATTTGCAGGAGATAATGCTGCCCATGTCTTGTTCACAATGTCACCTGCAGGTGAGAACAGGCGTTCTCAGAGCACTGTTGTAGCCAACGTCACAAGATATTTAAATGCCAGATGCGCTAAAGATTCATATGTCCCTTCATGCTTCAGCCACCATTCCAGAAGACATGCGTCTGTGCTGATGAGGGATTCTGCTCAATAACAGTCCAAAGCAGTCCGGGCTGACGCATGTTCATTTTCATAATCTGAGTCAGATGCCACCAGCAGAAGATTGATTTTCTTTTTTGGTGGTTTGGGTTCTTATAGTTTCCGCATCGGAGTGTTGCTCTTTTAAGACTTCTGAAAGCATGCTCCATGCCTCGTCCCTCTCAGATTTTGGAAGGTACTAACCTTGGGTGGAGTGCTGTAGCTATCTTTAGAAATCTCACATTGGTACCTTCTTTGCGTTTTGTCAAATCTACAGGGAAAGTGTTCTTAAAGTGAACAACATGTGCCGAATCATCATCCAAGACTACTATGTCATGAAATATATGGCAGAATGCAAGTAAAATAGAGCCGGAGACATACAATTCTCCCCTAAGGAGTTCAGTCACAAATTTAATTAATGCATTTTTTTAACGAGTGTCATCAGCATGGAAGCATGCCCTCTAGAATGGTGGCCGAAGCATGAAGGGGCATACAAATGTTTACCATATCTGGCAGGAAAATACCTTGCAATGCTGGCTACAAAAGTCCCATGCGCGCGCCTATTGTCACTTTCAGGTGACGTAAATAAGCGGGCAGCATTATGTCCCGTAAATGTAAACAAATTTGGTTGTCTTAACGATTGGCTGAACAAGAAGTAGGACTGATTGGACTTGTAGGCTCTAAAGTTTTGCATTGTTTTGTTTTTGAGTGCAGTTATGCAACAACAAAAATCTGCATTTGTAAGTTGCACTTTCACAATAAAGAGATTGCACTACAGTACTTGTATGAGGTGAATTGAAAAATACTGTTTATCATTTTTACAGTGCAAACATTTAATAAAAAATAATATGAAGTGAGTGGTGTACACTTTGTATTCTGTGTTGGAGCTGAAATCAATATATTTCAAAATGTAGAAAAACATCCAAAATATTTAATAAATTTCAATTGGTAGTCTATTGTTTAACAATGCGATTAATACTCTGATTAATCGCAATTTTTAAAATCGTGATTACTTTTTTGTGATAATCGTGTGAGTTAACTGCAATTAATTGACAGCCCTGTTAAGAACCCATTGATTTTTGTAAAATACTGTTTTTTGGGGGGGAAGGGCTGTATGACAGGACCATTTCTCAAATGATCCCAAATTTGGACGAATAACACTACCCAGCACCCCATAAGGCAAAGCAAATATCAAGACAATCTGAGTAAGCATGTGGATTTCAGAGCACTTAACAGTTGTCCTTTAAACAGAAAATGCTTCTCAACCTTGTGTATACTAAAGTAGGCATCTGCTATAATAAAGTTAAAAACTTTCTTTGAAATACTGACAAGATTCAGTTTGGAACCAGTAATACCAGTACATGAGAATACTGTAGTTCATAGTCACATTTGTTGTATTTTGTGCATTCTTTGTCTTACTTGTTCCATTTTAACTAATTTTTGAAACACTCATATAAACTTTTAAGGCTTTTTGAAATCCACACGTTTTACAGAAAATTTGATTTCTACAATATTTATGCTATTTTAGCAGTAGTTCTAAATATGGTAAGCACAACATAGAAAAGTAGACTATTTATTCAAGGTCCGTTTAAAAACAAATCAAACTACACAATTTTCTTAGGTTACTACGCCTGATGAAGGCAAAGTTGTAATGTCCTTTTTTCTTTCACTTTCTGGCATTGGGATGTGGGAGAGGCAGATAATTAGGATAACTTTGGTCTCTGGGGGACATTAAACAGCTGCCCAGACCATACATCTTACTCACTGCTCTAACTTATACCATCTGAGTAGGGACCATATGCTAGCTGAAAATCAGTAAGGCGCAGGTGTACTTCTTTCCATCTCCACACCAGGGTGGACAGTTGGCTGTGGAGCCAGCCCCTACATCTTATTGCTACTAAGAGCTACTTTCTGCTAGGGGACTTCATGGTGACACAACTCTACATTTTTCTGTCATGACAGCATTGCCCAGCTTAAAGAAGAACTCCAGTGTTTTACTATTAAACACTGTGAATAGATAGATTGTCTTTTCTGTTCTATATACGTCAATGAAAAGTAAGGAAATACTGTGGAAATGTCACTGTTGTGTTAGTGGGTGGATCTGAATTTGGTAGAGGTGGTCAAGGCCCTGTGAAGCAGGAAGCTTGATTTATTTATTTTTTGAGCTGAAAAAACTTCAGAGATTTCTTTGTACTTGGAGCTGTTTTTTCCCTCTGATGTATTTAAAAACTCATTATTGGGGGGAAGGTGTAGTTAGGTGCATTTCATTGGCAGATCAGTTTCGGGACTTCTGGATGTAAACAGCACTTCCCATTCCCATTGACTGCTTCGCTAGCTTTTTCTTTTACCTACAGACCCACTCTACCTCTCTCTTGGAGGGGTTCCATCCCAGGATGGAATAGAACTTTCAACAGCATCGCATTCTATCTTTTCAATAGCATAAAACTGGAGTCCAAACTACTTGTGTCTATTTAAAGACCCTGTAGTGATACTTGTAATAATCAGGGTGTTCTGGCTAACTTCCAGTTGTAATAATTGCAGTGTGAGTTTATATAGACAGAAAATTTTTTGTAGCTGCAGTATTTTTCTTCACTTCCTTTCTTGAACTGTTGTGTGATTCTGCTGTGTCCTACCCCAGAGCTGGCTGTGTCACAGTGATGGATGAAATAATACCTAAATTTCTGATGGATGATATTGAGCTGGCTGAGGCTCAACCAGATGAGGAGGAGGTGGTGATGGGTTGGGGTAAGCAGACTGAGGAGATGATTGAGGTAACAGACCTTTTGAGGGAGTACGTCTGCCATCAGTCATCAGAGTTTGCAAGTTCTGGCTAAACATCAGACCTCAGCTTCTACTAGATGTTTATAGTGCAGCAGTAACCAGGCTGGCTTTTTACCATCTGTAATGGGCCAGAAGAATGCAACTTTACTTTCAGAAGAAGACCTTAAAAACTGTTACTTATGTCTTTCTAGCCTCAAGATTAGACTGTTGTAGTGCATTCTACATGGAACTACTGCTTAAACCCATTTAAAGACTGAAGCTAATGGAAAATGCAGTACCTTACTTGTTGAGTGGAGCATGTTGCTGAGAGCACATGGCTCTGAGATCTGCACTGGGTTTATTTTAGTCTCTGGATAGAATTTAAGATGTTAATCATGACTTGTAAAGCCCTAAATGGTCTCTGACTTGCCAGTCTGAAAGATGCCACAAAACCTGTTTATTTCATGAGGTTTGGGGGAAGGTTGAGCATAAGTTCCTGGGAGACTAAAGGGGGTTTGATTTACTGGCTGACTGAGTTAATTCATTATTTGGATATGATTTTTTTCACTGCTGGATGATCATTTAGGATTGTAAGTCTAATTAATTGTTTGGGTGCCTAGAGGTTTTTTGTATGGGCCTCCTGTAGTCTTTAAAACAAAAATACGTATCTCTCATACCCCAAAGTGGCATTGAGGGTTAATTATTTAGTGACTGTGTAAGCAGTTTGCAATCCTCAGATCAGAGTTCTAATAAATACTGTGGTGATGACTGGTGGTGGTTTTAATTTTAACACTTGTACATCATGTTTACTTTAAAGGCGAACTGCTGCTTGGAGAACTACAAGCGATGAAAAGAAAGCACTAGATCAAGCCAGTGAAGAGATTTGGAATGATTTTCGGGAGGCTGCTGAGGCACACAGACAAGTGAGGAAATACGTTATGAGCTGGATCAAACCTGGAATGACCATGATAGAAATCTGGTGAGGATAAAGACATTTCCTTGAAAGACACTATTATAAAAACTACTTTTTGTAGCTGTGTGTGTGTGTGTGTGTGTGTGTCAAATGTCTCACACTTAATTTGACTGCATTTTGTATGCTCTCAGTTCAGGGTACTTTTTGGTGGGTTCTTCCAATGGCCCCCCCATTTATTCCTTTCATTTCCACTTGTCTAGAGTCCATCAGCATCACTACTTTAGTCAGTGGAGTTCTTAGTATTGAGTTCCCATACTAACTTGACCATTGTATTTATCTATTTCTCACTTTAGCACCTGAGTTGTATGTTTTTTGTTTCTGTGCCTCTACTCTTCTTGTACATAACTTCCTCAGAGTGCCAGGAGGAGCAGCGTCTGACTCAGATAGTGGCACAAGCATCTCTTCTCAGTTCCTGCCAGCGTTGCCAGTAAAGTACTATCTGTAGGAGAAGCGTTGGTGCAATCTGCTGTTAGGAATGGGAAAAGAGACACAAAGCTAGCATGTATACACGTACTCCCACAGTACTACTTTCCTGCATATATTGCTTCCTCATTAGCATTGTTTTTATTCTGCTCATGCTTCTGCTGGAAAAACAAGTGCAATCCTCCTTCTGTGACATTCTCACCTGGGAGCTCAGAAATTAAAACTTTTGATTGTCAGGGTTAATATTAAAAAGAAATAATTATCCAGATAATCTTTTTTCTGTCTTTGACATTTGATATTGGGATGTGAGATAAACTTGCAGTTCCAAAACTTACTGCAGATATTGTTGACAGGAAAATGTCATCAAGAAGGGTGAAAGACAGCTGCCTCCATAATCCTCAATCTGTTTGAAACAAATCTGGTGTGCTGTTGAATTACTTAACTTCAATGTTTTGGGCTATAAGTAGAAATTTCCTCAAGACATGGCCTCCTTTCATAGTGTATCACAGGCTTTGGGGGCTTATTTATCCATATACATTTTTTCAAAATTATTTTGTTAGGAGTTAATAGCTTTGTTGGATGAAATTGGGATAAACTGCAGTGACGTGAGTCACAGTTTACACCAGTGGGCTGGGATTACATGAGGGCTTGCACTGATATAGCTCTATCACTGTAGCTACATCAGTGGCTAAGAAAACCCCAGTGTAGGCAATTCCCAAGAAAAAATACATAATGCAACAAGCTTTAATTTGATCCCCATAGCTGTTAATATATGAAATGGTATATTATTTTTGATTGGATTACCTTTTTTGAGTAGTTGGAAAAACTGTTTGATCACATTACTAAACAGTTCTGAGACTATAAAGTCTCTGTGCTATAAGTAACTGTACTAAAATAAATCAATTTCATTTGGCCAGTATTTATATTGTCAATATTGTGTCCCTGAGTAGTTAAATATAGCTTCCAAAGTATATTCTTTCAAATTTTAAGTAAAAACATTGGGAAAACAAATTAATGTGGTCAAACGCAGGACTAAATTAAATGGTCTCAAAATGGATTAGAATAAAATAAGGAACTAAATCATCACTAACCGTGCTTACCTTTTGGCTCTGTACCAGATTGTATGTTACAAATAAGACTGAAATTAAATGTTTAGGCTAATGCTTTTTTTTGTCTTGTATGTTCTCGCATTTGTAAACAAGGGCTTTAAAATAACTCTTAGTACATTGTGTGATTTTAATAGAAACATCTCTTTTCCTAGTGAAAAACTCGAAGACTGCTCACGCAAGCTGATAAAAGAAGATGGTTTAAATGCAGGTCTTGCATTTCCCACTGGGTGTTCTCTGAATAACTGTGCAGCCCACTACACTCCCAATGCTGGAGATCCTACAGTATTGCAATATGATGATATTTGCAAAATAGACTTTGGAACACACATTAGTGGTTAGTTTTTTCTTATGATTTATAAAACGATGTTGGATTGTTTTGTTGGATGGAAACATTGTACTAACCTAATTTCTGCTTCTGATTTCAGGTCGTATTATTGACTGTGCTTTTACTGTTACATTCAATCCAAAATATGATAGACTGTTACAAGCAGTAAAAGATGCTACTAATACTGGTATAAAGGTACACTAATTATGAAAATTAATTTTTACTGGGTTCTGAAATTTAAACACAAGCTAAATCTCTCATAATAGATTTTAAAACTTTTCTGTTTATCTCTTATTTTCAGTGTGCTGGAATAGATGTTCGTCTCTGTGATGTTGGTGAAGCCATCCAAGAAGTTATGGAGTCCTATGAGGTTGAAATTGATGGCAAAACATATCAAGGCAAGCTCTCTCCTTTAGAGTATGTAGAAATAGCTAACCTGGGAGTGTTTGTACAAATCCTACTTTATTCCTAGCCATTGAAGTGATCTTTGTTTGCAGTAGTATAAGTGTGTGGTACAAGTAACTTGCATTATACATACTTATATCACCACTTTCCTCAACTGCAACCTAAAGGAACTTTTCACTGAATGATTGAGAACTTCTCCGTTCTTTTCAAACTCTCACTGTTTATACTCAGCAAACACTTTCAGAAACACCACATCTGGCATTTACTGTACTCGGAGGTGAAAAGTGAGAACGGCCTTTCATAATCCTTGTTTGCAAAATACATAGCAAATAAATATCTACTGGTTAGAATTATTAATTAGTTTCCTTAAGGCCTGAATTATGACTGTCATAGTAATAAAGCCATTACTCCATATATACAATAAGATCTTGCCTGGCTGAAATTTGTACAAGAACAGAGTGATTTTCTGTTGTTCGCTCTGCAATATGTATGGGTCTGTCAGTTTGCTTCCAGTACTCCACGTGTGGGCTAATATAATCACTGGCATCGAAGGGTTAAATATTTGTTAGTGACTTACCTAACTTTATATTTTACTTTGTTTTCTGTAATAGTGAAACCAATTCGCAATCTGAATGGACATTCAATTGGGCCATATAGGATACATGCTGGAAAAACTGTGCCCATTGTGAAGGGAGGAGAAGCAACAAGAATGGAGGTACTGAGAGTTCTTAAGTATTTAACTCTCTTCCGCTTAACCTTTTCTAAATATGTCACCATAGGAAACCAAGTGTGTAGTATTTGTGCCCATATGGAAAATAATGGTAGGGAATTGACCTTGCTATGCATAGTACTATTTTTATGAAATATTGAACATCATTTTCGGGCTTGGCATTTCATCTTCATGGCTCATGGACTTTTTTTCCCCTCCACTATTCCAGCTACCAGTAATTTTTCTGAAATTAAAATTCTGGGATCTTGTAATAAAACAGACTTATGTTAGTTAAAATTGTGAATACATACACTTAACTAATACTATTAGAATATTGTAGTTTTCAGAAGGAAAACAAGAGCGAGGAATTCTAAAGTTAGAGGATAAACTTAAAATAAGAATTTGGAAGTTTGGAGTACGGAAGTTCATTCACGAGGTGGGGGTGGGGGACGGTGCGGTGGATCCGGTAAATTAGGCTGTCCAGTTTCTAGTGGAATTTTGATTGTGAGATAAAGTTGTTTTTGGAATGTGTATGGAAGATAAGAAATACTACACAAGTGTTCCTAGTTGTTGAAGTGTGTATGAAAGGGAAGAGTTATTGTGTGCATTGGTGGCCCTTGAGATGTGCTTAGTAAATCTGTATTTGTGGTGAGGGTGAAGGTTTGTGTTCCATACCAGGATTTCAGAAGAGGTCATTGCAGTGTGGTGACTGGGTATAAAAAAGGTTCCTTTATGGTAAAGAAGATGAGCATTAATATTATGTCTGCTGAAGTTGATTGGGGAACTTTAGCTATAAACTAACAGACTTTGTTCTTATTGTTCATTTAACTTTATGTATTTACAAAACTAATCCTTTCAGTGAATTTTTGAATGGGAATTAATTCTGTAGTTTCATAGCTGTTCATGATGCTTTGCAAACAGCTAGACATGTTTCTTTTGTTGAAAAGTTTGCGGTCTAATTTTGATAGATTCAAAACAATTAGGCATGTTTGTAATTTGTGATCAAAGATAATTGTTAGCTACGTTTGGCAGAAAGATGGGTTTTAAGAAGCATTTAGAAGGAGAGAGGATACTTGTTGCACGAGATAAGGAAAGCTATTTCCAGGTCCCTGCTTCTAATCCAGTCATGGTCAGTAGTAATTGGGTGACTTATCACGTGACAGATGTTTAGTGGCCTATGAGAAATGACTTGGGTCAGTCATGACATGTTCTCATCACAAAAAGCACCAATGCAATTGTTATCTATACTGACTTTCTTGTTAGCAATGTAAGAAAGAGGGCAAGGATTTAACTCTCGTCTTACCCCTACAGATGATCCCTGCAGAAAAGGAGTAAGGAATATTTCCGTGACCAGCATAATGTTAATTAACGAGTTATTGAAACATAGTTTGCTTTAAATATTTCAGAGTTTTGAGGGTGCTGTTTAATGAAAGAACCAATCCATGTTTAATTCCTTGTAATATACATTTACCTGCTGTTTATATTTTGCTAGACTTAAACTGTTAATTATACAAGTAGTTTCAACATTTGACTATTGATTTACTTTTCATATATTTACATGTCTTTTTTTTTTTTTTCTTCTTCTTTTAGGAAGGTGAAATATATGCTATAGAAACCTTCGGAAGCACAGGAAAGGGTGTTGTTCATGATGACATGGAATGTTCTCATTATATGAAAAATTTTGATGTTGGGCACGTGCCAATAAGGTTAGAGCTGGTTTTGAAGTTATTTTTACTGCACCAGAGGAAGCTGTCACTTTTTTTGTTGGGGCTGGGGTACAGCAAAACCTCTTAATTAATATCAGGTCTTTCAAGGGACTTGAAAAGACTAATGTAAATGATGCTCTTATATGACCTGCGCTGTAATATGCACGTATATGTGTGTGTGTACTAGACTCTGTTCACACGTACAGGATGACACAGTTCTTACCTCAGAGCTTGAAAATAGCAACAACAAAAAATCAGAAAAGGTGATACCCTCTAAATGTAGTCTATAGTCCTATCATAACATGCATAATGAGAAACTAAATGTTTTTTGTAACTTCACAATTCCCCCTTCTCTACTCAGGATGCTTTTCTTGTTTCCTTCCGGGAGCTTCTGTGACTTATGGTTCAGTAGCACAAGCAAATCTCTTTTTGGGAACAGAGCTGGTTAAACTGTTAGTGTCATCTTCTGCTGAGGATGGTGGGATGTTTGAGTATTTAAAAATTAACTCCTCAGAACAGTGCATTGACATAAAATGAAGTGCTCTACTAATTTAGGCTAACTTCCAGATTTCACTGGGATTGCATTACATGGCATTTTTATAAATGAAACAAGTATTTTTGAAGCACAGGTAATCAGAGTAAGACACACAGTATAGCAGGTAACAGTATGGTACACTAGATGCACACTACTATTTCCAGGTCTTTTTACTGCATCCACAACATTTAGAAGTAAGTATCTGTGTTTTGTGTGTGTATATATGTAAAATACATTATATTCTTTTTTGTATTAACATTAAGGTTGCAAAAGGAAGAGCTCGTCTATAAATACTTAAGTTTTGAAGTTGTACACTTCTTAGCTGTCTTGACAAAACAAAAACAGAAGATTATACATATTTTGCACATTTGTTGCAGATTTTACAAATTATTTGACTTTCAGAAGTGAAAGTGATATTTACCAGTGTTAAAGCTTAATTCCAAACGAGTTTAGTAAATTAGAAACTTCAGGACGATAGACTTGGAATACTTGTTTACCAAGTGAATAGTTCTGTTGACCCTTTCTTGAAAAAAATAATTGTTATGCTTAATTACATTGGCATTTAAATGAGCCTAACTAGGTTTTGAAGTTACCCTCTTCATCTCACTCCAAGGAATTGAGGGAAGCTTGGTAGGCGTGAGTTCACACCTTTTCTCCTCTGTTTTGCAAGGCTGAGCTAATAGGAAAGCAGCATTTTTGGTTTGTTTTGAAGGCAGTATTTTTCAATGGAAAAATACAGGGTTAACTTTTCTCCTTGAACAGAACCTTAGATGATGTGAAAAGACATCGAAATCACTGGCTTTGCAGTTTTGTAACACCTCCACATTTATCTTTTTACGTGGCTTTTATTTCTGTATTAAATGCTTTCTTGATGGTACCTTTTTTTTCTTCGCAGTTAATTCAGTGCATTCTTTCTTCTAGGCTTCCAAGAGCAAAACATTTGCTAAATGTTATCAATGAAAACTTTGGCACTCTTGCCTTCTGCCGCAGATGGCTAGATCGTCTGGGAGAAAGTAAATATCTAATGGCTCTGAAGAACCTGTGTGACTTGGGTATAGTGGATCCATATCCTCCTTTATGCGACATTAAAGGCTCATATACCGCCCAGTTTGAGCATACCATATTATTGCGCCCAACATGCAAAGAAGTTGTCAGCAGAGGCGATGACTATTAAACTCAGTGTCACCTCAACACCTTTATACTCTAGGCTTTGTTGGAACACGTTATACCAGAATTAATTTGCAACGTAATTGTCTGTTTTAACAGTGGACCGATGTAAAACTTTCCATGTTTGGAAAGGAATTTAATCAAAGGCAAGTCTTCTAATGTAACTAACCAAGGAAAAAGCTTTCATGCCTCTAGAAATATTTCAAAAGGTTACGTATATTTTTTTTCTGTTCAGGGAAATATGTGCTATAAAGCTCAATTTTTAGTTTGGAATGAGTTATACATTTTGTTTTGAACGTTTATGATAAATGCTTTTCAGATATTTATATTACCATATTCCTACTTGAATGCTTTGAATGATTACACCTTACTTCTGCACCTAAGGCCTCTATGGTATTGCCTTTTAAATTTCCTGGAATCCATTTTGTAAAAAATAGACAAATTTTCAGATCTTAAAAACATATATACTTTTTAAAAGTCTGGTTATGACTCTGGGCAGGAGTCTGCTGGGGAACTGCTCTATTAAATAATAATAAAAAATATCCAGTTGCCATTTATTGTCTTGAAACTGGGCCTGTCCTACCATTTATGTGAAATTTGACAATCTATCATTTATTTAACAGCAGTATCTATGCTGGGAACCAGGCCAAGGTGTATAGTATGTGACAGTGCCAGCAGTTTGGGGTTTTTTTGTCATTGAGCATGTCACTCTCCAGTCTTGCGTTTTTCTGTATTGGAACATGCCAGGAAGTACATTTTGACTGACTCCTTTGCTGCTGTTTTCAGTTGGGAGGCGCATCTGATATGCCTTCTTAAGCTAAATGCCTCACTTTATACAATCACTGTGCTTGCTGCCAACCTTTAATATTAAAATGTCACTTCAGATTCTTTGGTACCTGTATGCCCCATTGTATGACATTAAATATTTACTGATCTTAGTTTCCCGCCTCCTCAAAACACAGGATAGGTAATATAAAGACTTAGGGACAGTAGTGAGGATGAAAACATTAGCTTTAGTCTGTAATTGAATCCTCCTCCAGATGCGCAAACTAAATTGGAGTACTTGACACTTTCTTGGTGTAACAGGCATCATTCTCTTTATCTACAATAACTGGCTGAATCTCATTCATGTTTATTTTACTAAAATATGAGTATTTTTAGAGCTTGCACTGCAGTGGGCATAACATCATTGCCTACTTATGTGGCTCAGTGTTAAAATTCTGCATAAAGTTACTGGTAACAAATATGTCAACTTCTATAGTAGTCAGCATGAGTGCCTTAAATATACCTGCTTTGGGAAAACAGTACTCTTTAGGAAGATATGAAGATGGCTGGTCTCTGATTTATTTCAAAAACTTTTTATTTTTTTAATTTAGAAATACTAAATATTTTGTTAGCTCTTCCTTTTTGGATTAAAGGGAGCTGTATATTGACCTCACAGGACTGATATATGAGCTGCAGCTCTCTTGGTCCTGTTTTGAGGGAGGGGAGCAAAAGATGGCAAAATGTCTAAAGTCGAAAAGAAACTAGGCCCACAAAATCATCCCTGATTTTTCTATACTTTATATTTGTTGCTTATAGAAATGGGTAAAATAAACTCATTTACTTAATTCATGTTTATCTGTTTCCACTTTGGAGTCTATATATCCTGCATGGTATTTCCAGCTAATGGGTGGGCAGCAACATCTGCATGTGTCTGTGAACTTATACCTTAAAGTTAGATCACAAGATAGCATGCTGGCTAATGCTGTCCATAGTGTACTGAGTATCTTGCAGTAGTGAAAACTGACATTTGAAAGAATCTGTGGGATGGGTGGGGTTGATTAGGCAGTTAAATCGTGATTTTTAAATGTATTGGCAGGACCAGAGATGGTGCCATAGACTTCCAGCCTTTGTACTAGTAACGTACCAGTAGTGTACCTAGCTTTATTGCTTTATTTGGGAGAAGGGTTGGGGCTGAAAGGCTTTTGCCAGGTCTGCACTATAAACTTACCTCAGTAAAATTACGTCGCTCAGGGACATAAAAAATCCACACTCCTGACCGACGCAGTTATGCTGACCTAACCCCCCTCCCCCCCCCCCCCCCCCCCCCCCCCCCCCCCCCCCCCCGTAGACTGCTGTCTTGACAGGAGGGCTCCTGTCAGCATAGTACAGCCTCTCATGGAGGTGGAATTATGCCAATGGGAGAAGCTCCCATTGGTGTACTGGTGCCTCTACTGAAGGGCGACAGCGGCACAGCACCAGTGGAGCTGCTCCACTGTAATGTTTAAGTGTAGATCTGCCTCATTCTCATCAACTAATTTTCTGCTTGAGACTCTGCAGGCAGCCTTATGGCTTCTGGTAGTGGTTCTGTAGGTTACATCATTCTCCTTTTCTGTAGCTTCTCTGGATTATTATGGATCATTTCCAGCGCATTTAAAATCATATGAAAACAACTTTGAAATCTTACCGGGTAGATAGTTTCCCCCCATTTCTTGTCCCAACACCCAAACAATATGAGGAGGGATTGGACTAGCAGAGTTACAAAAAAGGAACAGCAACATGGGGAAACAGTTTAGTTTACCCTCTTCTGCTAATTTCCTATCTGCCAATTCAGACATTAGGATCTTTGGCAGCAGTGCATAATAGCAAGTAAAAAAGAGAACAGTGATCTGAAATGTGAAATTTAGTGAAGACCCGTCAAATCGACAGCGGATCGCTCTCCAGTTGACCCCTGTACTCTCCTCCGGGGAGAAGATTAAGGTAAGTCAACGGGAGAGTTTCTCCTGTTGACAACGCCCCCCCCCGGTGTAGACCCTGCAGTAACTCGACCTAAGGTATGTTGACTCCAGCTACGTAGCATAAGTTGACTTACCGCGGTAGTGTAGACATAGCCTTAAAGTGGAGGTTTTGACCAAGATTTTAAAATTTGGGACTCTAAACTTAGGAGTCAGTCATATTAGGCCTAAATAAGTGACTGTCTTTTTCTTCCTGCTCTTGATGGAGGGTTTCTAGTTCCTCTATTGCCCTTCATCATTGCTTTGAATGTTTCCCTGGAAATGGTCTTCCCTTATTCCATAGGGTGATCCATGGACCACTGCACTGATTGCCTGGCTATTATTATGTGGTGGTGCTTAGTTGTCTGTTGACTGTCTTGTCTGCTCCTCTTGCTGCAGGACACAGGAGCTGTATCCCTATTGGGCAGATATGGCTGTTTTCTGTTGTTGCACCCTTGCTTTTTGAGCTGCCTACTTCAAACAGCAGTAATGTTGTTGAGACAGTAGGGCATGGGAGAGAAGACTGACTGACTGCATTTTGCAGAATCAAAATTAGTCTGATAGTCTCCTTGGCCCAGAAGACACTCATGGACCACTGCATTATGTGAGTCTCTACTGTGACAACTGTGATGAAAGTGGATGTTAGCACTACTGTGCATTCTGTAGCAAGGAGCTGGCACTAAAACTGGCAAGGCGTTTTCTGTTTTATTAGGCAATGTTGCCTGGGACCATGGCAGGCACAAGGATTATAGAGTGCTTGGAGGCTTGAGTAGAATGCTTCCTGTTTAAACATATTTTGGAACCATAGAACTGCTGGATGCAAACTGTCTAATTAGCAGGACATAATTACACAGTTGTCTTTTGAAGGCCTTGCATATACTATTTGGTAGTTTTCTGTGCACTTCACAGAATACACAAAGACAGCTCTTGACCAAAAGAGCTTACAATCTAAAGGCCAGAATCTGCCACCAGGTTCAATAGTCCTTATTTTGGGAGTATTGCTATTGAAACCAGTGGGATACTTGCAGATACTCAAGTTACTACTCAACTTGAGTAGGGATGGTGAATTCTGACCCTTTCAAAGAGTCTTAGTTGACCTAAAATTTCCTTGGAAACTTGCAGCTCACATCAGCTTTCTGTCACATAAAATTTCAGCTCTTGCTGAAGGCTGCCACCCTGATATTTCTATTGGGAGCCAGGGGGCCACATTTTTGCAATAACTTTGTACTCAGTAAAGAGCAGTAGTAAATGGCACACTTCTCTTTACTGCAGATTATATCGCTTGATGCTTAATGTAGCAGTTTTAGCACTCTGGCTTCCCTGAGCCTGATGTTTGTAGCAACCTGACTCGCATTGTAATGCATCTTAAGTGAATATATTTTAGACATGTGATAGTGTGCCTTTTAAAAAAGATTAAACTTCAAAGTGAAGTAACCACAAAGTGGCTAGTTCTTTCGCAGAACAGCAGTTCTTCACTATAAATCTTCAACTTGGTCTTGTAGTACTACCTCTAGTATGGAAAACTATTCAAAATCCAAAAGAGGTACAAAAACAAAGTTTAAAAAGAGTTAAGAGAAACTTTAATGCTGTGATTTGTAAACATTACTGGAATTCTTTAGTCTGGTTTGTACAGGTGGTGGTTAGAGTTAGAGAAACTCTGCCAAACCCTAGTTGCTTCAGATATTTTTTGTATGTGAGGAAAAACCTAGGTTATCTTTATGGTTAATCAAAGTTTTGTCATGGCTTTTGCAATTTAAAAATGTCATTGCTGCTCAGTATTTTGTGGAGCATCTTTTAGCTTTCCTTAAAAATGAAAAGTGCTCTTTTCCTGTCACAAAATAGTGCTTCTGCAGAATGTTCATTTTCTTCATATGTAAATGTGTTCAGTGAAGACAGGTGAGCTATAAAACCATGTAATTTAAGAATGCATAACATACTTTAGGCAAGACCTGATATCACTTTTATAAGAATTTTTTTCAATATTCTATTATGGATTTTTCCTACCTGAATTTGAGGCACTTTTTGTGTTTGTTTTATAAATTGAAATGTTTCAGTACATTTTTAAAAGTAAAAACTCTTCATTCACTTGGAAAAAAGTGTGCTGTGATTATTTTAGGATTTTTGCAGCTAAAATTGTGACTTTGCCATGACAAACCACCAGCCTTAAGATTCAAGGTAAAAGGTAACCAAGTAGATTTTGTACAGTGCTGGCACATTTGACAGTTCTGCAAGGCTCCAGTCATTCAGAAAAGAACAGATTTTAAAGTTGACATGTGCAAAAGTAATTTCTAGAATCAGTTTCTAAGGGCTGGTCCACACTGGGGCGGGGGATGGATCTAGGAAACGCAGCTTCAGCTACGAGAATAGCGTAGCTGAAGTCGACGTTTCCTAGATCGAACTAAGTTTACTTACTGCGGGTCCACGCGGCGCAGGCAGGCTCCCCCGTCGACAGCGCTTCCTCCTCTCGGCGAGCAGGAGTTCCGCAGTCGACGGGGGAGCGCTTCTAGGATCGATTTATCGCATCCAGATGAGACGCGATAAATCGATCCCAGAAGATTGATCTCTACCCGCCGAATCGGGCGGGTAGTGTGGACCTACCCTAAGATACACTATAGCTAAATCAGTGCAGAATCTGAGAGTAGACCAGCCCTTTACACTTGTCTCCCCACAAATATAGGAGGCAGTTCAGACTTATCTAAACGGTTCTGGGGCTTGGCCACACCCAAGATGAATACTTCCCAATTAGTACTGTAACACTAAATTCTTATTAAAATAACTAAAGAGCTTCTGCAAGTAACTTTAGTTAGCTTTAACTGTATACATAAATCTGTGTAGTCCAGCACTTACACGGCATTCATTATGTGACTACCTCCCTCTGTCCCTGAAAGGCAATTGAGAGAAAATTTTCCATTCTGGATCCTAAAGCCTCTGACAGTACAACATGGTTGAGATGTACTGGGCAGTAAGGGTTCTCCCTCCCCTAAAACTAGTAGTAATCTATTTTGGGAGTACTTGAACATCAGTTTGCAAAAGGATGTTACTGTTGAGGATTGAAGGTCTGTACTGATTTACTAAGTTGATGAATGAGCAGGTGCCAGCTTTACAGACTTCCTATATGGCTATACAGTAACTCCTCACTTAGTCATCCCGGTTAACGCTGTTTCATTTTTGCGTTGCTGATCAATTAGGGAACATGCTCCTTTTACAGTTGTGAAATGCTCCTTTCTAATGTCCTTTGCAGGCTATCAACGGCAGTTTAGCTGTCCCTTCCCCCACTGCCATGTGCTGCTCTCCAAGACTCCTGCCTACTTGCTGTGGGGAGGGGGGGGGGCGCAGAAGAGGGGGGCTAATGTCCCCCTGCACCTTGCTGACCCCATCTTCCATAGAGCAGGGGGGACACAAGAGGGAGGGAGCTGCTGTCTTAGGCAGAAGCTGCAGCTGTGGGGCTTCCTGACCTACTTAACAAGGCAGTGTACTTCTGACCCCACTCTTGATACCTAATTGGAAATGGGCATCTCTATCTCTGAAACATCTTTCCTGCTGGGTTGTAAAGTGTGAGAGTTAACCCTTGAGGGCTCAGTGGAGTGCTAGTTCATTTAGTAAGGTATTCCCTGGGAAATTCCCACCCTCTGATGCCTCCACCTCAACCAAGCTTGACTGTTATCGCTGTATTCAGTTGTTTAAAGCTGTGTGTATGTGTGCGTGCGTGTGAAAAAAATTTCCCTGGAACTTAACCCCCTTATTTACATTAATTCTTATGGGGAAATTGGATTTGTTTAACATCATTTTGCTTAAAGTCACATTTTTCAGGAACATAACTACAATGTTAAGTGAGGAGTTACTGTATGTCTTTTCTGCCCAGCTGGTTGCCATGGAATTGAAGGATAAAAATTCTTTCAGGCTCCATAGTATTTAAGATGAAAGGAGACAAATCATTAAAAAAATGAAGTGGCAAATTTTGTTTAATTGCTATCCTTTAGATTACTCTTCCTCTGGCTTGATTTCAGTCATGGACACAACTTTCCTCCCTGTGGGAAAGAACATCTGCTACTTTGATTTGCTTTTGGATCACAATGCAGGAGTTCCCCATCCTTTAGGGAGAAACTAAGCAGAAGTCATACGCACTGTGTGGAACCCCTCTCCTATCCTATATTGCTAGCATTGTTTTTTTTTCCTCTTGCCTTTTAGGGTGGGTGGGTTTTCTTGGTTGGTGTTTCCTTTTGTGTCTGTTATCAGCACTTTGAGATAGGGGAGGGCAAGCCTGATACATCATTGAAGAAGAACTGCAAAGGAAAATCCCTAAAGAGGGCAGAGTTTTCCTCTTGGAAGGGAGAGTTAGAAAAAATGAAAATCGCTTGATTACCCACTTAAGAACCTGAAGGGCTGAGGTGGACTGGGGATTTAACCCTAGAGAACTTTGAGCCCCAATAGCTGGAGAAGACAAACCTGCACTGGGCTGAAGTCTCTCTATTAGGGGCTCATTTGTGTAGGCTCCAGTGAGGCTTTTCTTCTGGCAAAATATTGGTCTGTAGCTTGAGAACAGTTGTGTCAGACTTCCCTTTAAGGTTGTCTTAAAGATAGAGCAAGCAAAAAAAGCCAAGAGCCATTTGGCCTATCCTGCCCTGATTTTATGAGGGTGTGGAGCACAGAGGGGGGGATTAATAGGTGATTAGTTCTAAAACTCCAAACCCTAAAACTTATGAAGTACTAAACTGCCATTCTGTTTGCACTGTAACAGGCAGAGAATCTGGTGTATAGGTAGATATCCACAGATCTTGACCAGTCCCTAACTTTAATCTGCCTCTGATATTTAGAAGAAATGTGTAAAAGCCCAACGCTCTCAATTACGGGGGAGAGCTCCACACCAAAAGGCAGGAGAACCAAAGACCCCATGACACAATCAGTTTTATGTGGAAGATGCTCAGTTACTACAGTGGTAGATAGCAATATAAAACTCTTTTATCAAAAGCATCATCTGTAGCCCCTGAAAGATCAGTGTAAAACTTGCAAGTAGTTAACTGTTTCTAGAATGGGGACGATAGAGTGACAAAACATGAAATATTGCACGAAGGCCTAATCTATAGATTCATACTCAAGATATTCTAATAAAGAATAACTTTCTACATGTTTTATAATAGCAACATGTTATAGTATCAATCAAGGAGATAAGGAACTAATAACCCTAATAAAAAATGTTAATCCACACAGTGTTTTATTGAGGTATAATTTTCCAAGAGTTGAGGTAATTTGCATAGGTTTTTATGAAAAAACACTTCACACAATTTAAACTAATCATTACAATTTTGGCATTAGCTACAATTAGTGGGAAAATGTTCAGTTTTTTAGTCAATGAGGAAGAGGTGAATTCTGTTAATACTAGTTTAGAAACAATGGAGGAGTAAGTATGGCAGGTGTGGCTTCTACAATACATCCAAATTTAAATATTCTCTAGTTGTGTTTTATGCAATGTGTTTTGCTCAGCTAACTGGTGCTTTATTCATGTGTGCTAGAGATTACTGAAGGAATGCTGCCTTTCCAAGGAGCTAGGCTCACTTTCCAGTATCTTTGTACACTGGCAAGAAAAATCTTTTTGGTAGCTAAGGAATTCCCCCTAGAATTTAGCAACCCAATGAACACTTTTGGTTTAGCATCTCAGTTATAAAAGGCTGTATGTAAAATAGGTAACCATGTTTATCTCCTAGCCATCATTTCTGCTCTATTACATTTTTCTATCACTAATACACTGACATGTAACTAAGCACATATGCTATTTGTTTTCTGCTGGACACTTCACAACTAAAACACTATAATCTTTTTTTTCCTTTCAGTATAGCTCCATAGGCACCACTAGGGAAAAATAGTGACTAAGGGTGGGAGCCACACAGGCACTTGGCTGTTGCAATGCTGAGCATTACAATGCCTAATGGTTAAGTACCTAGAAAATCATAACACAGATTCACAAAAGCCAGCATGGTAGGTAGGGAGCTGCTGACCAGATGGGTGTATACTAAGCCCTGCTCCTCTTAGAGATAGGCACTGCTTTGCAATCCACAAAGGCAGCTGGCTTAGGTGCTTAAGCAACTTCTTGAGGGAAATGAGTTAGGTGCCTGCCTCACTCCACATAAAATGGCAGCTGCTGGTGGTAGCTACCTTAAAGTTTTTAGATAGTTAGGGCATTTGTCTGGGATATGAGCAACCTAATTCCCCCCTCTCTGCCACTATTTATTCTCAGTGGAACAATCATTGGCTGGATCAGCCAATGAGAATGGGCATGAGTTTATAGACCAGGGGTTAGGGCACTGAGCCGGGAGACTGTGGGTCCAGTCCAGTCCCCCTGCTCCAGTCATTCTTTCCTTATTTATGCCTTGTGGAACAATAACAGGAGAGAATGAGGGAGCAGCTCCCCTCCTCAGGCAGAAGGGAGAACTGAACCTGGGTGTCTCATCTCATAAGTGCTGTAACCCCTAGGTGACATGTTATAAAGTGGGCACTACCACCTTGCTCCCCCCCTCCCATTTTTGAATCTGGTAAGTGGCCTCTGACCATGCGACTTAGGCAGCCAAATGCCCCTCATTCTTAGTTTGTAAATTGCTCTGGGGCTTAGGCAGCAGATGGACACACCTGTGTGCATGTTCAGAGGCTGAAACATGGGCATCTACAGGGTTCAGTAGCAGTTTTGTAGATCTGAGCCTAGCTTCTTATCTATCACTTGAAGGACATCCAGGAAAAAAATCCCTACCCCAATGAAGAAAAGTTCTGTTATTAGTTGACATTTAATAGATGCTTTCTTTGTTAGTGCATCTTCATATTCTGTGACGAATAAGACTGATTCCCACAGACAGTAAGAATCAATAGATGCTATAAAATTATACTATAAAAATGTACACATGTAGAAAGTTAATGAAAATTATACAGACATCAGCTGTCCATTGAAAATATTTTTTTCTAAACCAAATCAAATTATCAAAATATAAAAACAGAGCTGAAAAACAGCCTGAGGTAAGAGTTAAAAATTCAAAGGGAATTTAAAAAAAAAAAGTTGTAAAGCAATTCTAGGTACTTTGAAAGTTACCTACTCTCAATATAAATTTTATACTAACACTTAAGAGTGCTTACTTTAGCTAATACAAAAGCATATAAACATAATGTACATTGATTCACAAGTAAAAAAATACAATTTGTACTTGCATTTTCTCTTTAAAAATATGCATAAAAGTTGACAAGTCAAACTTTTACTGTACACAGTAAATTGGCTTTGGATTAGCTGCTACTGTTTTCACTTGAACAGTCAACAAATTCAGTACACTGCTGGTTTTCAGATGGTGAGCTAGGAAATGAGAGTCTACAGTGTCTGTTTGCCTGAGTAACTCGCTGGCTGTAAAACAAGATGTAGGCTTGAGCCTTGCATACTTCTTCCATAGTGCACATGTTGAGTATAGAATCATTGCAGTGTGCCCAGAATCCTAGAATGAAGTAACAGACCATTGTAAAATAACCAAAATATTTATGTAAGATACTTTTACTTTACAGATGACAAGTGTCTGCTAACATTTGTTAAAAAACACAAAACCATAAACATTCGCTAATTTTATCTTTTCATTTTGGGTGAAGAGTAAGCACTTAGTTTTACAGAGAAACAACTGTCTATCACAGGGGTCAGCAACCTTTCAGAAGTGGTGTGTCGAGTCTTAATTTATTCACTCTAATTTAAGGTTTTGCGTGCCAGTAATACATTTTAACATTTTTAGAAGGTCTCTTTCTATAAGTCTATAATATATAACTAAACTATTGTTGTATGTAAAGTAAATAAGGTTTTTAAAATGTTTAAGAAGCCAGGACCCGGGCACTGTGAGTGCCACTGAAAATCGGTACACGGCCATAGGTTGCCTACCCCTGGTCTATCACATACTTTATAAGGAATGTTTCTGCTGTATATACCACCTGACTATATTTGTATAATCGGGGGGGAAATTCTCAAATTGAAACATTTCGCTTTAATTTTTATTGACCACCTATATCGTTATAATTCTTTTGGCACTGGTAGGTCTGGTTAGTAAAATCTTGGTCCATTTTATTTTAAGAAAGTAAGGATCCTGTTTGTGGCTACATTGATTAAATTAAGGAACCAGAAGTGTAGCTTCTGAAAAAAAACCCAAAAATTACATTTCTGATTTAAATTGCTTGTCCATACCTCCTTCTGAATTATAGCAGTAGGCAGTGTAGTGCCCTGAACCAAATCCTTTCCCATGATGCATAATCACAGCAGACAAGTCATAGATAAAGCAATCAGGTAAGAGGGATTTTAGGGACTCCCGGCAGCAATAAGGCTCCATATTTAATATCTGATCAAAACTAACGTGTACTCCAATCTTCTCACGATGATTGCGTCCTGACCACCTGGAAAGATATCAAAATTAAAAGAAAATGTGAATATTATTCAGTTAATTTGTGTTTTCTGAAGGTAGTTTAATAGATTATTTCAGGAAGTCTATGCACATATAAATTCTGCATAGTTAGAATTCTGAGCTACTAAACAATCTCGCCTGCTAGTGCTTTTGTACTAAATGTATATGCTAATTCATATCCCTCAAAAGCTCCCCCTTAACTAATCTCCTCTTTCACTTCCCTTCATTTCAACATTCATAGGGAAAAATCCTTCACTTGTGGCTTTTCACCTACACTATCTGCTGCTCTCAGCCTCCAAAATATTCCTCCTCACATTTGCATGCTCTCCCATGCTCACTAGTCATCCAAGCTGAAAGACAGTGGGTATAATTATCAAAAAGTGTGTAAAATAACAAGAATGATGCAGAAGCTGCAGAGACGTCTTCTTACAGATTTGACTCTATGCATTAAAAGCAAAAACAGATCACCCCAGGGGCTGGTTCCCACTTTCATTTCTCTCATTTGGGAGTCATTCTGTCCCCCTGGCTGGACTAAAATCACATACAGGTGCAATCTCTTCTCCCTGGCTGCTCATGTTAGCACACTTTACCAGATTTAGATAGGGGTTTTTAAAGAATGCTGCAGGTTATACAATCACCCTGGTTGGTTACATGCAACCCTCAGACTGTGCACTAGTGAATAACGCTATCATCTATTTTAAATAAAGTTTGTTGCTATAATCTCTCAACATTTAGTAAAGTCGCATGGTACCAGTTTCAGTCCACAACTTGAAACTATGAACTGTAGGTGGTTTTCTCAAGATATCAGAGATAGTTCATGTGACACATTTTTTTTCTCTGTACATATAGGTATCCACAAGTCTCTCTTTCAAAAAGAGAAAATTGATTCTCTTGTCTCAAACTGGTTAAGTGTTCAAGATTCAGGATAGGTTTTTAATTCTCTTGACGCTTTGTTATTGGGAAGTAGCAGGAATAAAAATCTCACTTCTCTGCCTGTAATACGCATTCTAACAATATTTTATTTACCAGGAAGAAATGAGTTTCCAGAAATTGTTTTTCCTTATACTATTGAGCTTAAGGGCATTCTCAAGGAAGACAATTTAGAGGGATTTCTCAAAAACTGATTTTGTTCACTCACTGAATAAGCCCAGAGGGTTAGTGACTTCTGGAACAAGGAGGAATATACTATTCAAAGAGAGTTTGCAACATTTCTAAATTGCTTATAGCACTGCTTACCTGAACCGTTTAAGGTGTAGTCTCAGAACCTGAGGTAGTCGACATACCATAAGCTGTTTCTGGGCTTCTGTAAGGATAACTGGTTTGGAAGAAAATTTCCTGCGTTTTGCTATGACCAAACACACACAATGAAATAAGTGCTAAATTTAAAAAACCTACCACTAACAAAAAAACCTTGAATACAGCTTCGAAAATACGTTGTCAAATATGCTTATGTTTCATTTTAAGATTTATTGACCCCATGATTTAGAGTATTTAGATAATGTAACAAGGGCTACTGAATATATTAATATATTGTCAGTTTAGTAAGAAAGCATTTTGGAATCCATTTGGCAAGGATTATTTTACGATTATTGGGCATGCAAAATGCCTCTCTTTTTTGGTAAACTGGATTATTCATCTGAATGTTGGAAAATACAGCTAGAATGGAATTAGCGTGTGGGCGACCATGGATCCCAAAATAAATTATTTATATTGGGATCCATGGTAATGCGCCCCCCCACTATAACACCGACCCTGCATTAACGCAGTACCGCGCATGGCTCCCAAACCCTGCGTCCTGGCACGGGTGCGGTGTATATACAGCAGGTCAGCTATTTTCATCAGGACCAAGTGTAGACAGTCTGTTAATTTAATAAAGTGTCAAGTCTTATTTCAACAGGTTTCTTTCATCTCTTCTTGGAAACCGCCTTCTAATGAAAAACAACAGTAGTTGGTATGATGACCTAATCTGAGCTCTTAAATTAGGGGTGAGCAAACTACGGCCCACCGGCTGGATCCGGCCTGTCAGGGCTTTGGATCCAGCCCGTGGAATTGCCAGCCCCGTGGCCCAGCGGGGCTAAGGCAGGCTCCCTGCCTCCCCTGGCCCCGCGCCGCTACCAGAAGCTTCCGGCACCATGTCCTTGTGGCCCCTGGGGGAAGGGGGGGCTAGAGGGCTCCAAGCGCTGCCCTTGCCTGCAGGCACGGCCCTCCACCGCTCCCATTGGCCAGGAACGGGGAACCGCAGCCAATGGGAGCTTTGGGGGAGGTACCCGCAGGCGAGAGCAGCACGCAGAGCCCTCTGCCCCGCCCCTCCCCCAGGGGCCACAGGGACGTGGTGTGACTGCTTCCGGGAGCGGCGCGGGGCCAGGGCAGGCAGGGAGCCTGCCTTAGCTCCGCTGCGTACCGCTGCCACCCTGGAGCTCCTCAAGGTAAGCAGCGCTGGGCTGGAGCCCGCACCCCAACCTCCTGCCCTGGGCCCCCTTCACCATCACACACCCCTGCCCTGAACCCCCAACCCCCTGAGCCCTTTCAGCATCCCTCCTGCAACCCAACCCCTTTCCCTGAGTTCCCTCCTGCACACCGCACCCCCTACCACACCCCGCACTCCCTCCTGCACCCACACCCCCTTCCCTGAGCCCCCTGCTGCACCCCAACAAGTTGCCTTGAGCCCCTTGCTGCACCTCAACCCCCCTTCCTTGAGCTCCCTCCCACATTCTGCACCCCGCCCTGAGCCCCCTCCTGCACCCCAACCTCCTGCCCTGAGCCCTCTCCCGCACCTCAACCCCCTGCCCCAGCCCTACATTCATGGCCCTGCATGCAATTTCCCCACCCAGCTGTGGCCCTCGGGCCAAAAACTTGCCCACCCCTGTCTTAAACCCACTTTCAAGCCTACTTTTGATGCACTTAATCAGAAGAGCAATTTTTCTCTACTATTTCTTTTCACAATTAAAGAAAGTCTTATGTAAAAGTCTTATGCTTTACTTATATAACAGATGCGTTTAAAATTTGTCTTGCTTTCCTTTTAAATTGCTGTTTTCCTTTTCTTATGCTTTTAATGCCTATATTAATTTATATTTTATGTGGAGAACATATGCATGAGTACATACTGCCTTTACTCACTGTTGCACTGATCACACGCATATATCTTTCCTTCTAAAGCTTCCGTCTCTGTAAACTTGGCCAACATTTCTGTCAGCAGGCATGGATACTGAGAAGCCATCTCCTTCCCACTGCAATGATACCTCTCAGGAAATTCCAGCGACAGATCCCAGAAGGATTCTATAGTATTTGATTTATTGTCACACGCAAGACATGTAACCTGTTAAGCAAAATATTAAGTTAGTCTCTAACATCCAAAAACCTGCTTCTCTACACGTGTCCCTTAATGTAGCTTTGAGAACAGTATGTGAATTCGGATCACAGATGCAAATGTATACAGTAGAAGAAATATTTTTAACTAGAAACAAAAAAATTACCTGTTAACTTCTTTTTTCTGAAGCAGCATGTTCACCACTGTATTACACTAAAGTGTTTGATATCTTTCTCTTCTGTGAACTAGAAGTAGTTTCAAAATGATCTGTCTGGGACTGCTCAAGAGACGGAAGAACAGTCCCTGAGATTTCTTTCTAGAACAAATACTTACAAAGCAATAGCTAAGATGAATTATATATTAATAAATAGTTTTATTGAAAGGAAAATAGTTGGTTTTTTAAAAATCACATTCTTCTTATTTTGGAAGTCTTTCAGGGAAGGCCCGGATTGATAGACATGCTTCTGCAATTTAACAGGTAAAATATGTTTGTTTGTTTTTCCACTAAGTATAGCCCCCGTCACACTAAAGGAAAAAGGGCAGCCACTAAGATGGATTAGCAATAATAAAAATATGGTGAAATGAGAATTTGCCTGGAAAAATGCATCAAGATAAGGCATCAAGGAAAACATTTCACTTGATAGATATTTAATGGAAAGGAAGGTTCCTAAAAAGCTGTAGAGTTTTTTTAAAGCACTAGAATAACAAACAAATTACAGATAGGCTTGCAATACAGCCAGAAAAGCCAATGGCAATTTGAACTGCATTTGGAGAGGTATTACATCATGCAGCATCAGAGTCCTTCTCTATAATCCTTTTATACGCAGTATGCAAGTGGATTCCCTATGGACCAGCTTGGAGGATATGGGCCTGAAGCAGTAGCAAGACTGCATTTGGAATATAACCGATTAATTCAGGACACTCTACCACCAAAAAAAAAAGGCTGACCAATAGGTTTGTTTCACACCCTCAATAAAGGCCAAAAAGGCACATCTGGAAATAAATCTTCCACATTTTCTAGTTTTACCAAGAGGTATCCCTACCTCTTGGTTTTCCACATGGTTAAAGTACAAGTAACCCCTTCACAGGAATATTTACACTTAATATGTAAGAACCTTCAAAATAATCAAACTAAAACACCTGGGGGAAAAACCTCTCAATATTTATAAATATTCAGAAATCATGAACTACAGCAGCTCTAAACCTGTCATCGTTTTGGGAAGGCCAAATATTTTGGAGAAATCAATGGAGTAGATCCGGACTGTTAGGTGGACCCATATGGATAGCTTCGACACTACTTCCAATACAGGACACAACCCTATTGTCATGTAATGGTTACCATCTTCCCCAAATTATGGAATT